>OY720431.1:76129145-77436735 GCA_963082735.1 Pocota personata
GGTCAAGCAAAAATCGAGATTTTCGAAATATCTCCGATAGCGATAATTTTTAAGTTGTTTTGCGAGTTCAGAACTGTATTTGGATTTGTGCTGCGATAAGTAGATTTCGATAAGATGAGAAATTGAATTTTCGATGATGGGGTCAAGCAAAAATCGAGATTTTCGACGTACCTCCGATTGTAATAACTTGTATCTCGTTGAATTCGTGTTCTTTTTGCGAGTTCGGAACTGTATTTGGACTTGTGCTGCGATAAGTAGATTTCGAGAAAATGAGTGTCTCCCTAAGGTGAGCTCAAGCAAAAATCTTGATTTTCGAATTGTCTCCGATATTGATAATTTCTATCGCGTTGAATGGGCGTTTGAGTTACGAGTTCAGAACTGTATTTGTTTTTTTTCCTGCGACAAGCAGTTTTCGAGAAATTGAGAAAATATGATTTCAGGCAAAAATCGAGATTTTCGAAGTATCTCCGGTTGTAATAGCTTGTATCTCGTTGAATTCATGTTCTTTTTGCGAGTTCATAATTTTATTTGGACTTGTGCTGCGATAAGTAGATTTCGAGAAAATGAGTGTCTAACTAAGGGTGGACTATTCAAAAATCTTGGTTTTTGAAGGGTCTCCGATAATGATAATTTGTATCCCGCAGAATTTTCGTTTATTTTACGAGTTCAGAACTGTATTTGGATTTGTTCTGCGACAAGCAGTTTTCGAGAAAATGAGAAAATGAATTTTCTATAAATGAGACTGGTCAGGAAAAAATCGAGGTTTTCGAAGTATCCCCTATTGTAATAATTTGTATGTCGTTGAATTCGTGTTTCTTTTCCGAGTTCAGAACTGTATTTGGACTTGTGCTGCGATAAGTAGGTTTCGAGAAAATGAGTGTCTAATCTTGGTTTTTGAAGAGTCTCCGATAATGATAATTTGTATCCCGCAGAATTGACGTTGTGGATTTGTTCTGCGACAAGTAGTTTTCGAGAAAATGAGAAAGTGAATTTTCGATAAATGAGAGTGGTCAGGAAAAAAATCGAGATTTTCGAACTATCTCCTATTGTAATAATTTGTATGTCGTTGAATTCGTGTTTCTTTTCCGAGTTCAGAGCTTTATTTGGATGTGCTGCGATAAGCAGTTTTCGAGAAATTGAGTGTCTCCCTAAGGGGGGTCAAGCAAAAATCGTGATTTTCGAATTGTCTCCGATATTGATAATTTGTATCGCGTTGAAAGGGCGTTTGATTTACGAGTTTAGAACTGTATTTGTTGTTTTCCTGCGACAAGAAGTTTTCGAGTAGATGAGAAATTGAATTTTCGATGAGCAAAAATCGAGTTTTTCGAAGTTGTATGTTGATAATTTGTATGTTGTTGAATTCGCGTTTGTTTTGCGAGTTCAGAGCTGGATTTTGATTTGTGCTGCGATAAGTAGTTTTCGAGAAATTGAGTGTCTCCCTCAGGTGAGCTCAAGCAAAAATTTTGATTTTCGAATTGTCTCCGATATTTGTAATTTTATGGCGTTGAATGGGCGTTTGATTTACGAGTTCAGAACTGTATTTGTTTTTTTCTTGCGACAAGTAGTTTTCGAGAAATTGAGAAAATGAGTTTTCGATAAATGAGGGGGTCATTCACAAATCGAGATTTTCGAAGCATCTCCGATTGTAATAATTTGTATGTCGTTGAATTCATGTTTTATTTCCGAATTCAGAGGTGTATTTGGGTTTGTGCTGCGATAAGCAGTTTTCGAGAAATTGAGTGTCTCCCTAAGGGGGGTCAAGCAAAAATCTTGATTTTCGAATTGTCTCCGATATTGATAATTTGTATCGCGTTGAATGGGCGTTTGATTTACGAGTTCAGAACTGGGGGTCAAGCAAAAATCGAGATTTTCGAAGTATCTCTGATAGCAATAATTTGTATGTCGTTTAATTCGTGTTTGTTTTGTGAGTTCAGAACTGTATTTATATTTGTGCTGCGATAAGTAGATTTCGAGAAAATGAGTTTCTCCCTCAGGTGAGCTCAAGCAAAAATCTTGATTTTCGAATTGTCTCCGATATTGGTAATTTGATACGATATGATAATTTGTATCCCGCAGAATTGGCGTTTATTTTACGAGTTCAGAACTGTATTTGGATTTGTTCTGCGACAAGTAATTTTCGAGAAAATGAGAAAATGAATTTTCGATAAATGATGGGGTCAGGCAAAAATCGATATATTTGAAGTATCTCCGATTGTAATAATTTGTATCTCGTTGAATTCATGTTCTTTTTGCAAGTTCAGAACTGTATTTGGATTTGTGCTGCGATAAGTAGATTTCGAGAAAATGGGTGTCTCCCTCAGGTGAGCTCAAGCAAAAATCTTGATTTTCGAATTGTCTCCGATATTGGTAATTTGCATCGCGTTGAATACGCGTTTGAGTTACGAGTTCAGAACAGTATTTGTTTTGTTTCCTGCGACAAGTAGTTTTCGAGAAATTGAGAAAATGAGATTTCGATAAATGAGGGCAAAAATCGAGATTTTCGAAGTATCTCCGATTGTAATAGCTTGTATCTCATTGAATTCATCTTCTTTTTGCGAGTTCATAATTGTATTTGGACTTGTGCTGCGATAAGTAGATTTCGAGAAAATGATTGTCTAACTAAGGGTGGATTATTCAAAAATCTTGGTTTTTGAAGTGTCTCCGATAATGATAATTTGTATCCCGCAGAATTGGCGTTTATTTTACGAGTTCAGAACCGTATTTGGATTTGTTCTGCGACAAGCAGTTTTCGAGAAAATGAGGAAATGAATTTTCTTTAAATGAGACTGGTCAGGAAAAAATCGAGGTTTTCGAAGTATCCCCTATTGTAATAATTTGTATGTCTTTGAATTCGTGTTTCTTTTCCGAGTTCAGAACTGTATTTGGACTTGTGCTGCGATAAGTAGATTTCGAGAAAATGAGTGTCTAATCTTGATTTTTGAAGAGTTTCCGATAATGATAATTTGTATCCCGCAGAATTGACGTTTGTTTTACGAGTTCAGAACTGTATTTGGATTTGTTCTGCGACAAGTAGTTTTCGAGAAAATGAGAAAGTGAATTTTCGATAAATGAGAGGGGTCAGGAAAAAAATCGAGATTTTCGAACTATCTCCTATAGTAATAATTTGTATGTCGTTGAATTCGTGTTTCTTTTCAGAGTTCAGAGCTGTATTTGGGTTTGCGCAATTGAGTGTCTCCCTAAGGGGGTCAAGCAAAGATCTTGATTTTCGAATTGTCTCCGATATTGGTAATTTGTACCGGGTTGAAAGTGTTGTGTGTGATGGGGGTTTTCAGAAAGGCAAACACGAATGAGTACACGTTATAATTCATTTAATGTGGATTAAATTCAAGGGTACAATTATTATTGGTTCTAAGTAAAATGAATATATGTTAATTAATGGAAAGGTGAAAAGACGTCTGTTGCGATGGCGGCGCGATGGAGAACGACCGCTCGTTCTTGAAGATGGCAACTGTCAGTCGTAGGTGCGTTCGTTCGCTGGTTCAGGTCAACGATTGTAAGAGCTGTTCGTATCATTCCTCCACACCAATTTAACTTCCTTCCTCGTTATGGCTGGAACCGGACTACCGGTCGACGGAGCCGGTTAGAACGACGCGGGGTGTCCGCGACTGTAGGCGACATCTTTAGGATAGCCTTCGCTACGGGGCTGGAGCTGGAATGGCTTATAGGATTAGTGATATGTGAAGAGCTACTTGCCTGATTAGAATGATTTGATGTGAGATCAGCTGATCTTCTCGCTTCAAGAAAGTGGTAGGCTGCACTGCCTGATTCACCTCGGGGTCTCAGTTGGTTTTGATGGCGCTTCCATTAGCCTCTGTGGGTTTTGACTAGAAACATCTTGGTTCCAATAGACTTAACGATTGTTGCATCGATCCAACGAGGACCCTTCGAGAAGTTTCTGGCGTAGACAGGCTGATTCTGGTGATACTTTGTTAGTGACTTCATGGCTTCTGCATTTCTCGGTCTGCGTTCCGGAACTAATTGTGATATTAAACTGCGGTGTTGTCTGCCGTGGAGCAATTCAGCAGGTGATTTTCCAGTTTTGGGGTTTGGAGTGGTACGATACGTGGCCAAGCATTTTTGTAACGCTGATTCGTTGTCGGGATTCTCCTCCAGGATCTTCTTGAAATGCGTCTTGAATGTGCGGACAAAGCGTTCGGCTTCGCCATTGGAAGCAGGGTGGAAAGGTGCGGTACGTAGGTGATTGATTCCGTTCTGTTTACAAAAATCTTCAAAGGCTGAGGCAGTGAATTGCGGACCGTTGTCCGATACTAAGGTTTCGGGTAATCCTTCCAGTGTGAATATCCCTCTTAAGGCTTTGATCGTCGCAGTAGTGGTGGTAGTATTTTTCATCGGCACAACAAAAGGAAACTTCGAATAAGCATCGATGCAAATAAGCCACATTCCTCCAATGAATGGGCCAGCATAGTCTATATGCACTCGTTGCCAGGGGCATTCTGGTGTTTTCCAAGAACTGAATTCCTTCCGGGGATCTGATGCGGTTGTTTGACATACTCTGCAATTGGCAGCCCTCGTTTCAATTGCATGATCGACGTTTGGCCACCAACAATATCTCCTCGCTAGTTGCTTCATTCGCACTATACCCCAGTGCCCTTCATGCAACATGTCCGTTACCCGCCTTTGCAACTGCTGTGGTACTACTACACGTAATTGATCTGTTTGCAGCAAAATTAACCCTTCGTACTCTGCTAAGGACAATCTTCTACTGAAAAATGGTACTATGTCACGATCTTTTTCAGACAACTTCTCAGGCCAACCAGTAAGTATAAAATGACGAACTCTTTTTAAAACTGTGTCTTTTTCTGTGGCTCTTAAAATGTCAGATCTCATGATAAGGAAAGCGTCTACCTTATCTGCACACTCAGCAGAAATTTCCATGCACAACTCTTCTTGCTTCCTATCAAACTGCAGATCTGGTCCTATGGGAAACCGAGATAAAGCATCTGCGTTGGCATGCTTACCAGTGGGACGGTACAGAATTATATAGTTATACGCCATTAGAGTGATCGCCCAGCGTTGTAAGCGGTTGGCTGTCATAACTGGTAATCTTTTATCTGGGTGGAAAAGAGTTACTAATGGTTTGTGGTCAGTTACTAGCGTAAATGTACGTCCGTATAGGTATTGGTGGAACTTTTTCACTCCGTACACTATAGAGAGCGCCTCCTTTTCGATTTGGCTATACTTTTGCTGATGTGTGTCGAGGGTTTTCGATGCAAAAGCTATAGGTAATTCATTTCCCTGTTCATCGAGGTGAGAAATCACTGCCCCTATTCCATAAGACGACGCATCGGTGGCTAAGACTATGGGCAACTCCGGTTTGTAATGCACAAGACAGGTGGACTCCGCTAATTGCTTCTTGAGATTCTCGAATGCCTTCTCTTGAGATGGGCCCCATTTGAAAGGTATGTTCTGTTTGCGTAGAAGGTTCAAAGGCGCAGCTACTTCAGAAAAGCTTTTTATGAACTTCCCATAATAGTTAACTTTTCCTAGAAATGTTTGCAATTCTTTTAAATCAATGGGAGGCCGCATGTTCTTAATTGCAACAACTCCTGATTGAGATGGACGAATACCCTTGTGGTCCACTATGTGCCCTAAGTATTCGACCTCAGTTTGGAAGAATGAACACTTCTCACGGTTGATACGTAACCCATGCTCAGATAATCGGTCTAAAATTGACTCAAGATTCCGTAAGTGTTCATCGTCATCTTTCCCAGAAACCAATATATCATCCATATATATAGCGCAATTTAGTCCTGACAATACTTGTTCTAGGGTCTTTTGGTAAATGGCGGGAGCACTAGCAACTCCGAAAGGTAGTCTCTGATACTCATAAAGCCCGAGAGGCGTATTAACAGTGACAAGAGACTTTGACTCATCATCGAGTTCTATCTGCAGATAAGCGTCTGCAAGATCAATTTTCGAAAATCGTTTACCACCTGATAATTTTTGAAATAATTCCTCTGGCCTTGGAATAGGATATTGGTCTATTTCTAAATGCGGGTTAATAGTGACCTTAAAGTCACCGCATATGCGTAGCGACTTGTTACGCTTTGAAACGACCACAATGGGCGCAGCCCATTCACTGAATCTGACCGGCTTCCAGATTCCAGCATCCTCTAAACGTTTTGCTTCCTGTTTGAATGCGTCTAATAAAGCGAATGGAATAGGCCTCGCTTTGTGAAACTTCGGCTTCGTATTTTGTTTTATGTAGAGACGCGCTTTCATGGAACCACACAATCCCAATGTTTTTGAGGCTACATCCGGATATTTAAGAATGAGGTCACTAATCATCTGATCTGTGTTTGAAGTCAGATTCAAAACGACATTCCGTGTGGGAGACCTAATTTCGAGACCAAATGCCGTGAACCAGTCTAAACCCAAGATATTGTGCCCTTCTGCTACATCGACCACCAAGAGCTGTAATTGTTTGCACTGATTGCCAAACTCAACATTTACATCCAAATCGCCAAGAACGGGAACGCTCGTATTTCCATACGAGAGAAGTGTGCGACTAGTTTTGCTAAGTGCGGGTGCACCTATTTCCTCATATCCCGAGAGACCAATCAGCGAGCAACTAGCTCCTGTATCGAGCAAAAACTGTGTTTTGTAACCATTAATATTGACATAAATAAGCCACTTGCTACCAACTCGACACATATCACCAACTGTATATACGCATTCTATCTGCTGAACATACTCTGATCCGTTTTCTCTGTGTATTTGTTGGCCTTTGCCGCTGAGGCATACTGATGCAATGTGCCCGATGCGACCACACTTGCGACATTGTGCTTTAGAAAATTTACACGAGTTCCTACTGTGTTTGCTCCAACATCCGGGACATGATTTCACCTTTTGCCTACTATCACCACGATACTGTTCTTTGCCCTGTCGCCTACCACCACTTCTGCCTCTTGAATCTTTCCAACTTGCCGACTTTACTTGATTTACTTCCAGCGGCTCAACACTATCAGCCTTAATAACCTTGAGAGATTTTTGCGTTGCTTCATAAGCCACCGCAATAGAAAAAACGTCTGCCAATGTAGGGTTAGTTTTCTGAAGTGCTGCTGTACGTACCACGTCGTGTGGTGTATGTAAAATGATTACGTCTCTAATCATCCCATCAACGAATTCTTGCTCGCAATCTGTTTTCTGACATGCAAATAAACATGAACGTGATAATCCCCTCAAATTCGCAACCCATTCGGAGTAAGTTTGACCGCTTTGCATGCGACACTTCCAAAACTCATAACGAGCCATCGAAATGTGCACCTTTTTCTTAAAGTGCTCGGAGAGTTTTGCCGTTAAATCTTTATATGTTTTATTTGCTACCTTCTCACCCCCCAAAAGGTTTTGCAGTAAATTATAAATGTCTGGACCCAACCATGATAAAAAATATGCTTTTTTGTCATCGTCACTCACCACCTTATACGCAACGAAGTGCTGCTCCAGCTGCTGCATGTATACTTCCCATGTATTTTTTTCAGCCGAGAACTGCGAAAATTGTGGTACCATGCCGCCACTTGTTCCACTTGTTCCTCTCGAAGAAACATTTTGGAGAACGTTGAGATAGTCCTGCTGCGACTTCAGCAATACCTTAAGCAGTTCTTCTATTTCTGCCATTTAATGGAATGTCCACTGAGTTTCGCTGATGTCCAATTGTAGAGGTAGAAATTACAAATGAATGACTTTCACACCGCATGCAAAGTCTGATGTGAGGTTAAATAAAAAATTGTTTTTCCTCGTCGCCAATTGTTGTGTGTGATGGGGGTTTTCAGAAAGGCAAACACGAATGAGTACACGTTATAATTCATTTAATGTGGATTAAATTCAAGGGTACAATTATTATTGGTTCTAAGTAAAATGAATATATGTTAATTAATGGAAAGGTGAAAAGACGTCTGTTGCGATGGCGGCGCGATGGAGAACGACCGCTCGTTGTTGAAGATGACAACTGTCAGTCGTAGGTGCGTTCGTTCGCTGGTTCAGGTCAACGATTGTAAGAGCTGTTCGTATCAGAAAGGGCGTTTGATTTACGAGTTCAGAACTGTATTTGTTTTTTTTTTGCGACAAGAATTTTTCGAGTAGATGAGAAAATGAATTTTCGATGAGCAAAAATCGAGATTTTCGAAGTATCTCCGATAGCGATAATTTGTATGTTGTTGAATTCGTGTTTGTTTTGCGAGTTCAGAGCTGGGTTTGGATTTGTGCTGCGATAAGTAGTTTTGGAGAAATTAAGTGTCTCAGTCAGGTGAGCTCAAGCAAAAATTTGGATTTTCGAATTGTCTCCGATATTTGTAATTTTATCGCGTTGAATATGCGTTTGATTTACGAGTTCAGAACTGTATTTGCTTTTTTCTTGCGACAAATAGTTTTCGAGAAATTGAGAAAATGAGTTTTCGATAAATGAGGGGGTCATTCACAAATCGAGATTTTCGAAGCATCTCCGATTGTAATAATTTGTATGTCGTTGAATTCATGTTTTTTTTCCGAATTCAGAGGTGTATTTGGGTTTGTGCTGCGATAAGCAGTTTTCGAGAAATTGAGTGTCTCCCTAAGGGGGGTCAAGCAAAAATCTTGATTTTCGAATTGTCTCCGATATTGATAATTTGTATCGCGTTGAATGGGCGTTTGATTTACGAGTTCAGAACTGGGGGTCAAGCAAAAATCGAGATTTTCGAAGTATCTCTGATAGCGATAATTTGTATGTCGTTTAATTCGTGTTTGTTTTGTGAGTTCAGAACTGTATTTATATTTGTGCTGCGATAAGTAGATTTCGAGAAAATGAGTTTCTCCCTCAGGTGAGCTCAAGCAAAAATCTTGATTTTCGAATTGTCTCCGATATTGGTAATTTGATACGATATGATAATTTGTATCCCGCAGAATTGGCGTTTATTTTACGAGTTCAGAACTGTATTTGGATTTGTTCTGCGACAAGTAATTTTCGAGAAAATGAGAAAATGAATTTTCGATAAATGATGGGGTCAGGCAAAAATCGATATATTTGAAGTATCTCCGATTGTAATAATTTGTATCTCGTTGAATTCATGTTCTTTTTGCAAGTTCAGAACTGTATTTGGATTTGTGCTGCGATGAGTAGATTTCGAGAAAATGGGTGTCTCCCTCAGGTGAGCTCAAGCAAAAATCTTGATTTTCGAATTGTCTCCGATATTGGTAATTTGCATCGCGTTGAATACGCGTTTGAGTTACGAGTTCAGAACAGTATTTGTTTTGTTTCCTGCGACAAGTAGTTTTCGAGAAATTGAGAAAATGAGATTTCGATAAATGAGGGCAAAAATCGAGATTTTCGAAGTATCTCCGATTGTAATAGCTTGTATCTCATTGAATTCATGTTCTTTTTGCGAGTTCATAATTGTATTTGGACTTGTGCTGCGATAAGTAGATTTCGAGAAAAGGATTGTCTAACTAAGGGTGGATTATTCAAAATCTTGGTTTTTGAAGTGTCTCCGATAATGATAATTTGTATCCCGCAGAATTGGCGTTTATTTTACGAGTTCAGAACCGTATTTGGATTTGTTCTGCGACAAGCAGTTTTCGAGAAAATGAGGAAATGAATTTTCTTTAAATGAGACTGGTCAGGAAAAAATCGAGGTTTTCGAAGTATCCCCTATTGTAATAATTTGTATGTCTTTGAATTCGTGTTTCTTTTCCGAGTTCAGAACTGTATTTGGACTTGTGCTGCGATAAGTAGATTTCGAGAAAATGAGTGTCTAATCTTGGTTTTTGAAGAGTTTCCGATAATGATAATTTGTATCCCGCAGAATTGACGTTTGTTTTACGAGTTCAGAACTGTATTTGGATTTGTTCTGCGACAAGTAGTTTTTGAGAAAATGAGAAAGTGAATTTTCGATAAATGAGAGGGGTCAGGAAAAAAATCGAGATTTTCGAACTATCTCCTATAGTAATAATTTGTATGTCGTTGAATTCGTGTTTCTTTTCAGAGTTCAGAGCTGTATTTGGGTTTGCGCAATTGAGTGTCTCAATAAGGGGGTCAAGCAAAGATCTTGATTTTCGAATTGTCTCCGATATTGGTAATTTGTACCGGGTTGAAAGGGCGTTTGATTTACGAGTTCAGAACTGTATTTGTTTTTTTCCTGCGACAAGAATTTTTCGAGTAGATGAGAAAATGAATTTTCGATGAGCAAAAATCGAGATTTTCGAAGTATCTCCGATAGCGATAATTTGTATGTTGTTGAATTCGTGTTTGTTTTGCGAGTTCAGAGCTGGGTTTGGATTTGTGCTGCGATAAGTAGTTTTGGAGAAATTAAGTGTCTCAGTCAGGTGAGCTCAAGCAAAAATTTGGATTTTCGAATTGTCTCCGATATTTGTAATTTTATCGCGTTGAATATGCGTTTGATTGACGAGTTCAGAACTGTATTTGCTTTTTTCTTGCGACAAGTAGTTTTCGAGAAATTGAGAAAATAAGTTTTCGATAAATGAGGGGGTCATTCACAAATCGAGATTTTCGAAGCATCTGCGATTGTAATAATTTGTATGTCGTTGAATTCATGTTTTTTTTCCGAATTCAGAGCTGTATTTGGGTTTGTGCTGCGATAAGCAGTTTTCGAGAAATTGAGTGTCTCCCTAAGGGGGGTCAAGCAAAAATCTTGATTTTCGTATTGTCTCCGATATTGATAATTTGTATCGCGTTTCGAGAAATTGAGTGTCTCCCTAAGGGGGGCCAAGCAAAAATCGAGATTTTCGAAGTATCTCCGATAGCGATAATTTGTATGTCGTTTAATTGGTGTTTGTTTTGTGAGTTCAGAACTGTATTTGGATTTGTGCTGTATTTGGATTTGTGCTGCGATAAGTAGATTTCGAGAAAATGAGTGTCTCCCTCAGGTGAGCTCAAGCAAAAATCTTGATTTTCGAATTGTCTCCGATATTGGTAATTTGATACGATATGATAATTTGTATCCCTATAATTTGTAATCGAGGTTTTCGAAGTATTCCCTATTGTAATAATTTGTATGTCGTTGAATTCGTGTTTCTTTTCCGAGTTCAGAACTGTATTTGGACTTGTGCTGCGATAAGTAGATTTCGAGAAAATGAGTGTCTAATCTTGGTTTTTGAAGAGTCTCCGATAATGATAATTTGTATCCCGCAGAATTGACGTTTGTTTTACGAGTTCAGAACTGTATTTGGATTTGTGCTGCGATAAGTAGATTTCGAGAAAATGAGTGCCTCCCTCAGGTGAGCTCAAGCAAAAATCTTGATTTTCGAATTGTCTCCGATATTGATAATTTGTGTCGCGTTGAATGGGCATTTGATTTACGAGTTCAGAACTGTATTTCTTTTTTTTTCTGCGACAAGTAGTTTTCGAGAAACTGAGAAAATGAGTTTTCGATAAATGAGGGGATCGAGCAAAAATCGAGATTTTCGAAGTATCTCCGATTGTAATAATTTGTATTTGTATAATTTTTATCGCGTTGAATATGCGTTTGATTTACGAGTTCAGAACTGTATTTGCTTTTTTCTTGCGACAAATAGTTTTCGAGAAATTGAGAAAATGAGTTTTCGATAAATGAGGGGGTCAAACAAAATCGAGATCTTCGAAGTATCTCCGATTGTAATAACATGTATCTCGTTAAATTCATGTTCTTTTTGCGAGTTCAGAACTGTATTTGTACTTCTGCTGCGATAAGTAGATTTCGAGAAAATGAGTGTCTAACTAATGGTGGATCACTGAAAAATCTTGGTTTTTCAAGTCTCTCCTATAATGATAATTTGTATCCCGCAGAATTGGCGTTAGTTTTACGAGTTCAGAACTTTATTTGGATTTGTTCTGCGACAGGTAGTTTTCGAGAAAATGAGAAAATGAATTTTCGATAAATGATAGGGGTCAGGAAAAGATTTGAGATTTTCGAAGTATATTATATTGTAATAATTTGTATGTCGATGAATTCGTGTTTCTTCTGCGAGTTTTCGAGAAGATGAGAAAATGAATTTTCGATGAACAAAAATCGAGATTTTCGAAGTATTTCCGATAGCGATAATGTGTATGTTGTTGAATTCGTGTTTGTTTTGCGAGTTCAGAACTGTATTTGGACTTGTGCTGCGATAAGTAGATTTCAAGAAAATGAGTGTCTAACTAAGGGTATATTATTCAAAAATCTTGGTTTTTGAAGTGTCTCCGATAATGATAATTTGTATCCCGCAGAATTTTCGTCTGTTTTACGAGTTCAGAACTTTATTTGGAATTGTTCTGCGACAAGTAGTTTTCGAGAAAATGAGAAAATGAATTTTCGATAAATGAGAGGGGTCAGGAGAAAAATTGTTTATTTTGCGAGTTCAGAACTGTATTTGGATTTGTGCTGCGATAAGTAGAGTGTCTCCCTCAGGTGAGTGTCTCAATCAGGTGAGCTCAAGCAAAAATCTTGATTTTCGAATTGTCTCCGATATTGATAATTTGTATCGCGTTGAATGGGCATTTGATTTACGAGTTCAGAACTGTATTTCTTTTTTTTTCTGCGACAAGTAGTTTTCGAGAAACTGAGAAAATGAGTTTTCGATAAGGGGATCGAGCAAAAATCGAGATTTTCGAAGTATCTCCGATTGTAATAATTTGTATCTCGTTGATTCATGTTCTTTTTGCGAGTTCAGAACTGTATTTGGACTTGTGCTGCGATAAGTAGATTTCGAGAAAATGAGTGTCTAACTAATGGTGGATCACTGAAAAATCTTGGTTTTTGAAGTCTCTCCTATAATGATAATTTGTGTCCCGCAGAATTGGCGTTTGTTTTACGAGTTCAGAACTTTATTTGGATTTGTTCTGCGACAGGTAGTTTTCGAGAAAATGAGAAAATGAATTTTCGATAAATGAGAGGGGTCAGGAAAAGAATCGAGATTTTCGAAGTATATTATATTGTAATAATTTGTATGTCGATGAATTCGTGTTTCTTCTGCGAGTTTTCGAGAAGATGAGAAAATGAATTTTCGACGAACAAAAATCGAGATTTTCGAAGTATCTCCGATTGTAGTAATCTGTATCTCGTTGAATTCATGTTCTTTTTGAGAGTTCAGAACTGTATTTGGACTTGTGCTGCGATAAGTAGATTTCAGGAAAATGAGTGTCTAACTAAGGGTGTATTATTCAAAAATCTTGGTTTTTGAAGTGTCTCCGATAATGATAATTTGTATCCCGCAGAATTTTCGTCTGTTTCACGAGTTCAGAACTTTATTTGGAATTGTTCTGCGACAAGTAGTTTTCGAGAAAATGAGAAAATGAATTTTCGATAAATGAGAGGGGTCAGGAGAAAAATTGAGATTTTCGAAGTATCTCCGATTGCGATAATTTGTATGTTGTTGAATTCGTGTTTATTTTGCGAGTTCAGAACTGTATTTGGATTTGTGCTGCGATAAGTAGATTTCGAGAAATTGAGGAAATGAGTTTTCGATAAATGAGGGGGTCAGGCAAAAATCGAGATTTTCGAAGTATCTCCGATTGTAGTAATCTGTATCTCGTTGAATTCATGCTCTTTTTGAGAGTTTAGA
Organism: Pocota personata; assembly: GCA_963082735.1. Taxonomy (NCBI): domain Eukaryota; kingdom Metazoa; phylum Arthropoda; class Insecta; order Diptera; family Syrphidae; genus Pocota; species Pocota personata. The sequence continues at coordinate 76,142,697 of OY720431.1, forward strand.
ACTGTATTTGGACTTGTGCTGCGATAAGTAGATTTCGAGAAAATGAGTGTCTCCCTCAGGTGAGCTCAAGCAAAAATCTTGATTTTCGAATTGTCTCCGATATTGATAATTTGTATTGCGTTGAATGGGCGTTTGATTAACGAGTTCAGAACTGTATTTGTTTTTTTCCTTCGACAAGTAGTTTTCGAGAAATTGAGAAAATGAGTTTTCGATAAATGAGGGGGTCAAAAAAAATCGAGATCTTCGAAGTATCTCCGATTGTAATAACATGTATCTCGTTAAATTCATGTTCTTTTTGCGAGTTCAGAACTGTATTTGTACTTCTGCTGCGATAAGTAGATTTCGAGAAAATGAGTGTCTAACTAATGGTGGATCACTGAAAAATCTTGGTTTTTGAAGTCTCTCCTATAATGATAATTTGTATCCCGCAGAATTGGCGTTAGTTTTACGAGTTCAGAACTTTATTTGGATTTGTTCTGCGACAGGTAGTTTTCGAGAAAATGAGAAAATGAATTTTCGATAAATGAGAGGGGTCAGGAAAAGTTTTGAGATTTTCGAAGTATATTATATTGTAATAATTTGTATGTCGATGAATTCGTGTTTCTTCTGCGAGTTTTCGAGAAGATGAGAAAATGAATTTTCGATGAACAAAAATCGAGATTTTCGAAGTATCTCCGATAGCGATAATGTGTATGCTGTTGAATTCGTGTTTGTTTTGCGAGTTCAGAACTGTATTTGGACTTGTGCTGCGATAAGTAGATTTCAAGAAAATGAGTGTCTAACTAAGGGTGTATTATTCAAAAATCTTGGTTTTTGAAGTGTCTCCGATAATGATAATTTGTATCCCGCAGAATTTTCGTCTGTTTCACGAGTTCAGAACTTTATTTGGAATTGTTCTGCGACAAGTAGTTTTCGAGAAAATGAGAAAATGAATTTTCGATAAATGAGAGGGGTCAGGAGAAAAATTGAGATTTTCGAAGTATCTCCGATTGCGATAATTTGTATGTTGTTGAATTCGTGTTTATTTTGCGAGTTCAGAACTGTATTTGGATTTGTGCTGCGATAAGTAGATTTCGAGAAATTGAGGAACTGAATTTTCGATAAATGAGGGGGTCAGGCAAAAATCGAGATTTTCGAAGTATCTCCGATTGTAGTAATCTGTATCTAGTTGAATTCATGTTCTTTTTGAGAGTTCAGAACTGTATTTGGACTTGTGCTGCGATAAGTAGATTTCAAGAAAATGAGTGTCTAACTAAGGGTGTATTATTCAAAAATCTTGGTTTTTGAAGTGTCTCCGATAATGATAATTTGTATCCCGCAGAATTGGCGTTTGTTTTACGAGTTCAGAACTTTATTTGGAATTGTTCTGCGACAAGTAGTTTTCGAGAAAATGAGAAAATGAATTTTCGATAAATGAGAGGGGTCAGGAAAAAAATTGAGATTTTCGAAGTATCTCCGATAGCGATAATTTGTATGTTGTTGAATTCGTGTTTATTTTGCGAGTTCAGAACTGTATTTGGATTTGTGCTGCGATAAGTAGATTTCGAGAAAATGAGGGTATCCCTCAGGTGAGCTCAAGCAAAAATCTTGTTTTCCGAATTGTCTCCGATATTGATAGTTTGTATCGCGTTGAATTTGCGTTTGATTTACGAGTTCATAACTGTATTTGTTTTTTTCCTGCGACAAGTAGTTTTCGAGAAATTGAGAAAATGAGTTTTCCATAAATGAGGGGGTCAGGCAAAAATCGAGCTTTTCGAAGTATCTCCGATTGTAATAATTTGTATCTCGTTGAATTCATGTTCTTTTTGCGAGTTCAGAACTGTATTTGGACTTGTGCTGCGATAAGTAGATTTCGAGAAAGTGAGTGTCTCCCTCAGGTGAGCTCAAGCAAAAATCTTGTTTTTCGAATTGTCTCCGTTATTGGTAATTTTATAGCGTTGAATGGGCGTTTGATTTACGAGTTCAGAACTGTATTTGTGTTTGTTCTGCGACAAGTAGTTTTCGAGAAAATGAGAAAATGAATTTTCGATAAATGAGAGGGGTCAAAAAAAATCGAGATCTTCGAAGTATCTCCGATTGTAATAACTTGTATCTCGTTGAATTCATGTTCTTTTTGCGAGTTCAGAACTGTATTTGTACTTGTGCTGCGATAAGTAGATTTCGAGAAAATGAGTGTCTAACTAATGGTGGATCACTGAAAAATCTTGGTTTTTGAAGTCTCTCCTATAATGATAATTTGTATCCCGCAGAATTTTCGTCTGTTTTACGAGTTCAGAACTTTATTTGGAATTGTTCTGCGACAAGTAGTTTTCGAGAAAATGAGAAAATGAATTTTCGATAAATGAGAGGGGTCAGGAAAAAAATCGAGATTTTCGAAGTATATTATATTGTAATAATTTGTATGTCGATGAATTCGTGTTTCTTTGCGAGTTCAGAGCTGTATTTGCGACAAGTAGTTTTCGAGAAGATGAGAAAATGAATTTTCGATGTATTCGGATTTGTTCTGCGACAAGTAGTTTTCGAGAAAATGAGAAAATTAATTTTCGATAAATGAGAGGGGTCAGGAAAAAATCTAGATTTTCGAAGTATCTCCTATTGTAATAATTTGTATGTTGTTGAATTCGTCTTTCTTTTCCGAGTTCAGAGCTGTGTTTGGATTTGTGCTGCGATAAGCAATTTACGAGAAATTGAGTGTCTCCCTAAGGGGGGGACAAGCTAAAATCTTGATTTTCGAATTGTCTCCGATACTGATAATTTGTATCGCGTTGAATGGGCGTTTGATTTACGAGTTCAGAACTGTATTTGTTTTTTTTTCTGCGACAAGTAGTTTTCGAGAAATTGAGAAAATCAGTTTTTGATAAATGAGGGGGTCAGGCAAAACCCCCCCTCTGTATCTCGTTGAATTCATGTTCTTTTTGCGAGTTCAGAGCTTTATTTGTACTTGTGCTGCGTAAGTAGATTTCGAGAAAATGAGTGTTTAACTAAGGGTGGATCATTCAAAAATCTTGGTTTTTGAAGTGTCTCCGATAATGATAATTTGAATCCCGCAGAATTGGCGTTTGTTTTACGAATTCAGAACTGTTGATATATTACTATGTCTAACTACGACTACCTTACCACTGGTAGTTGTCGTATTCAAATCCCACGTAAAATTTTATTTCACACATTTTTATAGTATAAATTATGCTGACACGCATACTAATATTACCTGATATTACATAAAACTTAAAATACGTGGGAACTGCTGCTGACTCGGCGGCGCTGAACAAAACTGATATCAATGATAAAGAGTTTCCCGCTTTGTCTGTTTTCCGTAAGGTGCATATGTACGCAATTGTACATTCTGCCTGGCCGAACTGACTTATATGTTAAAGTCCGATGTTGCGAACCGCCTTGAAGCAGGTACTGGGGCCTGTGGTGCCAGTATAGTTCTTTTCCTTTTACGCTGCCACACTATATATGCCACGATGGTGATGAATAATCCGCCAATCAGGCTGTAGGAAATGCTGTAGTGCACGTGGTGAGCCGTTGAATCAACTGGTAGTTCCTCGCTGTTTTGGAGATCTGCTATCCGTTTGTTTAGTGTGTCGTACTCCTCGTTGTTACTCTTGAGACTGGGATGTGAGATGACCCATGCTCTTGAAACATTTCTTGGGTCGTCTGATAATATTTCCGTGATATTTGTGGCCGGAATGAAAGCTGTATTAAGTTTGCTGGACATCCTTTCGTAAGCTCTTATGCTCATCGTGTCCTGTTTTAGAATACAGTTTGACTCTAGTGTTAAAATACCATCGTCTTGTAGTGAGACTTCTAGAATCCGTCTTCCGCAGATTATGTTAAAGGTGTACTTCCTGTCCAAAACGTATATCCAACTATTTCCGTTATTTAGCTGGATCCACACAGGAGATGGGCTTATGCTTCGTAGCTTGCAGAACGGTGATAAGTTCGTGGTGTGGCTCATCCACATCTGCTGACGTTGGATTGGCGATTAAACATGGGATGTTGTTGTTGGCATAACTATCTGTCGCTGATTTTCATACATTTGTTGAGCTCCTCCTTTGCCATTCTGTTGTATGACTCTCTCAGTAAGTTGACTATTAATTAGTCTAATGATGGTTCAATGAAGATAAACTCATTTTTGTGGGGTATAGGTACTGATATAACCTTGAACATTTCATAGTCTTCTGACTTGATTAGCGGAAGTCTTATGTCGAATATGATGGTTTGCTGGGTTATTCGGGCCCTTGCTGTTAGCAGCCTGTAAAGTGCTAGCAGATTCGAATCTTCTGCGACGGACAGCTGTGGAGGCAGGTGCTTTCTTATCAACTCTAGCTGTGCGCGAAGTTGGTCTGGCGTAATTATAAGCGGATTTACTTTAGCGTGATGAAGATCAGTTAGAACGTCCAATAACAAATTTTGAACCGGCTGAGAATTTACCATTGCTAACGTGGTATAAGTTGATATGGCTAAGAACTTCTGTTCTGCCGCCGTCTGGTTGCCAGTTTGCGTTACATAGCTTTTCAAGTTGTCTAGGTTGTTGTGAAATACTTGGAGTTGTGCAGTCACGGCTTGTGTGTTTTTCTGCAAGATGTTGCTGGTTGATTCTGCGATCGATGTTTGGTTCCTTATCAGCGTGAGAAGATGGTTCTCATTCAATCGTGTTTGCTGAATCTGCTGCTCGTAATGCTCCGCATACGACTTGTCCCAAAAAGCTTGTTCGCAACAGTTCCAACGAAGTCAAACGGTGATCGTTTCATTCTGGTAGCTGGCTCTTTTCCAGCTCCTTGTTTTAATAGGAGGTCGTTATTGCCCTTTATAATGGCCAGTTGGTGGTTAAATTGTTGAATTATGTGGTGTGTCAGTGCATCAGCGGCTTTCATTTTGCAGAATTCGTTCATTTCGTTAATCAGTTTTTCAAATCCTGAAAGTTCCCGCCAGTAGTTGGTCAGATCATAATATGCGATTATCTTCCAGTCATTAAATATGAGGTTAATGTTTCCAATTTTTTCAAAGTAGATTCCCGGGCGATTTCTAAACGGTGTAACCTTGAAACCTTCAGGTTCTGTACCTAATGCCGTTGCACATCTTCTGCCTAATACTATTATCACCAACAGTGTGTACAGAATTTGTAACCAGGGGCCGTCCTTCAACCTTTTCTTCCTTTCTTATTTCTTCCTTCCTTATCGGTTGACTTTGGTTTACAGGTTCCGACCATGGACATGTTGACAAGCAGGTTGTTGTGGTAAGCTGATCAGTCCGCTTACTGTCATCTTGTTTTTCGCTTTGTTCTTCGTTATCGCTTATTGGGAGCAGACAGATCTTAGTGACTTGTCTTTGGTCTTGTGACTTCACTCCTGCCTCCCATAGGCCACCAAAGTGGGGTGCCGCTGGGGGTATTAAGTGCCATTCCGTATGGTAAGTTGTTAATGCCTCGCATATTTCATCGTTGTACTCTTTCGCCTCCCTTGCATTTAGCTGGAGAATTTTGTTTGCAGCCACGAAATTCGTACCGTTGTCACTGTATAGGTGTCCCACATGTCCTCTCCTGGCGCACAATCTGTTAAAAGCTGCTATGAAGGTATTTGCTGTTAAGTCGCTAACAACTTCGAGATGAACTGCTTTTGTTGCCAAGCATATAAATACGGCTATATATCCTTTATACTATTTGTTTTCCCTTCTTTCGCTGTCCTGATATCTATAGGTCCTGCATAGTCGATTCTGGTATTTAAAAATGGTCTGGCTTTGGACACTCTCGGGTGTGGCAGATTTCCCATCATTTGAGTTCTCGTTGACGATCTGTGTCGAAAACATGTAGTACATCTACGGACTCGCTGTTTGACTGCACTTACACCACTCAGAATCTAGTATTGTTGCCGTAGATGTGCATGGGTAAGAGTGTAGCCTCCATGTAAGGTGGTTTTGTGGGCCTCGTCTATCAATATGGTGGTCAAATACCCGGAATGTGGGATGATTATGAGATGTTTCTGCGAGCATGATAGTTCTGCTTTCGCCAATCGTCCTCCTACTCGCATCACCTCGTTCTCATCCAGGAATGGGTTGAGGCACCGAAGTTTACTCTTCCTGTCAATTTCCCTTTGTTCTGCGACAAGTAGTTTTCGAGAAAATGAGAAAATGAATTTTCGATAAATGAGCGGGGTCAGGAAAAAACTCGAGATTTTAGAAGTATCTCCGATTGTAATAATTTGTATGTCGTTGAATTCGTGTTTCTTTTCCGAGTTCAGAGCTGTATTTGGATTTGTGCTGCGATAAGCAGTTTTCGAGAAAATGAGTGTTTGCCTCAGGTGAGCTCAAGCAAAAATCTTGATTTTCGAATTGTCTCCGATATTGGTAATTTGTATCGCGTTGAATGGGCGTTTAATTTACGGGTTCAGAACTGTATTTGTTTTTTTCCTGCGACAAGTAGTTTTCGAGAAAATGAATTTTCGATAAATGAGAGGGGTCAGGAAAAAAATCGAGTTTTTCGAAGAATCTCCGATTGTAATAATTTGTATCTGGATGAATTCATGTTCTTTTTGCGAGTTCAGAACTGTATTTGGACTTGTGCTGCGATAAGTAGATTTCGAGAAAATGAGTGTCTAACTAAGGGTGGATCATTCAAAAATCTTGGTTTTTAAAGTGTCTCCGATAATGATAATTTGTATCCCGCAGAATTGGCGTTTGTTTTACGAGTTCAGAACTGTATTCGGATTTGTTCTGCGACAAGTAGTTTTCGAGAAAATGAGAAAATTAATTTTCGATAAATGAGAGGGGTCAGGAAAAAATCTAGATTTTCGAAGTATCTCCTATTCTAATAATTTGTATGTTGTTGAATTCGTGTTTCTTTTCCGAGTTCAGAGCTGTATTTGGATTTGTGCTGCGATAAGCAGTTTACGAGAAATTGAGTGTCCCCCTAAGGGGGGGTCAAGCTAAAATCTTGATTTTCGAGTGAATGGTGTTCGCTATCGTGAGATGATAACGAACTTTTTATGGCCCGAATTGAAAGATATGGATGTGGACGATATGTGGTTTCAACAGGATGGTGCCATTTGCCACACAGCTGACGAAACAATGGTTCTTTTGCGCGACAAATTCAATGGCCGTGTTATCTCACGTGGTGGCGATGTCAATTGGCCGCCAAGATCATGTGATTTGACACCGTTGGACTTCTTTCTTTGGGGTTATTTGAAGGAAAAGGTGTACGTCGATAAGCCAGCAACAATTCAAGAGCTAAAGGATAAGATAATTCGGCACATTAACGGCATAGAACCTCAATTATGCCACAGCGTCATCGAAAATTTGGACCATCGGATGGAGGTGTGCCGCCGAGGTCGCGGCGGCCATTTGGCCGATATTTTGTTCCATACATAATTGAGCCATACCAATATTATCATAATAAAAAGAAATGACAGTAATTTCCTAAATAATTTGTGTTTTATTCAAAATCAACATCGGCCCTTAGAACTTAACCACCCTTTAGTATAAATTATGCTGACACGCATACTAATATTACCTGACACGCATACTAATATTACCTGATATTACATAAAACTTAAAATACGTGGGAACTGCTGCTGACTCGGCGGCGCTGAACAAAACTGATATCAATGATAAAGAGTTTCCCGCGGTGTCTGTTTCCCGTAAGGTTCATATGTACGCAATTGTACATTCTGCCGGGCCGAACTGACTTATATGTTAAAGTCCGATGTTGCGAACCGCCTTGAAGCAGGCACTGGTGCCTGTGGTGCTAATATACAAACGCCCATTCAACGCGATACAAATTGCCAATATCGGAGACAATTCAAAAATCAAGATTTTTGCTTGACCTCACCTGAGGGAGACACTCAATTTCTCGAAAACTGCTTATCGCAGCACAAATCCAAATACACCCCTGAACTCGGAAAAGAAACACGAATTCAACGACATACAAGTTATTACAATAGGAGATACTTCGAAAATCTCGATTTTTTTCCTGACCCCTCTCATTTATCGAAAATTCATTTTCTCATTTTCTCGAAAACTACTTGTCGGATACAATATCGGAAACAATTCGAAAATCAAGATTTTTGCTTGAGCTCACCTGAGGGAGACACTCATTTTCTCGAAATCTACTTACCGCAGCACAAATTCAAATACAGTTCTGAACTCGCAAAACAAACACGAATGCAACAACATACAAATTATCGCTATCGGAGATACTTCACAAATCTCAATTTTTGCTTGACCACCTCATTTATCGAAAACTCATTTTCTCAATTTCTCGAAAGCTACTTGTCGCAGGAAAAAAAACAAATACAGTTCTGAACTCTTAAATCAAACGTCCGTTCAACGCGATACAAATTATCAATATCGTAGACAATTCGAAAATCAAGATTTTTGCTTGGGCTCACCTGAGGGAGACACTCACTTTCTCGAAATCTACTTATCGCAGCACAAATCCAAATACAGCTCTGAACATGAATTCAACGAGATACAAACTATTACAATCGGAGATACTTCGAAAATCTGGATTTTTGCCTGACCCCCTCATTTATCGAAAACTAATTTTCTCAATTTCTCGAAAACTGCTTATCGCAAAAAAAAAACAAATACAGTTCTGAACTCGTAATTCAAACGCTTTTTGCTTGAGCTCACCTGAGGGAGACACTAATTTTCTCGAAATCTAATCTTAACTCGCAAAACAAACACGAATTCTATCAGAGGTACTTCGAAAATCTCGATTTTTGCTTGACCCCCCCGTTCAACGAAAATTCATTTCCTCATCTTCTCGAAAACTACTCGTCGCAAAAAAAAAATACAATTCTGAACTCGTAAATCAAACATCAAACGCCCATTCAACGCGATACAAATTATCAATATCGGAGAAAATTCGAAAGTCATGATTTTTGCTTGAGCTCACCTGAGGGAGACATTCATCATCAATAATCGGAGATACTTCGAAAATCTCGATTTTTGCCTGACCCCCTCATTTATCGAAAGCTCATTTTCTCAATTTCTCGAAAACTACTTGTCGGATACAATATCGGAAACAATTCGAAAATCAAGATTTTTGCTTGAGCTCACCTGAGGGAGACACTCATTTTTTCGAAATCTACTTACCGCACCACAAATTGAAATACAGTTCTGAACTCGCAAAACAAACACGAATTCAAAACATGCAAATTATCGCTATCGGAGATACTTCGAAAATCCCGATTTTTGCTTGACCCCCGCATTTATCGAAAACTAATTTTCTCAATTTCTTGAAAACTACTTGTCGCAGGAAAAAAAAACAAATACAGTTCTGAACTCGTAAATCAAACGCCCATTCAACACTATACAATTTATCAATATCGGAGACAATTCGAAAATCAGGATTTTTGCTTGAGCTCACCTGAGTTAGACACTCAATTTCTCGAAAACTGCTTATCGCAGCACAAATCCAAATACAGCTCTGAACTCAGAAAAGAAACACGAATCCAGCGACATAAAAATTATTACAATAGGAGATACTTCGAAAATCTCGATTTTTTTCCTGACCCCTCTCATTTATCGAAAATTCATTTTCTCAATTTCTCGAAAAAGTCGCAGGAAAAAAACAAATACAGTTCTGAACTCGTAAATCAAACGCCCATTCAACGCGATACAAATTATCAATATCAGAGACAATTCGAAAATCAAGATTTTTGCTTGAGCTCACCTGAGGGAGACACTCATTTTCTCGAAATCTACTTATCGCAGCACAAGTCCAAATACAGTTCTGAACTCGCAAAAAGAACATGAATTCAACGAGATATAAATTATTACAATCGGAGATACTTCGAAAATCTCGATTTTTGCTTGACTCCCTCATTTATCGGAAACTCATATTCTCGATTACTCGGAAACTACTTGTCGCAGGAAAAAAACAAATTCAGTTCTGAACTCGTAAACCAAGCGACTATTCAACGAGGTACAAATTATCAATATCAATTCGAAAATCAAGATTTTTGCTTGAGCTCACTGAGAGAGACACTCACTTTCTCGAAATCTACTTATCGCAGCACAAGTCCAAATACAGTTCTGAACTCGCAAAAAGAACATGAATTCAACGAGATAAAAATTATTACAATCGGAGATACTTGGAAAATCTCGATTTTTGCTTCACCCCCTCATTTATCGAAAATTAATTTTCTCAATTTCTGGAAAACTACTTGTCGCTGGAAAAAAACAAATACAGTTCTGAACTTGTAACTTGAACTTGTCTCGAAATCTACTTATCGCAGCACAAGTCCAAACACAGTTCTGAACTCGCAAAAAAACATGAATTCAACGAGATACAAATTATTACAATCGGAGATACTTCGAAAATCTCGATTTTTGCCTGACCCTGACAAATACAGTTCTGAACTCGTAAGTCAAACGCCCATTCAACGCGATACAAATTATCAATATCTCAGAGAATTCAAAAATCAAGATTTTTTCCTGACCCCTCTCATTTATCGAAAATTCATTTTCTAATTTTCTCGAAAACTACTTGTCGCAGAACAAATCCAAATACAGCTCTGAACTCGGAAATCTACTTATCGCAGCACAAGTCCCAGTACAGTTCTGAACTCGCAAAAAGAACATGAATTCAACGAGATACAAATTATTACAATCGGAGATACTTCGAAAATCTCGATTTTTGCTTGACCACCTCATTTATCGAAAACTCATTTTCTCAATTTCTCGAAAACTACTTGTCGCAGGAAAAAAAACAAATACAGTTCTGAACTCGTAAATCAAAGGCCCATTCAGCGCGATACAAATTAGCAATATCGGAGACAATTCAATATCAAGATTTTTGCTTGAACTCACCTGAGGGAGACACACATTTGCTCGAAATCTACTTATCGCAGCACAAATTCAAATACAGTTCTGATCTCGCAAAACAAACACGAATTCAACAACATACAAATTATCGCTATCGGATATACTTCGAAAATCTCGATTTTTGCTTGACCTCCCCGTTCATCGCAAATTCATGTTCTCACCTTCTCGAAAACTACTTGTCGCAAAAAAAAAACAAATACAGTTCTGAACTCGTAAGTCAAACGCCCATTGAACGCGATACAAATTATCAATATCAGAGACAATTCGAAAATCAAGATTTTTGCTTGAGCTCACCTGAGGGAGACACTCATTTTCTCGAAATCTACTTATCGCAGCAGAAGTCCAAATACAGTTCTGAACTCGCAAAAAGAACACGAATTCAACGACATACAAATTATTACAATCGGAGATACTTCGAAAATCTCGATTTTTGCTTGACCTCCCCGTTCATCGCAAATTCATGTTCTCACCTTCTCGAAAACTACTTGTCGCAGGAAAAAAAACAAATACAGTTCTGAACTCGTAAGTCAAACGCCCATTGAACGCGATACAAATTATCAATATCAGAGACAATTCGAAAATCAAGATTTTTGCTTGAGCTCACCTGAGGGAGACACTCATTTTCTCGAAATCTACTAAATCTACGCAGCACAAGTCCAAGTACAGTTCTGAACTCGCAAAAAGAACATGAATTCAACGAGATACAAATTATTACAATCGGAGATACTTCGGAAATCTCGATTTTTGCCTGACCACATCATTTATCGAAAACTCATTTTCTCAATTTCTCGAAAACTACTTGTCGCAGGAAAAAAAAACAAATACAGTTCTGAAAACGTAAATCAAAGGCACATTCAACGTGATACAAATTACCAATATCGGAGACAATTCGAATATCAAGATTTTTGCTTGAGCTCACCTGAGGGAGACACTCATTTTCTCAAAATCTACTTATCGCAGCACAAGTCCAAATACAGTTCTGAACCCGCAAGAAGAACATGAATTCAACGAGCTACAAATTATTACAATCGGAGATACTTCGAAAATCTCGATTTTTGCCTGACCCCCTCATTTATCGAAAATTCGTTTTCTCAATTTTTCGAAAAATACTTGTCGCAGGAAAAAAACAAATACAGTTCTGAAAACGTAAATCAAAGGCACATTCAACGCGATACAAATTACCAATATCGGAGACAATTCGAATATCAAGATTTTTGCTTGAGCTCACCTGAGGGAGACACTCACTTTCTCGAAACCTACTTATCGCAGCACAAGTCCAAATACAGTTCTGAACTCGCAAAAAGAACATGAATTCAACGAGCTACAAATTATTACAATCGGAGATACTTCAAAAATCCGGATTTATGCCTGACCCCCTCATTTATCGAAAACTCATTTTCTCAATTTTCGAAAACTGCCTGTCGCAGAAAAAAAAACAAATACAGTTCTGAACTCGTAAATCAAACGCCCATTCAACGCGATACAAATTATCAATATCAGAGACAATTCGAAAATCAATATTTTTGCTTGACCCCCCTTAGGGAGACACTCAATTTCTCGAAAACTGCTTATCGCAGCACAAATCCAAATACAGCTCTGAACTCGGAAAAAAAACACGAATTCAACGACATACAAATTATTACAATATTAGATACTTCGAATATCTGGATTTTTTTCCTGAAACCTCTCATTTATCGAAAATTCATTTTCTCATTTTCTCGAAAACTACTTATCGCAGCACAAATTCAAATACTGTTCTGAACTCGCAAAACAAACACGAATTCTATCGGAGATACGTCGAAAATCTCGATTTTTGCTTGACCCCCCCGTTCATCAAAAATTCGTTTTCTCAATTTTTCGAAAAATACTTGTCGCAGGAAAAAAACAAATACAGTTCTGAACTCCTAAATCAAACGCCCATTCAACGCGATACAAATTATCAATATCTCAGAGAATTCGAAAATCAAGATTTTTGCTTGAGCTCACCTGAGGGAGACACTCATTTTCTCGAAATCTACTTATCGCAGCACAAGTCGAAGTACAGTTCCGAACTCGCAAAAAGAACATGAATTCAACGAGATAAAAATTATTACAATCGGAGATACTTCGAAAATCTCGATTTTTGCTTGACCCCCTCATTTATCGAAAACTCATTTTCTCAATTTCTGGAAAAATACTTGTTGCTGGAAAAAAACAAATACAGTTCTGAACTCGTAAATCAAAGGCGCATTCAACGCGATACAAATTACCAATATCGGAGACAATTCGAATATCAAGATTTTTGCTTGAGCTCACCTGAGGGAGACACTCACTTTCTCGAAACCTACTTATCGCAGCACAAGTCCAAATACAGTTCTGAACTCGCAAAAAGAACATGAATTCAAGGAGCTACAAATTATTGCAATCGGAGATACTTCAAAAATCCGGATTTATGCCTGACCCCCTCATTTATCGAAAACTCATTTTCTCAATTTCTCGAAAACTGCTTGTCGCAGGAAAAAAACAAATACAGTTCTTAACTCGTAAATCAAACGCCCATTCAACGCGATACAAATTATCAATATCGGAGACAATTCGAAAATCAAGATTTTTGCTTGAGCTCACCTGAGGGAGACACTCATTTTCTCGAAGTCTACTTATCGCAGCACAAGTTCAAATACAGTTCTGAACTCGCAAAAAGAACATGAATTCAACGAGATACAAATTATTACAATCGTAGATACTTCGAAAATCTCGATTTTTGCCTGACCCCCTCATTTATCGAAAACTCATATTCTCAATTTCTCGAAAACTACTTGTCGCAGGAAAAAAAAAATACAGTTCTGAACTCGTAAATCAAACGCTCATTCAACGCGATACAAATTATCAATATCGGAGACAATTCGAAAGTCAAGATTTTTGCTTGAGCTCAAATGAGGGAGACACTCACTTTCTCGAAATCTACTTATCGCAGCACAAGTCCAAATACAGTTCTGAACTCGCAAAAAGAACATGAATTCAACGAGATACAAATTATTACAATCGGAGATACTTCGAAAATCTCGATTTTTGCCTGACCCCCTCATTTATCGAAAACTCATTTTCTCAATTTCTCGAAAACTAATTGTCGCAGGAAAAAAAAAATACAGTTCTGAACTCGTAAATCAAACGCCCATTCAACGCGATACAAATTATCAATATCGGAGACAATTCGAAAATCAAGATTTTTGCTTGAGCTCACCTGAGGGAGACACACATTTTCTCGAAATCTACTTATCGCAGCACAAGTTCAAATACAGTTCTGAACTCGCACAACAATCTCGAACTCAACAACATACAAATTAAAGCTATCGGAGATACTTCGAAAATCAAGATTTTTGCTTGACTCCCCCTTAGGGAGACACTCAATTTCTCGAAAACTGCTTATCGCAGCACAAATCCAAATACAGCTTTGAACTCGGAAGAGAACACGAATTCAACGACATACAAATTATCGCTATCGGAGATATTTTTCTTGACCCCTCTCATTTATCGACAATTCATTTTCTCATTTTCTCGAAAACTAATTGTCGCAGGAAAAAAACAAATACAGTTCTGAACTCGTAAATCAAACGCCCATTCAACGCGATGCAAATTGCCAATTTCGAGGACAATTCGAAAATAAAGATTTTTGCTTGAGCTCACCTGAGGGAGACACTCAATTTCTCGAAAACTGCTTACCGCAGCACAAATCCAAATACAACTCTGAACTCTGAAAAATACACGAATTCTATCGGAGGTACTTCGAAAATCTCGATTTTTTTCCTGACCTGATTTATCGAAAATTCATTTTCTCATTTTCTCGAAAACTAATTGTCGCAGGAAAAAAACAAATACAGTTCTGAACCCGTAAATCAAACACCCATTCAACGCGATACAGTTCTGAACTCGCAAAAAGAACATAAATTCAACGAGATACAAATTATTACAGTCGGAGATATTTCGAAAATCTCGATTTTTGCTTGACCCCCTCATTTATCGAAAACTCATTTTCTCAATTTCTCCAAAACTACTTGTCACAAAAAAAAAAAACAAATACAGTTCTGAAGTCGTAAATCAAACGCCCATTCAACGCGATACAAATTGCCAATATCGAAGACCATTCGAAAATCAAGATTTTTGCTTGAGCTCACCTGAGGGAGACACTCACTTTCTCGAAATCTACTTATCGCAGCACAAGTCCAAATACAGTTCTTAACTCACAAAAAGAACATGAATTCAACGAGATACAAATTATTACAGTCGTAGATACTTCGAAAATCTCGATTTTTGCCTGACCCCCTCATTTATCGAAAACTCATATTCTCAAATTCTCGAAAACTACTTGTCGCAGGAAAAAAACAAATACAGTTCTGAACTCGTAAATCAAACGCCCATTTAACGCGATACAAATTATCAATATCGGAGACAATGCGAAATCAATATTTTTGCTTGAGTACACCTGAGGGAGACACCCACTTTCTCGAAATCTACTTATCGCAGCACAAATCCAAATACAGCTCTGAACTCGGAAAAGAACACGAATTCAACGACATACAAATTATCGCTATCGGAGAAACTTCGAAAATCTCGATTTTTTCCTGACCCCTCTCATTTATCGAAAATTCATTTTCTCATTTTCTCGAAAACTAATTGTCGCAGGAAAAAAACAAATACAGTTCTGAACCCGTAAATCAAACGCCCATTCAACGCGATACAGTTCTGAACTCGCAAAAAGAACATAAATTCAACGAGATACAAATTATTACGATCGGAGATATCGCACAACAAGCACGAACTCAACAACATACAAATTAAAGCAATCGGAGATACTTCGAAAATCAAGATTTTTGCTTGACTCCCCCTTAGGGAGACACTCAATTTCTCGAAAACTGCTTATCGCAGCACAAATCCAAATACAGCTCTGAACTCGGAAAAGAACACGAATTCAACGACATACAAATTATCGCTATCGGAGATACTTCGAAAATCTCGATTTTTGCTTGACCCTCCAGTTCATAGAAAATTCATTTTCTCAACTTCTCGAAAACTACTTGTCGCAGGAAAAAAACAAATACTGTTCTGAACTCGTAAATCAAACGCCCATTCAACGCGATACAGTTCTGAACTCGCAAAAAGAACATAAATTCAACGAGATACAAATTATTACGATCGGAGATATCGCACAACAAGCACGAACTCAACAACATACAAATTAAAGCTATCGGAGATACTTCGAAAATCAAAATTTTTGCTTGACTCCCCCTTAGGGAGACACTCAATTTCTCGAAAACTGCTTGTCGCACCACAAATCCAAATACAGCTCTGAACTCGGAAAAGAGCACGAATTCAACGACATACAAATTATCGCTATCGGAGATACTTCGAAAATCTCGATTTTTGCTTGACCCTCCAGTTCATAGAAAATTCATTTTCTCAACTTCTCGAAAACTACTTGTCGCAGGAAAAAAAAAAAATACAGTTCTGAACTCGTAAATCAAACGCCCATTCAACGCGATACAGTTCTGAACTCGCAAAAAGAACATAAATTCAACGAGATACAAATTATTACGATCGGAGATATCGCACAACAAGCACGAACTCAACAACATACAAATTAAAGCTATCGGAGATACTTCGAAAATCAAGATTTTTGCTTGACTCCCCCTTAGGGAGACACTCAATTTCTCGAAAACTGCTTATCGCAGCACAAATCCAAATACAGCTCTGAACTCGGAAAAGAACACGAATTCAATGACATGCAAATTATCGCTATCGGAGATACTTCGAAATCTCGATTTTTGCTTGACCCCTCATTTATCGAAAATTCATTTTCTCATTTTCTCGAAAACTAATTGTCGCAGGAAAAAAACAAATACAGTTCTGAACCCGTAAATCAAACGCCCATTCAACGCGATACAGTTCTGAACTCGCAAAAAGAACATAAATTCAACGAGATACAAATTATTACAGTCGGAGATACTCCGAAAATCTCGATTTTTGCTTGACCCCCTCATTTATCGAAAACTCATTTTCTCAATTTCTCGAAAACTACTTGTCGCAGGAAAAAAACAAATACAGTTCTGAACTCGTAAATCAAACGCCCATTCAACGCGATACAAATTATCAATATCGGAGACAATTCGCAAATCAAGATTTTTGCTTGAGCTCACCTGAGGGAGACACTCATTTTCTCGAAATCTACTTATCGCAGCACAAGTTCAAATAGAGTTCTGAACTCGCAAAAAGAACATGAATTCAACGAGATACAAATTATTACGATCGGAGATATCGCACAACAACAAAACTAATTGTCGCAGGAAAAAAACAAATACAGTTCTGAATCAAACGCCCATTCAACGCGATACAAATTATCAATATCGGAGACAATTCGAAAATCAAGATTTTTGCTTGAGCCCACCTGAGGGAGACACTCACTTTCTCGAAATCTACTTATCGCAGCGCAAGTCCAAATACAGTTCTGAACTCGCAAAAAGAACATGAATTCAACGAGATACAAATTATTACAATCGGAGATACTTCGAAAATCTCGATTTTTGCTTGACTTTTGTCTTCTGACTTTTATTGACATTTATCGAAAACTCATTTTCTCAATTTCTCGAAAACTACTAGTCGCAGGAAAAAAACAAATACAGTTCTGAACTCGTAAATCAAACGCCCATTCAACGCGATACAAATTATCAATATCGGAGACAATTCGAAAATCAAGATTTTTGCTTGAGCTCACCTGAGGGAGACACTCACTTTCTCGAAATCTACTTATCGCAGCACA
Organism: Pocota personata; assembly: GCA_963082735.1. Lineage (NCBI taxonomy): Eukaryota > Metazoa > Arthropoda > Insecta > Diptera > Syrphidae > Pocota > Pocota personata. Next base: position 76,160,317 of record OY720431.1, read on the forward strand.
AGTCCAAATACAGTTCTGAACTCGCAAAAAGAACATGAATTCAACGAGATACAAATTATTACGATCGGAGATACTTCGAAATTTCGATTTTTGCTTGACCCCCTCATTTATCGAAAACTCATTTTCTCATTTTCTCGAAAACTAATTGTCGCAGGAAAAAAACAAATACAGTTCTGAACTCGTAAATCAAACGCCCATTCAACGCGGTACAAATTATCAATATCGGAGACAATTCGGAAATCAAAATTTTTGCTTGAGCTCATCTGAGGGAGACACTCATTTTCCCGAAATCTACTTACCGCAGCACAAATTCAAATACAGTTCTGAACTCGCAAAACAAACACGAATTCAACAACATACAAATTATCGCTATCGGGAATACTTCGAAAATCTCGATTTTTGCTTGACCCTCCCGTTCGTCGAAAATTCATTTTCTCAATTTCTCGAAAAACGCCCATTCAACACGATACAAATTGCCAATATCGAAGACAATTCGAAAATCAAGATTTTTGCTTGAGCTCACCTGAGGGAGACAATCACTTTCTCGAAATCTGCTTATCGCAGCACAAATCCAAATACAGTTCTGAACTCGCAAAACAAACACGAATTCAACAACATACAAAGTATTGCTATCGGAGATACTTCGAAAATCTCGATTTTTGCTTGACCCTCCAGTTCATAGAAAATTCATTTTCTCAACTTCTCGAAAACTACTTGTCGCAGGAAAAAAACAAATACAGTTCTGAACTCGTAAATCAAACGCCCATTCAACGCGATACAAATTATCAATATCGGAGACAATTCGCAAATCAAGATTTTTGCTTGAGCTCACCTGAGGGAGACACTCATTTTCTCGAAATCTACTTATCGCAGCACAAGTTCAAATAGAGTTCTGAACTCGCAAAAAGAACATGAATTCAACGAGATACAAATTATTACGATCGGAGATATCGCACAACAACAAAACTAATTGTCGCAGGAAAAAAACAAATACAATTCTGAATCAAACGCCCATTCAACGCGATACAAATTATCAATATCGGAGACAATTCGAAAATCAAGATTTTTGCTTGAGCTCACCTGAGGGAGACACTCACTTTCTCGAAATCTACTTATCGCAGCACAAGTCCAAATACAGTTCTGAACTCGCAAAAAGAACATGAATTCAAAGAGATACAAATTATTACGATCGGAGATACTTCGAAATCTCGATTCTTGCTTGACCCCCTCATTTATCGAAAACTCATTTTCTCAATTTCTCGAAAACTAATTGTCGCAGGAAAAAAACAAATACAGTTCTGAACTCGTAAATCAAACGCCCATTCAACGCGGTACAAATTATCAATATCGGAGACAATTCGGAAATCAAAATTTTTGCTTGAGCTCATCTGATGGAGACACTCATTTTCCCGAAATCTACTTACCGCAGCACAAATTCAAATACAGTTCTGAACTCGCAAAACAAACACGAATTCAACAACATACAAATTAAAGCTATCGGAGATACTTCGAAAATCTCGATTTTTGCTTGACCCTCTAGTTCATAGAAAATTCATTTTCTCAACTTCTCGAAAACTACTTGTCGCAGGAACAAAACAAAAATGAACTCGTAAATCAAACGCCCATTCAACGCGATACAAATTATCAATATCGGAGACAATTCGAAAATCAAGATTTTTGCTTGAGCTCACCTGAGGGAGACACTCATTTTCCCGAAATCTACTTACCGCAGCACAAATTCAAATACAGTTCTGAACTCGCAAAACAAACACGAATTCAACAACATACAAATTATCGCTATCGGGAATACTTCGAAAATCTCGATTTTTGCTTGACCCTCCCGTTCGTCGAAAATTCATTTTCTCAATTTCTCGAAAAACGCCCATTCAACACGATACAAATTGCCAATATCGAAGACAATTCGAAAATCAAGATTTTTGCTTGAGCTCACCTGAGGGAGACAATCACTTTCTCGAAATCTGCTTATCGCAGCACAAATCCAAATACAGTTCTGAACTCGCAAAACAAACACGAATTCAACAACATACAAAGTATTGCTATCGGAGATACTTCGAAAATCTCGATTTTTGCTTGACCCTCCAGTTCATAGAAAATTCATTTTCTCAACTTCTCGAAAACCACTTGTCGCAGGAAAAAAACAAATACAGTTCTGAACTCGTAAATCAAACGCCCATTCAACGCGATACAAATTATCAATATCGGAGACAATTCGCAAATCAAGATTTTTGCTTGAGCTCACCTGAGGGAGACACTCATTTTCTCGAAATCTACTTATCGCAGCACAAGTTCAAATAGAGTTCTGAACTCGCAAAAAGAACATGAATTCAACGAGATACAAATTATTACGATCGGAGATATCGCACAACAACAAAACTAATTGTCGCAGGAAAAAAACAAATACAGTTCTGAATCAAACGCCCATTCAACGCGATACAAATTATCAATATCGGAGACAATTCGAAAATCAAGATTTTTGCTTGAGCTCACCTGAGGGAGACACTCACTTTCTCGAAATCTACTTATCGCAGCACAAGTCCAAATACAGTTCTGAACTCGCAAAAAGAACATGAATTCAAAGAGATACAAATTATTACGATCGGAGATACTTCGAAATCTCGATTCTTGCTTGACCCCCTCATTTATCGAAAACTCATTTTCTCAATTTCTCGAAAACTAATTGTCGCAGGAAAAAAACAAATACAGTTCTGAACTCGTAAATCAAACGCCCATTCAACGCGGTACAAATTATCAATATCGGAGACAATTCGGAAATCAAAATTTTTGCTTGAGCTCATCTGAGGGAGACACTCATTTTCCCGAAATCTACTTACCGCAGCACAAATTCAAATACAGTTCTGAACTCGCAAAACAAACACGAATTCAACAACATACAAATTAAAGCTATCGGAGATACTTCGAAAATCTCGATTTTTGCTTGACCCTCTAGTTCATAGAAAATTCATTTTCTCAACTTCTCGAAAACTACTTGTCGCAGGAAAAAAACAAATACAGTTCTGAACTCGTAAATCAAACGCCCATTCAACGCGATACAAATTATCAATATCGGAGACAATTCGAAAATCAAGATTTTTGCTTGAGCTCACCTGACGGAGACACTCATTTTCTCGAAATCTGCTTATCGCAGCACAAATTCAAATACAGTTCTGAACTCGCAAAACAAACACGAATTCAACAACATACAAATTATCGCTATCGGGAATACTTCGAAAATCTCGATTTTTGCTTGACCTCCCGTTCGTCGAAAATTCATTTTCTCAATTTCTCGAAAAACGCCCATTCAACACGATACAAATTGCCAATATCGAAGACAATTCGAAAATCAAGATTTTTGCTTAAACTCACCTGAGGGAGACAATCACTTTCTCGAAATCTGCTTATCGCAGCACAAATCCAAATACAGTTCTGAACTCGGAAAACAAACACGAATTCAACAACATACAAATTAAAGCTATCGGAGATACTTCGAAAATCTCGATTTTTTTCCTGACCTGATTTATCGAAAATTCATTTTCTCATTTTCTCGAAAACTAATTGTCGCAGGAAAAAAACAAATACAGTTCTGAAATCGTAAATCAAACGCCCAGTCAACGCGATACAGTTCTGAACTCGCAAAAAGAACATAAATTCAACGAGATACAAATTATTACAGTCGGAGATACTTCGAAAATCTCGATTTTTGCTGACCCCCACATTTATCGAAAACTCATTTTCTCATTTTCTCGAAAACTAATTGTCGCAGGAAAAAAACAAATACAGTTCTGAACTCGTAAATCAAACGCCCATTCAACGCGATACAAATTATCAATATCGGAGACAATTCGCAAATCAAGATTTTTGCTTGAGCTCACCTGAGGGAGACACTCATTTTCTCGAAATCTACTTATCGCAGCACAAGTTCAAATAGAGTTCTGAACTCGCAAAAAGAACATGAATTCAACGAGATACAAATTATTACGATCGGAGATATCGCACAACAACAAAACTAATTGTCGCAGGAAAAAAACAAATACAGTTCTGAATCAAACGCCCATTCAACGCGATACAAATTATCAATATCGGAGACAATTCGAAAATCAAGATTTTTGCTTGAGCTCACCTGAGGGAGACACTCACTTTCTCGAAATCTACTTATCGCAGCACAAGTCCAAATACAGTTCTGAACTCGCAAAAAGAACATGAATTCAACGAGATACAAATTATTACGATCGGAGATACTTCGAAATCTCGATTCTTGCTTGACCCCCTCATTTATCGAAAACTCATTTTCTCAATTTCTCGAAAACTAATTGTCGCAGGAAAAAAACAAATACAGTTCTGAACTCGTAAATCAAACGCCCATTCAACGCGGTACAAATTATCAATATCGGAGACAATTCGGAAATCAAAATTTTTGCTTGAGCTCATCTGAGGGAGACACTCATTTTCCCGAAATCTACTTACCGCAGCACAAATTCAAATACAGTTCTGAACTCGCAAAACAAACACGAATTCAACAACATACAAATTATCGCTATCGGGAATACTTCGAAAATCTCGATTTTTGCTTGACCTCCCGTTCGTCGAAAATTCATTTTCTCAATTTCTCGAAAAACGCCCATTCAACACGATACAAATTGCCAATATCGAAGACAATTCGAAAATCAAGATTTTTGCTTGAACTCACCTGAGGGAGACAATCACTTTCTCGAAATCTGCTTATCGCAGCACAAATCCAAATACAGTTCTGAACTCGGAAAACAAACACGAATTCAACAACATACAAATTAAAGCTATCGGAGATACTTCGAAAATCTCGATTTTTGCTTGACCCTCTAGTTCATAGAAAATTCATTTTCTCAACTTCTCGAAAACTACTTGTCGCAGGAAAAAAACAAATACAGTTCTGAACTCGTAAATCAAACGCCCATTCAACGCGATACAAATTATCAATATCGGAGACAATTCGAAAATCAAGATTTTTGCTTGAGCTCACCTGACGGAGACACTCATTTTCTCGAAATCTGCTTATCGCAGCACAAATCCAAATACAGTTCTGAACACGCAAAACAAACACGAATTCAACAACATACAAATTATCGCTATCGGAGATACTTCGAAAATCTCGATTTTTGCTTGACCCTCCAGTTCATAGAAAATTCATTTTCTCAACTTCTCGAAAACTACTTGTCGCAGGAAAAAAACAAATACAGTTCTGAACTCGTAAATCAAACGCCCATTCAACGCGATACAAATTATCAATATCGGAGACAATTCGAAAATCAAGATTTTTGCTTGAGCTCACCTGACGGAGACACTCATTTTCTCGAAATCTGCTTATCGCAGCACAAATCCAAATACAGTTCTGAACACGCAAAACAAACACGAATTCAACGACATACAAATTATTACAATCGGAGATACTTCGAAAATCTCGATTTTTGCCTGACCCCCTCATTTATCGAAAACTCATATTCTCAATTTCTCGAAAACTACTTGTCGCAGGAAAAAGACAAATACAGTTCTGAACTCGCAAAACAAACACGAATTCAACGACATACAAATTATTACAATAGAAGATATTTCGAAAATCTCGATTTTTTTTCCTGACCCCTCTCATTTATCGAAAATTCATTTTCTCGAAAACTACTTGTCGCAGGAAAAAAACATATACAGTTCTGAACCCGTAAATTAAACGCCCATTCAACGCGATACAAATTACCAATATCGGAGACAATTCGAAAATCAAGATTTTTGCTGAGCTCAATTGACGGAGACGCTCAATTTCTCGAAATCTGCTTATCGCACCACAAATCCAAATACAGTTCTGAACTCGCAAAACAAACACGAATTCAACGACATACAAATTATTACAATCGGAGATACTTCGAAAATCTCGATTTTTGCCTGAAAACTCATATTCTCAATTTCTCGAAAACTACTTGTCGCAGGAAAAAAACAAATACAGTTCTGAATTCGTAAATAAAACGCCCATTCAACGCGATTACAAATTATTACAATCGGAGATACTTCGAAAATCTCGATTTTTGCCTGACCCCCTCATTTATCGAAAACTCATTTCCTCAATTTCTCGAAAACTAATTGTCGCAGGAAAAAAAAATACAGTTCTGAACTCGTAAATCAAACGCCCATTCAACGCGATACAAATTATCAATATCGGAGACAATTCGAAAATCAAGATTTTTGCTTGAGCTCACCTGAGGGAGACACTCATTTTCTCGAAATCTACTTATCGCAGCACAAGTTCAAATACAGTTCTGAACTCGCAAAAAGAACATGAATTCAACAAATTATTACGATCGGAGATATCGCACAACAAGCACGAACTCAACAACATACAAATTATCGCTATCGGAGATACTTCGAAAATCTCGATTTTTGCCTGAAAACTCATATTCTCAATTTCTCGAAAACTACTTGTCGCAGGAAAAAAACAAATACAGTTCTGAATTCGTAAATAAAACGCCCATTCAACGCGATTACAAATTATTACAATCGGAGATACTTCGAAAATCTCGATTTTTGCCGACCCCCTCATTTATCGAAAACTCATATTCTCAATTTCTCGAAAACTACTTGTCGCAGGAAAAAAACAAATACAGTTCTGAATTCGTAAATAAAACGCCCATTCAACGCGATTACAAATTATTACAATCGGAGATACTTCGAAAATCTCGATTTTTGCCTGACCCCCTCATTTATCGAAAACTCATTTTCTCAATTTCTCGAAAACTAATTGTCGCAGGAAAAAAAAAATACAGTTCTGAACTCGTAAATCAAACGCCCATTCAACGCGATACTAATTATCAATATCGGAGACAATTCGAAAATCAAGATTTTTGCTTGAGCTCACCTGAGGGAGACACTCAATTTCACGAAATCTACTTATCGCAGCACAAGTCCAAATACAGTTCTGAACTCTCAAAAAAAACATGAATTCAACGAGATACAAATTATTACGATCGGAGATACTTCGAAATCTCGATTTTTGCCTGACCCCCTCATTTATCGAAAACTCATATTCTCAATTTCTCGAAAACTACTTGTCGCAGGAAAAAAACAAATACAGTTCTGAATTCGTAAATAAAACGCCCATTCAACGCGATTACAAATTATTACAATCGGAGATACTTCGAAAATCTCGATTTTTGCCTGACCCCCTCATTTATCGAAAACTCATTTCCTCAATTTCTCGAAAACTAATTGTCGCAGGAAAAAAAAATACAGTTCTGAACTCGTAAATCAAACGCCCATTCAACGCGATACAAATTATCAATATCGGAGACAATTCGAAAATCAAGATTTTTGCTTGAGCTCACCTGAGGGAGACACTCATTTTCTCGAAATCTACTTATCGCAGCACAAGTTCAAATACAGTTCTGAACTCGCAAAAAGAACATGAATTCAACAAATTATTACGATCGGAGATATCGCACAACAAGCACGAACTCAACAACATACAAATTATCGCTATCGGAGATACTTCGAAAATCTCGATTTTTGCCTGAAAACTCATATTCTCAATTTCTCGAAAACTACTTGTCGCAGGAAAAAAACAAATACAGTTCTGAATTCGTAAATAAAACGCCCATTCAACGCGATTACAAATTATTACAATCGGAGATACTTCGAAAATCTCGATTTTTGCCGACCCCCTCATTTATCGAAAACTCATATTCTCAATTTCTCGAAAACTACTTGTCGCAGGAAAAAAACAAATACAGTTCTGAATTCGTAAATAAAACGCCCATTCAACGCGATTACAAATTATTACAATCGGAGATACTTCGAAAATCTCGATTTTTGCCTGACCCCCTCATTTATCGAAAACTCATTTTCTCAATTTCTCGAAAACTAATTGTCGCAGGAAAAAAAAAATACAGTTCTGAACTCGTAAATCAAACGCCCATTCAACGCGATACTAATTATCAATATCGGAGACAATTCGAAAATCAAGATTTTTGCTTGAGCTCACCTGAGGGAGACACTCAATTTCACGAAATCTACTTATCGCAGCACAAGTCCAAATACAGTTCTGAACTCTCAAAAAAAACATGAATTCAACGAGATACAAATTATTACGATCGGAGATACTTCGAAATCTCGATTTTTGCCTGACCCCCTCATTTATCGAAAACTCATATTCTCAATTTCTCGAAAACTACTTGTCGCAGGAAAAAAACAAATACAGTTCTGAATTCGTAAATAAAACGCCCATTCAACGCGATTACAAATTATTACAATCGGAGATACTTCGAAAATCTCGATTTTTGCCTGACCCCCTCATTTATCGAAAACTCATTTCCTCAATTTCTCGAAAACTAATTGTCGCAGGAAAAAAAAATACAGTTCTGAACTCGTAAATCAAACGCCCATTCAACGCGATACAAATTATCAATATCGGAGACAATTCGAAAATCAAGATTTTTGCTTGAGCTCACCTGAGGGAGACACTCATTTTCTCGAAATCTACTTATCGCAGCACAAGTTCAAATACAGTTCTGAACTCGCAAAAAGAACATGAATTCAACAAATTATTACGATCGGAGATATCGCACAACAAGCACGAACTCAACAACATACAAATTATCGCTATCGGAGATACTTCGAAAATCTCGATTTTTGCCTGAAAACTCATATTCTCAATTTCTCGAAAACTACTTGTCGCAGGAAAAAAACAAATACAGTTCTGAATTCGTAAATAAAACGCCCATTCAACGCGATTACAAATTATTACAATCGGAGATACTTCGAAAATCTCGATTTTTGCCGACCCCCTCATTTATCGAAAACTCATATTCTCAATTTCTCGAAAACTACTTGTCGCAGGAAAAAAACAAATACAGTTCTGAATTCGTAAATAAAACGCCCATTCAACGCGATTACAAATTATTACAATCGGAGATACTTCGAAAATCTCGATTTTTGCCTGACCCCCTCATTTATCGAAAACTCATTTTCTCAATTTCTCGAAAACTAATTGTCGCAGGAAAAAAAAAATACAGTTCTGAACTCATAAATCAAACGCCCATTCAACGCGATACTAATTATCAATATCGGAGACAATTCGAAAATCAAGATTTTTGCTTGAGCTCACCTGAGGGAGACACTCAATTTCACGAAATCTACTTATCGCAGCACAAGTCCAAATACAGTTCTGAACTCTCAAAAAAAACATGAATTCAACGAGATACAAATTATTACGATCGGAGATACTTCGAAATCTCGATTTTTGCCTGACCCCCTCATTTATCGAAAACTCATATTCTCAATTTCTCGAAAACTACTTGTCGCAGGAAAAAAACAAATACAGTTCTGAACTCGTAAATCAAACGCCCATTCAACGCGATACAAATTATCAATATCGGAGACAATTCGAAAATCAAGATTTTTGCTTGAGCTCACCTGAGGGAGACACTCATTTTCTCGAAATCTACTTATCGCAGCACAAGTTCAAATACAGTTCTGAACTCGCAAAAAGAACATGAATTCAACAAATTATTACGATCGGAGATATCGCACAACAAGCACGAACTCAACAACATACAAATTAAAGCTATCGGAGATACTTCGAAAATCAAGATTTTTGCTTGACTCCCCCTTAGGGAGACACTCAATTTCTCGAAAACTGCTTATCACAGCACAAATCCAAATACAGTTCTGAACTCGGAAAAGAACACGAATTCAACGACATACAAATTATCGCTATCGGAGATACTTCGAAATCTCGATTTTTGCTTGACTCCCTCATTTATCGAAAACTCATTTTCTCAATTTCTCGAAAACTAATTGTCGCAGGAAAAAAACAAATACAGTTCTGAACTCGTAAATCAAACGCCCATTCAACGCGATACAAATTATCAATATCGGAGACAATTCGAAAATCAAGATTTTTGCTTGAGCTCACCTGAGGGAGACACTCATTTTCTCGAAATCTACTTATCGCAGCACAAATCCAAATACAGTTCTGAACTCGCAAAAAGAACATGAATTCAACGAGATACAAATTATTACGATCGGAGATACTTCGAAATCTCGATTTTTGCTTGACCCCCTCATTTATCGAAAACTCATTTTCTCCATTTCTCGAAAACTAATTGTCGCAGGAAAAAAACAAATACAGTTCTGAACTCGTAAATCAAACGCCCATTCAACGCAATACAAATTATCAATATCGAAGACAATTCGGAAATCAAGATTTTTGCTTGAGCTCACCTGAGGGAGACACTCACTTTCTCGAAATCTACTTATCGCAGCACAAGTCCAAATACAGTTCTGAACTCGCAAATAGAACATGATTTCAACGAGATACAAATTATTACCATCGGAGATACTTCGAAATCTCGATTTTTGCTGACCCCCTCATTTATCGAAAACTCATTTTCTCATTTTCTCGGAAACTAATTGTCGCAGGAAAAAAACAAATACAGTTCTGAACTCGTAAATCAAACGCCCATTCAACGCGATACAAATTATCAATATCAGAGACAATTCGAAAATCAAGATTTTTGCTTGAGCTCACCTGAATACAGTTCTGAACTCGCACAACAATCTCTAACTCAACAACATACAAATTAAAGCTATCGGAGATACTTCGAAAATCAAGATTTTTGCTTGACTCCCCCTTAGGGAGACACTCAATTTCTCGAAAACTGCTTATCGCAGCACAAATCCAAATACAGCTCTGAACTCGGAAAAGAACACGAATTCAACGACATACATATTATCGCTATCGGAGATACTTCGAAAATGTCGATATTTTTCTTGACCCCTCTCATTTATCGAAAATTCATTTTCTCAATTTCTCGAAAAACGCCCATTCAACACGATACAAATTGCCAATCTCGAAGACAATTCGAAAATCAAGATTTTTGCTTGAGCTCACCTGAGGGAGACAATCACTTTCTCGAAATCTGCTTATCGCAGCACAAATCCAAATACAGTTCTGAACTCGCAAAACAAACACGAATTCAACAACATAGAAAGTATCGCTATCGGAGATACTTCGAAAATCTCGATTTTTGGTTGACCCTCCCGTTCACCGAAAATTCATTTTCTCAATTTCTCGAAAATTACTTGTCGCAGGAAAAAAACAAATACAGTTCTGAACTCGTAAATCAAACGCCCATTCAACGCGATACAAATTATCAATATCGGAGACAATTCGAAAATCAAGATTTTTGCTTGATCCCTCCTTGGAGAGACACTCAATTTCTCGAAAACTGTTTATCGCAGCACAAATCCAAATACAGTTCTGAACTCGCAAAACAAACACGAATTCAAGGACATACAAATTATTACAATAGAAAATACTTCGAAAATCTCTTTTTTTCCTGACCAATCTCATTTATCGAAAATTCATTTTCTCGAAAACTACTTGTCGCAGGAAAAAAACAAATACAGTTCTGAACCCGTAAATCAAACGCCCATTCAACACGATACAAATTACCAATATCGGAGACAATTCGAAAATCTCGATTTTTGCCTGACCCCCTCATTTATCGAAATCTCATATTCTCAATTTCTCGAAAACTACTTGTCGCAGGAAAAAAACAAATACAGTTCTGAACTCGTAAATCAAACGCCCATTCAACGCGATACAAATTATCAATATCGGAGACAATTCGAAAATCAAGATTTTTGCTTGAGCTCACCTGACGGAGGCACTCATTTTCTCGAAATCTACTTATCGCAGCACAAATCCAAGTACAGTTCTGAACTCGCAAAACAAACGCCCATTCAACGCGATTACAAATTATTACAATCGGAGACAATTCGAAAATCAAGATTTTTGCCTGACCCCTCATTTATCGAAAACTCATATTCTCAATTTCTCGAAAGCTACTTGTCGCAGGAAAAAAACAAATACAGTTCTGAACCCGTAAATCAAACGCCCATTCAACACGATACAAATTACCAATATCGGAGACAATTCGAAAATCTCGATTTTTGCCTGACCCCCTCATTTATCGAAAACTCATATTCTCAATTTGACGGAGGCACTCATTTTCTCGAAATCTACTTATCGCAGCACAAATCCAAATACAGTTCTGAACTCGCAAAAAGAACATGAATTCAACGAGATACAAATTATTACAATCGGAGATACTTCGAAAATCTCGATTTTTGCTTGATTTATCGAAAACTCTTTTTCTCAATTTCTCGAAAACTAATTGTCGCAGGAAAAAAACAAATACAGTTCTGAACTCGTAAATCAAACGCCCATTCAACGCGATACAAATTATCAATATCGGAGACAATTCGAAAATCAAGAGTTTTGCTTGAGCTCACCAGAGGGAGACACTCAATTTCTCGAAATCTACTTATCGCAGCACAAGTCCAAATACAGTTCTGAACTCGCACAACAGCGCGAATTCAACAACATACAAATTACCGCTATCGGAGATACTTCGAAAATCAAGTTTTTTGCTTCCTTAGGGAGACACTCAATTTCTCGAAAACTGCTTATCGCAGAACAAATCCAAATACAGCTCTGAACTCGGAAAAGAAACACGAATTCAACGACATACAAATTATTACAATCGGAGATACTTCGAAAATCTCGATTTTTGCCTGACCCCCTCATTTATCGAAAACTCATATTCTCAATTTCTCGAAAACTACTTGTCGCAGGAAAAATACAAACACAGTTCTGAACTCGTAAATCGAACGCCCATTCAACGCGATACAAATTGCCAATATCGAAGACAATTCGAAAATACGGATTTTTGCTTGAACTCACCTGAGGGAGACACTCATTTCCTCGAAAACTACTTGTCGCAGGAAAAAATCAAATACAGTTCTGAACCCGTAAATCAAACGCCCATTCAACACGATACAAATTACCAATATCGGAGACAATTCGAAAATCAAGATTTTTGCCTGACCCCTCATTTATCGAAAACTCATATTCTCAATTTCTCGAAAACTACTTGTCGCAGGAAGAAAACAAATACAGTTCTGAACTCGTAAATCAAACGCCCATTCAACGCGATTACAAATTATTACAATCGGAGACAATTCGAAAATCAAGATTTTTGCCTGACCCCTCATTTATCGAAAACTCATATTCTCAATTTCTCGAAAGCTACTTGTCGCAGGAAAAAAACAAATACAGTTCTGAACCCGTAAATCAAACGCCCATTCAACACGATACAAATTACCAATATCGGAGACAATTCGAAAATCTCGATTTTTGCCTGACCCCCTCATTTATCGAAAACTCATATTCTCAATTTGACGGAGGCACTCATTTTCTCGAAATCTACTTATCGCAGCACAAATCCAAATACAGTTCTGAACTCGCAAAAAGAACATGAATTCAACGAGATACAAATTATTACAATCGGAGATACTTCGAAAATCTCGATTTTTGCTTGATTTATCGAAAACTCTTTTTCTCAATTTCTCGAAAACTAATTGTCGCAGGAAAAAAACAAATACAGTTCTGAACTCGTAAATCAAACGCCCATTCAACGCGATACAAATTATCAATATCGGAGACAATTCGAAAATCAAGAGTTTTGCTTGAGCTCACCAGAGGGAGACACTCAATTTCTCGAAATCTACTTATCGCAGCACAAGTCCAAATACAGTTCTGAACTCGCACAACAGCGCGAATTCAACAACATACAAATTACCGCTATCGGAGATACTTCGAAAATCAAGTTTTTTGCTTCCTTAGGGAGACACTCAATTTCTCGAAAACTGCTTATCGCAGAACAAATCCAAATACAGCTCTGAACTCGGAAAAGAAACACGAATTCAACGACATACAAATTATTAAAATAGAAGATACTTCGAAAATCTCGATTTTTGTCCTGACCCCTCTCATTTATCGAAAATGCATTTTCTCATTTTCTCGAAAACTAACTGTCGCAGGAAAAAAACAAATACAGTTCTGAACCCGTAAATCAAACGCCCATTCAACGCGATACAGTTCTGAACTCGCAAAAAGAATATGAATTCAACGAGATACAAATTATTACAGTCGGAGATACTTCGAAAATCTCGATTTATTTCCTGACTCCTCCATTTATCGAAAATTGATTTTCTCATTTTCTCGAAAACTAATTGTCGCAAAAAAAAAAACAAATACAGTTCTGAACCCGTAAATCAAAAGCCCATTCAACTCGATGCAGTTCTGATCTCGCAAAAAGAACATGAATTCAACGTGATACAAATTATTACAGTCGGAGATACTTCGAAAATCTCGATTTTTGCTTGACCCCCTCATTTATCGAAAACTCATTTTCTCAATTTCTCGAAAACTACTTGTCGCAGGAAAAAAACAAATACAGTTCTGAACTCGTAAATCAAACGCCCATTCAACGCGATACAAATTGCCAATATCGAAGGCAATTCGAAAATTAAGATTTTTGCTTGAGCTCACCTGAGGGAGACACTCATTTTTTCGAAATCTACTTATAGCAGCACAAATCCAAATACAGTTTTGAACTCGCAAAACAAGCACGAATTTAACAACATACAAATTATCGCTATCGGAGATACTTCGAAAATCAAGATTTTTGCTAGGGAGACACTCAATTTCTCGAAAACTGCTTATCGCAGCACAAATCCAAATACAACTCTGAACTCGGAAAAGAACACGAATTCAACGACATACAAATTATCGCTATCGGAAATACTTCGAAAATCTCGATTTTTTTCCTGACCCCTCTCATTTATCGAAAATTCATTTTCTCATTTTCTCGAAAACTAATTGTCGCAGGAAAAAAACAAATACAGTTCTGATTTCGTAAATCAAACGCCCATTCAACGCGATACAAATTATCAATATCGGAGACAATTCGAAAATCAAGAGTTTTGCTTGAGCTCACCAGAGGGAGACACTCAATTTCTCGAAATCTACTTATCGCAGCACAAGTCCAAATACAGTTCTGAACTAGCACAACAAGCGCGAATTCAACAACATACAAATTACCGCTATCGGAGATACTTCGAAAATCAAGATTTTTGCTTGACGCATCCTTAGGGAGACACTCAATTTCTCGAAAACTGCTTATCGCAGCACAAATCCAAATACAACTCTGAACTCGGAAAAGAAACACGAATTCAACGACATACAAATTATTAAAATAAGAGATTTTTCGAAAATCTCGATTTTTTTCCTGACCCCTCCCATTTATCGAAAATTCATTTTCTCATTTTCTCGAAAACTAATTGTCGCAGGAAAAAAACAAATACAGTTCTGAACCCGTAAATCAAACGCCCATTCAACACGATACAAATTACCAATATCGGAGACAATTCGAAAATCAAGATTTTTGCTTGAGCTCACCTGAGGGAGACACTCATTTTCTCGAAATCTACTTATCGCAGCACAATTCCAAATACAGTTCTGAACTTGCAAAACAAACACGAATTCAGCGACATACAAATTATTACAATCGGAGATACTTCGAAAATCTCGATTTTTGCTTGACCCTCCCGTTCATCGAAAATTCATTTTCTCAACTTGTCGAAAACGACTTGTCGCAGGAAAAAAAAAACAAATACAGTTCTGAACTCGTAAATCAAATGCCCATTCAACGCGATACAAATTATCAATATCGGAGACAATTCGAAAATCAAGATTTTTGCTTGATCACTCCTTAGGGAGACACTCAATTTCTCGAAAACTGCTTATCGCAGCACAAATCCAAATACAGCTCTGAGCTCGGAAAAGAAACACGAATTCAACGACATACAAATTATTAAAGTAGGAGATACTTCGAAAATCTCGATTTTTTTCCTGACTCCTCTCATTTATCGAAAATTGATTTTCTCATTTTCTCGAAAACTAATTGTCGCAAAAAAAAAAACAAATACAGTTCTGAACCCGCAAATCAAACGCCCATTCAACGCGATACAGTTCTGAACTCGCAAAAAGAACATGAATTCAACGAGATACAAATTATTACAGTCGGAGATACTTCGAAAATCTCGATTTTTGCTTGACCCCCTCATTTATCGAAAATTCATTTTCTCAATTTCTCGAAAACTACTTATCGCAGGAAAAAAACAAATACAGTTCTGAACTCGTAAATCAAACGCCCATTCAACGCGATACAAATTATCAATATCGGAGACAATTCGAAAATCAAGATTTTTGCTTGAGCTCACCTGAGAGAGACACTCATTTTCTCGAAATCTACTTATCGCAGCACAAGTTCAAATACAGTTCTGAACTCACACAACAATCTCGAACTCAACAACATACAAATTAAAGCTATCGGAGATACTTCGAAAATCAAGATTTTTGCTTGACTCCCCCTTACTGAGACACTCAATTTCTCGAAAACCGCTTATCGCAGCACAAATCCAAATACAGTTCTGAACTCGCAAAACAAGCACGAATTTAACAACATACAAATTATAGCTATCGGAGATACTTCGAAAATCAAGATTTTTGCTAGGGAGACACTCAATTTCTCGAAAACTGCTTATCGCAGCACAAATCCAAATACAACTCTGAACTCGGCCAATATCGAAGACAATTCGAAAATCAAGATTTTTGCTTGAGCTCACCTGAGGGAGACACTCACTTTCTCGAAATCTACTTATCGCAGCACAAGTCCAAATATAGTTCTGAACTCGCAAAAAGAACATGAATTCAACTAGATACAAATTATTACAGTCGGAGATACTTCGAAAATCTCGATTATTGCTGACCCCCTTATTTATCGAAAACTCATTTTCTCAATTTCTCAAAAACTACTTGTCGCAGGAAAAAAAACTAGTACAGTTCTGAACTCGTAAATCAAACGCCCATTCAACGCGACACAAATTATCAATATCGCAGACAATTCGAAAATCAAGATTTTTGCTTGACCCCCCCTTAGGGAGACACTCAATTTCTCGAAAACTGCTTATCGCAGCACAAATTCAAATACAGTTCTGAACTCGCAAGAAGAACATGAATTCAACGAGATATTATTACAATCGGAGATACTTCGAAAATCTCGATTTTTGTCTGACCCCCTCTTTTATCGAAAACTCATTTTCCCAATTTCTCGAAAACTACTTGTCGCAGGAAAAAAACAAATACAGTTCTGAAGTGATATGTTGGAATGCAAATGGTCTCCTGCGACATCAACAGGAATTGCAGGTGATTCTTGAAACAAATAACATAGACATTTGTCTTATCTCAGAAACCCATTTTACAAAACACACGCAAACAAAATTTAAAAACTACAAAATCTACCACACCGCTCACCCTGAAAACACAGCTAAGGGTGGAAGTGCAGCAATAGTAAAAAATAATATACAACAATATGAGGAATTGAAGTGTATAACAGAGAAAATACAAGCTACAGCAGTGTGTATAAAAGCTAAGCATAAAAAAATTAATATCGTTGCTATTTACTGTCCTCCAAAACATTCAATTAAAAAAGAAGAATATTCAGATTTTTTTGAAATACTAGGAAACAGATACATAATAGGTGGAGATTTTAATGCCAAAAACCTTAACTGGGGATCCAGATTGACAACAACGAGAGGAAAAGAACTTTATGCTGCTATTCAAAAACATCAATGCGAAATTCTCTCGACAGTAAGGCCCACGTTCTGGCCTACAGACAAAAATAAGATACCAGATCTAATTGATTTTTTCATAATCAAAAATTTGTCAAGCAGTTATATACACATAGATGAGTTCGAGTATCTAAGCTCTGACCATTCACCTATAATTCTCCAAATGAGTGAACATATAATTAAAAATAAAAATATTAAACTTTAACAAATAACAGAACAGATTGGCAAGCCTTCAAGCTGAAATTAACGAGTAAAATAGATTTAATGATACCCCTTATAACCAAAAATGATGTAGAAAAAGAACTGCATAAGTTGGTCAGCGATATTCAGCAATCGGCCTGGGAAAGCACGCCTGCCCTAAAGAGAAAGAACACGAAAAGAAACTACACGAAAGAAATAAAAGATTTAGTAGCAGATAAAAGACGAGCAAGAAGAACGTGGCAGAAAACAAGAGCTCCACAACATAAAGCCAAGCTAAACAACCTCTGTCAACAACTAAGAAGAGAAATTAAAAAATTTAAGGAAGATTCAATGAAAAGGTACCTCAGAGGGTTAACAGCTGAATACGTAACTAATTACTCTCTATGGAAAGCAACAAAAGGATTAAAACAGCCTACTGTGCAAATACCTCCAATCAAAGCAACTGATGGAAACTGGGCAAGAAGCGATGAGGACAAAACCATTCTCTTCGCAAACTACCTAGAAAACATATTTAAACCACCAGTTGAAAATGGAAATATACAACCTACGTTAATAGGTCCTTCAGAAGAAGGAAGCGAAGAAATTCTGCTCACAACTCCTAATGAAATTTGCAACTTAATTAAGCATGAAATAAATGCAAAGAAAAGTCCTGGATATGACCTTATATCTGATGTCGTACTAAAGAACTTACCAAGGAAGGCAATAATAAAAATAACAAATTTAACAAATGCCACATTTAAGCTTAAATATGTGCCTAGTTTGTGGAAGGTTGCTGACGTCCTAATGATTCCCAAACCAGGTAAACCGCCAAATGAAGTGTCATCTTACAGACCTATCTCGTTATTGCCAATGATATCAAAAGTGTTTGAGAAAGTACTCGCAAAGCGTTTAAATAAAATAATTAATGGAAGGAAAAAGCTGATTCCGAACCATCAATTTGGTTTTCGAATGCAGCACTCTACGATACAACAGGTACACAGAATTACGAATAAAATCGAAGAAGCACTAGAAAAAGAAAGTTTGCTCGGCTGTATTCTTAGATGTGGCGCAGGCCTTTGATAAAGTATGGCACGAAGGACTTATCTATAAACTGAGATGTATGTTGTCAAATCAATATGCTTCTATTCTGAAATCGTATCTAGATGGAAGACATTTCAGAATAAAACAACAGAGTACTTATTCAAATCTAAGAGAAATAAAGGCCGGCGTACCGCATGGTAGTGTACTGGGCCCAATATTATACTTATTATATACTAGTGATATTCCTAAATTAGAAAACCACACTATGGCAACATTCGCAGATGATACTGCAATACTAGCAGTAGGAAGAACCAATGAAGAATCCACAGAAAAACTACAAATTGGCATAAACAAAATCTGTGAATGGACTAATAAGTGGCGAATTAAATTAAACGAGTCTAAGTCAGTCCATGTTGACTTTACTAATAAAAAAATTGAATATATACCAATTATTATAAACCAAAAAATAGTTCCATGCGCTAATACAGCGAAATATTTAGGTATGACTCTAGATGCAAAGTTGAGATGGAAAGAGCACGTAAAAAAGAAAAAAGAAGAGTTAGAAATCAAATATAGAAAACTGCACTGGCTGATAGGAAGAAACTCATCCGTATCAATTGGAAATAAAGTGCTTTTATATAATCAAATTCTGAAACCAACATGGACATATGGAATCCAACTATGGGGTTGTGCCAAAAAGACAAACATAGACAAAATACAACGTTTCCAAAATAAGGTGCTTAGAAATATAGTAAATGCACCTTGGTACATAAGAAATACTGACCTTCATCGAGACCTGAAGGTAGAAAGTGTATCTGCAGAAATTCTAAAACATGCAAAAAAACACAAAGAAAAGCCAGAAGAGCATATAAACATGGATGCAAGAAAACTAATGCATAATGAAAATCAATTACGAAGGCTTAAAAGAACGAAACCTATCGATTTAACTTAATATAAGAAAAATAAAAATGTATATACTTGCTTATAAATACATACACACTCGAAATAAAGGGTCACCAGGGGGTGACTAGATCGCAATTATGTGGGAGGTGGTTTTAGTCGGTAAAAATCCGGCATGCTGATTACTCGGATCATCAGTATCTTTTGAAGATCTCCCCTTTATCTAAAAAAAAGAAAAAAAAGAAAAAAAAAAGTTCTGAACTCGTAAATCAAACGCCCATTCAACGCGGTGCAAATTATCAACATCGGAGACAATTCGAAAATCAAGATTTTTGCTTGAGCTCACCTGAGGGAGACACTCATTTTCTCGAAATTTACTTATCGCAGCACAAGTTCAAATACAGTTCTGAACTCGCAAAAAGAACATGAATTCAACGAGATACAAATTATCGCTATCGGAGATACTTCGAAAATCTCGATTTTTGCCTGACCCAATCATTTATCGAAAACTCATTTTCTCAATTTCTCGAAAACTACTTGTCGCAGGAAACAAACAAATACATTTCTGAACTCGTAAATCAAACGCCCATTCAACGCGATACAAATTGAAAATATCGAAGACACTTCGAAAATCAACATTTTTGCTTGAGCTCACCTGAGGGAGACACTCATTTTCTCGCAAACTGCTTATCGCAGCACAAATCCAAATACAGCTCTGAACTCGGAAAAGAAACACGAATTCAATGACATATTTCTCGAAAACTGCTTATCGCAGCACAAATCCAAATAGAGTTCTGAACTCGCAAAAAGAACATGAATCAACGAGATACAAATTATTACAATCGGAGATACATACTTCGAAAATCTCGATTTTTGCCTAACCCCCTCATTTATCGAAAATCCATATTTTTGCTTGATATATCCTTAGGGAGACACTCAATTTCTCGAAAACTGCTTATCGCAGCACAAATCCAAATAGAGTTCTGAACTCGCAAAACAAACACGAATTCAACGACATACAAATTATTACAATAGGAGATACTTCGAAAATTCATTTTCTCATTTTCTCGAAAACTACTTGTCGCAGAACAAATCCACATACAGTTCTGAACTCGTAACAAACGCCAATTCTGCGGGATGCCTAACTAATGGTGGATCATTCAAAAATCTTGGTTTTTGAAGTGTCTCCGATAATGATAATTTGTATCCCGTAGAATTGGCGTTTGTTTTACGAGTTCAGAAATGTATTTGGATTTGTTCTGCGACAAGTAGTTTTCGAGAAAATGAGAAAACGAATTTTCGATAAATGAGAGGTTTCAGGAAAAAAATCGAGATTTTCGAAGTATCTAATATTGTAATAATTTGTATGTCGTTGAATTCGTGTTTGTTTTGCGAGTTCAGAACTCTATTTGGATTTGTGCTGCGATAAGCAGTTTTCGAGAAATTGAGTGTCTCCCTAAGGGGATATCAAGCAAAAATATGGATTTTCGATAAATGAGGGGGTCAGGCAAAAATCGAGATTTTCGAAGTATGTATCTCCGATTGTAATAATTTGTATCTCGTTGATTCATGTTCTTTTTGCGAGTTCAGAACTGTATTTGGACTTGTGCTGCGATAAGTAGATTTCGAGAAAATGAGTGTCTAACTAAGGGTGGATCATTCAAAATTCTTGGTTTTTGAAATGTCTCCGATAACGATAATTTGTATCTCGCAGAATTGGCGTTTATTTTACGAGTTCAGAACTGTATTTGTTTTTTTCCTGCGACAAGTAGTTTTCGAGAAATTTAGAAAATGAATTTTCGTTACATGCAAAAATCGAGATTTTCGAAGTATCTCCGATTGTAATAATTTGTATCTCGTTGAATTCTTGTTCCTTTTGCGAGTTCAGAACTCTATTTGGATTTGTGCTGCGATAAGCAGTTTTCGAGAAATTGAGTGTCTCCCTAAGGGGATATCAAGCAAAAATATGGATTTTCGATAAATGAGGGGGTCAGGCAAAAATCGAGATTTTCGATGTATGTATCTCCGATTGTAATAATTTGTATCTCGTTGAATTCTTGTTCTTTTTGCGAGTTCAGAACTGTATTTGGACTTGTGCTGCGATAAGTAGATTTCGAGAAAATGAGTGTCTCCCTCAGGCGAGCTCAAGCAAAAATCTTGATTTTCGAATTGTCTCCGATATTGATAATTTGTATCGCGTTGAATGGGCGTTTGATTTACGAGTTCAGAACTGTATTTGTTTTTTTCCTGCGACAAGTAGTTTTCGAGAAATTGAGAAAATGAATTTTCGAGGCAAAACTCGAGATTTTCGAAGTATGTATCTCCGATTGTAATAATTTGTATCTCGTTGATTCATGTTCTTTTTGCGAGTTCAGAACTGTATTTGGACTTGTGCTGCGATAAGTAGATTTCGAGAAAAAGAGTGTCTAACTAAGGGTGGATCATTCAAAAATCTTGGTTTTTGAAGTGTCTCCGATAATGGTAATTTGTATCTCGCAGAATTGGCGTTAGTTTTACGAGTTCAGAACTGTATTTGGATTTGTTCTGCGACAAGTAGTTTTCGAGAAAATGGGAAAATGAATTTTCGATAAATGAGAGGGGTCAGAAAAAAAAAAAAAATCATAACTGTATTTGGATTTGTTCTGCGACAAGCAGTTTTCGAGAAGATGAGAAATTGAATTTTCGATGATGGGGTCAAGCAAATATCGAGATTTTCGAAGTATCTCCGATAGCGATAATTTGTATGTTGTTGTTTGTCGCGAGTTCAGAACTGTATTTGGATTTGTGCTACGATAAGTAGATTTCGAGAAAATGAGTGTCTCCCTCAGGTGAGCTCAAGCAAAAATCTTGATTTTCGAATTGTCTCCGATATTGATAATTTGTATCGCGTTGAATGGGCGTTTGATTTACGAGTTCAGAACTGTATTTGTTTTTTTCCTGCGACAAGTAGTTTTCGAGAAGATAAGAAATTGAATTTTCGATGATGGGGTCAAGCAAAAATCGAGATTTTCGAAGTATCTCCGATAGCGATAATTTGTACGTTGTTGAATTCGTGCTTGTTTTGCGAGTTCAGCACTCTATTTTCATTTGTACTACGATAAGTAGATTTCGAGAAAGTGAGTGTCTCCCTCAGCTAAGCTCAACCAAAAATTTTGATTTTCGAATTGTCTCCGATATTGGTATCGCGTTGAATGGGCGTTTGATTTACGAGTTCAGAACTGTATTTGTTTTTTTCCTGCGACAAGTAGTTTTCGAGAAATTAAGAAAATGAATTTTCGTTACATGCAAAAATCGAGATTTTCGAAGTATCTCCGATTGTAATAATTTGTATCTCGTTGAATTCACGTTATTTTTGCGAGTTCAGTACTGTATTTGGACTTATGCTGCGATAAGTAGATTTCGAGAAAATGAGTGTCTAACTAAGGGTGGATCATTCAAAGATCTTGGTTTTTGAAATGTCTCCGATAATGATAATTTTCATCCCGCAGAATTGGCGTGTGTTTACGAGTTCAGAACTGTATTTGAATTTGTTCTGCGACAAGAAGTATTCGAGAAAATGAGAAAATGAATTTTCGATGATGATTAAAGAAAAAAATCGATTTTTTCGAAGTGTTTCCGATTGTAATAATTTGTATGTCGTTGAATTCGTGTTTCTTTTCCGAGTTCAGAGCAGTGTTTGGATTTGTGCTGCGATAGGAAGTTTTCGAGAAATTGAGTCTCCCTAAGGGGGGGTCAAGCAAAAATCTTGATTTTCGAATTGTCTCCGATATTGGTATCGCGTTGAGTGGGCGTTTGATTTACGAGTACAGAACTATATTTGTTTGTTTCCTGCGACAAGTAGTTTTCGAGAAATTGAGAAAATGAGTTTTCGATAAATGAGGGGGTCAGGCAAAAATCGAGATTTTCGAAGTATCTCCGATTGTAATAATTTGTATCCCGTTGAATTCATGTTCTTTTTGCTTGTTCAGAACTGTATTTGGACTTGTGCTGCGATAAGTAGATTTCGAGAAAATGAGTGTCTCCCTCAGGCGAGTTCAAGCAAAAATCTTGATTTTCGAATTGTCTCCGATATTGATAATTTGTATCGCGTTGAATGGGCGTTTGATTTACGAGTTCAGAACTGTATTTGTTTTTTTCCTGCGACAAGTAGTTTTCGAGAAATTGAGAAAATGAATTTTCGAGGCAAAACTCGAGATTTTCGAAGTATGTATCTCCGATTGTAATAATTTGTATCTCGTTGATTCATGTTCTTTTTGCGAGTTCAGAACTGTATTTGGACTTGTGCTGCGATAAGTAGATTTCGAGAAAAAGAGTGTCTAACTAAGGGTGGATCATTCAAAAATCTTGGTTTTTGAAGTGTCTCCGATAATGGTAATTTGTATCTCGCAGAATTGGCGTTTGTTTTACGAGTTCAGAACTGTATTTGGATTTGTTCTGCGACAAGTAGTTTTCGAGAAAATGGGAAAATGAATTTTCGATAAATGAGAGGGGTCAGAAAAAAAAAAAAAATCATAACTGTATTTGGATTTGTTCTGCGACAAGCAGTTTTCGAGAAGATGAGAAATTGAATTTTCGATGATGGGGTCAAGCAAATATCGAGATTTTCGAAGTATCTCCGATAGCGATAATTTGTATGTTGTTGTTTGTCGCGAGTTCAGAACTGTATTTGGATTTGTGCTACGATAAGTAGATTTCGAGAAAATGAGTGTCTCCCTCAGGTGAGCTCAAGCAAAAATCTTGATTTTCGAATTGTCTCCGATATTGATAATTTGTATCGCGTTGAATGGGCGTTTGATTTACGAGTTCAGAACTGTATTTGTTTTTTTCCTGCGACAAGTAGTTTTCGAGAAGATAAGAAATTGAATTTTCGATGATGGGGTCAAGCAAAAATCGAGATTTTCGAAGTATCTCCGATAGCGATAATTTGTACGTTGTTGAATTCGTGCTTGTTTTGCGAGTTCAGCACTCTATTTTCATTTGTACTACGATAAGTAGATTTCGAGAAAGTGAGTGTCTCCCTCAGCTAAGCTCAACCAAAAATTTTGATTTTCGAATTGTCTCCGATATTGGTATCGCGTTGAATGGGCGTTTGATTTACGAGTTCAGAACTGTATTTGATTTTTTCCTGCGACAAGTAGTTTTCGAGAAATTAAGAAAATGAATTTTCGTTACATGCAAAAATCGAGATTTTCGAAGTATCTCCGATTGTAATAATTTGTATCTCGTTGAATTCACGTTATTTTTGCGAGTTCAGTACTGTATTTGGACTTGTGCTGCGATAAGTAGATTTCGAGAAAATGAGTGTCTAACTAAGGGTGGATCATTCAAAGATCTTGGTTTTTGAAATGTCTCCGATAATGATAATTTTCATCCCGCAGAATTGGCGTGTGTTTACGAGTTCAGAACTGTATTTGAATTTGTTCTGCGACAAGAAGTATTCGAGAAAATGAGAAAATGAATTTTCGATGATGATTAAAGAAAAAAATCGATTTTTTCGAAGTGTTTCCGATTGTAATAATTTGTATGTCGTTGAATTCGTGTTTCTTTTCCGAGTTCAGAGCAGTGTTTGGATTTGTGCTGCGATAGGAAGTTTTCGAGAAATTGAGTCTCCCTAAGGGGGGGTCAAGCAAAATCTTGATTTTCGAATTGTCTCCGATATTGGTATCGCGTTGAGTGGGCGTTTGATTTACGAGTACAGAACTATATTTGTTTGTTTCCTGCGACAAGTAGTTTTCGAGAAATTGAGAAAATGAGTTTTCGATAAATGAGGGGGTCAGGCAAAAATCGAGATTTTCGAAGTATCTCCGATTGTAATAATTTGTATCCCGTTGAATTCATGTTCTTTTTGCTTGTTCAGAACTGTATTTGGACTTGTGCTGCGATAAGTAGATTTCGAGAAAATGAGTGTCTCCCTCAGGCGAGCTCAAGCAAAAATCTTGATTTTCGAATTGTCTCCGATATTGATAATTTGTATCGCGTTGAATGGGCGTTTGATTTACGAGTTCAGAACTGTATTTGTTTTTTTCCTGCGACAAGTAGTTTTCGAGAAATTGAGAAAATGAATTTTCGAGGCAAAACTCGAGATTTTCGAAGTATGTATCTCCGATTGTAATAATTTGTATCTCGTTGATTCATGTTCTTTTTGCGAGTTCAGAACTGTATTTGGACTTGTGCTGCGATAAGTAGATTTCGAGAAAAAGAGTGTCTAACTAAGGGTGGATCATTCAAAAATCTTGGTTTTTGAAGTGTCTCCGATAATGGTAATTTGTATCTCGCAGAATTGGCGTTTGTTTTACGAGTTCAGAACTGTATTTGGATTTGTTCTGCGACAAGTAGTTTTCGAGAAAATGGGAAAATGAATTTTCGATAAATGAGAGGGGTCAGAAAAAAAAAAAAAATCATAACTGTATTTGGATTTGTTCTGCGACAAGCAGTTTTCGAGAAGATGAGAAATTGAATTTTCGATGATGGGGTCAAGCAAATATCGAGATTTTCGAAGTATCTCCGATAGCGATAATTTGTATGTTGTTGTTTGTCGCGAGTTCAGAACTGTATTTGGATTTGTGCTACGATAAGTAGATTTCGAGAAAATGAGTGTCTCCCTCAGGTGAGCTCAAGCAAAAATCTTGATTTTCGAATTGTCTCCGATATTGATAATTTGTATCGCGTTGAATGGGCGTTTGATTTACGAGTTCAGAACTGTATTTGTTTTTTTCCTGCGACAAGTAGTTTTCGAGAAGATAAGAAATTGAATTTTCGATGATGGGGTCAAGCAAAAATCGAGATTTTCGAAGTATCTCCGATAGCGATAATTTGTACGTTGTTGAATTCGTGCTTGTTTTGCGAGTTCAGCACTCTATTTTCATTTGTACTACGATAAGTAGATTTCGAGAAAGTGAGTGTCTCCCTCAGCTAAGCTCAACCAAAAATTTTGATTTTCGAATTGTCTCCGATATTGGTATCGCGTTGAATGGGCGTTTGATTTACGAGTTCAGAACTGTATTTGTTTTTTTCCTGCGACAAGTAGTTTTCGAGAAATTAAGAAAATGAATTTTCGTTACATGCAAAAATCGAGATTTTCGAAGTATCTCCGATTGTAATAATTTGTATCTCGTTGAATTCACGTTATTTTTGCGAGTTCAGTACTGTATTTGGACTTGTGCTGCGATAAGTAGATTTCGAGAAAATGAGTGTCTAACTAAGGGTGGATCATTCAAAGATCTTGGTTTTTGAAATGTCTCCGATAATGATAATTTTCATCCCGCAGAATTTTACGTGTGTTTACGAGTTCAGAACTGTATTTGAATTTGTTCTGCGACAAGAAGTATTCGAGAAAATGAGAAAATGAATTTTCGATGATGATTAAAGAAAAAAATCGATTTTTTCGAAGTGTTTCCGATTGTAATAATTTGTATGTCGTTGAATTCGTGTTTCTTTTCCGAGTTCAGAGCAGTGTTTGGATTTGTGCTGCGATAGGAAGTTTTCGAGAAATTGAGTCTCCCTAAGGGGGGGTCAAGCAAAATCTTGATTTTCGAATTGTCTCCGATATTGGTATCGCGTTGAGTGGGCGTTTGATTTACGAGTACAGAACTATATTTGTTTGTTTCCTGCGACAAGTAGTTTTCGAGAAATTGAGAAAATGAGTTTTCGATAAATGAGGGGGTCAGGCAAAAATCGAGATTTTCGAAGTATCTCCGATTGTAATAATTTGTATCCCGTTGAATTCATGTTCTTTTTGCTTGTTCAGAACTGTATTTGGACTTGTGCTGCGATAAGTAGATTTCGAGAAAATGAGTGTCTCCCTCAGGCGAGCTCAAGCAAAAATCTTGATTTTCGAATTGTCTCCGATATTGATAATTTGTATCGCGTTGAATGGGCGTTTGATTTACGAGTTCAGAACTGTATTTGTTTTTTTCCTGCGACAAGTAGTTTTCGAGAAATTGAGAAAATGAATTTTCGAGGCAAAACTCGAGATTTTCGAAGTATGTATCTCCGATTGTAATAATTTGTATCTCGTTGATTCATGTTCTTTTTGCGAGTTCAGAACTGTATTTGGACTTGTGCTGCGATAAGTAGATTTCGAGAAAAAGAGTGTCTAACTAAGGGTGGATCATTCAAAAATCTTGGTTTTTGAAGTGTCTCCGATAATGGTAATTTGTATCTCGCAGAATTGGCGTTTGTTTTACGAGTTCAGAACTGTATTTGGATTTGTTCTGCGACAAGTAGTTTTCGAGAAAATGGGAAAATGAATTTTCGATAAATGAGAGGGGTCAGAAAAAAAAAAAATCATAACTGTATTTGGATTTGTTCTGCGACAAGCAGTTTTCGAGAAGATGAGAAATTGAATTTTCGATGATGGGGTCAAGCAAATATCGAGATTTTCGAAGTATCTCCGATAGCGATAATTTGTATGTTGTTGTTTGTCGCGAGTTCAGAACTGTATTTGGATTTGTGCTACGATAAGTAGATTTCGAGAAAATGAGTGTCTCCCTCAGGTGAGCTCAAGCAAAAATCTTGATTTTCGAATTGTCTCCGATATTGATAATTTGTATCGCGTTGAATGGGCGTTTGATTTACGAGTTCAGAACTGTATTTGTTTTTTTCCTGCGACAAGTAGTTTTCGAGAAGATAAGAAATTGAATTTTCGATGATGGGGTCAAGCAAAAATCGAGATTTTCGAAGTATCTCCGATAGCGATAATTTGTACGTTGTTGAATTCGTGCTTGTTTTGCGAGTTCAGCACTCTATTTTCATTTGTACTACGATAAGTAGATTTCGAGAAAGTGAGTGTCTCCCTCAGCTAAGCTCAACCAAAAATTTTGATTTTCGAATTGTCTCCGATATTGGTATCGCGTTGAATGGGCGTTTGATTTACGAGTTCAGAACTGTATTTGTTTTTTTCCTGCGACAAGTAGTTTTCGAGAAATTAAGAAAATGAATTTTCGTTACATGCAAAAATCGAGATTTTCGAAGTATCTCCGATTGTAATAATTTGTATCTCGTTGAATTCACGTTATTTTTGCGAGTTCAGTACTGTATTTGGACTTGTGCTGCGATAAGTAGATTTCGAGAAAATGAGTGTCTAACTAAGGGTGGATCATTCAAAGATCTTGGTTTTTGAAATGTCTCCGATAATGATAATTTTCATCCCGCAGAATTGGCGTGTGTTTACGAGTTCAGAACTGTATTTGAATTTGTTCTGCGACAAGAAGTATTCGAGAAAATGAGAAAATGAATTTTCGATATATGAGATGATTAAAGAAAAAAATCGATTTTTTCGAAGTGTTTCCGATTGTAATAATTTGTATGTCGTTGAATTCGTGTTTCTTTTCCGAGTTCAGAGCAGTGTTTGGATTTGTGCTGCGATAGGAAGTTTTCGAGAAATTGAGTCTCCCTAAGGGGGGTCAAGCAAAAATCTTGATTTTCCAATTGTCTCCGATATTGGTATCGCGTTGAGTGGGCGTTTGATTTACGAGTACAGAACTATATTTGTTTGTTTCCTGCGACAAGTAGTTTTCGAGAAATTGAGAAAATGAGTTTTCGATAAATGAGGGGGTCAGGCAAAAATCGAGATTTTCGAAGTATCTCCGATTGTAATAATTTGTATCCCGTTGAATTCATGTTCTTTTTGCTTGTTCAGAACTGTATTTGGACTTGTGCTGCGATAAGTAGATTTCGAGAAAATGAGTGTCTCCCTCAGGCGAGCTCAAGCAAAAATCTTGATTTTCGAATTGTCTCCGATATTGATAATTTGTATCGCGTTGAATGGGCGTTTGATTTACGAGTTCAGAACTGTATTTGTTTTTTTCCTGCGAAAAGTAGTTTTCGAGAAATTGAGAAAATGAATTTTCGAGGCAAAACTCGAGATTTTCGAAGTATGTATCTCCGATTGTAATAATTTGTATCTCGTTGATTAATGTTCTTTTTGCGAGTTCAGAACTGTATTTGGACTTGTGCTGCGATAAGTAGATTTCGAGAAAAAGAGTGTCTAACTAAGGGTGGATCATTCAAAAATCTTGGTTTTTGAAGTGTCTCCGATAATGGTAATTTGTATCTCGCAGAATTGGCGTTTGTTTTACGAGTTCAGAACTGTATTTGGATTTGTTCTGCGACAAGTAGTTTTCGAGAAAATGGGAAATTGAATTTTCGATAAATGAGAGGGGTCAGAAAAAAAAAAAAATCATAACTGTATTTGGATTTGTTCTGCGACAAGCAGTTTTCGAGAAGATGAGAAATTGAATTTTCGATGATGGGGTCAAGCAAATATCGAGATTTTCGAAGTATCTCCGATAGCGATAATTTGTATGTTGTTGTTTGTCGCGAGTTCAGAACTGTATTTGGATTTGTGCTACGATAAGTAGATTTCGAGAAAATGAGTGTCTCCCTCAGATGAGCTCAAGCAAAAATCTTGATTTTCGAATTGTCTCCGATATTGATAATTTGTATCGCGTTGAATGGGCGTTTGATTTACGAGTTCAGAACTGTATTTGTTTTTTTCCTGCGACAAGTAGTTTTCGAGAAGATAAGAAATTGAATTTTCGATGATGGGGTCAAGCAAAAATCGAGATTTTCGAAGTATCTCCGATAGCGATAATTTGTACGTTGTTGAATTCGTGCTTGTTTTGCGAGTTCAGCACTCTATTTTCATTTGTACTACGATAAGTAGATTTCGAGAAAGTGAGTGTCTCCCTCAGCTAAGCTCAACCAAAAATTTTGATTTTCGAATTGTCTCCGATATTGGTATCGCGTTGAATGGGCGTTTGATTTACGAGTTCAGAACTGTATTTGTTTTTTTCCTGCGACAAGTAGTTTTCGAGAAATTAAGAAAATGAATTTTCGTTACATGCAAAAATCGAGATTTTCGAAGTATCTCCGATTGTAATAATTTGTATCTCGTTGAATTCACGTTATTTTTGCGAGTTCAGTACTGTATTTGGACTTGTGCTGCGATAAGTAGATTTCGAGAAAATGAGTGTCTAACTAAGGGTGGATCATTCAAAGATCTTGGTTTTTGAAATGTCTCCGATAATGATAATTTTCATCCCGCAGAATTGGCGTGTGTTTACGAGTTCAGAACTGTATTTGAATTTGTTCTGCGACAAGAAGTATTCGAGAAAATGAGAAAATGAATTTTCGATATATGAGATGATTAAAGAAAAAAATCGATTTTTTCGAAGTGTTTCCGATTGTAATAATTTGTATGTCGTTGAATTCGTGTTTCTTTTCCGAGTTCAGAGCAGTGTTTGGATTTGTGCTGCGATAGGAAGTTTTCGAGAAATTGAGTCTCCCTAAGGGGGTCAAGCAAAAATCTTGATTTTCCAATTGTCTCCGATATTGGTATCGCGTTGAGTGGGCGTTTGATTTACGAGTACAGAACTATATTTGTTTGTTTCCTGCGACAAGCAGTTTTCGAGAAATTGAGAAAATGAGTTTTCGATAAATGAGGGGGTCAGGCAAAAATCGAGATTTTCGAAGTATCTCCGATTGTAATAATTTGTATCCCGTTGAATTCATGTTCTTTTTGCTTGTTCAGAACTGTATTTGGACTTGTGCTGCGATAAGTAGATTTCGAGAAAATGAGTGTCTCCCTCAGGTGGACTCAATAAAAAATCTTGATTTTCGAATTGTCTTCGACATTGATAATTTGTATCGCGTTGAGTGGGCGTTTGATTTACGAGTACAGAACTATATTTGTTTGTTTCCTGCGACAAGTAGTTTTCGAGAAATTGAGAAAATGAGTTTTCGATAAATGAGGGGGTCAGGCAAAAATCGAGATTTTCGAAGTATCTCCGATTGTAATAATTTGTATCTCGTTGAATTCATGTTCCTTTTGCGAGTTCAGAACTGTATTTAGACTTGTGCTGCGATAAGTAGATTTCGAGAAATGAGTGTCTAACTAAGGATGGATCATTCTAAAATCTTGGTTTTTGAAGTGTCTCCGATAATGATAATTTGTATCCCGCAGAATTGGCGTTTGTTTTACGAGTTCAGAACTGTATTTGGATTTGTTCTGCGACAAGTAGTTTTCGAGAAAATGAGTGTCTCCCTCAGGTGAGCTCAAGCAAAAATCGAGATTCTCGGAGTATCTCCGATAGCGATAATTTGTATGTTGTTGAATTCGTGTTTGTTTTGCGAGTTATGAACTGTATTTGGATTTGTGCTGCGGTAAGTAGATTTCGACAAAATGAGTGTCTCCCTCAGGTGAGCTCAAGCAAAAATCTTGTTCAGAACTGTATTTGAATTTGTTCTGCGACAAGTAGTTTTCGAGAAATTGAGAAAATGAATTTTCGATAAATGAGGGGGTCAGGTAAAAATCGAGATTTTCGAAGTATCTCCGATTGTAATAATTTGTATCTCGTTGAATTCATGTTCTTTTTGCTGCGATAAGTAGAGTTCGAGAAATGAGTGTCTAACTAAGGGTGGATCATTCTAAAATCTTGGTTTTTGAAGTGTCTCCGACAATGATAATTTGTATAACGCAGAATTATCGTTTGTTTTACGAGTTCAGAACTGTATTTGGATTTGTTCTGCGACAAGTGGTTTTCGAGAAAATGAGTGTCTCCCTCAGGTGAGCTCAAGCAAAAATCGAGATTCTCGGAGTATCTCCGATAGCGATAATTTGTATGTTGTTGAATTCGCGTTTGTTTTGCGAATTCAGAACTGATTTTGGATTTGTGCTACGATAAGTAGATTTCGAGAAAGTGAGTGTCTCCCTCAGGTGAGCTTAAGCAAAAATATTGATTTTCGAATTGTCTCCGATATTGACAATTTGTATCACGTTGAATCGGCGTTTGATTTACGAATTTAGAACTGTATTTGTTTTTTTCCTGCTACAAGTAGTTTTCGAGAAGATGAGAAATTGAATTTTCGATGATGTTGTCAAGCAAAAATCGAGATTTTCGAAGTATCTCCGATGAGTTCAGAACTGTATTTGGACTTGTGCTGCGATAAGTAGATTTCGATAAATTGAGTGTCTCCCTCAGGTGAGCTCAAGCAAAAATCTTGATTTTCGAATTGTCTCCGATATTGATAATTTGTATTTTTACTTGTGCTGTGATAAGTAGATTTCGAGAAAATGAGTGTCTCCCTCAGGTGAGCTCAAGCGAAAATCTTGATTTTCGAATTGTCTCCGATATTGGTAATTTGTATCGCGTTGAATGGGCGTTTGATTTACGAGTTCAGAACTGATTTTCTTTTTTCCTGCGACAAGTAGTTTTCGAGAAATTGAGAAAATGAGTTTTCGATAAATGAGGGGGTCAAACAAAAATCGAGATTTTCGAAGTATCTCCGATTGTAATAATTCGTATCTCGTTGATAATGATTATTTGTATCCCGCAGAATTGGCGTTTGTTTTACGAGTTCAGAACTGTATTTGGACTTGTGCTACGATAAGCAGATTTCGAGAAATTGAGTGTCTCCATCATTTGAGCTCAATCAAAAATCTTGATTTTCGAATTGTCTCCGATATTGATAATTTGTATCGCGTTGAATGTTCGTTTGATTTACGAGTTCAGAACTGATTTTCTTTTTTGCTGCGACAAGTAGTTTTCGAGAAATTGAGAAAATGAGTTTTCGATAAATGAGGGGGTCAAGCAAAAATCGAGATTTTCGAAGTATCTCCGATTGTAATAATTCGTATCTCGTTGAATTCATGTTCTTTTTGCGAGTTCAGAACTGTATTTGGACTTGTGCTGTGATAAGTAGATTTCGATAAAATGAGTGTCTCACTCAGGTGAGCTCAATCAAAAATCTTGATTTTCGAATGGTCTCCGATATTGATAATTTGTATCGCGTTGAATGGGCGTTTGATTTACGAGTTCAGAACTGTATTTGTTTTTTTCCTGCGACAAGTAGTTTTCGAGAAATTGAGAAAATGAGTTTTCGATAAATGAGGGGGTCAGGCAAAAATCGAGATTTTCGAAGTATCTCCGATTGTAATTGTTTCTATCTCGTTGAATTCATGTTCTTTTTCCGAGTTCAGAACTGTATTAGGACTTGTGCTGCGATAAGTAGATTTCGAGAAAATGAGTGTCTCCCTCAGGTGAGCTCAAGCAAAAATCTTGATTTTCGAATTGTCTCCGATGTTGATAATTTGTATCGCGTTGAATGGGCGTTGGACTTTCGAGTTCAGTACTGTATTTGTTTTTTTCCTGCGACAAGTAGTTTTCGAGAAATTGAGAAAATGGGTTTTCGATAAATCAAGCAAAAATCGAGATTTTCGCAGTATCTCCGATTGTAATAATTTGTATCTCGTTGAATTCATGTTCTTTTTGCGAGTTCAGAACTGTATTTGGACTTGTGCTGCGATAAGTAGATTTCGAGAAAATGAGTGTCTAACTAAGGGTGGATCATTCAAAAATCATGGTTTTTGAAGTGCCTCCGATAGTGACAATTTGTATCCCGCAGAATTGGCGTTTGTTTTACGAGTTCCGAACTGTATTTTTATTTGTTCTGCGACAAGTAGCTTTCGAGGAAATGAGAAAATGAATGTTCGATAAATAAGAGTTGTCAGGAAAAAATCGAGATTTTCGAAGTATCTCCGATAGCGATAATTTGTATGTTGTTCGTGTTTGTTTTGTGAGTTCAGAACTGTATTTGGATTTGTGCTGCGATAAGTAGATTTCGAGAAAATGAGTGTCTAACTAAGGGTGGATCATTCAAAAATCTTGGTTTTTGAAGTGTCTCCGATAATGATTATTTGTATCCCGCAGAATTGGCGTTTGTTTTACGAGTTCAGAACTGTATTTGGATTTGTGCTACGATAAGTAGATTTCGAGAAATTGAGTGTCTCCCTCAGGTGAGCTCAATCAAAATCTTAATTTTCGTATTGTCTCCGATATTGATAATTTGTATCGCGTTGAATGGGCGTTTGATTTACGAGTTCAGAACTGTTTTTTTTTTTTCCCCCCCGACAAGTAGTTTTCGAGAAATTGAGAAAATGGGTTTTCGATAAATCAAGCAAAAATCTAGATTTTCGAAGTATCTCCGATTTTAATAATTTGAATCTCGTTGAATTCATGTTCCTTTTGCGAGTTCAGAACTGTATTTGGACTTGTGCTGCGATAAGTAGATTTCGAGAAAAAGAGTCTCTCTCAGGTGTGCTCAAGCAAAAATCTTGATTTTCGAATTGTCTCCGATATTGGTAATTTGTATCGCGTTGAATGGGCGTTTTCTTTACGAGTTCAGAACTGTATTTGTTTTTTTCCTACGACAAGTAGCTTTCGAGAAATTGAAAAATCTCGTTGAATTCATGTCCCTTTTGCGAGTTCAGAACTGTATTTGGACTTGTGCTGCGATAAGTAGATTTCGAGAAATGAGTGTCTAACTAAGGGTGGATCATTCAAAAATCTTGGTTTTTGAAGTGTCTCCGATAGTGATAATTTGTATCCCGCAGAATTGGCGTTTGTTTTACGACTTCAGAACTGTATTTGGATTTGTTCTGCGACAAGTAGTTTTCGAGGAAATGAGAAAATGAATTTTCGATAAATAAGAGGGGTCAGGAAAAATCGAGATTTTCGAAGCATCTCCGATAGCGATAATTTATATGTTGTTGAACTCGTGTTTTGCGAGTTCAGAACTGTATTTGGATTTCTGCTGCGATAAGTAGATTTCGAGAAAATGAGTGTCTAACTAAGGGTGGATCATTCAAAAATCTTGGTTTTTGAAGTGTCTCCGATAATGATTTTTTGTATCCTGCAGAATTGGCGTTTGTTTTACAAGTTCAGAACTGTATTTGGATTTGTGCTACGATAAGTAGATTTCGAGAAATTGAGTGTCTCTTTCAGGTGAGCTCAATCAAAAATCTTGATTTTCGAATTGTCTCCGATACTGATAATTTGTATCGCGTTGAATGGACGTTTGATTTACGAGTTCAGAACTGTATTTGTTTTTTTTTTTTTGCGACAAGTAGTTTTCGAGAAATTGAGAAAAAGGGTTTTCGATAAATGAGGGGTTCAAGCAGAACTGTAAGCTCAAGCAAAAATCTTGATTTTCGAATTGTCTCCGATATTATTAGTTTGTAAAGCGTTGAATAAGTGTTTGATTTACGAGTTCAGAACTGTATTTGTTTTTTTCCTGCGACAAGTAGTTTTCGAGAAATTGAGAAAATGAGTTTTCGATAAATGAGGGGGTCAGGCAAAAATCGAGATTTTCGAAGTATCTCCGATTGTAATAATTTGTATCTCGTTGAATTCGTGTTCTTTTTGCGAGTTCAGAACTGTATTTGGAATTGTGCTGCGATAAGTAGATTTCGAGAAAATGAGTGTCTCCCTCATTTGAGCTCAAGCAAAAATCTTGATTTTCGAATTGTCTCCGATATTGATAATTTGTATCGCGTTGAATGGGCGTTTGATTTACGAGTTCAGAACTCTATTTTTATTTTCCTGCGACAGGTAGTTTTCGAGAAATCGAGAAAATGAATTTTCGATAAATGAGGGGGTCAGGCAAAAATCGGGATTTTCGAAGTATCTCCGATTGTAATAGTTTTTATCTCGTTGAACTCATGTTCTTTTTCCGAGTTCAGAACTGTATTTGGATTTGTGCTGCGATAAGTAGATTTCGAGAAAATGAGTATCACCCGCAGTTGAGCTCAAGCAAAATCTTGATTTTCGAATTGTCTCCGATATTGATAATTTGAATCGCCTTGAATGGGCGTTTGATTTACGAGTTCAGAACTGTATTTGTTTTTTTTTTGCGACATTTTCGAGAATTTGAGAAAATGAGTTTTCGATAAATGAGGGGGTCGGGCAAAAATCGAGATTTTCCAAGTATCTCCGATTGTAATAATTTGCATCTCGTTGAATTCATGTTCTTTTTGCTAGTTCAGAACTGTATTTGAACTTGTGCTGCGATAAGTAGATTTCGAGGAAATGAGTGTCTAACTAAGGGTGGATCATTCAAAGATCTTGGTTTTTGAAGTGTCTCTGATAATGATAATTTGTATCCCGCAGAAATGGCGTTTAAATTACGAGTTCAGAGCTGTATTTGGATTTGTGCTGCGATAAGAAGTTTTCGAGAAATTGAGTGTCTCCCGAAGGGGGGGTCAAGCAAAAATATTGATTTTCGAATTGTCTCCGATATTGATAATTTGTATCACGTTGAATGGGCATTTGATTTACGAGTTCAGAACTGTATTTGTTTTTTTTCCTGCGACAAGTAGTTTTTGAGAAATTGAGAAAATGAGTTTTCGATAAATGAGGGGGTCAGGCAAAAATCGAGATTTTCGAAGTATCTCCGATTGTAATAATTTGTTTCTCGTTGAATTCATGTTCTTTTTGCGAGTTCAGAACTGTGTTTGGACTTGTACTTACTTATGTCCTGTATCCCCTTGTGGGTCCTAGGGCCTCTTCAACGCCTACGCGCCATCGTGTGCGATTTCTGGAAATGTGCCTCAGCTCTCCACAACTATTTCCCAGTTGCCGTGCTTCCTTCTCAACTGTTCTGCGCCACGTACTCCTAGGACCGCCGCGTATCCTGCCATCCTGAGTAAGCGGGTTCCATTGCATCGCTTGGTTAGCTATGGACCTGTCACCCTTTCGGAGAGTGTGACCGATCCACTGCCACTTTCGTCGTCGTATGGTTGTGCCTATAGGTTCATAGCCCGTTCTCTGATAAAGCTGTTCGTTAGAGATACGATTTGGCCAGAATATCCTTAAGATGTAACGTAGACACCTATTGACAAACGTTTGCAGCTTCCTCGTGATAGTGACGGTCACTCTCCAGGTACCACATCCATATAGCAACACGGATTCAACGTTGGAACGGAACAGTCGTAGCTTGGTGTTTAAGCTAATTGCATTACTTCGCCAAACTATGGATAGCATCCCAAACGCAGATTTTGCTTTACCTATTCGGCTGGCTATATCCAGTTCGGTTCCGCCATCGGTTGAGACAATACTCCCAAGGTATTGGAAACTCTCTACTCTCTCAACCGTTTGTCCAGCAATGCATATATGAGTTGATGAGTTTGGTCCTAGGCTGATCATTTTTGTTTTTGCCGAGTTAATTTTCAGCCCAACGACGTCTGCTTCCCTCTCCACATTTGCTGTCATTTGGTGAAGGTCCATTATTCTGTAAGACAGTAGGCATACATCGTCGGCGCAGTCGAGGTGTTTGAGTTCAGATGTAAAAGTCCATCGAATTCCTCCATTTCCTGTTGATAAGGCCGCATTCAGCACATCGCTAATCACCAATAAAAACAATATTGGTGAAAGTATGCAGCCTTGCCGAACCCCACTTTGGACTTCGAATTCCTCAGACAGCCTTCCTCTGTGCAAAACGTGACATGTGGACCCATCATATGTAGCTTTGATAATTGCTATTAATTTATCCGGAATGCCTCTCCTGCGCAAGGCACGCCAAATAAATTCCCGATTGACACTATCAAACGCCTTTTCAAAATCGATGAACAACAGGTGAAGTGGTGATCGATATTCAACACATTGCTCGATGATGATCCGCAGGGTGTTGATGTGGTCGACACAGGAGGATCCAGAGCGTAAACCTGCTTGTTCGGCGTCAAGTGTGTCTTCAAGGTGTTCTTTGATTCGCTCCAGGATGATTCTAGCTATTATCTTGGCCACAGCAGGCAGCACGCAGATACCTCTCCAGTTTTCACATTGCATTAGGTTGCCTTTTTTAGGGAGCTTGACAATCACTCCCTTTTTCCACTCATCCGGAAAACTCTCGGCTTCCCATGTTCTCCCGACAAGTGGGAACAGTAGCTCTGCCGATGCTGTTGGCGCAGCTTGAAAAAGCTCCGCGGGTATGCCGTCAAGTCCTACCGCCTTATTAGTTTTCAGTGCTTTGATTGCGGTAATAATCTCCTCTTTACTAGGGGTTGTGGTGCGAATTCGGGAACTTCTTTCTACGGACACTTCAGTCTGACTTGGGTGCATATTGCTGACGAATACTCGGTTTAGAACCGAAGCAAAATGCTAATTCCATCTCTTCAGTTGATCCTCATCCGATATTAGCAACGAACCGTCTAAGCCTTTCACTGGGTGTTGAGTAGAGCCTCGGCAACCTATAAGCTCTTTAGTGATTCCATAAATGGTTCTGCTGTCGCACCTCGCTGCTGCTTCTTCTGCTTCCGTAGTGGGCACATTGATGTTTGGACTTGTGCTGCGATAGGTAGATTTCGAGAAAATGAGTGTCTCCCTCAGGTGAGCTCAAGCAAAAATCTTGATTTTCGAATTGTCTCCGATATTGATAATTTGTATCGCGTTGAATGGGCGTTTGATTTACGAGTTCAGAACTGTATTTGTTTTTTTCCTGCGACAAGTAGTTTTCGAAAAGATGAGAAAATGAATTTTCGATGAACGGGGGGGTCAGGCAAAAATCGAGATTTTCGAATTGTCTCCGATATTGATAATTTGTATAGCGTTGAATGGGCGTTTGGTTTACGAGTTCAGAACTGTATTTGTTTTTTTTTTTGCGACAAGTAGTTTTCGAGAAGATGAGAAAATGAATTTTCGAGGAACGTGGGGGTCAAGCAAAAATCGAGATTTTCGAAGTATCTCCGATAGCGATAATTTGTATGTTGTTGAATTCGTGTTTGTTCTGCGAGTTCAGAACTGTATTTCGATTCGTGCTGCGATATGTAGATTTCGAGAAAATGAGTGTCTCAATCAGGTGAGCTCAAGCAAAAATCTTGATTTTCGAATTGTCTCCGATATTGGTAATTTGTATCGCGTTGAATGGGCGTTTGATTTACGAGTTCAGAACTGTATTTGTTTTTTTTCCTGCGACAAGTAGTTTTCGAGAAATTGAGAAAATAAGTTTTCGATAAATGAGGGGGTCAGGCAAAAATCGAGATTTTCGGAGTATCTCCGATTGTAATAATTTGTATCTCGTCTTGTGCTGCGATAAGTAGATTTCGAGAAAATGAGTGTCTCCCTCAGGTGAGCTCAAGCAAAAATCTTGATTTTCGGATTGTCTCCGATATTGGTAATTTGTATCGCGTTGAATGGGCGTTTGACTTACGAGTTCAGAACTGTATTTGTTTTTTTCCTGCGACAAGTAGTTTAAGAGAAATTGAGAAAATGAGTTTTCGATAAATGTCAGGCAAAAATCGAGATTTTCGAAGTATCTCCGATTGTAATAATTTGTATCTCGTTGAATTCATGTTCTTTTTGCGAGTTCAGAACTGTATTTGGACTTGTGCTGCGATAAGTAGATTTCGAGGAAATGAGTGTCTAATAAGGGCGGATTTGGATTTGTTCTGCGACAAGTAGTTTTCGAGAAAATGAGAAAATGAATTTTCGATAAATGAGAGGGGTCAGGAAAAAAATCGAGATTTTCGAAGTATCTACTATTGTAATAATTTGTATGTCGTTGAATTCGTGTTTCTTTTCCGAGTTCAGAGCTGTATTTGGATTTGTGCTGCGATAAGCAGTTTTCGAGAAATTGAGTGTCTTCCTAACGGGGGGTCAAGCAAAAATCTTGATTTTCGAATTGTCTCCGATATTGATAATTTGTGTCGCGTTGACTGGGCGTTTGATTTACGAGTTCAGAACTGTATTTGTTTTTTTCCTGCGACAAGTAGTTTTCGAGAAGATGAGAAAATGAAGTTTCGATGAGCGGGGGGGTCAAGCAAAAATCTAGATTTTCGAAGTATCTCCGCTAGCGATAATTTGTATGTTGTTGGATTCGTGTTTGTTCTGCGAGTTCAGAACTGTATTTGGATTTGTGCTGCGATAAGTCGGTTTCGAGAAAATGAGTGTCTCAATCATGTGAGCTCAAGCTAAAATCTTGATTTTCTAATTGTCTCCGATATTGGTAATTTGTATCGCGTTGAATGGGCGTTAGATTTACGAGTTCAGAACTGTATTTGTTTTTTTCCTGCGACAAGTAGTTTTCGAAAAGATGAGAAAATGAATTTTCGATG
This sequence comes from Pocota personata, assembly GCA_963082735.1. NCBI lineage: Eukaryota > Metazoa > Arthropoda > Insecta > Diptera > Syrphidae > Pocota > Pocota personata. The sequence continues at coordinate 76,200,899 of OY720431.1, forward strand.
AACGGGGGGTCAAGCAAAAATCGAGATTTTCGAAGTATCGCCGATTGTAATAATTTGTATCTCGTTGAATTCATGTTCTTTTTGCGAGTTCAGAACTGTATTTGGACTTGTGCTGCGATAAGTAGATTTCGAGAAAATGAGTGTCACACGCAGGTGAGCAAAATCTTGATTTTCGATTTGTCTCCGATATTGATAATTTGTATCGCGTTGAATGGGCGTTTGATTTACGAGTTCAGAACTGTATTTGATTTTTTCCTGCAACATTTTCGAGAAATTGAGAAAATAAGTTTTCGGTAAATGAGGGGGTCTCGCAAAAATCGAGATTTTCGAAGTATTTCCGATTGTAATAATTTGTATCTCGTCTTGTGCTGCGATAAGTAGATTTCGAGAAAATGAGTGTCTCCCTCTGTAGAATTTATCTCTCACAGTTCGCCATCTATCCTTTAATTTCTTGGCTAAAACAACAAAAAAAAAGCATGTGGGAAAAAATACATTTATTACTGACCACATTAAGTATTTACCAAGAACTTTAATTTTTCTTGAGAGCTCCTCGAAATTGTTGCCTCCTAGCATTATATTTGTATAATGCCGGCTTCTTTTATTGTAAAGAAATTTATATTCTTTTACAAACAATAAGTTGTTCTTCCATCTTATACATATAAATGAACCAGAGTTACATCTGAAAATGTTCGGAAAGGGTCCTAAAAGGGGTCTCTGGCGAATAAAAAGGTCCCATATAAAATTTGTTTTGAAAACCCCCAGTGGAGCCATTACAACTACTTTTTTAAAAACGTCACTTCACTTTAAAATAATATTTTAATTTTTTCACAAAAAACTACTTTTTTTTCACCTACTCATTACAAAAGTCGTCAGTCAACTGTAATCTGCTAGTGTTTTTAGTTATTTGTATCTTAACTTCTTCACAAAAAAAATTATTTATTTTACACAACTAATCACCACAAAAAAATCTTTTTTTACACAACTCATCTCAATAAAAATCGCTCAACTGCCATCTGCTAGTTATTAGTCAATGAAATCCGAAACGAAATATAATTTAAAAGAAAAACAGTGCATGACGGCATGTGCTGGTATTGATACCATGGTACGAATACCATGGTATAGTGAATACTACGATCCCTGACAGATTGCATTTCGTAGTAGTCGGTGACTTTGGCGTTAAGTAGTATACTTTGACGTTTGCGTTGTATGTAATAATAAATAAAAATAGAAAATTCGAGACAGGATGAATAAAAATGATTCACTTTTGTGCCAAATGATGAAAATAAAGAAAATTCAAATACTTAAAAGGGAAAGTGCATACCTAAGAATTGTCAAAGAAGCTACGGAGACTAGCCAATAGAGAGAAATTGGCGCTGCAGTCGGTAAGATGGTGGTATACCAGCAAAAAATTGCGAATCTCAATACCAGGTATATTTCATAGTATACTAGCTTATTACGTAGTATTGCAGTGACAGACATATGGTATAGAACGTAGTATTGCTATACCATGGTATCAATACCAGCAGTCTGTCTCCCACATTATATTACAGATAATAAACTACCCAGATGTCTCATTCATATGGCAAGAAGTGATATATGAAAACGAAATTCACTAAAAAAAAACTTTTTAAAAAGCTTAAATTTCTTACAAAAGGGAAAAAATCAGAACACAGAACATTTGTTTCTTCTGCTCACATTTTAGTCCATCGTGTCACTCACACATACCCTTGTTTACCTTCACTGCAAAAAAGAAACAAAAAAAATATTTTTTGGACTGCGGTCACGGAGTTCTGATACCGACACGTTGGTAGAGTGGATATGGAGTATCTGTATAGATCGTATATATATACATGCAAATGGTTGGGCTTATGTTGTGTGCTTGTTATTTTGTCTGTATGTATGTACCTTATTTTCATCATTTGATTAAATAAATAAAAACTCTGTAAACTTTGTGGACACAAATTTGCTCTGAAAATGGGTATGAATATGAGTTTTGCATAATTATATATAATAACTGATCACTGCTCTTGATCTACTAAAGTGAAGATGTTCGAGAGTTTTCGAGAAAATGAGAAAATGAATTTTCGATAAATGAGAGGGGTTAAAAAAAAATCGAGATTTTCGAAGTATCTAATATTGTAATAATTTGTATGTCGTTGAATTCTTGTTTGTTTTGCGAGTTCAGAACTGTATTTGGATTTGTGCTACGATAAGGAGATTTCGAGAAAGTGAGTGTCTCCCTCAGGCGAGCTCAAGCAAAAATCTTGATTTTCGAATTGTCTCCGATATTGGTAATTTGTACAGCGTTGAATGGGCGTTTGATTTAAGAGTTCAGAACTGTATTTGTTTTTTTTCCTGCGACAAGTAGTTTCCGAGAAATTGAGAAAATGTGTTTTCGATAAATAAGGGGTCAGGCAAAAATCGCGATCTTCGAAGTATCTCCGATTGTAATAATTTGTATCTCGTTGAATTCATGTTCTTTTTGCGAGTTCAGAACTGTATTTGGACTTGTGCTGCGATATGTAGATTTCGAGAAAATGAGTGTCTCCCCCAGGTGAGCTCAAGTTAAAATCTTGATTTCAAATTGTCTTCGATTTTGATAATTTGTATCGCGTTGAATGGGCGTTTGATTTAAGAGTTCAGAACTGTATTTGTTTTTTTTCCTGCGACAAGTAGTTTCCGAGAAATTGAGAAAATGTGTTTTCGATAAATAAGGGGTCAGGCAAAAATCGCGATCTTCGAAGTATCTCCGATTGTAATAATTTGTATCTCGTTGAATTCATGTTCTTTTTGCGAGTTCAGAACTGTATTTGGACTTGTGCTGCGATAAGTAGATTTCGAGAAAATGAGTGTCTCTCTCAGGTGAGCTCAAGTTAAAATCTTGATTTCGAATTGTCTCCGATTTTGATAATTTGTATCGCGTTTGATTTACGAGTTCAGAACTGTATTTGTTTTTTTCCTGCGACAAGTAGTTTTTTCTTGATTTTTGAAGTGTCTCCGATAATGATAATTTGTATCCCGCAGATTTGTCGTTTGTTTTACGAGTTCAGAACTGTATTCGGATTTGTTCTGCGACAAGAAGTTTTCCAGAAACTGAGAAAATGAATTTTCGATAAATGAGAGGGGTCAGGAAAAAAAATTGAGATTTTCGAAGTATCTTCTATTGTAATAATTTGTATGTCGTTGAATTCGTGTTTCTTTTCCGAGTTCAGAGCTGTATTTGGATTTGTGCGTGATTAGCAGTTTTCGAGAAATTGAGTGTCTCCGTAAGGAGTGTCAAGCAAAAATCTTGATTTTCGAATTGTCTCCGATATTGATAATTTGTATCGCGTCGAGTTGGCGTTTGAATTACGAGTTCAGAAGTGTATTTGTTTTTTTCCTGCGACAATAATTTTCGAGAAATTGAGAAAATGAGTTTTCGATAAATGATTGGGTAAAGCAAAAATCGAGTAGTTTTCGGGAAATTGAGAGGTCAATCAAAAATCGAGATTTTCGAAGTATCTCCGTTAGCGATAATTTGTATGTTGTTGAATTCATGTTCTTTTTGCGAGTTCAGAACTGTATTTGGATTTGTTCTGCGACAAGTAGTTGTTGTGAGCTAGGGTTGGCCACGAAGGCGTCTTCGGTGCGAGTAAGGAGGACGGCGGCACGCTCTCGGTTGCTCGGTTCAGCTCGTCGGACGGGGTGATTCTTGTCCACCTTACTTCACACCACCTGCTCAGCACACAAAATCTAGTGCTATTTTGATAAAAAAACAGAAGAAATAAGAAAGCTACTCTACTTTAGACATCGGACGGAATAAAGAAAATGGAAAAGAAAGTTAAAAGGAAAATTCAAGGACTTATGCCCTTGGCCAGGAGAAAGATTGGGAAGGGCTCCGCGAAACTTACCCTACCTATCCTAAACTAAACCTAAACTAACTTAATGTCTTAAACTAAATCCTAAAACTAACCCTAACTATCTTAACCTAACCTGTCTCTAGTGACACAACCAATTGCCATCTCTCTGGCCAATGATTGCAAGAGATGGCCCCTAGACGTGCTTCCCAGTCACGACCTAAGTCTGTTGTAGTGGAGAAGTTCGTTTGTCGTCACGTTACGTCGTCATTGTTCGTAGTCGTCCTGTCCTGTCACCGTTCATCTATAGAAGGATGGCCGGACCGGCCATCCACACACCAAATAAAAAAAAAATCCTATTCATTCATGTTTGAATAGAAATACCCCATATAAACTTTGGTTGGCTCATGGCCCTATTCAATTTATTATAAATTTTAGTCTTAAATCTACTATTAAAACCTATCCTTTCTGCTAAGGATATTTTTGTGTTTAACACAATTGACCCCAAAAAAATGTACTCACGGTTTTTATATTTGAGATTTTAAATTCTTTTCACTTTCACTAGTGTCCCACGGAGCACCTCCTGGAAGCGTTGAATTTTACTGTTGGGGGAGCACCTCTTGCTGCCGTTGTAGCGGACCACTGCCGCCGCTATTCGCTGCCTGCACCGGGCCTTGTCCGGTTGCAACGGTGTAGTCCTCAACCAGCCCTGGCAGAAAACTGCAAGCGACAGAATTTCTGGGGCCTACGCCACTCCGCTACACTCACTGCCTTTGTTTTAAAATTGTTTTAAAAAAATTGCCCACAAGCGCTCCTAATTTTATTCCACATACCTTTATGTCTGCTGTCTCCTGCATTTATCTCGTGTACTATATGCTCCCCCGGTTCTATCTGTTGTCCTCAGGTTTGCTCTATTCTTTTTTAAAAATTTATTTTAGGCCACTAAACTTTTAAACTTCTGCTGTGCCAACTCACCTTATTAAAGGAGAAAAAAAAAATTCACTACTGACGGTCTCAGACCCACTGTATTTTACCGACACCAAAAAAATTCTTTCCTCAGCTGTGGCGACCAGCTGTTCGCACTTGACTTTGAGAAAATGATTTTCTTGGGGTCGTTGCACTAACCCGTTGTCATTTATCTGGGTTATCTGTTTCCCATTGTCCTACTTTTCCCCTTCTTTTCTTGTTTCGACTTTGTCCTCTCTTTGTCAGTCTTTTCCCCTTTTCTTTGTCATGTTTTGTCTTTTTCGGCTATGGGTAGTGTTTTCCCTTTTTTTTCGGGACATTGAAATGAGAAATTTCCCTTTTCCAATGTCCTACGTCTCGTCATTGTCAGTTACAAAAATGTTCGTTTTGAATAAAAAAATTCCTGAGCGATAACCTACATAAATACACTAACCTGACATATAATATTGTTAACTGACTTACCTAACATAACTAATATAACCTACGACTCTACTCACGTAACTCAAAACAAAATTTCTGACCAACAAAAAAAATATACAATATAAACATATAATATAAAAATAATGGACAAACGAATTCTACGTTCTTTATCTTATCCCTGAACCACAGATAATTTCCCGATCGTCATTAATATTCTTGCGAGAGAGAGACGGGTGTATCTTCCTCCCTCATGTCAGCTGATTATTGACATTTCTTTTATTTTTCTAATTTGCGAGGCGAATCGCTGCGTTTTTGTTTGTAGAAGATTTTTTTATTTTTTTTTTTTATATATTTTCGAATTTTGAACCTCAAGTGAAAGGAAACCCACCCTTGAAATTGCTTGGGTGTCTGTGGATCACTTCTTTTGCACAAAAGGTGCACAAGGAAGCAAAATAACCCCAAAACCCAAAAGGAACCTGGCTGGGGAGGGATGATGTCTGTAGGTACCACGGACAACAGGTATGTTGGAATTTGTTTCTTTTTTTTGTTTTGTTTTGTTATTAATAGGTCAATCAAAACCCCACCCCTGTAATGGGATGTGCTTGTGCGAGGATGCACAAGGACCGGTAGGACAGAACGAGAGGACGACGACGGCAAATACCATCGTGGGATCGCTGGAGATATCATCTGGGTTCAGGTACCTCTTTTAATTTTTCTTTTCCTTTTTTTTGTTTTTTTTTTTTTTGTTATTGTTATTGGACGAGGTACAGGCCCTCGTAACAGGCTCGACGACGGTTGGCGAGTGGTCGTGAGTCAACCGGCCTCGTAAAAAAAGGGGCCTGGTTCGTTATCGTTATGTTAGTTTGCTCCAGTGCTTTAGTTTATCTTTTATTTGTTCATTGTTATTGCCCAATATGTGGCAGGGGCCTACGCCCTGAGATACTCTACTTCAACCGTTGAGGCTAGCTGGGCACTTATTTATATTTTCGCTAGCAAGCACGTCCTATATCACAGATCTTTGTATCACAGCTACTATATCACAGGGGCGTGTGTGGATATACCCGTATGCTACCTACAAATCATTATAGGGGTGCATTTGGATACACCCAGGTCGCCCCACCTAACACTAATAAATAAACTATAAAATAAATATACAATAATAAATAAACTTTATATGTAAATAAACTATATAATAAATAAATAGGCTCTATGTATAAATAAATAATCTCTATAAATAAATAAACTCTATAAATAAATATACTCTATAATAAATAAACTATCTCTATAAATAAATAAACTCTATAATAAATAAATAAATAAATAAATAAATACTCTGTCTATAGGACATAACTAAATACATACATACATATATATCACAGCTATTCCGGCAACGGCATGCCTGAGTGTGTCAAGAGTGTTTTCTAACACTTGCCTCTAGGTGTGCAAATCTTTGGCGTGGTATACGCCCACCTTTTCGCTTCTTAGGTTACCTATTTCATATAGGGAATTACCCTTTGCTTTCAAAATAATTGATTTTAAGAACTTGTGTCCTAGCTTAGCATTGTAATTGTCAGGTAAACTGCTTTGCTTGAAATTTCGTCTATATACGATCTGTCCTACTCTATACTTGACTTCTCTGCTTCGCGTGTTGTATGTTTTGGTTGCTTTTTGATGTGCTAGCCTTAGATTGTCAAATATTTTACTTCTTATTAGCTCTAATTTGTCCTTATTGTCGATAATTTCCATGTATATATCTTTGACCGTACCTAGTTTGCGGAGGACATCATATGCTTCCGCGTGTTGTACCATGTGGGTACCAAACACAGCGTAATAAGGTTCAAACGTAGTCGCATCGTGAACTACACTCCTCAGTGAGAAAGCCGCGTTGCTGATGGGATGTCTGAGGATTTCGGATCACCGCTTAGGTACGATCTCATCTTCGTCAGCACGGAGCGGTTAACCCGTTCTGACGCATTGGCTTGAGGAGAGTAGATCGCATGCGAATATGCTTGACCCCGTATTTTCCCAGAAAGCTGGCAAACAGTTCTGAGATGAACTGTTTCCCATTGTCCGAATGGATAAACTCCGGTACGCCAAAGATATGGAACACGCTTTCTTCAAGATATTTCACTACCTCAGCAGCTATTGCCTTCTTAATAGGTTTTAAAAACACAAATTTAGAAAAATTGTCTAGGACTATAAAAATGTGAGTGTGTCCGTTCTTAGTACGTGGGTATGGTCCTAGGAAGTCAATATACAGTCTTTGAAAAGGCCGCTCAGTAAAAGTCTGTTGTCCCATCGGCGGTCGAGAAACGATGTTTAGGGGTTTGCTGCACTTGCAGATTTCGCAAGCTTTGACCAAAGTCTGCACATCGGTAGCCATGCCTGGCCAAAAGAACATCTGTCTCAATTTCGACAGAGTCTTTTGGATACCCCCGTGACCTGCAGATGGTGAATTGTGTGCAGCTTCCACTAGACTACCACGCAATTCCTTCGGAATCCAGAGTTTCCACGCTCTGTCTTCTTGTATCGCGTCGCCAGTTCGTATGTCTGTTCTTTGTACACGAATCCATCGGAAACGCAAACATCTGGAAGTCGGTCTTTGTTTTCGTTTATTGTCTTCCTTAATTCGTCGTACTCCTCCGAGGAAAAGATTGGCGAATTAAGGTCAACCTCCAGCATTACACTCTCAGGATTGAGCTCATCCATATGAACACGTGAGAGAGTATCAGGGACTACGTTTTGGCTACCTTTCCTATGTTCGATCTGAAATTCAAACCCTTGAAGTTTTAGGCTCCATCTAGCCAGACGGCCAGATAGATCCCTTTGGGTTATTAGCCACTTCAGACTCGCATAATCGGTTATAATAGTGAAAGGTAATCCTTCCACATAGGCCCTGAACTTCTTCAATGACAGAACGGCCGCATAGAATTCAAGTTCCGTTACACTATAATTCCGCTGAGCAGAATTGAGCTTCTGGGACATGAATGCTATCGGTTGTTCGTTGTTCTCCGTGTCCATCTGGAAAAGCACACTCCCTACACCAGATGTTGATGCGTCGCATTGTATATAAAATCGTCTTGTGAAGTCCGGGTTCGTTAGTATCGGTGCTGTCACTAGCGTCGTCTTAAGTTTTTGAAAGGCTGTCAGTGCTTCGTCTGTCATGTCGAATGTCTTGCCTTTCTTCAGACAGTCGGTCATTAGGGCGGCCATAGACGCAAAATTTGGAATAAAGCGCCTGGGAGTCTTTGGAACTGGAAAATTCTCGACCGCCGAAACCTTGCCAGGGTCAGTTCATAGGCAACCATCGCCGACGATGTAACCCAAGTATTTGATCTCCTTGTAACAGAATTTGCTTTTCTCTACATTGATAGTCAGACCCGCTTCCCTCAGACACTTGGCCACTTCCTGCAGCAATCTGGCATGGGACTCGAAATTTGGAGAGCAAACCAAGAGGTCATCGAGATAGACAAAGACATACTCTTTCAGGCGAGAGGGTATGACCTTGTCCATAAGCCTACACATTCAGGGACTGTGAACGCTGTCTTCTCCCTTGACTTGCGCTCCAAAGGAATCTGCCAGAATGCATCCTTCAGATCGATTCCTGAGATGAATCTAGTGTCCTGCAACCTACTTAGAAGTCCTTCGATATGAGGAAGCGGGTAAGCATCTTCGTTACTTCATTCACTTTTCTTGAGTCCAGGCATAGTCTGTTTTTGCCGAGTTTTCTCACCAGCACCACTGGGGAGCTCCAAGCACTGTTACTCTCTTCTATTTCCCCAAGGGAGATCATCCTATCCAACTCGTCATACAAGAGCTTCTGGATCGCAGGTGAAACTGGGTAGTGCCTCTGCTTGATGGAAATCTTCTCGTCATCCACCTCTATTATATGTTCTTCGAGGCTGGTTCTACCCAGTCCCAACATCGCGCAAGAGGGAAACAGCAGCTTGATTCTCTCCAGTTCTTGGGCTTGTACTCGTGAGAGTGCCTGGACTGGAGACCGTTCTTCCGTCAGCGATGGGATGTCGAGTTCGTTGGTTATGTTCGGAGCGACCTTAAATGTTCTCCAGAAGTTAACACCTAAGTAGAGGACCTGTTGTAAGTTTGGCACAACGAATATTTCTAACTCATGAGACCTGCCACCCCAGGAGACTACTGTCTTAAATCGTCCTAGTATTCGTTTGTGGTTTCCGTCTGCTGTTCGTATGTCCGTACTCATCCTAGTCATCACTATGTTATGTTTGTCTAAAAAGTCAGTCGCTCCTTTCCCTAAACAACTAATTGAAGCTCCACTATCCAATAGGCCCATGAGCTCCTCACCGTCTATCCTAACCTTAGCGTAAGGCCTATTGTCGTCCGAAATATTTATCACAGTCGCTACTATATCTTTCTTTCGTCGTCTATTTATCGCACATATTTCCCTTAGCCTCCTATTTTTTAAATAGTTCCTGCTCTTATCCACCGGCTCAGTCAATTCCTCTCCAAAGATACGCTTTCTGGTGGCTTTATACTCCTGCATTCGTTGGTGAAGACTCTTCCTTTGAGGGATTTCCTTCTTCGTGGAGGTATCATCACCTTCTGGAATCCTCTTCAAAATTTGGAAGTCTTTTCCTCGCTTTCCGGGAGTGTGGTCTTTGTCGGCTGGTTCGTCCCGGTCGCACTGCCGACTCTCAGGTTTCCCTGGCACTGTGTGCAACTAAAGTTAATATTTCTTTGACCACAACTAAAGCACGGCAGACTATGGAAAGTAGACTGACACGCCGACGGAGTTGAAGCAGGACCCCTAGTCAGGTCTGTTCTGTTAGTCGAGTTCATATTGTTTGTCGAGTTCGTATTGTTTGTCTGTCTTCATGTAAGTTGGTTGTCTGTCAGTCCTGTTCCGTTGAAGCGCAGCAATTGCCACTTCTTCGTCCTCTAAATCCCTAAATATTTCCCTATTTCTAAAAATTTCCTCGTCTCCTAGTTCGTGAACTTGTCTTCTAAATTTCGTCTCCCTAGTCCTCAAGTACTTCTCCGCGCGCCTACACTCGTCTCTTAATTCTCGGATGCTCGTAATAGAGCACCCACAAATTAGCGTCACTACCCTGTCCTTTATGTTACTTCGGAGGATGTCCACTAAGTCTAGTTCATTTGGTCGATTCGTCATTTGTAAAACCATCGTCCGTACGTCGCTGTATAGGTCGTCAAAAGACTCCTGGGGTTGCTGTCTCCTATCCATGATCGCTCTCAAAATCTCATGATCCCTAACGTTATTTTTGAATTGTTTCAGCAATTCACCCTTGAGTCGCTGGTAGCTCAGGCCCCTATCGCCTTCATTTTCTTGCAGAAACTGCCAGAACCATTTTTCTGCCGGACCGCTTACGAGGTGGTGAAAATGAGTAAAAAGCTGGTGATCGCTGATACCGTTCTGGCGCTGCAATGTCTCCACATGAAACAGGAAACTTTCTACAGACATCGTCTTTGGTGTCCCGTCAAACTTAATGCCCCACTTATGAATGTCCACCTTCCTTTCCGAAAACCGTGGAAAAGGTTCGGTGAAGCGTGGAGCCTGGTCACACAGCGGGTCATGTAGTGGTCGTCCTTGTGGTGGCGGATTGAAAGTTAGTCTGTTTCGTAGTTCGTAGGGAAATTCTCGTCGTCTGGGCCAAAGAACAGATAGTCGTCGTTTGTCCCTTGTCGTACGTAACTGCCGTTAGTCCCTATAGCAGGTGGCAAGTCATATCCGTCAGTTCCCTGCTCGCGTCCCAACCTTGCCCTTAAACGCGTTACCCGCATTCCTGACGGAAGTGCTCCTTGGGACCCAGTGTTCTTAGGTACTGCCCTTTAATTCCTATTCTCTCCCTTCATAGTAAAAACAATTCAATAAATTCTACTTCAAATACCAAAGAAAAACCAAACAAAATTAAAAAGCGAACCCTTACTAAGAGGTAGTAAAGTTCAATGAAAAAAAAATAAAAAAAAATTGAATAAAAATAAAAAGAAAATGCAGTAAAAGGGAATATAAAAAATAGAAAACCCAGGTGATAATAGTAAAAAAAAATAAAAAGTAAAAAAAAAATTCAAGGAAAAGGTAAAAATAGATCAAAAAAAATAAATAATAAAAAAATTCAAAGAAAGAGAAAAAAATAGTAATAAAAGGAGTAAAATCAATAGTAAAAAAAAATGATAATTAAAAAAACAAAATAGAAACGATAAAAAAACCCAATATAATAGATCAAAAAAATTCCCGAAACTAAAAAAACTTTTAAATGTATATGTAATGTGGTGTCTTATGCTCATGCTTTGGTGTGTGGATTTTTGGTCAGGTTCTCCAGCAACCATTCTGTAGATGTGAGTCTGTCCGTACACGTCAGGGTAATGTCAGTATCGTCGGGTAGTGACTGGTGCCTCGGATACTTGACGAGGTGCTACAGTCGATCCTTTCCTTCCTTACCACTACTTGCTCTCAGGTAATACCCAATAGAAGGCTTGCCAGGATTTCCCAGATCAACTCCAACACGGACAAAGCTTCGCGGCTTATGCTTGTGCCTCACGAAGAATATGACTACAGGTCACCATTCTAGTACAGCAGCTAGCATTCGGCCTTTCCACCTTGTCCCGCTCTTTGCTTATTCACAGACGTCCAACTACCTCACAGGATCCACTTGCTTAAAGCCTGAGGATTGGATAACTGTCTTCAGTCTGTGACTAAGCAAGGAGCATTTACAGCCCTTGAATGTAGAAGACAGGAAAGTAAAAAAAAATATTTAAAAATGAAAAGAACTAATCGCGAATGAGGCTGATTGATATGAGTCCAAGGTGACGACCTTCAAAAAAGAAAATCGTCCCCTTGGAGTCGCAATCGTGCCTCTAATAGCCGGTGTTGGTAAAAATACCGTTGGGCGCCATTGTTGTAAGCTAGGGTTGGCCACGAAGGCGTCTTCGGTGCGAGTAAGGAGGACGGCGGCACGCTCGCGGTTGCTCGGCTCAGCTCGTCGGACGGGGTGATTCTTGTCCACCTTACTTCACACCACCTGCTCAGCACACAAAATCTAGTGCTATTTTGATAAAAAAACAGAAGAAATAAGAAAGCTACTCTACTTTAGACATCGGACGGAATAAAGAAAATGGAAAAGAAAGTTAAAAGGAAAATTCAAGGACTTATGCCCTTGGCCAGGAGAAAGATTGGGAAGGGCTCCGCGAAACTTACCCTACCTATCCTAAACTAAACCTAAACTAATGATAATGTCTTAAACTAAATCCTAAAACTAACCCTAACTATCTTAACCTAACCTGTCTCTAGTGACACAACCAATTGCCATCTCTCTGGCCAATGATTGCGAGAGATGGCCCCTAGACGTGCTTCCCAGTCACGACCTAAGTCTGTTGTAGTGGAGAAGTTCGTTTGTCGTCACGTTACGTCGTCATTGTTCGTAGTCGTCCTGTCCTGTCACCGTTCATCTATAGAAGGATGGCCGGACCGGCCATCCACACACCAAATAAAAATTAAAAAGCGAACCCTTACTAAGAGGTAGTAAAGTTCAATGAAAAAAAAATAAAAAAAAAATTGAATAAAAATAACACCAAAAAAAAATTAAAAAGCGAACCCTTACTAAGAGGTAGTAAAGTTCAATGAAAAAAAAATAAAAAAAAATTGAATAAAAATAAAAAGAAAATGCAGTAAAAGGGAATATAAAAAATAGAAAACCCAGGTGATAATAGTAAAAAAAAATAAAAAGTAAAAAAAAATTCAAGGAAAAGGTAAAAATAGATCAAAAAAAATAAATAATAAAAAAATTCAAAGAAAGAGAAAAAAATAGTAATAAAAGGAGTAAAATCAATAGTAAAAAAAAATGATAATTAAAAAAACAAAATAGAAAAGATAAAAAAACCCAATATAATAGATCAAAAAAATTCCCGAAACTAAAAAAACTTTTAAATGTATGTGTAATGTGGTGTCTTATGCTCATGCTTTGGTGTGTGGATTTTTGGTCAGGTTCTCCAGCAACCATTCTGTAGATGTGAGTCTGTCCGTACACGTCAGGGTAATGTCAGTATCGTCGGGTAGTGACTGGTGCCTCGGATACTTGACGAGGTGCTACAGTCGATCCTTTCCTTCCTTACCACTACTTGCTCTCAGGTAATACCCAATAGAAGGCTGGCCAGGATTTCCCAGATCAACTCCAACACGGACAAAGCTTCGCGGCTTATGCTTGTGCCTCACGAAGAATATGACTACAGGTCACCATTCTAGTACAGCAGCTAGCATTCGGCCTTTCCACCTTGTCCCGCTCTTTGCTTATTCACAGACGTCCAACTACCTCACAGGATCCACTTGCTTAAAGCCTGAGGATTGGATAACTGTCTTCAGTCTGTGACTAAGCAAGGAGCATTTACAGCCCTTGAATGTAGAAGACAGGAAAGTAAAAAAAAATATTTAAAAATGAAAAGAACTAATCGCGAATGAGGCTGATTGATATGAGTCCAAGGTGACGACCTTCAAAAAAGAAAATCGTCCCCTTGGAGTCGCAATCGTGCCTCTAATAGCCGGTGTTGGTAAAAATACCGTTGGGCGCCATTGTTGTAAGCTAGGGTTGGCCACGAAGGCGTCTTCGATGCGAGTAAGGAGGACGGCGGCACGCTCGCGGTTGCTCGGCTCAGCTCGTCGGACGGGGTGATTCTTGTCCACCTTACTTCACACCACCTGCTCATCACACAAAATCTCGTGCCATTTTGATAAAAAAACAAAAGGAAGAAGAAAGCTACTCTACTTTAGACATCGGACGGAATAAAAAAAATAGAAAAGAAAGTTAAAAATTAAAATTCAAGGACTTATGCCCTTGGCCAGGAGAAAGATTGGGAAGGACTCCGCGAAGCTTACCCTACCTATCCTAAACTAAACCTAAACTAACCTAATGTCTTAAACTAAATCCTAAAACTAACCCTAACTATCTTAACCTAGACTAACTCTACTCCCTACCGCGTCAATTGTCCTTCCCATTTTCTCTCCCTGCCAAACGGGTTCGTCCGGCACCCGAGGTATGCCTGGTGGAAGTGGCAGAAGCTGGCCCGCCCACCCTGTGTCTCTAGTGACACAACCAATTGCCATCTCTCTGGCCAATGATTGCGAGAGATGGCCCCTAGACGTGCTTCCCAGTCACGACCTAAGTCTGTTGTAGTGGAGAAATTCGTTTGTCGTCACGTTACGTCATCATTGTTCGTAGTCGTCCTGTCCTGTCACCGTTCATCTATAGAAGGACGGCCCGACCGGCTATCCACACACCAAATAAAAAAAAATCCTATTCACTCATGTTTGAATAGAAATACCCCATATAAACTTTGGTTGGCTCATCGCCCTATTCAATTTATTAGAAATTTTAGTCTTAAATCTACTATTAAAACCTATCCTTTCTGCTAAGAATATCTTTTTGTTTAACACAATTGACCCCAAAAAAATGTACTCACGGTTTTTATACGGTTTTTTAGTCCCCCGTTGTCCTGCCGGCAGCACGATGAAGGATGTTGACTTTGTGTTCTATTGTGGAGTTCAACGCGACGTTAGGCACTCTATAGTCTCAGCAGAAATCACAAACAAACTAATTCTAATCTTAATTTAACTCAATCTTCAAAATTTTAACTCAAAGAAATTTAATTCAAAAAAACGAAATTAACACAAAAAAATATGCAGCCTCAAAGAGTTCACTGTGGACTCAAAACTCAGAAGGAGTGGTATCTAACACTTCAGACAAATTTTAAATTTGAGATTTTAAATTCTTTTCACTTTCACTAGTGTCCCACGGAGCACCTCCTGGAAGCGTTGAATTTTACTGTTGGGGGAGCACCTCTTGCTGCCGTTGTAGCGGACCACTGCCGCCGCTATTCGCTGCCTGCACCGGGCCTTGTCCGGTTGCAACGGTGTAGTCCTCAACCGGCCCTGGCAGAAAACTGCAAGCGACAGAATTTCTGGGGCCTACGCCACTCCGCTACACTCACTGCCTTTGTTTTAAAATTGTTTTAAAAAAATTGCCCACAAGCGCTCCTAATTTTATTCCACATACCTTTATGTCTGCTGTCTCCTGCATTTATCTCGTGTACTATATGCTCCCCCGGTTCTATCTGTTGTCCTCAGGTTTGCTCTATTCCTTTTTAAAAAATTATTTTAGGCCACTAAACTTTTAAACTTCTGCTGTGCCAACTCACCTCATTAAAGGAGAAAAAAAAAATTCACTACTGACGGTCTCAGACCCACTGTATTTTACCGACACCAAAAAAATTCTTTCCTCAGCTGTGGCGACCAGCTGTTCGCACTTGACTTTGAGAAAATGATTTTCTTGGGGTCGATGCACTAACCCGTTGTCATTTATCTGGGTTATCTGTTTCCCATTATCCTACTTTTCCCCTTCTTTTCTTGTTTCGACTTTGTCCTCTCTTTGTCAGTCTTTTCCCCTTTTCTTTGTCATGTTTTGTCTTTGTCGGCTATGGGTAGTGTTTTCCCTTTTTTTTTCGGGACATTGAAAAATTTCCCTTTCCAATGTCCTACGTCTCGTCATTGTCAGTTACTAAAATGTTCGTTTTGAATAAAAAAATCTTGAGCGATAACCTACATAACTTTTTGTTAACTGACTTACCTAACATAACTAATAGACGCGATAATAGAGTCCTAGCAATTATTGCGGTACAGCTATCTCCGGATAGCAAAGTACAGAACTTGAGACAAATCAAGTTCGTAGAGGGGCGTTTAGTGTCCTTTGAAAAAAATCGGAGGAACGGTGTCCTTCAATGTCACCGGTGTCAGAGATTCGGACATGCTTCTCCGAATTGTAAGATGGTAAGAAGGTGCGTCAAGTGCCAAAATACGCATGAGCCTGGAAAGTGCCAAGTGCAAAAAGAAGCGAGCAAGGAGCAGTTATTTTGTGTTCTTTGCCAGAAACCCGGTCACCCCGCGTCATGGCGGGAATGCGAAAGCTATAAACGACTAGCAGATCGGCTTCAGGCACAGAAAAGGGAAGCACAACACAAGATTGCACAAAAAGTCAGGATGATCGACAATCATGTTCGGGGAGGGATATCCTATGCAAACGTGGTAGGTAATAGTGTTTGGTCAGCTCCTGCTGGCCCCAAACCTGTGTGCTGCAGTGCTATTGGCCCCAATACTGTTTTAACCAAGAGTACTGGTCGCCCTGCAAACGACAGTTTGCAAATTCAAGTCGACAGTCTGACCAGGGCTGTTGCTGATCTCACGGCGAAGGTCGATGCCCTTCTCAACATCCTTACTCGTCAACATGATTAGATCTAATTGTGACCCTAAAAATAGCTGCTCTAAATGTTAACTCCATAATCGCCATCAGAAGGCGCGGTGATCTACTGCGCTTTGAGACTGATCATAAACCCGACGTTCTTTTTCTAAACGAGACAAAGCTAAATGATAGACATCAATTAACTTTTAGTAACTATGACGTAATACGGACAGACAGACGTGACGTGACCACTTCGATACTCTAGAATTGAACGAAGTGATATTAGGAGCTCAGTTGTCTTGAGACAACTATTATTTCACTGCCTATCAGGGATAATGGTTGTCTGTATTTAATATCAGCATATGCGGCTAAAGGTACCGTTAATCCGCTTAAAGCCGAAATCGAAAAAATATTCGAAAAACTGAGACTAGATAGTTTAAACAACTATTTCGTCTTAGCGAGAGATTTTAACGCGAGACACTCGGCCTGGCTGAACTCAAGGGCAAACGGAAGAGGCAACTTCCTAAACCGCGACACGGTTTGGATCGACGGGCTTCTATATAAACTTATACGATATGAATTCCCACATCATCTTATAAAGATAAACGCATCTATGGTGCACGAGAAGAAATTTGTTGTAACAGATAGACAATACACGACGACTAAAGTTTTTAATGTCACTAATGGTCTGCCACAGGGCACGGTTACAGCACCGCTCCTCTTCGACATCTACATTTCGGAAATGCTGAGGGACATGAATAATTCAATAGCGTTCGCTGACGATGTTATATTGTATGCAAGCGGCTCGAAAATCCAAGACATACAGACAGAGCTTCAGAACAGCTTTGATAAACTGCAAGCTTTCTGCTCAGAGTGGAAGCTTAAAATAAACGAGGCAAAATGCGAAACTATACTGTTCCGCACCCCAGTTAGACGCGGTAATTCTGATTTGAGGCGGAACTGGAAAAACCTACAAATAACATGTTCTAATGGCCTTCACATCGAGTCAAAGACTGTTGTGAAATATTTAGTTGTTCATTTGGACAAGTTTTTGTACTACAATGAGCACATAAATATACAGTTGCAAAAGGCAAGAGCGGCATTTATGTCTCTCAAACGCCTTTTCTACTCCAACTATCTGAGATCTGATGTAAAGGTGATATGTTACAAAGCTTTCGTTCGTCCAATTCTGACTTATGCGAGTCCAGTATGGTGGAACTTAAGCCCGTCTAGACTATTTGAAAGAAAATGTCTTCGAGCCTGCATGCGTATGTATAGAAGCGCACATTCTGACTTTCGGTATTACGTTTCTAATAAGAGACTATTGGATGCCTCCGGCGTGTCCAGAATCGACAATGTCATTCTGGATCTTGTGAGGAACCATTTCGCGCGGTCAGCAAGCGTTATGGAGAACGAACTTGTGTCGGGCTTATTTTATCCTAACCCTGGGTATTTTCGAAGTACTATGGTGAGTGGACACATCCCCCGGAAGTATTCTTGTATCTGGATGCACATGGTTACTTGTCAGATTCGCTGAACGTTCCGATTATTTACCATCATGCTAGAAGGGCGGCGACAGATAACCGTATTCTCTACGAGCCGTTGGACTCAGGAGAAGGAAACGCTGACTTGAGATACTGCGTAAGCATGCCTGAGCGGGATTCAGAAAACGTAAACAGGTTGAATAGAGAGAGATATTGGTGGCTCGACTGGGTTGAGGCTAGCACCTAGGTTAAGCAGGGCCGGACCCTGATATGTGATTTCTGAAACGCCGCTGAGTAACCGATTGGATGGTTTAACTATCATTTGATTGGTCTTTTCGGTGGCGGGACACAGATCACATATCAGGGTTCGGCCCTAAACTGAAATAAGGTTAAGGTAGTTTTTAGTTTTTTTTTTTTTTTATTAAAAAATAAAATAATGCGTTCGAAAAGGTTTTCCCACGTTTTTACTTTAAATGAAATAAAAAAAATAATAATAATAATAATAATTAATTTGAAATTAACAAAAATACCGATTTAAATAAAACATTAGAACTAAATTTTCTTAAAACCATAACATAAGTATTGAGCACCCTTCAGGTCAGTTACTTTAAGGCATAATAATAGTATAGTTTTAAGTTTATTGGAACAATATGTTGTGTTAGTGTATAAGTGGATAAATAAACAATAAAAAAAAAAAAAAAAAAAAAAAAAGGGGGGGTCAGGCAAAAATCGAGATTTTGAAGTATCTCTGATAGCGATAATTTGTATCCCGCAGTATTTGTTTTTTTTTTCGACAAGCAGCTTTCGAGAAATTGAGAAAATGAGTTTTCGATAAATGAGGGGGTCAAACAAAAATCGAGATTTTCGAAGTAACTCCGATTGTAATAATTTGTATCTCGTTGAATTCGTATTTCTTTTCCGAGTTCAGTTCAGTTGGATTTGTGTTGCGGTAAGTAGTTTTCGAGAAATTGAGTGTCTCCCTCAGGTGAGCTCAAGCAAAGATCTTGATTTTCGAATTGTCTCCGATATTGGTAATTTGTATCGCGTTGAATGGGCGTTTGATTTACGACTTCAGAACTGTATTTGTTTTTTTCCTGCGACAAGTAGTTTTCGAGAAATTGATTAAATGAATTTTCGATAAATGAGGGGGTCAAGCAAAAATCGAGATTTTCGAAGTATCTCCGATTGTAATAATTTGTATCTCGTTGTATTCATGTTATTTTTGCGAGTTCAGAACTGTATTTGGACTTGTGCTGCGATAAGTAGATTTCGAGAAATTGAGTGTCTCCCTCAGATGAGCTCAAGCAAAAATCTTGATTTTCGAATTGTCTCCGATAATGATAATTTGTATCGCGTTGAATGGGCGTTTGATTTACGAGTTCAGAACTGTATTTGTTTTTTTCCTGCAACAAGTAGTTTTCGAAAAATTGAGAAAATGAGTTTTCGATGAACGGGGGGGTCAAGCAAAAATCGAGAATTTCGAAGTATCTCCGATAGCGATAATTTGTATG
The DNA here is from genome assembly GCA_963082735.1 of Pocota personata. Lineage (NCBI taxonomy): Eukaryota > Metazoa > Arthropoda > Insecta > Diptera > Syrphidae > Pocota > Pocota personata. The sequence goes on from OY720431.1 coordinate 76,220,332, forward strand.
TTGTTGAACGTGTTTGTTTTGCGAGTTCAGAACTGTATTTGGATTTGTGCTGCGACAAGTAGTTTTCGAGAAAATGACAAAATGAATTTTCGATGAACGGTCAAGCAAAAATCGAGATTTTCGAAGTATCTCCGATTGTAATAATTTGTACCTCGTTGAATTCATGTTCCCTTCGCGAGTTCAGAACTGTATTTGGATTTGTGCTGCGATAAGTAGATTTCGAGAAAATGAGTGTCTAACTCATCTCCGATAGCGATAATTTGTATGTTGTTGAATTCGTGTTTGTTTTGCGAGTTCAGAACTGTATTTGGATTTGTGCTGCGATAAGTAGATTTCGAGAAAGTGTGTGTCTCGAAAAATCGATTTTTTCGAAGTATTTCCGATTGTAATAATTTGTATCTCGTTGAATTCATGTTATTTTTACGAGTTCAGAACTCGCGACAAGTAGCTTTCGAGAAATTGAGAAAATGAGTTTTCGATAAATGATTGGGTCAAGCACAAATCGAGATTTTCGAAGTATCTCCGTTTGTAATAATTTGTATCTCGTTAAATTCATGTTCTTTTTCCTAGTTCAGAACTGTATTTGGACTTGTGCTGCGATAAGTAGATTTCCAGAAAATGGGTGTCTAACTAAGGGTGGATTATTCAAAAATCTTGGTTTTTGAAGTGTCTCCGATAATGATAATTTGTATCCCGCAGAATTGGCGTTTGTTTTACGAGTTCAGAACTGTATTTGGATTTGTTCTGCGACAAGCAGTTTTCGAGAAATTGAGAAAATGAGTTTTCGATAAATGAGGGGGTCAAGCAAAAATCGAGATTTTCGAAGTATCTCCGATTGTAATAATATGTATCTCGTTGAAATCTTGATTTTCGATTTGTCTCCGATATTGATAATTTGTATCGCGTTGAATGGGCGTTTGTTTACGAGTTCAGAACTGTATTTTTATTTGTTCTGCGACAAGTAGTTTTCGAGAAAATGAGAAAATGAATTTTCGATAAATGAGAGGGGTCAGGAAAAAAATTGAGATTTTCGAAGTATCTAGTATTGTACTAATTTGTATGTCGTTGAATTCGTGTTTCTTTTCCGAGTTCAGGGCTGTATTTGGGTTTGTGCTGCGATAAGCAGTTTTCGAGAAATTGATTGTCTCCCTAATTGGGGGTCTAGCAAAAATCTTGATTTTCGAATTGTCTCCGATATTGATAATTTGTATCGCGTTGAATGGGCGTTTGATTTACGAGTTCAGAACTGTATTTGTTTTTTTCCTGCGACAAGTAATTTTTGAGAAGATGAGAAAATGAATTTTCGATCAAGCAAAAATCGAGATTTTCGAAGTATTTCCGATTGTAATAATTTGTATCTCGTTGAATTCATGTTATTTTTACGAGTTCAGAACTCGCGACAAGTAGTTTTCGAGAAATTGAGAAAATGAGATTTCGATAAATGATTGGGTCAAGCACAAATCGAGATTTTCGAAGTATCTCCGATTGTAATAATTTGTATCTCGTTAAATTCATGTTCTTTTTTATAGTTTAGAACTGTATTTGGACTTGTGCTGCGATAAGTAGATTTCCAGAAAATGAGTGTTTAACTAAGGGTGGATTATTCAAAAATCTTGGTTTTTGAAGTGTCTCCGATAATGATAATTTGTATCCCGCAGAGTTGGCGTTTGTTTTACGAGTTCAGAACTGTATTTGGATTTGTTCTGCGACAAGTAGTTTTCGAGAAAATGTGTGTCTCGAAAAATCGATTTTTTCGAAGTATTTCCGATTGTAATAATTTGTATCTCGTTGAATACATGTTATTTTTACGAGTTCAGAACTCGCGACAAGTAGTTTTCGAGAAATTGAGAAAATGAGTTTTCGATAAATGATTGGGTCAAGCACAAATCGAGATTTTCGAAGTATCTCCGATTGTAATAATTTGTATCTCGTTGAAATCTTGATTTTCGAATTGTCTCCGATATTGATAATTAGTATCGCGTTGAATGGGCGTTTGATTTACGAGTTCAGAACTGTATTTGTTTTTTTCCTGGGACAAGTAGTTTTCGATAAATTGAGAAAATGAGTTTTCGATAAATCGAGCAAAAATCGAGATTTTCGAAGTATCTCCGATAGCAATAATTTGTATGTTGTTCAATTCGTGTTTGTTTTGCAAGTTCAGAACTGTATTTGGATTTGTTCTGTGACAAGTAGTTTTCGAGAAAATGAGAAAATGAATTTTCGATAAATGAGAAGGGTCAGGAAAAAAATTGAGATTTTCGAAGTATCTAGTATTGTAATAATTTGTATGTCGTTGAATTCGTGTTTCTTTTCCGAGTTCAGAGCTGTATTTGGATTTGTGCTGCGATAAGCAGTTTTCGAGAAATTAAGTGTCTCCCTAATTGGGGGTCAAGCAAAAATCTTGATTTTCGAATTGTCTCCGATATTGATAACTTGTATCGCGTTGAATGGGCGTTTGACTTACGAGTTCAGAACTGTATTTGTTTCTTTTTTGCGACATGTATTTTTCGAGAAGTTGAGAAAATGAATTTTCGATAAATGGGGGGTCAAGCAAAAATCGAGATTTTCAAAGTATCTCCGATTGTAATAATTTGTATCTCGTTGAATTCATGTGGTCAAGCAAAAATCGAGATTTTCGAATTATCTCCGATAGCGATAATTTGTATGTTGTTGAATTCGTGTTTGTTTTGCGAGTTCAGAACTGTATTTAGATTTGTGCTGCGATAAGTAGATTTCGAGAAAATGTGTGTCTCGAAAAATCGATTTTTTCGAAGTATTTCCGATTGTAATAATTTGTATCTCGTTGAATTCATGTTATTTTTACGAGTTCAGAACTCGCGACAAGTAGTTTTCGAGAAATTGAGAAAATGAGTTTTCGATAAATGATTGGGTCAAGCACAAATCGAGATTTTCGAAGTATCTCCGATTGTAATAATTTGTATCTCGTTAAATTCATGTTCTTTTTACTAGTTCGGAACTGTATTTGGACTTGTGCTGCGATAAGTAGATTTCCAGAAAATGAGTGTCTAACTAAGGGTGGATCATTCAAAAATCTTGGTTTTTGAAGTGTCTCCGATAATGATAATTTGTGTCAAGCAGAATTGGCATTTGTTTTACGAGTTCAGAACTGTATTTGGATTTGTTCTGCGACAAGTAGTTTTCGAGAAATTGAGAAAATGAGTTTTCGATAAATGAGGGGGTCAAGCAAAAATCGAGATTTTCGAAGTATCTCCGATTGTAATAATTTGTATCTCGTTGAAATCTTGATTTTCGATTTGTCTCCGATATTGATAATTTGTATCGCGTTGAATGGGCGTTTGTTTACGAGTTCAGAACTGTATTTGTTTTTTTTTTTTTTTGCGACAAGTATTTTTCGAGAAGTTGAGAAAATGAATTTTCGATAAATGAGGGGGTCAAGCAAAAATCGAGATTTTCAAATTATCTCCGATTATAATAATTTGCATCTCGTTGAATTCATGTGGTCAAGCAAAAATCGAGATTTTCGAAGTATCTCCGATAGCGATAATTTGTATGTTGTTGAATTCGTGTTCAGAACTGTATTTAGATTTGTGCTGCGATAAGTAGATTTCGAGAAAATGTGTGTCTCGAAAAATCGATTTTTTCGAAGTATTTCCGATTGTAATAATTTGTATCTCGTTGTATTCGTGTTATTTTTACGAGTTCAGAACTCGCGACAAGTAGTTTTCGAGAAATTGAGAAAATGAGTTTTCGATAAAAATCAGGCAAAAATCGAGCTTTTCGAAGTATCTCCGATTGTAATAATTTGTATCTCGTTGAATTTATGTTCATTTTGCGAGTTCAGAACTGAATTTGGACTTGTGCTGCGATAAGCAGATTTCGAGAAAATGAGTGTCTAACTAAGGGTGGATCATTCAAAAATCTTGGTGTTTGAAGTATCTCCAATAATGATAATTTGTATCCCGCAAAATTGGCGTTTGTTTTACGAGTTGGGAACTGTTCAGTTTTCGAGAAATTGAGTGCCTTCCTAATTGGGGGTCAAGCAAAAATCTTGATTTTCGAATTGTCTCCGATATTGATAATTTGTATCGCGTTGAATGGGCGTTTGATCGACGAGTTCAGAACTGTATTTGTTTTTTTCCTGCGACAAGTAGTTTTCGAGAAATTGAGAAAATGAGTGTTCGATAAATGAGGGGGTCTCATTTATCGAAAATCGAGATTTTTGAAGTATCTCCGATTGTAATAATTTATATCTCGTTGAATTCATGTTCTTTTTGCGAGTTCAGAACTGTATTTGGACTTGTGCTGCGATAAGTAGATTTCGAGGAAATGAGTGTCTCCCTCAGGTGAGCTCAAGCAAAAATCTTGATTTTCGAATTGTCTCCGATATTGATAATTTGTATCGCGTTGAATGGACGTTTGATTTACGATTTCAGAACTGTATTTGTTTGAAATTGAAAAAATGAGTTTTCGATAAATGAGGGGGTCAGGCAAAAATCTAGATTTTCGAAGTATCTCCGATTGTAATAATTTGTATCTCGTTGAATTCATGTTCTTTTTGCGAGTTCAGAACTGTATTTATTAGAAAATTTTAAAAATTTAGCAATTACATATTGGTAGTTAAGTTAGTGTTTTAAATTATTAAATTATTATAAAATAGTGAGTGAGCTAAGTGAAGGGTTATTAGCTATATACCAAGTAAGTAATTATAAATCTACTCAAGAGCATGGAGGAGATGGGGCACATTGAACATTCTTATTATTCTTAGACAAGATGTCTCTAGTTAATTTTGAGTGTTGTTTAATTGATTTTCTTCTAAAAGAAACCCACGAGTTCAGTAAGCTTTCTTTTTTGCAAAAAAAAAAGTTATAGAACTAGGTCGCTTGACACCATCAATGAAAATTGATTATAGCGAAAGGATGGGTATCAGAAACATTTTCATGAGTCTTTTTACAAATAGAATCCATTTCTGACTCTCAGTTGCAAATTAAATAGAATGTTTTGTTTTCCTTGTCTTCTTTTTTCTAGTTCTCCTAGTGTTTGGAGTCTCACATTTTTCTTTGATATAAACAATTTTATTAATTCTTCCAAAAAACATTCAAATGGAAAAGCATATACGCAAATGCTTGCATTTGCATGAATTTGGCGAAGATCGCATAGAGACTTCTTTAGGGAATTCTTACGAGGCTCGTAATAGAAAATTCGATCGCAATCGCGATTTAATGAAGCGTTTCATTGACACTGTAGTTCTTCTAGGAAAACAAGAGCTGGCATTCCGTGGTATCAGAGACTCGATGGCAATATCATTCGCTTATAGTGAACGTCTTATTCAATTGCAGAGAAGACATAGAGCTTGTGAAGCAAGATATCGAGAGTTTTGAGTCATGGATTCATTCTGAATTTTTAAACTCATTTGACTCAATCTATGAGAGCGTAAGCAACTGCTCAGAACCTCCACGCAAACGCCGACTACTTAATATTGATTCAAATACAAATTATAGCCAAATTTTTGTAGCAATTATAGATAATGTTACAAGTCAGATTAAGAATAGGTATAGTTCATTTAGTTCATATATTGCCTTTGATTTATTAAACAAATCAAAATATGAATATTTTTCTAATTCAGTGCCGGATTACAAAATATCTTCTTTAATTACCCTATTTCATGGAATTTTTAATTTTACTACTTCAAAAAAAGGAACTCAAAGTTTTATACACTACCCCTTCACTTAAAAAGCTTGAGGTTTTTCAACTTTATAAGCATTTTAATACGGAAATGATTAGAGATACTTTTTCTCAAGCTCTAACATTGTGTGAAATCTTTTTAAACCTGCCTTTGGCTGTGGCCTCTGTCGAAAGATCTTTTTCGACTTTAAAAATAGTCCACACTTAAGAAATTCTCGCAAAGAAGAAAGACCTGGCACTTCTATCTATCGAAAAGCACCTTCTTTTAAAAATTAAAAATAACTCAAATTTTATGAAAGAGTTTTAGCAGAATTCGTAAAAAAGAATCGTAGGATAGCTTTAGAGTACAAATAGGTAGTACATAATTATAATTGCTAATTTTTTTATATTTAACAACGCTCCGAGTTATCAATAACTTATATAAATTATTCTGCCCAGTACGGCTTCTTTCGAAGCCACTTTTTTTTATGCGATGAGTTCATTGTCTACGTAAATTCCAATGACTTAAAGTATAACAAAGGTGGCTTAGATTGCATATCTTAAGTCTGTGTTTCGAATAAGCACCAAAATGGTAAGTCTTTAATAAAACATATTACTTAAAATTTTTTCGGCTTCCCTCTCTTGAAATTTCACCCCACGCCACTGTTGTATAATATATAGTATTTCTTGCAATTCCTCACAGGAGGCACCAAAATGTAGGGGAATAATAAATAAAAACGCAATGCAATTATTACTAATCGATTTTATTATTTAGCAGACATCTGCGTCTGCTAATCTCCAAAAAGAAACAACAAGAAGTAAAAAACAAAAAAAAAAGACGAAAAAGAATAAAAAGAGAAAGTAGAATGTCAGAAAGAGACAGACCGCTCTGATTCACACAGCAGCCAACATCCGAATTTCTCCAACTATCAGCAGAGCAACCACCTGCCACAAGAATGCGTCCAGGGATGGTATTGGATCTTAGACAACAACTATAGCTAAAGGCTGAAGTTCTTTTTTCGTATGTAATATATGCATTGGTACTTACCACGGTTCCCCGCTTCAAATTTTGCCACGCAACGACTCGAAGGTATTTCCAGTCTTTGTTACTTTACATGCCTTGAGACGTTAGGAAGTTAAAAATATTTTTCCACTCGTTCATTTTTATGTCCTGGGTTAAAGTATTTGAAAACTTTCCAATCAAAATGTCATTTTCATCTCTAATTAGAGACGCAACAGAGATCTTATTCTGTTTGTTCATTGCCATAAAGTTTTCGTCACGACGTTCAACAAACTTGTTAGAAATCACTTATACTAGATTACATATCAATCACAAATCCGGTGCAAAGGGAATTTTGAACACTTGTGATCAACAATTTGTTTCCACAATTTTTTTTTGCATTCTAATCACAAATTTGTGGATTATATATTTGTAATTTGTGAAAAAAAAAAATAGATTACAAACTTGTAGTTATGATTCGCAAGTACAAATTTGAGCAGCTTGGTCAGTCAACCGATAGCTATCGAGCTATGCAGATGTGGGTAGGCTCTAGCAAGCGTATTTGTATAGATTTGTAATGAATTGTCACACTTGAATAAAAGGGTGTAGTTCAGTATAAAGAAACAAGTGTTTGTATTGTACGGTACGGGTTTGCACATTAGCGACGAAGTAAAATTGTAAGTTAAATGAGAAAACAAAAAAGCTCTAAATGTCTAAATGTTAGTTATGTAAGACGAAGAAGCGTGACATTCAACTGTTACTGGGCAATTTCGGTTAAATTAGAAGCATAGTTTGGATACATTGTATGGTGGAAAAAAAGTAAACATGAGAAGTACATGATATAAACACGATAAGTATTATACATAGCTAATTTGTTCGCAGGACAGTAGTCGAAACATTAAATTGTGAATAAAAAAAGAGAGAATTAAAAAAGGGGGGAAAAACAATCAGCACATTAAATTGCGAACCGTTAAAGACTGTGGGGAATCGTGAGAAGGGTGTACGTAGGGTATACCGAAGTAGTAAGATGAGTGACCTTTCCTCTGTGACATTATAGATAAGTCTTTAATTCGAGCGGAATGGAAAAAATAGCTGCGATCATTTTCTTTATACTTGGAGGCTGAAGAGATTACAGACCAAATAAAAACGAAAAACAAGCTCTTACATTTAGGTGGACCACAGCTCCAAGAAGTGATATTTAATATTCCTGAAGCTCTAATTTCGCCGGAACAGGGGAAAGTTGGAGACGTTTTTCAGATTGTAATTGATAACTTAATGAATATTTTTCTCCTCAAATAAACTCTATATTCGAAAGACATTTGTTCCGATCGTTAAGACCTGAGAAAGGGTAGTCTGAGTACATTTATTTTGAAGTTAGGGAATCAAATGGCGAAGTGTTCGTTTGGAATACGAAGGAGGAAGCTTTGGAAATTAATCTAAAAGATAAAGTTATAGACTTGGGTCCCAGCGGATCTTAAGAAAATATTGCTAGAGAAAGAACATTCATTGTCGCAGATAATTGAAATGTGTCATATCTACGAACCCCCAGTACATCAGTAAACAAGATTTCATCTCGGCTTGGCGAGGGGAATGGGAACAGCGATTGTAATAGATGCGAGCGGCGGGGTCATTCGGCTAATAATTTCAATTGCTGGAACAAGTGTGGCTTAATTGGACATTTTGCACGTGAGTGTAAAACGAAACTGGACAAACGGATGAAACTGTAAGTTGTCAAAGAGGAGAGAACAACCGGGTAAGCGAACATAATTGTTTTAGAATAATGAAGGAGGATTAGTGCCACATGAGCGAAATCTTAAGCTGTTGTATTGGGGGCTTGACTCAGGGTGTAGGTTCAATCTTCTTAGTGAGACTGATTGGAGTGAACTTCAAAGGCATGAGGCAGTAGTGTGGAATATCCGAAAGGAGTCCACAAAATAATTCCGAGCATACGCAGGAAAGGATTTACTCAAAGTTGATGCACCGATAACCGTAGACTGGAAGGACGAGTTGTTTTCTTTGTGGTTGAGAGTGGAACACAATCATTGCTAGGTCGTGATACGGCTATAAGATTAGGGATTCTGAAACTGGGTTTAGAGGTAAATCATATCACAAATCCCAGACCATTTCCAAAAATTAAAGCAATTAAAGTTAAACTATCCATTGGCAAGTCGGTCAAACCAGTGAAACAGCCATTACATCGAGTACCAGCTGCGTTGGAAAGAAAAGTTGAAGAAAAGCTGAATGAAGCTTTAGAACAATTGAACCCATATTAGGACCACGTCCTTGGATATCACTAATAATTGTAGCATTTAAGGAGAATGGGGAGATTCGTCTATGCAAATGCTGCTATATAATAAGGGATAGCTTCCCGCTCCCCACATTCGAATCGTTTATGATTAAGCTGGAAGGAGCCAAATACGTTTCAAGACTTGATCTAAAAAGCGCATAGCATCAGCTGGAATTGGACGAGGGTAGTAGACATCATCATACTCTATATATAAAACTGTTGTTTGGGGTGATCTCGGCTCCGGAAATTTTTCAGAGGATATTGGAAAGTATCTTAGCTCGTTGTGAAAATACATTAAATTATTTAGATGACGTTATTGTATCTGGACGTAATGAAAAGGAACATGATAAAGAATTATAGAGGGTACTGAACATTTTCAAGGAGTTTGAGGTGGCTTTAAACATTAAAAAATGTGTCTGGAAAGTGCAAGAACTAAAATTTTTAGAACTTGTATTATCTACTACGGGAATAAGTCCGGACCCTGATAAGATAAACACCGTGTTAGAATTCTGAGCCCCAGAAAACAAAGGGGGAATAACAAGTTTCTTGGTATTGGTGACATATTTGGGTAAATTCCTGTCAGATCTAGCTGATATTTCTGATCCGCTTAGGAGTCTAATAGAAAGATAAAAAGTTTGAATGGGGAGGTGCTCAGCAACGACAATTCCAGTGGTTAAAGGAATTACTAGCGAAGTTGACAATTTTATCGTATTTCAACCCAGAATACCGCATTCGCCTTATTGTCGATGCAAGTCCGGTTGCTCTTGGGGCAGTCCTCATCCAGTTCGAAAAAGCGACTCCGCAAGTAATATCGTTTACGAGCAAAAGCTTATCGGAAGTTGAAAGGAGATATTCTCAGACTGAAAATGAGGGACTTGCGCTGGTATGGGCTGTGGAACGGTTTCACTACTATTTGGCCGGAATCGAATTCGAACTAGTGACAGACCCTAGAGGTAATCTTTAAACCTACATCGAAAACTCCGGCACGTATCGAAAGTTTTTTTTGCTTTGCACTTAGAAGAAACGTTTAAGACATTCGACAGCCCTTTGATAACGCCCGACTCCCCAGTCACGACATCTGACAACTTTAAAGTAAAAAAAGTTGCATTAACTAACTGGGGGAAGCAATTAAAAATCTAAAGACTAAAAAAGCACCGAGTTGCGACTTGATAACGGCGCAGGTGGTCAAGGAATTACCGAATAAAGCTTTCATCAAACTGCTGTATTTGATTAACGCTTCGTTCAGATTGCTCTACGTTCCGAGACAATGGAATGTAGCCCAGATTATAATGGTCCCGAAACCAGGAAAACTTCTGAATGAGAAGAAATCATATCGGCCTATTTCCCTATTGCCGGTTATCTCTAAAATATTCGAAAAACTACTTTCAAAACGACTACAACCCGTTTGGATTTAGAGTCAAACATTCTACAATAGACCAAGTCCTCAAAATAACTGACGTGATTGAAAAAACTCTCGAAGAAAAACAGATTTGTTGAGGTGTATTTCTTGACGTCTCACAAGCTTTCGATAAGGTTTGGCACGAAGGCTTGGAGTATAAATTGCAACTACTACTGCCACGGCAACTTTTTCTAATCTTACTATCGTACCTCACTGAAAGACTTTTTGTGTTAAGCACGGAAATCATTACTCTGACTTCAAGGAGATTGCGGCCGGAGTCCCACAAGGAAGTGTCCTTGGCCCACTTCTATATGTACTCTGCACACGTGATATCCCGCAGGAAAGAAACTGCGTCGTCGCCATGTTAGCGGACGATACGGCGATACAATTGAAGCAGCAACTGAAAAGCTGCAATATGCTATTAATAAAGTCCACGCTTGGACGAATTGTTGGCGTAAGGTGGTGATCGAAAGCAAATCTACTCACGTCATCTTTACCTGCAAAAAAAGTGGACAGATTACCCGTATAATTAAACTCGGCTCAAATACCATACACGAACGAAGCAAAATATCTAGGAATGACTCTAGATGTTAAGCTTAAATGGAAATCGCACGTCAAAAAAAAACGCGACGAGCTCGAAAACAAATGCCGACAAATGTATTGGCTACTCAGAAAACATTCGAAGTTGAGCATACATAACAAACTGCTTATCTATAAGCAAGTGCTGAAGCCAGTGTGGACGTATGGTCTACAACTATGGGGTTGTACCAGGAAAAGCAATAGAAACATATTACAAACTTTTGAAACACCGTGGTACGTACGTAACGAAGATATTCATCGGGACCTGGGAATTCCCAGTGTTGTCGGAGAGATAACAACATTTGCTCGTAAACACAAAGATCGTGTTCACGGCCATTATAACCGTATCGTCATTCGTCGTCTGCAAAGGATAAAACCTTTTGACCTCGCGCCATAGTATATGCCGGTCGTGAAAACCGCAGGAACTTTCATTGGTATTTAACCTGCCTAAAGTGCAATATTATTTTTAAATTACATACGAACATCTTTTTCCAAAAATTTCGAGTCTCGTAGGGAAAATAAAACTGCTGGATAAGCGTCGGCTTAGTTTTATGGTGTCTTTAGAAGATTTTCACCCTCTCGGCAAAAAAAAAAAAAAAACGTTTCGGGTCATCTACCGAGCTGGAAAATCTAATATACTCGTAGCTGATTCTGTTTCACGGCTATGCAGAATCCAGAACGCCGACGAATTTGATCAACAGGGGGGACATCGCTCAGATTAATAGTCTTGACCAGGAACCGATGGAAGCTGTCAGCAATATTAAGCATGAGACATGAGACTCGAAGGTGTCAAATTGCTATTTTCCCTTCCGACTAGAGCTCTGTACCCTAGGCCTTTTAAGAGGAACCAGAATTGTTATACCTGTAAAGTTGCGGTTTCGGGTTTTAAAATTGATACATGAGCGGAGAGTCCGTTCGAAAGTGTGGGGGCCACTAGTGGCTAGGGACGTCAAAGGCTTTATGAAAACCATCGCAACCAGCTCCCATGAAAAGACATCTATTCTCAAATAGTCCGTGGTCATGCTTGTCAATGGATTTGTTGGGATCTCTACCGAACCATGACTACATCTTCGGTGTAATTGATTATTACTCGAGATACCAGGAAATCAAATTCTAAGAAAAATAACACCAAGTGATATTATAAATAGTCTGAAAGAGATGTTTTGCAGGCTGAGTTATCCAAAGGCTCCTTCGGAGTTACTGTGCAATCGAGTTATTCGGGACAAAATTCCTTCGATACAGGGGAAAGCTCAGAGAACACACTGTGAGAGTGCGAACATAGATGCAGCTTAGTCAGTCGAGTGAGAGCAGTCGAACTGTGCAGATGTGGATGGCCTCTAGCAAGCGTATAAATGGGTTTAGTTCAGTATAAAGAAACAAGTGTTTGTATTGTACGGTACGGGTTTACACAGTGTATATGTCCATCTTCCTTTAGTTGTAGTAAGGGCTTGACTCAATAGTGTGCTCACCGACCTGTATAGTGAGATGTTCCGCTCTTCTCCTGCTGCATATTAATAATGCTTCTGACTTGTGGTCCGCCAGTTCCAGGTCTGATGACTGAAGTCATGATCTGATACCTCTGATGACATGATTACATTTTTCAGACAATTGTTCCAGCGTGTTTGCCACAATGACTACTGCAATATCGCCAGCGTAGCCGATGATATCCACTCCGCTCGGTTTTGGTATTCTCAGGATCCCACCATGAATTTATTACGCTTATTGTTGGTCAGCGAGTTTGTTGCCCTTCGGGATAGGGACAAGCCGCTGCCTTTTCCACTTGTTTGATGTGGTGTTGAATCCCCGTTGCATCCTGCAGTTCAGAAATTTTTATTCTAGTTTCTCCAAGACGTCTGTAGTGTAACAATGCAAGCACGAGACAATTATGCAATACCTCGTCGTAATGCATTGCCCCAGTTACTGTTTACAAGTGTCAAGTTGCATGCACTCGGTGGCGGCAATGATTCACGAAATATGCAATTGCTCTGTTTGTTATTGTTTGTATTTTCATTCCTCCTTATGCTAAACGATTGTAAATTAGCGTAGTAAGCAAATTTGGAAATATGTAGAAATATGTAGAATTATTGATTGTAAGCAATTTGGGTATTGACGATTGAAGTATAAATACTCCGGCTTATTGTAAATAAAAATCAATCATAGCTCACCCACGACTTTGATTCTATTGCGGCGACATCGCCATACCTTTCAGCATGCTGCGCTTTATACAGCAAAAGTAGGGAAATTGTAGCGGAGTAACCAATCCTTTTACAAGGCGATCCTGCCATCTTCGAAAACCTTACAATAAACCGAAGAAGTGTGCAAGAATCTGATGTCATACTACTCGAAGAAGGAGCTTGACGAGCTGTTCACACTGCTGTTATCAGAAAAATATAACAAAATGGAGAGCAAAGACAAAAGTAAGAAAAGACAAAGAGTGGGGAGGGCAGTGAAGTTACGTCAGCAACGCGCAGAATTGCACTGGATAATTGCAATAACAACGGACAGAAAGCAAAAGCAGGAGTTAATAAACAAGTTAAAATCGATGAAGGAATAATGGGGACAACAAATTTTAAAGAAGAAATCATCAATAACAACGTGGCAAGTAGCAGCGAAAATATTAGCATAAGTAATGATAGCTAGATAGAGGAATAGCTTACTGACAGAAACAAAGCCAACTAAATTAGAAGAGTTGAATAAAATATTAACTAAAGTATACAAACCGGTAAAAAACCCACTAACAGTACATATTGAACTAGCTAGATCGTACCAGGGAAACCTGAGTGTTAACGCATTTGCAGAAAGGATCCAGGCACTTAGTGCACAACTCAATAAAATTCAGATAACAGAACAGGGTGATACTATAGTAGACAGTAGCAGAAAACTAAAAGTATCCTTAAATGATAACCTTGCATTAAATGCTTTCAAAAACGGTCTAAATGAAATATACAGACAAGTTGTATTAGCAGCTAGGGTAACTAATCTTAGAGAAACAATACAAGTAGCTACCGAGATAGAAGCAAGACCATCAAAGCAATATAATGCGTACAAACACAAAATACAAGGTATAACAACCAACAAAGAAGTCAATTTAGTTAGAGGGGTAGAAGACTATCTGATAGTTTCAACAGGAATAGAGGTAGTAACAATGGCAGAAACAGTAACCACTATCAGGGATACCAAAAAATGGTGCTAGATCCGGAAACCCAGTTATCCCCAGTCAACAGAATCGGAGAAACTTTAGAAGAAGAAGGTATTGAACCTAAACGAAAGGGAGAATCCAACAAATTTCGTTCGTATAGAAGTTAAAAATGTGATTGGTATACTCACATTTTTGGTAGATACAGATGCAGATATTTCGGTGTTCAAGAATAATTCTATCAAAGAAATAAATCCTATCGCAGCATGTCAGATAAATGGCATAACTAATAGTTCAAGTAGTATCTGAATTGGACCTATTAATAGGAGATAAAGTGTTAAGATCTACATACATTTCACGTTATTAATAATACAATGAATTTGTCGACTAATGGGATACTATTACGTGTTTTCTTGAAGTTGTATAACTGTAAAATAGACTAAGAAACATATGTTTTAGTGATCAATGTAGAAGAAGAAGAGATCATATTGGCAATAAATATGGACATGAAGAACCTCAACAAAATAACTATACCGCCAAGAACAGAAATGATTCAGAATAGAAAATTAGATTCGGATAAATTAAAAGTTATGATGCCAAAATACGATGTTGATGTTGTGACAAGAGCGATGAAGAAAAACATAAAGAAAAATGAGAGGAAAACTGGAGAAGATGAGAACTGTGCAAAAGCCTTGGACTCAAATGTAGAGATTAATCACCTCCACATATGGGACTGTACATCATACAAAATCGATTTCAAAGAAGCCATTATGAGCAATGCAGGTATGAATAAACTAGCGCTGGCGAGAACTACTTTAATATTTAAAAAAGTGAACGTATAAGAAAAACATTGGTGAATGTTTAGACATTTTATTATATGAACCTCCAAGACAGGTTATAAATGAAGAAGAAAAGCACAGACTAATTGAGGAACATCATAGTTCAAGAGCGGGAGTACATTGTGGTATCAGAATATACAACAGTAAACTAAAACAGAAGTATGTCTGGAAAAACATGACCAGGATGGTAAAAACATTTGTTAATAACTGTGAAATTTGTAAAAAAATAATACTATACACCAGAGAAAATGTTGTGATAACAGACACGCTAAGCACCTTATTTGAAACTGTGTCAATAGACATCGTGGGGCATTGTCGAAGACAGACAAGGGAACAGAATTTACAAACGAACTACTAAAAAACATTTCCAGATTATTGAATATAGAAAAAATAGTGTGGGTTAGTTGACACGAGACGTTAGGATCAATAGAAAGAAATCATAGGGTCTTAAATAATGACAATAGGAGATAAAGAAAGTTGGGACGAATGGTTACCTCATTATACGTACTGTTACAACTCCATGCCACATAGTAGTACATTATATTCTCCATTCGAGTTAGTCTTTTGAAAACTTTTCATGGCATTACCATGTGAAATCTTAGCTCATAAAGAAAAAGTATATGACTTAGATAATTACTTGAATGAATTAAAATGTAAATTAAGTTATTCTCCCCAACAAGCTAAAAACAATTTAATAAGAGAAAAACATAAAATAAATAACGTACAAGAAAAGATAAATAGATAAATAAATCCAAGTTTAAAGTGGAGATAACGTATATTTAAGAGTAAAAAAACGAAAAATGTCAATAGTGAAAAGTAAAAACTAAAGTGTCGCCTTAGCAATTTGATTTCAATTTACTGATTAATTTTTGAGCGCCAAATACCTATCAAAGACGTCTGAACCTCAAAATTCTCGTGAAACAAGATTTTCATCAAAAAATAGTAAACAGCCTATCTCACCCGCAATTACCAACAAAAATGAAAAATTTCATAGAGAATTTCAGTTACGCTTCTCTAAACAAATCAAAGACGTCAACAGTGAACTAAAATCGTCGAGAAACTAAAGGGTGGTTAAGTTTTAAGGGCCGATGTTGATTTTGAATAAAACACAAATTATTTAGGAAATTACTGTCATTTCTTTTTATTATGATAATATTGGTATGGTTCAATTATGTATGGAACACAATATCGGCCAAATGGCCGCCGCGACCTCGGCGGCACACCTCCATCCGATGGTCCAAATTTTCGATGACGCTGAGGCATAATTGAGGTTCTATGCCGTTAATGTGCCGAATTATCTCACCCTTTATCTCTTGAATTGTTGCTGGCTTATCGACGTACACCTTTTCTTTAGATAAAATTGTCGCTGATTTCAATAGTCGTCTTGATGACGTAAATAAAAGTATGTCTGCACTTACAGTGCTTTTTCATTGAAATTCTCGAGCAAACCACCAAATCAAACCGGTGTTATCAACTGGAAAACCAAGTAACCGCATTTCAGAATCAAATTGATGCAATTGAACATGACAAATTGTCCGCTGATGCTATACTACACGGTGTTCCTAAAACAGCGAATGAAGACCTCGGAAATATGTTTGTCGTGCTCTGCTCTTCAATAAATTGCGTACCGGCACCGGTCCCGAAGGAGATTTTCCGCACTAAGCAAAGGGAAGATGGAGAAAATTCTGCAATAATAATTAAATTCTCATCCGTCGCAGATAAAATCACTGTGCTCAAATCGGCAAATCAAGCATTCAGAGCTAAGTGTAAGCCACTTTGTTTACATAATCTCGGACTGCAATCTGACCGAAATCTGAACGAAATCTGAACGAAAATCTCACCACGCATAATCAAAACATCTTTCGGAAAGCTTTTAATTTAAAACGGCAAATGGGCTTTCTTTCGTTTTCACACGCAGTGGGCAAGATTATGTGCGGCAAACACCTAAAGGAAGAGCTTTTTTGATTGATTGTTGTCAACGTTTGGAGTCACTTGCTAATGTCACGAATCATGATGAAAATGCACGATGCGATATGTAAGCTGCAGGTATTAAGATGTCTGAAAAATAATTTTATTTTTTTGCTAATACTATGTTTTAAATTGTTCTCTTTTTTGCACTCATTTCTTCGAGCTCGATTATTGTTTATACTTGCATATACTCGTTTTCATTTTTCAATAATTTTTATAATTTTCAAAAATCATTTCCCGTTGTATATCTTTTTTCTGCGAGGGTTTTGTTTGCGTACATATGGTGCCGTGAAATAACGCCAAGCGAAAAAGGCCAAATCTGGGAATTTGGCTTTATTTCACTTTGCAATATTTCCTATGTCTATGCAGCAAATTCCGAAGTGACTTTCCATTCTGGCAGAATTTTGGTTCAAACTGTCCTTTCATTCGAGGTTCGTGTCTGGGACGAAGTCTCCACAGCTCATGTCAACGAAAGAGACGAATAATATCAGTGATAAAAGGGAATTATAACTGCAAGAATTATTTCTCTTGTTCCAGTGGTCGAAGAATTTGCTAGAAGTTTCTGGCTATCAGAAACTTCTGCTATATAAGGACAGATGGCGATCAAAAAAAGACACAGTTGGTTTAGAACCGTGGCGAAGAGATTGGAAAAGTGATAATGGGCGAAGTTGTAATTTGGTGATAAATTGAAAGTTGAGAGTGAACAAGAAAAAGTAATTAGTTTGGATTTGTGAATTAAGTAATTGAAAGGAGATAAAGTGATTTGAGAGGAAAGAGACCTTGTAAGAAAAGAATTTGCGAAGAATAGTATAGTGTGAACTTGAATTGTTCTATAGACTAGAAAATAAAGAAATAAATTTCACAGAATATCGTTTTATCTACTCGAGCCGTAGCTTGCATATTACAATATATATATATAACAGTTGAATATGTATGGGGGGCATGCTGCCCCCCTGCAACCCCCCTGCTTGGGGTCACTGTAGGATTTGGAGTGGGTGCGAGGTTTCTTTTATGTAAAGTTCGGAACTGCAGCCATATTTTTTCGTATGGCTCTATTTCACTTTTGTAAAGCGAAAGAAGGCCATATTTGGTCTTATTTCACAAATGGGATTGGCCTTATTTCACTTTACCAAAGTGTAATAAGGCCAAATATTGAAATATGGTCTTATTTCACTATTTCAAAGTGAAATAATGCCAAATTCCCAGATTTGGCCTTATTTCGCTTGGCGTTATTTCACGGCACCGTACATATTGTAACATCCCCTAAAATTATGCTACAATAATGTAGAATAATAAATACGCTCCTCCAGCCCATTCCAAAGTGTCTTTTCATTCGAGGTTCGTGTCTGCGGCTAAGTCCCCACAGTTCATGTCTACGAAAGAGACGGATAATATCACGGATAGGAAAGAATTATAACTGCAAGAAATGATTGGCATCTTGGAATTATTACATCAGAATTTTTCTTGTTCCAGTGGTCGAAGAATTTGCTAGAAGTTTCTGACTATCAGAAACTTCTGCTATGTAAGGACAGATGGCGATCGAAAGTTGGCAGTTGGTTTAGAACCGTGGCGAAGAGATTGGAAAAGTGATAATGGGCGAAGTTGTAATTTTGTGATAAAATTAAAGTTGAGAGTTAACAAGAAGAAGTAATTAGTTTGGATTTGTGAATTAAATAATTGAAATGAGATAAAGTGATTAGAGAGGAAAGAGACCTTGTAATAATAGAATTTGCGAAGAATAGTATAGTGTGAACTTGAATTGTTCTATAGACTAGAAAATAAAGAAATAAATTTCACAGAATGTCGTTTTATCTACTCGAGCCGTAGCTCGCATATTACAATATGTACATATTTCGTAAAATTCTTTTAAATCTGACATAAGTGTATATTCTACAAGAGGCGATGATGATACTGATAATCTGCGCGTACTGATAAATATTTTTTGTAAGCAACGCGAGGGATTACGTGTATGTCACATTAATGCACAGAGTCTTTGCAAAAAAATTACTTTAGAAATCTGTTTGTTGGTTTGGATGTTGATGTTGTATGTGTTTCCGAAACCTGGTTTGACATTGAAGACCATATAGTCATTACTCTTTAAGAGGATACACATTTTTTCGGGCCGACCGACATAGTAGAATGAGAGGTGGTATTGCTATTTATGTTCGTAATACCATTTCGACAAAGCTTCATTTAATTTCACCTGCTGATAGCCCTATTGAGTATTGTTTCATTGAGATTGCTGAAAAAACAGAGATAAATGTCTGCTTGGCGTTGTATATCGACCATATAGTCATATTGATCTTTCACCTCTTTATAATGTGCTTGAAACTGTCTCGCTATTTTTCGCAAAAACAATCATCTGTGGAGTTTTTAATTGCAATATTATAAACCGTGAATGCTCTGAATCGTTCGTCGATTTGATTAATACTTTAGGTTTAAAAGTTGTTAACTCGACTATCCCAAGGCATTTCGTCGGGAGTACAAGCACTCTTTTGGATTTGTTTTTAACCAGTAACTCTGAAACCGGATTTTAGAGCCGAGCCTCTGCTTCGGCCTTCTCCAAACATGATCTTATATTTCACACATTTCCCTTTGCCTGTAGTAGACAGCTAATCAAGTTTGAATATAGGGATTTTAAGAACATGCTGAGTGTCTAGAGCAAGATCTCAGTGGTGTAAATTGGCAACCGATTTACTCTGAAACCTCACCTGATAGACAGGTTAACTATCTCCAAAACACAATTTTGCCCCTTTTTGATGTGCATGTACCTCTCAAAACTAAAGTTCTTAGATTCTCATCTATTCCGTGGTTTTCTGCTGAAATATATAAGTTGAAAATTAAACGTGATGGAGCCTATACAAAATGGAAACGTTACAGGCTTTCTGGAAACGTTACAGGCTTTTTCGATGTTTTTCGACAATTAAGAAATTTAGTGAATGCAAAAATAAGATTAGCCAAAAGACGTTATTATGCAAATCACTTTAATGTTAAGTTGCCTTCCAAAATGCTGTGGAAAAATTTGCGACAGGTAGGGCTTGGGCGGCTGATGAACAATGAAATGGATGATATTGATCCCAATCAGCTCAACCGCGTATTTGCAAGTGTACAATCATCATCTTATCAGTACACAGAACCCTCCAGAATTGCACATACTAGTAATATCTCGTTTGATTTCCAAGCAGTTGAACAAGCAGATGTGTTCAGAGCCATCCTTCAAATTAAATCCAAGGCTGTTGGTGTTGATAGAATTCATCCTATTTTTGTAAAAATAACTCTACCTTACCTTCTCCCGACAATAACCTACGTGTTTAATAATATTTTAACAACCTCCATTTTTCCCAGTGCATGGAAAATATAAAAAATTGCTCCAATCCTGAAGAAGAAAGCTTCAGCTCTTTCGCCAGCTGAATACAAACCCATTGCTATTCTTCCTTTCTTATCTAAGGTTTTAGAAAAATTGATACACTGTCAAATCTCTGCTTTCCTCCAGTGCAAAAAGTTACTCTGCTCAAATCAATCTGGATTTAGACGGAGCCACAGTTGTACAACTGCTCTGCGAATGGCTTTGGACAATGACATGGTAACTTTTCTGACGCTTCTAGATTTTTCTAAGGCCTTCGATACGGGTGAACCATGGTCGACTCATCTCTAAACTTAGAATGTTCTATTTCTTTTCATCTACTGCCTCTAATCTAATCTCTACTTATATCCATGGACGTAAACAAGCAGTGGTAGTAAATAATGTAGCGTCCGAATTAATCGAAACATCTACGGGTGTACCTCAAGGATCTATACTCGGACCTTTGCTCTTTACCCTTTTTATTAATGATCTTCCTCGATTTATTAAAAACTCACATATACACATGTATGCGGATGACGTACAGTTATATGTTAGTTGTAAGCTTGGACTTGTTGAAGATGCGGCTTATAAGCTCAACGAGGATCTCCAAAATATTCGATGTTGGTCCGAAGAAAACTCTTTAATGGTTAACCCTTGTAAATCCAAATGCTTGATCGTTAATAGAACGAAGTTAAATGTAAATTATTTTCCTACTATATACTATGGGAATTCACCTATTGAATTTGTGGAGAAGGCCAAAAGCCTTGGTTTATGGTTTAACTGTACGTTGGATTGGGATACGCATGTTTGTGCAGTAATTGGTAGGATATATAGTTGACTTAGAAATCTTTCTATGTCACAGCACTTTACACCTGTTAATACTAAGTTAATGCTAGTACGATCTCTACTTATCCCAACCATTACTTACGGCTGTGAAATTTTTCACAATGCTAATATCAGAAGAATGCTAATATCAGAAGAAAATCAAATATTGCATTTAACAACGTAACTCGTTATGTCTACAGTTTGAGGCGTTATGACCACGTATCTGCATATGCCAAAAATATTCTTGGGTGTACATTAGACATATAACTTGACGTTTGTACACTTAAGTTTCTACATAAAATTATTATCAGCAAACAACCAAAATATTTTTTTGAAAAAATTGATTTCTCACAATCAAATCGCTCCTTAAGTTTGATTCCCCCGTGTGTTTCATACCAAATTTCTGAGCGACAGTTTTTCGTCAACGCCATCCGCCTCTGGAATTCACTCCCTCTCAGAATCAAAAGGCTTTATGATAGGAATGATTTTTGTGATCTTTTATTTAAACATTTGTCAGGTAACTCGGTCTCTTAGATATGCAGACTGGTCCTTGGAAATCATTACTTCTTTCATTTTATTTGTGCAAATTAATATTTTTAATGAACTCTCACAACAATCTTAAATTGTCATTATGAATGAATAATTGTTCTTTTCTTTTTCACTTCTAAGGCACATTATTAATCGTTTTCCTCTTACTTTTATTTTTTTTTTGTATATGTATTTTTTTGTATGTTGTAAATTGAATAAATAAATACTAAATACTAAATAATAAATACTACAGAATAAGACAAAATTTGGTAGACCATTTAAAGGACCGTATAAAATAATATCGCAAAAAGGCGTAAAAAGTATTATACAATTAGATATATAATTTCATTAAGGCTAGAGAATAGAATATACAAAACATACAATTTAATGACTTAATATTTATTTAAATTTTAAGAAATGTAAATAAATATCTTTTTTTGTAGGGGGAGGGTGTAGTGTAACAATGCAAGCACGAGACAATTATGCAATACCTCGTCGTAATGCATTGCCTCAGTTACTGTTTGCAAGTGTCAAGTAGCATGGACAGCAGTGTTTCACGAAATGTGCCATTGCTCTGTTTGTTATTGTTTACATTTTCATTCCTCTTTATGCTAAACGATTATAAAAGTAAAGGTTTTTCGGGGTAACTTTATTAACAAAATATCTAACGCCAATTTCTCATTGGCCCAACCGTTCGTATATGAAATAAAACCAGAATTTAGCTACGTTATAATTATGTCTATATTGCTTCGTGTCACGCCCAGAACTAACTGTAACAATATGAGATACTTCAAATCTAAACTTGGATTGGCCTTGGTTCCCACGAACGCGTCCGCGAGTGCAGGAAATACAATTTATGTGAGTCGCTGAGAGTTTTCGCGTTACCATTGGGCAGGTGCTGCAGACTGCGGCGCTTGCACTTTTTTATCGGCAGGTGAATAGCCGAACGTGTTAACTGCCTCCCCTTTAAATATCTGCGTCCCGCAGATCTATTGCTGAGCATGTGGAGCAGCTTAAGTTACCGGCAGGTTGTTGAACTTCCGCTGAGCGTTGGGCTGGGCGAGGAATGCGTTTTCGACGAAAAGACAGGCGAAGTTCCGTGATGTTGACCCTTCCATAGATCTTCTTCCATAATAGGCAGATGGCGATAACTATGATTATGGCGATAAGAGTTTCTGTAATGATAGAGGAATTAAAGTTTTCTTTTAGAGTATTGATATGTTCAATATTCTGGACACTGATGTCGTGCACGAATTCCAGATTAGGTTTGGTCCTTTTGCTGGTTACGTTGGCCAGGACAGCAGGAAGTGCTTGTAAACTTGTGGCAGACCCACCAAAGTATTCCTGGTCCTTGATGGTGACCGTGTCATTGTCCAGTTGGATGAGATAAGTACCTTCTAGAGGAATAGAAGAATTTTTATTTAAAATTGAACCATTGAAATTTGTCACGAAGATCGTATTTTCCCCAATAAGTTCTATGACCTCTTCATTAGTGCTTCTGAAGTCGCACGCTGCGATACCACCCTTAAGGATCCTGGGTAAGCATGTGTCTTCTGCTAATTTTTTTAAAACGCTTCCTTCGCATACTGATGTGTTCCCTATATGGAAGCAGTCACCTTTAAGTCCGTAAGTCAAGTCGTGATTAACTAGTAGTTTCGTATAGTCAAGGTCAATTTGCCTTCCATCCTTGATTGCAGCACTAGCGTTTATTACATGGAAAATGTTGGTCCCAACCTTAGGGATAGCTAGGACATACAACAGAAGGGTTCCATTGCTGTATACAGAGGGTCGTCCATACTCCACTGCCTCCACGAAGTTTTGGTAAGGTAGGGTTTCCAGTTCATTTATGATAGTGTTAACCTCCTCAGCGTCTAATATGTTACAATTAACTATTCCAGTCTTGGCCATTTGGCAGGCTCTTATTATTTCGTTCACCCCTTCCTTTAGTATAAGTACTTTGTTAAGTAAGTCGTGCCTCAATCGTTCTGCTTCTCCCTCCTGTACCGCGTTATTATAGCCATCAATCATTTTGTTAACTTTGTTCATAACCTCGTGCGTCGCCTCGAAAAGTTTTTCGTTGATTCTGTATTGGTCGTTATTGCTCTCTATTATGTCTGTTTGCGTCTGTAAAAGTTTTCCCCAGTCAGTTGCGTCAGGAGAACCCGCCAGCCATTTCCAGGCACTCCCTATCCAGTCGATAGATCAAGTACGTCTCGTCTTTGGTTCGCCTAGTTCCTTTAATCGATCCTTTACCTGATTCAGATGGTAGGTTAAGACCAGTTGCATTTCCTGGTCTGCTACATGTTTTGCGGCCAGTTGTTCGGTTCGTTCGATGAGCGCGCTGTACTTATTTAAGTCAATGACATTATCACCCATGCGTTGCCCTCCTTAATGGTAACGATTGGTGATGTGTACTCAAAAATGTGCAGGGCCTGCACGGGAACCAAGAACGCTAAAATGCAATACAATTTCAATATAATTTTATTAGTTTCATTACTTCATTAATTAACTAAACACCAAGTTAAACTTAATAGTATTGTTCAAAAGAAATTTCTTACTTCTATTGGGGATTTTTTTAATAAGCCTCTGTTCTTTTCTTTTTCTTTTTTTGTTTTTTAATTGATCTTTTCCTTTCTTAAGATTGATAATTGTTTTTCTTAATAGATTAATTTGGGTAGGTTAGGGAACCATCCCCCTTCCTTTTTGTTTTTTTTTTTTTTTTTTTTTCCTATTTAGGTTTTTTAGGTGAGCTTTATGAATTCTTTTGCCACTAGCTGTTGTTACCGTTACTCGATTGTCCTTTGCGACAACTTCTTTTCTGTATAGGGGCTTGTTTTTACCTTTTATGCATTTTACTGCGGCATACACTACCTCGCCCTCACAATACCGTCTGGGCGCACTTCTTTTTAGATTTAACCTCACATTCCTAGCTTCCATATTCCTTTTAATAATACCCCTCAGGTCCCTATTGATTTTAGAACGAATGTTCAGAAGGTTCTGATAATTAACCCTCTGGGATCGGTTAAAGAAAACATCGGTAGGTTTCCGTTTGATTACCGAATGTATTGTGTTGTTATAACGGTCTACCGCTCCATCGACGAGTTCCTTAACACCGAGATCCGGGTTTTCAACCTTAAGGCATCGGTAAATTTCCAATATTGTGGAATGGACCCTTTCTATTTGTCCATTCACCTCACTTCGGTAGGAGGGGGTCAGACAGAGTTTGACGCCTAAGGTTTTTATAAAATTCAGTACTATCGAGCTAAGAAAACCTCTTTCATTATCTGTTACCAGAATTCGAGGCACGGTGAAATAGTGTAATATTTTGATTAGCTTTGATCGAATGTACATGGAAGATTTTCCTTTAATATGGAAAAATTTGGAAAATTTAGAAAATTTGTCGACTACGGTTAAGAATTTTTTATTCTGGATTTCCATGATATCCATATGAAGGATCTCACATGGATATTTCGGGGACGGCGTTAGTTGGAATTCAGGAGTCAGTGGATGTCTGTCGTATTTATTTGACCCACAAATTTCGCACGAGGCAGCGAATTTCCTAACCTGAGACATCATTTGTGGAAAGTAATATTTTTCGAGGATTTGCTCCCTGTTCTCCCTGGGAGTACGATGGGCTCTCCTATGTTCCTTTTCTATTATTATGAGTCTGCGCTCTGCATTGGCGACATCCTCAACTATTCTTTGAGTGACTCTAATCTTGTAAGTATCGAAGTTTTCCAGGTAAACCCTTTGAAGCAAACCAAGGTACTTCTCTGGAATCTTTATTCCGTTTACTACCCTTGGGTTAAGATTTTCCCTCAATATCTCTATCCAGTCATTGTCGAACACATTGTAAGAGACCAAGGCAGAGTCTGCCTTGCCCCTGACTTTCTGGCGGATATGTTGTAGTATTGCCCTGTAGATGGGCTTACTACGAACTATCTCATAGTCTTTTAATACAGTCTCGACGCTGGGGACCGAGGACACGTACTACACAGGATTTCCGCCGAAGGTTTGAAGTTCCTTGACGGAATCGGGAAGTTTTGAAATGTCCTTCAAGTCCTGTTCACAAGTCGGCCCTTTTAGTGGCTCTGGTTGTTCCGTCTGTGGGGCGGGAATGCCTGCCAAGCCTAATTGTTCCAAGGCTAGGATTCTATCTGAAATTGCACCTAGCTGGTTGTTCACGGAATTGACTACTTCCTGTGAACTGGATTGTTCAATCCTACCCATTCGGTTCTCCAGCCCTCTAAGCTGTTCGAGGACAGAGTTAACCGCACCCGTGAGTTGGGTGACTGAGTTCCTAAGCTCATCCATACTAGCCTCGCGAGATAGTGTAAGCGCTAATGAAATTATTTTTTAGATATATTAAATGAATGCGCACCTAATGGCAAAATCGGATTCGGATTTAATTTTTTATGATATTTCTCAATTATATATGTATACTGTTAAATATAGATTTTTCTTCTTTTTTTGTTTGTCATGTATTTTCTTAATTTTTTGTTCTTTTTAGAAATGTAAATGCTTTTTCTTCATTAATTAATTTAATTGGTTAATTTTAATTTGCTTTGATTTAATAATAATTTAATTATTTCCCCTGGATGCCTGCTAAGCGCTCTCCATTAAACTTTCGGGGTAGTTACTGTCCTAACGGAAGGTTCGTATTTATCCTTTTAAGTCGTTAATACAGTTATGTTTGCAGCGACCTACTAAGGTACAAAGGTCTTCACACGGATAATTAAATTTTCAGTAAACCGGCCCCTTTTTTCGTGAGAGTTGGCCCCTAGGCATAAATGTTAAAAAAAAAAAAAAAATGTTTCTTTGATCAAGAAATTTTCTGCACAGGCAGTGAGTAATTCTCTTTTTCAGTTACACATAAATTTCTTAATCTAAATCTTACTACAATCCTATTGGTGACATTCTTCGTATATATTAATGTGCTCCTTTGAGTCCCTCCTGATAATCTGTTGCCGTCTTCCTTCACCGTTGTGGTTTCCTTTTTATTCCTTTACGTATTTGTAGGTATTTCCTTGAAGCTGCCCTCTTCAACTTGGAAGCGTTCTTTCAATTTCTTCTAATAATTATTACCACTCTTGTCTATTCACTTTGTACTCATTCGTATTGAATTCTAAGCAGGGTTTAACTTTTACTTTATTTCCTTTAAGCACATAAGATTTTCTTTTCGACACTAATTACACCATTTTACTTTTCATGCGGTTTCATGTATAGCATTTTCTTTTAACACTGACTTTACTTTTTCCTTTTTTGTTTCAGTTATGCACTTATGCACTATTTATTCTTGCTTTTGTTGGACACTGACTTTTTTATCCTTTTGTCAGGTCCCTGCTCGGGTTCCAGTAAAGGTTTATCGGAGTAACTTTATTAAAAAAATATCGAACACCAATTTCTCATTGGCCCAACCGTTCGTATATGAAATAAAACCAGAATTTAGCTACGTTATAATTATGTCTATATTGCTTCGTGTCACGCCCAGAACTAACTGTAACAATATGATACTTAAAATCTAAACTTGGATTGGCCTTGGTTCCCACGAACGCGTCCGCGCGTGCAGGAAATGCAAGTTATGTGAGTCGCTGAGAGTTCTCGCGTTACCATTGGGCAGGTGCTGCAGACTGCGGCGCTTGCACTTTTTTATCAGCAGGTGAATAGCCGAACGTGTTAACTTAAATTAGCGTAGTAAACAAATTTGGAAATAGAATAATAATTGTAAATTAAATAATTATTGATTGTAAGCATTTGGGTTTTGGTGATTGGAGTATAAATACTCCGGCTTATTCAAAATAAAAATCAATCATAGTTCACCCACGACGTCCCTACCTGCTCCATCTCTGCTGGTCCCGATGATCCTTCAATCATCATTAGATTATTTCTTGAGACTTTGGTTGTGTCTCCTTCGCTCAGTCCTATATTTCCAGCTTACGTTGTGGCTACTGGGGAAGCCGATGTCAGGGGAATCGGTCGTCTCTTTTTTCGTGGGTGATTCGCAAAGCTCCATGCTCCTCTGCCACCTGGTGACCTCGGCATCTCAGAACTCCTCAGAAAGGGGTTCACTGCCTTCTCATTGCTACTACCGTCACTAATTTTTTTTGTTTTGTTTGTGATCATTTTTTTTGGATCCCCACTCAAAGTCCTTATCAACGCTCGGATTTATAGTCACCACATGATCCCATGGTTATTTATGCAAACAGCGAGGGTATACAAGGCTTGACACAATCCCT
This sequence comes from Pocota personata, assembly GCA_963082735.1. Lineage (NCBI taxonomy): Eukaryota > Metazoa > Arthropoda > Insecta > Diptera > Syrphidae > Pocota > Pocota personata. The sequence goes on from OY720431.1 coordinate 76,248,115, forward strand.
TTTGTGTTCAAAGCCAGATCTGTAGAAGCAGGGATATTACATCTGCACCCACAAACACCAACTTAACGGCGACAAAACATTGACCGTACTTTGAGGCCTGCCAAGGTTTTAACAGGATGGGACGCTTGTAGCATTAGCCTGGAAACCATTTCCGCAAAATTTCACTCTTGCCTACTCAGGTAATAGAATACTACAAGCGACAGTCCTCATAGCTTCAATTACAAGTCGCTGTTTCCAGTATACCTTAATCAAGACCTTACTGGGCTCAGTCTTAATGTCTTATGTGTATATTTTTATATTTCGTGTTTGGGAGGTGCCCAGATACGCCTTTATGTAGTTGTATGTACAGGGTCTTCCAATAGGGACTTCCGAACTTTGACAGTTGATAGCGGGAATACTGTTGAAGCTACATCTGTCAAATTGGCTGTTATTTATTCAGTCTGTTTTCACAAATCATTATGGATGGATATAGCGTTCAATAGCGAGTACAAATAATAAAATTGTTTTATCAAAATGGGTGTTCTGTTCCGGCAACGTTTCACGCGCTTCGCCCATTTTACCATCGCCATAATCGTCCTTCCGAGAGGACTATTCGCAGTGTGGTGAATAAATTTGAGTCCACTGGTTCAACAAATGATCAACCAACACCCGTATGTCGACGAAACGTAAGATCTGCCGAAAACATCGCCGCTGTGCGTGAGAGTGTGCAGGAGAATCCGGGGCAGTCGATTTCGGGTCGCTCACAAGAACTCGGCCTTTCACAGACCACAACTTGGAGAATTTTGCATCGTGACTTGGGCCTGCACTCGTACAAAATTCAACTGACCCATGCGCTGAAGGTAAACGACCATAGACAACGACGTGTGTTCGCTGAATGGGCTCTGGGGCAGTTGGAAACTGACCCTAATTTTCATCGAAAAATCATCTTCAGCGATGAGGCCCATTTCTGGATGAATGAGTACGTCAACAAACATAATTATCGAATTTGGGACGATCCAAGAGCGTTCAATGCATCCCGAAAAAGTCACTGTTTGGTGTGGATTTTGGGTTGGCGGCGTCATCGGTCCATATTTCAACGGCGAGCGCTATAGATCGATGATTTTTTTTTTTTTATAATTTGGACGTGTTAAAGGGGATAGGAATACCCTTATACTAATTTTTAGAACACGTGCGTTTTTGTGGAAAGGAAGAGACAGAGAGAAAGACAGAGTGGTGTGGTTTGAAACTCAGGTGGTATTAAGTTTCTGTAAACTCCAAGGGTGGCTGTCCAGATAACTGGGCAGTATTTTGTTTTGTTTTTCGCTATTATTGTCGTTGCTTATGATTTACTGTATTTCTTTCCGTCCTCCTGATGTCATCATCACGATCAAGTTGCATTTTGGCCATATGACCACCCTACTACCAGTGTTATGCCTTCACAGTAGAGTTGTATTAGCAATCCCAAGTGATCGACTTTTTATTTATTTCATGCGAAATAAATAGATGATTCTTGACATCAGGATTCGAACCGTGAATCAACAGCGTGACAAGCGATGATGTTACCACTACACCACGGCTATAGGTCAATGATTACCAACTTCGAATTACGAATTGCATAATATGGACACCAACGACATGTGGTTTCAACAGGATGGCGCTACGTGCCACACAGCTCACATTGGAAATTCTGCATGAACGATTCGAGGGCATGGTCATCTCACGTGGACGTGATGTGAACTGGCCACCGAGATCGTGCGATTTGACCCCGTTAGACTTTTTCTTGTGGGGTTTTCTGAAGTCGCAGGTCTATGCGAATAAGCCACAAACCACAGCGGCCATCAAAGCCAACATAACCCATGCCATCGGTCAAATTCAGCCTGAATTATGCGCCAGAGTCATGGAAAATTGGACATTTTGGATGCGCGCCACCCAGAGGAGCCGCGGCGGACATTTGAATGATGTTATATTCCATATATAATGGCATCGATATGCCTTTCAAATGAATACAAAATGTCGATGATATCTCATGCACACTTTGTTCTATTTAAATTTAAAGATAGGAAGCGCTTAATGAAAGACCCTTTAGTTATGTATAGTTATACGTACGTTGTGCACGTGATCCCTTGTTGGCCTTCTGTTCTCTTCCCAGTGGGATGGGGGTTATACAGTCACCAGACCCTCGTCAGTCGAAAGCAGGGTATACCACGTACAAGTAGTAAATTGAATTACGCTTTTACACCCCAAATGATGGTGGAATGGCGGGATTGTAGGACAGCGTTTTCTGTCAAAGAATTTTTATTTTATTTTTTAAGTAAAGGGGTGTTATAGGATATATTCACTAATGCCGTGAGAATTCGATGAGTTTGAATCATCTACCTACTGCAAAAAATTTAAGAGCACACATATGTATTTTAAGAATTACTCTGGATGTTAGCATATATGGATTTTGGAGACTCCATGCTTTTGGTGGCACTAGGTGGCCGGCTAACTAGCCACTGGGTAAGATATTGTATATATGGGGTTAAGTACTAAATATCGTCAAATGTAGTTTTTTCGATTATCAGTTATGTAATCCATTGTCACACCCGTAGCTCAAGAACTACTTTATAAATTTTAATAAAACTTGTCTTGGTAGCTTTACCTTACGTGCAAGTGGTTCTGTGTGAAAATCATCAATAATTAACAACGTGGTGGTAACACATTGGGATAGATTTTCAAAATTCTTCAAAAATAATCTTTGTAACGCCGCTAATTGAAGAATCACTTAACGGCTATTTATGAAATTTGGTTCATTATAAACGTGAGGTAGAGTGGTGGTAAGATACGAGTATGTGGCGTGAGGTTGCAAAAACTTTCAAAAATCGTTCTCGTCACACGCCTGAATTAAGAACCATTGCACGGATATTGATGAAAATTGGTTTGCTTATTCGGAATGGGATGGAGTACAGCTTATATAGCTTTCAATATGAAAGTCATAAAAATTAGATGAAGTGGCCGTAAAAATGCGTAAAGATTAAACAAAATTAGGTAACCAAACAAATAAATTGAAATTCTCTAAACGGAAGTTAAGTTGTCAAAGTCATCAGGATGGTAATTTAACAGCAATTAGGAAAAAATTAATACCTAATTAAAATAAATAAATAAATATTTCGATGGTAACAGCACGTGCAGAGCCTGGCATAGCTTCTCACAGCCACTTGTGCCTACAGTATTATGCCTGCTCCGATTGAGATAACCATTTCATAACTGTTTTACTCTCGGATGTTTGTCAGGTATTTCTAAGAGGCGGGACCATGTGTATTTGTTTTGTGTTTTCTAGAATTCGAACCTTGAATCTCCCCAACTGTCATAAAGTTTAAATATAGAAAATTGTAACATAGACAAGGACTTATCTTCAAATAGTTTTCAGTAGAACAATAATAGGAGCCTTGTTGGGCAATAATTATATCATTAGGTTTTTTTTTATATGTTTCACGTACATATGTATGTAATTATAATTACTACACCCAAAAACTAAACGATCAAGCAATTAAATAATATTCAGTTAGATATTTTTGGACGTATGGCAAAATTATAGTAATATATCAATATGAAAATTTCTTTCTGATGGGCCACCATTGGGGTCTTTTTTCTTTCTCGGAAGCGCTATGGGAAAAAGTGATATTTTTTTTTTTTATATTAAGGAAGAACAATAGGTAATCGATGTGGGGTATTGAAATCAGAAATATGTATGTAAAAGGAAAATGTTATATTTGATTTAAATGAAAAAAAATTTTTTCGCCGAATGACCCTCTTTTTCATAAGTTTGTTTTAATTGTGAATGAAATGAGCTGATATATAAGGCCGAGTATTACTAACGTTAACTTCCAATTTCTTTGATAACTGTGCATGCTTTGATAACAGTACTGATTATATTTTAATATTCATCTATCCTCATTAGTCATTGTTTGTAGTGATTAAACTGTGGTACGATATTTTTATGATTTTTGGGTGGTAGTAAGTAAGACAAATGGCTTCTCGCAAATGTGTTAATTCTCAAAATAACTTCTGTTACAAATGTGGAAGTTATGTTATACGGAAATAACTACAAAATATTTCTACGTCTATCGAAAAATTATATGAAAGTTATTTTAAAATGAAGATAAAAAACCAAGACAAGAAATGGGTGCCGCATAAAATGTGTTCAACTTGTGTTCGTGAACTACGTAAATGGTCACGAGGAGAAAAACATTATTTTATTTTGAAAACTCCAGTGTTTTGGATGGAACCGCAAAATCATACAAGCGATTGTTACTTTTGCTGTCCAAACACAAAAGGCTGCTAAAAATAAAAACAGATTGCGTATCCTAGTGTTCGTTCTGTGATTTTACCTACACATCAATATCTTGATGAGCAAGAGTTATGTTGTGCTGCCGGGACGTCATCATCACTATCTCAAGAGGTTGTAGAAGATACTTCAGATTCTAATGATGAATATGACGAGAGTAACGGAACGCCTCAACCATTTTCTTAATGTGAATTAAATGATTTGGTGAAAGATCTCAATCTTCCAAAAGATGCCACGGAATTACTCGTTTCACGATTAAAAGAAAAACAATTGCTGGACCCTACAACAAGCTTTTATTGGTATAGAAATAGAGAAAAAGATTTTCTTCCATATTTTGCACAAGAAGAAAATTTAGTTTATTGTTGTGATATACCGGGCTTATTCAAGATGTTTAATGCAGAACACAATCCAAATCATTGGAGACTTTTTATAGATTCTTCGAAACGAAGTCTAAAAGCTGTATTACTGCATAATGGTAACAAATATGCTTCTTTGCCGGTCATCCCATTCATTTGAAAGAATGCTATGAAAATCTAAAATTTGTATTAACGAAAATAAAGTACTCGGATCATGGCGGGACTATATGCGGCGATCTAAAGATATTAAATATATTTCTGGGTCAACAAGGAGGGTATACAAAATATCCCTGCTTCATTTGTGAATAGGATAGTAGAAATAGAGCACAACATTGGATCAAAAAAAATTGGCCACAAAGAGCATCATTAACAGCTGGAACCAAAAATGTTGTAAAAGCGGCGCTGATTGATCGCTCAAAAATTCTGCTACCTCCACTTCACATTAAGTTAGGTATTATAAAGCAATTTGTAAAGGCATTACCTAAAGACGGTCCCTGTTTCAAGTACTTATGTGAAAAATTTAGGCATTTAGCGGATGCAAAGATCAAAGATGGCATTTTTGTTGGCCCAGACATAAGGAAGTTAATGCAAGACGCTAACTTTAAAAAAAGAACAGATTATGAAAATATAGTAAATAATATGTTCAACAATTTCCATAAACTGGGTTACAATATGAGTATAAAGCTACATTTTCTGCATTCTCATATTGACTTCTTTCCTGAGAATCTTGGTAAGTGAAGAACAAGGTGAGCGCTTCCACCAAGATATTAAAGTTATGGAGAACAGATACCGAGGAAGACGGAACACAAATATGATGGCCGACTACTGCTGGATGTTGAAGTGAAATGAAGCGGATGGAAGGCATAAGAGAGAGAGATTAAAACAAGTGTTTTGAAGAAAATAGAAAAAGATATCATAAGCCGCTTTAATTTAGTTAGTTTCTTTAGCATTATTTTTGACTAATACTGTTGTTTTTTTTAATAAAAATTTAATTTTAAATTCATTAATCTTTGCTTTTTCATGAAAATTGTTGGAAAATTCCAAAACATGCATATCATTAATAAAAATAAATCTCGATGTGATAGAAAAAAAACAAAGCTATGTTTTAATTTAACATACCTAGATATTTAAAATATAACATAATTATTGGAAGGGAAAAAAAAGTTGAATTTCGCAGGCCTGTGTTATTAGTACAAACCTTAAATATAATACCCGTGATTTGAAAGTAACAGTAACGAGAACTAAAGTGACTCATAAATCCCTGATTTGTTCATCTCAAGTCATGGCTACTATTGTCATTTTTCGTAGCAATGATCTTGCGTATTATTGCTTTTCAATGAAAACACAACTAACACTGTATACAGCTAATAACCGTCCAGTGAAGCTACGAAAATATGTATGTATATGCAGAGGTGCGCTCACGATTCTGAATGCCCTTAATTGCAATGCAAAGTAAGAATTTGAAATTCATGATTGTATTGTTACTTCAGTAAAAAATGTAATTATTGTGTTTACGAGCGCCATTTTCAATCTGCAAAATAAGGCCGCAACAGTCTAAGAGGTTACCAATTTAACCGATTCTTCTTTAGTCTACCCCAATCAAAAAAAGTGGTAGTTATACATCTGATATTAAATATTAAATCCTATATAATATGATGATTACAAACCTTTTTTTAGAAGAGGAATACCTACGGTCGCAAGCATTTTTAGTGTAGGTATTCGGGATTTGGATATTAAGTTAAACCTTCTATTTATTATTGCTTTGATTTACATCCAAGTTAAACTACAATACATGTAATAATTCATACAGTATTTCAGTAACATTTCAGTCTTAAGTAAAAAATAACATTGTTTGTAGTAGTATTCCAACAACATTAAGTAGACACACAATTTAATTTTAATTCAACAATAAATACACATAATTATTAGAGGAGAAGATCTTTTCCAGACGATGATACATTTTATGAATTAAGTGTTTCATTTATTAGAATTATGTCGACTTTAGCTTCTATAGGTAATTCGAATTCTCTGGGATCATTTTGTGCAAGATGTTTTTCCAAAAGCGTTGTGTCACTTTCTGCTTTGAGAATTTTTTTTCGCCGTTCATTTATAACTTTAAGCGAATCATACACTTCAATACAACTATTAACAATACCGTCTTTTTCGTTCGCCTTTGTAAAAGATAAATAATCATATTCATTTGTTATTTTTGGCTTCGGGCGGTAGAAAGTAAGTGAGGAATTACTTCTGTATAATATTTTGTTAGGCTGACAATACTTTTCTTTTATTGAAGTCCGGGAGTCTTTGGCTAGTGGAAGCGTTTCTGGTCGAGTTTTCTTCAAAATTCCAATCACCTTAATTTCATTCATATTAACATTAATTTGTGGTTTTTCATCACTCTCAGGACTTTCTTCCAGGACACAAGGTTCTACACTAGACTGTCCGGAGAGTTGGCGTGCTGTAATCGGCTCCGAGCAAATGGATAGCTGGCTTCTATATGGCAATGAAAAAAAATAAATTTGTAATTTATTGGTGTTTGATATTATAACGGAATTAAATCGAGTGCATAATAATAAGTACTTATGTAAAATTAAAAGATATGCAACAGAGGAGGTGGGGGTATTTTCATTTCAACTTAATTGTTTTAGTCCATTAATCTGCGATATAAATCTGAGAAAAACATCTCCGTATTTTATTACTATAAGCTTTTAATGAGCTACTAAAATTTATTCTGTTTCAATTCATTAGTTAAATATAAATGAGACTTAAAATATAATTATAAATTATAAATTGTATGTTGTTAATTGTGTCTTTGGTTTTTGTGCATAACATTTATAACTCCTTTCCCATAAAAATATTCATCCAAATGAATCCTGTTCGGAGATCTGGGTGTGAAAAGTTAATCTTAATAAGCGTTATATGTGAATGCTTCGTTTATAGCAGCGAGCAAGCCTCGCACTGAATACTCCAAGTATGTACGTCAATTGTGGGCCTCCAGCATCTATTGTCAAATTGGTGAATGTCGTCCTTCCATCTTTTGTATATATTGTCTTCCCGGCTTTCTTCTGCTATCGTATGGAATTCATTCGGTCACTGCTTTGGTCCATCTCCCTTCTGTTAATTAGCAAATATGACTAACATATTCCCATTTTAGTTTATTAGCCCTCTGCATAGCGTCTATAAATAGAGTCGTTACTTACCCTATTCAAGCGTCTAATTTTTAAAATCCATCGAGTTCAGATATACTCGTATTTTGTTTCAGCACTACTTGTCAATGTGTGACTATCACACTCTTAAACAGGTTTAATTGTCCTGTCAAAAAGTTTTTTCCTGATGTTAGGAGAAATGGTCAAATTGAACAGCGTCCTGATATTCCAGAATTGTCACTATGTTTCCGTTGTTCGTTGGTCAATTTTTTTTTATTCTGTGTTCGAATCTTTCTTCGTATAGTATTCAATTCTTGGTAGAGTTTGCCATCATTTTCGTAGCTGGATTTAGATATTAGTATATCTAAATCCAGCTACGAACTAGAAATAATTGCCGACTTGAATGAAGAATGCATTCCGAGTCTATTACGAATGAACAAATCAAAAACGAAAATGATGGCAAACTCTACCAACTACTATACGAGTATCATCTGCACATCAAAGATTGTTAAGATTCTTTCCATTTATTGCAACTGACCAACTCTGTCTGTTTTAACAGAATCCGCGCCTTAATAAATTCATTGTCAATGGTGTCGAATGCTTCAAGGTATATTCTCTACTATTTTCCATAAATGGATTAGTAGTTTGTAGGTGATCTGTACTCCAGAACGATTGTCTGAATCCTACTTGTTCGATTGGTTGATTCATATATAATGTGTTAAATATACTTTAACAAATACTTTGTAGATTTTCTGTAGGTGTTAGTGCCATCTTCTTTTTCCCCTTTTTTTGTATATTAGTATAATATTCGATTCCGTCCACAGTTTGAGAATTTATCCCGTTGAATTTGAATATTTCAACTTTAATACCGACACAACTGTTGCTTTTATCTTTCTTTAGTTCTTTTATTACTTTCGATATTTTCGTTACTAAGAGTGGCGGAACTGTATCGTTAATATGTCTCTATGTTTATTTCCCCGTAATCTGACCTTAGTCGGTTTAAAGGTTGTACACCAAATCTTCGTTTTTTTCGATCGTAGAATAAATGTATAAATCTAGTAAAAGACTACAATGAACCGCACCTGAAAAAGACATTTTCACAACTAATTGCTCAAGCGATGAGGCTCAACAAAAGGCCACTCGAAGCTCAATCGCTCAGTCGCTCATCACTCAGTGCGTTAGACGTACATCGACAATCGGCCTACTGTAGCCTAATTTTTTTTTTAATTAATTAAATAAAAAAAAACTTGTGATGATACAATTGTTTTTAAGAAAGTGAGACAAACATGTACACTGAAGAGCAAAACTGTAACAATAATGCTTGAACTAAACAAAACTTATAGATATTTTGGTTCATTCTTTTCAATTCGTATATATAAACTCATTCTACTTTTTTTTTATTTATTGGTAAATAAAATAAATTAACAAAAGCACAATTTCAAGAAAAAACAAAACAGTACAAAAGCAAAAAAACAAACCAAGTCCATTGTTACAGTTTTGCACCATATCAAAAAATAAAAAAATGATTTTTAACAGTCCTTTGGACTTTTTTAAAGAATGCAGACTTCGCGGCATACTTTCGTACTGTCTACGTACGGTTTCCGGTGAAATTGCATACCATTCTGCAAATCATCAAACAACCTCCTCCATTCTTAACCGTTTGTTTAACGTGTTGCGATTTTAGAAGATTAGAGAAAAATATTTTGGATCATTGTCCTGTTGGAAAATGATTCGATCTTCCTTCATTCCTATCATATCAAGAGCAACTGCAAATTCGCCAGCAAAATATTGAGGTACTGGTCCTTGTTCATTACACCATCAATTTGGACCACAGGGCCGATACCGTTAGTTGTAATAATCCCCAAATCATCAAGCAACCTCCTCCACGCTTAACCGTTTGTTTGACGTGTTGTGGTTTTAGAGGACCTCAGGAGCTTGTCCAGTACCAAGAACGCCCATCTGACTGAAATCTGTTAATTTTGGTCTCGTTTTTACCTAAAAAACTAAAATTCGGTCACAACAGAAATAACAAAGCAATCACAAGTTGAGTATTACCCGTCTCCAATCATCAGGTAGGTAGGTAGGTAGGTGTGGTTGTGACAGCATGCGATGCTGAAACATAATTAGCGCAGAGGCGCCGTTTTAATACCACAACAAAAGTGACCTAAATTGTTGTAGAAACTGACGTTGGACTTGTGGGAAAGGAGAGAAAAGATTATTTAAAGCCACCCCGTGGCATTGAGGAAACTGATGATGTCCCCGATGCTTGTCTCCGCTAACTCACTAATATTATCAAAAGGTGTCTGCCAAGTATACGGTGTCTGACCCTAAGGGCCGGACACTTACAAAGGAAGTGAAGGATTGTTTCAGGCTCGTTGGCCACATTGCAGCTACGACAATGTGCATTAAAAGTAATGCCCAGTCTGGCTGCGTGGATCCCTATGGGCCAATGGCCAGTGCTAATTGCCAGAACTCTAGCAATATCTGCCCGGCTTCTGTTTAATAGCTCTTGTGTTCTGCGCCAGTTATACTTGGGCCACATCTGCCTGGATATGACACAGTTCTGCAACCCCTGCCATCTATTACCAGCATCTGTAAGGAAATGAGCAAAGATTCTATCCTTAAGGGCCCCTAACGGAATGTTGATATCCTCCGCACGGGAGCAGTCAAGGGCAGATGCCCGCCTCGCCAATTCATCAGCCCTTTCGTTTCCGTCAATGTTACTATGACCAGGCACCCAGATAAGGCTGATCCTAGACCGATGACCGAGTGCGGCAAGCTCCTCCTTGCATTGTTCCACAAGTTTGGAGGAGGAAGCCGAAGATACGATGGCTTTGAAAGCGGCCTGGCTATCAATGAAAATGGCTATGGTGTTAAGTTGTATCGATGTATGTTTGAGGAGACGGCACGCCTCTCGTACAGCAAGAACTTCCGCCTGGAATACGCTGCATGAATTGAGGATTCAGAAAAGATTCCCGCCCCTACCCCGCAGTCCATTTTCGACCCGTCAGTGAAAATGGTTGTATTGAACTCGTTAGTCACCGTGCCACATTTCCATTCCGCCCTGGAAGGGAATCTCACAGTGACATAATTTCGAAAGTTCACCCTGGGAATTATGTAGTCGGTCGGATTTGCCGCCAACTCCTGAGGTAGCAGATTAAGGATGCTGTTGTGGCCGTAGAGACTATCGCACCAGCTACCTGTTTCTCTTAATCTAACCGCACTACATGCTGATATGTTCTTTATATGAAGGTCGAGTGGTATAAGGTGAAGGATTACGTTCAAGGCTTCAGTTGGGCATGTTCTCATCGCCCCTGTAGCACCTAGAGCCGCAGTCCTTTGTACTTTGTTGATGAGTTTTGTAATGTATGCTTTATTAACCGCCGGCCACCAAACTAGCGATCCATAGGAAAGAATAGGGCGCACCACCGCAGTATACATCCAAATGACCATCTTCGGACGGAGTCCCCATTTCTTACCGAATGTTTTGCTACAAGCATAAAAAGCCACACAGGCTTTCTTTACTCGCTTTTCAATGTTAAGCTTCAAGCTTAATTTAGGGTCAAGTACCACACCTAGGTACTTAGCACTAGATAATAACGAGAGTAATTGGTTATTAAGTCGTGGAGGCGTGAAACCCGGTATTTTGGTTTTTGTGGTAAAGAGCATCAGTTCAGTTTTGCTCGGATTGACGCTAACTCCACATCCAGAGGCCCATGTGCTAATCTTATCCAAGGCACCTTCCATAATCTCACTGATCACAGAAGGAAACATCCCCGATACCAACACTACCACATCATCCGCATACGCGACAACCTTGACTCCGTCTCGGTCAAGCCTACACAGAATTTTGTTGATTACCATAAGCCAAAGAAGAGGAGAGATAACCCCACCCTGAGGAGTTCCCCTTACAACGGATATGGTGGAAACACTATTACCGAGTGTCGATTGAATGATTCTGGCTTTTAGCATAGTCACAATCCACTTGCTAATAAACTCCCCTACACCCAGTTGGGATAGAGCTTCCTGAATCGATTCAGTACTAACGTTATTGAAAGCACCTTCAACATCTAAAAAGGTGGCAAGAGTAAATTGTTCGTAGTGTATTGTCTTTTCTATCGTACGCACAACTTCATGGAGCGCCGTCTCAGTCGATCGCCCCTTAGTGTACGCATGCTGAGATTTTGATAGAAGGGATGTATCTATTGTATTACGGATGTGCGTATCTAATATACGCTCCAACGTCTTAAGGAGGAAAGATGACAAGCTGATGGGTCTGAAATCCTTTGCAGATTCATGCCCCCGCTTCCCCGCTTTCGGAATAAACACAACGCGAACACGCCTCCAACTCAGGAGAACGTGGTTTAGAAGAATACAGCTTCTATAGATCGGAACTAGCCAAGGGACCACCTGATCCAGTGTTTTTTGCAGCATTACCGGGAGTATGCCCTCAAGTCCAGCCGATTTATAGGGAGAGAAGCTGGAAATGGCCCAAGAAGTATTAACCTCTGTAATTGTTGTCTTAGTGTCATTCCAAGATGAGGATTGCACATCTTGGGGACAATTTGAGTGAGTAAACTCATTTTTGCACCTTGGAAAGTGAGTTTTCATTAAAAGCTCCAGAGACTCGCTAGAGGAATCCGCCCAAGTCCCGTCCGGTCTTTTGATAAAGGACGGACTGGAGTGTTCCTTGGATAGGATCTTACTCAGTCTGGCAGAGTCCTTAATGGTTTCAATGGACTGACAATAGTCCATCCAAGCCAGAGACTTGGCCCTTTTAATGGATTTCTTATATTCTTTTAGGCAATCCTTATATGGTTGCCAAAGCTTGTGTCTATAGCAGACATTGAAGATTTCTCCGGTAATGTTCCTAAGATTAGAAAGATCTTCGTTCCACCATGAGGGAAATTTTTTCTTACTGAATTTAATAGGGCACGAAACCTTAAAAGCCGTACCCATGGCTTTTTCTAGGGTTGTGATCTTATCGTCAATCTCCTTGACTGATTCGATTTTCGCGCCGGGTGTACTGTGAAGTTTAGATTTAATAACCTGACCAAATTTGCACCAGTCAATTCTCTTAGGGTTTCTAAATGGCTTAGGTGCCTCGACCTCGAGGCTAACATTAAAGATTATCCATTTATGATCAGACAAAGATGGACGATCGGATACCCGCCAATTAGTTACTCTAAGGTTGTCAATATTCGTCTTGAGTGTAATGTCCAAGACTTCCTCCCAACTTCTGAAATTATCCGAACTCGGAAAGACAAAAGTTGGTTTGTTACCCACATTACAGACAGAAATGTTGGACATCACAAGGAAATCGAATAAAGACTCACCGCGTTTGTTGATTTCCGAGCTGCCCCATAGCGTATGTCTGGCATTCGCATCGCAGCCTAAAATCAATTTGCAATTTTTCTCAGCGATCGCTGATGTCAGCTGTCGTACCTCCTCAGGCGGTGATGGACTGTCTCGATCCATGTAAGCTGAGGAAATAAAAAGAGTGTCAGTTGCAACCTCCAATTTAACTACAGTTAAATCGGCAGAGCTAAAATTAGGGCATAAAAATACATTTATATGTTTTTTAGCTAGGATGCAGGTCCTAGGTTTATTACTAACCTGGTTAATGGTATTGTAGAAGATGTTGTACCAGTTGTCCTTCAGCCCCTTAACGGCTGAACCTTTCATTCAGGGCTCCTGAATAAGGCAAATGTCGATGTCTTCCTCGCCTAGGAAAACACGCAGATTATCTGACGCACTCTTCGAGTGGCGCAGTTTAATCTGTGCGATCTTCAACATTCGGAATGGTGGAGTTGGTAATATCGTCGACAACCATGTCCTCCGACAACTTGTCGGTGCCATCAATTTCGCCTGCCTCATCGTCAGGACCAGAGGGGCAGAAAACCTTCATTTTGGCATGCCTTATGCCAAAATGCAGTTTATGGTCGGCTTCTTCGAGTGCCACCAGGCACGCTTCGTTAGTCAGAAGCAGGAAAGAGGAGCTGTTTTTCTTAGGTTCCTCTGCCTTGATGACTGCCCAGTCATCCATCGGAACCGCTGGGTTATGTAGTTTTAGGCATTGGAGAAGCCTTCCTCCGTCAACCTTCATATTGGGCAACCAGATACGGGCCCTAGGTCTCTGGGGATATCCTTGGCAGGGATAAACTTGAGCTTCAAGCCCTCCCAGGCATCACTAACCTTAGTGATGCACTCTCCAAGGAAATCCTTAGAGAACTGGTCCTTGCATCTGATGACCCGATATCCCCTGACCAACTCGGCAGAGTCGAAACATGGCAGAGGTCCCCCTGGGTTTGCCAAAAGGTAGTCCATAACCATATTGGACAATCTAGCCTATTTGCTGACCCAAGCTTCACCTATCGTCTTGCCGTCGGAGGAGCGCTCGTCCACCAGAGCGACCTGCAGATGGTCCCTTGCCACCTCGGAGAAGCGTCGCGTCATCTGGTTCGCACTCGCAGCATTCGTGCTTTGCTGTTGAAGAGAAGAAGAGGGGGTCCTGGCAAACTTGGTCTTTTTTGCCACGCGATTGGTCTCATCTAGAGACCTGTTGCGCTGGTTAGCAATGGGTACCTTCTTCTTCTGTTGTTGTTTTTCAAGGTGGGCGATGCACTCATCGACCACAGCTTGGTACTTAACTCATGAACGCAGCCGTCCGTTTCATTTTTGGCAATCCTGCCGAGAATGAAACGATCCATATTGTACTTGCCTTTCATGAGGGCTCCCGACGATTTTTTCTTGTTAGGCGAACCGTTGCCACTAACCTTAGTGGAGTTGGTTGCCGTTTTGACAGTGCGTTCTGTTGTTAACTTGTGAGCCGCCCCCTGTGCACCAGAGGGAGTACTGCTAGTACTGGCTGCGGTTGAGGGGAATACTGTACCTCAACACCTTGGCTTAAATGAGATTTATGGTTTACTCCAACCTCATCCTAAAGGACCACAGCGAACGATTGAAGCATGCCTGTAAATCCTTAGCTGTCACTAAACTCCCGAAAGGTGAATAGCCATTTCCGGCGGGCGCCCACGGGGAGGACCAAGGACGAGGATTTTGCCCTCCAATCATCAAAAGTCCAGTCTTCGTGTCTGTTCAAAAAGGCATTTCATGACGAAACATTTTTGGCTGGCAAAGCCAAACTACAAAGTAGTAGTTTTCTTTAGCTTTGTAGCCGATTTCATTTAGCGCCCGACGAAGAGTCCAAACGCTTGCTTTTTGTGATAGCAACGAGAGGCCGACCCTTGTCACAGACATTTTACCTGCCATTAAAAGCTTACCAATGTGTCTCGCCTTCCTATCCTCAATTATTTTTGGTCTTCCACCCTTATTTATGGCACCTCCTTCAAGATTGCTGCTTTTTTTGTTCTCGAAACGGACATGGGGCTTACTTTTAATGCTTTTGCGATTAGTCTAGTCGATTTTCCGTCTTTCAATAAATCTAGAGTGTTTCTTTTTATTGCATCGCTTGAACTTCTCATTTTAGTAAAACTTTATGTCGACACTACCGATCACTTCAAAATGACGCCACCAAATGATCAATACGCGGCAGGAAAACACGAAATACAAGTTAATTTTTGTACTCGCTGCAGCGGTGCAAAACTGTAACAATGCAGCTGGTGAACTTTTATCTTCGTAATTTTTGTACGGTTGGTTGCAAATATAAAAAAAACTATAGGAATACCAAGTTCTTTCTCTTAAAAAAAAAAAAAAATTAACAATTTCGCTTAAATTTTACTTCGGATTTGCAATCGAACAACATATACTCGTACATATGTAGGTGTTCACAACTGGGTCCGAGGTATGTATAAATAGTCGTGAACTTTTTTTTTACAATAACATAAAAACTTAAACCAATTTTTATATTTTAAACTATTTATTATTTTTTATACGTTGGTATATACAATTAATGCGTACACATATAGTTACCATAACCGTACCCCCAGTATCGTCCAGACAACTGGAGTATACATAAATATTAAGTATTTACCTGTCAGCTATTTTATTTTCTCACATCCACTGTCAACTATTTTATTTTCCCATATTCCCTTCAGGAATGATTTCCCAATGTATCCAATCTCAAGTTCAAGCGTGCGCTGCATCAGCAATAAACAGCACATGTATGCAAATAGAGCAGATTAGTTTAATTATAAATGTAAGTAGAAACTAAGAATTTTTGTCAGTCTCTTCCAGTCAGTCATGAAGTAATAAATTTATTCAGTATTAAATCCGGTGTCGTTTTCTTTTTTAAAAGTTGTTTTTTTTTTTTTTTTTGAGAAGCTGTGCCTACAACGTAACTGGCGCAGTCGACGGTCGAACCCCGCTCACATAAGTGAATTAACTTAAAATTTTTATTCACCAAGTGCTAGTGAATTTAAGCCATTCGAATAAAACAACCGAAGTTGAATTAATGCAAATTACTTCACCAAGTGATAGTAAATCTAAATAAGACAACCAAAGTTAAATTAACTCTACTTCACCAAGTGCAAGACAATCGAATAAAACAACCGAAGTTGAATTAAAGAAAATTACAGAACAGAAAGAGCAGAAGGACACATAAGCATGAACATATTTGTATTAACTATATTAATGTAAGTCATCAGAAATTGTATTTAAATTAAATATTAACATATTATCGTATTGTAATATGCGAGCTGCGGCTCGAGTAGATAAAACAGTATTCTGTGAAATTATTTCTTTATTTTCTAGTCTATAGAACAATTCAGGTTCACACTATACTATTCTTCGCAAATTCTTTTCTTACAAGGTCTCTTTCCTCTCAAATCACTTCATCTCATTTCAATTACTTAATTCACAAATCCAAACTAATTACTTTTTCTTGTTCACTCTCAACTTTCAATTTATCACCAAATTACAACTTCGCCCATTATCACTTTTCCAATCTCTTCGCCACGGTTCTAAACCAACTGTGTCTTTTTTTTGAACGCCATCTGTCCTTATATAGCAGAAGTTTCTGATAGCCAGAAACTTCTAGCAAATTCTTCGACCACTGGAACAAGAGAAATAATTCTTGCAGTTATAATTCCCTTTTATCCCTGATATTATTCGTCTCTTTCGTTGACATGAGCTGTGGAGACTTCGTCCCAGACACGAACCTCGAATGAAAAGACAGTTCGAACCAAAATTCTGCCAGAATGGAAAGTCACTTCGGAATTTGCTGCATAGACATAGGAGCGTAGTTATTATTATGCTACACTGCCCCCCTCTTAGACGTGTTCGTCCCGAACAAGTGCATCCTCATTTCGGCCATTGTATTGACTCAGTCGGTCCACATGAACCACTTTCATTTTGGCCCTTGGTCCTCGCTGGATGCGGTAGACAACATCGTTGATGCGGGTTACTATTCTGTAGGGACCTTCCCAGTTCCGCTGTAATTTAGGTGATTTCCCCTTTTGGCGATGGGGATTATACAGCCACACCAGATCTCCTTCCTGGAATCCTGACGTTGTTGCCTTGGCATCATACCTGGTCTTCATGCGGTCGCTCGTCATCTTAATCTGGCTTCTGGTCCTTTGGTGTATGTCCCTAAGCCTTTCCCTAAGGTCCGCCACGTACTCTTCTTCATTTCTGGGCTCATTGGTAGGAGATCCAAATTTCACCTCACTGGGTAAACGAGCTATTCCACCAAATAAGATTTCGAACGGCGTATGTCGAGTAGTGCTATGCACGGCACTTCTATAGGCCATCAAAAACAAGGGAATCTGCCGGTCCCAATCCCGTTGGTAGTCACCTACGACCTTCGAGAGATGTTCGTCCAAAGTCCTATTGAAACGCTCCACCATACCGTCCGACTGTGGATGAAGCGGGGTTGTCCTTGTCTTTTTGATTCCGAGTAGTTGACACATCTCTTGGAAGATTCTTGACTCGAAGTTCCGCCCTTGGTCAGAATGCAATTCCAAGGGCACACCGAATCTGCTAAACCAATTGTAGACGATCTGCTCCGCCACGGTTCTGGCTTCCTGGTTAGGGATCGGAAACGCTTCCGGCCACTTACTGAAGTAGTCTATCACTACGAGTATATACCGATTACCATTGTCGGTTTCCGGAAAGGGCCCTGCGATGTCAATGGCGATTCGTTCGAAAGGTGCTCCCACGTTGTATTGGTGCATCTTACCTCGAGTTTTGATTCTCGGACCCTTGCTAGCTGCACACACGTCGCATTTTCTGCACCAGTCTTCGATATCTTCCTTCGCTTTTAACCAATAAAAACGTTCTCGTACCTTTTCTAGCGTCTTATTCACTCCCAAGTGGCCTCCGGTCGCCCCGCCATGCATTTCCTGTAACAACTCCTTGACCCTCGTCCGCGGTACGACAAGCTGCATTACAAACGACTTTCCGTCGGAGGATTCCCATTTTCTTCTCAGAACACCTTCTTGGACATGGAGGGAGTCCCACTGCGCAAAATATGCCTTTAAGGTCGGGCTTCTGTGAGAGATGTCCTGATGATCCGGTTTCTCCATGTTCTCCTTCCAGGCCAGAATCGGCTCGATATCCGGGTCTTCCTTCTGAGCGTTCCGGATCTCATCTACGCTCCAGCCGGCGATAGGTGCGGCTCTCATTCTTTGGATGGAAACCAGCTCTCGTTCTTCCTGACGCGCACAATGTTTACAATCCGTTCTGCATGGTCTCCGGGACAGTGCATCCGCATTAGAGTGGAGTTTTCCTTTACGATGCTGTATTTCGTAGTCGTAGATTTGCAGCCTTTCGATCCATCTTGCGACCTGACCCTCAGGACTCTTGAACTGTAATAGCCATTTTAAGGCTGCATGGTCTGTGCGAAGAACGAACTTCCTCCCGTAGAGGTATTTGTGAAAATGCTTCGTAGCCAAGATCAAAGCTAGAAGTTCCCGCCTTGTCACGCAGTAGTTCCTTTCTGGCTTAGAGAGCACCTTGCTGAAGTACGCAACCACCTTCTCTTGGCCGTCATGCACCTGGGAGAGTACGGCTCCTACCCCGACATTACTAGCATCTGCATCCACAACGAACGTTTCCCCGGGAGTGGGGTAAGCCAGTATCGGGGCATCGCATAGCCGTTGTTTAAGTGCCTTGAAGCTCTTCTCGCACTCAATTGACCATTTGAATTGTTTTCCCTTTTCCGTCAACTGGTGCAGGTTCTTTGCGATCCCGGCAAAATCCTTCACGAACCGTCTGTAGTAGGTGGCTAGGCCCAGGAAGCTCCTAAGTTGGTGTTTGTCTTTGGGGACTGGCCAGTTTTTCACCGCTTCGACCTTCTCCGGATCGGTTCTCACTCCTTTCGCTGAAATTATGTGTCCCAGGTACTTGACTTCCGCTCTAAACAGGGCGCACTTCTTGGGGTTGAGCTTCAGGTGGGCACTTCGAAGCCTTTGAAACACATCCCTTAGATTGTCTCGGTGTTGCGCAAACGTTTTTCCTACGACGATGACATCATCCAAGTATACCAAACAGGTTTTCCATGTTAACCCTTGCAGGACACATTCCATCAATCGCTCGAAAGTCGCCGGAGCATTGCACAGCCCGAATGGCATTACCGTGAATTGCCATAGCCCATTTCCTGCGGTGAAGGCGGTTTTCTCCGGGTCTTCTGGATGGATCTGTACCTGCCAGTAGCCATTCTTCAAGTCGAGAGTGGAAAACCATCGGGCTCCTGATAGTGTATCTAGCGTGTCGTCAATCCGTGGCAGAGGGTAGCTGTCTTTCTTGGTGACGTAATTGAGCTGCCGATAGTCCACGCAGAACCGCGTGCTGCCATCTTTCTTCTTAACCAGTACAACCGGTGATGCCCACGGACTTTTGGAACTTTCAATCAGACCTTCTTTCTCCATTGCCGACACCATCTCTGCAACTTCTGTCTGCTTTGCCAATGGAAGGCGCCTAGCAGGCTGACGAATTGCTTTAGTATCACCAGTGTCTATTCGATGTTGTACCAGGTATGTTCGGCCGTATTCTCCGTCCTGTGAGGCAAATACATCAGCGTACTCATTGATAAGATTCTCTGCCATAGTTCGCTGCTCCTGATTCAGCTCACTGGACTGGAGAATCGTCTCTCTCGTTTCCGCTGTCCAAGGTGATGGGAGAGGTTTTGGAGCATCACGTTCAGATATTGTTGCGACGGCGGTAATCGGCGTGCATTTTCCAGTCACCTCCCCTCGCCTTAGTTTGACAGTGTGTGGTCTTGCGTTCAAAACTCTTACTGGAACCATGGTGTTCTTTGGTTCGACTAACGTCTTTCCCACGATGTAGTCTTGAGAATTCTTCTCTGGGTCTGGTTCTACTATGTAGAATCGGTGGCTCCCAAGATCACCTTCCAGCTTCGTCCAAATGATTGTCTCTGAAGACGGCGGCAAAACTTCGTCTTTGCTGATGACTGTCCTGAGAGTTACGGCATTCTCGTTTTCGTACACCATCGGAATCTCCACATTTCGATACCTCAGCACTTGCATCCCGATGTCCAAGATTACTTCATTTGCTTTCATGAAGTCTATTCCGATGATGCACTCGTCGCATATATCTGCCACCACAAACGCATGTGAGAACGTCAGTCCCGCCAGAGTAATCGTAAGACGAACTTCTCCAAACACCTTCGCCATTTCCCCTGTTGCAGTCTTCAGGCAGTAGCTGTTGGTGTTGTGCAGCCAGGAGCTTTTGACGATATCTCTTCTTACAATGGAGGCAGTGGCACCTGTGTCGATGGTGGCTACGCACTTCTTCTCGTTGATTAGTGCCTCCACTGTCAGGCTCTTGTTACCCCGTTTGGTTTGCGAAACTTGAATGGTGGTCCTGGGGGCCTCGATTCCAGTAACCAACTTCTGCCCCGCGAAGTTGGTCCTTACGCATCTCCCGACTGCTGGTTTTGGGAAGTCTGACCGACAGGTTGCTTCCTCTCTGCTTCTCCTACTTCCGCAATGTGGACAATTTCCTCGTCTAGGTGCACTTCTGCACTGCCGTTGTAGGTGTCCGGTTTGGTTGCAATTCCAGCAACGGATTTGACTTCCGCGAGCTTTGACGGCTGTTCTCTGGCATGAGCATTCCACGACGGACATTTCCCTGACACGGTGTATTCCCTGGTATGCTTGGTCCGCAGCCTTCATTGACAAAGCGAATGCCAATGCCTCGGGGAGTGTTCGCTTTTCAGCCATCCTTACAGCCATTTGCAGTTGTCTGTCCTCTATGGCCTGAATAAAAGCTTCCACCGCCATTTCGTTGATAAGCTCCTCACCGGCTTTAGGGTATGAAAGATGGGCTAGTCGCTCTATATCCGCTTGCAACTGTTGGAGCGTTTCCCCCCTTTTCTGGACTCGACTACGCAGCTGAACCCTGTACACCTGCTGCATGTGTTCATCCCCAAACCGCATCTCGATAGCCTGAACCAGAGAGTCGTAGTTCTGCTGTTTATCTTCCGGGATGGTCTGCAAGAGCTCCGCAGCTGGACCCCTCAGTGCAAGCGTGAGTGCAATAGACTTCTCTTCATCGTCCCAGCTATTGGTCATTGCGGCCGCTTCGAATTGCCTCTTATAAATTGGCCATGATGTTTGACCATCGAAGATAGGAGGCTGCATCTCCTTTCTTCTCAGACCGTCAGTGGAATATTCCCGTGCTTTCTGTCTCTTCACGTTGCTGAGCTCCTTAGCAAGATTTTCGACTTGCTTTCCTACTATCTCGAATTGCGTATCCACATTTCCAAACTGAGTCTCTACCTTCCCGAACTGAGTTTCATGTTTCTCAAAATTTTCATCGAATCTAGTTTCGACTTTTTCGAGTTGCGTCTCGACCTTCTCGATTTTCTCTTCGATCACTTCGAATTTGGATTCCAAGTTCTTGTTTTGCTCATCAAGTTTACTTTCCAGAGCACCTAGAGAATTCTTTTGTTCGTCCATTGCTTTCTTTTGTTCGTCCATCGCTTTCTTTTGTTCGTCCAGCTTAAGTTCTAGAGAATTCCTTTGATCTTCTATTGCTTTCTTTTGTTCGTCCATGACTAACTTAAGTTGCAGGAGCAGACTTGTTATACCCGGGTCGGCTGCTGTACTTGCTGGTTCCTCTTCCACGTCAAACTCTACGTCGTGCGGATTTTCACCTTCCTGCGTTACTGCTTCTTCCAGACGAATCAGTAGGGCATCTTTTCCCCCAGTTGTGTCGAGGTTCCGCTTACTGAGTTCTGCCTTTAGTTGAGTTATAGTTAGTTTTCCCAATTTGCGACCCATTTTGCGCAACTAATTAACTCAACACAGAAATCGTTTTTTTTTTTTTTTTTGTATTGTGCAATTTCACACCACGGAAATAGTTATTCACAGAATAAGTTTTATCCCGCTTCTGACACCAATGTAATATGCGAGCTACGGCTCGAGTAGATAAAACAATATTCTGTGAAATTATTTCTTTATTTTCTAGTCTATAGAACAATTCAGGTTCACACTATACTATTCTTCGCAATTCTTTTCTTACAAGGTCTCTGTCCTCTCAAATCACTTTATCTCCTTTCCATTACTTAATTCACAAATCCAAACTAATTACTTTTTCTTGTTCTCTCTCAACTTTCAATTTATCACCAAATTACAACTTCGCCCATTATCACTTTTCCAATCTCTTCGCCACGGTTCTAAACCAACTGTGTCTTTTTTTTGATCGCCATCTGTCCTTATATAGCAGAAGTTTCTGATAGCCAGAAACTTCTAGCAAATTCTTCGACCACTGGAACAAGAGAAATAATTCTTGCAGTTATAATTCCCTTTTATCCCTGATATTATTCGTCTCTTTCGTTGACATGAGCTGTGGAGACTTCGTCCCAGACACGAACCTCGAATGAAAAGACAGTTCGAACCAAAATTCTGCCAGAATGGAAAGTCACTTCGGAATTTGCTGCATAGACATAGGAGCGTAGTTATTATTATGCTACAGTATTATAAATTGTGTAAATATTTTCTATTTAATTTTTTTCACTGACCAATTTTTGTAAGAAATAAATCATTTGTCTTAAAACAACATATCCAAGATTGAATCATTTATAGTTGAATTCGAAAATTACACCAAACTCAGAAATGCCGCAGGATCCTCTAAATTCACAATTCAATGCAAATACACAGATTGCTTCTGGAATCTCACGAACCTCCACCCAACCTCCCCCAAAATATGGCATCAGGTATCACAATTTATAATACACCAAATATTATAAAAACTTTTTCTGAATTTCATGGAGATTCGAGAGACTTCCACCCTTTTATTGATGCCGTAAACCGGATCGAGATCATTTTATCTCACGCCGCCTCCAATGACTTGATTTCTGCTGCATGGTTACAATCCATACGACAGAAAATCAAAGGTAGAGCCAGTGACAGACTTCGCCTATACGGTGAGCCTAAGTTCTGGAAAGAAATTAGTCAATGCTTAAAAAGACATTTTTCAGATCATAGGGATCAGAGAACTTTATACAATGCTTTGTCAACATTGAAACAAACAGTCACGATCAGAAACTTCTACGATCAAATTCTATCTTCAGTAGGGCAGTTACTTATTAAACACATCAATAGAAAGGGACGAACATTTAAAAAAAATATGAAAGGAAGAAGTTTGGCCGAAGGGCTAGACACTTTTATTAAAGGCTGAAAAGAGCCAATCAAAACAATCCTTTTATCTAGGAATCCAGAATCACTATATGTAGCTTTTGATATGGCCCTTAGTATTGCACCATATTCTGAGCACCAATACGTACCTTCTAACCAAAGGCAAAAGGAGTGTTCTCACAACAAAATAGTAAAAGTCAACCACAAAGAGCGCCTGGTTCAGGTCAATTTAGGAACAATTTTAACCACCCTCAAAGGGGACCCGGTTCGAGTCAGTTTAGAAATAACTTTAACCAGCGACGAAGAGAAGTAACAACGAATTCGAGAAAATATAGACACGAACCAATGAACATTGATAATTCTAGGCAGTACAGACAAAATACAAGATATCCAAACCATTCCACCCCAATGGATATGGACCCATCTGCTCAGACTCGAAATCCCAGAACACGGTCCGAGGAGTTATTTTCCTATGAAAATTTTCAGGAGAGAGGCTCAATAGACAGAAACAAATAATGATACTCCCCTACGTTAATATAAAGTCCCCAAATAAAACACTAAAACTACTTATAAATACAGGCGCCTCTAACTCACTACTAAACCTGGGTATAATTCAACCCCACCATAGAATAAGAATTGAACCTGTGCTAATTAAAGCCTTAGGTACTTCTACAATCATAAGTGAAAAGGTAGAAACATTTTTATTTAAAGATTTGGAGATAATCCTCTACCGATTACATTCCATTTGTTCAAATTCCACAAATATTTTGACGGACTCATTGGACTTTAATAAAAAAAATTATTAAAAGAAACGGGGCCGAAGTGCCAATATTTTATAAACCCCTAACGGAGACTTATGTCTACTCAATACCTCAGAATACAACTAAATATCTTGAAATCCATGTGGACAAGGAATATGGAGAGATAGTCTTGGAAGAACAAGTGATTGATAATGTACAAATATTGGGCGGATTATACGAAGCCTATAATTGGAAAACTAAAGCGGTAATAGAAAATAACATGGACTATGAAATTAATCTGAAGATTAATCAACCCTTAAAAACCATTTTAGTAAATACAATCGAAGTAAATAATATTACAGTAAGCGAACGCCAGAACGAAAAAGTGCATAAAAAAATACGTCTAGATCACTTGAATGTTAAAGAGAGAAAAATAGTCTCGAAACTAATACATAAGTACAGTGAAATATTTTATAAAGAAGGTGAATGCCTTAGTTTCACAAATCAAGTTGAACATAAGATTAAAACCGTGATCGACATTTCCATTTATTCAAAGACATACCGATATCCCATACATTCATAAGGAGGAAGTAAAGCGCCAAATAGACAAAATGCTGAAGGAAGGCATTATACGGCAAAGCTTTTCTCTATGACCATCACCAATTTGGAACGTGCCCAAAAAAGCAGACTCTTCAGGGAAAACGGAATGGAGGCTAAGTTGTTGACTACAGGAAGCTAAATGAGAGGACACGACAAATACCCGTAACCAAACATTTCCGAAATCTGAGATAAATTAGGTAGAGCTATGTACTTCAACACCTTGGATCTCGCTTCGGGATTCCATCAAATAGAGGTGCATTCAGAAGATATAAAGGAAACAGCATTCACCGTGAAAAATGTTCATTACGAGTATGTGCGATTGCCAGTCGGATTAAAAAATGCACCCGCCACTTTCTAACGTGTTATAGACAACGTCCTTAAAGATCTGCAAGGCAATGTGTGTCTTGTTTACATGGACGACATAATTGTTTTCTCGACTTCACTTGTCGAATACATACAAAGTCTAGGAAAAGTTTTCGATGCAAAAAAGTTTTCAAAAACAAAATTTCAAAGTTCATCTAGATAAGTCTGAATTTCTGCAAAAAGAAGTCGCATTTCTTGGGCATATAGTTTCGGAAGATGGTATCAAACCTAATCCCGAAAAAATAAAAGCAGTCAAGGAATATCCAATCCAAAAACACTAAGACAAATCAAACAATTTCTCGGTCTATTAGGTTACTAAAGTTGACAAAACCTCTCACATCAAAATTGAAAAAAAGGAGCAAGAATTAATCTTTAAGACCCAACTTATACTATGATAAATGCTTTGAGATGTGCAAAAATATGTTAATCAACGATCCAATCCTTGTATATCCAGACTTCGACAAGCCGTTTATTTTGACCACAGATGCATCCAATCTGGCACTTGGAGCAGTATTATCCCCAATACAAAACGGAAATGAACATCCAATTTGCTATGCGAGCAGAACGCTTAACGAACATGAGCAAAATTATTCTACAATTGAGAAAGAGCTGCTAGCAATTGTATGGGCCACTAAGCATTTCAGGCCATAACTATTTGGCAACAAGTTTAAAAACCAGACAGACCATAAGCCCCTCAATTGGCTCATGTCCTTAAATCCAATACAAACCAGGAAAAATAAATAATAAGCAGATGCTCTCTCAAGAATACCTCAGGAACCTGATAAAACTCTTAAGGAAGAAATGGAAATTAACATGCAGGAGTCAACATCAGGAAATACAGTTCATAGTGCAGAAGTGGACAACCAAGACCTAATTCCTATATCTGAGTCATGCCTGAATTAATTTTAATTCATTATTTCATTAAAACAAAGTGGTAGCGCTTCTATTAAAACAAAGAAAATTTTTAAAAATACAAGGAAATCAATTCAGTTAATAAATTACGATGAAGATTCTTTAGTGTAAATAACAAGGAATCATTTCAATCCTAAGCAAGTTAACGCCGTCTATATAGAAAACCTAGAACTATTTTTACCACTTCAAAATGTCAATGAAAAATATTTCTCCAGGAGTAAGCAAATGAGAATTCTTCGATGTACTCGATTAAAGGAGGACATAACGGACCAGTTGGAAGAAGACGAAATTATTAAGAAATGTCATTTAGAAAATAATCATAGAGGGACCACCAATGAATGTTTTGAGAAAATACTTTATTCCTACTCTTAAATGAAAAATAACAATCTTTATTAATAATGCGAGATTTGTCAAACTGAAAAATATGAAAGAATTCCCCCAAAGCAAAAAAAAATTTGAATTTACACCAACTTCTAAATCACCTTTAGAAATCTGTCATATAGACTTGTTCTTTCCTACTAAAGGCAAGCCATTACTAACTATGTATAAAAGATGAATTTTCAAGGTATGCACAGGCATATCCCTTAGAAACCCGTAATACCCCACACATTAAAGAAGCTCTATTAAAATTTTTCAGTCAGTTTGGAAAACCTAAACTATTGGTAACAGATCAAGAGAATGCAGTTACAACCATAGGAATGAAAGAATTCTTTTCTGAAAACAACATAGGTATTCATTTTACATAATCTAATTCTTCAACCTCGAATTCACCAATAGAAAGATTTCTCTCTACCTTACTAGAGCATTTGAGAATAATTACAAATCATGAAAATGCATCTTTCGAAGAATCCATTTACAAAGCACTCTTCGGGTACAACAATTCTATAAATCAGGTTACTAAATTTGTTCCATTTGAATTATTTTTCGGCAGAAAATTTGACACCACATTAGAACCAAATCCAAAGAAAATTAATGAGCATAGGAATGAAATTTTTAGGGAAGCTCATGAAAATAGTAGCAAACAAAAAGAAAATTATATTAATAAACTTAACTTTAATAGGGAAGACCCAATTACATTACCGACTGACAAGGACATTTAGAAGAAAGAAAGAGCGAACAACAAACTTCAAAAGAGATTTAAAAAAAATAAGAATACAAAGGTAAGGAAGAAATGCAGCTTTCGATAACGCAGATAGAAAATTTCATAAAAATAAAATTAAGAAACCTCGAAAATTTCAGGCTCGGGACAGCACGAACACAACTAGAGATGCAGGACCTGACGATCAACCCCGAAGTAGTAGCCATACGGACGAGCAGCAACGTAAATAACATAGTTAATTTAGAAAACTATAAAACAAATATCGACAATATTGAGAAAAATGTAAATCTTATCAAGAATAATATCATCATTAAAACACTTCAACAAAAATTTGACAACCTACATAGAATATTTGACATATCTACCCACACAACCGCAACAAAAGGGGACTGATAGATCTACTTGGAAAAGGAATTAAGTTTATAACAGGAAATATGGATCATACTGACGCAATGAAGATCAATAACCAAATTAGGCAACTCCAATTGAACAAAGAACTTATAAATTACCAAAACTCACAAACAGGAATAAATCAAGATATGATAAACAGATTTAACAATATAACAAAACATATAAACAGACAACAAGAAACTATTACTACATATGTACTTAAACCAACTAGGGACTCAGATTAGCAAAACTCACGACGTCGACTTCACTTTCATGCAATACCAAACTTCTTACAAACATTGATATACTCAAAAGACATTTAGATGATATCTCCGAATCCACTCAATTAGCAAAACTTAAAGTAATATCAAGAAACATTTTGACTCCTAAAGAACTGGAATTTGCTTACTGGAAACTGAGCTTGCTGGTACTCAAAGATAATTTTAGGATTAAATAGTACTTGTAATTATAACGAAGATAATCAGGTTAACATAGTAAGACAAATTAACGATAACATTGTTATTCTAAAAAATGTAAGAGATATCATAATAAAATCAAATTGTATGCCTAAAAGGAAAACCATTTTCTATGAAGATTTTCATATTGTACCCCTACATAATTTAGACATAACTCATAATAAAATTGTACCTCAAATAAGTTTAAAGAAATTAGAAAACTACAATATTGAAAATAAAAATTTAATAAGGAAAATTAATGTCACAAGTAATATGCATAATTCAACACAATACATTCTTATCTTATTTGTTATAAAAATTATAATAATATATTTAGCAGTAAGCATAAGGAAAGAGAAAATAGCATCCAACGAAGCATTATCATCGATGGAAATCCAATCAACATCATCACATCAATCTAATTCGCCGGAGTCTCATCTTAAGGATGGGGGAGTTACGATAACCGTACCCCCAGTACACCTGATACTGGGGGTACGGTTATCGTAATTTTTTTTTTTTTTTTTAAAGTTTTTTTTTTTTTTTGAGAAGCTGTGCCTACAACGTAACTATATACGAGTAACTACATATTTGTGTTACTAGTCACATAACTAGTTTCAATGATTATTTATGTCTGTTAAACATTTTTCTGTGTTCGTTTTTATTAATTTAAATAAAACCACTACTTGCATTCATACATATGTACATATGTACCTATGTACGGTCTCGTGTATCAGTCGTTCACAGACCTTAGTGGAGAGCATACGTGTTTCGGCTTCTCTTGAAATTTCCTCGCGATTTCAAGTAAATAAATAGACAGTGGTGCATCGAGTGTCGGGATAGCGCAGAGGTAGTGTTAGCGACCAGTGACCTGAATCGTTCGGGTTCAATTCCCACCGGAACAAAAATCCTTTTTTTTCACAAATAAGCATAAACAATAACAATGAAAAAAAGTGAACGGTCCCTGCTTCCCATAGCGGGAGTAGTGGACGCAAAAACATCGGCCGATGAGGCCGACAGTGAAAGCCACTTGGCTATCGTCGAAAGTGGAACAACAGTAAAGAGGAGGAGGAACCAGAGGCTGACTCCCTACGAAGGTAAGCGCCCCTCCCTATCAGCTTCGACTGAAAAGCTGCCGGGAGAAGTGAGGGTGGGGGCGCCGTCAACAACAGCAGCAGCAGCAGCAGCAGTACACAAACGTACATTAGGCTTGGACGGTGGAGAAAATTGCTACAAAGCTGTAGCAATAGCTTCGCCACGTTAGCGGCCTCCGAGTCCGAGGATGAGGACGAAGAGATGGAGGCCATAAACGAAAATATACGGCAGCTCCAGCAGAGGGTGCTGACTATAAAGGCTAAACAGACAGAGAGAAGAGCGGAAGATAGCCAGTCGCAGAAAGAAACAAAAAATCAACAACAAAAACAGCTGCCTGATACGCAGCAGCAACATCAACTGCCTGCAAAGCGATAGCAACAAAACCAGCTGCCAACAAAGCAGCAACAACAACATCAACAGCTAGCAACAAAGCAGCCACAACAAAAACAGTTGCCAGCTAAGCAGCAGCGGCAAAAACAACAACAAAAACAGCAAAAACTGGATCAGCAGCAACATCAACAGAAAGACCAGCAACAACAACACCATCAGCAGAAGAAGAGTGTAAAGGAAAAGGTGTCACCAATCAACACCTTCAAGATGGAATTAAAAGACACCATTGAGCTATGTAAGTCGGCCATAGGCAATAACTTTTTTATTAAACGTATTAATGAAGATAGGCATACTATTCACTGTAATACAGTTGACCAGTACAAACAAAATAAAAGGTTTATTAAAGGAAACGACGACAGAGTTCTTCTCCTTCACTCCGATGGGGGAAAAGTTGCAAACTATGCTACTGAGGGGGGTAGATCCGTCTATCGAACCGGGAGAGCTCCTTAGGATGCTGAAAGAGAAGGAGTGCGACGGTCTTGAGTTCGTAGGAGTCAAGCCGTTCACCACAGCAAAGGCCAAAAGGGAGAAGCGGAAATTAGCGTTCTTCCTTGTTCAGATAACTCCCAACAGCAAATTGGATGGTCTAAGGAGTATTAATGTCCTAGACTACCAGGTTGTTAAATGGGAAAAAGTAAAGAGGAGCGATAACATTTTACAATGTGTTCGCTGCCAAAAGTTCGGGCACGCCGCGTCGAACTGCGAAATGCAGCCTCGATGCATAAAGTGTGGAAAGAACCACAAAGCAGAGGAATGTTCCCTGGGTAAGGAAGGCGGCAGATAAAGGCCAATTCTCGTGTGCACTATGTGGGAACTCGGGACACACCGCAAACTATCGGGGTTGTAATAAGTTCCAGTACATGAAAAAAGTAAACCTGGCTCGTCAGCAGAAAATCGAAGTCAAGCGTCCACCTGTTTCTAGTCAAACACCAGCCGTTACTCCCCAATGGACCTACGCCCAAATGGCGTCAGGCCGTAGAAACACGATAAACCACAACAACCGAAGGTTGCCGCACAGGCCCCAGTGCCTAAAGCAGCTGAGGCTCAGCCTGATTTGCTGACTATTTTGCTCTCTATTCAAGGGCAAATGAACCAGCTTCAGCGGCAGTTACAAGAGCAGGCGAAACGGGTGGACCAGATCTACGCATTTTTGCCGGGCCTAGCGCACCTCCAGTCGTAATGGATACGATGACGGAGAAACCCTTAAAGACCCTTGCGGTGAATGTGAATTCACTGATAAGGATCGAGCGAAGAACCGTACTTTTTAAGTTGTTAGAAGATGATGTGTTTTTGGTTAGCGAAACTAAGCTATCCCAGAAACACAAACTGAGCCATAATAAATACAATATTATAAAAAGAGACCGACCCGACTCTACTCAAGGAGGAGGTGTTGCGATCTTCATTCACAAAGACTTGTGACATAAGGCCGTGTACAGCGGTGAAGTGCGGAGATTCCAGGAGCTGGAAGCATGTATCGTGTGCATTGCTCTCCGTAGTGGAAAGAGGATGTACATGGTCGCGGTCTACGCATCTGGTTCTACTCAAACTACGTCATTTATTACGGAGCTCGAGACACTTTTTCGATGTCTGAGGCTGGAGTCGGAGGAGAATTATTTAATCATTGGAGATTTAAACGCCAAACACAGCGATTGGGGAAATAACATACCAAATTCTAGGGGGAACCAACTATTCAATTGTTCGATGTACGGTTACAACTGACCAACACGAACCGACAAACGAGAAACTGCCTACACACTTTTGTGTATGACAGTGACCATTGCGGACTCAGTGCCGAAATTACAATTCCCAACGAAATTGCGGAATTGGACGAGTTTGTTCAAACGTACCCCTACAATTACAGTAGGATGCGTTGGACACGATTCTCCAGAGCTATGACAAGAGCACTCTAATTGAATTCGCTCCACCCACCGTCCAATAGGAACCCGTCAAACGAGGAGATCGACAGGTACCTAAGACAAATGGACGAGACAATCAAACGAACGATGGACAGTACGATACCTCGTTATCAACACACTGATAACGCAGACATATTCCGCAATGCAACAGGCTCAAAACAAGGCTCAAAACCTTGTACAGACAGTTTACGGACAGACAAAACTCGGAGGTTAGGACACTGAAGTCGTTGATTAAAAATCTCCAACAGTTAATTAGAGAAAATTACAGACTCTCTGTAAATCTGCATTGGAACAACAAAATTCGGGCTGTAAAATCCAACAACCCGAGTATGTTCCCGCAAATAAATAAAATTTTTCGAAGGAATAATCAAAACGACCTGCCGTGTCTTAAGATCCCTCGAACGACGAACAACGAACAAATACTAATAACAGCAGGCATAGATCCCAGGAACGCTGTCGATAATGACAATTTTTTCATGATCGAAGATCCCCAGGAGAAAGTAGAGGCTATAGGAGCGACTTTCCAGGAAATGTACAAGGTGAATGATAGCATTTGCCCGAACCACGACCTGGAAAGTCGAGTCCTTGTGCACAACGTCTACCTTCGAAATGATATAGAGCACTGACGATCAGAGAACATAGGTTTTACCGAGTTCAATGACGATAACATGGCAAATAATGTCGTCGCCTCCAAACGATCTTCGCATCATTGAGAAAGAAGAAATCAGTGGGAATTGACGGAGTGTCGAACATTGTGCTTCGACATCTCCCTCTAGAAGCGGTGGACATTTACACCACTCTGTTTAACAATGCGCTGAATAGTGCACATTATCCAGCGCATTGGAAAACAGCAGTGGTACAGCCTATTCCCAAAAGAGGTAAAGATACATCCAATCCGGCGAATCTCCGGTCGATAAGTCTCCTTCCAAACATCAGCAAGGTATTCGAAAAAGTGGTCAATAGAGCCCTGACTAAGTGGGTTGAGGACATGCATATAGTTCCGGATAACCAATTCGGTTTCAAGGCGGGTCATGAGACTGTACATGCCGCGTCTAAACTGGTATCTGATATCCAATGGAACAAAAGTAAGAAACAATGCACGGGTGCCTGCCTGGTTGACTTGGAGAAGGCGTTCGATACCGTTTGGCTAGAAGGACTCTTCTACAAGTTGAGCAGGCTGGGTATAAGTAAACCACTGCTGTACATGCTCTGTAATATGCTCACCAGTAGACAGTTCATTGTGAAAAATGGCAATGTGACTTCTGCTGGCACGTTCGAAATCAAAAACGGTCTACAACAAGGCGCGGTTAATTCGCCGATCCTCTTTAACATTTACACGAGTGATCTCATAGGATCTCTTCCTCATGCTATTGCGTATGTAGACGTCTGGATCGCGTATAGGTCAGGACCAAAGATCGAGGTCATTGCAATACTCTTGAAGCGTGATTTCGATAAGATCAGGATATACTGCGATGACTGGAAGCTAAAGATCAACTTCCAGAAGACAGAGACTATTCTGTTTAGAACGTCATTATCTGGGGCCTACAGGGATACCAGAAAGAATTGGCGAAAGTTCTCAATCGTGGGACAGCACGGGCAGCCACTAGCGAGTCGAAGTGTGGTTAGATACCTTGGGATCTGGCTAGATCAATATCTATATTTTAACAAAAATGTAGATGCTGCTCTGGCCAGAGCCAGAGGTGCTTTTGCCCTTACAAAGAGACTGTTTTATAGCAGTCAACTCGATGCAAGGGTGAAGGTAATCTGCTACATGGCCCTTATTCGGCCCATGCTCGTATATGGATGTCCCGTGTGGTTCAACGTGGGAGCAAGCTGGATGGAAAAGATTCGGGTGTTTGAGAGGGCTTGCCTTAGGGCTTGTCTTCAGTTGTACAGAACACCAGAGTCCCAGTACATAAAATTCTATTCTAATGAGGTCCTTTATAACAGGGCGAACATAATCCCCCAAGGGGCGTTCCTATTTTTAGATAGACAAGGTCTAATACAGGATAGGGTAGCGGTGCCGCTAATCTACCATTTTGCCCGAAATGCTGCGGACAGGCGACTTAACTACGACCGACACGTCGCACATAGCACCACGGAGCGTCCCTGGTTTAGTAGAGCGGTATCAAGCCGTGATATGGCAGATGCAGTAAGACAGCACCAGAAATTCTGGTGGCTCGGAGATGGAGAGGGAACTCCCTCGTCGTTTCCTTTCGATTCGGGGTAGCCTCACAAGGGGCAAAGTCGGTGTAGCTTTTTATAGCCTGGCCGGCTTACATAGTTCTAAGATCGGTTTAAGTTTTAATCATTAAAAAAAAAAAAAAAAAAAACCTTATACATGTGTATATATGTATGTATACTATATGTATTATGAAGGTATACAATATATCTATATATATGTATATATATATGTATATCAAAACAAATTCGCGTGTTTAATCACGTACCTTAGAATAAGTAGATTTTAGGTAGTTTGTAAGTTTTATATATAGTATAAAAATTCAGTTCATATACTAAGTTTTTGCTTAAAAATGTTTTCTTAGTTTCCCAATATTTGTAAGTATAGATTTAATAAATAGTTTTAGTTATGTTACGTCGAAAGACATATTTTAAGCATTAGGTTTAGCTTAGAGCGCCCGCATAGGGCCATTAAGTTAGTATATAACATAGTTAAGTTAGTTAAGCTAGTTTTAAGCGTTTTTTTGTGTCTAGCTGAATAAAACTATTCCTTCTCAGCTCGTCGCCCAATTTGCTTCACTGAAATTTTAATAAATGGTATGGCGAACAGCTTTCTTAGTTCATTCTAGGTCATTGGTCGTCAGAAGAAAGAAGGAATTTTGGTCATTAATACTATCTATTAGTGTAGCGAACTTCCGGATTGTTTTCGCAATTCATTTGGTAGCTTCGTCGACCACATTGGAACCCACTTCTTTCTGTAAAATTTGTGGCTCAGTTGGGAAAAGTCATCCAAAAAGGGACAAACTGTTTGTATTTTCTTTCATTAAGATTTTAAGCCAACAAAAAATTATTTTTGAATCGGACCAGAGGAATCTATTGAATATTTTAATCGAAACACCATTTTGGAGACTGGCACCCAAGCGGGTCCCAAGCAGAGCAACTTCCCGTGGAACGGAAAGGTCTTTTTTTGTTGCCTGGCGAAGTTCCGCCAACGGCACATTTTTTTTATTTTAAAGATGTCAGGTGTCGTAATTGTACCAGCAACTCTAAAGGTTTCTTCTAGCCGCTCGGCAAATAAATCCGCTTTCTCTTTGTTTCCTTTTACCAATTCGTGTTCTTTCTTATTGGTAGCGATTACATTTGAAGTTTTTGATACCTTTCATGGCTTTGCAGAGTGAGTATTTTGAACTTTTTCAGCAGTCAAGCTTTCGAGATATGTAGAAATCTCGGATGGCATTTTGAGTTTATTACATACTCGTAGGTAGTTCAAACAAGTTTCATGGTTGGGAGCGCGGGATTGTTGCCTACTTTTGTGTGTTTCCTGTTTTCTCGCATCAATTCTTTTATTTCCAGTGGAAATCTAATTTCGTTATTTGTGACTTGTTGGGGAGTGTTGTTCCACCCGGCACTCTGTAAGACTTCAATAAATCTGCCGACGTCGTCTTCTATTTCATACGCTGTTTTAAGCAGCACATTCAGAACAAAAAATAAAACGATGTTATCGAGCCTTGAACTGAGCGAACGTTGTGTATTAGTACGCGATAGTATTTTACATTTTTATTACCGATTTTTAAGTCTTTTCTAATAACTACTCATCAAAAGTGGAAAACTCTCCGGGCGGCCAAGTTATTGAACATTTTTTCAATGAAAATTTATAAAATTTTATAAAAATCGATGAAATTTATTTTATATTTAAACGAAAAATTTAAAAAAAAAAACAGTTTTTATTTTCTTTTACTTTCACTCAATCCGCAAATTTGTGGTAGTGCGGATGACAATTTTCGTAAACAACTACGATGGTTAGCCTTTAATTTTTGTGTTAAGACTGCTATATCTCTTGATCAGTCTTGATATCCATTGATTAAATACAGTGTCGATAATACAGTCCACTAAAGCTGTGTGGTTGGATGTTGTGTGAATAGCGATGGGCATCTGATTGGCATCAACCTGGCGATGTCCAGTGTCGCAACTATCTCACACTCATCAATTGTGCTTATTTTACCTCCCCGTGGTCACCACCGGGTACTGGTCTATGTCCATCCGGACTTGACTTGCTGAACTTATAAGTGCGAGTGTTGATAAAGCAGAAAATAAAGCAACACTATAATGCTCTATCGGAGTTGACTGTCTGCTCGAGTCTCAGAAGTCTAACATGAGCCCCTCAGAAAGAGGACGTACGGCGGATGAATTCACATGGTTGAATCAACGGTGGCGTCAACAGTCAACATGGCAGTTACCTCAATGAGCTACTTCGACGTATTTGGAGCTGAGGTCATTGAGGATTTTCAACACTAGTCAGGGTGTTGGAATAGAGATGGTGGCGGAAGAGCCCTTAATGGGTCAACGGCAGCTCTCACATCCCCGCAGCGGGTTACTGACTCCGGAATATTCCGGCTCCTTTTGTCCAAGGGGTCGCAGAAAGGGCCTGGTCCTCCAGGTTGGGGGTTGTGCGTGGGGCTAACAACCCTACCGCGAAAAAAATGTTTGTTACGAAGCGACCAATAGCCTCGGATAAGAATGAATTTACTGTTGACGACCCGGCTAAACGAAATAAGGACAATGACGTTCGGATCTGCACGTGGAATGTTCGAACCCTGAATAAACCGCGTGCAGCCGAACAACTAGCGGAGGCCCTATACTGCTACAAAGCAGATATCACCGCCATCCAGGAAGTGCGATGGGATGGGCCGGGCAAAAGGAAGATGACAAACTGTGATATCTACTACGGTGATTGCTACAGGGAACAGAAGCAGCGTCTATTTGGATGCGGATTCGTTGTAAGCGGCAGACTTAGGCAAGAAGTCTTGAGCTTTCGACACGTAAGTGAACGCCTTGCAACTATCCGCATCAAGGCTAAATTCGCCAACATCAGCCTTATATGCGCTCACGCCCCCACAGAAGATAAAGACGATGCTACCAAAGATTGTTTCTATGAGCTACTCGATAAAGCATATGAGCAATGCCCTAAATATGGCGTTAAAATCGTCTTAGGTGATTTCAACGCCAAAATAGGAAAGGAGGACCTCTTTGGTAGCACAATCGGAAAGCACAGCCTACACGACACCACGTCTGCAAACGGACTTAGGCTGATTGATTTTGCTGCGGGACGTAATGTTACCATAGCTAGTCCACGGTTTCCTCAGCTTAATATCCACAAAGGAACAAGCGGTCACCAGATCAACAAACCGTCAACCAAATTGATCATGTTGCGATCGACGCAAGGCACTACTCCAGTATTCTAGATGTCCGAACTTACCGAGCGGCCAACATTGTCTCGGACCACTACCTTGTTGTAGCCAAGGTACGGATGCGGATATCCCGGACGCCAAAACAACGAGAAAATACTGTTAGGAGATTTAACGTTGGACGGCTACAAACGCAACAAACCGCCAGAACCTTTGCCGATCGCGTATCCTTAAACCTCTCGAGAAGTCCTATGCTGCCAGCATCAAATGTCGAAGACCAGTGGCATCGATGCCAAGAAGCCATCAAAAACGCCGCAACTGATGTGCTCGGTTTCACCAGTCCACCCCCACGAAACCCCTGGTTCGACGAAGAGTGTCGGCAAGCACATGCAGCAAAACAAAGTGCCTACGAAGCGTCACTGCACAGAAGGACGAGAGCAGCTCGTCAGCTCTACGAGCAAAAAAGGAAGGAAGAACATCAGCTCCTCCGGAGAAAAAAGAGAGAGCATGAGAAGCGCGCGATCGAGGATATAGAGAGGTGCTACTCCAGGAATAATGTTCGGAAGTTTTACCAAAAGGTAAAAAGAACGTGTCGTGCCAAAAAGACCCGACGAACAAGGAAACCTTGTAGTAGAGTCACAGTCGGTGCTGAGGACATGGAAAAACCATTTCTGCAGACTGCTAAACGGCGAAGAGGACACAAATTCCGCTATCAGGCAGAATGAACCATTCAACCTGGACGATGAAAGCCAAGATTTCCGTCCACCTGACCAAAATGAAGTGAGGATAGCAATATCTAAGCTTAAATCCAACAAGGCTGCTGGACCGGACGGCTTAACTGCCGAGCTGTTTAAGGCGGCGGGAGATGACCTGGCGGAGAGCATACACCAACTCGTCTCCAAGATACGCTCCGGCCCGAAGAGTCTTCGATTCCAACCCGGAGGGACAACGCAGTAGAGGAAGACCTCGCCTTAGGTGGCGCGCACAAGTGGAAGGGGACCTCAACCTACTTGGAGTGCGCAACTGGAGGCAGTTAGCCAAAGATCGCGCTAACTGGAGAGGCATATTGGTTGAGGCCCAGGTCCACCCCGGACTGTAGCGCCAGCTAAAGTAAGTAAGTAAAGCTGTAAACACAATGTGAATAGTCCATATAAGTTCGGAAAAGTTAAAAAACTCACGAAGCTTTCTCTTTTTTCGTTTAACAATGAACATCGGTAGTGCTGACTGTAAAAAAGACATGCAAATGCGTTAACTTGTCAGCTAAAGTTGGTGATGAGCTACGAAGCACCACTCCAAATGGACTTCAGTGGTTCTGTTTGCTTTGCAGACAGTCACGTACTCTATTGAGATTGCTTGCCGAGTGCAGAGTGCCAGTCAATCATATTTCGTCTGGACTAGACCGTTTGCAATCTGTATTCAAAGAACATTTGACAAACTTTATGACATTGTTTGTTGCCACGAAGATATCTTGAAAGAGGTCAATGCCAGTCATCCTAATCTGCCTAGGGGAGTTAAAGGAATCCCCGAATCTAAGAAAGCGGCCCATACGATATCAACCGGCGAATCTCTTGCCGTGGCTTCATCGAGTTCAGAAAGTTGCGTAATTCCTACAATAAACTCATCTCTGCCCGTAGTCGTTCCTATAGATTATAATGCTACCAATATTATTGAACAAGCATTTGATCCTCAGCCACTTCCACCTATTGAGGAGACCTCGAACCAGACGGCATCCCCTGTGAATCTGGAAAGTATTGGGGCGGGGGAGTGTTGATTGCAGTTTGTAGCTACTATCCGTGTATAAAACTTGAACTGCCATCAATTAGTCTTACCCCTCCCTTTAATTTGGACGTGGATCAGTTAATTGTAAAAATTTCATATGTAACTGACTTCGAGCTATTTGTAATTGTCAGCTACCTACCACCACATAGCTCTCTACATCTTTACAACTTGCATTTAAACAATTATCTTTTCATATTTGATAATCTTAGCCTTCGTAACATGTTGTGTTCACTAGTGACTTTAATTTGGCAGACATTATAAGGAATTTTGATACAGATGATAATTATCTTGTACCCTTTAATGTTAACGAAGATATCGAAGTTGAAGTCATAGATTTCTTTAGTCAATATGATTTGGTCCAAATTAATAACATTACAAATAATTTCAATGACATTTTAGATCTTATATTTGTCGATAAAGAGTTTGTTGTTAACATTGATGTAGCTACATTAACCATTTTTAATAATACACTGTTCCACATTTTCAATTTATCACTATCGGAAACCTAATATTAACTACAAATTGTGTTATGATTATAAGAAAGCTGATTTTGCAGCGATGTGTGGCATATTTTTTTCAATAATCTCTGATTTAAGGAGTCGTTTTATTCCAATAAAACAAACAAACTTAAACGCCAACCCACCCTAGTTTAATAGGACACTCTCGAATCTTAAAAAGAAACAAAAAAAAAATCACGATTCAGAGATGAGAAAGCAAATATGGAGTTGAAATCTTGGTATCTACTTTGCCAACGGGAATTTGACAATCTCAACAAATTTTTGTATCGTTCTTACATCATTTTTACTGAATATAAGTTAAAGTCGAATAGTAAATATTTCTGGAGTTTCATAAACTCTAAGACAAATATAAATGGATTATCTATTCTTATTTATTTTTTTAGATTCATCATCTGATGATACTAAAACTATATGCAATTTCTTTGCTGACTATTTTAAATCGGTATATTCTCTTGATGCTGTTCACTCTGTGATTTCATACTCGCATAATTATCAACCCAAAATTGAACTTGGCGATCTACCTTTTTATAAGTTTGATGTTGAAAATGCTCTAAATGGGCTGTAAAGCATTCATAGTAAAGGCCCGGATGGTACTGCTCCAATATTATTAAAAAACTGTGCAAAGTTGCTATCAACTCCACTTCATCTTATCTTTAGCAAGTCGGTCGAATGTGGGTTCTTTTTAGATATTTGGAAAATATCTAATATCTCACATTAATTCGATTCACAAATCTGGATCTAAACAAAACGTTTCAATTATCGACCTATTTGTAAAATCTCATCAATTGCAAAGCTAATTGAAAAGATAATCTGCAACAAGATTTCTTTTCTTGTTAAAAATATTTTATCAAATAACCAACACGGTTTTAAGAAAGGAAGATTTACTTCCACAAATTTGGTAGTTTTTTGTAATTCACTTGTAAAAAACTTTGAAAAGGGTTGGCAAACGGATGTGATCTTTACTGATTTTGCAAAGGCTTCCAGTATGTTAAAATGAATGATTGTTTGTAAAAATCGATAAAAGTAACGTCAGGCGTCCCGCAGGGTAGTCACTCTGCCCCTTGCTGTTTTTGCTTTTCATCACTAATCTTCCGCTAGCCAACAAACACTCTGACTGTCTTTTGTTTGCAGACGACCTCATGTTATTTCGTCCAATTAAATCGGAACATGATTGCAACCTTCTTCAAGATGATACGTTGACGTAGATGAATGGTGTGATCGAAATAACTTGATCTTAAATAGCTCAAAATGCCAATGCTTTACCTTAACTAGGTCTCTTACTCCTATTTTGTGCAGGTATTACATTAAATTAAAGTTCCTTGATAGAGTAACCTCGAAAAAAGACTTAGGAGTTATATTTGATCCTTGTCTCACTTTTAAAGACCATTTTGATTACATTGTTTGTAAAGCCAAACCGATGCTGGGTTTCATTAAAAGAAATTCGAAAGACTTTGCTGATCCCTATACTTTAAAAACGCTCTTTTATATCCCTGCTTAGACCCCATTTAGAATATTGCTGTATCATTCGGAATCCGTCTTTTGTCTTACATTCAGATAGAATTGAAAGAATACAAAAAGTTTCACTAGATTTATGGTTTTCCAATTGAATTGGGAAACTGAGATGCCTTCCTAAAAAACCAGGAGCTTTTTAATAAGTATAAATACTCTTGAATGTCGTTGTAAATACTTTTCTATTATGTTTGCAAGAGATTTAATTCACAATAAAATTCTGTGTCCTATGTTGCTTTTTATGCTCGATTTTGACTCACCTTCGAGACTTCTTCGTAGTCAGTTTCACTTCCGTTAACATATTCATAGACCTATTTATGCCGGAAATGAGCCAACCGCTCGTTGCATTAACACAAATTGATTTATTTATTACTTGTTATAAATTAATTCAAAAATTAACTTATTGTAATTTTAAATCAGCCTCATGGTGTTTAATGTTAATTGTTTACATACCTATATACTAATATTTAAATTAGTGTTAATAAATATTGAACCATATTATTATTACTTTATTGTTTCTAACTTGTCTGTAAGAGGGTGTGTCCTCTGTTTAATGAAATAAATATAAACAAATAAATATTTTCTTCGCATTATTTAAAAAAAAAAAAACTGTATAATCTGGGCTTCCGTGGTTGTATCTATGATTGGTTCTCCTTTTATCTGAAAGACAGAAAGCAGCAAGTCAAAATAGGAGCCAGCCTTAGTTGCATGTTCTTTTCTTAATTATAATTACTCTTATGTTGCGAACGTCGCTTGTAACGTCAATTGCTTTAAAATTGAAAATGATGACTATTTTAAATACCTAGGCGTTATAATTGACCGAAATTTGAATTGGTCCAAGCATATTTAAAGTCTGAAGCAATATCTTCTTTCCACCATTCGCTGTTTTTATAGTCTTAGAATGTTTTGTTCAAACAATAGTTTAAAAATAATATACTACGAGATTTTTAAATCAAAATTGCAGTATGGAATAAGCTGTTGCTGGAGCGCATACTTGAATAAACTTCAGCAGCTAATTGTGCTACAAAAATGTGCAATAAGAAAGGTTTGTAACTCTACCCGTCTAGCTCATTCCATGGAGCTCTTTATGCTCACAAGAACTCTCCCAGTCAGACATTTATTTTATTATAAGGTACTTGGTATTTTCTTTATGAGAGGTGGTTACTTGCAAAGTCCAATCTCTGACGCATATGTTTTTCGAAGTAATTCCCAGCCCTATGTCACAATCGCTGCCTTTCGCACTACAAGTTATAGGATGTCCTCTTTTTTGAAATGGTCAAATTTTGGTTTCTCGGTTTCGATCATAATGAAATTGAAGTTTTGCTGCATTATATTGCTTAATATTGTAGCATAATAATAACTACGCTCCCTAAAAGTATGATGCAACAAATTCCGAAGAGTCTTTTCATTCTGGCAGAATTTTGGTTCGAAGTGTCCTTTCATTCGAGGTTCGTGTCTGCGATGAAGTCTCCACAGCTCATGTCAACAAAAGAGAAAAAGAGAGAATTGTAACTGCACGAAATGATTGTCATCTTGGAATTATTACATCAGAATTTTTCTTGTTCCAGTGGTCGAAGAATTTTCTAGAAGTTTCTGGCTATCAGAAACTTCTGCTATATAAGGACAGATGGCGATCAAAAAGGGCGAGTAGTTTTTAAACTGTGGCGAAGAGATTAGAAAAGTGATAATGGGCGAAGTTGTAATTTTGTGATAAATTGAAAGTTGAGATTTAACAAGAATAAGTAATTAGTTTGGATTTGTGAATTAAGTAATTGAAAGGAGATAAAGTGATTTGAGAGGACAGAGACCTTGTAAGAAAAGAATTGCGAAGAATAGTATAGTGTGAACCTGAATTGTTCTATAGACTAGAAAATAAAGA
Source organism: Pocota personata (assembly GCA_963082735.1). Taxonomy (NCBI): domain Eukaryota; kingdom Metazoa; phylum Arthropoda; class Insecta; order Diptera; family Syrphidae; genus Pocota; species Pocota personata. The sequence continues at coordinate 76,290,491 of OY720431.1, forward strand.
AATAATTTCACAGAATATTGTTTTATCTACTCGAGCCGTAGCTCGCATATTACAATATTTATATTTTGTCATGGATTTTACTAATGATTAATTTTGCTTTTAATGATTAATTCCTTACCTTATATCTTCACTTTTGCCTTTAATTTCTATTTAATTGTTTTTAAAATATTTATTAAATTTGCTCACCCCACAATGACTCATGAACTTTGAAGTGACATTAGCTCTTTTTTTTCATGAAATACAAATCAATCAAAATGTACATAAAGCTTGTAAAATGAAAATAAAGAATTAATTAAGAAAAGGTAGCCGTGGACTACTTTGTTGAACTTGTTCTTTGTAAATAATCCCCAAGACACCTTGCTTTACACCATGACCTCATTTTTGTGATTTTTAAAATCAATGTGGAAAATACACTTATCATAGTACGAGATTTTCGAAGACTCGACTTGAATCAATGGAAGAACATATTTTTTGTGTGAATTGGGAGCAAATTTACTTTTAGACCTCTCCTAATGGCCAGGTCAATTTTCTACCAATTTCTGTCAACAAATTGTTTAACACACATGTGTCACTTAAATCAAAATGCATTCAACGTGGTAGAAGTGCATGGTTTTCACTTAATATTTACCGATGATGAGCAGAGAGATATAGCGAACAAATGTTGAAATGAAACCTCTTCAGACTCTCCGAACTTCTCAATTCATTTCGTATTTTAGAAAGAGGGTCTAAAAGACTAGGGTCTAAAAAGACTTGGGAAGCTAAAACTCGACTCTACTCAACACGTCTTAGCCGAAATTTGCTAGTAAAAACTTTGTGGAAAAACATACGGGAGCTTGGTGTTGGTCGCCAGAAAGAACAGTGTTCTGAAGACGTCCAGATACTCTTACTGCTGAATTTGCCAAAGTTTAATGTGCCTCACCATATCCTTTTTTTCGCAATCAGCTGATACCGAAATTAACTCTGATGATGGTGATAGATTTCAATTTGTGAGAATATATGAGACTAATGTCGTAAGAGCAATTCTGAAAATAAAATCTAAATCCATGGGCTTTGTTGCATACACCTATTATTCATTAAGATAATTTTGCTATATATACTTCCTATTCTTACTTACATTTTGAATTCTATTATTTTAACAAGATCTTTTCCAGTAACATGGAAGATCGCTAAAGTTATACCCGTAGTGAAAAAATCTGCTACCCGATCATCTACCCCTGAATACAGACCAATATAAATATCTTTTTATCTGAAGTATTGGAAAAACTCCTGCATCAAAATTTAGGGAAAACAACAAACTTTTGACCAGTCACCAGTCGAGTTTCAGGAAAAATCACAGTTGTCTTTCAGCTCATTTAGAAGTTACGTACGACCTTAGACGCGAGTTACATATGACCCCCAGTACAGAGTTGAAAAACTTGCTGACGCACATATATGTATATTGAAAATAAATGAAGAGTAAATTATTAATGCTAATGAACTGGAATTTCCAATAATGTCAATTTAGCAGTTAAGAATTAATTAATATTTCCATGTCTCGTTATATCTGTGAAGTAAGTAAATCTAGAGTATAAGTAATACTGCAAACTGTAAAAAGAGTTGTTGTTATTCCTATATAATTCGACAGAGTGTGCAGCTAAGCTTAGGACAGCGTCACTCTGAAGAAAATTAAAGTAAAAATTATAATCAACGGAAGTACAGTTTTTTCTTTTTATCACGAAAACTGCAAAAGTGTATTGATCACCAAGCCAAAGAGCAAAGTGACAAACCTAACTCTGTGAAAACAAAGTGAAAAAAAAAATTTAACAAAAAATGATCAAAAGCAAAGAGAAACAAGATTTTCGATAACAACCGAAAAGTTACCAATATGGAAGAACTGATGAAAGCTATGGTAACCGCCATAAATACCATGGCAGAGATTCAGAAAAAACAGATAGAAACTGTACGAACAGATTTGAAAAATAACATCGAGAAAGAAATACGTTACATCGAACCTTTTTCGGGAGACAAGAAGGAATTAACAGTTCATCACCACTGTAGACAACCACATGGCAAAAGTACCTTACCAGCAGAAGGCGGATGTCTATAGATCCATATACATCAACAAAATAACGAGAAAGGCAAAAAGTCTCATCTATGTATATAAAGCAACCAAAATCGTGGGAACAGGCTCAGAGTCTACTAATTCAGCAGTTTAGACCAATCACCAACTTCAATGAAATCGTACGGCAAATTAGTCCAATTAAGGTAAATAGCATTTTAGAATTAACTGATAAATTAGAAGATATTACTAACCAGATACATGAGCATGCAGCTTATGAACCAAATAAGAACGAATTAGTCCAATCCTTAGGCAGGAATATGACTTGAACAAAATTAAGTCTACATTATAAACATATATACCAGACACTGAGGGAAACCTTAGAATATTTCCGAAAAATAGTTCTAATCAAAGTCATGATAGTACGAGTATACTCAACCAAAGTATAAAGTTAATGGGCATACTACCTATAATATTCCTCAAAGTAGAAACTCAAGATCTCCCTCAAATCAGAACCAACTCAAAACTAATTTTCAGGGTAGTTTAGATAGACCCAAACAAAAGTTCAATCCATCAGGACAGTTTAGAAATAGGATCCAAAATCCAGTTCCTATAGAAATAAATAATATAAGAACAACTACACCGCTTAGAGTAGTCAATAACGAAATAACGTAAGAAATTCATAACATAGAGCCGACGGATTTTCTCAATTAAGCCTCGAAAGTAAAATTTACACAAACGTTACCATAAATCACAAAATATATAAAGCTTTGATTGATACAGGATCAACCATTAGCCTGATAAATAGTTCTAAAGTCGATAGTAAGCAGTTTAGATTAATAGAAGAGAAAGACATTTAATTAAAAACTATACATAGTGTAACGACGGAACATATCCAAATCATCGTTACCGATCCACCCGAACAATTTCAAATGGATAATAAATATAAAATTAAATGGCATAAAATGCCACTAAAAAACAAAACATACGATTTACTTATTGGAATGGACTTCATTAGTTAAACTATAACTGAAATAAACAAAAGTAAATGTTTTATGAGACTTAATAATACAGTTAAACTAGAGTTATTCTGCGAAGAAAATGAAGCAACAGAGTGTTACGAATTGAACAACCAAGGGAGTAAAAGAATAGACACTACTCATTTGAACAATCAAGAGGAAATTGATAAACTATTGCAAAAATATCAACATTTAGTGTACAAAGACGGTGATCAGTTGACAAACACCAACACCATAATGCATGAAATAAATACTACTACCGAACAACAAATAAATACCAGATTATATAGATTACCCCCAAAGCATTAAGAAGAAGTAAGAACATAAACTGTGGAAATGGAAAATCAAGGGATTGTAAGAAAATCCAATAGTCGATATGCCTCCCCAATAGTAGTCGTACCAAAAAAACTGGATAACTCGGGAAAACAAAACTTTTGACTATGCGTAGACTACAGGAAACTAGATGAAATTACACTAGATGACAAATACCCTCTTCCTAATATAGATAGTATATTAGATAAGTTAGGGCGAGAACAATATTTCACAACATTGGATTTAGCCAAAGGTTATCATCAGATTAAAATGCATCCTAAAGATATTCATAAAACTGCATTTATTACACCAAATGGATTATATGAATATACTCGGATGCCAGGAGGAACACCTAAATGCTCTAAAAACGATATTTAACGTATTAACCAGACGCAACTTGAAAGTTCAATTTGACAAATTTTCATTTTAAAGCAAGGACACAGAAAAACAATTAAAAGGGTTCCTTGGAACCACTGGGATTTATAGAAAATCACCCACCCTATACTAAAATTTCCAAAGTTTCATAAATCATTTACACTATTTACTGATGCTTCTAATTATGTAATAGGCGCTGTACTCACTCAGGAAGGACAACCTAGTTGCTATGCATCTAGGTCTCTCAATGACCATGAAAAAAATAATTCAGTGACAGATAAAGAATTCTTAGCGATAGTTTGGTCAGTCACATATTTCAGACCCTACCTATTGGGAAACAAATTTAAAATAATAACAGATCACCAATCAATAAAGTATTTGAACAAAAAGTATAGTGGAAAAGAAATTTCTCAACAAAATCAGCGATGGCTATTAAAATTATCTGAATTCAATTATGAAAGAGAATATCTGAAAGGGAGAGAAAACTTAATAGCAAACTTCCTAAGTAAAATAGAAAATGTAAAAAATTTAGACGATAACGAAGCGTCAGACAGCTACAACACACTCCGAGCCAGAACAATTACTAGACCATTTTCCAATTAAAGAAGAAATTGTGAATAAATATAAAACACAACTTATTCTAACCAACAATGTTACAGCAGAAGTAGAAGTAGTTTATGGGAGGAGAATAATACAAGTTAATACTACTAAAAATCAGACATATTGGAAAGACTTGTTTATAAAAACCATTAAACCAGGAAAAACAGGTATATATACAGACCTATCATACCAGGAATACAATAAAATCCAACAAATTCTAATAGATCTATTTAGCCATGATAAATATATTTCATTTATTAAATGTACTCTTAGGGCAAGAGAAATAAAAACACAAGAAGAACTGCATAGACAAATTTCGAGGTATCACAATAATGAAAGTATTCACAGTAGTATAGTAGAAACATATAACACACTAAAAAATAAAATATATTACCCTAACATGATAAAGGAAATACAAATAATAATAAATAACTGTAAAACCTGTTTAGAAACTATGTATGAAAGAAACCCAATCAAGCCTAAATTTAACCTCACAGAAACACCTAAATCCTCAAATCACACCATTCTTATGGATGTATTTACATTCCAAGGACAATAATTTGTACCCTTGATTGACAAATTAACAAAGGAAGCTTATGCCTATCATTTACCAAACAAAAATTGGGCAAAAAGGATAGAAATATTGGAAGAACAATTTTCTAAATTTGAAAAGCCAAAGAAAATTATAACTGACAATGAATTCAAAGCACATCAATTAGTAGAATACTTAAATAGCCATGAAGTAGAATTACACTTAACCAAACCCAATAATCACACCGGAAACTCCGACATAGAAAGATTGCATTCGACAATTCAAGAAAAACTTCTTAGCCTAAAGGATACTCACACTTATTTCAAAACTACATAAAGTTATACAAAATTACAACAGTAGGTATCATAGTACTATCAAAATGACACCAGATCAGGCAATGCACACAGACAGTAATAAACTAAAGCAAACTATTATTGAAAACAAAAAAAAATACATTAATAATGCTAATAAGAAAAGGGATTATATAGAAAACAGAAACATAGCACCAATAAAAAACTACAAAAGACTAAGGTATAAGTAAGAACCAAGATATAGAATAAAAAACATCACTAATGAACATATTTCAAATATTATACGAATACGTAAATTTGCAGATTTTAATACTTCTAATGGCCCTCTGCAACAAAGCAGCAGACGCTAAGTTAGTTATAAATAAAATCGAATCAACTAACGGCTCTGTGAAATTAAACATGGGAACAACGGAAATGATAAACGGGACTGTTACAATCCTCCACCTAATCGATTCACAAGAAATTATAAAAACAGTCGAACAAATAGAAGAGAATTTAGGACAAATACCAATTGGAATAGATAAAGCAATAATAAAAGAACTGGACACTGTCAAATCAAAAGTACTTGCAATTCACTCCAATAGACGTAAGCGAGGATTAGTCAACATCATAGGAACTGCACATAAGTGGCTATTCGGAACTATGGATGACAACGATCGAAAAGAAATTCTGGAACACATGCAAATAACTGAAGAAAACGACCATAAAGCCATCGAAACAATAAACAAACAAATAATGCTTAACTCACACTTTAATGATACTATATTCAATTTAAAAACTTTAATAGAAGGAGATAGAGGTAGAATTCTCAAAATACTTAACAAAACAGATGAGACCCAAAAGAATATAATATAGCAACAAATTATTTTAGACCAGTTATTTAAATTAAATTTGATAGAAAATAAAGTAGACCAAGTATTAGACAACATTGCCTCAACCAAATATAATATTTTGCATCCAGGCATATTAATTCCAGAAGAAATAAATACATTCAAAATCAATTATTACATAATTAAACACTCTAGACTAGGAATGATGAAATATAAAGATAATGTCCTCATAATTGCAATTAAAATCTCAACAACTATAATAGAGGTCAAGGCAGGCGCGAACGCAAGGGGGTTTTTGGGGGTTCACATAATTTCATAATTTCAATTTGGCCATTCACACGCTTGTAACATATCGTCCATACGAAATTGCTGGAAACAGAAGAAATACGTAGCACTATCAACGTATTTGCAAAAGAATGGCCAAATGACATCAAAATATGTACTGATGATTTTATAGGCGAAATGAGGATGTGGCGCAGGTAAAAATTCCTTTCTTTCATTTTGTTGATATTTGTTTGAATGTTAAATTAACTATGGTTGCAGACATTGCTTAAATTTTCCAATTGATAAACGGCCAAACATTTTTATAGACGCTCTCAATTGCTGCGATTCAACGTTGTACCAAACAATACATCGCTTTTGCAGATCGGTGCAACTCTTCCCATATCTGTGGCATCAAGTGAACGGTCTTTTTCTTGTCTTCGCAGATTGAAAACTTATCTGCGTAGCAAGACTGGTGAGGAGCGGTTAAATGGCTTGATGTTGCTTAACATATATAGAGATATTGACGTGAAATACGAAGAAGTTTTAGATATGATGGCTAAAGTACCAATATGAATGGGCATAATTTTGTAAAATATTCCAACTATGAATTAATAGTATATAATAATAAAATAAGACATTATTTATGAAACATTTTTCAAATTTTATTAGCATTAATAATTGTCTCATCTCTCATACTTACAATCATTAAGAAAAAAAAACAAGAAACTTAAAGTTGTCGTAAAAAATATACAAGAAACCCTAAGAGCAACTACTCCCAATTCAATTCAGGGGAATTTCAAATCAAAGGGGGGTGAAGTTACATATGACCCCCAGTACAGAGTTGAAAAACTTGCTGACGGCACATATATTTATATTAAAAATAAATGAAGAGTAAATTATTAATGCTAATGAACTGGAATTTCCGATAATGTCAATTTAGCAGTTAAGAATTAATTAATATTTCCATCTCTCGTTATTTCTGTGAAGTAAGCAAATCTAGAGTATAAGTAATACTGCAAACTGTAAAAAGAGTTGTTGTTATTCCTATATAATTCGACAGAGTGTGCAGCCAAGTTTAGGACAGCGGCACTCTGAAGAAAAATAAAATAAAAATTATAATCAACGGAAGTACAGTTTTTTCTTTTGATCTTTTTATCAATTATTTAAGTCGTGCTATTGACTCTGACTTGGTGTCATTTCTAGGAATGTTTGTCTTCTCAAAGGCTTTCGACAAGGTGTATCACAACGTACAAAATGAAGAACGTGTTTCGGTTTTCTAAGTCGGCTGCTAATTTAATCTTGTCGTACCTTTCCGGAGGGAGTCAAGCTGTCGTCTTAAGTAGGAAGTCATCAGGTTTCATTAATTTATCATCTGGAGTATCTCAAGGCTCAATACTTGGGTCTTTATTATTATCTGTTTTCATAAATGACCTCCCAATTGCTGTTATGTTCTCGTCATTATATATTTATGCTGATGATGTGCAAATATATCTAAGCTGCAAACTAGGTATGATTGAAGACGGGGCTGAGAAACTAAACAGCGACCTTAAAAGCATTATGTATTGGTCAAAAACAAATAAGCTTCTTTTAAACCCAAACGACCGAAATGCTCAGTTCTTTATAAAAATAAATTCGACTTAAGCTATTTACCAGTTCTTTATTTGAACAACACTGAAATAAAACATGTCGATAAAGCTAGGAATTTTGGAATTTTGTTCAACTCCACGCTTAGTTGGGGCTATCACGTTTAGTTGGCAATTGACAAGATATATGGCTGCTTACGAAGCTTATCCCTATCCAAATACTTTACACTGTAATATATCAGACTGAACTTAGCAAAAACTATAATTCTTCCGATTCTACTCTGTGGATGCGAAGTTTTTTGTAGTCTCAATTACGAAAAGAAGAGAAACATTACCGTGGCTTTTAACAATGTTGTTAGATATGGCTACAACCTTAAGCGTTTTGAGCAATCTAGCCTCCATATACATATGTATATATTAAATACTGCACACTTAAGACATTCAATATCGTAATAATTACCAATCTTATCTGTATGTGAAAATTGAATTGTCAATGTTCACATGCACAAATTCTGAACGCCAATTTTTTGTTTATGTTATCAAGCAGTGGAACTCCTTACCCCTAGACATAAGGAAACTTCGTGGCATAAAGAATTTTGAGATGGCTCTCCGGTATTCGGCAGATGATTTTGAATTTAAAATCAATTTTTGTAGGAGTATTTATATGAAATCAAAATCAAATCAAATATTTCTTCTTTGCTATTCTCCTATAAAATTGTATTTAGAAATTTGTTAACTACATTAACATACCTATAACTTTCCAATCAATTCAGTTAATTCAAAATTTAAAGAAAAATCCACACTAAACCTAACAAAGCTTAAAGCTAAATAAAATGTAACGCACAATTAAGAAAAAAGTAAAAGGACAAACTATCAACTGATTAGTTAAATAAACGAAAATTTAAAACAAAAATAACCTAAAATATTATGCTGGAAATTGTGTGTTTTTTTATTTATTCTAAACGCTATATTGTGTGAATTCCTGGTTAAGTTTTCCAGCAACTCTTCTGTATATGCTATGTCCGTCTGTATTCGTCCATCAAACGTAGGTCGTCAGTCTCGTCGATTTGTGACTCGCGCCTCGGGTACTTGACGAGATGTAGATCTCATCCGTCCTTACCACTACCTGCTACCTGCTAAGACCCAGAAGAAGGCTGACCGAGACTTCCAAAATCAATTTCAGCACAGACAAGGCTTCAAGACCAACGCTTACGCCTCACAAAAAACAAGCCTTGATTCCTTGTTAACAGACAGCGTTTGGCCTCTCCACTCAATCGCGTTCTTAGCTTATTCACAGACCTTCGACTACCTCACAGAAACCACTAGCTCAACGCCAGTGATTGGATAGCTGCCTTCAGTCTGTGACTAAGCAAAAAGCATGAACAGCCTTCAAATTTAGAAGGATAGAAAAAAGGAAGAATGCAAAAAATCGAATAGGCGAATGAGGCTGATTAATATGACTCCAATGCGAATATCTTCAAAATAGGTCGTACCTGTAAATAGCTGGTTTTGGTAAAAATACCATTGCATTACATTAAGCAGACTGCGGACAAACAAACAAAAATATGCTTCTGGTAAGGAGAAAGATGGGGAAGGAACACACGAAGCTTATCCTTACTAACGTAAATTAAATCTAAACTATCCTAACGACTTAAGTTAATCTCTCAACTAATACTTAACAAACCTAAACTATCCTAAACTTAACGCCTAACATGCAATTCATCCTTCCCATTGGCTTTCCTCGCCAAAGGGTTAACCAAACACCTAAAGTAAGCTTGTTGTTATTGGCAAAGGCTCCAGCCCACCCTTTATGTTTTGCGACACAACGCATAATGTTATTGTAGTAGAGGGAAGTCACCGTTCATCTATAGAAGGACTGCCCGATCGGCCATTCACATACCAGGAGCAGAAGAAAATTGCATTTGTCGCTACGTGCGCAATCTTAAGCTGTTTAGCATTATTCGTTGGTCCTTGTTTGACGTTGTTAAATGTATGTACATGTATAAGTATGTGTAAATTGAGTTTTGTTATACCATATCACACGTACCAGTATGTACCTGTATGTTATGTTTGTCGATATGCGACCGAAATGATAAACAACTATGTAGACAATAACGAAGTTATTAAAGAATACATTTAAGTAGCGAACAGTACCCATATGCATATACATATTTTGTGGAATACGCCAAGTTTTGGTCCTGTTAGATGCTGGTAATACTGGACTTTAGCAAAAACAATTGGGGCAGAGGCCTGAGTTATCTTCTGATTACAACTCAATGCATATCTAACAAGGAATGAAAAATGGTTTACCGAAATCGTTTGTTTCGCTCTACATACGAGTATCTCTGCTAGTTTTGCTAGTATCAATTTGCTGGTACCAATTGACCAACTGATATTAGTCGTTTTAATTATCATCAATGGTCAACATAGTCACCTTCTAACATGCAATGTTTTAACATACAATGTAATAACAATACGAAACCTAATCAAATTTACTGATAAAGAAGTTACTATTGTCCATTAAGTTTTTTTTTTTTTTTTTTCACTGTTGTTATAATGAATGTTAAACTATGATCTACGAGGGACGCCTAATAAGTTCTTCGCCTCTAATACCCAACAAAGAGTCATCTTCTCATTAGTGGTAGCACTTACTGCGGCACTCATGTCAGTCGAAAACGGAAATTCTCGCAATTTTGAGCACCGTGCCGTGATAAAGTACCACGTCAAAAAAGGAAAATTGCCTAAAGAATTCTGGGCCTTTATATACCATGGTCAAAAATTGGGCTCGCTTATTTCAACAAGTGCGAGCTGTGAAGACGACCCCCGACCAATGCGTTCTGTGTCAGTGGTCACTGAAGAAAACGACGGAAAAGTTGAAAAATTAGTTCTGGCCGACCGAAGAATAAAAATGTGGCAGATAGCGGACGAGTTGCACATCAGCAAAGAATGGATTGGAGAAATTTTGCACGAGTATTTAAACATGAAAAAAAATTGTGCGCGCTGGGTACCGAAAATACTCGCGCCATTCGACATGCAATGACGGCCCGAGTACTGCAAAGATTTTTTGGAGTTAGCCGGGGACAATTTCGACGAAATTTGCAACCGAATCCTAATTGTAGATGAAACTTTGGGCAACTTTTTTCCTTTTTTCCAATTTGAAAAAGGAGTTACGAGACCGGGGATTTGCATATGAGCACGAGATCAAGGCGGCCGTAGAAAGTCATTTTGAAGGCAAAAAATATTTTTTTGGTAGTATTAAGGCAATGTATGCCCGATATGAGAAATGCACTTCACTAGAGGGAGATTATATTGAGAAATCAATTTTTTTTTTAATCGGATCTCTTCTTTCACTTAATGGCTTAAGCCGCGAAGTTATCAGCCCCTCGTATGTATATGAGTCAGCGGTGATAAAAAAAGGCTATTATCATCGATAAATGAATTCATAAGATCGATGATTTCAGTCTTGCCTTCATCTGTCTTCCTTCTGTAGGCCTTCATCTTCCTTTATCTTTACATTATTTGAACTTTATCTCAATTCTGTATCTTTGTTCAATTCGTTTTATTTCTTTGAATTTGTAATAATAGTAATAAATAATGTAGCATAATAATAACTACGCTCCCTAAAAGTATGATGCAACAAATTCCGAAGTGCCTTTTCATTCTGGCAGAATTTTGGTCCGAAGTGTCCTTTCATTCGAGGTTCGTGTCTGCGATGAAGTCTCCACAGTTCATGTCAACGAAAGGGACGGATAATATCACGGATAAGAGGGAATTATAACTGCAAGAATTATTACATCAGAATTTCTCTTGTTCCAGTGGTCGAAGAATTTGCTAGAAATTTCTGGCTATCAGAAACTTCTGCTATATAAGGACAGATGGCGAATGAGAAGGTGCAGTAGTTTTTAAACTGTGGCGAAGAGATTAGAAAAGTGATAATGGGCGAAGTTGTAATTTTGTGATAAATTGAAAGTTGAGAGTTAACAAGAAGAAGTAATTAGTTTGGATTTGTGAATTAAGTAATTGAAAGGAGATAAAGTGATTAGAGAGGAAAGAGACCTTGTAAGAAAAGAATTGCGAAGAATAGTATAGTGTGAACCTGAATTGTTCTATAGAAAAAAAAAAAAAAAATAAAGAAATAAATTTCACAGAATATCGTTTTATCTACTCGAACCGTAGCTCGCATATTACATTGGTGTCAGAAGTGGGATAAAACTTATTCTGTGAATAACTATTTCCGTGGTGTGAAATTGCATAAGTAAAAAAAAAAAGGAAAAAAAAAAAAAAAAAAACCATTTCTGTGTTGAGTTAATTAGTTGCGCAAAATGGGTCGCAAATTGGGAAAACTAACTATAATTCAACTAAAGGCAGAAGTAAGCGGAATCTCGACACAACTGGGGGAAAAGATGCCCTACTGATTCGTCTGGAAGAAGCAGTAACGCAGGAAGGTGAAAATCCGCACGACGTAGAGTTTGACGTGGAAGAGGAACCAGCAAGTACAGCAGCCGACCCGGGTATAACAAGTCTGCTCCTGCAACTTAAGTTAGTCATGGACGAACAAAAGAAAGCAATAGAAGATCAAAGGAATTCTCTAGAACTTAAGCTGGACGAACAAAAGAAAGCAATGGGCGACCAAAGGAATTCTCTAGAACTTAAGCTGGATGAACAAAAGAAAGCGATGGACGAACAAAAGAAAGCAATGGACGAACAAAAGAAAGCAATGGACGAACAAAAGAAGATGCTCTGGAAAGTAAACTTGATGAGCAAAACAGGAACTTGGAATCCAAATTCGAAGTGATCGAAGAGAAAATCGAGAAGGTCGAGACGCAACTCGAAAAAGTCGAAACTAGATTCGATGAAAATTTTGAGAAACATGAAACTCAGTTCGGGAAGATAGAGACTCAGTTTGCAAAAGTGGATACGCAATTCGAGATAGTAGGAAAGCAAGTCGAAAATCTTGCTAAGGAGCTCAGCAACGTGAAGAGACAGAAAGCACGGGAATATTCCACTGACGGTCTGAGAAGAAAGGAGATGCAGCCTCCTATCTTCGATGGTCAAACATCATGGCCAATTTATAATTGGCAATTCGAAGCGGCCGCAATGACCAATAGCTGGGACGATGAAGAGAAGTCTATTGCACTCACACTTGCACTGAGGGGTCCAGCTGCGGAGCTCTTGCAGACCATCCCGGAAGATAAACAGCAGAACTACGACTCTCTGGTTCAGGCTATCGAGATGCGGTTTGGGGATGAACACATGCAGCAGGTGTACAGGGTTCAGCTGCGTAGTCGAGTCCAGAAAAGGGGGGAAACGCTCCAACAGTTGCAAGCGGATATAGAACGACTAGCCCATCTTTCATACCCTAAAGCCGGTGAGGAGCTTATCAACGAAATGGCGGTGGAAGCTTTTATTCAGGCCATAGAGGACAGACAACTGCAAATGGCTGTAAGGATGGCTGAAAAACGAACACTCCCCGAGGCATTGGCATTCGCTTTGACAATGAAGGCTGCGGACCAAGCATACCAGGGAAATGTCCGTAGTGGAATGCTCATGCCAGAGAACAGCCGTCATGGATGAAGACAGAGCTCGCGGAAGTCAAATCCGTTGCTGGAATTGCAACCAAACCGGACACCTACAACGGCAGTGCAGAAGTGCACCTAGACGAGGAAATTGTCCACATTGCACCAGTAGGAGAAGCAGAGAGGAAGCATCTGGCTGTCAGTCAGACTTACCAAAACCAGCAGTCGGGAAATGCGTAAGGACCAACTTCGCGGGGCAGCAGTTGGTTACTGGAATCGAGGCCCCCAGAACCACCATTCAAGTTTCGCAAACTAATCGGGGTAACAAGAGCCTGACAGTGGAGGCACTAATCAACAAGAAGAAGTGCGTAGCCACCATCGACACAGGTGCCACCGCCTCCATTATAAGAAGAGATATCGTCAGAAGCTCATGGCTGCACAACACCAACAGCTACCGCCTGAAGACTGCAACAGGGGAAATGGCGAAGGTATTTGGAGAAGTTCGTCTTACGATCACTCTGGCGGGACTGACGTTCTCCCATGCATTTCTGGTGGCAGATATATGCGACGAGTGCATCATCGGAATAGACTTCATGAAAGCAAATGAAGTAATCTTGGGCATCGGGATGCAAGTACTGAGGTATCGAAATGTGGAGATTCCGATGGTGTACGGAAACGAGAATGCCGTAACTCTCAGGACAGTCATCAGCAAAGACGAAGTTTTGCCGCCGTCTTCAGAGACAATCATTTAGACGAAGCTGGAAGGTGATCTTGGGAGCCACTGATTCTACATAGTAGAACCAGACCCAGAGAAGAATTCTCAAGACTACATCGTGGGAAAGACGTTAGTCGAACCAAAGAACACCATGGTTCCAGTGAGGGTTTTGAACGCAAGACCACACACTGTCAAACTAAGGCGAGGGGAGGTGACTGAAAAATGCACGCCGATTACCGCCGTCGTAACAATATCTGAACGTGATGCTCCAAAATCTCTCCCATCACCTTTGACAGCGGAAACGAGAGAGACGATTCTCCAGTCCAGTGAGCTGAATCAGGAGCAGCGAACTATGGCAGGGAATCTTATCAATGAGTACGCTGATGTATTTGCCTCACAGGACGGAGAATACGGCCGAACACACCTGGTACAACATGGAATAGACACTGGTGATACTAGACCAATTCGTCAGCCTGCTAGGCGCCTTCCATTGGCAAAGCAGACAGAAGTTGCAGAGATGGTGTCGGCAATGGAGAAAGAAGAAGAAGGAGCCAAAGAGAGTATTAATACCCTTTAATTGTTTCAGGGCACGGGCGTCAGGGAAAGGGGGAAGAGGAACAGAGGAGGTACCTATGTACGTTGGCTTTGAATGTTTGAAGGTTGTAGTGATGGGGAAATACAAAGCCTGGTAGATCGTTCCACATTCGTGTTGTTCGGCTTATAAATGAATCCCTATATTTGACAGTACGACCGAAGTTTGGCTTTAGGGTAAACTGATGTGCATTCGAAGCATGTCGCGTATTGCGGGTGAAATTTTGAAGGGGAGGAATGCAACTGGCTATTTCGCTGGAACATTTTTTGTGGAAAAAACGATAAAACAGGGAGAGACAGGAGACATTTCTCCGATGTTCTAGTGAATGAATGGAATTCACAATGTCTCTATCACCTATAAGTTTTAACGCGCGATTTTGTACCCTATCAAGAATGTTCAAAACGGTCTTGGGTGCACCAGACCAGATATGGGCGTTATATTCCAGCTTAGGGCGGATGAATGCCTTATAAATTGAGGCCAGATCAGACGGGGTAAAATATTTCTTGCACCGTTTAAGGAATCCTAGACATTTTGCAGCAATTTTGGCGACCTCGAATATGTGATCATTCCATCGAAGATGGTTATTAATACACATACCGAGAATGGCAAGTCTTTCGGTTTCAACGATGCAAGTACCATCCATGGATAATGGTTGAGGGTTTTGGTTTCGCTCGAGAGACAGGAGACAGCATTGTTTTTTGGAAGCATTAAATTCCACTCTGTTGGTTGAACCCCATTTAATTATGCTGTCCAGGTCGGAATTTAATGTGTTTAACATACGTTGCCGTTCACCTTCTACGGCCGAAGAGCAAGGACGTGAGTTAGGGAACGAATATGAAAAACTGAGGGTACTGTCATCAGCGAAGGAATGGATTGGATTAGAAGTTGCAGACAAGAGATCATTTATAAAAATAAGAAAGAGAGTCGGAGACAAAACAGAGCCTTGGGGAACACCAGCATTTATTTGGTGAATTGCAGGAGTCCAAAACAACTTGTTGTACTGGTTAAGAAGAAAGATGGCAGCACGCGGTTCTGCGTGGACTATCGGCAGCTCAATTACGTCACCAAGAAAGACAGCTATCCTCTGCCACGGATTGACGACACGCTAGACCCACTATCATGGGATCTGCATGGCGATTGATCGGGAAACTACTGACTGTCCAAAACATGGATTGGACCAGTAGCGCAACAATCAAGTTCGTAATGTAGTGCTTGCTTTACCTCCTCGTGGTGGTCCCCGGGCAACTGCATGTATAAATCCTTATACATATAGGCAAGTGCGAGATTGTCTAGGGTCTTATGCCTAGGCTAGGTAACTTGGGCCAGCAACCCGCGTTACCGAAACTACAATAGCTATGGAAACCGACACAATGCCTCGGATAAGGACTGATAATACGTTGACGACCTTTGGCTATCGTACCCGGACTAAGATTGTTTTTTGGAATGTGAAGACGCTCCTTGACTCTCAGAGTGAAGGACCTCAGAACGCCAGATTTCTTCAATTGGAGCATGAGTTCATGCGATATAGGCTGGACATATTGGGAGTAAGCGAGATAAGATGGTTAGATGCGGGTGAGTACCAATCCCCAACGCGTAATACTGTATTACTCTACTCCGGAAGACCAACCGGTAACTCCCGTGGATATGGAGTTGGACTGCTGCTAACGCCAACAGCACGCAGAGGCCTAATTACCTGGCAACCGCACGGTGATAGGATTTTAACGGCCAGATTCCGGACGAGAGTACGTCGCGTCACCATCATACAGTGTTACGCCCCCACGGATGGTTCGTCTGAGGAAGAAAAGGAGAACTTCTACAACCAGTTGGGAGCTGTTCATAATGCGACACCCAATGGCGACATTGTCATTGTGATGGGGGACCTGAATGCCAAGGTAGGCTGCGACAACGAAGGGCTCAAACATGTTATGGGATGGCACGGACTAGGCAATCGGAATGACAACGGCGAAAGATTTGTTGACTTTTGCAACGCAAATCGTCTTGTCATAGGTGGCACCATGTTTGAGCACAAAGCCTGCCATAAAATCAGTTGGGTGTCAACTGACAGGCAAGCAACCTCCAACCAAATTGACCATTTTGCCATCAGTCGCCGTTTTAGAAGTAGTCTCCTAGACGTCCGAAACAGGCGAGGTGCCGACATGGGGTTGGTACGAGATCACCATCTTATGATAGCTACTCTCCGACTACGCACTGCTGCCGTTCGTAGATCTAATGACACAAGAATACCTAGGTTCAATGTAGACCGACTGAGAGTTCCCACAGTGCGCCAAGAATTAAGGGACCATCTCTCACGTGGAGTGGAAACAATCAGCAGCTCCCTGCCCGCCACCATCCAAGACCATTGGTGCGCTGTGAAAACTGTTTTCACATCAGGTGCTGAAAGGATTGTCGGTCGATCACAGGGAAACCATAGGGCGTGGCTTTCCGAGGATACCTGGAGAAGGATCAACGAACGAAAACAGCTAAGAGCTCAAATTGCAGCAACTCCAGCAGCAGGGAGGATCGAGCTTGAGTCCCTATATCGCATGAAGATGAGAGAAGTACAGCGTAGCGTGAGACGTGACAAGCGCAATTACATCAATGCGCTGGCTACGGAAGCAGAAGAAGCAGCAGCGAGGTGCGACAGCAGAACCGTTTATAGAATCACTAAAGAGCTTATAGGTGGCCGAAGCTCTACTCAACACCCAGTGAAAGGCTTAGACGGTTCGTTGCTAATATCGGATGAGGATCAACTGAAGAGATGGAAGGAGCATTTTGCTTCGGTTCTAAACCGAGTATTCGTCAGCAATATGCACCCAAGTCAGACTGAAGTGTCCATGGAAAGAAGTTCCCGAATTCGCACCACAACCCCCAGTAAAGAAGAGATTATTACCGCAATCAAAGCACTGAAAACTAATAAGGCGGTAGGACTTGACGGCATACCCGCGGAGCTTTTTCAAGCTGCGCCAACAGCATCGGCAGAGCTACTGTTCCCACTTGTTGGGAGAACATGGGAAGCCGAGAGTTTTCCAGATGAGTGGAAAAAGGGAATGATTGTCAAGCTCCCTAAAAAAGGCAACCTAATGCAGTGCGAAAACTGGAGAGGTGTCTGCGTGCTGCCTGCTGTGGCCAAGATAATAGCTAGAATCATCCTGGAGCGAATCAAAGAACACCTTGAAGACACACTTGACGCCGAACAAGCAGGTTTACGCTCTGGATCCTCCTGTGTCGACCACATCAACACCCTGCGGATTATCATCGAGCAATGTGTTGAATATCGATCACCACTTCACCTGTTGTTCATCGATTTTGAAAAGGCGTTTGATAGTGTCAATCGGGAATTTATTTGGCGTGCCTTGCGCAGGAGAGGCATTCCGGATAAATTAATAGCAATTGTCAAAGCTACATATGATGGGTCCACATGTCACGTTTTGCACAGAGGAAGGCTGTCTGAGGAATTCGAAGTCCAAAGTGGGGTTCGGCAAGGCTGCATACTTTCACCAATATTGTTTTTATTGGTGATTAGCGATGTGCTGAATGCGGCCTTATCAACAGGAAATTTAGGAATTCGATGGACTTTTACATCTGAACTCAAACACCTCGACTGCGCCGACGATGTATGCCTACTGTCTTACAGAATAATGGACCTTCACCAAATGACAGCAAATGTGGAGAGGGAAGCAGACGTCGTTGGGCTGAAAATTAACTCGGCAAAAACAAAAATAATCAGCCTAGGACCAAACTCATCAACTCATATATGCATTGCTGGACCAACGGTTGAGAGAGTAGAGAGTTTCCAATACCTTGGGAGTATTGTCTCAACCGATGGCGGAACCGAACTGGATATAGCCAGCCGAATAGGTAAAGCAAAATCTGCGTTTGGGATGCTATCCATAGTTTGGCGAAGTAATGCAATTAGCTTAAACACCAAGCTACGACTGTTCCGTTCCAACGTTGAATCCGTGTTGCTATATGGATGTGGTACCTGGAGAGTGACCGTCACTATCACGAGGAAGCTGCAAACGTTTGTCAATAGGTGTCTACATTACATCTTAAGGATATTCTGGCCAAACCGTATCTCTAACGAACAGCTTTATCAGAGAACGGGATATGAACATATAGGCACAACCATACGACGACGAAAGTGGCAGTGGATCGGTCACACTCCGAAAGGGTGACAGGTACATAGCTAACCAAGCGATGCAATGGAACCCGCTTACCCAGGATGGCAGGTTACTCGGCGGTCCTAGGAGTACGTGGCGCAGAACAGTTGAGAAGGAAGCACGGCAACTGGCAAAGAGTTGGGGAGAGCTGAGGCACATTTCCAGAAATCGCACACGATGGCGCGTAGGCGTTGTAGAGGCCCTAGGACCCACAAGGGGATACAGGACATAAGTAAGTAAGACCCACTATCAGGAGCCCGGTGGTTTTCCACTCTCGACTTGAAGAGTGGCTACTGGCAGGTACAGATCCATCCAGAAGACCCGGAGAAAACCGCCTTCACCGCAGGAAATGGGCTATGGCAATTCACAGTAATGCCATTCGGGCTGTGCAATGCTCCGGCGACTTTCGAGCGATTGATGGAATGTGTCCTGCAAGGGTTAACATGGAAAACCCGCTTGGTATACTTGGATGATGTCTTCGTCGTAGGAAAAACGTTTGCGCAACACCGAGACAATCTAAGGGATGTGTTTCAAAGGCTTTGAAGTGCCCACCTGAAGCTCAACCCCAAGAAGTGCGCCCTGTTTAGAGCGGAAGTCAAGTACCTGGGACACATAATTTCAGCGAAAGGAGTGAGAACCGATCCAGAGAAGGTCGAAGCGGTGAAAAACTGGCCAGTACCCAAAGACAAACACCAACTAAGGAGCTTTCTGGGCCTAGCCACCTACTAGAGACGATTCGTGAAGGATTTTGCCGGGATCGCAAAGAGCCTGCACCAGTTGACGGAAAAGGGAAAGCAATTCAAATGGTCAATTGAGTGCGAGAAGAGCTTCAAAGCACTTAAACAACGGCTATGCGATGCCCCGATACTAGCTTACCCCACTCCCGGGGAAACGGTCATTGTGGATGCAGATGCTAGTAATGTCGGGGTAGGAGCCATACTCTCCCAGGTGTATGGCCAAGAGAAGGTGGTTGCGTACTTCAGCAAGGTGCTCTCTAAGCCAGAAAGGAACTACTGCATGACAAGGCGGGAACTTCTAGCTTTGATCTTGGCTACGAAGCATTTTCACAAATACCTCTATGGGAGGAAGTTCGTTCTTCGCACAGACCATGCAGCCTTAAAATGGCTATTACAGTTCAAGAGTCCTGAGGGTCAGGTCGCAAGATGGATCGAAAGGCTGCAAATCTACGACTACGAAATACAGCATCGTAAAGGAAGGCTCCACTCTAATGCGTATGCACTGTCCCGGAGACCATGCAGAACGGATTGTAAACATTGTGCGCGTCAGGAAGAACGGGAGCTGGTTTCCATCCAAAGAATGAGAGCCGAACCTATCGCCGGCTGGAGCGTAGTTGAGATCCGGAACGCTCAGAAGGAAGACCCGGATATCGAGCCGATTCTGGCCTGGAAGGAGAACATGGAGAAACCGGATCATCAGGACATCTCTCACAGAAGCCCGACCTTAAAGGCATATTTTGCGCAGTGGGACTCCCTCCATGTCCAAGAATCTGTTCTGAGAAGAAAATGGGAATCCTCCGACGGAAAGTCGTTTGTAATGCAGCTTGTCGTACCGCGGACGAGGGTCAAGGAGGTGTTACAGGAAATGCATGGCGGGGCGTCCGGAGGCCACTTGGGAGTGAATAAGACGCTAGAAAAGGTACGAGAACGTTTTTATTGGTTAAAAGCGAAGGAAGATATCGAAGACTGGTGAAGAAAATGCGACGTGTGTGCAGCTAGCAAGGGTCCGAGAATCAAAACTCGAGGTAAGATGCACCAATACAACGTGGGAGTACCTTTCGAACGAATCGCCATTGACATCGCCATTGGCCCTTTCCGGAAACCGACAATGGTAATCGGTACATACTCGTAGTAATGGACTACTTCAGTAAGTGGCCGGAAGCGTTTCCGATCCCTAACGAGGAAGCCAGAACCGTGGTGGAGCAGATCGTCTACAATTGGTTTAGCAGATTCGGTGTGCCCTTGGAATTGCATTCTGACCAAGGGCGGAACTTCGAGTAAAGAATCTTCCAAGAGATGTGTCAACTACTCGGAATCAAAAAGACAAGGACAACCCCGCTTCATCCACAGTCGGACGGTATGGTGGAGCGTTTCATTAGGACTTTGGACGAACATCTCTCGAAGGTCGTAGGTGACTACCAACGGGATTGGGACCGGCAGATTCCCTTGTTTTTGATGGCCTATAGAAGTGCCGTCCATAGCACTACTCGACATACGCCGTTCGAAATCTTATTTGGTGGAATAGCTCGTTTACCCAGTGAGGAGAAATTTGGATCTCCTACCAATGAGCCCAGAAATGAAGAAGAGTACGTGGCGTACCTTAGGGAAAGACTTAGGGACATACACCAAAGGACCAGAAGCCAGATTAAGATGACGAGCGACCGCATGAAGACCAGGTATGATGCCAAGGCAACAACGTCAGGATTCCAGGAAGGAGATCTGGTGTGGCTGTATAATCCCCATCGCCAAAAGGGGAAATCACCTAAATTGCAGCGGAACTGGGAAGGTCCCTACAGAATAGTAACCCGCATAAACGATGTTGTCTACCGCATCCAGCGAGGACCAAGGGCCAAAATGAAAGTGGTTCATGTGGATCGACTGAGTCGATACAATGGCCGAAACGACTTGTTCGGGACGAACACGTCTAAGAGGGGGGCAGTGTAGCATAATAATAACTACGTTCCCTAAAAGTATGATGCAACAAATGCCGAAGTGTCTTTTCATTCTGGCAGAATTTTGGTCCGAAGTGTCCTTTCAATCGAGGTTCGTGTCTGCGATGAAGTCTCCACAGTTCATGTCAACGAAAGAGACGGATAATATCACGGATAAGAGGGAATTATAACTGCAAGAATTATTACATCAGAATTTCTCTTGTTCCAGTGGTCGAAGAATTTGCTAGAAGTTTCTGGCTATCAGAAACTTCTGCTATATAAGGACAGATGGCGATTGAGAAGGTGCAGTAGTTTTTAAACTGTGGCGAAGAGATTACAAAAGTGATAATGGGCGAAGTTGTAAATTTGTGATAAATTGAAAGTTGAGAGTTAACAAGAAGAAGTAATTAGTTTGGATTTGTGAATTAAGTAATTGAAAGGAGATAAAGTGATTAGAGAGGAAAGAGACCTTGTAAGAAAAGAATTGCGAAGAATAGTATAGTGTGAACCTGAATTGTTCTATAGACAAAAAAAAAAAAATAAAGAAATAAATTTCACAGAATATCGTTTTATCTACTCGAGCCGTAGCTCGCATATTACAATAACATAGATTAAGTATACATACTCGTACTTAAACGCACATACCTGTACCAAAAACAAAAAGATAAATGTTACTGCTAAACTGCAGTAAATTAAATGTGCTGCATTCATCGCCCCTAAAATCCATCCACGCACCAGAATCGCATACAAACTCTCAATGTACAACAGCACAACATCAACCGATTTGTAAAATCAAATGACACCACCTCTTAGCACCCCTTGATGACAATGGAAAATTTCCAAAACCAACAATAGAGGTGACAAATTATCATCAGACAGGAGAGAAAGAGAGTCGTCATCTGGAAAAGCTCATCATCGTCATGGCCCAAGAAGGGCCTCTTCGCACCTTATCACCCAGCTTATTTTGATTCCATTTCTTATAATTTAACTAACGTTATGGCAATACAATTTAATTTAATGAGACATTACTCGCACGGGTTACTACTCGATTTCAATCGTAATCTTTAAAAAAGATCCAGATATAAAACAAAAATCGTATTAAATTCATTAAATTGCATCATTCATCACAAAGTCGACAATCGGATATTAGCGCTACATGTTCATCGAAATCATAAACGCACACATTCAAGGACTTTAAAAGAATGCATTCGAGTATCTATCGAGAAACACGCAATTGGTGTCAATTCATAGTGCGAAATGTGTACAAAAACACCCAATTGGTGTCCTTGTTTTCATTTCGCAAATTCAATCAGAGTGCGCGGCGTACAAAAACACAAAAGATCAAAAAATGAGTGAAAACGAGGAAGAACAGCTAGTACACTCAACGAAGGATGAAAATCGTCAAAGAAAATAAATCCCTTCGCGCGGTGCTTCTCGGACAAATGACAAAGGGAAAAAATCAAATCGAAAGCATAGAGAAAATGAAAATACACCAACTCGAAGTAAAACTAGGAATGTTGGAGTCCAGATTTGCCCACTTTAATACTGTCCAGAGTCACATCGAACGATTAGACGAAAAAGAATTGAACTCCAACAAACGGGACTTGTACGAGGAGATATATTGTACCTTAAAGTCGCAGATGTTAGAGAAAATACAATCGCTACGACCTAATGTGACAATGCAGTCATTTGCTTCGCAAATATCACAGTCAGTATAGCATCCCACATCGCACCCAAATATTCACTTGCCAAAATTTCAACTTATAACGTTCTCCGGATCACCAACTGAGTGGATGGACTTTTATAGTATTTTCTCGGCAATGGTTCACAGTAATTCACATTTATCGGACATTGAAAAATTTCAATATTTGAGCGGGTGTTTAAGCGTTAAAGCAGCTCGATTAATATAGTCACAAGAAGTCACAGAGGAAAACTATCTCAAGGCCATCGAAACTCTTCAAGCACGCTTTGAAACCAAGAGGTATGTTTCCAATCCCACATTAAGCAAATTTTTGAATTACAGGCCATTACCAAAGCATCTGTGTCAAACGTTTACAACATGGTGGACACAATTAATACAAATCTTCGGGGACTACTCTCACTTGCCAACAAGGAACATGTCACTAACGGGTTGTTATTATATCTACTCGTCTCTAAGTTGGAGAGCGACACTCAGTCCAAATGGGAAGAAGAAATTGCAACAAGGATAGACAATAAATTAAACCCCAACAGTTCCATATCGGCTATTAACACAGAGCATCCAACATGGGAAGACTTATCGGCGTTTCTACAAGGCAAGTGTCAAACAATGGAGATTGTGGAAGCCAATCTTCAGCCACTCATCGCACCTACTATCGCACCAACCATTACACCATCGTTCGCTCCAAAATCCCAAAAATTCGAGTTAGAGGCTAGAAACATCAACAACTCTAGCTTTGTAACATCGCAAACACCATCACCATCGCCATCATGTCTCTTCTGCAAGGCAATTCCATCGCACAATCCATTCATTTGCACAAAGTTCACCAACTTCAGTCCTAACAATCGCTTCAAGTTAGTGAAAGAACTCAAGCTCTGCATCAACTGCCTTAGGCCAAATCATCAAGTACAAAGCTGCAATTCCATCAATAAATGTCAACAGTGCCAAGCTTCGCATCACACACTATTTCATCGCCCCAAGCCTGAACAATCCCATCGAAGATCCGAAAGTGGACTCAAGCCAGAGGCGAGCACGTCAAAATCAGTTGCATTCGAGTCGATGTCGGCAGCTTTACAAACAAACAATAATGATAGCCATGTCATCCTGGCTACAGCACTGGTCCAAGCGCAAAACGATAATAGCACGAGCAATCCTTGATTCAGCGTCCCAACTCAATTTTGTCACCAATCGCATCATGCAGCTTAGGAAGAGGGCAACAGATGTAAACCTTTGCGGCATTGGCGGCTCCAAAGCAACCGCCCGCTATAGTTGTCAATTTAAGTTGCTTTCACTACACACATCATTCTCCACTGAACTCGAAACTGTAGTACTTCAGGATATCACGGACTATCATTCACGCCCATTCATCGATATCAAGGATTGGAAGTTCTCAGCGAATATTAAGCTCGCAGATATACATTTTAATCAACCGAGCTCAGTTGACATTTTGATTGGCGCTGGTTTGTTCTTCGACATTTTATTAGTTGGTCAAGTAAGGCTTGGGCTAAGCCTACCGACTCTTCAAAAAACCGTTTTAGGATGGATTGTTTCAGGCGCCACCAGGGATTCGCGCAACAAAACAGCTTACAAAACAACTCTCGCTGGTTTTGCACCCGATACATCATCACCGACAACTCCTATCATAGAGGAGTTATTGCAACGATTCTGGGAAGTGGAGGAAAAGATAAGCAACAAAAACGATCATAACTTAAAGGAGTTGCATTGCGAGCAGCTATTTCAAAGAACTACAACAAGATGTCCAGATTCAAACAAATTCATCATTCGATTACCATTCCGTAATACCCCAACAGTCCAAGGAAGTTCTTACACAATAGCCAGAACTAGGTTAGTAACACTCGAACACAAGTTTTTCGTTCTCCTCAATTGCCGACAGCTTATCGCAACTTTATTGTTGAATACATAGAGATGAATCACATGCAACACATACCAAGCTTATCAGAAGCTAAACAAACTCTTAACTAAATCCCTTACAGTTCATCAACAACGGTTCGAGTCGTATTTGATGCTTCTGTAAGACCTCATCAGTCAAGGCGCTCAATAACATTCTCAAGGTCGGACCAACACTGCAGGATGATTTATTCACCATCATCCTTCGTTTTCGCACTCATCGCTTTGTAGTCATGGCTGATATCATAAAAAATGTATCGCCAAATCATGCTTGATCCTTGAGATGCTAATACACAATGCATCCTATGGAGAAATAGCAAAACACGAGCAATCGAAACATACTAACTAAGGACTGTCACCTACGGTACAAGCTGTGCACCATACCTTGCAGTAAAATGCTTACGGGAACTTGCAAAAGATAACACCACGTTGTTTACAGTTGGGTCTGACGTCACACTTCCCGACTTTTATGTTGACAACCTGATGTCTGGAGCTGACACAATCGAAACAGTTAGCTTAATTAAATCAGAGGTCACCCAACTACTAGCATCAAGTGGATTTCCATTACGCAAATGGGCTGCTAATAGTGGGACCGCTTGTCAAGTTTTTATACGTACACTTACGAAAGGCAAGGCAAACAAATAATATCACTGATCTCAATACACAGGACAGACATCGTCACAAATTGCAAATATCACAATGACTACATAAAATTGGTTCAAGTATTCAGCTTCGTAGGAAGATTCACACATAATTGCAAAAATCGTCAATCCAAGAGATTCGGTCCTTTCACACCTGTAGAATTTCGAACATCACTTTCGCATCATTCGCAACATCCAAAGCACCCAATTCACACTGAAAATTGATAGCATTCAAAAGGGAAAGGATATTCACCACACAAGTTCACTTCGGTCATTATCACCAATAGTAGAAGAAGGCATTCTTCGAGTGGGTGGACGACTTCACAACTCATCCCGTTCACACAACAACATTCACCCAATAGTGCTACCAAACCACCACACATTTACATCAGTTTTGGTCCACTACAACCACAAGAAACATTTGCATGTCGGCTGCCAAGCACTACATAACATCCTTCGAGAGAAATATTGGATTATTGGAGCGCGGGACATCATTCGCAAGGTAATTCACAATTGTATAATTTGCTTTCGTTCCAAACCAATTAGGTATAACAAAGCAAATCATGGGAACATTACCTAAGGAGAGAGTGACTCCAGACAGAGCTTTTACTAACACAGGCGTCGACTACTCGTATTGTGGACCATTGTATGTCACTTTACGTATTCGAGGACGATCACCCGTGAAAGTCTACATTGCAATTTTCATTTGTTTCGCCACCAAAGCAGTTCATTTGGAACTCGTCAACGAACTCACTACAGCATCATTTATCGCAGCACTAAAACGATTTATAGCAAGAAGAGGAAAATGTGTAACCAATTATTCCGACAACGCCACCAATTTTGTCGGTGTTGATCGAGAGTTCCGACAACTACATTCACTTTTCGCATCAGAGGAACACAACACACTAGTCGCTAATACTTGCACAATGGAAGGAATCGCATGGAAGTTTATCCCACTCCGTTTTCCACATTTCAGAGGATTGTGGGAGTCTGCCGTGAAAATAGCAAAGCATCACATTCGAAAGGTCATCGGAAATGCATCACTATCGTTTGAAGAGTTAAACACCGTATGCTGTCAGGTAGAAGCCATAATGAACACCACTGTCCAATGATCCACACGAGTTAAGAGTGTTCACGCCTGGGCATTTCTTATTAGGAGCACCACTCACTACATTAGCAGAAGCAAACATAGCAGACATCGATATTCCTCACCTAAAACGATATCAACATATTTAGTGAAATCAACAGAAATTTTGGGGTCGCTGGCAAAAGGAGTACTTGCATCAACTTCAACAGCGTAAAATGTGGACCACATCCTGCCCGAACATCAAGGTCGGTGATTTAGTGTTAATAAGGGAGGACAAGATTCCTCCCCTTAAGTGTCCCATGGGAAGGGTTACAGCTACTCATGCCGGAGAAGACAACAAAATTCGAGTTGCAACCACCAAGACTTCAAATGGCGAATTCAAAAGGGCACTTACAAAGGCTGTGTCCACTACCACTATTATCCAATTCAACATAGTTTTGAAAACCACAGCTGCCAAGGCGGGCAGTATGTTACAAGTAAATTAAATGTGCTGCATTCATCGCCCCTACAATCCATCCACGCACCAGAATCATTTCATTTTTTTTTTTCATTTTTAGTGCATTTTTGTTAATCAATTTAATAACTTACATGCTAGACAAAACGCTTAAAACTAGCTTAACTAACTTAACTATACTTATTCTAACTTACTGGAACTATGCGAGCGCTCTAAGTTAAACCTAATACTTAATACTATGTCTTTCGACGTAACGTACATACATTTTTTACTTTTTTCATTATTTTATTTTTGCTTTTTACTAAGAAAAATAGATAAAAAAAAAACTTAGTAAATGAACATTTTTTTTTTTTTGTATTCTTATACAATATATAAAACTTATAAACTGCCTTAAAATAAATCTTAAAATATCTTATTCTGCCTTAATCTATCTTATTCTACCTTACGTAATTATATACATACTTTTTTTTTATTTTTTTTTATCAAGTGCTGTTTTTCTTTTTTTTATTTTTTTTTTTTTTATCCAAGTGCTGTGATAAATTTTAATTTTTTTTTTTTTTAAATTTTTTTTTTTTTTTTTACCTATACACAATACCTTACCCTAACACAATACCTAAACTTAAACTATGTAAGTCGGCCATAGGCAAGAACAGCCAACTTTAGACCTCAAACAGGCTACCCTGGATTAGGGGGAAACGACGAAGGAGTTTCCTCTCTTTCGGCTAGCCACCAGAAATGACCGTACTGACGTTGTACGTCCTCAACATCACGACCCGATACCGCCCTACTAAACCGGAGACGCTCCACACTGCCATGTGCAACGTCTCTGTCGTAGTTGAGTCGCCTATCCACAGCTGTCCGAGCAACGTGGAAGATTAGCGGCACTGCCAATCTGTTCTGGATCAGACCTTTCTCATCAAAATAGAGGAACGCCTCTGGGGGAACAAAGCCGTTAAGGCGCACTCTCTTGTGATACTCATAATTGGGGTAATAAGCCCCAGAGATCAGGTTGTTCGTCGAGCTCATTGCTCTTGCAATGTGCCTTCGAATCAGCTTGATAACGAAATTATCCACTCTTATTAGATTAGCCCTGTGGTATAGGACCTCATTGGGATAAAATTTTATGTACTGGGACTCAGGTGTTCTGTATAAATGAAGGCAAGCCCTCTCAAACACCCGAATCTTTTCCAAGAAGCTTGCTCCCACGTTGAACCACACGGGACATCCATATACGAGCATGGGCCGGGTGAGGGCCATTTAGCAGATTACCTTTACCCTTGCATCGAGTTGCTTGCTATAATAAAGTCTCTTTGTAAGGGCAAAAGCACCTTTGGCTCTGGCCAGAGCAGCATCTATATGTGTGTTAAAATATAGATATTGGTCTAAACAGAGCCCCAGGTATCTGACTACACTTCGACACGTAAGTGGCTGTCCGTGCGGTCCAACTATTGAGAACTTTCGCCAATTCTTTCTGGTATCCCTAGAGGCACCAGACAACGGCGTCCTAAAAAGAATTGTTTCCGATTTCTGGAAGTTGATCTTCAACTTCCAGTCATCGCAATATCACCGAATCTTATCGAAGTCACGTTGCAAGAGAATTGCAATGTCCTCGATTTTTGGCCCTGATCTGTACGCGATCAAGTCGTTTGCGTACGCAATGGCATGGTGATGAAAAGGATCGGTGAATTAACCGCACCTTGTTGCAGACCGTTTTTAATTAGAAATGTTCCAGCAGAAGTCACATTGCCATTTTTGACAATGAACTGTCTACTGGTGAGCATGTTATAAAGTATGTACAGCAGTGGTTTGCTTATACCCAGCCTGCTTAGCTTGTAGAAGAGTCCCTCTAACCATACGGTGTCGAAGGCCTTCTCCAAGTCAATCAGGCAGGCACCCGTGCATTGGTTCTTGCTTTTGTTCCATTGGATATCCGATACCAGTTTAGACGCGGCATGTATTGTATCATTCCCCGCCTTAAAACCGAATTGGTTATCCGGAATTATATTACTGTTCTCAGTCCACTTAAGCAGGGCTCTATTGATCACTTTTTCGAATACCTTGCTGATGTTCGGAAGGAGACTTATCGACCGGAGATTTGCCGGATTGGAAGTGTCCTTACCCCGTTTGGGGATGGGTTGTATCACTGCTGTTTTCCAATGCGCTGGATAATGTGCATGATTCAGTGCATTGTTAAACAGAGTGCTGTAAATGTCCACCGCTTCTAGAGGGAGATGTCGAAGCACAATGTTCGATACTCCGTCGGTCGATTCCTACAGACTTTTTCCTCCTCAATGAGCCGAAGATCGCTTGGAGCTCCACCTTCGGTATGTACGGGGGATGTACCCTTTCATCGGCGATGACATTATTTGCCATGTTATCGTCATTGAACTCGGTAAAGCCTATGTTCTCGGATCGCCAGTGCTCTATATCATTTCGAAGGTAAAAGTTATGCACAAGGACGCGATTTTCCAGGTCGTGGTATCATTCACCTTGTACACTTCCTGGAAAGTCGCTCCTATAGCCTCTACCTTCTCCTGCGGATCTTCGATCACAAAGAAGTTGTCATCCTCTACTGCGTTATCTGGATCTATACCTGCTGTTATTAGTATTTGTCCATTGTTCGTCGTTCGGGGGATCTTAAGACACGGAAGGTCGTTTTGATTATTCCTCCGAAATATTTTATTTATTCGCGGGAACATACTCGGGTTGTTGGATTTTACAGCCCGAATTTTGTTGTTCCAATGCGAATTTACAGAAAGTCTGTAATTTTCTCAAATTAATTTCTGGAGGTTTTTAGTCAACGACTTCTGCATTCTAACCTCCGAGTTTTGTCTGTCAGTAAACTGTCTGTACAAGGTTTTTAGTCTCGACAGCAGTCTACTTTTGTGTTGGTGTAGTGCGTCAATTGTTGCATTGCGGAATATGTCTGCGTTGTCAGTATGTTGATACCGAGGTATCGTATTGTCCATAGTTCATTTAATTGTTTCGTCCATTTGATTTAGGTATCAGTCAATCTCCTCGTTTGACAGATTCCTATTGAACGGTGGGTAGAGCGCATTCAAGGAGAGTGCTCTTGTCAAAGTTCTTGAGAAGCGAGTCCAACGCGTCCTACTATAATTGTAGGAGTACGTTTGGACAAACTCCTCTAACTCCGCAATTTCGTTGGGAATCGTTATTACGGCACTGAGTCCGTAATGGTCACTGTCATACACAAATGTGCGCAGGCAGTTTATAGTTTGTCGGTCCATGTCGGTCAGTTGTAACTGATACGAACAGCTCTTACAATCGTTGACCTGAACCAGCGAACGAACGCACCTACGACTGACAGTTGTCATCTTCAACAACGAGCGGAGTTCTCCATCGCGCCGCCATCGCAACAGACGTCATTTCACCTTTCCATTAATTTACATATATTCATTTTACTTAGAACCAATAATAATTGTACCCTTGAATTTAATCCACATTAAATGAATTATAACGTGTACTCATTCGTGTTTGCCTTTCTGAAAACCCCCATCACACACAACAATTGGCGACGAGGAAAAACAATTTTTTATTTAACCTCACATCAGACTTTGCACGCGGTGTGAAAGTCATTCATTTGTAATTTCTACCTCTACAATTGGACATCAGCGAAACTCAGTGGACATTCCATTAAATGGCAGAAATAGAAGAACTGCTTAAGGTATTGCTGAAGTCGCAGCAGGACTATCTCAACGTTCTCCAAAATGTTTCTTCGAGAGGAACAAGTGGAACAAGTGGCGGCATGGTACCACAATTTTCGCAGTTCTCGGCTGAAAAAAATACATGGGAAGTATACATGCAGCAGCTGGAGCAGCACTTCGTTGCGTATAAGGTGGTGAGTGACGATGACAAAAAAGCATATTTTTTATCATGGTTGGGTCCAGACATTTATAATTTACTGCAAAACCTTTTGGGGGGTGAGAAGGTAGCAAATAAAACATATAAAGATTTAACGGCAAAACTCTCCGAGCACTTTAAGAAAAAGGTGCACATTTCGTTGGCTCGTTATGAGTTTTGGAAGTGTCGCATGCAAAGCGGTCAAACTTACTCCGAATGGGTTGCGAATTTGAGGGGATTATCACGTTCATGTTTATTTGCATGTCAGAAAACAGATTGCGAGCAAGAATTCGTTGATGAGATGATTAGAGACGTAATCATTTTACATACACCACACGACGTGGTACGTACAGCAGCACTTCAGAAAACTAACCCTACATTGGCAGACGTTTTTTCTATTGCGGTGGCTTATGAAGCAACGAAAAAATCTCTCAAGGTTATTAAGGCTGATAGTGTTGAGCCGCTGGAAGTAAATCAAGTAAAGTCGGCAAGTTGGAAAGATTCAAGAGGCAGAAGTGGTGGTAGGCGACAGGGCAAAGAACAGTATCGTGGTGATAGTAGGCAAAAGGTGAAATCATGTCCCGGATGTTGGAGCAAACACAGTAGGAACTCGTGTAAATTTTCTAAAGCACAATGTCGCAAGTGTGGTCGCATCGGGCACATTGCATCAGTATGCCTCAGCGGCAAAGGCCAACAAGTACACAGAGAAAACGGATCAGAGTATGTTCAGCAGATAGAATGCGTATATACAGTTGGTGATATATGTCGAGTTGGTAGCAAGTGGCTTATTTATGTCAATATTAATGGTTACAAAACACAGTTTTTGCTCGATACAGGAGCTAGTTGCTCGCTGATTGGTCTCTCGGGATATGAGGAAATAGGTGCACCCGCACTTAGCAAAACTAGTCGCACACTTCTCTCGTATGGAAATACGAGCGTTCCCGTTCTTGGCGATTTGGATGTAAATGTTGAGTTTGGCAATCAGTGCAAACAATTACAGCTCTTGGTGGTCGATGTAGCAGAAGGGCACAATATCTTGGGTTTAGACTGGTTCACGGCATTTGGTCTCGAAATTAGGTCTCCCACACGGAAGGTCGTTTTGAATCTGACTTCAAACACAGATCAGATGATTAGTGACCTCATTCTTAAATATCCGGATGTAGCCTCAAAAACATTGGGATTGTGTGGTTCCATGAAAGCGCGTCTCTACATAAAACAAAATACGAAGCCGAAGTTTCACAAAGCGAGGCCTATTCCATTCGCTTTATTAGACGCATTCAAACAGGAAGCAAAACGTTTAGAGGATGCTGGAATCTGGAAGCCGGTCAGATTCAGTGAATGGGCTGCGCCCATTGTGGTCGTTTCGAAGCGTAACAGGTCGCTACGCATATGCGGTGACTTTAAGGTCACTATTAACCCGCATTTAGAAATAGACCAATATCCTATTCCAAGACCAGAGGAATTATTTCAAAAATTATCAGGTGGTAAACGATTTTCGAAAATTGATCTTGCAGACGCTTATCTGCAGATAGAACTCGATGATGAGTCAAAGTCTCTTGTCACTGTTAATACGCCTCTCGGGCTTTATGAGTATCAGAGACTACCTTTCGGAGTTGCTAGTGCTCCCGCCATTTACCAAAAGACCCTAGAACAAGTATTGTCAGGACTAAATTGCGCTATATATATGGATGATATATTGGTTTCTGGGAAAGATGACGATGAACACTTACGGAATCTTGAGTCAATTTTAGACCGATTATCTGAGCATGGGTTACGTATCAACCGTGAGAAGTGTTCATTCTTCCAAACTGAGGTCGAATACTTAGGGCACATAGTGGACCACAAGGGTATTCGTCCATCTCAATCAGGAGTTGTTGCAATTAAGAACATGCGGCCTCCCATTGATTTAAAAGAATTGCAAACATTTCTAGGAAAAGTTAACTATTATGGGAAGTTCATAAAAAGCTTTTCTCAAGTAGCTGCGCCTTTGAACCTTCTACGCAAACAGAACATACCTTTCAAATGGGGCCCATCTCAAGAGAAGGCATTCGAGAATCTCAAGAAGCAATTGGCGGAGTCCACCTGTCTTGTGCATTACAAACCGGAGTTGCCCATAGTCTTAGCCACCGATGCGTCGTCTTATGGAATAGGGGCAGTGATTTCTCACCTCGATGAACAGGGAAATGAATTACCTATAGCTTTCGCATCGAAAACCCTCTACGTACATCAGCAAAAGTATAGCCAAATCGAAAAGGAGGCGCTCTCTATAGTGTACGGAGTGAAAAAGTTCCACCAATACCTATACGGACGTACATTTACGCTAGTAACTGACCACAAACCATTAGTAACTCTTTTCCACCCAGATAAAAGATTACCAGTTATGACAGCCAACCGCTTACAACGCTGGGCGATCACTCTAATGGCGTATAACTATAGAATTCTGTACCGTCCCACGGGTAAGCATGCCAACGCAGATGCTTTATCTCGGTTTCCCATAGGACCAGATCTGCAGTTTGATAGGAAGCAAGAAGAGCTGTGCATGGAAATTTCTGCTGAGTGTGCAGATAAGGTAGACGCTTTCCCTATCATGAGATCTGACATTTTAAGAGCCACAGAAAAAGACACAGTTTTAAAAAGAGTTCGTCATTTTATACTTACTGGTTGGCCTGAGAAGTTGTCTGAAAAAGATCGTGACATAGTACCATTTTTCAGTAGAAGATTGTCCTTAGCAGAGTACGAAGGGTTAATTTTGCTGCAAACAGATCACCTACGTGTAGTAGTACCACAGCAGTTGCAAAGGCGGGTAACGGACATGTTGCATGAAGGGCACTGGGGTATAGTGCGAATGAAGCAACTAGCGAGGAGATATTGTTGGTGGCCAAACGTCGATCATGCAATTGAAACGAGGGCTGCCAATTGCAGAGTATGTCAAACAACCGCATCAGATCCCCGGAAGGAATTCAGTTCTTGGCCAACACCAGAATGCCCCTGGCAACGAGTGCATATAGACTATGCTGGCCCATTCATTGGAGGAATGTGGCTTATTTGCATCGATGCTTATTCGAAGTTTCCTTTTGTTGTGCCGATGAAAAATACTACCACCACTACTGCGACGATCAAAGCCTTAAGATGGATATTCACACTGGAAGGATTACCCGAAACCTTAGTATCGGACAACGGTCCGCAATTCACTGCCTCAGCCTTTGAAGATTTTTGTAAACAGAACGGAATCAATCACCTACGTACCGCACCTTTCCACCCTGCTTCCAATGGCGAAGCCGAACGCTTTGTCCGCACATTCAAGACGCATTTCAAGAAGATCCTGGAGGAGAATCCCGACAACGAATCACCGTTACAAAAATGCTTGGCCACGTATCGTACCACTCCAAACCCCAAAACTGGAAAATCACCTGCTGAATTGCTCCACGGCAGACAACACCGCAGTTTAATATCACAATTAGTTCCGGAACGCAGACCGAGAAATGCAGAAGCCATGAAGTCACTAACAAAGTATCACCAGAATCAGCCTGTCTACGCCAGAAACTTCTCGAAGGGTCCTCGTTGGATCGATGCAACAATCGTTAAGTCTATTGGAACCAAGATGTTTCTAGTCAAAACCCACAGAGGCCAATGGAAGCGCCATCAAAACCAACTGAGACCCCGAAGTGAATCAGGCAGTGCAGCCTACCACTTTCTTGAAGCGAGAAGATCAGCTGATCTCACATCAAATCATTCTAATCAGGCAAGTAGCTCTTCACATATCACTAATCCTATAAGCCATTCCAGCTCCAGCCCCGTAGCGAAGCCTATCCTAAAGATGTCGCCTACAGTTGCGGACACCCCGCGTCGTTCTAACCGGCTTCGTCGACCGGTAGTCCGGTTCCAGCCATAACGAGGAAGGAAGTTAAATTGGTGTGGAGGAATGATACGAACAGCTCTTACAATCGTTGACCTGAACCAGCGAACGAACGCACCTACGACTGACAGTTGTCATCTTCAACAACGAGCGGAGTTCTCCATCGCGCCGCCATCGCAACAGACGTCATTTCACCTTTCCATTAATTTACATATATTCATTTTACTTAGAACCAATAATAATTGTACCCTTGAATTTAATCCACATTAAATGAATTATAACGTGTACTCATTCGTGTTTGCCTTTCTGAAAACCCCCATCACACACAACAGTAACCATACGTCGAACAGCATAAGATCCAGATAGGAGCCGCTTCTAGGAAACGATGGACTATCTGTAGCTTTCAAATCGAGTTTATACTCGACACTGTGCCGACCCCACCAATTGAATAGTTGGTTCCCTCTAGGATTAGGTGTGTTGTTTCCCCAATTTCTATGTTTGGCGTTTAGATCTCCGGCCATGATGAAATAATTCTCCTCCGACTCCAGCCTTAGGCATCGAAAAAGTGTCTCGAGCTCTGAAATAAATAAAGTAGATTGAGTAGCTCCAGGTGCATAGAGTGCGACCAAGTGCATCCTCTTTCCACTACGGAGAGGGATGCACACGATACACGCTTCCAGCTCCTGGAACCTCCGCACTTCACCGCTGTACATAACTTTAAATTGCAGTTGTTTGCGTATGAAGATCGCAACACCTCATCCTTGTGTGGAGTTGGGTCGGTCTCTTCTGACAATATTGTATTTATTGTGCCCCAATTTGTGCTTCTGGGATAGCTTTGTTTCGCTAACCATAAGCACATCAGGGGTTTGGTCTTCATGCAACTTAAACAATACGGCTCTTCGCTCGATCCTAATCAGTGAATTCACATTCACCGCAAGGATCTTCAAGGATTGCTCCTCCATGTTCGTACCCATTACGACTGGAGGTGCGTTAAGCCCGGCAGAAGTGCGTAGATCTGGTCCACCCGCTTCGCCTGCTCCTGTACCTGACGTTGAAGCTGCTCCATCTGCCCTTGGATAGAGAGCAAGATGGCCAGCAAGTCAGTTTGAGCCCCCGGTGCTCTAGGCGCTGGGGCCTGAGAAGCAACCTTCGGTCTTTTCTGTTCCGCGTTTCCCCGACCTGCCGCCATTTGGGCGTAGGTCACTTGGGGAGACACGGATTGTGTTTGAATTGGAGCAGGTGGACGTTTCACTACAACCTTCTCCTGACGAACCAGATTTACTTTGTTAATATACTGGAACTTGGGACAACCCCGATAGTTTGCGGTGTGTCCCGAGTTCCTGCATAAAGCACACGAGAGCTGGCTCTTATCTGCCACTCCATCCTTACCCAGAGTGCATTCCTCTGCTTTGTGATTCTTTCCACACTTGACACATCGAGGCTGCATTTCGCAGTTCGACGCGGCGTGACCGAACCTTTGGCAGCGAACACATTGTAAAATGTTTTCGCTCCTTCTTAATTTTTCCCAGGCGACAACCTGGTAGTCTAGGACTTTAATACTCCTTAGATCATCCAGCTTGCTATTGGGTGCAAGCTGAACTAGGAAGAACGGAAGCTGACGCTTCTCCCTTTTTGCCTTAGCTGTGGTGAATGGCTTGACCCCTACGAATTCGAGCTCGTTGCACTCTTTCTCTTTAAGCAGCGCAAGGAGCGTCTACGGATCAGCAGCATTGTTTGCCGCTTTTCCCCCTTCGGGGTGAAGGAGAAGAACTCCGTCGTCGTGTCCTTTAACAGATCAGACAGCACCAGAATCGCACACACACTCGCAATGTACAACAGCACAACATCCACCGGTTTATAAAATCGAATGACACCACCATTTCGCACCCCTTGATGACAATGGAAAATTGCCAAAACCAACATGAGAGGTGACAAGTTATCATCAGACAGGAGAGAAAGAGAGTCGTCATCTGGAAAAGCTCATCATCGTCATGGCCCAAGAAGGGTCTCTTCGCACCTTATCACCCAACTTATTTTGATTCCATTTCTAGAATTTAACTTTCGTTAAGGCACTACAATTTAATTTAATGAGACATTACTCGCACGGGTAAATACTCATTTTCAAATATTTAAAAGTGTTTTTATTAGTAATTTTATATCTGTTCGTTTATATCTTTCAATAAATAAAATTGGATAAGAAAACAGTGCTCATTATTATACATAGTCGTTCTTTTCGGAGTACAGTCCGCTAGTAATTTGAGTATTATTCACATGCCATGGATAATTATGAAATGGGAGATGTATGGGTAAGGGGGATAGCGATTGTTACACATCATTCATGCGTTGCTAATGCTTACATTTTTAATTAGCAGAAGCAAATGAGTGCTGTTTTTTTTTGCTTCTATGTAGTTTATCTAATTTTGTTTACAATATATTATATAACGCAACTACGGGAATGTTAAAAAAAAAAAATATTTTCAGCCCTTCGGAGAGGAAACAAGGAGGTACTTATCACATAAATCGGTGGATTAATGCCCTTACCTGTCTTTTGTCACGGTCCCTAAAATTGTATTGTAGCAATTCAATAGAACAAGTGACGATTAAATAAATTCACTGCAACCGGTGCAGCTGAAACTGATTAGCAGAAAAAGAGTTCAATCTCGCTCCTCTATTTCTAAGCAGCTCACGCACTACGGAATCCCCTAGTATGTCTGTGTCATAGCTGGTTCCTCGAAGAGGGCCAGTTTTGCAATACGAGATTGATATAAGGAACCATAAGGTGGTGATCCCGTTCCATGATGTCCAGTGCCGTCCGTTCCAGTGCCACCTGTCATAAGGTGGTTGGTGTTACAGAAATTCACATATATTACGTACGAGTTTCGTTGCGGTAACCGATACCATTTCTTCCATGAATGTGGGACCCTCATTGTCATCGGCTACCTTGGCATTAAGATCCTCCATCAAAATAACTATGTCTGCATTAGGTGATAAATTGAGATTAACACATCGTGGGTTACAAAAATCGTCATTCGTTACCAACTGAGTAACGTTCCCTATTGTTTCACTAAATATGAGATCACTGAAATTCTACCTGAGACATTTGCGTGTGCCTACACCAGAGTGAGTGGTATGCATTGGACATTGTCCCAGTGCACAGTTTATATTGCATACTGTCATACTCAAAGATAGTCTTCACTCTCCAGAATCCAACCTGTCCGGGTTGGAGTATTGTAGTCTTATCGAAGAAACATTTGCTTTTCAGAGCGTAGGATCCTAACCTAGTATTACTCTGCAAGTCAGAGGACGCATTTCATTTATACGTTTATGTCAAGATATACATACATAGTAACTTATGTTGTTGTTATTTTTGTTCATTGTGCTGTAAGTATCTTTCGAATACATATGTACATTTTTCAATTGAGTGCATGTGTACATATATTTTGAAAAATACTTACTCTTTCTCACGGAATGAGGAAAATTAGTTTAAAAACTAAAATAAAACGCAATTCTAATCAAATCAAAGTTTTATGTTGAAGTCTCCTGGCATGATGAAATTATTTGTGCGGTTTTAACAGGGTTACATGACAAAGCAAACATAGAAAACAAAATTTTTTCGTAATCCTTTCATGGTTTTTTTTTTAAGTCCCCACTTATAGGTACATACGAGTATATCTTATCAACCAATTTCAATAAACTCAAGCCAAAGTAGTTGCATAAAATTGCGTTCAATGATTCTTAAGTAAGGCACGTTAAATGGACCAGTTTTGAAGATTTTTAAACTGCATCTGCACGTACGCGATTTTAACTGCCCGAAAATAAAAAATCCGTCGCGCGAATTATAAGAATCAGCGCCACTCTTGATTAAAAAGAAATCAACTTTATTTCAATGCAACTCACTAACAACTAACTTAAGCTATTTGACAAACTTTCATTGAAACCTATCTACAACAGCAAATAAAACGGGCCACCTTGGAACTCTGATTCAGTTTTCTCAAAAAGTATAAAACTTACAACTATTAAAGTTGTACCTACAGAAAGTGCGTTTCATGCTGATTAAAATGACTTTAAATTTATTCTTAAGTAAGCAACAAACATAATGCTAACGATTTGCTCTGTTTTGACTAGATTTCGCGATTACCGTTCTTTTTCATTCAATGAGGTTAGTCAGTGTCTGTTATCATTTTTTAGTTTTTGTCCATCGTTTGCACAACCGCGTGTGTTTTTGCGATTTTTTTCGGTAAATAATGGATACGACACCTCAGCTCAAGCTGTAGCACTACTTCAAGCAGGCTTTGCGCAACGTGAGGTCGCTCGAAGACTTCAAATCAGCAGATCTTCGGTGCAACGAGTTTACAGAAGATACCTAGAGACTGGAGCATTCGATCGACGTCCAGGTACTGGCAAACGTAGGGCTCCATCAGCAGCAGATGATAGCTATATTAAACTTACTGTTCTGCGAAATCGCCGCCTCAATGCAGTTCAGGTCCAACAAAGTCTGCGTGACGAACACCAAGTGTTCATAAGTTCAGATACCGTCAGAAGGAGACTTTCTGAACAGAACCTGAGTCCAAAGAGAGCTGCAAAAGGCCCAGCATTAATGGTAGCCCACCGTCGAGCACGGCTTGAATTTGCTCGAGAGCATAGGGATCGGACGTTAGAGCAGTAGGGTAATGTACTCTTTACTGATGGGACCAGGGTGAGTCTACATGGAAGTGATCGAGAGTATATCGTCGCGTTGGTGAACGTTATTCTCAATATTGCATCGAGGAAACTGTTGCAACTCCTTAACCGCACATACAGCTTTAGTTTTCATCGAACCGACGGGCAGTAAACGTGGATTGACTTCTCATCGCTACATTACTGAAATCCTCGCAGACCATGTGGTACCTTACTCAGGATATATCGGGTAGGATATGCATTTGCTCATGTGGTGACCCAGTATCTACGCGCCGTCGGCATTCGTACGATGAACTGGCCAGCTCGAAGCCCGGACTCGAATCCGATATGAAACTTATAGGATGAACTGAAACGTTGGGTTCGAGCCCGGGTACCTGCTCCAACAAGACTTCCAAAGCTGCGAATCGCAGTTGAAGAGGAGTGGAATGCAATTCCTCAAGATTTCATCGTCAGGCTCGTGAGGTCGATGAATACAAGGATGCTGGCAGTTATCCGAGCAAGGGGAGGCAATACTAAATACTGACGAAAAACTTTTTTTTAATTTTTTCTATGTTATTAACACAACTGGAAAACGACTCTTTTTTGTATAATCTTAAATAAACACTAAATAAATTGAATAATCCCAATGAGTTTCCATTCCATTTAATCAACATGAAACGCACTCTCGGTAGGTACCACATTTTTAGTTCTATACTTTTAAAGAAAATCGAACCAGAGTTCGAAAGTACGAGGGCAAGGTGAAAAGTTCTCGGCCTGACGCGGAGATGGCGTCATTATCCACAATATGAATTCGCCTACACCAGCGACATGCAACAAATGTTTCGACAATTCCTGATACCTCAAGCAGATCGGGAAAAATTTCGGATTCTCTGGCGCCCCAGCAAAACACAACCATTGGGTGAGTTTTGGCTAAACACCGTGATATACGGCGTGGACTGTGCACATGGCAAGCAATTCGAACAATCCACCAGATTGCCGATGATAACGCACCGGATCTGAAGACCAAGGACATTATTAAGAACTCTATTTACATGGATGATTTGTTTCATGGAGCCGATAGCATTAAAGAATGCCAAGAACAAATCGCTAAGATTACCTCAACCCTAGAGGCCGGAAAGCTGTCTCTGACAAAATGGTCAGCCAATAACCCAGCAGTCCTTCACAATATAGAGGATAATAAAAAACTCGCCGCCTACAAAGAGACCGTCGATCCAACTGTGAAAATCCTGGGTATTAACTACAATCCAGTAGAAGACACATTCCTCATCCGTATCCCAAATCAGGACCAAGTAACATACACTAAAAGAGGTATATTGTCTATGGCTGCATCCGTTTACGATCCCATGAGTTGAATCCTACCAGTTATCTTGTTACTCCGGATATGCATACAAGAGTTGTGGATACTCAGGTACGACTGAGATGACCAAATAGATGAGAAAATACAGCAGAAGTTCCACAAAATATTTGAAACCTTACCCCAACTTAGTGGCATTAGAATCCCGCGCTGGATCCAAGGATCCCAGAGTACACCAATTCAGCTCATTGGATTTTGTGATGCCTCGGGAGACGGCTAAGCAGCAGTGATTTACAGTCGGGTAAAAAATGAAGAAGTCTACACAACCCGATTACTAGCAGCCAGGGGTCGAGTCAAACCACTTAAGACAAGAGCGAATAAAGACAGTAAACTTTGCACTATCCCCAAGATGGAGCTAGAAGGAATTGTGCTATTAACCGAGCTTCTGAACCAAGTCAGAAGTAAGTTCCACCATCCTAATATCTCTGTGATCACATACACAGATAGTGAGGTAGCCCTAAGCTTGGTGCATAGTGACAACAAGATCGACAACAAATTAGTCCGGCGGACATACATTACGTCAAATCTGCGGAGAATCCTGCTGACCCAGCTTCACGTGGACTCACTCCCGGACATTTGACAAGCTGTCGGCTTTGGTTTGAAGGTCCAACCTGGTTAAAGCATGACCAGCTTCCACTCACTCCTTCCAAAGATATGGAAATTACCATGACACATGTCTCTCAAAATATGGTTGCTGAAGAAAACTTTATTGAGAGGTTCTCCTGCTTTAACAGTATACTACGAGTAACCGCTTATTGTCTTCGGTGGGCCAGAAAGAAGCAAACATATGAGACCGGCCCAATCTCCGCTGAAGAAATATCCAATGTCAAGGCAAAAATCATTCATAACGAAATAGCCCACTTCAAGAAATCAAAAACCTTTCCGAAGAGAAGCTGGTTGACATCTTTAACTCCAATGTTTGGCCCGGATGACAACATCCTTCGTGTGGAGGGGAGGATTTCTTTTGCCAACCTCCCGGAAAGTCATAAGCATCCAATATTGTTAACCAAATGCCACTTGGTTGATTTAATAGTACGCCAAACACACTTGGATCACCACCATTGCGATTGAAGGACCAAACTGTCTAGCCGATTATGGGAGATCTACCCACGGAACGAATCACCCCAGCACCAGCATTTAGTAAAATCGGTGTCGATTTGTGCTGTCCTTTCTGCATTAAAGCTAGCACAATAAGGTTCGATAAAATCATAAAAGTTTGTGTGGCGGTCTTTGTCTGTTTAGTTACCAAAGCTGTTCACTTAGAAATTTGCTCGGATCTAAGTACGGAAATGTTCCTGGCAGCCTTCACATGCTTCACGAACAGACGGTGCTGGCCAAAAAAAAAAATTTATTGGAGCAAAAAAGAAGATCAACCAAGAATGAAGTAAGGTCACCAATAACTGCAAGGACAGACTAGCGATCCAGGAGATTGTTTGGAAGTGCAATCCGCCATACAGCCCTAACTTCGGCGGACTATGGGAGGCCGCCGTTAAGTCTATGAAACATCTAATGAAGAAAATGTGTAATATAACTAATCTGACCTATGAAGAATTCAATTCCTTATTATATCGCATCGAAGGTATTTTGAATAGCCGACCATTACATCCAGAATCATCTGAAGCAGAAGACGCACCCGCCCTTACACCATTCCATTTCATCACGAAACGGAGCTTCAGGAACTCCGTAATCGATGCAAGTCCATCAACTGCCGTCCCAATCACAAAACGCTGGTTACAAGTGCAACAAATTCAACAACACTTCTAGGAATGGTTCCACCAAGAGTACCTCTACCAACTGCAGAAGAGGAATAAATGGAGATTCCCAGCTCGAACACTCAGCATCGGGGATCTGGTACTACTACAAGAACCAAGTGTTACTCCTGCCGATTGGAAAATGGGTCGAATTATTGAATGCTATCCTGACAGTAAGGGAGATGTTTGGAGAGTCGATGTAAAGACAACCAAACGGGAGGTCGTGCATCGAGCAACAAATCGTTTGGTCCCTCTTTTCCCAGAAGATGCCCAGGACGAGCCCCCCATAAGCCGAAGCAGTCGGCAGCATGCTCGCACCACCTCACTGCTAACTCGGGTACTTTTATGTTAGCTGGCCCTCAATACCCCAACAACTAAAGCCTTAGAAATCCAAACACTCACACCAGGTATCCATATTCACCGATTGGGAGACGCTTTCATCAAATACTCCGACTTGGAGTTCTCGGTTGAAACCACTTTGAATTTAACCGCCGACCTAATTACCATCGATAATCATGTGAAGGAATTCTACGATTACTGCCAACAATATCAGAACAGCAACTACTCAAAGTTATATCAACACTGCCGTTCTCTAGAAGAAACTGTTAGACGCGAGGCCATGACAGTTAAGGAAGGAATCGCTGCAAGCTTTCTCAGTGAACGGACCAAACGTTCTATTGGGCCTATAGTTCGAAAAAGGAATTGTCAAATATGGTCCCCAAATACTTATTACTGCCGGCATCGCGTATCAAGCAGTATAGAATTACCAACTAAAGCATCAAATCGTCAAATTGGAGAATAAAATAAAAAAGGTATTACAAACATCCCGCCTTATGACAGACATCAGCCGGCATTCAAATCCTTATCAGCGCTATCCAGGCAAATCATCAGAACATCATCTCCATCAGGCCCGTTGAAGCTCTACAGACCTATGTCAGCAAACTAAACGGAGGTTTGAACTTTTGCAGGCTGCCAACTATACCAAATGCAGCCCCACTATTCACTTTTAACAGTATAACAAAGACCATCCGCAAAAATATGGTTATCGTGACGTTCAACATTCCTCTGGTCCAAACGAGAAATTTCTCTAAAAATGCCTTTATCAGCGTTCCAACCATCGAGGCTCATGCTATCCTTCTGGACCGTGGAGACTTTGTGCAACAAATTGTGCTCAGCAATGACAACAAAACCTCCTTCCCCCTCGCTTTGGAACATATGCACCTCAATACCAGTCAACACGGAATTCAATAAGGTATACCGATTGCAGAGTGATCTTGCAGTCATATTTAGAACAAGCGCTAACAAAGTTACTATCGTATGCAACGCCACACAGACGCCACTCGTTGCAAAATTTAATCTGGTAAGGTTTCCAGGTTGCAGAATCTCCAGCTCCCATCGATGGTGTCAAGAAAATAGAAACTGACATCAAAAATTTC
The DNA here is from genome assembly GCA_963082735.1 of Pocota personata. Classification (NCBI taxonomy): domain Eukaryota; kingdom Metazoa; phylum Arthropoda; class Insecta; order Diptera; family Syrphidae; genus Pocota; species Pocota personata. The sequence goes on from OY720431.1 coordinate 76,334,730, forward strand.
TCAACCGAAGACTATATGTCCCCTCCCAAAATCGACCTAAGCGGAGAGTCCACAGAGGATCCTCGTCTTACCATACACAGGGCAAGACTCTCAGCTGAACGGGATGACAATGACTGGGACTCCTAGGAACATCAGTACTGGTACTTAGGACCTATGTGTACCATCCTCTGCATCGCTCTATTTTTAATCATCACTTTTTCCGCCGGGAGTTTGTTTATGAGAATTCCCGAAATTTTGCCCAATAAGCAACTTCAATAATTACTGAATAATGAATTTGCGTATTTAATTATTTTACGATATTCTGCCCACAAAGCAACTTCCATAGTGTTATTGATTTGCTTATTGGAATATTTCATTGACCCAAAAAGTTGCGAACAATTCGTATTTGATTATTTAACGATATTCTGCCCAATCAGCAACTTCGATAATGTTATTAATTTGCTCATGGAAATAATTTATTGACCTGAAAAGTTGCGAAAAATTCATATTTTGGCAACTTGCTGATTGTTAACTTTAGTAATTTTAAGTATAAATAGAGTTAAGAAATTAAATAAAGTGTCCAGTTGTTATACCAAGTACGAAGTGTACATATCTCTTTAAACACGCGGATCTGCTCGCTTGCTATCCGAAATGCATGAACTTGTTCTCTCTGAGCATCACATTTCGATTGTAGCAGAATCTCTCGCTCACCATGGAATTTCCTGGCATTTCATTCCCCCTTCGGCACCACATTTCGGGGGTTTGTGGGAGGCAGGAGTGGAATCCGTGAAACAACATCTTCGTAGAGTAATCGGTACTGACATCTTAACTTTTGAACAATTCTATACGATGTTAACGCAAATCGAAGCTATCTTAAATTCGAGACCATTGTGCCAAATTTTGGACACTGATTTAGACCCACTAACCCCGGCTCATTTCTTTCTAGGTGAGTCCTATGCTGCTGTTCCGGAGCCAACTTTAGAGGTACCATCGAATCGTTTATCTACTTGGCAAATGTTGCAATCCAAAATACAAGGGTATTGGAAACGCTGGCAGATGGAATACTTGACGTCGTTGCAGCATCGCCCTCTTTGACGACCTGGTCGTCATCAAAGATGCTAATTTGCCGCCTGGCAAGTGCACCATGTGGCGGGTCATCGAACTTCATCCAGGCAAAGATGGTCGAGTTCGAGTTGTTACTCTAAGAACGGCCAGTGGTGTTTTAGTTCGACCAATCCATAAACTGGCTGTGCTACCTGTATCCTGAAACGTTATTCCAGGGGCGGCGGAATGTTTGAGAATGTGTTTATTTAATAAACCTTTTCGTAGTATTTCTTTATTTTCATTGTCTAGTTTTTTATTTGCTTAACTTTGTAAACATTACGTAACTTACCGTGCTTTTTACTACAGTTAATGCACATCAAGTTTAATAACATTACTGTTTAATCTCTCACTCTCTTTGATTAATTTTGCAGAAAATTACATTTGCGTTTGTAATAGAAACTGTCTCGTTCACTTGGATCGAAGACGCATAGATGGTAACATCAATTCAATAAATTGCTCCTAACTATTGGTCGATTCGTTTTTTTTTTTTCTATATGTCTTAGAAGTTTTATTGTTTTTCGATATCGGTTTCGGTCCAAGCGAATGCAGACTTCTTCGAACATTATCATACAGGACAAAGAGAATTTCGATCTAGCGAAAGTATTGATAAAATTAAAAGAATATGCAAATTCAAAAGAAAATACGGTTCTCTTATGGCCGTCAGAAAAAGATTTTCAAGTATGCCGTCTTCATGTACAAATATATTCCGAATACTTTCGAAAACTACCTTTTGCATCTAACTTAAAAGAAAATATAATCAAAGAATGTATACTCGTAAAGGCAACAAATATACATTTTCCGAATTGGTTCAATGTATGCTATGACTAAGGTGATTTAACTGCAATTTAATACTAACCTAATTTAAGTTAGTAATTATTTTGTTAAGTTAGTTAGTTTTTTTATAATAATTTCGAAGATTAGTCACCTTCACTTAAGTAGGCCAATAGCAGTGATCAGCTATTATAAGTGCATAAATATAAAATGCAGTATGCAAAACTCATATTCATACCCATTTACAGAGCAAATTTGTGTCCACAAAGTTTACAGAGGTTTTATTTATTTAATCAAGTCCTGAAAATAAGGTACATACATACAGACAAAATAACAAGCACACATCATAAGCCCAACCATTTGCACATATATATGTACGATCTATACAGATATTCCATATCCATCCTACCAACATGTCGGCATCAGAACTCTGTTACCGCAGCACACAAAATATTTTTTTGTTTCTTTTTTGCAGTGAAGGTAAACATGGGTATGAGTGAGTGACACGATGGGCTAAAAAGTGAGCAGAAAAAACAAATGTTCTGTGTTCTGATTTTTTCCTTTTAAGTTTAAGCTTTTTAGTTTAAGCTTTTTAAAAAGCTTTTTTTTTAGTTAATTTCGTTTTCATATATCACTTCTTCCCATATAAATGAGACATCTGGGTAGTTTATTATCTGTGGTATTAGGTTTAGCTTAGAGCGCCCGCATAGGGCCAGTAAGTTAGAATAGAATAGCATAGTTAAGTTAGTTAAGCTAGTTTTAAGCGTTTTTTGTCTAGCGCATAAAGTATAATGAATTGGGAAACAAAAATACATGAAAAATGAATGAAAAAATGATATAGCAATGATCCAATTCGTTATAATTTTCTCAGAAATAATCAATAATAAAAATAAGAGAAAAAAAATAATTTTTACAAGTCAGCGAGAAATGCCCCCAAAAAGTGGGCGTAGCCACATATAATGTATGGATGATATGTAGAACAGGTCAGTTATTTTGAGTTTCTTGCAAAATTACTGAAAAAAGTGTGATTTTCTAATAGTGGGCGTGTCAGTGGGCGGATTTTCCAAAATGTTTACACTTGTGTTGTATATTCATATATTCGTATACAAAATTTCATCGACCTAGCTCAAAATTTATTGCCCGAAAACTTTTGGCAGACAGGTTAGAATAAAATAACATAGTTAAGCTAGTTTTAAGCGTTTTTTGTCTAGCACATAAATTATAATGAATTGAGAAACAAAAATACATCAAAAATTAATGAGAAGATCATATAAGCAATGATGCAATTCAGTGGGCGTAGCCACATATAATGTAGGAATGATATGTAGAACAGATGAATGTCTACATATTTGCTATGTCAGTTATTTCGAGTTCTTGCAAAATTACTGAAAAAAGTGTGATTTTCTAATAATGGGCGTGTCATTGCTCGGATTTTCAAAAATGTTTACACTTGTATTGTGTGTTCTTCCTAGAACTTCGTATACAAAATTTCATCGACCTAGCTCAAAACTTATTGCCCGAAAACTTTTGGCAGACAGGCAAACGGACGGACGAACATAGCTCAATTGAGTAGTTACAAACTATGTGTCAAACTTAATATACCCTTAGAATAGGGTATAAACAAAGAGGAAGCGTAATCATCACAAACAACAATATTGTACAACAAATAGAACGGACCACTTATATTTGCATGCCTGCTATTCTTGAATTTTCATAAATAAGGTCACAAATGATTTCCCTCAGATTAACACCTGAATCATCAAAACCCGTCCATTAACTAGGAAGTTACATATATGATAAAAGTTTCGATTCAAAATGCCAACCAGAACGAACCGTGCAAATAAATACACGTATAAATCGTATACTAATGCTAATTCACGAAAGAGCCAGATCCACGTGTAGTCCGTGTATCCGTGTACGCACATATGTATATATGCCCACCAATCAGTCCTCCACAGACCTTAGTGGAGATCACACGTGTTTCGGCTTCTCTTGAAATTTCCTCGTGATTTCAAGAAAAAAAATAGACAGTGGTGCGGTAGCGCAGAGCTAATGTTAGCGACCAGTGACCTGAGTCGCTCGGGTTTAACTCCCACCGGAATAAAAATTCGGTATTTTTTTTTTTTTTAAGGAAAAAAAAATTGAAACAAAAATAAGCACAAACAATAACAAGTGAGGTAATGAAAAAAAGCGAACGGTCCCTGCTTCCCATAGCGGGAGTAGTGGACGCAAAAACATAGGCCAATGAGGCCGACAGTGAAAGCCACTTGGCAATTGTCGAAAGTGTAAATACGGTAAATAGGAGGAGGAAGCAGAGGCTGACTCCCTACGAAGGTAAGCGCCCCTCCCTATCAGCTTCGACTGAAAAGCTACCGGGAGAAGTGAGGGTGGGGGCGCCGTCAACAAAAACGACAGCAGCAGCAGACGAGCGTATATTCGTCTTGGACGGTGGAAAAAATTGCTACAAAGGTGGTAGCAATAGCTTCGCCACGTTAGCGGCCTCCGAGTCTGAGGATGAGTACTAAGAGATGGAGGCCATCAACGAAAGCATACGGCAGCTCCAGCAGAGGGTGTTAACCATGAAGGCTAAATAGACAGAGAGAAGAACGGAAGATAGCCAGTCGCAGAAAAAAAAAAAACAACAACAAAAACAGCTGCCTGATACGCAGCAGCGACAACAACTACCTGCAAAGCGATAGCAACAAAACCAGCTGCCAGCAAAGCAGCAACAACAACATCAACAGCTGCCAACAAAGCAGCCACAACAAAAACAGTTGCCATCTAAGCAGCAGCGGCAACAACAACAACAAAAACAGCAAAAACAGAAACAGCAGCAACAACAACACCAACAGAAAGACCAGCAACAACAACAACATCAGCAGCAGAGAAGTGCAAAGGAGAAGGTGCCACATATCAACACCTTCAAGATGGAATTAAAAGACACCATTGAGCTATGTAAGTCGGCCATAGGCAACAACTTTTTTATTAAACGTATTAATGAAGATAGGCATACTATCCACTGTAATACAGTGGAGCAGAACAAAAAAATAAAAGGTTTATTAAAGGAAAAGACGACGGAGTTCTTCTCCTTCACCTCAAAGGGGGAAAAGTTGCAAACGATGCTACTGAGGGAGATAGATCCGTCTATCGAACCGGGAGAGCTCCTTAGGATGCTGAAAGAGAAGGAGTGTGATGGTTTTGAGTTCGTAGGAGTCAAGCCGTTCACCACAGCAAGGGCAAAAAGGGAGAAGCGGAAATTACCGTTCTTCCTTGTTCAGATAACTCCCAACAGCAAACTGGATGGTCTAAGGAGTATTAATGTCCTAGACTACCAGGTTGTCAAATGGGAAAAAGTAAAGAGGAGCGATAACATTTTAAAATGTGTTCGCTGATAAAGGTTCGGGCACGCCGCGTCGAACTGCGAAATGCAGCCTCGATGCGTAAAGTGTGGAAAGAACCACAAAGCAGAGGAATGTTCCCTGGGTAAGGATGGGGCGGTAGATAAAGGCCAACTCTCGTGTGCACTATGTGGGAACTCGGGACACACCGCAAACTATCGGGGTTGTCCTAAGTTCCAGTACATGAAAAAAGTACACCTGGTTCGTCAGCAGAAAGTCGAAATCAAGCGTCCACCTGTTTCTAGTCAAACACCAGCCGTTACTCCCCAATGGACCTACGCCCAAATGGCGTCAGGCCGGAGAAACATGGTACAACAACAACCGAAGGTTGCCGCACAGGCCCCAGTGCCTAAAGCACCTGGGGCTCAGCCTCATTTGCTGACTATTTTGCTTACTATTCAAGAGCAAATGAGCCAGCTTCAGCGTCAGTTAGAAGAGCAGGCGAAACGGGTGAAACAGATCTACGCATTTTTGCTGGGCCAAGCGCACCTCCAGTCGTAATGGATACGATGGCGGAGAAATCATTAAAGATCCTTTCGGTGAATGTGAAATCACTGATAAGGATCGAGCGAAGAACCGTACTTTTTCAGTTGTTAGAAGATCGAAGCCCTGATGTGCTTTGGTTAGCGAAACTAAGCTATCCCAGAAACACAAACTAAGCCATAATAAATACAATATTATAAGAAGAGACCGACCCAACTCTACACAAGGAGGAGGTGTTGCGATCTTCATTCACAAAGACTTGCAACATAAGGCCGTGTACAGCGGTGAAGTGCGGAGATTCCAGAAGCTGGAAGCTTGTATCGTGTTTTGCTCTCCGTAGTGGAAAGAGGATGTACATGGTCGCGGTCTACGCATCTGGTTCTACTCAAACTACTTCATTTATTACAGAGCTCGAGACACTTTTTCGATGTCTAAGGCTGGAGTCGGAGGAGAATTATTTCCTCATGGCCGGAGATTTAAACGACAAACATAGCGATTGGGGAAATAACATACCAAATTCTAGGGGGAACCTGCTATTCAATTGGTGGGGTCAACGCAATGTCGAGTATAGACTCGATTTAATAGCTACAGATAGAACGTCGTATACTAGAAGCGGCTCCTATCTGGATCTTATGCTGTTCGACGTACGGTTACAACTGACCAACACGAACCGACAAACGAGAAACTGCCTACATACTTTTGTGTATGACAGTGACCATTGCGGACTCAGTGCCGAAATTACAATTCCCAATGAAATTGCGGAATTGGACGAGTTTGTTCAAACGTACCCCTACAATTACAGCAGTATGCGTTGGACACGCTTCCCCAGAGCTATGATGAGAGCACTCTCCTTGAATTCGCTCCACCCACCGTCCAATAGAAACCTGTCAAAAGAGGAGATCGACAGGTAATTAAGACAAATGGACGAGACAATCAAACGAACGATGGACAGTAGGATACCTCGTTATCAACACACTGACAATGTAGACATATTCCGCAATGCAACAACCGACGCACTACACCAACAAAAAAGTAGACTTCTGTCAAGACTCAAAACCTTGTACAGACAGTTTACTGACAGACAAAACTCGGAGGTTGGGACACTGAAGTCGGTGATTAAAAATTACAGACTCTCTCTCTAAATCTGCATTGGAACAACAAAATTCGGGCTGTAAAATCCAACAACCCGAGTATGTTGTATAAATAAAATTTTTCGGAGGAATTTTTTTTTTTTTATAATTTGCACGTGTTAAAGGGGATAGGAATACCCTTATACTAATTTTTAGAACACGTGCGTTTTTGTGGAAAGGGGAAGAGACAGAGAGAAAGACAGTGTGGTGTAGTTTGAAACTCAGGTGGTATTAAGTTTCTGTAAACTCCAAGGGTGGCTGTCCAGATAACTGGGGAGTATTTTGTTTGTTTTCGCTATTATTGTCGTTGCTTATGATTCACAGTATTTTATTCCATCCACCTGATGTCATCATCACGATCAAGTTGCATTTTAGCCATATGACGACTCTACTGCCAGTGTTATGCCTTCACAGTAGAGTTGACTTAGCTTGAGAAATAAATAGATGATTCTTGTCATCAGGATTCGAACCGTGAATCAACAGCGTAACAAGTGATGATGTTACCACTACACCACGGCGGCCACCCTTAATCAATAATCAAAACGACCTGCCGTGTCTTAAGATCCCTCGAACGACCAACAACGAACAAATACTAATAACAGCAGGCATAGATCCCGGGAACGCTGTCGATGATGATAACTTTTTCATGATCGAAGATCCGCAGGAGAAAGTAGAGGCTATAGGAGCGTCTTTCCAGGAAGTGTACAAGGTGAATGATAGCATTTGCCCGAACCACGACCTGGAAAATCGAGTCCTTGTGCATAACTTTTACCTTCGAAATGATATAGAGCACTGGCGATCAGAGAACATAGGTTTTACCGAGTTCAATGACGATAATATGGCAAATAATGTCTTCGCCGATGAGGGGTTACATGCCCCGTTCATATCGAAGGTGGAGCTCCAAACGATCTTCGACTCACTGAGGAGGAAGAAATCAGTAGGTATCGATGGAATATCTAACATTGTGCTTCGACATCTCCCTCCAGAAGCGGTGGACATTTACTCTACCCTGTTTAACAATGTGCTGAATAAGGCACATTATCCGGCATTGGAAGACAGCGGTGGTACAGCCTATTCCCAAAAGAGGTAAAGATACAGCCGGATTGGCGAATATCCGGTTGATAAGTCTCCTTCCGAACATCAGCAAGGTATTCGAAAAAGTGGTCAATAGAGCTAAGTGGGTTGAGTACATGCATATAGTTCCGGATAACCAATTCGGTTTCAAGGCGGGTCATGATACTGTAGCATAATAATAACTACGCGCCTATGTCTATGCAGCAAATTCCGAAGTGACTTTCCATTTTGGCAGAATTTTGGTTCAAACTGTCCTTTCATTCGAGTGGTCGAAGAATTTGCTAGAAGCTTCTGGCTATCAGAAACTTCTGCTATATAAGGACAGATGGCGATCAAAAAAAGACACAGTTGGTTTAGAACCGTGGCGAAGAGATTAGAAAAGTGATAATGGGCGAAGTTGTAATTTGGTGATAAATTGAAAGTTGAGAGTGAACAAGAAAAAGTAATTAGTTTGGATTTGTGAATTAAGAAATTGAAAGGAGATAAAGTGATTTGAGAGGAAAGAGACCTTGTAAGAAAAGAATAAGGCGAAGAATAGTATAGTGTGAACTTGAATTGTTCTATAGAATAGAAAATAAAGAAATAATTTCTCAGAATAATTGTTTTATCTACTCGAGCCGTAGCCCGCATACTACATTGGTGTCAGAAGCGGGATAAAACTTATTCTGTGAATAACTATTTCCGTGGTGTGAAATTGCACAAGCAAAAAAAAAAAAAAAAAACGATTTCTGTGTTGAGTTAATTAGTTGCGCAAAATGGGTCGCAAATTGGGAAAACTAACTATAACTCAACTAAAGGCAGAACGGATTGTAAACATTGTGCGCGTCAGGAAGAACGGGAGCTGGTTTCCATCCAAAGAATGAGAGCCGAACCTATCGCCGGCTGGAGCGTAGATGAGATCCGGAACGCTCAGAAGGAAGACCCGGATATCGAGCCGATTCTGGCCTGGAAGGAGAACATGGAGAAACCGGATGATCAGGACATCTCTCACAGAAGCCCGACCTTAAAGGCATATTTTGCGCAGTGGGACTCCCTCCATGTCCAAGAAGGTGTTCTGAGAAGAAAATGGGAATCCTCCGACGGAAAGTCGTTTGTAATGCAGCTTGTCGTACCGCGGACGAGGGTCAAGGAGGTGTTACAGGAAATGCATGGCGGGGCGACCGGAGGCCACTTGGGAGTGAATAAGACGCTAGAAAAGGTACGAGAACGTTTTTATTGGTTAAAAGCGAAGGAAGATATCGAAGACTGGTGCAGAAAATGCGACGTGTGTGCAGCTAGCAAGGGTCCGAGAATCAAAACTCGAGGTAAGATGCACCAATACAACGTGGGAGCACCTTTCGAACGAATCGCCATTGACATCGCAGGGCCCTTTCCGGAAACCGACAATGGTAATCGGTATATACTCGTAGTGATGGACTACTTCAGTAAGTGGCCGGAAGCGTTTCCGATCCCTAACCAGGAAGCCAGAACCGTGGCGGAGCAGATCGTCTACAATTGGGTTAGCAGATTCGGTGTGCCCTTGGAATTGCATTCTGACCAAGGGCGGAACTTCGAGTCAAGAATCTTCCAAGAGATGTGTCAACTACTCGGAATCAAAAAGACAAGGACAACCCCGCTTCATCCACAGTCGGACGGTATGGTGGAGCGTTTCAATAGGACTTTGGACGAACATCTCTCGAAGGTCGTAGGTGACTACCAACGGGATTGGGACCGGCAGATTCCCTTGTTTTTGATGGCCTATAGAAGTGCCGTGCATAGCACTACTCGACATACGCCGTTCGAAATCTTATTCGGTGGAATAGCTCGTTTACCCAGTGAGGTGAAATTTGGATCTCCTACCAATGAGCCCAGAAATGAAGAAGAGTACGTGGCGGACCTTAGGGAAAGGCTTAGGGACATACACCAAAGGACCAGAAGCCAGATTAAGATGACGAGCGACCGCATGAAGACCAGGTATGATGCCAAGGCAACAACGTCAGGATTCCAGGAAGGAGATCTGGTGTGGCTGTATAATCCCCATCGCCAAAAGGGGAAGTCACCTAAATTACAGCGGAACTGGGAAGGTCCCTACAGAATAGTAACCCGCATCAACGATGTTGTCTACCGCATCAAGCGAGGACCGAGGGCCAAAATGAAAGTGGTTCATGTGGACCGACTGAGTCGATACAATGGCCGAAATGAGGATGCACTTGTTCGGGACGAACACGTCTAAGAGGGGGGCAGTGTAGCATAATAATAACTACGCGCCTATGTCTATGCAGCAAATTTCGAAGTGACTTTCCATTTTGGCAGAATTTTGGTTCAAACTGTCCTTTCATTCGAGTGGTCGAAGAATTTGCTAGAAGCTTCTGGCTATCAGAAACTTCTGCTATATAAGGACAGATGGCGATCAAAAAAAGACACAGTTGGTTTAGAACCGTGGCGAAGAGATTAGAAAAGTGATAATGGGCGAAGTTGTAATTTGGTGATAAATTGAAAGTTGAGAGTGAACAAGAAAAAGTAATTAGTTTGGATTTGTGAATTAAGAAATTGAAAGGAGATAAAGTGATTTGAGAGGAAAGAGACCTTGTAAGAAAAGAATAAGGCGAAGAATAGTATAGTGTGAACTTGAATTGTTCTATAGAATAGAAAATAAAGAAATAATTTCTCAGAATAATTGTTTTATCTACTCGAGCCGTAGCCCGCATACTACAATACAATACATTCCGCGTCTAAACTGGTATCTGATATCCAATGGAACAATAGTAAGAAACAATGCACGGGTGCCTGCCTGGTTAACTTGGAGAAGGCGTTTGATACCGTATGGCTAGAAGGAGCCTTCTACAAGTTCAACAGGTTGGGTATAAGTAAACCACTGCTGTACATGCTCTGTAATATGCTCACCAGTAGACAGTTCATTGTGAAAAATGGCAATGTGACTTCTGCTGGCACGTTCGAAATCAAAAACGGTCTACAACAAGGTGCGGTTAATTCGCCGATCCTCTTTGACATTTACACGAGTGATCTCGTAGGATCTCTTCCCCATGCTATTGCGCATGCAGAAGATTTGATCGCGTATAGGCCAGGACCAAAGATCGAGATCATTGCAATACTCCTGCAGCGTGATTTCGATAAGATCAGGATATACTGCGACGACTGGAAGCTGAAGATCAACTTCCAGAAGACAGAGACTATTCTGTTTAGAACGTCGTTATCTGGTGCCTCCAGGGATACCAGAAAGAATTGGCGAAAGTTCTCAATCGTGGGACAGCACGGGCAGCCACTAGCGAGTCGAAGTGTGGTTAGATACCTTGGGATTTTGCTAGATCAATATCTATATTTCAAAAAAAATGTAGATGCTGCTCTGTTCAGAGCCAGAGGTGCTTTTGCCCTTACAAAGAGACTGTTTTATAGCAGCCAACTCGATGCAAGGGTGAAGGTAATCTGCTACATGGCCCTTATTCGGTCCATGCTCGTATATGGATGTCCCGTGTGGTTCAACGTGGGAGCAAGCTGGATGGAAAAGATTCGGGTGTTTGAGAGGGCTTGCCTTAGGGCTTTTCTTCAGTTGTACAGAACACCAGAGTCCCAGAGTACATAAAATTATATTCTAATGAGGTCCTGTATAACAGGGTGAACATAAACAGGGTGGATAATTTCCTGATTAATACAATTCGAAGGCATACTGTAAGAGCAATGTCCTCGATGAATGACCTGATCTCTGGGCATACTACTCCAATGATTTGTATCACGAGAGCGTGCGTCTTTACTGCATATGTATATTAAAAAAAAATTTTTGCGTGTTTAATCACGTACCATAGAATAAGTAGCTTTTAGGTAGTTTGTAAGTTTTATATATAGATAAAAAATAGAGTTCATTTACAAAGTTGTTGCTTAAAAAATTTGTTCTTAGTTTCCCAGTATTCGTAAGTATAGATTTAATAAATATTTTAAGTTATATCACGTCGAAAGACATATTTTAAGCATTAGGTTTAGCTTAGAGCGCCCACATAGGGCCATTAAGTTAGTATATAACATAGTTAAATTAGTTAAGCTAGTTTTAAGCATTTTTTTCTGTGTCTAGCTGTTAAGAGTTCATGAATTCGAAAAATAAAAATGTATTAGAAACGAAACGAAAAAATATGCCCACCAACGTGGGCTTCGAACGAATTTCTTCGACATGTACGCTCACGCCTATTTCCATAAACCAGCTGTTTTGACACTAAGCGAAACACCGGTAATTGAAGGGTCTTCTGATTTGAAAATGGCTGGATATAACTTAGTGTCTTTATTTTTTCCCCACCGCGGCCTCGCAATTTATGTCCGTAGTGATATTGCTTGCCAAGTTCCACCACAGTATGGCCACTGCTTCACCGTCCATAAGCAATTATTTCACTACTGCTTTATTTACAGTAGTCCTAGTGCGAACAATAACTCAACTTTTGACGAAATTGTTGCGCTGTCCGATTCCATCACTCGAATTGTCTCCCTGTACCCTTATAGTAAAATCGTCATTGTGGGTGACTTCAAACTAGAAATGTATCTGTTAAATAATATAATATAAAAATACTTTATTTAATCCGGCAGCGATTCTGCCTACCAAACAAATGACACAAAATTTCTTAAAATCTAAACATTAAATACTATTTTTCCGATGACTGCGCATTCTCACGACGACCGGCAACAGGTTTTCCTTTAGTAGGTGTTATGTTGCCGCACAATAGGATGTTTCTCTACCTCACGATCTTCGATGTTGAGTTGCCGCACGTTGAAATGCTGCTATACTTCATAATCTTCGGTATTGGGTTGCCGCACGGGTGCAATATGGGAACGTAAAATAAACGGTGAAAATGTTGAGATAAATGTTCAGTTGAAATAAATGCTTCCTTAACTCCTCCCTTCTCAATTTCCAGCGTCCTCGTTGGAGTTTCTACAGGAATGGTATCTTGTTGACACCAGTTACCTCTGCTTTTTCAATTTGTGGAGGCTGTGAGCCGGTGGAAGTTGAAGGAATATGGATAGAAATATTGCTTGGAGGTATCTTCGGTATCTTCTTCCATGTTAACAGTATGATAATGATGATCGCTGCGATTCCAAATATTGGTATAGAGCCCCAGGCTATTTTTATTTCCAAGAAGCTGTATTTCTTTTGTGTTGTTGATATGTAGTTCCTTTACCATCTCAAGCGTAAGTATTTCCTCATAAGCTCAATAAACTGAATCTGGTTGCAGGATAGTGGGTAGTAGTTTATGAAATGTTGTTTCTTTTGAAGTGAAATTGTTGCGTCTACGTTTAGAGTTTCGTTGACGAAATGGATGATGAACGTCCCCGTGACGTGCCTCTGTTCATTCTCGATTGACAAAGTGCCGTTATATTGATTCAAAAATAGTAGTTCTTGTTGAATTACTTCCACAGTGGGTACGTGTGTGCTGGTTTACAGGTTGCTGGCTTTTCAAGAGCTTCGGTATGCCATCATTTTCGCTTAATTCTCAAATACTATCCCTATTACAAATGTTAAATTTATTAAAACTATTACAATTTTTCTTAATTCTATAAGTAGTGTTGCTATAAGATAGTACTTTTTGAAATGACAATTTATTAATTATGTTTTTGTTTTTTATTGGTTTATTTAATAGCATATTATATGTTTTTTAGTCCGTTATTGGAATCAAAATTATAAAAATTATAGATGCATTACTTGATGCAATCTTAACATTCACAAATTCTATTACTTCTTCTAAATTCATTACGGGTATTTCACTTTTTATAATCATTCTTTTTTTTTTTTTTTTTGTCATTTTTAGTGCATTTTTATTAATCAATTTATTAACTTACATGCTAGACAAAACGCTTAAAACTAGCTTAACTAACTTAATTATTCTTATTCTAACTTACTGGGCCTATGCGGGTGCTCTAAGTTAAGCCTAATACTTAAAATATATGTCTTTCGACGTAACGTACATAATTTTTTTTTATTTCATTATTTCATTTTTTACTTTTTACTACGAAAAATATATAAAAAAAAAAACTTTGTAAATGAACTTTTTTTTGTATTCTTATATATAAAACTTATAAACTACCTTAAAATAAATCTTAAAATATCTTATTCTACCTTAATCTATCTTATAGTACGTAGTGCTGTTACTTTTTATTTTTTATTTTTTATTTTATCAAGTGCTGTGATAAAATTTTTTATTTTTTTTTTTTATTTAATTTTTTTTTTTTAATATTTTCTTTTTTTTACCTATACACAATATATCTAAAACCTAAACTATGTAAATCGGCCATAGGTACGAACAGCCGACTCTAAACCTCAAACAGGCTACCCTGGATTAGGGGGAAACGACGAAGAAGTTTCCTTTCTTTCGGCTAGCCACCAGAAATGTCCGTACTGACGTTGTACGTCCTCAACATCACGACCCGATACCGCCCTACTAAACCGGAGACGCTCCACACTGCCGTGTGCAACGTCTCTGTCGTAGTTGAGTGGCCTATCCACAACTGTCCGAACAACGTGGAAGATTAGCGGCACTGCCAATCTGTCCTGGATCAGACCTTTCTCATCAAAATAGAGGAACGCCTCTGGGCTAACAGTGCCGTTAAGGCGCACTCTCTCGTGATACTCATAATTGGGGTAATAAGCCCCAGAGATCAGGTTGTTCGTCGAGCTCATTGCTCTTGCAATGTGCCTTCGAATCAGCTTGGAAACGAAATTATTCACTCTTATTAGATTAGCCCTGTTGTATAGGACCTCATTGGGATAGAATTTTATGTACTGGGACTCCGGTGTTCTGTATAAATGAATGCAAGCCCTCTCAAACATCCGAATCTTTTCCAAGAAGCTTGCTCCCACGTTGAACCACACGGGACAGCCATATACGAGCACGGGCCGGGTGAGGGCCATGTAGCAGATTACCTTCACCCTTGCATCGAGTTGCTTGCTATAAAAAAGTCTCTTTGTAAGAGCAAAAGCACGAGCAGCATCTATATGTTTGTTAAAATATAGATATTGGTCTAACCAAACCCCAGGTATCTGACTACACTTCAACTCGGAAGTGGCTGTCCGTGCGGTCCAACTACTGAGAACTTTCTCCAATTCTTTCTGGTATCCCTAGAGGCACCAGATAACGGCGTCCTAAAAAGAATGGTTTCCGATTTGTGGAAGTTGATCTTCAACTTCCAGTCATCGCAATATCACTGAATCTTATCGAAGTCACGTTGCAAAAGAATTGCAATGTCCTCGATTTTTGGCCCTGATCTGTACGCGATCAAGTTGTTTGCGTACGCAATGGCATGGTGATGAAAAGGATCGGTGAATTAACCGCACCTTGTTGCAGACCGTTTTTAATTAGAAATGTTCCAGCAGAAGTCACGTTGCCATTTTTGACAATGAACTGTCTACTGGTGAGCATGTTATGAAGTATGTACAGCAGCGGTTTGCTTATGCCCAGCCTGCTCAGTTTGTAGAAGAGTCCCTCTAGCGATACGGTGTCGAAGGCCTTCTCCAAATCAATCAGGCAGGCACCCGTGCATTGGTTCTTGCATTTGTTCTATTGTATATCCGATACCAGTTTAGACGCGGCATGTATTGTATCATGCCCCGCCTTAAAACCGAAATGGTTATCCGGAATTATATTACTGTTCTCAGTCCACTTCAGCAGGGCTCTATTGATCACTTTCTCGAATACCTTGCTGATGTTCGGAAGAAGACTTATCGACCGGAGATTTGCCGGATTGGAAGTATCCTTACCCCGTTTGGGGATGGGTTGTATCACTGCTGTTTTCCAATGCGCTGGATAATGTGCATTATTCAGTGCATTGTTAAACAGAGTGGTGTAAATGTCCACCGCTTCTGGAGGGAGATGTCGAAGCACAATGTTCGATACTCCATCGATTCCCGCAGATTTCTTCCTCCTCAGTGAGTCGAAGATCGCTTGGAGCTCCACCTTCGATATGTACGGGGGATGTACCCTTTCATCGGCGATGACATTATTTGCCATGTTATCGTCATTAAACTCGGTAAAACCTATGTTCTCGGATCGCCAGTGCTCTATATCATTTCGAAGGTAAAAGTTATGCACAAGGACGCGATTTTCCAGGTCGTGGTATCATTCACCTTGTACACTTCCTGGAAAGTCGCTCCTATAGCCTCTACCTTCTCCTGCGGATCTTCGATCACAAAGAAGTTGTCATCCTCTACTGCGTTATCTGGATCTATACCTGCTGTTATTAGTATTTGTCCATTGTTCGTCGTTCGGGGGATCTTAAGACACGGAAGGTCGTTTTGATTATTCCTCCGAAATATTTTATTTATTCGCGGGAACATACTCGGGTTGATGGATTTTACAGCTTGAATTTTGTTGTTCCAATGCAAATTTACAGAAAGTCTGTAATTTTCTCAAATTAATTTCTGGAGGTTTTTAATCAACGACTTCAGCATCCTAACCTCCGAGTTTTGTCTGTCAGTAAACTGTCTACACAAGGTTTTTAGTCTCGACAGCAGTCTACTTTTGTGTTGGTGTAGTGCGTCAATTGTTGCATTGCGGAATATGTCTGCGTTATCAGTATGTTGATACCGAGGTATTGTATTGTCCATAGTTCGTTTAATTGTCTCGTCCATTTGTTTTAGGTACCAGTCAATCTCCTCGTTTGACAGATTCCTATTGGACGGTGGGTAGAGCGAATTCGAGGAGAGTGCTCTTGTCAAAGTTCTACAGAAGCGAGCCCAACGCGTCCTACTATAATTGTAGGGGTACGTTTGGACAAACTCCTCCAACTCCGCAATTTCGTTGGGAATCGTTATTACGGCACTGAGTCCGCAATGGTCACTGTCATACACAAATGTGCGCAGGCAGTTTATAGTTTGTTGGTCCATGTCGGTCAGTTGTAACCGTACGTCGAACAGCATAAGATCCAGATAGGAGCCGATTCTAGGAAACGACGGACTATCTGTAGCTTTCAAATCGAGTTTATACTCGACACTGTGCCGAACTCACCAATTGAATAGTAGGTTCCCTCTAGGATTTGGTGTGTTATTTCCCCAATCTCTATGATTGGCGTTTAGATCTCCGGTCATGAGGAAATAATTCTCCTCCGCTCCAGCCTTAGGAATCGAAAAAGTGTCTCTAGCTCTGAGATAAATAAAGTAGATTGAGTAGCTTCAGGTGCATATAGTGCGACCAAGTGCATCCTCTTACCACTACGGAGAGGGATGTACACGATACACGCTTCCAGCTCCTGGAACCTTCGCACTTCACCGCTGTACATAACTTTAAATTGCAGTTGTTTGCGTATGAAGATCGCAACACCTCATCCTTGTGTGGAGTTGGGTCGGTCTCTTCTGACAATATTGTATTTATTGTGCCCCAATTTGTGCTTCTGGGATAGCTTTGTTTCGCTAACCATAAGCACATCAGGGGTTTGGTCTTCATGCAACTTAAACAATACGGCTCTTCGCTCGATCCTAATCAGTGAATTCACATTCACCGCAAGGATCTTCAAGGGTTGCTCCTCCATGTTCGTACCCATTACGACTGGAGGTGCGTTAGGCCCTGCAGAAGTGATCTGGTCCATCCGCTTTGCCTGCTCCTGTACCTGACGTTGAAGCTGCTCCATCTGCCCTTGGATAGAGAGCAAGATGGCCAGCAAGTCAGTTTGAGCCCCCAGTGCTCTAGGCGCTGGGGCCTGAGAAGCAACCTTCGGTCTTTTCTGTTCCGCGTTTCCCCGACCTGCCGCCATTTGGGCGTAGGTCACTTGTGGAGTCACGGATTGTGTTTGAATTGGAGCAAGTGGACGTTTCACTACGACCTTCTCCTGATGAACCAGATTTACTTTCTTAATGTACTGGAACTTAGGACAACCCCGATAGTTTGCGGTGTGTCCCAAGTTCCTGCATAAAGCACACGAGAGCTGGCTCTTATCTGCCACTCCATCCTTACCCAGAGTGCATTCTTCTGCTTTGTGGTTCTTTCCACGCCGCTCCCTTCCTCTTCTTGCCATTTGTTTGGCCTTAATGGCAAGCACCCTCTGCTCTAGCTGTCTGATGCTGTTAGTCAGACTTAGAACTTCTTCATCTTCATCATCCGATTCGGAGGATGCCAGAACTGCGAAGCAATTGTTATCGTAGCGGCCTTCCCCGCCATCGGAGATGTAAGGGAAGTCGACTGAGTCATCCGACCTTTGTCGCTTCTTTCTGCTGCTGCTGCTGTTGTTGCGCTCGGCGCCCCTTCCCCCACTCCACCCGGCAGCTGTACAGCTGAAGCTGATGTGGAGGGACGCTTGACCAAATTGGGGGACGGTTTTAACTTCCTTCTCCTCTTCGACGTACCATCTGCAGCCAATGTTGCTTGGTGGCCTGATGTCACTGCCTCATTGGCTGATACTTTGTTATCAGCTGGTCCCGCTAATGGGAGCGCGGACCGCTCACTATCCATCGCCTGTTTCTTATTATTTATCAGTTTTTATTCACTATTTTTGGGTAAATAATAAAAAAAAGTCTAAATTGAAATTTTCCCTGGTCGGGAACTGAACTAAACAACATAATTTTCCATCCCTGGGTTGACGGTTCACCAGCCTATTTATGAGGTTTCTAGTTTGGAATATTTAATGGGTTAGGAAAGGATAGATGGGATCGTTGTCCATTGCCCGTATACCTATTGTTTTCCGAATTTCGTCTATTCTTTTCTCGTATGCATCCAGATCGATAACGTGTATTAACAAAAACGTACCGGTCTGCAATTTTGCTCTTCCCCTGTGCACCGTTGAAGACTGTGACTTCTAGGCACGACTTTTAATTTTTCACAACATAAACACGGCGGCTACTTGAGGCTACTGGTTTTCAGATTGCATGGCGGCCTTTTAATTTCTATAAAAAAAATAAAAAAACTGGTAAGCACGGCGGCTGCTTGAGGCGACTGGCTTCTTTTGGATTGATGTTAGTTTTCAAAACACTAAATAGCACGGCGGCTGCTTAAGACGACCGGCTTCCTTTGGCCTGAGGTAATTTTTTTTTTAAACACAAGCAGCCGCTATTGGTTAAGGCGACTGGCTTTTTGGCATGTTTTATTTTTCTAGCTTCACTCAACACTCACTCAGCGATTAGCGGTCCCTGCTGGGGCATCAATTAAAAATGTATCTGTTTTAAAAATATAAAAAAAAAAAAAATTATTTAATCCGGCAGCGATTCGGCCTACAAAACAAATCACACAAAATTTCTTAAAATCTAAACCTTAAATACTATTTTTCCGATGACTGCGTTTCCCACGATGGCCGGCAACAGGTTTTCTTCCACTAGGTGTTATGTTGACGTACGTTGGAATGTTGCTGTACTTCATAATCTTCAGTATTGGTTGCCGCACCTTAGAATGTTTCTCTTCCCAGACGCTTCAACAGCAGCAAATCGGGTGCAATGTGGGAACGTAAAATAAATGATGAGAATGTTGAGATAAATGTTCAGTTGAAATAAATGTTTCCTTAACTTACACAATCCGGATTGGTTTCAACATTCTGGCCAGATAACACCCGAAGGAAAGTATGTTGAACTCTTCGCTGAGTTAAACAATTTGACTCAGCTACACGAATACAGGCCATTGAAAGCTACACGTATACAGGACATTACTGCCCGAACAGAACGGTAGCTGTGGCGTAGTAGTAGCACTAGTATGCGCTGTAAAATGGTGTGGCGCTGCACTCATAAAATGTGGCCGCAATGGTGTAGCGCGTTATGTCAAATTAATTGTCAATTGAAACGCAGCTGATTGGAATTATGTTGTTTAGTTTTAGAAAATATATTGTAAAAAATATTTTTTCTTGTATTAAACATTAAATTGTATCTAAAATAAAATGGATGAAGTTTTCTTCTTGCTCTATTTTTACTGACTGTGGTTCAGGTGTGCTATCTTGCATACAAGCTGCTGGTGCAGAGATGTGGGTGCGCACTTTGTACCAGTAAAGGAGTTCCAAAGGTTTTTCGAGACCACTTTTATTTTTATGAAAAAACATGTTTCCCTTTTAACGATTTTTTCAACGCCTTCTTCCATTTCTTCTGTTTTTAGCGAGCTGTCAAACTTGTAGTGCTTCAAAAGTTAAAAGTAAACCAACTCGTACTACTGCTACATCTACTCATTGTGGGCGAAACTCAATAGAGTTTGTATTTATATATTTCTACTTTTGACACAACTTACTACCGCGATGCGCTACGCCACAGCCACCTCATTGTGTTCGGGCAGTAAGATCAAACTAAAGTACGCTGAACACCTAACAAACTGGTTTCGTTAAAGTAGATTTATCAAACTCATTTCAGGAAACGAATTTCTCACTCCTCTGCACAACCATGCAACTTGTGGTTGAGTGCACAAACCACATGAACCACTTTAGGAGAACCGCTCTCACTTAAACGATTTGCGAAACTGGGTCACTTCAAACCATCCGAGCGCATTTAATAAAACTACGTTAAATCAGTTAAACTATAATTTTATGAAACTCAATGTGCGCGTTATATGGACTAAAGACGTTTAGCAGATTAAAGCACCAGAAGATGTCTCTGCTAGATTGACGTCAGCCTAGCAGATACCATTACTAATTTTGTAAGTAGTTGAAAAAAAAAATTATGCTTGAACTATGTGCTATAATGTGCTAAGTTTATATGCATGTCTGTGGGGTGTAATTATATACTTATAATGCCTTTGAGTCCAGAAAGCGTATGCAAAAAAGGTCACCTTCCTAGTTTAAAATTTAAGGCAGCAAAATTGGTGACATAAAAACAGACGGGCAGGCATAGCTATATAACTTTCGATACTGATTAAAATTATGTATATTGTAAAATGCGAGCTACGGCTCGAGTAGATAAAACGGTATTCTGTGAAATTATTTCTTTATTTTCTAGTCTATATAACAATTCAAGTTCACACTATACTATTCTTCGCAAACTCCTTCCTTACAAGGTCTCTTTCTTCTCAAATCACTTTATCGAGCGAAGTTATTATTATGTTACAATATAGAAGTTTTAACGTCCCACCACTAAAAATATTGTAACATAATGTAGCATAATAACTACGCTCCTACCACTATGCAACACATTCCGAAGTGTCTTTTCATTCGAGCATAATTTCGTTCCGAAGTGTCTTTTCATTCGAGGTTCGTGTCCGCAGTTCGTGTCCACAGTTCGTGTCCACGATAAGAGACGGATAATATCTAAGACAACGTCACGGATTTAAGAGAGAATTATAACCGCAAGAAATTATTGTCATCTTCGAATTATTACATCAGAATTTCCTTGCTCCAGTGGTCGAAGAATTTGCTAGAAGTTTCTGGCTATCAGAAATGCTGCTATATAAGGAGAGATGGCGATCGAGGCAAGGCAGTTGGTTTTGAACCGCACGAGGAGATTGGAAAAGTGATAACAGCCGAAGTTGTAATTTTGTGATGAATTGAAAGTTGAGAGTTAACAAGAAGAAGTAATTAGTTTGGATTTGTGAATTAAGTAATTGAAAGGAGATAAAGTGCTTTGAGAAGAAAGAGACCTTGTAACGAAGGAGTTTGCGAAGAATAGTATAGTGTGAACTTGAATTGTTCTATAGACTAGAAAATAAAGAAATAATTTCACAGAATATCGTTTTATCTACTCGAGCCGTAGCTCGCATATTACAATATTGTAATATGCGAGCTACGGCTCGAGTAGATAAAACAATATTCTGTGAAATTATTTCTTTATTTTCTAGTCTATAGAACAATTTAGGTTCACACTATACTATTCTTCGCAATTCTTTTCTTACAAGGTCTCTGTCCTCTCAAATCACTTTATCTCCTTTCCATTACTTAATTCACAAATCCAAACTAATTACTTTTTCTTGTTCTCTCTCAACTTTCAATTTATCACCAAATTACATTGCAGTGGTCGAAGAATTTGCTAGAAGTTTCTGGCTATCAGAAACTTCTGCTATATAAGGACAGATGGCGATCAAAAAAAAGACACAGTTGGTTTAGAACCGTATCGAAGAGATTGGAAAAGTGATAATGGGCGAAGTTGTAATTTGGTGATAAATTGAAAGTTGAGAGTGAACAAGAAAAAGTAATTAGTTTGGATTTGTGAATTAAGTAATTGAAAGGAGATAAAGTGATTAGAGAGGAAAGAGACATTGTAAGAAAAGAATTGCGAAGAATAGTATAGTGTGAACCTGAATTGTTCTATAGACTAGAAAATAAAGAAATAATTTCACAGAATACTGTTTTATCTACTCGAGCCGTAGCTCGCATGTTACATTGGTGTCAGAAGTGGGATAAAACTTATTCTGTGAATAACTATTTCCGTGGTGTGAAATTGCACAAGCAAAAAAAAAAAAAAAACCATTTCTGTGTTGAGTTAATTAGTTGCGCAAAATGGGTCGCAAATTGGGAAAACTAACTATAACTCAACTAAAGGCAGAACTCAGTAAGCGGAACCTCGACACAACTGGGGGAAAAGATGCCCTACTGATTCGTCTGGAAGAAGCAGTAACGCAGGAAGGTGAAAATCCGCATGACGTAGAGTTTGACGTGGGAGAGGAACCAGCAAGTACAGTAGCCGACCCGGATATAACAAGTCTGCTCCTGCAACTTAAGTCAGTCATGGACGAACAAAGGAAAACAATGGAAGACCAAAAGAAGTCTCTGGAACTTAAGCTCGAAAGCAATAGACGATCAAAAGAACTCTCTAGAACTTAAGCTGGACGAACAAAAGAAAGCGATGGACGAACAAAAGAAAGCGATGGACGAACAAAAGAAAGCGATGGACGAACAAAAGAAAGCAATGGGCGACCAAAGGAATTCTCTAGAACTTAAGCTGGACGAACAAAAGAAGGCAATGGACGAACAAAAGAATTCTCTAGATGCTCTGGAAAGTAAACTTGATGAGCAAAACAAGAACTTGGAATCCAAATTCGAAGTGATCGAAGAGAAAATCGAGAAGGTCGAGACGCAACTCGAAAAAGTCGAAACTAGATTCGATGAAAATTTTGAGAAACATGAAACTCAGTTCGGGAAGATAGAGACTCAGTTTGAAAAAGTGGATACGCAATTCGAGAGAGTAGGAAAGCAAGTCGAAAATCTTGCTAAGGAACTCAGCAACGTGAAGAGACAGAAAGCACGGGAATATTCCACTGACGGTCTGAGAAGAAAGGAGATGCAGCCCCCTATCTTCGATGGTCAAACATCATGGCCAATTTATAAAAGGCAATTCGAAGCGGCCGCAATGACCAATAGCTGCGACGATGAAGAGAAGTCCATTGCACTCACACTTGCACTGAGGGGTCCAGCTGCGGAGCTCTTGCAGACCATCCCGGAAGATAAACAGCAGAATTACGACTCTCTGGTTCAGGCTATCGAGATGCGGTTTGGGGATGAACACATGCAGCAGGTGTACAGGGTTCAGCTGCGTAGTCGAGTCCAGAAAAGGGGGGAAACGCTCCAACAGTTGCAGGCGGATATAGAGCGACTAGCCCATCTTTCATACCCTAAAGCCGGTGAGGAGCTTATCAACGAAATGGAGGTTCAAGCTTTTATTCAGGCCATAGAGGACAGACAACTGCAAATGGCTGTAAGGATGGCTGAAAAGCGAACACTCCCCGAGGCATTGGCATTCGCTCTGTCAATGAAGGCTGCGGACCAAGCATACCAGGGAATACACCGTGTCAGGGAAATGTCCGTCGTGGAATGCTCATGCCAGAGAACAGCCGTCATGGATGAAGACAAAGCTCGCGGAAGTCAAATCCGTTGCTGGAATTGCAACCAAACCGGACACCTACAACGGCAGTGCAGAAGTGCACCTAGACGAGGAAATTGTCCACATTGCGGAAGTAGGAGAAGCAGAGAGGAAGCATCTGGCGGTGATAACATCCATCCTGTCAGTCAGACTTCCCAAAACCAGCAGTCGGGAAATGCGTAAGGACCAACTTCGCGGGGCAGAAGTTGGTTACTGGAATCGAGGCCCCCAGGACCACCATTCAAGTTTCGCAAACCAAACGGGGTAACAAGAGCCTGACAGTGGAGGCACTAATCAACGAGAAGAAGTGCGTAGCCACCATCGACACAGGTGCCACTGCCTCCATTGTAAGAAGAGATGTCGTCAGAAGCTCCTGGCTGCACAACACCAACAGCTACTGCCTGAAGACTGCAACAGGGGAAATGGCGAAGGTGTTTGGAGAAGTTCGTCTTACGATTACTCTGGCAGGACTGACGTTCTCCCATGCGTTTCTGGTGGCAGATATATGCGACGAGTGCATCATCGGAATAGACTTCATGAAAGCAAATGAAGTAATCTTGGACATCGGGATGCAAGTACTGAGGTATCGAAATGTGGAGATTCCGATGGTGTACGGAAACGAGAATGCCGTAACTCTCAGAACAGTCATCAGCAAAGACGAAGTTTTGCCGCCGTCTTCAGAGACAATCATTTGGACAAAGCTGGAAGGTGATCTTGGGAGCCACCGATTCTACATAGTAGAACCAGACCCAGAGAAGAATTCTCAAGACTACATCGTGGGAAAGACGTTAGTCGAACCAAAGAACACCATGGTTCCAGTGAGGGTTTTGAACGCAAGACCACACACTGTCAAACTAAGGCGAGGGGAGGTGACTGGAAAATGC
Organism: Pocota personata; assembly: GCA_963082735.1. Lineage (NCBI taxonomy): Eukaryota > Metazoa > Arthropoda > Insecta > Diptera > Syrphidae > Pocota > Pocota personata. The sequence goes on from OY720431.1 coordinate 76,359,268, forward strand.
ACGCCGATTACCGCCGTCGCAACAATATCTGAACGTGATGCTCCAAAACCTCTCCCATCACCTTGGACAGCGGAAACGAGAGAGACGATTCTCCAGTCCAGTGAGCTGAATCAGGAGCAGCGAATTATGGCAGAGAATCTTATCAATGAGTACGCTGATGTATTTGCCTCACAGGACGGAGAATACGGCCGAACACACCTGGTACAACATCGAATAGACACTGGTGATACTAGACCAATTCGTCAGCCTGCTAGGCGCCTTCCATTGGCAAAGCAGACAGAAGTTGCAGAGATGGTGTCGGCAATGGAGAAAGAAGGTCTGATTGAAAGTTCCAAAAGTCCGTGGGCATCACCGGTTGTACTGGTTAAGAAGAAAGATGGCAGCACGCGGTTCTGCGTGGACTATCGGCAGCTCAATTACGTCACCAAGAAAGACAGCTACCCTCTGCCACGGATTGACGACACGCTAGATACACTATCAGGAGCCCGATGGTTTTCCACTCTCGACTTGAAGAGTGGCTACTGGCAGGTGCAGATCCATCCAGAAGACCGGGAGAAAACCGCCTTCACCGCAGGAAATGGGCTATGGCAATTCACGGTAATGCCATTCGGGCTGTGCAATGCTCCGGCGACTTTCGAGCGATTGATGGAATGTGTCCTGCAAGGGTTAACATGGAAAACCTGTTTGGTATACTTGGATGATGTCATCGTCGTAGGAAAAACGTTTGCGCAACACCGAGACAATCTAAGGGATGTGTTTCAAAGGCTTCGAAGTGCCCACCTGAAGCTCAACCCCAAGAAGTGCGCCCTGTTTAGAGCGGAAGTCAAGTACCTGGGACACATAATTTCAGCGAAAGGAGTGAGAACCGATCCGGAGAAGGTCGAAGCGGTGAAAAACTGGCCAGTCCCCAAAGACAAACACCAACTTAGGAGCTTCCTGGGCCTAGCCACCTACTACAGACGGTTCGTGAAGGATTTTGCCGGGATCGCAAAGAACCTGCACCAGTTGACGGAAAAGGGAAAACAATTCAAATGGTCAATTGAGTGCGAGAAGAGCTTCAAGGCACTTAAACAACGGCTATGCGATGCCCCGATACTGGCTTACCCCACTCCCGGGGAAACGTTCGTTGTGGATGCAGATGCTAGTAATGTCGGGGTAGGAGCCGTACTCTCCCAGGTGCATGACGGCCAAGAGAAGGTGGTTGCGTACTTCAGCAAGGTGCTCTCTAAGCCAGAAAGGAACTACTGCGTGACAAGGCGGGAACTTCTAGCTTTGATCTTGGCTACGAAGCATTTTCACAAATACCTCTACGGGAGGAAGTTCGTTCTTCGCACAGACCATGCAGCCTTAAAATGGCTATTACAGTTCAAGAGTCCTGAGGGTCAGGTCGCAAGATGGATGGAAAGGCTGCAAATCTACGACTACGAAATACAGCATCGTAAAGGAAAACTCCACTCTAATGCGGATGCACTGTCCCGGAGACCATGCAGAACGGATTGTAAACATTGTGCGCGTCAGGAAGAACGGGAGCTGGTTTCCATCCAAAGAATGAGAGCCGAACCTATCGCCGGCTGGAGCGTAGATGAGATCCGGAACGCTCAGAAGGAAGACCCGGATATCGAGCCGATTCTGGCCTGGAAGGAGAACATGGAGAAACCGGATCATCAGGACATCTCTCACAGAAGCCCGACCTTAAAGGCATATTTTGCGCAGTGGGACTCCCTCCATGTCCAAGAAGGTGTTCTGAGAAGAAAATGGGAATCCTCCGACGGAAAATCGTTTGTAATGCAGCTTGTCGTACCGCGGACGAGGGTCAAGGAGGTGTTACAGGAAATGCATGGCGGGGCGACCGGAGGCCACTTGGGAGTGAATAAGACGCTAGAAAAGGTACGAGAACGTTTTTATTGGTTAAAAGCGAAGGAAGATATCGAAGACTGGTGCAGAAAATGCGACGTGTGTGCAGCTAGCAAGGGTCCGAGAATCAAAACTCGAGGTAAGATGCACCAATACAACGTGGGAGCACCTTTCGAACGAATCGCCATCGACATCGCAGGGCCCTTTCCGGAAACCGACAATGGTAATCGGTATATACTCGTAGTGATGGACTACTTCAGTAAGTGGCCGGAAGCGTTTCCGATCCCTAACCAGGAAGCCAGAACCGTGGCGGAGCAGATCGTCTACAATTGGGTTAGCAGATTCGGTGTGCCCTTGGAATTGCATTCTGACCAAGGGCGGAACTTCGAGTCAAGAATCTTCCAAGAGATGTGTCAACTACTCGGAATCAAAAAGACAAGGACAACCCCGCTTCATCCACAGTCGGACGGTATGGTGGAGCGTTTCAATAGGACTTTGGACGAACATCTCTCGAAGGTCGTAGGTGACTACCAACGGGATTGGGACCGGCAGATTCCCTTGTTTTTGATGGCCTATAGAAGTGCCGTGCATAGCACTACTCGACATACGCCGTTCGAAATCTTATTTGGTAGAATAGCTCGTTTACCCAGTGAGGTGAAATTTGGATCTCCTACCAATGAGCCCAGAAATGAAGATGAGTACGTGGCGGACCTTAGGGAAAGGCTTAGGGACATACACCAAAGGACCAGAAGCCAGATTAAGATGACGAGCGACCGCATGAAGACCAGGTATGATGCCAAGGCAACAACGTCAGGATTCCAGGAAGGAGATCTGGTGTGGCTGTATAATCCCCATCGCCAAAAGGCGAAGTCACCTAAATTACAGCGGAACTGGGAAGGTCCCTACAGAATAGTAACCCGCATCAACGATGTTGTCTACCGCATCCAGCGAGGACCGAGGGCCAAAATGAAAGTGGTTCATGTGGACCGACTGAGTCGATACAATGGCCGAAATGAGGATGCACTTGTTCGGGACGAACACGTCTAAGAGGGAGGCAGTGTAGCATAATAATAACTACGCCCCCTAAAAATATGACGCAACAAATTCCGAAGTGACTTTTCATTCTGGCAGAATTTTGGTTCGAACTGTCCTTTCATTCGAGGTTCGTGTCTGGGACGAAGTCTCCACAGCTCATGTCAACGAAAGAGACGAATAATATCAGGGATAAAAGGGAATTATAACTGCAAGAATTCCAGTGGTCGAAGAATTTGCTAGAAGTTTCTGGCTATCAGAAACTTCTGCTATATAAGGACAGAAGGCGATCAAAAAAAAGACACAGTTGGTTTAGAACCGTGGCGAAGAGATTGGAAAAGTGATAATGGGAGAAGTTGTAATTTGGTGATAAATTGAAAGTTGAGAGTGAACAAGAAAAAGTAATTAGTTTGGATTTGTGAATTAAGTAATTGAAAGGAGATAAAGTGATTAGAGAGGAAAGAGACATTGTAAGAAAAGAATTGCGAAGAATAGTATAGTGTGAACCTGAATTGTTCTATAGACTAGAAAATAAAGAAATAATTTCACAGAATACTGTTTTATCTACTCGAGCCGTAGCTCGCATGTTACAATAATAACTACGCCCCCTAAAAATATGACGCAACAAATTCCGAAGTGACTTTCCATTCTGGCAGAATTTTGGTTCAAACTGTCCTTTCATTCGAGGTTCGTGTCTGGGACGAAGTCTCCACAGCTCATGTCAACGAAAGAGACGAATAATATTAGGGATAAAAGGGGATTATAACTGCAAGAATTATTTCTCTTGTTCCAGTGGTCGAAGAATTTGCTAGAAGTTTCTGGCTATCAGAAACTTCTGCTATATAAGGACAGATGGCGATCAAAAAAAGAGACAGTTGGTTTAGAACCGTGGCGAAGAGATTGGAAAAGTGATAATGGGCGAAGTTGTAATTTGGTGATAAATTGAAAGTTGAGAGTGAACAAGAAAAAGTAATTAGTTTGGATTTGTGAATTAAGTAATTGAAAGGAGATAAAGTGATTTGAGAGGAAAGAGAAATTGTAAGAAAATAATTTGCGAAGAATAGTATAGTGTGAACTTGAATTGTTCTATAGAGTAGAAAATAAAGAAATAATTTCACAGAATAATTGTTTTATCTACTCGAGCCGTAGCTCGCATATTACAATATGTTACAAGCTATGTGTCAAAATTAATATACCTTATAGGATAGGCTATAAACATACCTAAATTCACGTTCAACAGATGGCGTAGAAGAAGGTGCAGAACTATGTCGTTTAGGAATTTTGTTAGCAGATCTTTGGGACTCTGGGCTATGCAAATCCACTTGAACTTTTCTTGAATCAATACTTGGTGTGCGGCTTGTCACTGAAGGACCCTTGTATGTCCATCGTCCTCCATATGAGAACTCTGATAGAGTAGAACTTCTTCTGAAATAATTGCTATTGACATTTCTATTGACTATAAATATTAATTTATTCTTGATACCGTCTTTCCTCAATAGCTAAACTCTGAGAGTCTTCATTTTCTATAGGTTTCTGTCTAGAAAGTACATGTCGCTTAGCAGTATCGGATCGTTTGTTTCGGTCTATAATTCGTGCTAATTGACTGTCTGAAAATTCTTTAAAATATTATTAGCACTATATAATTCTATTATAATATTTATTACAAGACCTGTTTCATCAACAGATAAAGTATTCCAATACTGTTTTTGGAAATTCATTGGTTGAAGTAATGAGCATGCGGATTCCCTGGAAGTTCTTTGGATGAGACTACCACTTAGTCTTGGACTCCGTATCCTAGAATGACGAACGTTTCCTTGATAAAATGTATGATGATGATGGTGCCGATGACGTCTATACGAGTTCTGAACTACATTCAAAGGCTTACGGCTAGGCGATAATAAATGTGCTAGGGTTGTTATATTCGTTCGACTTGACGTATTATGTACTGTCAGATTTGGCACAGAACCACTACGTGGAAACCTCTCTTGTTTAGCCGGCAATTGAGTTGAATGTCTATATATGTAAATACAAACAAATTTCTTTAGCATTAGAGTTAAATTCATACATAGTCGTATATTCATTTATTTATGTCTGCAGTCGAAAAATTAAATTATACCATCTTGCCTTGCATAGTAGGATAGCCATATTTTCAATTTCATTGCATTTTTTAGTTCTAATGTGGCTAGGTTGGAAAAGATGCGACCTCGACCTCTTAGGTTAGCTACGTTAATTGGAAAGATCACACTTCTGATTAAATCAGGAATAGGAATACCCAAACAAAGTTGCGAGGCAAATCAACCATCTCAGCCTATACTGTAGTCAACCTATTTTAAATTTGGTTTACAACAGTTTATTTAAATCTAGACTGCAGTAAGGTCTATCTTGTTGGCGTGGAACTCATCATAATAAAATTGAACCTTTGCTTTGTAGAGTTATTCGTAAAACTATAAGCTTTGATTTATTCAAAAACTCTGATATTTTTCCACTGACACTTAAGAATTCAAAATATTTTTTGAAAGTTCGGTATACATAGCTGCAAGATTATATGGATCTTATTCATTACGCTTCAACAGTAGGAATCTATTAACTGTAGCTAACATAACATAATATAACGTTACTGCACCTCGTTTATTCAATAGCCTGCCAGAAAATCTAATATGCTAGAAAGTCAGATCAGTGTTCTTAAATATATGTATAACTCGTATATATGTAGGTGCGTAACGATACCTCAACAATATAATATATCAATCGATTTGTCGTGAGTAGCGGTATTACATAGGATGGTTTTTAGTATCCTATAAGTCCGTTATTGGGTCTTTAAACCCATTTTATATGATTTAGATATATATTACTACAAAATGGCTGAATAAATTTGAATATGGCTTTATTCTTCGTTTAGTACATTTCCTGGTGAAGAGATTGATGTATCAATCATTATTCTGTGACTCTTATAACGTAAGTAATAAGCAAAAACGTAATTAAAAAAACGTAAAATTATTTGAGATTTACATATTTCACAGATATGCGTAGGTCATTGCAATCAACAGCCCACCAGTGGAGTGCGGGCACATCCATGTTTCTTAATTAATTATTTATTTGTCTTATATAATTGTTTCAATGGAACATAACTGGAGTAGCAAGCATAAATTATGTACAACTAAAAAAAACATTCTTTCGCGAGTTTTCGCTGTCAATAATACAACAGTGAATGAACGGATCTTTTTTTTGTTTTTCTTTATTCTCTGTTTGCTATTTTGTTTTACTTTTGGAATTGGGTACATGTGTACTACCACTTAACGGATCTTTTTTTCGTTTTTCTTTATTCTCTGTTTTATGTACGTACTTCATGCATATATGTATGTACGAGTATGTATCTATTAAAGGACCCAGCAAAGCGGGTACATCCAGCTAGTTGTATGTAATTACTGAATGGTGTATCCAACTCTTGTCCTTCGGACAATCGGGTATTCCTAACTATTTTCTTTGAAATCTTAAAGCATTCCTTTTTGATATTTTATAAATTTCAAAACACATTGTTAGCTATAAATTTATCAAATGAAATAAGGTACAAAAAAAGAAAGTTGTGTCATGTGAAGGGTTGCCGTGGTGTAGTCGCTTGTCACGCTGTCATGTTATCTATTTATTTCGAATGGAATAAATAAAAAAGTCAATCAATTGCGAAAACTAAGTCAACTGTACTACGAAGGCATAACACTGGCAGTAGGGTGGTCATATGGCTGAAAAATACTGTGAATCATGAGCACCGACAATAAAAGTAAAACAAAAATGCTCCCCAATTATCTGGACGCTACCCTTGAAGTGTGCAGAAACTTAATACCACCTGAGTTTCAAACCACTACACCAATTTTTTTTTTTTTTTTCTCTGTCTCTACCTACACAAATTGTATTAGTAAAATGGTATTCATATCCCTTTTGGCACGAGTAAATTATAAAAAAAAAAAATTGTGGTATGAAGGGTTAATATAATAGATAACAGGAAAGGCGATGCAAAATGCATTGCTTGCGAAATTGAGATCTACCTCGCCACTGCTTCGACGTGCGTACATAATAGATTACACGTAATGCGGAGTCACTTTAACTTAGCCTTGTCAGACATTGACCCTTAACCAGAGACGGTGTGTCTAAGAGACTTTTAAGACATTGTCCACATAAACAAATTACTTATCAATTGTAAAAAATACTAATGGGTTTTTCTAAATTTGGAAAAAAATCTACTTGCTAAAATAGCACAATATCAAACGGACACATGGAAAACAGATTTGAAATTTATACGAATACGTACATAATATGAACTTACTTATGAGGAATGTTTTTTATTTTCATATTATTTTAACCGAAGACATTATCTAAATCATCTTTTCCTCTTATGTATTTGTATCTAGTAAAAATCTCAATGATCACACTGTTAAAATATATACAGAGTTTGTGCTTTAGAATTTTAATTTAAAATAAAATAAAAAGTATTAAAGGTTTCAATGAATTTGTTTTACTGTTTTAAATTTTTGACTTCGATTCCTTTGAGGTAATTTTCGACGGCTTTTCGCACATTTTTGGCTGCATTACGGCCATAACTTCACGAATATTGGTTGTTAAAAGTTTGGGGATTGTCTGCAAAGACACGATCTTTAGCATAGCCCCACAAAAAGTAATGGAAATCTAAGACACGTAGCCCCGTCCTGTTGGAACCACATGTCTCTTACATCAATTCAATTTCAGGCCAAAAAAAGTTGGTTGTCATTTCATTATCAGAGTTCACCACCGACTTAAAATTGGGCCTCATCGCTGAAGAAGATTTTGTTCGAAAAATAGGCGTCAACTTGTTGTAGTAAGAAGCAACAATTTTAATGCGTTGAATGGTGTTTAAACGATTTATATTGCAAAATAGCAAGGCACGAACTAACTACCTGTCACTGGTGACAGATTCCATATGGGAGGGATCGAAATGAGAAAAAAATTGCATTTCCACAGTTTTCTTTTTGTCAGTTTTATATAAATGAAAAAAGACAAAAGAGGATAATATCGAAAGATACTGAAACTGTGTACCCAGTTAGTTGTTGTTCTTATTTGCCATGTGAACTTTCACTGAACTGGGGACAGACTTCACAAAGGGAGTCGGACAGAATCCCGAAAAACATAATCCCGAAAACCCAAAATCCCGAAAACACAAAATTCCGAAAATCCACAATCCCGAAAACCCACAATCGAAAGGCCAAATTTCCGAAAATGAAAGTAAACACCCCCATACATATTCCACTATTTATGCATTGTGGATATAATATATATATATTTGAACATTTGACAAATTTTTAATTTTACATAATTTTTCGGGATTTAGTTTTCGGGATTTTTTTCAGGATTTTGGCCTTTCAGGATTTTGGTTTTTCCGGATTTTATATTTACGGGATTTCAGTTTTCGGGATTTTAACCCCAACCTCTTCACAAAAAGAATTTATGAAAAGTTATAAAAACATGTAATAAGTTATTATACAAATGGGATTATTCTCTTGTTTAATTTGAAGTGAGTAATTAAATCTATGGTGAGGACATGGTTTTCGAGTGTGATGAATAACGAAAGAAGAAAATCGATATTCATGTAGTTGCAGACAAACGCGATGAACAAAAAATAAAAGGTGTTCGAAAGAGAAGTCCCCAAGTCCTGAAACAATATTCACAAGAAATAATACCATACAATACCAAAATACAATGACCAGAGGTCTTTATTGGGAGGCAGCTAAGATCCAAGTGGACGAGACTACAAATTTACCAAGCGATCGTAGACTAAACTGTTATACAATAACATTAGAGAGTACAAGTGCAGCAAAAACAGGTTTATGAATTAAGAGAACAAGAGAGTGACGAACAAGCATGAATAGAATATCGCAATAAACATATGTTTTGTGTTAAATAGAAACTAGAAATAGGGTAGGTTTAGGATGTTAGGAATGTTAACAGAGCAAATTATTTAAGTTGGTTGGAAACAAATTTAAAAGAAATATTTTCAAACATTCCCCCGCCCCTGGAACAAAGTTTCAGCACATAGGAAGTGGGGCTAGTTTATGTATCGGGCGAACAAGATTCCCATTAGCAGTCCGTAGAGTGACAACTCTAACATGTCCGTCTTTGCCTGGATGAATTGCGATGATTTGTCCCATAGCCCATTTGCCTGGTGGCAGATTTGAATCTTTGATTACCACCAGATCGTTCAACTGCAAGTCCCGTTGAGGCTACGACCATCGAGGGCGTTGTTGTAGTGACGTCAAATATTCCATCATCCAACGTTTCCAAAATCCTTGAACTTTCGTCTGTAGAGCTTGCCAAGAGGACAATCGATTTTGAGGTATCTCGAGCGATGGTTCGGGAACTGCTGAGTATGGTTCACCCAATAACACGACGAATGTGCTGTTTAATTGACTTCACCCCCGCTTCCCACAGCCCACCGAAGTGTGGCGCTGAAGGGGGAATGAAGTGCCAGGTAATTGCATCGCGAGCGAGCGACTCTGCTACTAAAGAGTTGTGGCATTCAGACATGGTGATTCGATGCATTTCTGAAAGTCGTTTAGCAGATCCGCGAAAGTTGGTGCCGTTGTCTGAATACATATGCGATGGTTTACCACGACGGGCGATGGAACGACGAAGAGCAGCAAGGAATGCGTCCGTGGTTAGGTCACTGACTAACTCCAAATGTATGGCCTTTGTCTATCTAACACACAAATAGCGATATGTACCCTTTAGTGTTGTGGGTTTTACGACCGATTTTTGTTTTCAACAAAATCGGACCAGCATAATCACAGCCGCAATGTAAAAAGGGTCCACTAGGCTGTATACGCTGTGCGGGAAGATTGCCCATGATTTGTGTGGCTGTGGCTTTTCACTGCCGGAAACATTTTATGCACTCATGGGTGATCTTGCGAAGTAAGTTTCTGCAGCCGATGATCCAATACTCCTGGCGGATTAGAACGAACAATGCTGATACTCCAGGATGAAGAAGGCGTTGATGAAAATCGATTGCTATGAGTTGAGTCACTGCGTGTCCCTTTGGTAAGATGATGGGATGTTTAACGTTGAACGAGACATCGGCTTCTTGGATTCTCCCTCCCACGCGTAATATCTGCTGATCATCTATAAAGAGAGACAGGTTAATAATTTTGGAACTTTTACTAAAATGTCGATGTTTCTAAAAGTATGTAATGTCATCCCCGAAGTAAAGGTGTTGGAGCCATTTGATGATGTCACATTCAGCATTGTAGATTTCCTGCGGACGAAAGTGAAGTGAAGTTTTGTGCGATAACTTTCGACAAATTGAGACGAAACGAAGGATGTAGGCGACAACACGAACCAATTGATTCCAAGACGATACGCGAGGAAACAGAATATGAAATGGATGTTCTACATTGACGACTAGACACGAATTTTGACATTGTCTTTTCTCCTCCTGTTTGCAGTCAGGGTGTTCTTCAAAATAGTTTTCAATTGGCCAATGGTTTTCCTTTTTTGCCAACCAATGAGGACCTTCCCACCATATTGGGTGCTGAACAAGAGTGGATGGTGCTATACCGCGCGAAGCACAGTCTGCGGGATTTTGTTCAGACCTGATGTGAAACCATCGGTTACGATGAATCGCGCTTAAGATTTCCGATGTTCGATTCCCGACAAAGATATCCCAACGACGAGAAGGAGACGATAGCCAAGAAAGGACGACTTGAGAGTCACACCATGCGAATACATTTGCAAAAGTAGTGTTCAAAGACCTTTGAACCGCGGCGAGTAGTCGAGCAAGCAACAGAGCCCCACACAATTCCAATCGAGGAATACTAAGCTGCTTAATTGGTGCAACTCGACTTTTAGCTGCAACGGTAATAGTTTTAATGGTTCCGTTGGGTAGAGTGTGACGAGAGTATATTACGGCAGCATATGCGGAAGCCGAGGCATCTGAAAATCCGTGCAACTGAAAGGATGTATCAGCAATACCTATGCACCGAGGTATGCAGACGTATGTAAGCTCGGGAAGTTCGAGTCGATGCTTACACCATTGTGATACGATGGAATCTGGGAGAGGCTCGTCCCAACAATTCTTGCAATATAATTTTCAGTTGGACGACCGAGGGCGCGAGAAAACCGAGCGGATCGAAAATGCGGGCGATTTCCCTAAGCAGTTGTCTTTTGGTTACAGATTCACTGGGTGTTAAATTTAAGCGAAAAGAGAAATAATCGAGTTCGGAGTTCCAGTACAAACCGAGTACTTTTACCCAAGGATCTGCGCCACTATCAAACGAAATGTCTTTACTTTGTAAAAGTTCTTCTTCTTGAATTAGTTCTTTGCAATTGCTTTGCCACTTACTGAGTCTTAAGCCACCTTTCGCAAGGAGCTCTATTAAGCACTTCTTTTTTGACATTGCATCAGCGAGCGAGTCTACACCTGACACAACGTCGTCAACGTAAAAGTCATTAAGAAGTATCTCTGACGCTACAGGATACTCTTCGCGATAGTCACGGGCCAATTGTTCTAGAACGCGTACCGAAATGTATGGAGCACACGAGGTTCCATATGTTACCGTGCACAACCGATAATGGTCAATGGGATCTGTTTGCGATTTGCGCCAGACGATCCTTTGGTAATCAGTGTCTTCATCTCATACCCAAACCTGGCGAAACATTTTTACTATGTCAGCGGTGAACACATACTTGTGGCGACGAAATCGTAAACAGACCGAGAAAAGGTTTCTTTGAATTGGAGGACCTATCAGAAGGGAATCGTTTAGGGAATTTCCGCGCGAGTCCTTAAACGAGCCATCGAATACAACACGGAGTTTTGTTGTTGCGCTGTCTGGCTTGAGCACTGCGTGATGTGGCAAATAGAAAATATTGGGCTTCAAAATTTCTGACGACGGTATCCTACGCATTTGCCCTAGAGCCAAATACTCCTCCATAAACTTCGAGTATAAATGAAAAAGCGAGTTGTTTTTGGAGAACTTCCTTTCCATTGCAGAAAGACGCGAAACAGCACCATCAATAGTATTTGCGAAAACTGGGGGACTTTTAAAAGGCAGGTTGACAATATATTTGCCATCGGCACTTCTTCGATGGGTTTTAACAAAATGGTCTTCAATTGCCTTGTCTTCCGTTGAAACAATTAATTTCGGATCAACCTCCTCAATTGTCCAAAATGCCTGTAATGTGGAGTCAATGTCGATAATGGTATGATGTGACCGAATGTTTTGTTCACCACCCGAAACCAATCGTCCAGCTAATACCCAGCCGAATATAGTACGTTGTGCTATGGGATGACCATTTGCGCCGCGAACGATTTCACCCTGCAGAATATCCCAGGCCTTATCTGCACCGAGTAACATATCTACAGAGCTTGGTTGATTAAAGGAAGGATCGGCTAAGTCGAGATTTTTAATGTGATCCCAATCGTTGATATCAAATGGATTGGAAGGCAATGCCGCTGTCAGGTTTGATAAAATGTAGGTATCAACCACGATACTGACCGAATCAAACCGAGAAGCGATTACCATTGAGACTAGGCCTCTAGATGTCCCAGCACAGGTTTCACTAATCCCACTTATTGGGATTCGAGCATTCGTTCGTCTAAGCCCAAGTCTCTGAACGCAAGACTCGGTGACGAAAGAAACCTGCGATCCAGAATCGATTAAAAGTCGAATTAACTGGTAGTTTCTACTGTTATCTAGGACTTTACAAACTGCTGTAGGAAGTAAAGTTTGTGGCCGAAATTGAGCGAAGTTAATTGAGTGATGAGTAATGAGTTGGTTTAGATGGGTTGACGACGATGGACGATTCGAATTAAACGACGACGATGATTGACGATTCGAATTCGATAGATCACAATGTAACGTAGTGGTAGTTTCCGAAAGCGAGTGAGTGTTGTTTGCATTAGTTGCCCCAAGATGTACTAGACTATGATGCCGCGAGTTACATGTCCTACATCGAAACTTTGACTGACAGCGAACTGCACTATGACCACTGCGCAAACAATTAAAGCAAAGCTTTTTCGACTTTACGAAGTCCCTCTTTGACTCTAAGTCCATTGCAAGAAAGTCGGGACATTGAGATAGGGCGTAAGATGAATTGCATTTTGAGCACTGAGTTGAGGATGCAACGTGCATACTTTTCAAGGTTGTGGTCTTCTTATTTGGTTCACGTACATGTGTTTTACATGATTCCAGAGCCTCACAATGACGCTCCAAAAAGGTTAAAAAATGATCTATGGTTGGATACTCTGACTCTACACTAACAGCTGACCAAGCCTGCCGAGTGTCTGGGTTCACCTTGCTAACTAAAGCGTAAATCATCCAAGGATCCCTTTCATACGAATTTAAAGAATTGAGGCCGCGTAGAACCTCGTCCGCACAATCTGATATTTTACGAAGACTGCGAACGTTTGAGATGTGAAGCGATGGTAATTGAATGAATGTCTCCAAAAGACTGTTTACAATGTAACGTGGTCGGTCATATCGCTTTTCCAACCTTTCCCACGCCTGCTCATAGGTAGCATCAGACAGTGGGATATGAGACAGCAAGTTTAATGCCTCACCCCGGAGAGACGAACGGAGGAAATGAAACTTTTGAGTTGACGAAAGGTTTGTCTTATTATGCACCGAACTCTCATACATATCACGAAACGCTGGCCAGTCACGATAACTACCCGAGAAGGGTTCTATATGAAACTTTGGAAGATGGTCATTAACGTGGGTAAATGCATTTGGTGTGCTCAATTGCTGCACAACTGGAGCTTGAGAATTATTTGGGAGATTAGCCTGAGCTGTATTTAATTCCGGCTTCTTCCTTTCCCGAATCGAAGAAACAAAAACTGATTTGACGAGCAGATACTTCGATTCAAACTCCTCGAATTCAGGTTCAGGGTCAACGTACCCCTCTTCCTCAACAAAGGTATACACTTCGTGTTGCGAAAAATAAAACTTTTCCCAAAGGTCCTCTAACTTTTCCAACCGAACTTCAAGCGCATCGATCGTAATAAGTTCATTAATTTTTTCCGAGAAAGTGGCTAATTTAGTTAGCGAGCCTTTCAGGTTACCACGAGATGTACGCAAAACAGGAAGCTTATTAGCGGGCATATTTACCGATTGAAATATCACAAATTGCTTTATGTAAACGCGCGCGAAAATGTTTATTTAATTTTGCAAGAGCAATTCACCTTTCATGCAATTTGTATTGCTATAAGTTCATGCAAATCTTTGTAGAAATTATTTACCGCAAACGAAATCGATTACCGAAATAATTCCTAATAAGTAAAGTCAAATCATACATATATTCGAACACGGAAGGAACTGTACCGAAGTTCTATCAAACACGTGTGAAAATTGTCTATATATTCCAAGCACACGAATATCGACACTATCTGGATTAATCGGAAAACGGTTATGAGCGAACAGAATTTTAATGATGTGATAAATATGATTAACGCGATGTTCGTTAATCAAACGATGGAATTTGCGAAATCTGTAATTCTTCAGCGATTGGTACAACGAGTAATCCACATATATATCAGCAGATGAACCTTTGACCAACGCGATCTCCGTTAATCCCAAAGTAAAAATTATTTGCTCGATGGGTACGAAATCCAAAATCCGCCTCGATTTGGACCAAAAATGATGAATAACGAACGAAAAAAATCGATATTCATGTAGTTGCAGACAAACGCGATGAAAAAAAAAAAAAAGGTGTTCGAAAGAGAAGTCCCCAAGTCCCGAAACAATATTCACAAGAAATAATACCATACAATACCAAAATACAATGACCAGAGGTCTTTATTGGGAGGCAGCTAAGATCCAAGTGGACGAGACTACAAATTTACCAAGCGATCGTAGACTAAACTGTTATACAATAACATTAGAGAGTACAAGTGCAGCAAAAACAGGTTTATGAATTAAGAGAACAAGAGAGTGACAAACAAGCATGAATAGAATATCGCAATAAACATATGTTTTGTGTTAAATAGAAACTAGAAATAGGGTAGGTTTAGGATGTTAGGAATGTTAACAAAGCAAATTATTTAAGTTGGTTGGAAACAAATTTAAACGAAATATTTTCAAACAGAGTGTTTTCGGGTATTTAAAAGTCAAGTTAGTTTACTGACCAAACTGTCAAAGTTTCTAACATTTGCTTTCATTTCAAACATAATAAAAATAGTTATTATAAAAATTTGTTAACATTGCGACTAGTTATTTAAATAACGAGCAGTTTGCATTTCAAGATTAGTAGAAGGGAGACAAGTAAATGGCCAATAGTTTACTATTTTTCAATACATTATAATTGTATAATTTTATGACAGTAACAGGAGCATGAATGGGGTTCAATCCATCCAAAACAAAGGTTGCAGTCTTAGTGTAGTGTATTGCTGGTAAATCTTTGGTATAGAGGACGTATAACAGAGGCCCGAGGACACTTTCTTGGGGAACTCCGGCTTTGATCTGCACTAGCTTAGAGTAACCGTTTTCTTGTTTTAGACGAAAGTAACGCGATGCTAGATAAGACTACATTAGTTGAGAGTACTGTTCAGGCAAATACACTTCTAATTTTTTAAGTAGACCTTCAAGCCACTCTGTCGAAAGCCTTTGCTACGTTTAAACAGAACCGATGCTCTATCGATTTCAATCGTTATTCACTGTACTTGTTTTACTGTGTGGTGCTTGCTTCGAAATCCAAACTGGGGACTTCGGATTAGGTTCCTTGATTCTACGATTGGTTTGAGACGCTTAAAAGTCAATCTTTCAAACGCTTGGTACATACGTAAGGTTAATTGTTTAATACAACAACCGTAAGAGTTTAACCAACCCTTTGTTTGATAGTTGCTCAGTACTTCCGCAGTGATCAAGTCAAAACCTGGAGCTTTTTTGTCTTTTAAGCGCTTTATCTCATACTTTAGCTCACTCATTGTGATCGGAGGAATCATAGAACTATAATTTGCATTGAGATTTAGAAACTCATCGCAGACAGCATCACTTAAAGGTATTCGCAAGATGGTCCGCAGAATCAGTAGCTTTTTCATCACTGCTTTTATCCCATTGCACGTTATCGTATCTAATTGGTGAAGTATGATTTGTTGGTCGCTTAAGATATGTTGTACTTTTCAAAATGGAATATTCAGTACAACAGATAGTTTCATTTCATTTTTCATTTCATTTATTTAATTACAGGTATGTACATTAAGATTTCTAATCTTTTTATTGTACTTAGTGCTTCAACTATAAATGATACATTAATTACTTAAGACTAAATACAATAAATTTCTTAAACTATGATAGATTGTGAAGGAGGTAATAAATGCAGGGTTTAGTAATGATGTTGGGGAGAAGGAGATGAAATCTGGTGGTCCGAAATGAAACTCCAAGTTAGCCATTACTTGATCGACGCTATTGGGTGAGCAAAGACTCGACTACGTCTCTCGCTTCCCACTTTACGCTTTTCTATACGACTTTTCTATAACCGAACTTTTCTATAACCGACCATGTTTGTAGACTCTATGAAGGCTGTTAAAAACATTGGCCACTCTTCTGGTCTTCCCCGAAACTCGGGCAAATCGTGTAGCTTACGATGAAATCCGTACATAGCTGACCATGAAGATGGTTCTTGAGTGACTTGAGGCCTCAGCGAGGCTGACTGTGGAACGTAACGCTGATACTTGAGAGTCTGAAGGGCATTCAGTGGTGGCAGGAACGTTGGAACTGTATCGGAAGTCACTGAACTGCATGGTGTGAAGTGAATCGAACTCGTGGATAGTGTTTTCCTGGTGTTCATCAAAGATGGAAATGCTGGTGCTGACGAATACTGCGTATGTGACGTGCACGGCATGTGCATTGTGATGCTTTGAGATGCGCTGGGATTCTTGAAACCAGTATAAGCTATTGAAGTGAGATTAGGAGAAGTGACGAAAGTGTGTGCAACTGTAGTGTCGACAGTTGTACTGGCTGACATAACTGTCGAAACGGCGGATGTAACTGTTATGGCGATTACGGGAACAGCAGACGTAACGGCAATATTGGACACAGACGCAACGGCAGTTGGCTCTGTTCTGGCTGCCTGCTGTTCGCAAAGTAGTTGCTCCAGTTGTTGACGCTTTTGTTTCGCCTTGTCTGCGGCTGCTACGGCGGCTTCAAGTTGTGCACGCAGCTGTTGCAACTGATTTTCCATGCTTCTTTCTTCATTCTCAGTCCCGACCATCGTCTGGTTAACTTCTCTTGATGAACTGCTGTCGTCGGACGAGTCTACGGGGTCGTCAGACTTCAAACGAAGTTTGGAAGTTTGCCTCGTCTTCCGCTTACTGTTAGGCATTGACTATTTAATTCGACAAATGATGCTCGCTGACGACGGAGTTGTCTCGATGAATCAAAACGGGGATTTCTCGTTGATTGGGTAATCACTATTGGTAGATTACGGTTTACTCTGGCTAATGGAAAATTCTTCCGCTGACTGCGATTGATGGCAAATTTATCCTGGCTGTGACTGATGGATTTTACCGCTGGCTGCGGCTGTAGAAGGCGGAAAGTTTCATCCGCTGACTGCGGCTGTAAATGGCAATGAGATTTTACCGCTGGCTGCGACTGTCGAAGCCAGAAAGTTTCATCCGCTGATTGCGGCTATAAAATTGAATATTTCTTCCGCTGACTGCGACTATAAAGGTGCCGTGAAATAACGCCGAGCGGCGTTATTTCACTTTGTAATATCCAAGAGTTATGCCAATGTTACATTGGATTAAATATATTTTGCGACATTACTCTTTATCACATTCTCTTCGTTACCCCTTCATTTTCATTCGTTGCCTACATTTCTCTTCGTCCATCTATGTTTTCTCTGTCTCCTTCTTTGTCATGTCAGTCGTCCCTTATCTTTATCCATATTGCTTTCGGAGTATTGGAAAGAGAAATTCCCTTTGCCAATATCCTTCGTCAAGATGGTAATACTTGCATATGACACTTTAATAAATTAATACAATCACCTGAATTCGAACAATAAATGACACAACATACCTTACATTAACTTACCTACCCTATTTAACCCAAAATCTATTTTCTATGACAATACGAGAGAAATTACTACCAACGGAAAGTATGACACTTTCAATTGGGGTTCATTTTCATCCCCATTCGATCCTTCGCTTGTGGTTTTGTCTTTCGTCAAATTTTCTTTCCAAGAGCGAGAGCTTAGATGTGTGCGAACAGGACCACTAATTTATATGCTTACGTCAAAACAATCACATTTTCTCATTTCGCGTTTAAAACCGACGGCTTGAGGAAGTGTTTTGTTTTTTTATTGTTTACAAAAGGCGACAAAAACATCCACCACAATCTGCTGCTGGATATTAATTTTTTTTTTTGTTTTCTGCGACGGTTTTTTCCGGGCAGAATGCCCCTGGACAACCCAAACTCTAATGTAGAGTAACACGGACGAACCACCTGGATGATTCCCCAAGAGTTTGCGCTGGCCGGAGATCTATGCCCGTGGTTTTCGCCGGCACCGCTGGACTCCATTTACTTGTGACCGCCCGGGATTACAGGATCGGAGTTAAAGCTTCAACCCTTCTCTAGTAATTTCATTTAACATTGTTTATGTTTGTGTGTGGGTTATGGGCTAGACGACTAAGGTCGCCTTTGGTGACTGGTGTCACATTTGTTACATGTGTCACCTCAACCACACAATTTTTTTTTTTTTTTTTTTGTGTGTTTACATTTTACTGCAGTTTCTAGGGCCTCGTAGCAGGATCGACGACAGTGTCTGAGTGGCCGTGAGGACTGTTGCTATTTGCGAACTTTCTGTGTTGTGCGCATTTTTGGTGTCTGTATGGGTTCTTGTTGATGTGGTGTGATTCCTCTCCAATTCTAGGTGCATGATATCCTGAGTGTATTATATACAAAGGGATTGTAAATTATAAATAAATAAATAAATCTATAACTGAATAAGTAGATCTATAAATAAATATACTCTATAACTAACTATAATATAAATCTCTAAGAATAATTAAATAAATCTCTGAATAAATATGTATATACCTCTATAAATAAATAAATAACTCTATGGATAAATAAATAAATCTCTATAAATAAATAAATAAACTATGCCTCTAAACAAATAAATAAACTATCTCTATAATTAAATAAATAACTATGTATGTCACTACTTATAAACTATCATGACTATATCAACGACAGCTTACGTGCGTCAGGTATATCAGAGCCTTCATACGTGAAGGTCTTTGGCGTGAAACCTGCATACTATTTCACCTCTCTGGTTGCCTACTTCGTTCAGAGAGTTGCCGATCCATTTCAAGATAACCGATGGTAAGAATTTCGGGCCTAGTTTGGCATTGTAACCATCGGGTAGGCTACTCTGTTTGAAATTACGCCTATAGACGGTTTGTCTTCGTGTTGTAGACTTTGGTGGACTTTGGATGTGCCAGTCTTAGATTCTCGAAAATTCTGTCTCTAATTAAAGCTAACCTATCAGTCTTATTTTCAATGTGTGCCCTTGCGTCCTTGATCATGTCTAGTCTGCGCAGGACTTCATAGCCACTAGCATGCTGCAGCATGGGTATCCCGAATACGGCGTAATAGGGCTCGAACGATGTCGCATCGTGCACTACGCTCCCCATATTTGTTTAGCAAGCTGGAAAACAATTCTGAAACGAATTGTTTCCCGTTGTCTGAATGGATAAATTCGGGGACACCAAAAACATGGAAAACATTTTCTTTTAAATATTTAACTACCTCAGCTGCCGTTGCTCTGCGGATAGGCCGCAATAAAATATACTTGCTAAAATGGTCCAATACTATAAATATGTGTGTATGTCCTGTCTTCGTTCGTGGGTATGGTCCTAAGGTCGTTCCGTAATCGTTTGTTGTCCCATCGGCGGTTGGGATATTACGTTTAGTGATTTGCTACATTTACAGGTTACGCACGCTTTCACGTAAGCCTGTACATCAGATGCCATACCTGGCCAGAAGTACTTCTGTCTCAATCTTGCCAGTGTCTTGCTTATCTCCCCATGTCCTGCAGCAGGAGAATCGTGAGCAGATTGTTAGAAGACTCCCACGTAACTCCTTCGGTACCTAAAGCTTCCATGCCCGATCTTCTTGCAGATCGTCACCTGTCCATATTTCAGCCCGTTTATAGACAAATCCGACGGATACACATACGTCTGGTAGTTTGTCTTTGTTCGCATTGACGAAGTGAGAATGAACGAAGTGAAGTATGGCGAACTAAGGTCTACCTCTAAGATTACTGTATCGGGAGTGAGCTCCTAAATTTGGACACGCGAGAGAGTATCAGGGACTAC
Organism: Pocota personata; assembly: GCA_963082735.1. Classification (NCBI taxonomy): domain Eukaryota; kingdom Metazoa; phylum Arthropoda; class Insecta; order Diptera; family Syrphidae; genus Pocota; species Pocota personata. The sequence continues at coordinate 76,379,486 of OY720431.1, forward strand.
GTTCTGGACACCCTTCCTATGTTCGATCACAAAGTCAAAACCCTGAAGCTTCAGGCTCCATTTGGCCAATCGACCAGACAGATCCTTCTGCGTCATCAACCACTTCAAACTTGCGTGATCAGTGATTATAGTGAATGGTAGTCCTTCCACATAGACCCTGAACTTCTTTACTGACAGAACGGCCGCATACCATTCAAGTTCAGTCACACTGTAATTCCGCTGAGCGGAGTTAAGCTTCTGGGACATGAATGCTATTGGTCGTTCGTTTTTGTCGGCGTCTATTTGAAACAACACACTCCCCACACCAGACGTCGAAGCATCACATTGCATGTAGAAGTGTTTAGTGAAGTCCGGATTTGTCAGTATCAGCGCTGTTACCAAGGACATTTTGAGCTATTGGAATGCTCACAACGCCTCATCGGTCATCGTAAATGTTTGTCCTTTCTTGAGGCAATCGGTCGTGGAAGCCGATACAGAAACAAAATTGGGGATAAAACGTCTGTACCAACCTGTCATCCCTAGGAACCGACGATGTTGCTTGGGAGTCTTCGGTATTGGGAAGTTCTCGACCTCCGACACCTTGTCTTTGTCCATCCGTTGACATCCATCTCCGACGATATATCCGAGGTACCTTATCTCCTTATAGCAGAACTTACTTTTGTCGACATTGATCGTCAAACCCGCTTCCCTTAAACATCGTGCTACCTCTTCCAATAGTCTGGCGTGTGATTCAAAATCTGGAGAACAAACCAAGAGGTCATCAAGGTAGACAAAAACATTCTCTTTCAGCCGAGAGGGAATGACCTTGTCCATCAGCCTGCACATTCTTTGGGCGGCATTGCACAGTCAGAACGGAGTAACCGTGAACTGATATAGCGGCCGTCCAGGGACTGTGAAGGCTGTTTTCTCCCTCGACTTGTTCTCCAGAGGAATCTGCGAGAAAGCGTCCTTCAGGTCAATACCCGATATGAATCGGGTATCCTGAAGTCTGCTCAACAGACCCTCGATATGAGGAAGCGGGTAAGGGCCCTTTTTGGTGACTGCGTTTACTTTTCGCGAGTCCAGGCAAAGTCTATTTTTGCCGGGTTTCCGCACCAACACAACTGGAGAGCTCCATGCGCTGTTACTCTCTTCGATGACCCCGAGAGAAAGCATTCGGTCGAGTTCATCGAAAAGCAGCTTCTGAATTGCTGGCGAGATCGGGTAATGCCTCTGTTTAATGGGTATTTGCTCATCATCCACCTCGATAGCATGCTTTTCGAGGGAGGTTTTACCCAGACCTCGCACTGATAATGTGAGGAGTGACCTCAAAAGCGCTCCAAAAATCTATCCCTAAATAGAGTTGCTGCTGCAAACTAGGAACACCATACAGCTCCATTTTTTGGGTTTTACCACCCCATGAAACAATAGTTGTAAAACGTCCTTGTATCCATTGGTGGTTCCCGTCCGCGGTCCTGATGTCTGTTGCCATCCTCGTCATCGTTACGTTCGTCCTAGCTATGAACTCGAGTGCACCTTTCCCCAAACAACTAATAGAGGCTCCACTATCTAATAGCGCTAGAACCTCTTCTCCTTCTATTCTCACCTTTGTATGGGGTCTATTATTGACCTAAGCACATATCACAGATGCTTCTATTTGATTCTTTCGTCGTCTATATGTTGCAACCTTTTCCCTAAGCCTATGTATCTTTCTAAAGTTTCGGAGATTTGAAGGTCGTGCTATCTCCTCTCCGAAAATTTGTCGTCTAGCTTCTTCGTACTCTTGCAATCGTCTGTGGAGGCTCTTTCCCGGAAGGATCTCCTTCTTCGTCGTCGGCTATTTCGTTGACGCTGCGCCTCATCCTGGAATCTCTCGCCGCCATGTGCTTTTCGGCGCGTCTACACTCCTCCTTCAACACTTGTAAGCTTCTAACGGTGCACCCGAATATCAGTGTAGCTACCCTGTCCTTAATATTTTGTGTGAGGATGGCTACCAAGTCGTCTTCGTGTGGTCGGATTTTCATTTATAAAGTCAAAGTACGTATGTTGCTGTAGAAGGCGTCGAATGTTTCATGGGGTTGGTGTCTTCTGTTCATTATTGTCCTTAGAATTTCGTGGTATCGTTGATGATGCCTAAATTGACTGACCAGTTCAGTCTTTAGATCGAAATAATTGAGCAACTCATCCCCCTTATTCTCCTGCATATATTCCCAGTATCATTTCTCTGCGGGACCTGACACTAAATGGTGGAAATTGGCGAATAACTGATCTTCTGACAACCCATATTTCCTTCGCGGAGTCTCTATACGAAGTAGAAAACTTTCTATAGACATCGATTTCGACGAGCCATCAAACTTAACCCCCAACTTATGAACTTCTACGGGCTTTCCAAGACTTGGAGGACCATTGGGTTCACGCCTCCTGTCTTGCCTAGGTACGGAGCTAGGTCTGTGAAACGGGGGAGTCTCCATTTGCGCTAAGTAGCTGAAGTCAAATGGATCTGTAGGTCGCAGTGCCTGTCTGTTCATCTGACTACCAGTTTGTCTGTCTGACAGTCGTGGAGCTTGACTGACTGTTTGCTTTGGTGGTTCCTTCTGCTGAACGGCTCCTCTTTCCAGGTCGCAGATCTTATTCTGTAGCAGTTTCATCTTGGCCTGGAAAGTCGCCATTACTTCGCTCATGCTCTCTGCGAAGACCGACGTGATCTGCTTCTCGCTTTTCTGTACAGCTGACGAAACCACTTCTTGAAACATTTGAGACATTCTCCGGTCGTCTTCTCTCGCATTGGGTAGATTGAAGTCTGTATCGTTCCGTTCTTGTCGTAGGCCTTCAATACCGACTGCCCCTGCCACGTTTTCTGTGTCTTCTCTCTGAGGTGGTAGGCCGAAGCGTTCTTGTCGTCTATAGTCTCTATCTTCCCCTGGGATCCCTGTCGGAGTAGAAGACTGTCTGTTGTGGTCTGCCTGTCCATCCCTAGTCTGTAGCTGTTCACGCCCCGATTCTTCCTGAATCACCAACAGCGAGGGCGGGGCTACTTTCACGGTTTTTGCCGTGTTCGTTACCGTGCGTGTAGTTTCGTAATCGTTCGAGTGTGCTTGTCCTGTCCCTAAATTTGGGTCCCAGTATTGGTGTTCGTGGCCTGTTACGTTTAAGTCTTGTGATGATTCAGTCCACGTAGCAGGGCGTCTGTCGGCCTACTCCAACACGGATAGAGCTTCAAGACCTATACTCAAGTCTCACCGATGGTCCGGCAAAAGCCTTGACCCTTGGACAGCAGCTTTGCATTAGGCCTTTATACCCTAACCTACTCTTTGTTTCTTCCTAGACCTCCAACTACCTCACGAGATCCTCTGGCTTTTGACCTGAAGATTGGACAGCTGTCTTTGGTCTATGATGGAACAAAGAATTTTAACAGCCCTTGAACCGAAAATAAGACAGTAAAGTAAAATTGTTTATAAAAGCGGAAAATATTCTAATTCGCGAAATGAAGCTGATTGATATGAATCCAAGGTGGCGACTTTCAAAGGGCGAAAATCGTCTCTTTGGAGTCGCAACCTGGCCTCTGAAACCGTTCGAAACGTTGGGTGCCATTGTTATGAGCTAGGGGCAGGCCACGGAGGCATCTTCAGTGTGGGTGAGAGAGACGGTGGCACGCACGCGGTTTGTTGAATATAAAAAGACTTCTTGTCGCTTCGTGTGCACAAAATAGAAGAGAGAGGTATATTATCATTAAGGAAAGTCAAGTTACATTAAAATTACAGTTCAGTGAGCAGAGTGCATTCAGTAATAACAATAGTAAGAAATGTATTAGATTTCAAATATGCTAAAGTGGGATACACAATTCTATAATTATTTAACAATGTTATCTCAATACTCCCACTCATTGTTAAATTAAAATTTAAACTTTAACATTAATCATAACTTTAAAATCTATCAAATTTTTCTTTAGTTAATGGCTTTTTAACATGTCTGCTAGTTGATCATTACTTGGTACAAAATTTAATTCAAAAGGATTGTCATTATATTTTTCTCTAATAAAATGCATTCTAACATCAATATGTTTAGTTCTGCAATGGAACTCGGGATTCTTGATAAGCTTCAGGACACCTTGATTATCCTTGATTATAGAAGATCTTTCATCAAAACGTTTACCACATCATCTCTTTAATTGTTTCGGATGCTGCAACGTACTCAGCTTCGGTTGATGATAGTGCTGTATACCGCTGTCTTCGTGAGCCCCAACAAATGACAGACTGTCCCAAAAGGAACAAATAACAGCTGGTTGAGCGCCTTGTTTCAATATCACCAGCGTAGTCTGAGTCACTGTAACACGAAAGGGTTAAACAATACAATTAACAAAATGGGTACCTGTGTCCTGAGTAGCCTTCAGATATCGAAAAAAACCTTTTGATTATTTTAATGTGATGTGGAGCAGGGTTATCCAAAAATCTGCTCAAAACTCCAACAACGGATGAAATATCCGGCCTTGTTGCTACAGCCAGGTACATAAGAGATCCAACACCTTCATATTTGGAAAAATCCATCGAAGCTGGTGATGAACCAAGTAGCATCTGTTGGCTTAACACTTTCATAGAGAAACTCCGTTTGTATCTGCCATATTGAATCGATCCAAGAGACGTTGAATGTATCCAGAATGATGAATTTTTATTGTTCCATCCAAACATCGTTCTATTTCGATCCCAAGGTAGAAATCTGCAGCGCTGGTTGTGACCTCTAGATGTTGCCGCAAATAATTTATAACATCTAGCATATCATGTTGATTTGTTGCTGCGACCAGGCCATCATCAATATAAAGTGCAACAAACACGATTCGTACATCCCTTCGAAGCACAAATAAACATGGATCAGCTGCGCAAGCTTCAAATTTGAAATCCTTAAGAAGTTTGGAGATCGTAAAATTCCAATTCCTTGAGGCATGTTTTAACCCGTATAAAGTTTTATTCAGCTTACAGACTCGTCCTGTTTTGTCATCGTATCCAATTGGTTGCGACATAAAGATATCTTCGTTTAATCTTTCATTCAAAAAGGCAGTCTTCACGTCGAACTGAGTTAAAATTTGTAACGCACGATCTCATTTTTCGGAGACAACTTAGCCTTGAAAACCCATTTGGGCGCTATAACATTTTTATTATTTGGGCGATCTACCAAACCCAGGTTCGTATGTTGCAGGTTCATAAGCCACAGCAAGAAAAGCATACCCCTTCTGAATGATCGCATGTAAATTTGTTTTGTCTAAATATCTTTCTTAGATCTGCTTCGAAGTTTGTACCTCTGCTCCATATGCATTTTTTCACCTTCTTTTGCCTCCCGTACTTCTCCCACTGCTTCAGAGTCCATGGATCCTCCTTCTTCCACTGAGCTATACCATTCGTCACCGCTTAGTAAATCTTCCTTCTCCATCGAAACAGCTGATTTAGCACCATCATCCCCATTAAAATCACTTGAATCTAATTTTAAAGTGGACTTTTCTTTAAACAAAATGTCTCGTGACAGCTGTATTTTATTTGATTCTGGTATCCACACACGGTAACCCTTGCAGTTGTCAGAATAACCAACAAATATTCCACACTTTGCCTTTTGTCCCATTTTTTTCGCTTCTCGTCCGGAATATGAATAAAAACGTCCTTAAATTGTTAATTGGAGGTGACTCTTTATGCCATAGTTCATAAGGGCTTTTGGTTTTGATTGGGCTTGGTCGAAAACGATTGATGATATATATCGCCATGTTCACAGCTTCGCACCATAACCTAAAAGACATGTTGCATGCGTGAAGCCTGGTTCTCGCAGTCTCTACTATAAAACGCATGTCTCGCTCAGCTCTATCATTTTGCTGAGGAGTATAGGGAACCGAGAATTGATGGCGAATACCACGTTTAATTAAAAGATCCTGCACTATTTTATTTTTATATTCGAGGCCATTATCTGATCTTAAAATTTGTATATCTCGACCGAAGAGTGATTTTATTTCATTCAAAAAACGTTCAATTAAATTAGGAACCTCTGATTCTTCTTTCACGAAGTAAACCGTTCTAAAGTGCGAAAAATCATCTCTAAATAAATGTAAATACCTAGATCCTCCAATTCACTGCGTCTGCATCGGTCCACAGAGGTCAGTGTGCACGAGAACTCCAACATCCTTGGCCCTGGACTGGCTGTCGTCAAATGGTGAACGGTGCAACTTACCGATAGCACATGCATCGCAAAAAAACTCAGGAATATCAATAAAGTCAATGCCACGTTGATTCAGCACCTTTTTAACCTGTTTGACGCACATGTGACCAAGTCTATAATGCCATACATCAAGTGCTTCAACTTTTGACACATAATTCGCCGCGATATTATCACTGTTTATCTTAAAAAGAATTTTATAAAGCCGATGACATTTAACACCAATGGCAATCACCTTATCATTTTTCAAAATTTCACACTTTCTATTGTCTGATATTAAGCAATAGTTTTTGTCCAGCGCACTTCCAGAAGAAAATAAATTAACCTTGATGTCTGGCACAAAATACACATTTGTTAATCGTTTGTTTATCCACTTCTGGTAGTTAAAGGCACTGATATTTATTTCTCCCTTACCGAAAGCTTTTATGTGCGAACCGTTACCGATTGTTATCAGTACTGGCGTTGGCAGCTCTTCGTATTTGCTAAACCAATCGCGCCGAAAACACATGTGTTCACTCGCCCCCGAATCCAGAACCCAGTCATCAGCTGTAACCTGCTCACCAACCGCAACGCTAACGGTATCACAAACAAGTGCATCACAACTATCATTAGTCAGTGTTTCACGACGGGCGTAATTAATTTGTTTTGTATTAATTTTGTTTGGGCAATTTTTCTTCCAATGACCGTACTGCTTACATTGAAAACATTTACCTGGACGTCTTTGACTGCTATGATGATTGTTACTGTTGCTGCTGCTGTTACTTTGCTGATGGTATTTTTTGTTCTTTTTGGTGAAGAGTGCAGTGTCTGAAATATTGCTCTGATGTTCATTTACACTTAACCACGCTTCTTCCATGATAAGACGAGATCTTAAATTATCGATGGTTTGCTGCTTTACGTCTGTTGACTCCCACGCACTGAAGAAATGAGCGAATCAATCGGGCACGGTCATTAGCAATTTAGTTATCAGCATTGACTCGGAAACAGTTTCTCCAGCTTCTCTCAACTGTTGAGTTAAACTTTCCAGTTTGCTAATATGTTTTGCGATGTCGTCGTTTTGATCCTTCTGGAATCCGTAGAAACGCTGTTGCAACATATCGACGCTGGTTTTAGATGTTTGGTCGTATATAGAGCATAGCTTAGACCACATCTGAGATGCTGTTCAACAATGCATGTGTGCACCAAAATTCCTTGACCAATACTGGTGGCGATGATTTTCTGCGGCTTTCGGTTTTTTTGCTGCCAAGCCTTAAGCTCAATTTTCGTCGCTGCATTTGTATCTACCACTAGCGGCGGCTGCTCCTCTCCAGTCACCACCTCAAGAAGATCTCCTGCATTTAAAAGGATGCGAATCTGGAATTTCCAAGTGCACCATTGTTCCGCACATTGAAGCTTGTCGATTTGTATCATTTCGCCGTCCATTTCGAAAACAATTTTTTTTTTTAGTTCTTTTGATTGCAGACAACCCAACGTGCTCCTAACCTAATTTTTAAAAATCCTTGCAATCCTTGTTTCTTTCGCGAATCTGAAATTTAATTTCTCGCGATACTACGATTTACCCGCAAGTCGATTTATCGAAAGATTATACAAGCTTTTTATAAATGCTATAATACTTTTTATTCTTTTAAATTTGAGCACACTGGGCCCATAACCTGTTGAATATAAAAAGATTTCTTGTCGCTTCGAGTGCGCAAAATAGAAGAGAGAGGTATATTATCATTAAGGAAAGTCAAGTTACATTAAAATTACAGTTCAGTGAGCAGAGTGCATTCAGTACTAACAATAGTAAGAAATGTATTAGATTTCAAATATGCTAAAGTGGGATACACAATTCTATAATCATTTAACAATGTTAACTCAACAAGGTTGAAGGCTTAACTCGTCGGACGGGCTGGTTCTTGTCTCCCATCACTCTCACACCACTTGCTCAAACACAAAATATCGTACCATAAGTGTAATAAAAGTAACCCAATAGAGAAGAGAAGAAACTAACCTAATTAAACCACGGACGGATTTAAGAAAGATAGGAAAGAAGACAGGAGAAGAAGAAGAAGCTCAAGGGCGTATGCCAATATCCTGGAGAAAGAAGGGTATGCCAGAACTAACCTAAACATAACTATTCTAATCTAAACCTAATCCACCCTAAAACTTATGCTAAGCCCTAACATATACCTAAACTAACTTATAACTATCCTATTCTAGCCCTATACTACGGCATCTGTATCCCCTAATCTCTGCAGGATGTGATCCTTCTCGTCCCAGAGACGTGCCAGGTATTGATGGCACCAGCATGGCCAACCCACCCTTGTGTCTGAAAGACACCTAATTCCTCAATTCAGTCACTACTGTCTAATGTCCTCTACGTAACGTGCGTAAGGTCGTCATGTATGATCTTTGTCCAGTCAGTACAGTCGTCCCGTCAAGTCATCGTCGCACCTGGTCAGCGAAAGGACGGCCCTCCCATTAAACCACACACCATCGTTGCACAAACTAATTTTACCGGCACATCATTACCGTATCTTTAACTGACTACCAAAAAAAGGACACGAAGTTGCTATACATTCACAAGCTTTTCCTTTTTTCTTCTCAGATTCTTAGAAATACTCCTGCTAACAAATTTTATCTTAATTATTCAAAAGGGTTATTAAATCTAACTTTAAACTAGGTAAAAAAAAAATTCTGCACCAGTATTTATAATAGGATTGTAGCAGTTCTATTTTTCATATTTTCATATTTTGTTTTCTTATTGTTCATTCCATTTGGTAATTTTGTTTATTTAAATAATTATAATCAAAAGGTAATGAATTTTGTTCACTTTAATTTTTCTTTGCCAAACTCGAGTACATCACCCTATAAAATATTATAAAGAAACTTTCATTGAAAGCTCTATGTCATCTGTTAAAGTTTAAGACCATTTTGTAAAAGTTTTAAGAACTACTCTGTAAAAGCTTTACATCATCTGTTAAAGTTTTAAGATGTATTTTGTAAAAGCTCCATTTCGGCGCTATAAAAGAACAGCCGAAATGTGGTTTATTGTCACTGTTGGGACAGAATAGCTTCCCAAATTGTCTATTTTATGGGAATTTGAATCTGGCGCCTAGTTTCGACCAATCGCCATAATTTATTGTATAAGAGCAAACTTTATAAAATCATTTGCGGTAATTTTGATTTTTATATTCCACTCTCTTGGAATAAAACCGATAATTTAAAATGTATAAAAGCGAATATGAAATAAAAAAAAAACGATTTCTGTGTTGAGTTAATTAGTTGCGCAAAATGGGTCGCAAATTGGGAAAACTAACTATAACTCAACTAAAGGCAGAACTCAGTAAGCGGAACCTCGACACAACTGGGGGAAAAGATGCCCTGCTGATTCGCCTGGAAGAAGCAGTAACGCAGGAAGGTGAAAATAGGCACGACGTAGAGTTTGACGTGGAAGAGGAACCAGCAAGTACAGCAGCCGACCCGGGTATAACAAGTCTGCTCCTGCAACTTAAGTTAGTCATGGACGAACAAAAGAAAGCAATAGAAGACCAAAGGAATTCTATAGAACTTAAGCTGGACGACCAAAAGAAAGCAATGGACGACCAGAGGAATTCTCTAGAACTTAAGCTGGACGAACAAAAGAAGGCAATGGACGAACAAAAGAAAGCAATGGACGAACAAAAGAATTCTCTAGAACTTAAGATGGACGAACAAAAGAATTTTCTAGATGCTCTGGAAAGTAAACTTGATGAGCAAAACAAGAACTTGGAATCCAAATTCGAAGTGATCGAAGAGAAAATCGAGAAGGTCGAGACGCAACTCGAAAAAGTCGAAACTAGATTCGATGAAAATTTTGAGAAACATGAAACTCAGTTCGGGAAGATAGAGACTCAGTTTGAAAAAGTAGAAAAGCAAGTCGAAAATCTTGCTAAGGAGCTCAGCAACGTGAAGAGACAGAAAGCACGGGAATATTCCACTGACGGTCTGAGAAGAAAGGAGATGCAGCCTCCTATCTTCGATGGTCAAACATCATGGCCAATTTATAAGAGGCAATTCGAAGCGGCCGCAATGACCAATAGCTGGGACGATGAAGAGAAGTCTATTGCACTCACGCTTGCACTGAGGGGTCCAGCTGCGGAGCTCTTGCAGACCATCCCGGAAGATAAACAGCAGAACTACGACTCTCTGGTTCAGGCTATCGAGATGCGGTTTGGGGATGAACACATGCAGCAGGTGTACAGGGTTCAGCTGCGTAGTCGAGTCCAGAAAAGGGGGGAAACGCTCCAACAGTTGCAAGCGGATATAGAGCGACTAGCCCATCTTTCATACCCTAAAGCCGGTGAGGAGCTTATCAACGAAATGGCGGTGGAAGCTTTTATTCAGGCCATAGAGGACAGACAACTGCAAATGGCTGTAAGGATGGCTGAAAAGCGAACACTCCCCGAGGCATTGGCATTCGCTTTGTCAATGAAGGCTGCGGACCAAGCATACCAGGGAATACACCGTGTCAGGGAAATGTCCGTCGTGGAATGCTCATGCCAGAGAACAGCCGTCGTGGATGAAGACAGAGCTCGCGGAAGTCAAATCCGTTGCTGGAATTGCAACCAAACCGGACACCTACAACGGCAGTGCAGAAGTGCACCTAGACGAGGAAATTGTTCACATTGCGGAAGTAGGAGAAGCAGAGAGAAAGCATCTGGCGGTGATAACATCCATCCTGTCAGTCAGACTTCCCAAAACCAGCAGTCGGGAAATGCGTAAGGACCAACTTCGCGGGGCAGAAGTTGGTTACTGGAATCGAGGCCCCCAGGACCACCATTCAAGTTTCGCAAACCAAACGGGGTAACAAGAGCCTGACAGTGGAGGCACTAATCAACGAGAAGAAGTGCGTAGCCACCATCGACACAGGTGCCACTGCCTCCATTGTAAGAAGAGATATCGTCAAAAACTCCTGGCTGCACAACACCAACAGCTACTGCCTGAAGACTGCAACAGGGGAAATGGCGAAGGTATTTGGAGAAGTTCGTCTTACGATTACTCTGGCAGGACTGACGTTCTCCCATGCGTTTCTGGTGGCAGATATATGCGACGAGTGCATCATCGGAGTAGACTTCATGAAAGCAAATGAAGTAATCTTGGACATCGGGATGCAAGTACTGAGGTATCGAAATGTGGAGATTCCGATGGTGTACGGAAATGAGAATGCCGTAACTCTCAGGACAGTCATCAGCAAAGACGAAGTTTTGCCGCCGTCTTCAGAGACAATCATTTGGACGAAGCTGGAAGGTGATCTTGGGAGCCACCGATTCTACATAGTAGAACCAGACCCAGAGAAGAATTCTCAAGACTACATCGTGGGAAAGACGTTAGTCGAACCAAAGAACACCATGGTTCCAGTAAGGGTTCTGAACGCAAGACCACACACTGTCAAACTAAGGCGAGGGGAGGTGACTGGAAAATGCACGCCGATTACCGCCGTCGCAACAATATCTGAACGTGATGCTGCAAAACCTCTCCCATCGCCTTGGACAGCGGAAGCGAGAAAGACGATTCTCCAGTCCAGTGAGCTGAATCAGGAGCAGCGAACTATGGCAGAGAATCTTATCAATGAGTACGCTGATGTATTTGCCTCACAGGACGGAGAATACGGCCGAACACACCTGGTACAACATCGAATAGACACTGGTGATACTAGACCAATTCGTCAGCCTGCTAGGCGCCTTCCATTGGCAAAGCAGACAGAAGTTGCAGAGATGGTGTCGGCAATGGAGAAAGAAGGTCTGATTGAAAGTTCCAAAAGTCCGTGGGCATCACCGGTTGTACTGGTTAAGAAGAAAGATGGCAGCACGCGGTTCTGCGTGGACTATCGGCAGCTCAATTACGTCACCAAGAAAGACAGCTACCCTCTGCCACGGATTGACGACACGCTAGATACACTATCAGGAGCCCGATGGTTTTCCACTCTCGACTTGAAGAGTGGCTACTGGCAGGTGCAGATCCATCCAGAAGACCGGGAGAAAACCGCCTTCACCGCAGGAAATGGGCTATGGCAATTCACGGTAATGCCATTCGGGCTGTGCAATGCTCCGGCGACTTTCGAGCGATTGATGGAATGTGTCCTGCAAGGGTTAACATGGAAAACCTGTTTGGTATACTTGGATGATGTCATCGTCGTAGGAAAAACGTTTGCGCAACACCGAGACAATCTAAGGGATGTGTTTCAAAGGCTTCGAAGTGCCCACCTGAAGCTCAACCCCAAGAAGTGCGCCCTGTTTAGAGCGGAAGTCAAGTACCTGGGACACATAATTTCAGCGAAAGGAGTGAGAACCGATCCGGAGAAGGTCGAAGCGGTGAAAAACTGGCCAGTCCCCAAAGACAAACACCAACTAAGGAGCTTCCTGGGCCTAGCCACCTACTACAGACGGTTCGTGAAGGATTTTGCCGGGATCGCAAAGAACCTGCACCAGTTGACGGAAAAGGGAAAACAATTCAAATGGTCAATTGAGTGCGAGAAGAGCTTCAAGGCACTTAAACAACGGCTATGCGATGCCCCGATACTGGCTTACCCCACTCCCGGGGAAACGTTCGTTGTGGATGCAGATGCTAGTAATGTCGGGGTAGGAGCCGTACTCTCCCAGGTGCATGACGGCCAAGAGAAGGTGGTTGCGTACTTCAGCAAGGTGCTCTCTAAGCCAGAAAGGAACTACTGCGTGACAAGGCGGGAACTTCTAGCTTTGATCTTGGCTACGAAGCATTTTCACAAATGCCTCTACGGGAGGAAGTTCGTTATTCGCACAGACCATGCAGCCTTAAAATGGCTATTACAGTTCAAGAGTCCTGAGGGTCAGGTCGCAAGATGGATCGAAAGGCTGCAAATCTACGACTACGAAATACAGCATCGTAAAGGAAAACTCCACTCTAATGCGGATGCACTGTCCCGGAGACCATGCAGAACGGATTGTAAACATTGTGCGCGTCAGGAAGAACGGGAGCTGGTTTCCATCCAAAGAATGAGAGCCGAACCTATCGCCGGCTGGAGCGTAGATCAGATCCGGAACGCTCAGAAGGAAGACCCGGATATCGAGCCGATTCTGGCCTGGAAGGAGAACATGGATAAACCGGATCATCAGGACATCTCTCACAGAAGCCCGACCTTAAAGGCATATTTTGCGCAGTGGGACTCCCTCCATGTCCAAGAAGGTGTTCTGAGAAGAAAATGGGAATCCTCCGACGGAAAGTCGTTTGTAATGCAGCTTGTCGTACCGCGGACGAGGGTCAAGGAGGTGTTACAGGAAATGCATGGCGGGGCGACCGGAGGCCACTTGGGAGTGAATAAGACGCTAGAAAAGGTACGAGAACGTTTTTATTGGTTAAAAGCGAAGGAAGATATCGAAGACTGGTGCAGAAAATGCGACGTGTGTGCAGCTAGCAAGGGTCCGAGAATCAAAACTCGAGGTAAGATGCACCAATACAACGTGGGAGCACCTTTCGAACGAATCGCCATCGACATCGCAGGGCCCTTTCCGGAAACCGACAATGGTAATCGGTATATACTCGTAGTGATGGACTACTTCAGTAAGTGGCCGGAAGCGTTTCCGATCCCTAACCAGGAAGCCAGAACCGTGGCGGAGCAGATCGTCTACAATTGGGTTAGCAGATTCGGTGTGCCCTTGGAATTGCATTCTGACCAAGGGCGGAACTTCGAGTCAAGAATCTTCCAAGAGATGTGTCAACTACTCGGAATCAAAAAGACAAGGACAACCCCGCTTCATCCACAGTCGGACGGTATGGTGGAGCGTTTCAATAGGACTTTGGACGAACATCTATCGAAGGTCGTAGGTGACTACCAACGGGATTGGGACCGGCAGATTCCCTTGTTTTTGATGGCCTATAGAAGTGCCGTGCATAGCACTACTCGACATACGCCGTTCGAAATCTTATTTGGTGGAATAGCTCGTTTACCCAGTGAGGTGAAATTTGGATCTCCTACCAATGAGCCCAGAAATGAAGAAGAGTACGTGGCGGACCTTAGGGAAAGGCTTAGGGACATACACCAAAGGACCAGAAGCTAGATTAAGATGACGAGCGACCGCATGAAGACCAGGTATGATGCCAAGGCAACAACGTCAGGATTCCAGGAAGGAGATCTGGTGTGGCTGTATAATCCCCATCGCCAAAAGGGGAAATCACCTAAATTACAGCGGAACTGGGAAGGTCCCTACAGAATAGTAACCCGCATCAACGATGTTGTCTACCGCATCCAGCGAGGACCAAGGGCCAAAATGAAAGTGGTTCATGTGGACCGACTGAGTCGATACAATGGCCGAAATGAGGATGCACTTGTTCGGGACGAACACGTCTAAGAGGGGGGCAGTCTAGCATAATAATAACTACGCTCCTATGTCTATGCAGCAAATTCCGAAGTGACTTTCCATTCTGGCAGAATTTTGGTTCGAACTGTCCTTTCATTCGAGGTTCGTGTCTGGGACGAAGTCTCCACAGCTCATGTCAACGAAAGAGACGAATAATATTAGGGATAAAAGGGAATTATAACTGCAAGAATTATTTCTCTTGTTCCAGTGGTCGAAGAATTTGCTAGAAGTTTCTGGCTATCAGAAACTTCTGCTATATAAGGACAGATGGCGATCAAAAAAAGACACAGTTGGTTTAGAACCGTGGCGAAGAGATTGGAAAAGTGATAATGGGCGAAGTTGTAATTTGGTGATAAATTGAAAGTTGAGAGTGAACAAGAAAAAGTAATTAGTTTGGATTTGTGAATTAAGTAATTGAAAGGAGATAAAGTGATTTGAGAGGAAAGAGACATTGTAAGAAAAGAATTTGCGAAGAATAGTATAGTGTGAACTTGAATTGTTCTATAGAGTAGAAAATAAAGAAATAATTTCACAGAATAATTGTTTTATCTACTCGAGCCGTAGCTCGCATATTACAATATTATACATACATAGAGAAGACAAAAGCAAAAGCGCATCTTCGACGGAATTGTGATATGCATGCAAATAACTATTATATTCAATATTAGAATACAAAATCTACATATCGTACATATAATAATTTTCAAAAATAAGAATAAAATAAAAATACATAATTGCTGCATTCAATTGGAATTTGGCCATTGTCGTATAAAGTTATCCGTAGAAGCTATCATGGAAAATTCAAATTTAGAATCCACAAAAACCTCTTATTTACAATGCATAAAGCTTTCTTTTGTCGCTACACTGCGGGAACGTTTTTGCCTTATTCCACTTTGGCTGTAAGCTAAAAGCACACACACACATTATTTCTGTTGCACTTTGTCATCGTCGTACTCTCGCTTTAAAATCACTGACGCTGAAGTCAACTCTTATCGTGGAATCAATTCATGGTTGCTGTCGCTGCTGTTATTGTTATAATTAGCCGTCCACTTAAACTTCATATGTATATCATTGCATAGACCTACATTTCGCTCGAACATATAAAGCTGTTAAAGTTTTTGTCGTCGTCGTTGTCACCGGAGTGGGTGCTGCATTGA
Source organism: Pocota personata (assembly GCA_963082735.1). Classification (NCBI taxonomy): domain Eukaryota; kingdom Metazoa; phylum Arthropoda; class Insecta; order Diptera; family Syrphidae; genus Pocota; species Pocota personata. Next base: position 76,395,168 of record OY720431.1, read on the forward strand.
TCATATGCAATGAAAGGAAGCTTTCGCTTGGTCGTACTCTCGTTTTCAAATCACTGACGCTGAAGTCAACTCTTATCGTGGAATCAATTCATGGTTGCTGTCGCTGCTGTTATTGTTGGAATTCACCGTCCACTTAAAACTTCACATATATTACATTGCATAGACCTACATTTCGCTCGAACATACAAAGCTGTTAGAGTTTTTGTTTTTGTCGTCGTCGTCGCCGGAGTGGGTGCTGCATTGATCATATGCAATGAAACGAAGCTTTCGCTTGGAAAGTAATTTTTTGTTGGCAGTTTGAATCTATGGTATTTTGAATTCTTTTAACACATGCACTACAAATCAAATTGAGTACCACTATTCACAATCACATTTGAAAGCAATTTATTTCTAATTAAACATTCACTTCGTCGATTTTTGAATTTTTAACTCATCTTACACAACTTTCGTCGTTGGAATTATTTCGTCGTTTCATCAACGGAGTAATTTCGCCGTTGCATCAATTTTTCACCGCAAGATTGAGCTCTGCCAATACGTTTTGCAATAGGGTTGCCAACCACTACATCTTTCTAATATTTCTTGCAATAGGGTTGCCAACTGCCTTCGCCTTTATAGTTTTTTGCAAAATCTTTTCTACACTCGTTGCGGGAAAAAATAAAATTCTGTTTTTAAATTAATAATCAGACAAGATGACAACTGAGTTATCCATTGAGGAGCTGAAGCGGTTGCGGTCTTCAACCAAAGGCAACATTACTAGAATTAAAAATATTATTGATGCTAAATCAGATACTCTTTCGGCTACGGAATTGGAATGCCGTCTAGGAATTTTGGAATCCTATTTTAAGCAAGTTTTAGCGTGCCAGACTCGAATTGAGCGTTTAGAACCAGCTGATACGGGTCGTGGTGAATTGGAAGACCTTTATATTTCAACGAAAACAAAAATTCAATCTCTTCTAGGGCCTACCAGACGCAAGAGCTCCACAGACATGACCTTTACAGTTCCTCATCATACAAACAATCATTTGCCAAACCTCAAATTACCACGATTTAATGGAAAATATTCGGAGTATAAAAATTTTATACATTCTTTCAAAACTCTTGTCAATAATGAACCGAATTTGACAGCGATTGAAAAATTTAATCATCTATTGAGCTGCTTGAGTGATCAAGCTTTAAGTACAGTTAAAGCCTTTCAAGTCACTGAGGAGAATTACCCAAAGGCATTAGCACGGCTGAAAGATCGTTACGATAATGATTGCCTTATATTTTTACAATATATTTCCGAACTTTTTGAGCAACCAAAGGTCTCCAAGGCTTCTGCGTTAGAACTTAGAGGTCTAGTAGACAATACATCTGCTGTTTTTAATTCGCTTCAGTCGATAGGCTCGTTCGAATATATCTGCAATACCATTGCAATCCACATCGCCATGTCCAAGGTAGATCCGTAAACTTAGTCAAAGTGGGACGAATATCTGGACTATAAGAAGCTGCCTAAGTGGAGTGAATGTTCAGCGGTCCTTAGCAAGAGATGTCAATATCTTGAGGCTCGTAATGGCAAGCAGTTGAGACCGCATTCCGATCAACGAATTTCTAGCAAGCAGAAACCATCGCATTCAGGTTATCGTCCACAATTGTCGCTAGCAGTTTCACAAAAGGCCTGTTTGTTTTGTCGAGATAGTGGTCACTCTATTCCGGGTTGCTCAGCTTTTAATAGGTTAACTGTAATGGAAAGGTTCACAAATGTTAAAAGGCTAGGACTTTGTTTAAATTGCTTGGGAAAAGGCCATAACGTTTCAAAATGTCCTTCGTCGTACAGGTGCAAAGTTTGCAAACAAATGCACCACAGCCTTTTACATCGACCTCACCTAGGAGTGAGGAACAGGGAAAACAATCACCACCAGTGGCAGCAAGTCACACCGCCGTGGAAAGGGAACAGCCTTCTATTGCTCAGGTAATCTTAGCTACGGCATTGGTTCTCATTCAGGATTTAAGTGGGAGTTTTCAATTGGGTCGAATGCTGCTCGATTCCGGTTCCCAAGTTAACTTCATAAGTGAAAGATTTGCTAATTCCCTTCATCTAAAAAGGCAAAGAAAGAATGTTGACATAGTCGGAATAGGGGTAGCTGAAACAAAAATTAACTTTCAGACACAAACGACGATTCGGTCGCGTTTCAATAATTTTGAAAGATCGTTGGAGTTTTTGGTAGCACCTTCTATCACTGGGTATCAACCGGAAGCCGCTCTCAACATCTCAAATTGGAATCTGCCACAAAATTTAGAACTCGCAGATGAGTATTTTAATAAGCCATCACAAATTGACTTGCTGCTAGGGGCTGAGTCGTTCTTTGATCTTCTTCAAGTAGGCCAAATAAGGCTAGGTGAAGGACTACCCTCTCTACAAAAAACGTCTTTGGGATGGATCGTGTCGGGAAGATATAAAAAACCTGCCAACCTGAAGAAAAAGTTCTGCTTTCTGAACTCTAATGACGATTCGCTCGAGCAATACGTAGAAAAGTTCTGGGAACTAGAACAGATTCAAGATCAAAGATCGAAGTGGACGGATGAACAACAGGAGTGCGAAGCTCATTTTAGGAAAAACCTTGAGGTTCTACACAATGGCCGACTTATGGTTCGTCTACCATTTAAACGCGAACCCAGTTGTTTAGGAGCATCGTATGATATAGCCTTCAGACGCTTCTTAGCGTTCGAACGAAGACTTGCCAAAAATGAATCCCTGAAAGCTCAATATGTAGCGTTTTTAGACGAGTATGAGGTCTTAGGACATATGACACTGGTCAACGATCCCAAGTTAGATGAACCCCACTACTACCTACCTCATCACTGCGTTGTTACAGGTGCAAAGTTTGCAAACAAATGCACCACAGCCTTTTACATCGACCTCACCTAGGAGTGAGGAACAGGGAAAACAATCACCACCAGTGGCAGCAAGTCACACCGCCGTGGAAAGGGAACAGCCTTCTATTGCTCAGGTAATCTTAGCTACGGCATTGGTTCTCATTCAGGATTTAAGTGGGAGTTTTCAATTGGGTCGAATGCTGCTCGATTCCGGTTCCCAAGTTAACTTCATAAGTGAAAGATTTGCTAATTCCCTTCATCTAAAAAGGCAAAGAAAGAATGTTGACATAGTCGGAATAGGGGTAGCTGAAACAAAAATTAACTTTCAGACACAAACGACGATTCGGTCGCGTTTCAATAATTTTGAAAGATCGTTGGAGTTTTTGGTAGCACCTTCTATCACTGGGTATCAACCGGAAGCCGCTCTCAACATCTCAAATTGGAATCTGCCACAAAATTTAGAACTCGCAGATGAGTATTTTAATAAGCCATCACAAATTGACTTGCTGCTAGGGGCTGAGTCGTTCTTTGATCTTCTTCAAGTAGGCCAAATAAGGCTAGGTGAAGGACTACCCTCTCTACAAAAAACGTCTTTGGGATGGATCGTGTCGGGAAGATATAAAAAACCTGCCAACCTGAAGAAAAAGTTCTGCTTTCTGAACTCTAATGACGATTCGCTCGAGCAATACGTAGAAAAGTTCTGGGAACTAGAACAGATTCAAGATCAAAGATCGAAGTGGACGGATGAACAACAGGAGTGCGAAGCTCATTTTAGGAAAAACCTTGAGGTTCTACACAATGGCCGACTTATGGTTCGTCTACCATTTAAACGCGAACCCAGTTGTTTAGGAGCATCGTATGATATAGCCTTCAGACGCTTCTTAGCGTTCGAACGAAGACTTGCCAAAAATGAATCCCTGAAAGCTCAATATGTAGCGTTTTTAGACGAGTATGAGGTCTTAGGACATATGACACTGGTCAACGATCCCAAGTTAGATGAACCCCACTACTACCTACCTCATCACTGCGTTGTTAGGCCAGAAAGCACGTCCACAAAGGTTAGGGTGGTTTTCAATGCTTCCTGCTGCACTTCGTCTCACCTGTCATTGAACGATACGCTCATGGTTGGTCCAACTATTCAGACCGAACTGTTCATAATTCTTCTTCGCTTTCGTTTGCATAGATTTGTCCTCACCGCAGACATCATAAAAATGTTTCGTCAATTTTTGGTTCACCCGTCTCATCGTAGGTTTCAATACATCCTTTGGAGAAAAGACGAAACTACTCCAGTACAAACATACCAATTAAATACCATCACTTATGGTACATCGTCGGCCCCGTTTGCCGCTGTTCGTTGTCTTAAGTACTTGGCAGAAACAAACAAAAATAAATTTGAAATAGGTCCTAAGGTAATAGAAGAAGATTTTTATGTTGACGATCTTATTACCGGAGAGGATGATCTGGACTCATTGCTTCGGAAACAAAGGGAAGTTGTTGCCATCTTACAATCAGCAGGGCTAGAGCTATCCAAATGGATGAGCAATCACCCCACACCTCGTTTCAAAAGGAGATCAAAGTTACCGAACCTGGTCTTACTAGTACGTTAGGAATAACCTGGAATCCGCTAGTAGATGTATTTAGTTTTTCGTACAACCCAAACGGAAACTACTCCAAATACACAAAAAGGTCTATTCTCTCCCTTTCATCTTCGCTCTTCGATCCGATGGGATTGTTAAGCCCAATAATTATCAGAGCAAAGGTAATACTTCAAAGGCTGTGGATTGAGAAAATAGACTGGGATGCATCTATTCCCCAAAGCGCCGATACCGAATGGCGGGAGTTCATGAGTGACCTGCATTCCTTACAAAATCTGTCTGTTCCTAGATTTGCCTTGATAGCAAATGGTCAAAGCTATCAGATACATGGCTTCGCAGATGCCTCTATGCATGCATATGGTTGCTGCATATATCTCCGAGCGAGAGATACATCCGGATCGGTACAAGTGAGGCTTCTAGTTGCTAAGTCTAGAGTAGCACCGGCAAGTAGGAAACAACTTCCGCGGTTAGAACTTTGCGCAGCTCATTTATTAGCGAAGTTGTGGGATAAGATAAAACCTATCTTTAAGGGAAACCAATCAGAGGTCTACTTTTGGACGGATGCTGCTATAGTTTTACACTGGATAGCCACACACTCTTCAAAACCAGCAACCTTCGTGGGAAATCGAGTAGCCGAGATCCAGGAAAAGACAAAAGGTGTCGTGTGGAAGCACGTGCCCACCGACAAGAACCCAGCGGACATTGTTTCGAGAGGTTGCACAGTTGAGGAACTCCTGACCTCAATATGGTTCAAAGGCCCACAATTTCTGCTACGGCCAATGGAAAATTGGCCAATCAATTTTGAAGTTTCTCTTTCACAAGAAGATCTTTTGCTGGAAAAACGACGAACAGTGCTGATCTGTAAAAAATCAGAACCTAATTTTTTATTTGGGATAGTCGAGCGTTTCAGTTCCTATCTAAAAATTCTTCGTGTACTCGCGTATGTAATACGATTTTGTAGAAGAAAGGGAAATCGTAAGTTACAAACCACCTTGGAAGTTTCGGAGTTGGATGAAGCTCTACTGAGAATCGCAAACCACATCCAAGTTAATTCGTTTTCGGAGAAAATTAACGACATCAAAGCGCAGCGACCTCTAAAAGGATCAATGAAATGTTTAAATCCTTTCCTGCAGGATACAGACGGCATCGAACTACTTCGTGTTGGAGGGCGGCTGAAGCACGCTTGTATTCCCGAAGAGAGTAAACACCCCTTGTTGCTTCCCAAAAATAACAGTTTCATAAAGGCGCTTGTTAGACATCTGCACTTAACCAACTACCACGCTGGTCCAAAGCCTTTAGTTTTATTGGTTAGGCATAAGTTTTGGATTGTCAGCGTTCGGGACATCGCTCGGCAGACTGTTCGGCAATGTGTTCACTGTGTCAGGTACCACCCAAAAGTATTAGAGCAGGTCATGGGAAACTTACCTCAGGAGAGATTAACTTCTTCACGTCCATTTTTGTGCTGTGGGGTCGATTTTTGCGGACCAATCCTCACTTATCATTAAATCAGAGGAAGAGTACCCTACAAAACTTATATCGCCGTTTTCGTATGTTTCTCGTCCAAGGCGGTTCATTTAGAAGCCGTATCCGACCTTTCTACGGACGCCTTTCTTGCCGCCCTAAAGCGAATGATAGGTCGTAGAGGTCTCCCTAGAGACATATATTGCGACAACGCAACGAATTTCGTTGGAGCCAAATCCAAACTAATTGAATTGCACAATTTGTTATTCAAAAATTCATCGCAAGAAATTATTAAAAACTTCTGTTCTAATAAAAGTATCAATTTTAACTTTATACCCCCCAGGGCACCCCGCTTTGGAGGAATTTGGGAGGCGGCCGTCTAGGTCGCAAAGGGTCATTTGCACCGTAGCCTTGGAGGTGCTAAACTCAACTTCGAAGAGCTGTCAACAGCGCTGGTGGAAATAGAGGCGGTGATGAACTCTAGACCAATCACCCCGATGTCATTCGACCCCAACGACCTCGAAGCACTGACCCCTGCCCTTTTCTCATCGGTTCTTCTCTTAAGGCAATTCCCGAGCCTGCAGACGAGGTGGCGGAAATCAGCTTCATTCAGAGGTGGCGACGAATCAATGCAGTCAAAACGCATTTTTGGCAAAGGTGGTCCACCGAGTACATACAGGAGCTGCAAGGTAGAGGAAAGTGGGCATCACCAAGTCCAAACATCAACATCGGCGACTTAGTCATCATCCACGAAGACCATGTTCCTCCCCAAAAATGGCTAATGGGGCGAATCATAAGCACTATCCCGGGTTCTGACGGACGGGTCAGAGTAGCTGATGTGAGGACCTCAAAGGGAACGACAAGACGTCCGATTCGCAAGCTGGCAACCATACCCTCTTGAAAGATGGTACTTTCAAAGGCGGCGGAATGTTGGGACAGAATAGCTTCCCAAATTGTCTATTTTATGGGAATTTGAATCTGGCGCCTAGTTTCGACCAATCGCCATAATTTATTGTATAAGAGCAAACTTTATAAAATCATTTGCGGTAATTTTGATTTTTATATTCCACTCTCTTGGAATAAAACCGATAATTTAAAATGTATAAAAGCGAATATGAAATAAAGCTTTACCTTTTTTTTGTCAAAACCATCAGTGGTCGAAACCTCGTCTTTCTTTTCTCGTCGCCGTCGTTTTCGCTTAAGAAGAAGTTCGTCGTCGCTCAGTTTCGTCCACAAGAACGAAAATCAACGTCAACCTTCCTACGATTCAAGTAGAGGTTGATAGTTGACGGTTTGTAAAAATCTACGACCGTACAGTCACTTTTTCTCCAGCGATCGAGCAAGATACTTTAAGGTGACTTCCTAGAAGGGTTTGCCCGATTGCTTTTGTGTGTTTAAGTTTGGCGATTGTGAACCAGTCTTGACCTCTTCCTATGACTGTTCACGGTAGCTGAATTTAAATACATAAGAGAAATTACACTGTAGTATAAACATTAATTGTACGTTTCGATATCTTCTTTTGTCATTTTCTCGAAGCAATAAATAAGTTTTAAAAAACCCGGAATTTCATTGAAAACATCTCTACAATTGGCGAGCAACTTGTAGACATATACATACATATATGCCGGAGGAGAATTTCGACTATATTCGAAGAAGCGAGAGAATAGCATAAAAAGAAGAAGGGATGGCGAACTTCTCTGCAGAGCAATTTAATAAATTCCGCACGGTCTTAGCTGTAAATTACACTCGAAGCGGGTCATTTACTACGTGTATAGCACGATTCCGTGGAGAGATAGATGCTACGAAACTGGAAGAGTTTATTTCAGCTATCTCAACTTTCAAGGAGCTGGAGAAGATTACCGACGCTGACACCTTTGAAGCAATGCCAATGTTGCTGGAGGATTACGCCGCATCATGGTGGACTGGTGCAAAGTCGATCATTAAAAAGTTTGAGGAGCTGATCAATGTTCTACGATCGGTTTTCTCACCCCCTAAACCTGCATGGCGCGTGTTTTTGAAGGTCATGCATGCCAAGCAGCAGCCCAACGAACCTACCGACAGTTTCATTTGCAAGAAACGGGTCTTGTTCTCCCAACTTAAGGATGATGTGAAAGAAGACATGCAGTTGAGTATGATATACGGCCTGCTAAACCAAAGAATTAGGGAACGTGTTTCTAGAGACGATTTCGATTCTTATGCCAAATTACTCGAAAAAGGAAAGGAAGCAGAGCTCGTGATCGCCGAAAACAACAAACCAGAAGGGGCTGTGCTCGAAAAGACGGGCACAAAGCATGAAAAGACAGATAAGCGCTGCACTCTGCCGGAGAAAAGGACACACCGCAGAACAGTGCTTTAAAAAGAAAAGTCTCCAGGAGAATTCCACAACTCAAAATACTCGAATAGTTTTCGCATGTTATGGGTGTGGAGCCCCAGGTGTTACACGAGCAATTTGTTCAACTTGTTCCAACGTGAAGAAGGAAAGTCCCCAATACCTTAATTTTAATTTGATTGCCACTACAATAATCGGTAGAGACGCTCCAATAACCCACACACAACTATTTGGCTTAACTGGTGAAGAATGCTTAGATACGGCAGCACGAACTAGCGTAGCAAGTGCCAGTTTAAAAAGATTGCTTACCGAAAAGAAGTGTGTGATGCAGAAGGTAAAAGCAGACGTAACCCTGGCGGATGGAACAACAACAAGCCAAATAGTGCTATCCACAATTTGTGATATTGAAATTGGTGGTAGAAAGAGGAAAATTTGCTTTATTTCGCTTCCTAATTCAATTTTAAGAATTCCTTGCCAATTGCTTTAAACAGCATGCAACTGGCATGTGATGAGATTAAAGATGTAGTCCCAACGAAACAACGCACGTTCATCTGCAATGAAAAGAAAAGACGAATTGAAGCCTCACCAGAAATATTTCAAGAAATATCCAATTTCTCGTATCGGTTAAAACAACGTCAAAATATCAGCCCTATTGTATATCTACCAAAACACAATGATGCTGCATTTTATGGACCGAACCTTGACACGTATAGAAACTGTAGCAATAACGATTACTCTCCTCACTCGATCCAGGCAATATTTAGGGACGCTATACCATCGAATGAAACAACTCCCGACCGAGAAAAGACCCAACATCTCTTTACCCCGAGTAAGAAAGCAGAAGTCAGTCATGAACAGTATATGAAAACATATTTCTTGCCATTATATTCAGTTGAGATTGAGTTTTTAAAACCCTCTGATGGATTTAACCTCGAAGGTAGCGAAAGGAAAGTTTTAGAAGACCTACTGAAAAGAAACGCAGAAGTATTTAAGCCACCAAGGGAAGTAACTCCCTTTGCCATTCATCGCATTAATACTGACAATAGCGATCCGATTTCCTTACCACCTTATAGACTCTCCCAACCTAAAAGAGAGCAGCTAAAGAGAGAAATTCAGGAAATGCTGCAATGCTCAATAATTGAGGAGACCGAATCGTCTTGGTCGGCCCCGGTGGTAATGGTTCCCAAAAAGGACGGAGGAGTGCGGGTGTGTATAGATTATCGGCAGGTTAATTCGGTGACCGTACCAGATAAATACCCGATGCCTCGAATCGACGATTTGCTTCACGAGGCGAAAAGCACAAAGTTTAAATCAACACTGGATTTGCAAGGGGGGTACTGGCAAATAGGAGGGCATGAGGCTGACCAAGCTAAAACGGCATTTGTAACCCCATTCGGTATGTACAGATTCAAGCGCATGCCTTTTGGATTAAGGAATGCCCCTGCAACTTTCCAGAGGCTAATAGACGAGTTTCGTGTAGGACTCGGAGACATGATCATTGTGGCTTATTTGGATGACATAATTGTATGTTCTCCAATATTTAAACAACATGTAGAAGACCTCGAAAAAGTTTTGGAAAGCTTGAATAAATTCAAACTGCATGCAAACAAGGATAAATGCCGATTTTGCTGCGAAGGAGTAAAATACCTGGGTCATGTTCTCAACTCTAAAGGGATCAGTATGGATCCAGAAAAAGTAGAAGCCATCAAAAATCGTCCAGAGCCACGGAATGTAAAAGAAGAGTTGTCTTTCCTTCAAACCTGTTCTTGGTACCGATGTTTTATGCCAAATTTTGCCAGCATATCAAAACCGCTAAGTCAACTAACAAAAAAGAAAGTACCTTGGTCGTGGACTTCAGAGCATCGGAGTACGTTTGAAAATCTTAAAAAACTCTTGCCTACAGCCCCATTCCTAAAGCAAGTAGAACCAAATATGCCATTCTTTCTTAAAACAGATGCCAGCAGCTACGCACTCGGAGCAGTTTTACTCCAGGGGAAGGGTCCGGAGGAGCATCCTATAGAATATACTATCGAAATTATTCGACAACAGAAAGAGAAGCCCTAGCGATTGTGTGGGCAACAATAAAATTTCGTGGTTACATCCCTTGAAGTGGCTTATGACACTGAAATCCCCAACAGGAAGGTTAGCAAGATGGGCCCTTCAATTACAGCCTTTTAGCATCAAGATTGAATACAAACCTTGTCGTACGAATGGAATCGCCGACATTCTTTCGAGGCCCCCATGTGATGAAGAGCATTCTGAAGGTTGCAAAATTTGTTCGTTCCAGATCGATATGCCACGTGTTTGACTTCTTCTACCTTTGTCTGCATATTTTTTTGTTTCGGTCTTGTTGCGTATTTTCGGTCTCCTTTGCGTTTTTAAATATGGGGTGATTCGCAAGAAAATTTCTTCTGTTAGAAGCTTTGCACATGCTTCCGCTGTAGCTTCCTTTAATTTAAAAAGTTCTACCCATCTGCTAGCTAAATCTTCTATGATAAAGATCAATTGATACCCATTGTCAGTAATTGGTACTGGTTCAAACAAATCTATAGCAATAATTTCAAAACGTTGACTACTCGAAACGGTTTGAAGTAGTCCTACTGGTTTTAAATTAGTGACCTTATAGCGCTGGCATTCGATGCAATTTCTTATATGTGGGGCTATATCGGATCGTATTCTTGGCCAGAAGTATCTGCAAGCAATTCTCGCGATAGTGCGCTCTACTCCATAGTGACCGGCGGTGGGAACATCATGGTACATCTGAAGAATGTGTGATCGCTCTATCTCTAGGATAACTAGTTGGGCTTCATCGTTGTCATAATCGCTGTCATTGTAGCTGTACAGAACGCCATCCTTCAGAACAAACCCTCGTTTAGTCCATCGAATAAAGTCTTCGTCATTGGACTCGAGAGAATTGATAATCACTTTTAAATTTGGATCCAGGAGTTGGGATTCACGAAGTTCTTTGGATCCTTTACGTGGCATATCAATCTGGAACGAACAAATTTTGCAACCTTCAGAATGCTCTTCATCACATGGGGGCCTCGAAAGAATGTCGGCGATTCCATTCGTACGACAAGGTTTGTATTCAATCTTGATGCTAAAAGGCTGTAATTGAAGGGCCCATCTTGCTAACCTTCCTGTTGGGGATTTCAGTGTCATAAGCCACTTCAAGGGATGTAACCACGAAATTTTATTGTTGCCCACACAATCGCTAGGGCTTCTCTTTCTGTTGTCGAATAATTTCGATAGTATATTCTATAGGATGCTCCTCCGGACCCTTCCCCTGGAGTAAAACTGCTCCGAGTGCGTAGCTGCTGGCATCTGTTTTAAGAAAGAATGGCATATTTGGTTCTACTTGCTTTAGGAATGGGGCTGTAGGCAAGAGTTTTTTAAGATTTTCAAACGTACTCCGATGCTCTGAAGTCCACGACCAAGGTACTTTCTTTTTTGTTAGTTGACTTAGCGGTTTTGATATGCTGGCAAAATTTGGCATAAAACATCGGTACCAAGAACAGGTTTGAAGGAAAGACAACTCTTCTTTTACATTCCGTGGCTCTGGACGATTTTTGATGGCTTCTACTTTTTCTGGATCCATACTGATCCCTTTAGAGTTGAGAACATGACCCAGGTATTTTACTCCTTCGCAGCAAAATCGGCATTTATCCTTGTTTGCATGCAGTTTGAATTTATTCAAGCTTTCCAAAACTTTTTCGAGGTCTTCTACATGTTGTTTAAATATTGGAGAACATACAATTATGTCATCCAAATAAGCCACAATGATCATGTCTCCGAGTCCTACACGAAACTCGTCTATTAGCCTCTGGAAAGTTGCAGGGGCATTCCTTAATCCAAAAGGCATGCGCTTGAATCTGTACATACCGAATGGGGTTACAAATGCCGTTTTAGCTTGGTCAGCCTCATGCCCTCCTATTTGCCAGTACCCCCCTTGCAAATCCAGTGTTGATTTAAACTTTGTGCTTTTCGCCTCGTGAAGCAAATCGTCGATTCGAGGCATCGGGTATTTATCTGGTACGGTCACCGAATTAACCTGCCGATAATCTATACACACCCGCACTCCTCCGTCCTTTTTGGGAACCATTACCACCGGGGCCGACCAAGACGATTCGGTCTCCTCAATTATTGAGCATTGCAGCATTTCCTGAATTTCTCTCTTTAGCTGCTCTCTTTTAGGTTGGGAGAGTCTATAAGGTGGTAAGGAAATCGGATCGCTATTGTCAGTATTAATGCGATGAATGGCAAAGGGAGTTACTTCCCTTGGTGGCTTAAATACTTCTGCGTTTCTTTTCAGTAGGTCTTCTAAAACTTTCCTTTCGCTACCTTCGAGGTTAAATCCATCAGAGGGTTTTAAAAACTCAATCTCAACTGAATATAATGGCAAGAAATATGTTTTCATATACTGTTCATGACTGACTTCTGCTTTCTTACTCGGGGTAAAGAGATGTTGGGTCTTTTCTCGGTCGGGAGTTGTTTCATTCGATGGTATAGCGTCCCTAAATATTGCCTGGATCGAGTGAGGAGAGTAATCGTTATTGCTACAGTTTCTATACGTGTCAAGGTTCGGTCCATAAAATGCAGCATCATTGTGTTTTGGTAGATATACAATAGGGCTGATATTTTGACGTTGTTTTAACCGATACGAGAAATTGGATATTTCTTGAAATATTTCTGGTGAGGCTTCAATTCGTCTTTTCTTTTCATTGCAGATGAACGTGCGTTGTTTCGTTGGGACTACATCTTTAATCTCATCACATGCCAGTTGCATGCTGTTTAAAGCAATTGGCAAGGAATTCTTAAAATTGAATTAGGAAGCGAAATAAAGCAAATTTTCCTCTTTCTACCACCAATTTCAATATCACAAATTGTGGATAGCACTATTTGGCTTGTTGTTGTTCCATCCGCCAGGGTTACGTCTGCTTTTACCTTCTGCATCACACACTTCTTTTCGGTAAGCAATCTTTTTAAACTGGCACTTGCTACGCTAGTTCGTGCTGCCGTATCTAAGCATTCTTCACCAGTTAAGCCAAATAGTTGTGTGTGGGTTATTGGAGCGTCTCTACCGATTATTGTAGTGGCAATCAAATTAAAATTAAGGTATTGGGGACTTTCCTTCTTCACGTTGGAACAAGTTGAACAAATTGCTCGTGTAACACCTGGGGCTCCACACCCATAACATGCGAAAACTATTCGAGTATTTTGAGTTGTGGAATTCTCCTGGAGACTTTTCTTTTTAAAGCACTGTTCTGCGGTGTGTCCTTTTCTCCGGCAGAGTGCAGCGCTTATCTGTCTTTTCATGCTTTGTGCCCGTCTTTTCGAGCACAGCCCCTTCTGGTTTGTTGTTTTCGGCGATCACGAGCTCTGCTTCCTTTCCTTTTTCGAGTAATTTGGCATAAGAATCGAAATCGTCTCTAGAAACACGTTCCCTAATTCTTTGGTTTAGCAGGCCGTATATCATACTCAACTGCATGTCTTCTTTCACATCATCCTTAAGTTGGGAGAACAAGACCCGTTTCTTGCAAATGAAACTGTCGATAGGTTCATTGGGCTGCTGCTTGGCATGCATGACCTTCAAAAACACGCGCCATGCAGGTTTAGGGGGTGAGAAAACCGATCGTAGAATATTGATCAGCTCCTCAAACGTTTTAATGTTCGACTTTGCTTCCCGCTTCGAGTGTAATTTACAGCTAAGACCGTGCGGAATTTATTAAATTGCTCTGCAGAGAAGTTTGCCATCCCTTCTTCTTTTTCTGCTATTCTCTCGCTTCTTCGAATATAGTCGAAATTCTCCTCCGGCATATATGTATAAGCCTACAAGTTGCTCGCCAATTGTAGAGATGTTTTCAGTGAAATTCCGGGTTTTTTAAAACTTATTTATTGCTGGGAGAAAATGACAAAAGAAGATATCGAAACGTACAATTAATGTTTATACTACAGTGTAATTTCTCTTATGTATTTAAATTCAGCTACCGTGTACAGTCATAGGAAGAGGTCAAGACTGGTTCACAATCGCCAAACTTAAACACACAAAAGCAATCGGGCAAAACCTTCTAGGAAGTCACCTTAAAGTATCTTGCTCGATCGCTGGAGAAAAAGTGACAATAAACCACATTTCGGCTGTTCATTTATAGCGCCGAAATGGAGCTTTTACAAAATACATCTTAAAACTTTAACAGATGATATAAAGCTTTCACAAAGTAGATCTTAAAACTTTTACAAAATGATCTTAAACTTTAACAGATGACATAGAGCTTTCAATGAAAGTTTCTTTATAATATTTTATAGGGTGATGTACTCGAGTTTGGCGAAGAAAAATTAAAGTGAACAAAATTCATTACCTATTGATTATAATTATTTAAATAAACAAAATTACCAAATGGAATGAACAATAAGAAAACAAAATATGAAAATATGAAAAGTAGAACTGCTACAATCCTATTATAAATACTGGTGCAGAATTTTTTTTTACCTAGTTTAAAGTTAGATTTAATAACCCTTTTGAATAATTAAGATAAAATTTGTTAGCAGGAGTATTTCTAAGAATCTGAGAAGAGATAGATTGTCTACATTAAAGGAAAAAACTTGTGAATGTATAGCAATTTCGTGTCCTTTTTTTGGTAGTCAGTTAAAGATGCGGTAATGATGTGCCGGTAAAATTTGTTTGTGCAACGATGGTGTGTGGGGTAACGGGAAGGTCGTCCTTTCGCTGACCAGGTGCGACGATGACTTGACGGGACGACTGTACTGATTGGACAAAGACCATATATGACGACCTTACGCACGTTACGTAGAGGACATTAGACAGTAGTGACTGAATTGATGAATTAGGTGTCTTTCAGACACAAGGGTGGGTTGGCCATGCTGGTGCCATAAATACCTGGCACTTCTCTGGGACGAGAAGAACCACATCCTGGAGAGATTAGGGGATACAGATGCCGTAGTATAGGACTAGAATAGGATAGTTATAAGTTAATTTAGGTATATGTTAGGGCTTAGCATAAGTTTTATCGTGGATTAAGTTTAGATTAGTATAGTTATGATTAGGTTACTTCTAACATACCCTTCTTTCTCCAGGATATTGGCATACGCCCTTGAGCTTCTTCTTCTTCTCCTGTCTTCTTTCCTATCTTTCTTAAGTCCGTCCGTGGTCTAATTAGGTTAGTTTCTTCTCTTCTCTATTGGGTTACTTTTATTACACTTATGGTACGATATTTTGTGTTTGAGCAAGTGGTGTGAGAGTGATGGGAGACAAGAACCAGCCCCGTCCGACGAGTTAAGCCTTCAACCGTGCTGAGTTAACATTGTTAAATGATTATATACTTGTGTATCCCACTTTAGCATATTTGAAATTAATACATTTCTTACTATTGTTATTACTGAATGCACTCTGCTCACTGAACTGTAATTTTAATGTAACTTGACTTTCCTTAATGATAATATACCTCTTTCTTCTATTTTGTGCACTCGAAGCGACAAGAAGTCTTTTTATATTCAACAGGTTATGGGCCCAGTGTGCTCAAATTTAAAAGAATAAAAAGTATTATAGCATTTATAAAAAGCTTGTATAATCTTTCGATAAATCGACTTGCGGGTAAATCGTAGTATCGCGAGAAATTAAATTTCAGATTCGCGAAAGAAACAAGGATTGCAAGGATTTTTAAAAATTAGGTTAGGAGCACGTTGGGTTGTCTGCAATCAAAAGAACTAAAAAAAAAAATTGTTTTCGAAATGGACGGCGAAATGATACAAATCGACAAGCTTCAATGTGCGGAACAATGGTGCACTTGGAAATTCCAGATTCGCATCCTTTTAAATGCAGGAGATCTTCTTGAGGTGGTGACTGGAGAGGAGCAGCCGCCGCTAGTGGTAGATACAAATGCAGCGACGAAAATTGAGCTTAAGGCTTGGCAGCAAAAAAACCGAAAGCCGCAGAAAATCATCGCCACCAGTATTGGTCAAGGAATTTTGGTGCACACATGCATCTCAGATGTGGTCTAAGCTATGCTCTATATACGACCAAACATCTAAAACCAGCGTCGATATGCTGCAACAGCGTTTCTACGGATTCCAGAAGGATCAAAACGACGACATCGCAACACATATTAGCAAACTGGAAAGTTTAACTCAACAGTTGAGAGAAGCTGGAGAAACTGTTTCCGAGTCAATGCTGATAACTAAATTGCTAATGACCCTGCCCGATTGATTCGCTCATTTCTTCAGTGCGTGGGAGTCAACAGACGTAAAGCAGCAAACCATCGATAATTTAAGATCTCGTCTTATCATGGAAGAAGCGTGGTTAAGTGTAAATGAACATCAGAGCAATATTTCAGACACTGCACTCTTCACCAAAAAGAACAAAAAATACCATCAGCAAAGTAACAGCAGCAGCAACAGTAACAATCATCATAGCAGTCAAAGACGTCCAGGTAAATGTTTTCAATGTAAGCAGTACGGTCATTGGAAGAAAAATTGCCCAAACAAAATTAATACAAAACAAATTAATTACGCCCGTCGTGAAACACTGACTAATGATAGTTGTGATGCACTTGTTTGTGATACCGTTAGCGTTGCGGTTGGTGAGCAGGTTACAGCTGATGACTGGGTTCTGGATTCGGGGGCGAGTGAACACATGTGTTTTCGGCGCGATTGGTTTAGCAAATACGAAGAGCTGCCAACGCCAGTACTGATAACAATCGGTAACGGTTCGCACATAAAAGCTTTCGGTAAGGGAGAAATAAATATCAGTGCCTTTAACTACCAGAAGTGGATAAACAAACGATTAACAAATGTGTATTTTGTGCCAGACATCAAGGTTAATTTATTTTCTTCTGGAAGTGCGCTGGACAAAAACTATTGCTTAATATCAGACAATAGAAAGTGTGAAATTTTGAAAAATGATAAGGTGATTGCCATTGGTGTTAAATGTCATCGGCTTTATAAAATTCTTTTTAAGATAAACAGTGATAATATCGCGGCGAATTATGTGTCAAAAGTTGAAGCACTTGATGTATGGCATTATAGACTTGGTCACATGTGCGTCAAACAGGTTAAAAAGGTGCTGAATCAACGTGGCATTGACTTTATTGATATTCCTGAGTTTTTTTGCGATGCATGTGCTATCGGTAAGTTGCACCGTTCACCATTTGACGACAGCCAGTCCAGGGCCAAGGATGTCGGAGTTCTCGTGCACACTGAACTCTGTGGACCGATGCAGACGCAGTCAATTGGAGGATCCAGGTATTTATTTTTATTTAAAGATGATTTTTCGCACTTTAGAACGGTTTACTTCGTGAAAGAAAAATCAGAGGTTCCTAATTTAATTGAACGTTTTTTGAATGAAATAAAATCACTCTTCGGTCGAGATATACAAATTTTAAGATCAGATAATGGCCTCGAATATAAAAATAAAATAGTGCAGGATCTTTTAATTAAACGTGGTATTCGCCATCAATTCTCGGTTCCCTATACTCCTCAGGAAAATGATAGAGCTGAGCGAGACATGCGTTTTATAGTAGAGACTGCGAGAACCATGCTTCACGCATGCAACATGCCTTTTAGGTTATGGTGCGAAGCTGTGAACATGGCGATATATATCATCAATCGTTTTCGACCAAGCCCAATCAAAACCAAAAGCCCTTATGAACTATGGCATAAAGAGTCACCTCCAATTAACAATTTAAGGACGTTTTTATTCATATTCCGGACGAGAAGCGAAAAAAATGGGACAAAAGGCAAAGTGTGGAATATTTGTTGGTTATTCTGACAACTGCAAGGGTTACCGTGTGTGGATACCAGAATCAAATAAAATACAGCTGTCACGAGACATTTTGTTTAAAGAAAAGTCCACTTTAAAATTAGATTCAAGTGATTTTAATGGGGATGAAGGTGCTAAACCAGCTGTTTCGATGGAGAAGGAAGATTTACTAAGCGGTGACGAATGGTATAGCTCAGTGGAAGAAGGAGGATCCATGGACTCTGAAGCAGTGGGAGAAGTACGGGAGGCAAAAGAAGGTGAAAAAATGCATATGGAGCAGAGGTACAAACTTCGAAGCAGATCTAAGAAAGATATTTAGACAAAACAAATTTACATGCGATCATTCAGAAGGGGTATGCTTTTCTTGCTGTGGCTTATGAACCTGCAACATACGAACCTGGGTTTGGTAGATCGCCCAAATAATAAAAATGTTATAGCGTCCAAATGGGTTTTCAAGGCGAAGTTGTCTCCGAAAAATGAGATCGTGCGTTACAAATTTTAACTCAGTTCGACGTGAAGACTGCCTTTTTGAATGAAAGATTAAACGAAGATATCTTTATGTCGCAACCAATTGGATACGATGACAAAACAGGACGAGTCTGTAAGCTGAATAAAACTTTATACGGGTTAAAACATGCCTCAAGGAATTGGAATTTTACGATCTCCAAAAGGATTAAGGATTTCAAATTTGAAGCTTGCGCAGCTGATCCATGTTTATTTGTGCTTCGAAGGGATGTACGAATCGTGTTTGTTGCACTTTATATTGATGATGGCCTGGTCGCAGCAACAAATCAAAATGATATGCTAGATGTTATAAATTATTTGCGGCAACATCTAGAGGTCACAACCAGCGCTGCAGATTTCTACCTTGGGATCGAAATAGAACGATGTTTGGATGGAACAATAAAAATTCATCATTCTGGATACATTCAACGTCTCTTGGATCGATTCAATATGGCAGATTCAAACGGAGTTTCTCTATGAAAGTGTTGAGCCAACAGATGCTACTTGGTTCATCACCAGCTTCGATGGATTTTTCCAAATATGAAGGTGTTGTATCTCTTATGTACCTGGCTGTAGCAACAAAGCCGGATATTTCATCCGTTGTTGGAGTTTTGAGCAGATTTTTGGATAACCCTGCTCCACATCACATTAAAATAATCAAAAGGGTTTTTCGATATCTGAAGGCTACTCAGGACACAGGTACCCATTTTGTTAATTGTAATTGTTTAACCCTTTCGTGTTACAGTGACTCAGACTACGCTGGTGATATTGAAACAAGGCGCTCAACCAGCTGTTATTTGTTCCTTTTGGGACAGTCTGTCATTTCTTGGGGCTCACGAAGACAGCGGTATACAGCACTATCATCAACCGAAGCTGAGTACGTTGCAGCATCCGAAACAATTAAAGAGATGATGTGGTAAACGTTTTGATGAAAGATCTTCTTCCTGAAGTAACTGAGCGTCCTTTTCTTCATCTGGATAATCAAGGTGCCCTGAAGCTTATCAAGAATCCCGAGTTCCATTGCAGAACTAAACATATTGATGTTAGAATGCATTTTATTAGAGAAAAATATAATGACAATCCTTTTGAATTAAATTTTGTACCAAGTAATAATCAACTAGCAGACATGTTTACAAAGCCATTAACTAAAGAAAAATTTTATAGATTTTAAAGTTATGATTAATGTTAAAGTTTAAATTTTAATTTAACAATGAGTGGGAGTGTTGAGTTAACATTGTTAAATAATTATAGAATTGTGTATCCCACTTTAGCATATTTGAAATCTATTACATTTCTTACTATTGTTATTACTGAATGCACTCTGCTCACTGAACTGGTGGTTATCTTGAAATTGATCGGCAACTCTCTGTACGAAGTAGGCAACCAGAGAGGTGAAGTAGTAGGCAAGTTTCACGAAAAAGACCATCACGTATGAAGGCTCTGATATACCTGACGCACGTAAGCTGTCGTTGCTATAGTCATGATAGTTTATAAGTAGTGACATACATAGTTATTTATTTAATTATAGAGATAGTTTATTTATTTGTTTAGAGGCATAGTTTATTTATTTATTTATAGAGATTTATTTATTTATCCATAATTAATTATTAACCCATAGAGTTATTTATTTATTTATAGAGGTAGATACATATTTATTCAGAGATTTATTTAATTATTCTTAGAGATTTATATTATAGTTAGTTATAGAGTATATTTATTTATAGATCTACTTATTCAGTTATAGATTTATTTATTTATTTATAATTTACAATCCCTTTGTATATAATATACTCAGGATATCATGCACCTAGAATTGGAGGGGAATCACACCACATCCACAAGAACTCATACAGACACCAAAAATGCGCACAACACAGAAAGTTCTCAAATAGCACACGCACACACACAAGCGCAGGCCATCAGACACCTTTATAATAAATGGACGAGCAAAGCTAAGAAAATCCGGAAGCCCAGCCAGTCCGTAGAACACCAGACTCCTAAACATAAGGCGTGGGCCCCTGCCACACGTTAGCCTATAAACACGCGAATAGTACGAAGGACACCTCAGTCATTACAGGCCTCTTTTACGAGGCCACAGTCCTCGCGGCCACTCAGACACTGTCGTCGATCCTGCTACGAGGCCCTAGAAACTGCAGTAAAATGTAAACACACAAAAAAAAAAAAAAAAAAATTGTGTGGTTGAGGTGACACATGTAACAAATGTGACACCAGTCACCAAAGGCGACCTTAGTCGTCTAGCCCATAACCCACACACAAAACATAAACGATGTTAAATTAAATTACTAGAGAAAGGTTGAAGCTTTAACTCCGATCCTGTAATCCCGGGCGGTCACAAGTAAATGGAGTCCAGCGGTGCGGGCGAAAACCACGGGCATAGATCTCCGTCCAGCGCAAACTCTGGGGGAATCATCCAGGTGGTTCGTCCGTGTTACTCTACATTAGAGTTTGGGTTGTCCAGGGGCATTCTGCCCGGAAAAAACCGTCGCAGAAAACAAAAAAAAAAAATTAATATCCAGCAGCAGATTGTGGTGGATGTTTTTGTCGCCTTTTGTAAACAATAAAAAAACAAAACACTTCCTCAAGCCGTCGGTTTTAAACGCGAAATGAGAAAATGTGATTGTTTTGACGTAAGCACATAAATTAGTGGTCCTGTTCGCACACATCTAAGCTCTCGCTCTTGGAAAGAAAATTTGACGAAAGACAAAACCACAAGCGAAGGATCGAATGGGGATGAAAATGAACCCCAATTGAAAGTGTCATACTTTCCGTTGGTAGTAATTTCTCTCGTATTGTCATAGAAAATAGATTTTGGGTTAAATAGGGTAGGTAAGTTATGTTAATGTAAGGTATGTTGTGTCATTTATTGTTCGAATTCAGGTGATTGTATTAATTTATTAAAGTGTCATATGCAAGTATTACCATCTTGACGAAGGATATTGGCAAAGGGAATTTCTCTTTCCAATACTCCGAAAGCAATATGGATAAAGATAAGGGACGACTGACATGACAAAGAAGGAGACAGAGAAAACATAGATGGACGAAGAGAAATGTAGGCAACGAATGAAAATGAAGGGGTAACGAAGAGAATATGATAAAGAGTAATGTCGCAAAATATATTTAATCCAATGTAACATTGGCATAACTCTTGGCTTTTACAAAGTGAAATAACGCCGCTCGGCGTTATTTCACGGCACCTTTAGAGTCGCAGTCAGCGGAAGAAATATTCAATTTTATAGCCGCAATCAGCGGATGAAACTTTCTGGCTTCGACAGTCGCAGCCAGCGGTAAAATCTCATTGCGATTTACAGCCGCAGTCAGCGGATGAAACTTTCCGCCTTCTACAGCCGCAGCCAGCGGTAAAATCCATCAGTCACAGCCAGGATAAATTTGCCATCAATCGCAGTCAGCGGAAGAATTTGCCATTAGCCAGAGTAAACCATAATCTACCAATAGTGATTACCCAATCAACGAGAAATCCCCGTTTTGATTCATCGAGACAACTCCGTCGTCAGCGAGCATCATTCGTCGAATTAAATAGTCAATGCCTAACAGTAAGCGGCAGACGAGGCAAACTTCCAAACTTCGTTTGAAGTCTGACGACCCCGTAGACTCGTCCGACGACAGCAGTTCATCAAGAGAAGTTAACCAGACGATGTTCGGGACTGAGAATGAAGAAAGAAGCATGGAAAATCAGTTGCAACAGCTGCGTGCACAACTTGAAGCCGCCGTAGCAGCCGCAGACGAGGAGAAACAGAAGCGTCAACAACTGGAACAACTACTTTGCGAACAGCAGGCAACCAGAACAGAGCCAACTGCCGTTGCGTCTGTGTCTAATATTGCCGTTACGTCTGCTGTTCCCGTAATCGCCATAACAGTTACATCCGCCGTTTCGACAGTTATGTCAGCCACTACAACTGTCGACACTACAGTTGCACACACTTTCGTCACTTCTCCTAATCTCACTTCAATAGCTTATACTGGTTTCAAGAATCCCAGCGCATCTCAAGGCGTCACAATGCACATGCCGTGCACGTCACATACGCAGTATTCGTCAGCACCAGCACCACGAGTTCGATTCACTTCACACCATGCAGTTCAGTGACTTCCGATACAGTTCCAACGTTCCTGCCACCACTGAATGCCCTTCAGACTCTCAAGTATCAGCGTTACGTTCCACAGTCAGCCTCTCTGCGGCCTCAAGTCACTCAAGAACCATCTTCATGGTCAGCTATGTACGGATTTCATCGTAAGCTACACGATATGCCCGAGTTTCGGGGAAGGCCAGAAGAGTGGCCAATGTTTTTAACAGCCTTCATAGAGTCTACAAACATGTTCGGTTACAGCAAAGTCGAGAACATGTTCCGCCTGCAGAAAAGCGTAAAGGGGGAAGCGAGAGACGTAGTCGAGTCTTTGCTCACCCAATAGCGTCGATCAAGTAATGGCTAACTTGGAGCTTCGTTTCGGACCACCAGAGTGCCTAGTCCAGAGCCAACTGAAGAAGGTGAGGGGATTTACACCAATTCCAGAGAACAAGCTGGAACTGATCGTACCGTTTGCAACTAAAGTACAAAATTTGTCGGTGTTTCAGGAAGCGAGTGGAATGCACCAGCATTTGGCCAATCCCACTTTACTGGGTGAGCTGGTCGGCAAGTTACCCATGAGTGAGAGGGTTGAGTGAGCGCAGTTCAGCGTTTGCATTCAGCCCTTTCCTACTATCAAGCACTACAACGACTGGTTGGGTCGCTTAGCCCATCTCGTATGCATCGTTACGGAGATGTCTTTGCCTACGTCGAGCCCCATCGAAACCAAGGTCCGGAAGCGTGCTGCATACAATCGAGACGTCGACGAATGGCGGAAACGACAAGTGCCGATACTGCAAGGAAGGACAGAACCCAGTAGTAGAATGCAGTAGCTTCAGCAAACCAATCTTTCGCCGCTCCGGAGCTGATCTTAGGAAGCCGACCCGACATCTCTCTGGCCAATTATAATCAAGCCAGACCAGAGATATTAATCTGACTGGATAACAGCCACTTCGGTACTCCAATGGATATTGTCGACTGCCAAAAAGAAGGGCCGATCATTGCACATACGAAACTTGGTTGGGTCGCATATGGCAGATCAGCGTCAGTACAAGTTGATGATGTACGAGAGGAGATCGTGTTCTTCAGTAGCCAGTCTCCAGAACGGGATCTACGACTGGATCAGCTTGTAGACGAATACTTCTGTATCGAAAGTTTTGGAGTTAAAAGGCCAACGGAAAAGTTAATATCTGATCGTGATGAAGAGCGTTGCAGTTGCTATCTGATACTACGAAGAGAGTGAACAAAGAGTACCAGATAGGATTTCTGTGGAAGGACGATGGACTAGCTTTGCCGGACAGCTATCAACCCGCTAAGAAGAGACTTCTGAACCTAGAAGCCAGATTGCGGAGAGATCCTGACTTAGCCGCCACATACGAGGACATCATCGCTAGTTACCTGAAAAAAGGATATGCTGTGAAGCTGAAGCCGTCTGAAGCAGGTGTACGAACTCTCAAGACTTGGTATCTCCCTCACTTCGGGGTTAAATATCCCAACAAGCCGGGGAAAATCCGATTAGTGTTCGATGTAGCAGCGGAGGTTGGTGGCGTATCTTTAAATTCGTTCCTATTGAAAGGGCCGGATGACTACGTGCCATTAGTCAAGGTTTTATGCAATTTCCGGATGAGACCCGTCGCTGTCACAGGTGATATAAAAGAAATGTTTCACCAGGTGCTGGTACAGCCAGAAGATCAGCACTCGCAACATTTCCTCTGGCGAGAGGACGAAAGGGAACGAATGGACGTGTACCAGATGAAAGCGATGACCTTCGGAGCTGCCTGTTCTCCATGCTCAGCCAATTTCGTAAAGTACATTATTGCCTTACGGTTTCTAAATAAGTATCCGAGAGCCGTCGAAGCCATCATCAGTCGCCACTACGTTGATGACTACGTCGACAGTTTTGCAAACGAGTCAGAAGCCGTTGCCGTCACCAAATCAGTTATTGACATTCATCGAGATGCTGGCTTCGAGTTGCGCAACTTCTCATCCAACTCTATGGAAGTGCTACGGAATTTATCGGATGTGGATAGAGAAAGCGATCGCGACAAAACGGTCGACATTAATACGGAAGTTGCGATGATGAACGAAAAGGTCCTGGGAATGCGTTGGGATAGTTCTGCGGATGTGTACATATTCCGTTTAAACTTCCATCGGGTAAATCAAGCCATCATACAAGAAGATACAGATGTCCCACCAAAAGGGAGTTCCTCAGTATCACCATGTCTTTGATCCCCTAGGGATGATAGCGAACTGCGTTCTGCCGTTCGCGCCAGCGAACAAGCTTTCAGTGCCGTCGTATACCTTCGCATCGAATACAACAATGAGGTCAACGTATCTTTTTCGTCTGTGGTAAAACTAGGGGAAGTCCGAAGAAAATCCTATCAATTCTCCGTCTGGAGCTGTCAGCGGCGATTCTTGGGACGAGGCTTTGTAACTCCGTCATCGATTGCCACGACCTGCCTATTGCCGATCGAGTCTTTTGGAGCGACTCAAAGACCGTGTTACACTGGCTTAGATTTTAATTTAATTTTTAATTTTGGTGGGGCAAAATGTCCCATTTATTTATTTGGCTTAATACAAGCTAGAAACAATACAATACTTACAATACTAGAACTAAAAACTAAGACTTATAACTAGGAGTTAAAGCTAGGGTTTATGTAGAAGGAGGCTAAGTTTAATGGAGGAAGAGCTACGGTTGAAATCAAAAATGGAAATGTTTGAGTTTACTTTCCGTAGCATACGGGAAATTGGTTCGTTGGAGCCGTAGGACGTGCGGTGGGTTGGCAGATAGAAGAGACGGGGGTGTCTTAAATTACGAGGGTTAGTATTTAAGAAGATGGAGTTGTAAAGAGACGGGCAATCGATAGAGCCTGAGAGGAGGCGATGAATGAAGAGAATGTCTGCAGCATCTCTCCGGTCCTCAAGGCTATTCAGGTTAATGAGTTTGAGGCGGTCATGATAGGGAGGCAGAATTAGGGGATCGTTCCAAGAAAGACCGCGGAGGGCAAATCGAAGAAAACGTCGTTGTATGCTTTCGATTCTGGCTACATGAACTTGCTGATAGGGTGACCATGCTTGGCTGGCGTATTCGAGGAGGGGGCGGACGAAAGTGATGTAGAGAGATCTGGTTACGTAGGGATCAGAGAATTCCTTTGACCACCGTTTAATAAACCCAAGGGATGAATTGGCTTTACGAATTATCTCGTCAATATGCGAACGGAAATTAAGTTCCCGGTCGTACAATATGCCAAGGTCACGAAGAGACTGTACGATGGGTATAGGTTGATCATTAAGAAGGTAAAGACGGGGAGAGGACTCGTTGTACTTACGTGATAAGGTGATGGATTGGCATTTCGCAACATTTAGCTCTAGGCAGTTTTTGAGACACCAAATAGAAAAAGAATCTAGATCTTGTTGAAGCAAGCAGGGGTCTTGTGATGAAGATATGTGTTTATAAAATTTGGTGTCGTCGGCATAGAGAGAGATAGAGGAGTGTTTAATAACCCTTTCCAAATCGTTTATAGTTAAGATGAAGAGAAGGGGACCTAGATGACTGCCTTGTGGTACACCAGAGGTGACGGACCTGAAGCGAACGCTATAGAAACGGTTTTCCAGATAAGAGGATATCCATTTCAGCAGTATTGGTTCAAAACCAAGGGCAGACAATTTGAAAAGGATTAATTTGTGGGATATCTTATCGAAAGCTTTACTAAAATCGGTTGCAACAACATCGACTTCTTTACCACTTTCTAAGGCCGACAGCGCAGAGGACGTGAATTCAACGAGGTTTGTGGTGGTTGATCTACCTTTTAGAAAGCCATGTTGGTTTTGAGAAATTAAAGACTTGCATTGAAAGCTTAAGGATTCGTACAAAATACTTTCCAGGAGTTTGGGTATATGCGAAAGTTTGGCTATCGGGCGATAATTAGTAACTTCGCTCTTTAATCCCTTTTTATGAATTGGCGTTATGAAGGAGGACTTCCATATATGAGGAAAGTCGCCTTGTGATAGCGAGAGTTTAAAGAGGTGCGAAAGGGGGTAGGAGAGCACGAGGGAGCACTTCTTAAGAAAAATAGCGGGTATACCATCTGGGCCTGGTGAGTATTCATCATTAAGTTTTTGTAATTTATTTTCAATTACAGTAGGTTCGAAAGTTTGAGAGAGAAAGGGACCAATGGAGTAGTCAGGTAGGTAGTTGAAATAAAAGGGATCTGGAACAAAGGCGTTGTCGGCAAAAGATTGTTTAAAAAAGGTGGCATAAAAATTAGCAATGGTGTGTGGATCACTTGAAGATATGTTTTCGTAAGAGAGGGATGGAGGGTAACCGTCAGATTTTTTCTTGTAGTTAACGAATCGGAAAAAAGATTTAGGGTCGCTTATAAGGTTGACTTGCGCATTGTCAACATATCGTTGATAGAGGGAGTTATAAGCCTGAGTGAATTGAAGGTATGAGCCGAGATAGTTGGAATAGTCAGAAAAAGACTTGTTTCGAAGGAAAACTGACCATAATTTGTTTCTCTTGTTGCGTAACGATCGGAGTCTTCGATTGTACCATGGAGGGGATGTAGAGAAGGGTTTTGGCCGAGAAATAGGGACAAAAAGGGAGATAGAAGCAAATAGTTCTCTGTAAAACAAGGAGATGGCATCATTTACAGGGAGATTGGCAAACTCAAATGAGACTTTGCTGAGGTGTTCATTTATTTTTCGGAAATTGGCTTTATGAAAATCATAACAAGGGAGGCCAGCGGGGGGTGTGGGCTGTAATGGAGGGTCGTGAAAAAAAGAAAGAAGAAGCGGGGGGTGAAGGTTGTCAATAGTTGATAGAAGAAGAGGGGAGAGTGAGACAGAGGAGTTAAGTGGGTCAGTAGTGAAGATTAGGTCTAACTGCCTACCCATATAATTAGAGATGCCGCTAACTTGGCATAGACTTGAGTCGGTTAGTCGATCAATGAAGAGACATTCTTTAGTTGAGTTGGGATGTGAAGCAATGAAAAACGATTCATCATCAGATAAATCCCAATGTAGTTGAGGCAGGTTAAAGTCGCCGAAAATAATGATGTCGTCAGAGGATTCAGATAACTCAATTACTTGATCGATCGCATTAACAGCAAGTTGGTAGGATTCAATAGGTTGGGCCGGCAGAATGTAGAAACACATTACGTATAAGGACTTGTGGGGGAGTGTTATTTTTATTGCAACAAAGTCGAGTTTTGAAGACGAAGAAGTAGCAATCGGAGAAGAGTCCAGGTCGTTATGAATAGCAAGAAGAACACCTCGACAAGGGGAGTCATCCGTTGGGCGGCTGATATCGTCCCGATAGACATTAAATATGGGTGGGAATAATTCCGGGTTCTTTATATCGGGAATCAGATTGGTTTCAGTTATAGCGTATATATCGAAAGGAAGAGCATGAGACTGGCGCAGAACAGCTTGGGTTTTTGTACGCAGGCCCCTTACGTTCTGATAGTAAAAGGTTAGAGGAACGCTATAATGGGAGGTTTGCTGAAGCCCTGCTATCAAATTAGGGACGAAAAAATTTGTTGTGGTCAGCACGGGTTCTTTGAAGGTGTGAGATACTTTTAGAACTGATATGAGAAGCAAGAGCAGATAAGTCTTTGTCCACGGTGGCCGACGAAATGTTATAACCCTCGTGATAACGGTTGTAGATTTTTCGCAGTGCAGCAGGATCAATAGGAAGGCCTTCTTTTTGGATAGATATCTGAACGTTTGTTTTGGTTTTTCCGTCAATGCAGATGGATTCAGGCTTATCAAATAAGTAG
Source organism: Pocota personata (assembly GCA_963082735.1). Taxonomy (NCBI): domain Eukaryota; kingdom Metazoa; phylum Arthropoda; class Insecta; order Diptera; family Syrphidae; genus Pocota; species Pocota personata. The sequence goes on from OY720431.1 coordinate 76,423,565, forward strand.
GCAAGGTAAAGTCGAACATTTTCGAAAAGCCTGTGATCTCTTAGTCGTGCCATAGTATATCGGCCATCAAGGTCGTTGGGGGAGGAAATGTGGTTTGAAAACTTAGAAGTAAGTTTAACAGCTGGGGGAAGTAGAGGATCGAAAATTGCAGGGGCCTTAGAGATTGGTGAAGGTGTCTCTTTATGAAGAGAAAGAGCGGGAAGAGCAGCATTGGAGGCAGCAGTGGGCGGGGCAGGATTGAGAACATGGGAGTGTATGAAGTTCGGATAATTAGAAGTGGATTGAGTGTTTGCCGGGGCTGGCGGATGATTAGAGGGGAGACCAGGGTCTGGAGTTAAGTTAAATGATACGCGATTCTTAGGTGACTTAGCGTTTACCGTGGGAGGTGCTGAGTTAATAGAGGTAGGTGGCTGAAGAGTGAGAGGGGAGAAAAGAGGAAAAGTTCCAACTTTGAAGCTCCAGTTTGGGTCAGGGTTGGGACTAGATGAACTATCATTCTTAAACTTACGTTTTCTTTTATTTAGCTTAACACTAGGCTTATTTTTATTACTAAGCTTCACCTCTCCTGTATTGTACTTGGTGATGGTCATCTTTCCCAAGCTGAAGACGTCGTTTGAGGGGTTCGAAAAAAGCCAGGAGTATTTGGAAGGTATGTCGAGCTTTAAACGGTTATTTTTGGTGTTAGCTGTAGAAATCATCTGACAGTTTCTGATGGTGATGCCAAATTTCTGGAGGAAGAAGTTATTCACCCAAGAAACATCTGCATGCTGAGGAGCGTTATTTATTATAAAGGCGTTATACTCGCAGGCGGTTCTGTGTAATTTATCGAGCCTTTTATTCCAGTCGGCGGGTGTCCATAGTGTGCCAAATCGGTTTAAGGGTGTCGAAGCAGTTTGTGCCAGAGTGCCTGATTCTTCAGTTGGTGTTGAGGTCGGTGCGGGTGTGGGCATTGTTGCAGGAGTTAGGGCTATTTCCGGTGTTGTTATTGTGGTATTAGTAGTGGTTGTTGTTGTAGTTGTAGTCGCCGTTGATGTTGGTTGATTAAATGGGGATGAGTCCAGGATTTCGGCATGTATTGATGTGTTGTAGACTGGGCTTGATTGTGGCTGTATGAGCTCTGGTATGCAATCAATTTTGCTCGATGCCAGTCTAAGGTTTTCATCAATATCGCCCATAACTAATTGAAATGCAGCGACATCATTGCTGACCTCATTGATTTTGCTTATAATGTCAAGCAATAGAGGATCGATGAGTTGAGAAGATGAGACACTTGGTTTTGAAGGGCTTTGTAAATTGGTATCCAGGTAGGTGCGAAAGGTGTTTAGATGGTCTTTGATCACTGATACATGCGGGTTCAAAATTGCGTTAATATCCGATTTCAGATCACTTTTTAAACTTAGGAACTTCAACTTGAAGTCAGCCGGTAACTTCTTAGTTAAATCACTAAGACTTGCCAGCTGCTTGTCTATGTTCTTGAATTTAGATTTGCAAAGAGTGGAGGAAACATCGATGCCGCTGGATAAATCTTCCACACTTTTAAACACTTCATCATACTTATCAAATTGGGTCATGATTTGCTTGTAGAACAGTTTGCATTCGGAGGAGTTTGTATTAATAGAGTCACTGATACATTTTATCGCGAGCATAACATGTGAAAGAGAGATGCCCTTGCATTCGTCGCAAAAGAAAAGGAAATTATTGTTGAAATCGTTGAGGTAGGTAATGGAGCGCTTACTCAGCCCTATGCAGAGAGCATGAAATGATTTCCCGCATAGCCCATTACAATTCACAAAGTCAGCACTAAAGTCTGGCGAAGTTAGCACACAATCAGTATTACCGCACTGCTTTGACATAGTTGATTTTTAATTAGGTCAAATAATGATTCGCGATCAAAGGCAATAACCAATTAATAGGTGGAAAGGCAATGAACAGTTAATGGGTTGAAATTCAGGGGGAAATTGCAAGTACGCAAATAAATAAATTTATTTAAACTCGCGAAGCGGGAGCAAAAGAAAAACACGTCCGAACGATTGGAGGTACAAGTGAAGTATGATCGGACCCACGCCGCCATAAACAATTTGTGGCCTTTCGCATAGCGGAGATGCAGAGTAGCCGATTCAATCAGTGGATGATGCCACTCGTGCCAGTCACCTGCTGCAGTACCGGACTGACAACAAGTGGATAAAGAGGCCAGGGTGGCCTCAACAGCCTAACGACATTGCCGATCATGAACAGAGGGAGGAGATTCGTTCGAAATACGTACTGAGTGTAACCCAGTCCAGCAAGCCACTCTTCGGCCTGGTTGATTCGTTTCGTCAATGCGTGCCAGCGTAAACCAAAGGAGCAAGGAAATCTAACTGCGGTTGAACTCAAAGGCGCCGAGGATCTGATATGTCGTCAGACACAGGAGGAAGTATACGGTGAGGATATTAAAAACTTACACCAAAACCTACCTATAGAAAAGGGCAGCCAGCTCTTTAAGATGACGCCTTATCTGGACGAATTGGGACTTGTTAGTACACTTGGGCGAATCAATGCTGCCACCATGGTGCCCTTTGAAACTCGACGACCCATCATCATGCCGAAGAACCATCCAGTAACGAAGCTAATCGTGAAGGAGTATCATTGCCGCCTCCGCCATCAAAACGATGACACCGTCGTGAACGAAATAAATGCCGTAAAGGAGTGCAAAAGTGAATGCCAGCCATGTCGGATCCGGCGCGCCAAGCCGGTGCCACCATTAATGGGTCAGCTGCCGAAGGATCGATTAACGCCTTACGTCAGGCCGTTTACATATGCCGGCCTCGATTACTTCGGCCCCGTCAACGTCACCATAAGCCGTCGACTGGAGAAGCGATGGGTGCCACTTGTTGGGGCAAGGTCACCAACTATTCAAATTTCGCGCCAACTTTGCTATAATTTTTGTAAATTAAATTCACCAAATTTTATGCAAATTAAATTCACCAAAATTTGTAAGCTTTTGAATTTTGAATAAACCGTTTACAAAAGATTGTATTTAAGCCAACAGAAAATAAAAGCTTTAAGCATTTCGTTGTAAACCATCTTATTGCAAAACTCTGCTCGTTTTTTTTATTTCTCCATTTCTCAATTCAAAAGTAGTTGTCAATACGGTTCGCATCGACGGTTACCAGCTGACAGTTACTAGCTGACGGTTTTCGTTACTAACGTTGTCGACATACAGCAAAAGCCGATACCCTAATTCTCAACCGGAATCTTCCTACCGCTCAACGTAGAGGTTCTAGGTTGGCGAACGGAAAACGCTCCATACGTTTCGTCATGGCGCCCAAAGTGTTCGGTAAAAAACCTACCACAATTACATTCGTTAACCAGAAATTAAAACTCGTGAAACAGTTCAAAAAATTAAAAAAAAAAAAAAGTCTGGGACTTGCAATAAACATAACTTTAAGTATTAAAGTTCTCAATAACGACAAGCAACAGAATTTCTGTTTCGGTTTCGGTAATCGCGAGTGCAAGGTGCATTTAGATCAAAGACAACGATATCCAATTCATCTACAATAAATCTACAAGGAACCAAGAGAATCTACAGGACTACAAGGAAGCAGTAGCAGCAGTAGCGGCAGCAGCAAGGATAGAGGATTTACAAGTGGGAGATAAGTATAAAAATCCCCCCCACAGGTACGTTACAAAGTCAAATTAATCGAATGTGCGTCAACAATAAGCGAACAGCGGATTTCATACAGAAGTTCGAGTCAAAAAACAAAAAGAAAAAACAAAAAAGAAATACAGTATCATAGAATCAAAATAATTATCAATATAATTACGACTTGCATGCATGCATACATATTGGTAACATACATACATATATATTAAAATATTATAAAAATAAAAATATTATTCGCATATATTATATTATTCAAATAAACATTAATATATATTAAATTGAATCAACATGTTGCTGCTTTCGAAACTTGGATTAGCTTCGCCCTCAAATCGATTCTTCCGTCATCAGTGTTAGTAGTAAAATGTCATAGTTAGAATCCACAATAAAGCTTCATGGAAAAAATACGTTCCACGTTGTGTACAACATTAGAATTGCATTCAATCGCTTACAAGCTTTGAAAATAATCATTGCACTTTCGTTTCGCTAACCTTTCGTAACAATTCGCTAATTTCACTCAAAGGTTTCGTGAATGTCAAATACAAAATATTGGCTATATACATAACTGTCGCTCCATCAAGTTTTCGCTCTACTTACGCAATTCTTTCATTGCATAGATCACCATTACGCTTAGAACTTTTTTCCTCATCGCGGAGGGTGCTGCATCGATCATATGCACTGAAAGAAAGCTTTTAATTTGGATTGTTCATCGAGAGTCTAAAAAACACAAACAACTTCTGTAGAGATTCATGCCCTTTGTGGGATTAAGTCAAAACTTAAAATAATAAACGTTGGATTATCACTTATCGGTTAGATTTTATCGCTAGAATTTATTTCGCCGTGGGAGAAATAATCATCATCATCGTCGTCGTTTGAAATATAAACAAAAGGGCCAGTGTTGCCACAGTTCCAATTTGCTGCGGTTCAGTACTGTCAGTACTTTTTTACCCAACTTGGATTTTGTTCATCTAATAGAATGATAGCTTCACTTCGATTAGTTAGTTATCGCTTCACTTCATTCATTTTCGTTATTTCTCATATAATTTGTACGAATAGTTAGGATGCCATGTAATTCAATTGAAACACAGCAACTAGCTTCAGCAATCGACGAGTTGAAGCAACAACGCGCAACTACGAAAGGAAATATGACTAGGATAAAGAATTACGTAGACGCGAAAGCAGAAACGCTCAATGCTACTGAATTAGAATGCCGCCTAGGGATCTTAGAGTCATATTTCAAGCAAGTTTTAGCATATCAGACTCAAATCGAGCAATTGGTACCTACGGATACCAGTCGGGGGGAACTAGAAGATTTGTACGTTTCCACAAAAACAAAAATACTTTCGCTTTTGGGAACAGGCAGATGTATGAGTGCAGCGGAGACAACTTTTGCAGTTCCGCACTCAGTCAACCATCTACCTAAACTTCGACTACCAAGGTTCAGTGGGAAATATTCAGACTACAAAAACTTTATTAGTTCATTCAAAACACTCGTGGACAATGATCCAAGTCTGACTACGATTGAAAAGTTCCATCACTTGCTGACATGTGTGAGCGATCAAGCCCTTAGTACAGTCAAGGCTTTCCAGGTCACTGAAGACAACTACAATAACGATTGCCTGATATTCTTAGAATATATTTCCAAATTATTCGAACTACCCAAAGTTCCCAAAGCTTCCGCAGTTTCATTAAAGAGTCTGGTGGACAATATTTCGGCGCTATTTAACTCCTTACAGACACTAGGTTCATTTGGAAGCATATGCAACGCCATCATCATACATATTGCCAAGTCAAAGGTAGATCCGGAGACACAGTCAAAATGGGATGAGCAGTTGGACTACGAAGCCCTTCCTGAGTGGACGGAATGTGCTAAAGTTTTAAGTAAACGTTGCCAGTACCTCGAAGCGCAGGATAGCAAGCAACTTCGATCGGAGTCGACTCAGAAATCGTTTGCCAAAGCAAAGCCTACATATTTAAATCAACGTCCTCATACTTCTTTAGCAGTTGGTCAACGGTCATGCGCCTTTTGTCGGGACGAAAATCATTCAGTGTCCAGTTGTTCAACGTTTAATAGGCTATCAGCTATGGAACGTTTCTCGAATGTGAAGACGTTAGGTCTCTGTTTAAATTGTCTAGGAAGGGGCCATAGTGTGCCAACATGTCCTTCATCGTATAGGTGCAAACCTGTAAGAAGTCACACCACAGCCTCCTGCATAGGCCCCAAGAGTTGGAAAATTCCTCTCGAAGCAGGAATGCGCCATCATCAGCAGCAGTTAACGCTACATCAGAAAGGGAACAGGTTCCTACCGCTCAGGTTATTTTGGCAACGGCACTCGTGTTAGTCAAGGATGCTTCTGGTGGATTTCAGATAGGCAGGGTTTTGCTTGATTCAGGTTCACAGGTGAACTTCATAAATGAGAAATTTGCGAAATCACTTCTCTTACAAAAAACAAGAAAGAGTGTGGATATCGTTGGAATTGGAGAAGCTGAAACTAAGATTAGTTTTCAGACTCAAACTACAATCCGATCCAGGTATAAAAATTTTGAGGTGTCCTTGGAATTCCTTATTGCTCCATCGATTACTGGATATCAACCGGAAGCAGCGCTAAGCATCTCCAACTGGAACCTTCCCAAAAATCTCGAGCTCGCGGATGAGTATTTCAATCAACCGTCGAAAACTGATTTGTTGCTAGGTGCCGAAGCGTTCTTTGACTTGCTCCAAGTGGGTCAAGTTAAACTTAGTCAGGGACTTCCCTCGCTACAAAAAACATCTTTGGGTTGGATCGTATCAGTCAGACATAGGACATCGACAACCTGGAATGAAAAGATATGTGGTCTAAGTTCGAAGGAAAACTCTCTGGATCGGTATGTGGAAAGATTCTGGGAGCTTGAGCAAGTCATAGGTCACAGGTCACAGTGGACAGAGGAGCAAAAGAAATGAGAAGCTCATTTCAAGAAGAACATCTAAGTGACGTCCAGTGGTCGACTAATGATCCAGCTTCCCTTTAAGAAGGGTCCTTGTTATTTAGGAGCGTCATACGACATAGCGTTCAGACGATCTTTATCCCTTGAACGTAGATTGTCTAAAAACGCGTCGTTGAAAGCTAAATATACAGCCTTTTTACAGAAATATATGTCATTAGAGTACATGTCGCTAGTCAAAAACCCAAACCTGGAAGATCCACATTATTACCTGCCACATCAATGCGTACTTCGGCCAAATAGTGCATCAACAAAACTTAGGGTCGCCTTTGATGAATCGTGTTGTATAAGTTAATAGAATTTACGCCGAAATTATTTAAAAAAAATACTTTTCAGGGCAGATTGCCCTGTCCTTTATTGTATGAAGTATCGATTAAGACTAACTTAAAAATAAAGAAGACTCGTACAAGTAAAATTATTGAAGGTTGCATTTTCATTAGTTTATTGCAATGTTGATTTCCCTAGCTTGCATTTTATTTCCCAACGTGAATTTCCCTGGAAATTCGTTTCTCGCCCCAGACGCTAGGTCAGCATTTCCGCTGCGCGTGCGAGTGGTTGACGATGTTAACTCTTCCCCCTTTAAATGCGATGGTCCTCAATCGCCTAAAAGTAAGGAAGGTCGTTGAACTTTGTTTGTTGGATTCTTCCTTTTGGTAAACTTTCAGTGTGTGGTGGAGCTTCGATGTTCTTAATTTCTTGCTGCTGGATCATGACTCTGGTTTCATTACTTGAATGCCTTGTTATGATTCTATAGATGGTGATAATTACTAGGATAATCCCGATGAGACTTATTGTTCCGCAGCTGATGAATGCGTAAGCTTCGTTTTCGCTTTTGAGCAACTCGATATTTTTGGTATTGTTGATGTGGAGTTCGCCCATCATTTCGAGCGACAATAGTCGATGGAATCTGTTCTCTATGGGTGTTGGCTGCAGTATGGCTGGAAGAACGGTGTGTGTAGAAGCTTCGTATGCCGCAAATACTCTATTATTTATCGTTATGTTGGTTTTCTCGTATTTAATAAGGAAGGTACCAGTAAGGTTCCGAGGCGTGGATTCGACTTGGAGAGTTCCGTTAAAGTCGTTAAGCAGGATCATTCCACTTGTTATTTCCTCGATCGACGGGATATGCTGACTATTCACTTTATTACATGTTGCTATTTTACTATTTAATAGGTTGGGAATACATGCTGAGTTAGCAATATTTATAAGATCTCTTTTATTACAAATTGAAACACTATTTATTACTTTACAATCATTAGTTACGCCAAAAATTTCGTTTTTGTTTCTTACAACTTCTTTATAGTCTATTTCTATGGCTACTCCATTTCTCTTCACAGGTTTTAATAATATTCGTTCATATGTGGAAGGATCGGTAGTAGGGATATTAACAATATAAAGTATGGAAGCTGTGTTTGTTATTATCTTTATTTCAGCAAAATTAAGAGCTTCTTCTATAGTAGTGAAAGGGACATTCTCTTGATTTAGTGTTTTTACAGCTAGGCTTATTTCTTCTTTTGATAAAATCATTGAATTAACAATTCCTAGTTTCGCCCAATGTATGGCCAAATTAATGTTAACTAATTCTTCTTTTAAAATTTTAAATTTGTATTGAATATTTAATATTACATCTCTGTTGAAATTTTTATTGGTTTTTAGCATTGATTCAATCTCATTCGTAATCTTGGTTATGTTATTAATTCTTTCATTATGCAATTTATTTATTACAACTTGATCGTTAGAGTTAGTAAGTAGGTTATTCATTTTTCTTTTGATAGTAATGAAATCGTTGTGGTCGGGATTACCGGCAATCCACTTCCACGTCGAACCTATAAAATCTAGAGATCTTCTTACCCTTTTTGGTTTTAGGTTAGATATCAAATTTTTTATTTGCTCGTGCTCATGGGAAAGGTATAGGAAAAGGGAATCGTTCCTTGTTTCGTTAAGTTTAAGCATTGGAGAAATTTTGGTCAAGAGTTGGTCGTATTGGTCGAGGTCAATGTCATGGATTAATTTGAAATTTCCGTTCTGTATCTTTGTTAGTGTCCTTGAGAGAAATGTTATGGGTTTTCTGTCCTGGGATAGGACAGCACCAATTGCATAGTCGGATGCGTCCGTCGTGAGTTCGAAGTCTTTGTTAAAGTTCGGGTGAGTGAGAGTTACTTCTTTGGAAGTTAAGGAGTCTTTAATTTGGTTAAATGAGTAAATGCAATTTTCGTCAAGATCTATCTTTTTATTTTTAGAGAGATGTCTGGACACTCGTCCGTCTTCCCCTCTTAAAAGGGATGTCAGGGGTTTCGCTATTTTCGCATAATCTCTGATAAATCGGCGATAATACCCTGACATACCTAGAAAAGATCTCAGGTCTTTGAGCGTTTTTGGGGGTGGTAGCTCTGTAATGGCATGAACCTTTTTAGGGTTAGTCTTAATGCCATCAGTGCTGATGATGAATCCTAAGAATTCCACCTCGGTCTTGAAAAATTCGCATTTATCCAACTGAATCTTCATGTTGGCGCGTTCTAGAGTATCAAAGACGGCTTTCAGGTTTTTAAAATGTTCAGCCTTGTCTTTTCCAAAGATGACAATATCATCGATGTAGACGTAACATCGTTTTCCGATGTGCTCTCTTAGGATATCGTCGAGAGCTCTTTGGAAAATCGCCGGAGCATTTTTCAAACCAAAGGGAAGACGAGTGAACTCGAATTTCCCGTTATTGATAGAGAACGCCGTTTTCTCAATATCGGATTCTCTGAGCTTGATTTGGTGAAATCCGCTCTTCAAATCTATGACAGAAAACCATCTGTTGTCGCCGAGGTTAGCTAGGACCTCATTGATTTCCGGAATGGGGTATCTGTCGGCAATGGTGACTGAGTTAAGTTTTCGGTAGTCGATCACCATTCGATATTTTTTTTCGCCTGAAGCGTCCAATTTTTTGTTGACGATCCAGACTGGCGAATTATATGGAGATTTCGACGGCCTGATAATATTATCATTTAGAAGTTGGTTGATTTGTTTTTCAACTTCTTCTTTAAGTCCTCTTGGGTAGGGGTAGGATTTCGAATAGACTGGTTCGTTACCTATTGTACGAATTTCTCCTTTCACAGTTGTCGCATAAGTAAGTTTCTCGTCAGGATCAGAGAAGAGTTTCGGAAAAGACCCAATAACTTTAGTGAGATAGTTAGAGTCTTCGTCATTCAAATGGGATGTTCGGATATTTACGCTATTTACGGTTTCAGTTAGATGCTGTTTAAGTTCGATAAAAGTGTTCTGGTGAACTTTCATATAGTTATCATTTATGTGAATAACCGCATTCAGGCTTTTAAGGGTATCGTTCCCTATAATGCCGTCGAATGATATAAGGGTAGGAAGTATAAAAAATTGTAAGGGGCCTATTTCAGTACCAAAAAGAGGAATAAGACTATGGTGGGTTATTCTAATGTTTCCCCCTACGGAATTAGCATAGAAAATCTTTTTGTTGGGGAGAGGATTGCGTATATGTCGTGGTTGAATGTAATTTTTGTTCGAGCCTGTGTCAATTAGAAATTTATACACCTGTCCACTCTTTGCAACGTGCTCGAAATAAGGAAGCGAAGAGTGTTTTAATCTTAAAAAATATATGTCATCAACTTGTTGCGGTGGATCAAAATATTGTTCGTCTGTTTGGTCGTCACTGTATTCCGTAAGTGTTTGTTCGTGGTTTTGATCTTCTTGGTTCATCGTGGCTTCGTATTGTTCTATTTCTTGTTCTTCGGCGACGGCTTCTTCAGTATGGTAGACTCGTTGCATTTTATAGGGTTGATGAACTTGTTGTGAGTGCTCTCGCTTCTGTGCAGTAGGCTGGTTTCTTGGTCTATTTAGGTAATTTACCCTCTGAGTTCTAATGGAATGATCTATGTCCATAGGCTTGGGAGGAAGTTCGCGTTGGTTTGGTGGAAACCGTTGCGGTTGGGCTTGTTGGAAAGACCTAGAGTGATATTGTGGTTGCCTGTGGAATTGGGGTTGCTGAGGTTGACTAGGGTTATGAAGCAATTGTGGAAAGAACTCTCGCCTTGGGGCTGGAACAGGAACTGGGTGTGGAGGATTGAATCTTCTAGGAGGAACCGGTGGAGGTGTTTGCTGGAAGGTTTTCCGAGCTGTTGATTGGGAATTATTGGCGTGTTGAGTTCTGAAGTCAACATTTTGGAGTTTAAGACAAAGATGCAGAGCCTGCGGCAAATCTGCGGGTTCCCTTATACTGAGTAATCTGGGAAGGTCGCCTTTCAACCCTCTAACGAAAGTATCAAGTGCCTTATCTCTATAACATTGAGTCATGTTATTTAACGACTCATGGCTCATGTCAATACAACCGAGTTTGTTAAGAATCAGAGATAAATGATGATAAACTGCTTGATAGAATTCGGGTATTGTATTGTTACCCTGTACCAAAGTCGTCATTTGGTACTCGAGTGTCCCTAGATCCCTTTTATCTGCATAATGCAGAGTCAAACATTTAGAAATCTTTTCCCAGTTTAAAGGGGTATTATATGATTCGAGCGCTATATCGGCATGGCCTGTTATTTTATTTCTAATAACGGACAAGATGCCATAATATTTTGGAGTACCCTTGAGGTGCTCGTAGATCTTAAGTATTCTTTCAACACTTTTCTTCCACGAGTTGAACTCCTGAGCTTCACCTGAAAACTCGCGCAAACTCTTAACCACATCTGGAACTTTGTCCATGTCGGAAAGATTCTGATCAGTTTATTTGGGTTCGACATTTTGAAATTTTGTGATTGAAATTAAGTCAATGAATGTGAACCGAGATTCGCAATTGAAATTGAATCAAAAATAATTAAAATGGGTCTTAATCTAGATGAGTCTTAAGTTGTTACACAAATAATTACGAATTATGTATAAAAAAAAAAAAAAAAAAATGTTCTTACAGAAATTAAAATTTGGATCTTATTCTAGTTGAGTCTTAGGATGTTACAAAATCGATTACAAATTACAAAGGACAAAAATATTCTTACAGAAATATAACGGCTTCAATTCTCATAACGAAGATGGGTTCTGGACCGTGGCTGTTGGTTGGGGCGGCTGTTCGCTATTCCGGAACTCCTTTTTATCCCTGTTTTACAGGATTACTCGGGGGCCTCTTTTCCCCTACACAATTACTAATCAGTCTCGTGGCCTGGTGTCCACGTTACGAAACTTGTGGCTTGGTGTCCACTTTGTTTTACACGCACTATCAATAATTTCGTGGCTTGGTGTCCACTTTACACAACTTGCGGCTTGGTGTCCACTTTTGTTGCTTACACGCACTATAGTGAAAATTTCGTGGCTTGGTGTCCACTATGAAACTTGCGGCTTGGTGTCCACTATTTTGTCTCACGCACTAGCGATGATTTCGCGGCTTGGTGTCCACTATATTTTTCTCACTAGCACTATTTCCACGATTATTTTAGTTTATAAGTGCGTTTATTATTCGTACGCGTATTGACTATTTAGTAAAACCGCACGGTCCCTGCTCGGGCGCCAGTTAATAGAATTTACGCCGAAATTATTTAAAAAAAATACTTTTCAGGGCAGATTGCCCTGTCCTTTATTGTATGAAGTATCGATTAAGACTAACTTAAAAATAAAGAAGACTCGTACAAGTAAAATTATTGAAGGTTGCATTTTCATTAGTTTATTGCAATGTTGATTTCCCTAGCTTGCATTTTATTTCCCAACGTGAATTTCCCTGGAAATTCGTTTCTCGCCCCAGACGCTAGGTCAGCATTTCCATTGGTTGACGATGTTAACTTATATCATTGCAAATCTCACTCAACGGGATTCTTATGGTCGGTCCTACAATACAGGATGGACTATTTATAATTTTACTACGCTTTCGCCTGCATAGATACGCACTCACCGCAGACATCGTCAAGATGTATCGGCAAGTTATGATACACCTAGCGCATCGAAGGTTTCAGTATATTTTGTGGAGGGAAAACGAAAAAACACCTATTCAGACATACCAGCTCAATACAGTCACCTATGGCACGTCGTCAGCTCCGTTTTTAGCTATTCGCTGTCTGAGTTATTTAAGCGAACAAAACAAAGACACTTTCAAACTGGGTTCTCGCGTCCTTCAGTCAGACTTTTACGTCGATGATCTGTTAACTGGAGCTGATGATATAGATACCGTGATTCAAATACAGAACGAAGTTGTTGCAATATTGAAGTCGGCAGGATTTGAGTTAGCCAAATGGAACAGCAACAATTCCAGGGATGTAAATACTGTGAATGCTCAAAGTAAGCAAATTAGTATGACTGATTTCAATCTTGTCAGTACTTTAGGGATAGCATGGCACCTTCTTAGCGACGAGTTTAGTTTTTCATACACACCCAATCGCACATACCCCAAGTACACCAAGAGATCTATTCTTTCACTGTCATCTTCACTCTTCGATCCAATGGGCATGCTTAGCCCCATAATTATCAAGGCTAAGATAATTTTGCAAAAGTTATGGATCAAAAGGTTAGATTGGGATGCGCCCATTCCACAAATCATCGATACCGAGTGGCGTCAATTTATGGTTGATTTGCATTCTCTGAAGAATATTTTTGTACCTAGATTCGCTCTAATTGCCAATAAGGAAATCTACCAGATCCACGGTTTCGCGGATGCATATGCAGGCATATGGTTGTTGCATTTACCTTAGGGCCACTGATAGCTCGGGAGCAGTACAGGTCAAGCTTTTGGTTGCAAAATCCAGGGTAGCACCCGCAAAGAAAAAACAGCTTCCTCGGCTGGAACTATGCGCAGCTCATCTGTTGTCCAAACTTTGGGCAAAGATTCGAAATATTCTGTGAAACTCAACCGGAAGTCTACTTGTGGACGGATTTTTCTATCGTACTGCACTGGATCTCAGCACACTTTTCCAAACTAAGTACCTTTGTGGGAAAAAGAGTAGCTGAAATTCAAGAAGAAACACAGGAGGCACGTTCCAACACACGAAAATCCGGCTGACATTGTATCGAGAGGGTGCACGGTAGAGGAGTTAAAGGTCTCAGTATGGTTTGCGGGTCCAAGTTTCTTAGGAGAAAGTGAGGACAAATGGCCATCTGCTGTTGAAATTCAGCTGTCTTCAGAAGAAGCATCACTGGAAAACAGAAAAACAGTGCTGATCTCTCAAAAATCGGAACCAAATTGCTTCGAGTTTTTTCGTATGTTGTAAAATTTGGTAGTCGGCTGCACAATCCAGTATTGCAACCAAATGGATTTTTAACTGTAGAAGAGTTACACAATGCCCTTATTCGAATCGTTCACGTCATACAACAGAACTCCTTTGCGGATGAAATCAAGTGCATTCAAACTAATGGAAAAATAAGGGGCTCTATAAAATGCTTGAATCCCTTCCTTCAGGAAAAGAATGGCATCCTTTTGTTGAAGGTAGGAGGACGGTTGAAGCATGCAGACATAGCATGCTTCCAAAGAATAGCAGCTTCGCGAGAACTCTTGTCAGGCATCTCCATCTTTAAAATTATCATGCCGGTCCAAAGGCATTCATGGCACTGTTCAGGCAAAAATTTTGGATAGCCAACGCTAGGGAAGTTGCACGGCAAACTTTGAGGAAATGTCTTCATTGCGTCAGATTTCGACCGAAATTGCTTGAGCAGGTGATGGAAAACTTATCATGGGAAAAGCTGACTGCATCGCGTCCTTTCTCTTGTTGCGGGGTTGATTTATGCGGTCCAGTTTACACCCATTTCAAAATTCGTGGCAAAGTACCCTACAAGACATATATAGCAATCTTCGTCTGTTTCGGAACTTTCGGCCGAAGCCTTCATCGCAGCATTGAAAAGGATGATAGGTCGGAGAGGTCTCCCAAGAGATATTCACTGCGACAACGCAACTAATTTCGTAGGGGCACAGTCCAAACTGGTTGAATTGCGCAATATGTTGTTCAAGAAATCCTCTCAAGAATCAATAACCAATTTTTGTACTAACACTTGCATAAACTTTCATTTTATACCCCCCAGGGCACCTCACTTTCGTGGGATTTGGGAAGCTGCAGTGAAGGTAGCGAAGGTCACTTATATCGGAGCCTGAGCGGCGCAAAACTAACGTTCGAGGAGTTGTCAACAGCGTTGGTGGAGATCGAGGCGGTGATGAATTCGAGGCCAATTACTCCGATGTCCTCCGACCCCAATGACCTCGAAGCTCTCACTCCCGCACATCTACTTATCGGTTCGTCATTGAAGGGCGTTCCAGAACCTGCAGTAGAGGTTTTCGACATCGGCTACATCCATAGATGGCGGCGAATAAATGCCGACAAAAATTACTTTTGGCAAAGATGGTCAGCCGGGTACATCCACGAACTGCAGGGCAGAGCGAAGTGGACATCTCCAAGCCCAAACGTCACCATTGACAGCCTAGTCATCATCCATGAAGACAACGTTTCCCCTCAAAAATGGCTTATGGGGAGAATTACCAACGTCGTCCAAGGAAAAGACGGAAGGGTTCGAGTCGCTGACATTCAAACTCCGAAAGGAAACACCAGACGTCCCATTCATAAACTGGCGCTAATACCGTCTTGAAACACAGTGCTTTCAAAGGGGGCGGAATGTTGGGACAAGGTCACCAACTATTCAAATTTCGCGCCAACTTTGCTATAATTTTGGAAAATTAAATTCACCAAAACTTATGCAAATTAAGTTCACCAAAACTTATGTAAATTAAATTCACCAAAATTTGTAAGCTTTTGAATTTTGAATAAACCGTTTACAAAAATTTGTATTTAAGCCAAGATAAAATAAATGCTTTAAACATTTCGTTGTTGTTTAGGAATATTTTGCGTTTCGATATTTTTAGGCGCACATAACATACCCTATTATATAGTGTAAACCTGTTTCTCTCTATAACTCTCAATTTAATAAAGTAACGTAACTTCTAGCTTACATTAACTCAATTTGCTATGGCTTACAGTAATTCTATGTTTTGCATATTCTCTGTACTCAGACACTTTTGTAAAATAATTATATTTCTTGGTCACTTGGATTTGGACCAGCGTCGAAGACGGTAATAAATTGTACATACTTATTATATTGGGAACCTCGTTGTCTTTCCTTTTTTCTTTCGTCCCATCGTTGGAGTTTAATTTCACAATACGGTAGTTTATTATCGTTCATTTTGGTCGTCTTCGAGCCGGATCATTTGTTAAAAAGAAAAAATACGTTCGCTGGTTTTCTGAGGATTTGCTTTCTTGATTTCTTGATTCTATATGGATAACTTGCTGATCACCGGTGGATTCATTACTAGGATTAACGGTTCGTAGTTAGTGGATTATTTGGGGACTGAGTGGTGAAGTATCGGTTTTAAGGGGCTCCTATCGCGTTGAATGTGGTGGATAATTTAGAAGAGTTGGCTGTTTTCGTACAGAATTTCATTGGAAGGTTTAGCTTAGCTGTGTACAGTTACTTTGATTGGTATACGGATATCTGACTAATTCGAGATTTATTCACGTGATCTTGCATAAAGATAATTTACTCTTTAAGTATCAAGGGCCTTTGGCAGAAAAATTATTAAGCAGCAAACATTTTGTGAACATGAGTGCAAAGATTAAATTGGCTACGTTACGTGGTACACGAGGTCGCATAAAAGGCTCTCTAACAAAACATTCTTCTTTTACGGAGAAAATTCTAGAGACCGTCACCTTAGAAGCATTAGAAGTTCGTTTAGAAAAGGTTAACAAATTATGGGTTGACTTTAAGTTCTCTCAAGATGCCATGTACGAGTTTTTTGATCAGGATGGTTATATTGATCCTGATCCTGAATTTGATGAGTTCGAAACAAAAGTTCCTGATGGTAAAGTTTGTTCTGCTCGCAGCAATTAGGGAACGCCAAGTTCCCAAGAAACAACCTGCTGTTGTTCAACAACAGGTAGGTCAGTTCAATACTACATGCCCTTCGTCTTCGTCGCAGGTGGACACACTGTTGCCACAAATTCGAATAGAACCATTTTCGGGAAGTTATCGCGAATGGCCTACCTTTCGAGATATGTTCGAGGGATCTATTCATAATCGAACAAATCTCTCGCCCACGCAAAAATTTCATCTTTTGAAGTCCCATCTTCGCGGAGAAGCATTGAATTTGCTGAGTCATATAACCATTTCTGATGCCACGTATATGCAAGCATGGGAACGGTTAGAGGGACGCTACGACAGACCACGTCATTCTATAAATGATTTCATAAAGGTATTTTTCGATTTACCCTCCATAAGTACGCCCAATATTACCACATTACGCAGGATATCAGACGGAGCAGACGAAGTCGTCCGGGGACTTACGTCTATAAATTCGTTGGACAGGAATCCTTGGCTTATTTATCTGATCTTGAACAAGGTTGATATGGAAACGCGGCAGGCATGGTCGGAGGCTAGTATAAATGAGGACTATCCAACAATGGACCAGTTCCTCACATTTTTGGAGAAGCGATGCGAGGCGTTGGAAAGTTGCCGAGGTCATCTTCGAGAATCAAATCGCAGAAAAAATGTCGTCGTAAGAAGAATGCATGTTTCTTCCCCGCTTAATTGTCCCAAATGTACGGGTCCGCATCTGTTGGCTCAATGCGCAGCATTTTTGGGGCTCGATATTACGGCTAAAAGAGACTTCGTTAAATTAAGTAGGCTGTGTTTTAATTGTCTTCGCTTTGGCCATACTTCCGCTAGATGCCAATCTAAGTCTCGATGCAAAACTTGCAATACGCGTCATCATAGCTTAGTGCATTTTGATTCGATCAATTCGTCTTCTAGAGATTCAGTTCCCGCAGACTTACAACAAGGTGGTCCAGAAACTCAACCTAGTACAAGCAATAGCTCTTCATTTTCGCTGCAACGGCCTTCAGATCGACTAGTAAATAATCACTCATTAAGTGAAACACATCGCTTACCACAAACTCTATTGCCTACAGCTGTTGGCAACGTTTTAGACAGCCGAGGTCAATATCAGCAAGTGCGGTTCCTCCTAGACTCTGGATCGCAAGTACCCTTCGTTTCGGAAACCTGTGCCCAACGGCTTGGGTTGAAGCGTCGAAATGCACGTGTACCTATCAGTGGCATAGGTACTAGCAGTACAGGCACAACTAGGGGCGCAGTTTCAATGTGCATAGCTTCTCGTTTCGAACCAATCAGCATTTCAGTTGACGCTTATGTTATATCAAAGGTCACAGCCAATTTACCAACGACTTCTTTTGATATAAAGGATTGGTACTACCTCAACAAGCTTAATTTAGCGGATACTTCATTTAACGTTTCGAATTCCGTAGATATGTTGTTAGGAGCGGATAAGGTCTGGGAAATAATGCAAGGTGAATGGAAATACAGTGAATCTGGGTACCCGATTGCTCAACGTACAACCTTTGGTTGGGTTCTAGCAGGACAGTTATCTTCCGATCGGCCGCAAAATCTTCATTCGCATCATAGCATTCCCGATGTTGACTCCATGCTACAAGCCTTTTGGAGCATTGAAGAAATCAATCCCAAATCATTTCTCTCCCAAGAGGAAAAGGAAATAGAGGACCATTTCCTTAAAACCCATCGCAGAGACCACAATGGGAAGTATGTTGTAAACCTTCCTTTCAAAGAGCCACCGCAGTTTTCGGGCACCATAAATGGCGCAATTCATCGTCTGAAATCTATGGAACGGAAGTGGCAGAAGGATGAAAAACTTCTTCAAGGTTACACCCAGTTTCTAGAAGAATATTTGTCGCTAGGTCATATGAGCAGAATTTCGCAGTCACACATCGATAGAGAAAATGTGTTCTATCTTCCACATCATGCCGTTCTTAAACCTGATAGTACCTCCACCAAGCTTCGTGTTGTTTTCGATGGATCTGCTAAGGATGACAGGGGGCGGTCGCTAAACGAATGTCTTATGATAGGCACACCAATTCAAAGGAATTTGTTTTCTGTAAGTTTGAGATTCCGACAACATAAAATCGTCTTTACAGCGGACATCGTCAAGATGTTCCGGCAAATTTGGATTTCAGAAGAAGACCGAAATTTCCTGCGAATAGTTTGCAGAAGATCGCCTACTGACCCTATCGAACACTACCAACTCTGTACCATGACTTATGGCACATCATGTGCCCCTTTTCAATCGATTCGCGTATTAGAACAGCTCGCTTATGATTATCGGGATAAGTTTCCACTTGCATTTGACATAATTAAGAATGATTTTTATGTGGACGATGTTGCATCGGGAGCAGATACTTTAGCCGAGGCTTTAGTTAAGAAGCAATCTTTAATAGACCTTCTGTTCAAGGGAGGGTTTTCATTAAGCAAGTGGCAAAGTAATTGTATAGAGCTCTTGCAAAATAGAAATGACGTGCAGGATGAGAATGTTTTATTGGATAACGATCCCTGGGTCAAGGTTTTAGGATTGTTTTGGAACTCCAGGATGGATGTCTTCAGTTTTCGTCTAAACCTTAGCCCTATCGAGCATGTTACGAAGCGCCAAATCTTGAGAGACGTCGCAAGCTTTTTTGATCCACTCGGTTTCCTCGCACCCTCCATTATACTTCTCAAAACCATCTTCCAGGACTTATGGCACCTCAAATTAGATTGGGATGACGTTGTTCCAGATTCGATTTCACTTCAATGGCTCAAATATCGGGAAGAATTTACAACCTTTACTCAACTCGCTATTCCTCGATCCATCGGCCTATCGGGTATGGGCGTTCAACTCCATGGATTTTCTGATGCTTCAGCCGCTGCTTACGCTGCTGTAATATATTCCCGGTATCAACTACCGAATGGTCAATTCGAAGCTCAAATTTTAGCAGCTAAGTCTCGTGTTGCTCCGCTAAAGGATCTTAGCATTCCTCGCCTTGAATTGTGCGCAGCGCTCTTACTGGCCAGACTGCTCGAAGCTGTGCAAAAATCGCTAGGAATCACCTTCGCCAATGTCTTCGCTTGGAGTGGTTCACAAATAGTTCTGTCTTGGCTGTCTTCACCATGCCGTCGATGGGATATATTTGTGGGGAACCGTACGTCTGAAATCCTGAACACTATTCCCAGAAATCGATGGTTTCACGTTAGGTCGGAGTTTAATCCTGCAGATTGCGCGTCTCGTGGAATCCCACCGTCCAAGCTGTTGGAACATCATATATGATGGCATGGACCAGATTGGCTTTTGCAAAGGGCAGATAATTGGCCTATCGCATTTGAATTTGAAGAGCATCCAGAATGCTTAAAGGAAGAGAGGAAACAACTACCACAGTCGTTATTAGTCGTAACTCGTGATCATCCCTTCGATAGCCTTTCAACTCGAATCTCATCCTGGCATAAACTTATAAGCAGCGTCGCATTTCTTCAACGTTTTACATCGAACAGTCGTAAGTTAACTCATACCTTTTCCCAACATTTGAAAGCTCAGGAAATTCACAACGCAAAGCTAAGCCTCATCAAATGGTTGCAGGATTGTCACTTTGGAAATTCAATAAAGCACTTCGATAAATCTGGTAAATTTCCTAACCATTGTAAAATTACAAGTCTCACTCCATTTCTAGACAAGGACAAAATACTCAGAGTAGGTGGGCGAATCGAAGAAGCCAACGCCACATTCAACACCAAACACCCCATCATTATCCCGAAGGAGCATCCCATTACCAAACTGATATTAATCGACGCGCATCAAAGATTTCTTCATCCAGGAGTATCAACCTTATTTGCACTCATACGCCAAGAATACTGGGTAATCGGCTGCAGAAATCTGCTAAGAAGGATCTTCCATGAATGTACGCAGTGCTTCAAGTAGAGAAAGGCTACAGCAACCCAAATCTACCTCCACAACGGGTACGCCAGAGCAGAGCGTTTCCTCATTGCGGGTGCGATTACGCCGGTCCGATCGTTATTAAGGTTAAAAACGGAAGGAAGTATCGTGTCAAGGGATATATTTCACTCTTCAAATGCCTAGTGACAAAGGCAATACACCTTGAACTCGTGAGTGACCTAACAACGGAGGCATTTCTGGCAGCACTTCGTCGATTTATAGCGCGACGCGGAAGGCCATCGCACATGTGCACCGATAATGCAACCAACTTCCGAGGCTCCGCTCGTGCATTGTCTGACATGCACAAGCTCGTTCTTTCGGAGCACCATAACTCATCGATAGAAGAAACTCTGGCACGCGATGGTATCACCCGGCATTTTATACCCCCTTCAGCACCATACTTCGGCGGTTTGTGGGAAGCGGGGGTCAAATCTGTCAAGTATCATCTTCGAAGGGTAATCGGAGAAGATATTCTCACCTTTGAGGAGCTATATACGCTTCTTACACAAGTAGAAGCAATCCTCAATTCTAGGCCCTTATGTCAAATGTCCGACAATGATATTGATCCACTAACCCCTGCCCACTTTCTTCTAGGTGAACCATATTCGGCAATTCCAGAGCCATCATTGGATATACCAGCAAATCGTATGTCTTCGTGGCAGTCTATACAAGCCAAAGTTCAAGGATACTGGAAAAGATGGAGCATGGAGTATCTCACATCACTCCAAAATCGGCCAAAGTGGCAGCAATCCCAACGTGACCTTAAAGTTGATGACCTTGTTGTTGTGAAGGACGCGAATATACCTCCTGGCAAATGGGTTATGGGGCGTGTGACTGATACGCATCCTGGCAAGAACGGACGTGTTCGCGTGGTTACTCTGAAGACAGCCAGTGGAAGCTTTCTTCGGCCGATTCATAAGCTAGCCGTTCTACCATTATGCTGAAACTATGTTCCAGGGGCGGCGGAATGTTTAGGAATATTCTGCGTTTCGATATTTCTATGCGCACATAACATACCCTATTATATAGTGTAAACCTGTTTCTCTCTATAACTCTCAATTTAATAAAGTAACGTAACTTCTAGCTTACATTAACTCAATTTGCTATGGTTTACAGTAATTCTATGTTTTGCATATTCTCTGTACTCAGACACTTTTGTAAAATAATTATATTTCTTGGTCACTTGGATTTGGACCAGCGTCGAAGACGGTAATAAATTGTACATACTTATTATATTGGGAACCTCGTTGTCTTTCCTTTTTTCTTTCGTCCCATCGTTGGAGTTTTATTGCACAATTCGGTAGTTTATTATCGTTCAGTTGTAAACCATCTTGTTGCAAAACTCTGCTCGTTTTTATTTCTCCATTTCTCTACTCAAAAGTAGTTGCCAATACGGTTCGCATCGACGGTTACCAGCTGACAGTTACTAGCTGACGGTTTTCGTTACTAACGTTGTTGACATCCATCAAAAGTCGGTACCCTAATTCTCAACCGGAATCTTCCTACTTTACCTGTCTAACGGTAAGAGCCGTGCATTTGGAGATAGCAGCCGACTTGTCAACGGATGCGTGTATTCTTTGTATTCGTAATTTCGTTAATCGAAGAGGTATACCATTGCGGAGCTTTTTTCAGCTGGGATCGAGTGGGTGTTTAACTGTCCCGTAAATCCACACGGTGGAGGCTGCTGGGAGCGGCTCGTCCAGTCCGTAAAAAGGGCCTTGTCTCACACACTCCAGGCGACGGCGCCGAAAATCGAGACTCTGCAGAGCTCACTAATCGCCTCTATTAGAGAACATCATTAATAGTCAGCCATTGACTCACCCGCCGATCTCGGTTGAGGATGAGGAGCCTTTTCGTCAGCCACCGAGTGAAGTTGCCTGCCAGGAATCACCAATAAGTAAAAACCATTTATATTTTAAGACACTTTGTAACAAATACATTTTCGAGAATAAACAGCAGCAGTAGCAGCAACACAGCAGCACAGCACAAGAATAAGGTAGTTGTATTCTTTGGTGGGGTGGGGCCGACGACAAGTAAATTGAGGAAGGCAAGAAACTAGCGCAACATATGGGAACAATCGATGCCCCGACACCACAGATAGCAGAAAAAAAAAGTTCAGATAGTGACATACAAAAAAAAAAAATCACAGAGGGAAGGAAATTTGAGTTTTGTAAATTTTTAGTAGCAAATAGGAAGAAGAGATTTGAAGGGCAATAGCTTCCCTTGAGAAGAGGATAAGTTGGGAACAAGACCGCAGAGGACTTTGGTCGAACTGCTACGCCCGAGCCTCTGCAAAAATTGGTTTGACAGGCCCCGGGTTTTTTTGTACACAACGGCAAGCGGGGACTACTGTCGTAGCAGAATTAGAGATCAGCGAGGGAGCAACACAACTTTTTTTTTGAGTGCATCCAATAGTGCAGTGAATTAGTTAATTTTTTTGTCTAGTTTTTATTTGCTTTTGAAATAGTGTAAATTTAAGGATAGAGTAAGAATTAGTTTTACGTTTAGCATTTCCTCTTTCTAAAGTTTTTTTTTGCCCGCGTCAATACCGCGGGAAATACAGAAATTTGTAGCTCTTCTTGTGCTGCCGGCAGAACGGGGGACGAAAGTAACAGTGAGTAATTTTTCTGGTATTTTTTTCTTCTTGTGTGAAAATTTCATCCTATTATAAATGCTAAGAGCAGATTTTTTTTTTTACCTAGTTTAATGTTAGATTTAATAACCCTTTTGAATAATAAAGATAAAATTTGTTCGCAGGAGTATTTCTAAAAATCTGAGAAGAGATAGATTGTCTACATTAGAGGAAAAGCAATTTCGTCTCCTTTTTTTTGGTAGTCAGTTAAAGATACAGTAATGATGTGCCGGTAAAATTGTTTTGTGCAACGATGGTGTGTGGGGTAATGGGAAGGCCGTCCTTTCACTGACCAGGTGCGACGATTACTTGACAGGACGACTGTACTGACTGGACAAAGACCATATATTACGACCTTACCCACGTTACGTAGAGGACATTAGACAGTAGTGGCTGGATTGATGCATTAGGGGCCATCTCCAGTGAATATTGGCCAAGTAGATGTCGAAGGTTGTGTCTTTCAGACACAAGGGTGGGTTGGCCATACTGGAGCCATCAACACCTGGCATGTCTCTGGGACGAGAAGAACCCACATCCTGGAGAGACTAGGGGATACAGATGCCGTAGTATAGGGCTAGAATAGGATAGTTATAAGTTTAATTTAGGTATAGGTTAGGGCTTAGCATAAGTTTTAGGGTAGATTAGGTTTAGAATAGAATTGTTAGGTTTAGGTTAGATCTGGCATACTCTTCTTTCTCCAGGATATTGGCATACGCCCTTGAGCTTCTTCTTCTTCTCCTGTCTTCTTTCCTATGTTTCTTAAGTCCGTCCGTGGTCTAATTAGGTTAGTTTCTTCTCTTCTCTATTAGGTTACTTTTATTACACTTATGGCACGATATTTTGTGTTTGAGCAGGTGGTGTGAGAGTGATGGGAGACAAGAACCAGCCCCGCCCGACGAGTTAAGCCGTGCAACCGCGTGGGTGCCACCGTCCCCTTCACCCACACTGAAGATGCCTCCGTGGCCTGCCCCTAGCTCATAACGTGCTCCTGAGAGTGGCGGAAGTGGATGAACTTACGGAGTATCTATCGGAGCACGAACTCGAACGATTAATAGTTAGCCTACCTGATATAAGGGCATCGGAGTCCGAGTCAATAAGTCAATCGCAAGCATATGCACAGAAACAATTCGAAAGCAAACATAAACTTGCTCCAACATTTGATGTGGGCGATTACGTGGTTATAAAAAACACTGGTACTAGCGTAGGAGTCAAAAAAAAAACGATCGATACGTTGTGAAAGATATTGGAGGGTGTCAAGTGACTCAAATCCCATACGATGGTGTGATTGAATCAGTTAACATCAAGAAATGGAAAACTCAGTTTGATTCATGAAAAAATATTCAGAAGGCAACACTCAGGCAATTAGTCTTCAATTTAAAGTAACGTAAAAAAAAGCACATGTTTATTCTTGTGTAGTAGATAACTTAGATTGCATATCGACTGTACACTTTAATGTAGTTTGTAATAAAGAATTGATCGAGGTCTACCAATGTGTCAGGTTGAAAGAGTTGTGGTAAGCGTTGGTGAACACACCCGAGTTGTGGTAATTACTGAACTCGCCCTTCTCGCGATGTGTGCGGTCATTCGAAAAATTACAGTCCAAGTTGGCGACATTGTATCCGACATGGAGCTGCAAACACATGCCGGTTTTCGCAGTCAAATTACGAAGATTGTCGACGAAGGGACAGAATTTTTAAAATCTAATAATCCGCGTGGCATAGAAGATTTGTCTAAATTAGATAATATCGAAGAAGAACTATCTTCATATCTGCGGCGTCTTACAGCGGCCAACTCTAATTTGAATGCGGTTAATAAAGAATTCAGATAAAACTTATAGAAGATAAAAGTCCCGAAAAAACTGCGGAATATGGAGATGAAGCTGTGACAATGGTTGCCCGGTTACAAATTCGTCTTACAAAAATTAAACAACGTATCGACCCTACTCTATGAAAATCCTCAACGTTCAGCATCATCAACGAGGTCTCATTGTACTCAGCTGCCTAAATTACAATTAAAACGATTTTCTGGAGACTATCAGGAGTGGGAACCGTTCTGGGAAAACTTTCATTCTACCGTTCATGAAAATGAAATGCTCTCTGGTGTCGAAAAGTATAATTTCTTGCAGTTTGTCCTGATGGGGCGAAGACGATTGTAGGTTTTACTCCCTCTGATACATGCTATGATGGAGCGATTTCACTCTTACAAGAGGAATACGGAGATACCAAGAAATTGATAGACAAATTGATACAAAAACTTATGACGCTACCCACTGTACATAGCAAAACTGATGTCCCAGTATTGAGACAGTTGTACAATACTGTAATTTCTTCAAGACGCTCCCCCACTGCTTTAAGTGTACCATTCTCGCATTATTATATAATGCTCAAGAGCATCCTCCTTAAATGCATGCCCAATGAATTGCGCATCGACTATCATCGCATACATAAGGACTTAGTAGACAAGGGAAACAGTTCTACTCTATCGTTGGACGGAGATAAGCGAGTTAAAAACATTTTACGGTTCTTGAAACAAGAAGTTGAGTCTATTGAAAGAGCGGCTGTTGAAAAAACTGTTATATCGCAAGTTAAATACACTCAACCATCAACAGTATACTTTTTCTGAAAGTCTGATAAACATTCTACAAGGTAGTGTGGCTGTGCATGTACATACAATAAATGAAAAGAAACAGATGCTTAAAGAAGGCGGCAGATGCTTTAGGTGTACGCAAAGAGGACACACTGTGAAATTTTGTAGAGTGAAGGGAATAGTATGCAAAAATTGCAAGCGTATGCATGCTACCATTTTGTGCGGAGGAAACAAAGCATCTTCGAAGAGGAATGGCGAAGAAAGTGCGAGTGATACAGCATTGACGTGATCAACAAATTTGTTCGCTTCAAATAGTCCCTGTCAATTCTCTACAAAGATTTTCTTGCAGACTGCACGCGTTTTGCTATCTTCAACTACTGCCGATCGCAATTTATTTGTTTGAATCATTATGGATGGTGGCAGCCAAAAAACGTACGTGAGGGAAACGGTTACAAATAAACTAAAGTTGCCTATCATTGGCTTTGTAAATATAAGTGTCATTCCATTTGGTAATAGTGTTATTCACAGTTTTAAAAAATTAAAGGTGGCTAAGCTTGTTTTAAAAAGTCAGTTTAGCTTGCATGCGCTAGAAATCGTAGCAGTGGTAGTGCCTGAAATTTTCCTCGATACATTGTCTGCTCCTGACAGCTGTGGTCAACGAATACATGGGCTTTGCTTAGTCGACTCAAATGTAAATGGTCGTGAGCAAACGGTTTGAGTTCCTTAATTGGAGCGGATTACTTTTGGAAAGTTGTCACAGGAAAGTATCAGCGTTTAATCAATGGATTGACGGCTGTAGACACCATATGTGGATAGACGCTGCAGGCCCCTTATACCTCAAGGGATAGTTGTCATTCAGCTATTAATGTTTCTACTCTCTGCAGTTTTTCAGCCTTCGAAAGTATGTGGAATATGGAATTACTGGGCATACGAAGTGATGATTCCGAGATGAAGACGTTTAACAAAGGGCTCCAAATGAAATGCATTCATAAAATGCAGACGAGGTATGAGGCACTTTTGCCCTGGAAGCGATTGGATCCCCAACTGGAAACAAATAGAGAGAACGCCTTGTCCAGACTACATTCCCTAACGAGACGACTTTCGAGGGAACCAATGAAATTGTTGGAGTACGATGCTGTTATGCACGAATTTATTTCCTCTGGCTGTGCTGAACGAGTGTCCCATCAAACTGATGCTTCAAATCTATTATATATTACATTGTGCCGTTTATCGTCCTAAGAAATCCACTACCAAGGTTCCAATTGTCTTCGGTGTTTCTTCGCATGCTCCAGGTAAACTTTCGTCAAACCATTGTTCACAGGTTCCAATCTACACCCGGATATTTTAAAAATATTCTTGCATTTTCGCCTTGGGAAATTTTTTTTTATTATTATTCTTTATTCTTTATTTCATAAAAAAAAAAACTTATATATAAGTAAGCTACAATTCATAATATACAAAGAAGAGTGTATGTTATTTCAATGAAATAGTTAGGGCAGTTGTCAGAAGAACAAGAGGCGAATGCATCATAGCAAAAGGATATAAAAATAATTAAAGATGGGGAATTCATGTGAATAAATTTTAGATAGATATCTATCTTAAATTATAAAAATACAAAATACATAAGAGAAAAATTAATTACAAGAGAAAATAAATGGGTTATTAGAATTACAATTACAATAGTGGACTAATTAAATGTTCAATAGTTTCATGGTTAAAAGAGGAAAGCCAAAGTTTAATATGCTTTAAAAATATTGATTTGTTCTTCTCGCATCTAAGACTCTCAGGAAGTTTGTTAAATAATCGACAAGCAGTAGTAAAATAAAATTTAGAAAAAACTGATTTATTTATTGTGGTTACATTCACGTAATTTAAGTTATTGACTCGCAGATTGTAGTTGCCATATAATCTGGCGGCAGTATAACCGGATTTCTGGAAGAAAATTTTTAAGACCTTATAAAAGTACAGGTGTCGTAGAGGAAGTATTTTAAGATTTTTAAATAGTTCAAAGGTAGAAGTCCTACGATTTACTTTGCGAATTAAACGTATTGTGTGTTTTTGTTTTAAAAGTAGAGGTTCAATTTTAACAAAGTGCGTACCACCCCAGTACGAAATTCCATACTGGAGCTTATATTTGAATAAACCATTGTACACTAAAGTAAGTAATCTTGAACTGCAGTAAAGGCTTAGATGATACATCTGTCTGACGACAACATTAATATATTGCTTTAGATGGGTTGTATGATTTTTCCAGCTTAGATTGTGATCCAGAATTATACCTAAATATTTAAAACACGTTACATAATCAACAGTAACACAATTATCAGAGCAACTTGCAACATTATTAAAGGAGACAAAACATATATCATGGTTGTAGTCATTGTAAAGAGGAAATTTTAAACAAGAAGGGGCATGGCACATTAGAGGCATGTCTATGATAGTCTTATTCGATATGTTAAATAACATAAACTTTGTCTTGTCACTGATAGACAGTTTGTGGGAACTGAACCATTTACGAAGAACTTCGAGGTCATGATTGACATCTGCATACAAATCAAAATGGTTGTAATTTGAATAAGATAACGCAGTGTCGTCAGCAAATGCGGTAATTTTGCCTTTGAAGGGTTGAACAAACAGGGAATTGACATATATTAAAAATAAAACAGGGCCTAGGACTGATCCTTGGGGTACACCTATGTTAGTGTAGCAGGTTGCACTCAAATGAGTACCAATTTTAACCTTTTGTTTACGATCACTTAAATAGGATTTAAGCCAAGAATGTGCAGAACCTATAAAACCTATATTATATAACTTATTAAGCAGGAGCACATGATCAACCGTATCAAAGGCTTTTGTAATGTCTATAAATAAAGCTGCAGGGGTTTTGTTTTCGTTAACACTTGTATAGATTTCACCACAAAGTTTTAGCAAAGCATCTTCCGTAGATTTACCACTTCTGAAACCATATTGAAAATTACTGAACAAATTTGAGTTATCTAAGTAAGACAGCATTCTTCTTTTAAAACCTCTTTCAAAAATGTTTGAAAAAACTGACAAGAGTGAAATAGGTCGATAGTTGTTTAATATGGTAGTCTCACCCTTTTTATGTAATGGGATCACAATTGCCATCTTAAGTGAATCAGGAAAAATACCATCGTTATAACTAAAGTTAAGAATATAGCTTAAAACGTTAGAAACAAGGAAGGATATTTTTTTGAGGATTCTACTAGAAATGCAATCATATGAAGTTGAATTAGACGTTTTCAGATACATGATTATTTTATGTACCTCTAGCGCGGTAAATTGTTCAAAGAAAAAACTCCTTGTTTGTATTGATTCGCGTATAATTGCGTTATCGAACGAGTATGCAGATGAAATCGAGGGATTATGAACTGGAGTAGGCAAAGTAGTGAAATAATTGTTAAATATGTTGGCTATTCTAAAAGGGTCAGATATGGTTACTTAATTTTGAGTTAAATAAATTTCATCGTTTTTTCTATTCAATATATTGTTAACCACGTCCCATTCCCTTTTGGTGTTACCAATATGTTTAGCAAGCATAGGACTATAATACGAATCTCTACAAATAGGGATCTCTCTTTTTAATTCATGACATAGTTTATCATAATCAGTTTTAAGCCTTGCATTGTTAGGATGTTTGGTGATACGAATACGAGTTTGATTTTTTTTGAATATTTTTTCCAGCAAACGAGAATTCATCCAGGGTTTAAGTCTTTCAATTTGTGTATACTTTTCCTTTTTTTCTTAACGCAGTTAAACATATAATATTGGAGCTTTGACTGAAATAGATCAAAAGCAGTGGATGGATTGTTTGTTTAGACATCATGCCATGATTCTAAGGTCAAAACTCTACGTAAGGCAACAAAATCAATTTTCTGAAATTCAGAAACATACGATTGTTTATGTTTTTGAAGTTTGAAATCAAATTGGATCGTTATTAAGTAATGGTCAGTTATTTTCAGATTGTAATTTGCAGAACAGTCACTAATATGGTTATTTTTGTGTTGTCGAATAAATATATGGTCTAAACAAGAGTTACTGTCAATACGTGTACACTCATTTACTAAAGACTAAAACCCAAAGGACGACAAAGTAGACAGATATGTATCCACAGTAATTGAGTTCTGGAGTAAATCAATATTAAAATCACCTAATAAAACCATGTTGCTACACTTTTGTTTATCCAGAAAAACAGAAAATTCATTCAAAAACACATTTACAGAAAAACTATGGAACCTATAAACACCAGCGAAACAATAACGAGCACCAGAAATTACGCAATCCACACTTATAATATCGGCACTGAGCAAATTGAAATTACTTATAGAACAATTTAAGTCACTACGAAAGAAAACTGCGATACCTCCCGAGGAATAAGTATCGTTACATGTTGCTGCAAATGTATAATTAGGAATGGAGTAGTTATTTTTTTCATTGCTAAAAATCCATATTTCTGAGAGAAAAATAATATCTGGTAAGTGATCCAGGCAAGAGAGATGCGAGTAGAAATTTTTTCTAATGCTTCTAATATTTTGATGAATTACTTCGAAATTAGATGTACAATTTAAGTCAGAATGAACTATACAAAAACAATTGGAATTAACAATATTGGAATGGTTATGAGGACTGGAAAAATATTTAAAGGAATAGACATTAGAAAGTAATAATATTAAGAGGAAAAAGTTAAGTTATAGTTTTTGAAAAGTCCTCAAAACAATAAATTTTAGAAACTTTATCGCCTTCATTCTTTCTGACTAGTAGTGTACCCTTTCTCACCCAGGCATATTTCAGTTTGTCTTCAGCTTTCATTTGCTTAGCTTTTACATGGAGTGAACGAGTGTAATAGGTGAGCGAGTCATTGATGAATATTCTCCTGTTGTTGTTGCTGCTTTGATCATTGTACATATATGAGCTCAATTTGATCTTTTGTGATCGCACTTTACTCAATATGATTTCTTTTCTCGACAACGAGGAGAATTTGACACATACCACTTTGTTCTCCTTATTCCTGCTGTTCTTGATGTAGCAGTGGTCCAGATCAGAAGAGATGATACGCTCGCCAACACCATCATTGAAGAGTTTCACCACCCTCTCAGTGACGTTCTCTTTGTTAACATTTGGCAATCCAACGATGTCCACCTCACATTGCTTCTCTTTTTGTTCCAGAGTATTTACTTTTGCCTCGAGTGCATCAACCTTCCGCATAAGAGACACATTACATTCTTCCAAATACTGTATTTTCGTGAGAGCATCTTTGTTTAGCTTTTTCAGTTTGATTATCCCACTATACTGTGTTTGAAGAGTAACAGTATCAGCAGAAGAGGCGGAAGAAATATGTGGAGACGTTATAGAATCCGATGTGTGGGGAGTTTGTTGGAGTCCCGAATTAGTTGTTGTGTTACTGCTTGGAGACGTCTTCGAGAGAGTTTGTGTGATTGCAACATGTGTGTGATCAGCTGCAATTGATTTTCTCCGCTGTGAGACGCAGCTAGAGCATTTAAAGCTCTGTTTACTTTTCTCAAAGAATTCAATGTCTCTTTTTTCAAGCCTAGCGCACTTGGCATGAAAATATTCATTACAATACGAACACTTAATTTTTAAATCAATTCTATCCACTTTTAAGTTGCACAAACCGCACTTCATTTTACTTCATTTTATTCAAATTGGATTAGTTGCTGACATCGAAAAAGCCTTTTTACAAATCGCTTTAGCTGATAAAGATCACGATACTCATCGATTTCTGTGGTTCGCTAATAAAGTGCTTTCTTCGAAGGATATGCCACCTATTCAGGAGTTCTATATAACACGTGTGACATTTGGTGTCACGTGTAGCCCTTTTTTGTTATCCGCAAACATAGAATTTCACATACAATTTACATCTGATGCGTTTCCCAACACTTGTTCTCGGCTTCGTAGATCATTTTATATGGATGACTTGGTTACCAGCGTCAACAACATAGCCGAAGCGGAGCTGTTTTATGAGGAAGTAATTTAATTTTAATTTAATTTTGGTGGGGCAAAATGTCCCATTTATTTGGCTTAATGCAAGCTAGAAAAAAAATACAATACAATACTTACAATACTAGAACTAAAAACTAAGACTTATAACTAGGAGTTAAAGCTCGGGCTTATGTAGAAGGAGGCTAAGTTTAATGGAGGAAGAGCTACGGTTGAAATCAAAAATGGAAATGTTTGAGTTTACTTTCCGTAGCATACGGGAAATTGGTTCGTTGGAGCCGTAGGACGTGCGGTGGGTTGGCAGATAGAAGAGACGGGGGTGTCTTAAATTACGAGGGTTAGTATTTAAGAAGATGGAGTTGTAAAGAGACGGGCAATCGATAGAGCCTGAGAGGAGGCGATGAATGAAGAGAATGTCTGCAGCATCTCTCCGGTCCTCAAGGCTATTCAGGTTAATGAGTTTGAGGCGGTCATGATAGGGAGGCAGAATTAGGGGATCGTTCCAAGAAAGACCGCGGAGGGCAAATCGAAGAAAACGTCGTTGTATGCTTTCGATTCTGGCTACATGAACTTGCTGATAGGGTGACCATGCTTGGCTGGCGTATTCGAGGAGGGGGCGGACGAAAGTGATGTAGAGAGATCTGGTTACGTAGGGATCAGAGAATTCCTTTGACCACCGTTTAATAAACCCAAGGGATGAATTGGCTTTACGAATTATCTCGTCAATATGCGAACGGAAATTAAGTTCCCGGTCGTACAATATGCCAAGGTCACGAAGAGACTGTACGATGGGTATAGGTTGATCATTAAGAAGGTAAAGACGGGGAGAGGACTCGTTGTACTTACGTGATAAGGTGATGGATTGGCATTTCGCAACATTTAGCTCTAGGCAGTTTTTGAGACACCAAATAGAAAAAGAATCTAGATCTTGTTGAAGCAAGCAGGGGTCTTGTGATGAAGATATGTGTTTATAAAATTTGGTGTCGTCGGCATAGAGAGAGATAGAGGAGTGTTTAATAACCCTTTCCAAATCGTTTATAGTTAAGATGAAGAGAAGGGGACCTAGATGACTGCCTTGTGGTACACCAGAGGTGACGGACCTGAAGCGAACGCTATAGAAACGGTTTTCCAGATAAGAGGATATCCATTTCAGCAGTATTGGTTCAAAACCAAGGGCAGACAATTTGAAAAGGATTAATTTGTGGGATATCTTATCGAAAGCTTTACTAAAATCGGTTGCAACAACATCGACTTCTTTACCACTTTCTAAGGCCGACAGCGCAGAGGACGTGAATTCAACGAGGTTTGTGGTGGTTGATCTACCTTTTAGAAAGCCATGTTGGTTTTGAGAAATTAAAGACTTGCATTGAAAGCTTAAGGATTCGTACAAAATACTTTCCAGGAGTTTGGGTATATGCGAAAGTTTGGCTATCGGGCGATAATTAGTAACTTCGCTCTTTAATCCCTTTTTATGAATTGGCGTTATGAAGGAGGACTTCCATATATGAGGAAAGTCGCCTTGTGATAGCGAGAGTTTAAAGAGGTGCGAAAGGGGGTAGGAGAGCACGAGGGAGCACTTCTTAAGAAAAATAGCGGGTATACCATCTGGGCCTGGTGAGTATTCATCATTAAGTTTATGTAATTTATTTTCAATTACAGTAGGTTCGAAAGTTTGAGAGAGAAAGGGACCAATGGAGTAGTCAGGTAGGTAGTTGAAATAAAAGGGATCTGGAACAAAGGCGTTGTCGGCAAAAGATTGTTTAAAAAAGGTGGCATAAAAATTAGCAATGGTGTGTGGATCACTTGAAGATATGTTTTCGTAAGAGAGGGATGGAGGGTAACCGTCAGATTTTTTCTTGTAGTTAACGAATCGGAAAAAAGATTTAGGGTCGCTTATAAGGTTGACTTGCGCATTGTCAACATATCGTTGATAGAGGGAGTTATAAGCCTGAGTGAATTGAAGGTATGAGCCGAGATAGTTGGAATAGTCAGAAAAAGACTTGTTTCGAAGGAAAACTGACCATAATTTGTTTCTCTTGTTGCGTAACGATCGGAGTCTTCGATTGTACCATGGAGGGGATGTAGAGAAGGGTTTTGGCCGAGAAATAGGGACAAAAAGGGAGATAGAAGCAAATAGTTCTCTGTAAAACAAGGAGATGGCATCATTTACAGGGAGATTGGCAAACTCAAATGAGACTTTGCTGAGGTGTTCATTTATTTTTCGGAAATTGGCTTTATGAAAATCATAACAAGGGAGGCCAGCGGGGGGTGTGGGCTGTAGTGGAGGGTCGTGAAAAAAAGAAAGAAAAAGCGGGGGGTGAAGGTTGTCAATAGTTGATAGAAGAAGAGGGGAGAGTGAGACAGAGGAGTTAAGTGGGTCAGTAGTGAAGATTAGGTCTAACTGCCTACCCATATAATTAGAGATGCCGCTAACTTGGCATAGACTTGAGTCGGTTAGTCGATCAATGAAGAGACATTCTTTAGTTGAGTTGGGATCTGAAGTAATGAAAAACGATTCATCATCAGATAAATCCCAATGTAGTTGAGGCAGGTTAAAGTCGCCGAAAATAATGATGTCGTCAGAGGATTCAGATAACTCAATTACTTGATCGATCGCATTAACAGCAAGTTGGTAGGATTCAATAGGTTGGGCCGGCAGAATGTAGAAACACATTACGTATAAGGACTTGTGGGGGAGTGTTATTTTTATTGCAACAAAGTCGAGTTTTGAAGACGAAGAAGTAGCAATCGGAGAAGAGTCCAGGTCGTTATGAATAGCAAGAAGAACACCTCGACAAGGGGAGTCATCCGTTGGGCGGCTGATATCGTCCCGATAGACATTAAATATGGGTGGGAATAATTCCGGGTTCTTTATATCGGGAATCAGATTGGTTTCAGTTATAGCGTATATATCGAAAGGAAGAGCATGAGACTGGCGCAGAACAGCTTGGGTTTTTGTACGCAGGCCCCTTACGTTCTGATAGTAAAAGGTTAGAGGAACGCTATAATGGGAGGTTTGCTGAAGCCCTGCTATCAAATTAGGGACGAAAAAATTTGTTGTGGTCAGCACGGGTTCTTTGAAGGTGTGAGATACGTTTAGAACTGATATGAGAAGCAAAAGCAGATAAGTCTTTGTCCACGGTGGCCGACGAAATGTTATAACCCTCGTGATAACGGTTGTAGATTTTTCGCAGTGCAGCAGGATCAATAGGAAGGCCTTCTTTTTGGATAGATATCTGAACGTTTGTTTTGGTTTTTCCGTCAATGCAGATGGATTCAGGCTTATCAAATAAGTAGGCAAGGTAAAGTCGAACATTTTCGAAAAGCCTGTGATCTCTTAGTCGTGCCATAGTATATCGGCCATCAAGGTCGTTGGGGGAGGAAATGTGGTTTGAAAACTTAGAAGTAAGTTTAACAGCTGGGGGAAGTAGAGGATCGAAAATTGCAGGGGCCTTAGAGATTGGTGAAGGTGTCTCTTTATGAAGAGAAAGAGCGGGAAGAGCAGCATTGGAGGCAGCAGTGGGCGGGGCAGGATTGAGAACATGGGAGTGTATGAAGTTCGGATAATTAGAAGTGGATTGAGTGTTTGCCGGGGCTGGCGGATGATTAGAGGGGAGACCAGGGTCTGGAGTTAAGTTAAATGATACGCGATTGTTAGGTGACTTAGCGTTTACCGTGGGAGGTGCTGAGTTAATAGAGGTAGGTGGCTGAAGAGTGAGAGGGGAGAAAAGAGGAAAAGTTCCAACTTTGAAGCTCCAGTTTGGGTCAGGGTTGGGACTAGATGAACTATCATTCTTAAACTTACGTTTTCTTTTTTTTAGCTTAACACTAGGCTTATTTTTATTACTAAGCTTCACCTCTCCTGTATTGTACTTGGTGATGGTCATCTTTCCCAAGCTGAAGACGTCGTTTGAGGGGTTCGAAAAAAGCCAGGAGTATTTGGAAGGTATGTCGAGCTTTAAACGGTTATTTTTGGTGTTAGCTGTAGAAATCATCTGACAGTTTCTGATGGTGATGCCAAATTTCTGGAGGAAGAAGTTATTCACCCAAGAAACATCTGCATGCTGAGGAGCGTTATTTATTATAAAGGCGTTATACTCGCAGGCGGTTCTGTGTAATTTATCGAGCCTTTTATTCCAGTCGGCGGGTGTCCATAGTGTGCCAAATCGGTTTAAGGGTGTCGAAGCAGTTTGTGCCAGAGTGCCTGATTCTTCAGTTGGTGTTGAGGTCGGTGCGGGTGTGGGCATTGTTGCAGGAGTTAGGGCTATTTCAGGTGTTGTTATTGTGGTATTAGTAGTGGTTGTTGTTGTAGTTGTAGTCGCCGTTGATGTTGGTTGATTAAATGGGGATGAGTCCAGGATTTCGGCATGTATTGATGTGTTGTAGACTGGGCTTGATTGTGGCTGTATGAGCTCTGGTATGCAATCAATTTTGCTCGATGCCAGTCTAAGGTTTTCATCAATATCGCCCATAACTAATTGGAATGCAGCGACATCATTGCTGACCTCATTGATTTTGCTTATAATGTCAAGCAATAGAGGATCGATGAGTTGAGAAGATGAGACACTTGGTTTTGAAGGGCTTTGCAAATTGGTATCCAGGTAGGTGCGAAAGGTGTTTAGATGGTCTTTGATCACTGATACATGCGGGTTCAAAATTGCGTTAATATCCGATTTCAGATCACTTTTTAAACTTAGGAACTTCAACTTGAAGTCAGCCGGTAACTTCTTAGTTAAATCACTAAGACTTGCCAGCTGCTTGTCTATGTTCTTGAATTTAGATTTGCAAAGAGTGGAGGAAACATCGATGCCGCTGGATAAATCTTCCACACTTTTAAACACTTCATCATACTTATCAAATTGGGTCATGATTTGCTTGTAGAACAGTTTGCATTCGGAGGAGTTTGTATTAATAGAGTCACTGATACATTTTATCGCGAGCATAACATGTGAAAGAGAGATGCCCTTGCATTCGTCGCAAAAGAAAAGGAAATTATTGTTGAAATCGTTGAGGTAGGTAATGGAGCGCTTACTCAGCCCTATGCAGAGAGCATGAAATGATTTCCCGCATAGCCCATTACAATTCACAAAGTCAGCACTAAAGTCTGGCGAAGTTAGCACACAATCAGTATTACCGCACTGCTTTGACATAGTTGATTTTTAATTAGGTCAAATAATGGTTCGCGATCAAAGGCAATAACCAATTAATAGGTGGAAAGGCAATGAACTCAGGGGGAAATTGCAAGTACGCAAATAAATAAGTTGGAATTAAATTTATTTAAACTCGCGAAGCGGGAGCAAAAGAAAAACACGTCCGAACGATTGGAGGTACAACGAACGATTATAACACAAATTATGAGTCGAACCTATATGAATCTCAGGAAGTCGGTGAGTAATGACAATGATGTGGGAAGATCCCTACAATCCACAATATTGACCAACTGCAAACTGTTTTGCGCGTAAGGTGGAATACTTTGAGTGATTATTTTACTCTTAATATCAGACCAAAATACGTACAAAATATGATTTCAGCTACTAAACGCAATGTATTGAGAGTTATTGCGCGAATATATGACCCTTTAGGTTACTTGAACCCAGTTGTTATTGGACTTAAAATTCTTTTTCAGTCGCTATGGCGAAATAAGGTCACGTGGGATCAGCCTATCGAAGATCAGTTCATCAAAGAATGGAGTAAATGTAAAAGATCTTTATCGAATTGGAGAGCTCTCTCTTTCCAAGATGGCTTGGTGTAGGCGACGTCTTAAAAAATACCGAAATGTATATATTTGCTGATGCAAGTCAAAAGGCTTTTGGAGCGGTCACCTTTCTGAGGTCTGAGGGTGTCGGAAGTGAAGCGCAGGTGAGATTTGTGTGCTTTTAACAATAACTTGTTACATCTTTCGAGTGATTGACATTGTTTTTCGTAGAAAAGTCCAGCAACGAGATATCTTGGAGCGATGGAGCTACAGAAAGCTGAAGACTATTGGTTAAAATTCATTCAAAATACCTTTTTTATTAATGAAATTTTGTCTTTGCAGGTTGGAAAACCCATTTCTCGTTCTTCGACCCTGCTGAAACTCAACCCGATGCTGGTTTTCTTTGCTTGAGTAGCAGGTTGCAACAACTAGACGAGCCGTTAGATGTCGTTAATCCCATAATTTTACCAAAAGGCTGTTTTTTAAGCAAGGTAATAGCCAACTACTTTCACTCACTGAATGGAGGAGTAAACACCGTCTTAACGAGAATGCGCGAACGATTTTGGCTGCCTGGTGCACGTCAACTCATCAAAAGAGAGCAGGCGGTTGAGGGGAAAGCCTGCTTCTCAACCATTTGCTCCATTACCCTTACAACGGCATTTGAAACAGTTGGAGTTAAATTTGCCGGCCCGCTGTATACAGCCAACAATGGAGAAAGAAGTAAGAAGGTTTACATTATGATCTTCACTTGTGCTGCTGTTCGCGCCTTACACTTGGAGTTGGTGTTTGACCTCACCACTGAAAGCTGCCTGTTGGCTATAAGGTGCTTTATAGCGAGGCGAGGTTCTCCTAACGTAATTTATTCTGACAACGCTAAAACATTTAAAAAGGCAGCCACTGAAGTAAAATCCGTCGGAGAAATATAATATTTGGCTGCGAAGTTTTCCATGGGTTTCTCAGCAATCGTGGCATCATCTGGCGCTTTAGTGCGGAAAGGGTGCTTTGGTGGGGCAGTTTTTGGAAAAGAATGGTTAAAAGTGAAAGACGTTCTAAAGGACATCGACGAGCTGTACACGCTTCTGACGGAAGCTGAGCGCATAATAAACATGAGACCCCTCACCTATATTAGCGATGTTCCACTCGACCTGTCTCCGCTTACACCGGATAACTTCCTTACTGGTGGCTTAAGCTCTATCAATAATGAGAGCGGAGAACGAAGCACTTATTCGGGCCTTCGTGCGAAATGGATTGCGAGGCTCAAGTACACTTCTCTTTTTTGAAGAAGATGGAAGATTGAGTATTTGGGTCTGCTACGTTCGGCGCACCATTCAAATAAATCTTTTTCGAAGGAAATTCGATCGCGAGACGTTGTCCTGGTTTATGACGCTGCTAAGCCAGGGATACATTGGAAATTGGCTATCGTGAAGAACTGTTTTCC
This sequence comes from Pocota personata, assembly GCA_963082735.1. Classification (NCBI taxonomy): domain Eukaryota; kingdom Metazoa; phylum Arthropoda; class Insecta; order Diptera; family Syrphidae; genus Pocota; species Pocota personata. The sequence goes on from OY720431.1 coordinate 76,462,312, forward strand.
AGGGCGCGATGGCAAAGTGAGAGCAGCTGAAGTTCGCCTTTCTGATGGTAAGAAATTGAGACGAGCTATACAGCTTTTGTATCCACTGGAAATTAGCGATCGCGATTTGTCGCGGGCGGAGGATGTTGAAAATTGAATAGGGTTTCTCCAATTCTTATTTTTTATATAACTTGGCATAACTTATTTTACAGCATTTGTTACATACATAACTCACACAACAATTCAAATTATGAATTTCTGGTAGTTAACGATTCCCTTTGACCCGATAGAATTCGGTTATTTCTTTTGTAATAAATCTTACAATATTAAAATTGGATCTTAGTCTTTTTTTAATTTGTACGGGTTTAAATTTTCTTCAATTCGCACATATATGTATATGTACATACTTCATCAGCATAATCCAAATACGCATTTCACAATAGTACCAAATATGTATACTATGAAATGATCGTGATGTGATATCGGTGCTGCCGGATTTTGATCTGTACAATAAATCAATGAGTTTGGTTTAATTTGTTAATCAAATTAAACAACTGCAAGCAGCATACAACTGGGACGAAAAGGTTTTGATGTTCGCTGAGCTGTTAAAAGGAGCCCGGAAACTTATTCAAGCAGTTTTCACCAAGTGGGAAGATTTTTTAGTCGCTTTCTTGACAGATATTCCAACCAATTTGAATGCTGCCGGCATGCATTAGTGATGCCGGTCCGGGAAAAATATATCGGCTGTACAGTTCGAGAGCTGCCATCGACTTTTAAATCATTTTATTTCATTTAATCCATTAAGACCGTCAATTTCTCAATCAAAGCTCCTTTTTCACGTCCGGTGGTTGCTCAAAATTTTAATAAAACAGAATCAGTCTCAAAATACTTAGCAAACGGCAAAAGAAACATACCCGTAAAGGATGTTATATCCAAACAAATTTTCAATCCGGGTTACTTTTCTATCGAATGTCTAACACAGCAAAGTCGGAAACTTTGTACATCTTGCCTGAAAAAAACTCATACTCCCGCTTATTGTCTTGAAAGTAATAGCAGATTGTACGATCTTATACCGAAATCTATTAGTAAAATGGATATTATTTCACAATCACCATAAACTACCAATAATTCCATAAACAAAAATATCAAAATTAATGGAGGAAGTAGTAGAACTTTAGTACGTGAATCATTTGCTAATAAAATTAGAAGAGGAAAGTAGTGTTCTATAGCGTTAAGTTCGTTTCGTCGGTGGATAGTATAGATGTTTCACGAAAATACTTGCAATGCTGGAGATCGGTAGACAAGACCACCAAAATGAATTATTGCTTGTGGAAGATGATTTAATTTGGGAAAATATTCTACAAATTCAGGGTAACGATAGGTGGATTGAAAATAATAAAAATATACGATTTGGTTGATAATCTTAATTCAGATGAAGTTTTTTTTTTTGGGAAAACCTTCGATCGTCACCATGGATTAATATCCATGGTGACGATCGAAGGTTTTCGATATCAACCAAAGTCCCAAAACTCGAGGAGAGTTTATAGTCGAGATGTCAATCCGGAGGACGACCCTGTATTGCATTTCCATCCATGTCTATTTCCCCCACTCCAAAAAGCCATATACTCGTACATCTCTCTCTAACATATTTCTACTATAGAGTTTGAATTAGATTCCATTATCTAACGCCGCCAAGTCAACATTCGTTTTTTTATTCATTTCGTTTTGCTTTTTCTTTTATTGATAATAAATTGTGTTCTTGTAAATCGTGTTATTTTCTTCTTTTCAAAAACCCTAAAATATCCCCATTCGGTAAATCCTGACACGAGTATGATAGATTAGGTTATATCTTCGAGGAATAACTGGAGGTAGAATATGATATATCCTAGCTTATTTAAAATAAGCAACAAATGGTGGTAGATAGCCTGATAGAATTCAGGGATCGTACTACTACCCTGTACCAGAGTCGTCATCTGGTATTCGAAGGTTCCTAAGTCCCTCTTGTCCTTGTAGAACAAGGTCATACACTTGGACATTTTTCCCAGCTTAGTGGACTATTATATGACTCTAGGGCAACATCCGCGTGGCCCCTAATCTTATTCCCAATGACTGTTAAAATACCATAATACTTGACAGTATCCTTAAGATGATCGTAGATTTTAAGTATCTTATCGGCACTTATCTGGTATTTTGTCCACATCGGATACATTTCAATCGTTGGCTGGGTTTATTGGATAGTCTACGCCATTATTTACGTCTAATGCAGGATTCATCGAATTGAAAAGTAGTCTTCCCTATGTTTGCAGAGAATCTCCTACTAGTCTGATAACATGCTGTATCATGTCACCACTAATTTCATTAGGTGCAGAGGGACCAGGAGGAGGAGCTGCAACGTTTTCTACAGGAAATTTTAAACGAGCTGGTTGTATTTAATTATTAATTTTTTTTTTTTATTTATTTGTTCCTTTAAGAGCTAAATGGGAGGATGAATGATATTACTTTCTTAAGTGAAGAATAATTTGATCTTAATAAGGGATTTTTATTTCAAAATTTAATAATGTGTTTAGTTTTCATTTAAAATAATATTCTTTAAGGTAGCAAAGACTTTTAGATAGTAGTATTATTGTCTTTTGTTATTTTCTGTGAAAAATATAAAATTCGGTAATTGTTTCTTTAAAATAACTTCGTTTATGTTTCAATTAATTTAATACATAGATGACTTGCAATAAAAATACAAATAGTGTGCCTTCCATTCTCTTAACGATGTTGGGATTTTGGACTACTGGTAGTTGTTAAAGGCAACTGTAATCGATGTCCTATTGTCCTTATATATAGGTCTACTGAGGGGCCTCTTTCCTTTAAAACGCACAATGCTTTCAGTGACTTGGTGTTCACTTTTTACACTTAAAGTTTTTAGAGTTTAATATCGCGCAATGGGCTTGGTTATCGCCCTGAATTTGTTTTATTGTCACACGCACTAACTTGGTTATCGTTAAGTGAAGCACAATTTAGCGTGGCAGTTTGGTTATCGCGCACTCGCACTATCGCACTTATCCAATCCGTAACAATTTCAATTTCTCTAACACTATGACTACAGCAGTCCCAGCTCAGGCCCCAGATGATTAAATCACCACAAAATGTATGTGAAAAACTACAAAGCAAAATGCCTTGGCCTTTATTAATTAATGAATTCTTAAAAACTAACGTGACAAAATCCAATCACTTATATTTAATGCCTAAGTTCCCTAACTCAGTTTGCTGTAATGGGAGCGATTCGTGAACACGATGTGAACTCCACTCACCATACGCTTAGACAGCATTTCTGTTGGAATTGGGGTTTGCGCGCGCAGAACATTAAAGCACTACAGCGATCAATTGATGATTAATAGACTTGAAAGATATTGCGATGAATGGAGCAAAGGAAAGAAAAATTGTCTCAGAATATATTTATTTAGGTGTGTTGTTCACCCTGGGGCGATCCTTTCAAAAACATGTTGAAAAAAGAAACTCATCTTCAAAAAGTAACATCAACTCTACTTGGAAAAATCTAAACTTAGATTGTTTTTAGCGATAAGTTGTTCGATTCAGACATATACCGCGCAGATATGGTGATACAAACACTTCGAAGAAATTAAAGGTTTAACTATAATTCATAAAAATATTTGTAGATCTATCTCCATTTACCCCAACTTACGTCACAGTATTAGCAACGGGATTAGATGATAGTAACGTTTCCTCTCTAGACTTAAACTTCCGATATATATGTATTCATAATTAAAGCACTATTTATATACTATGAACAAAGATTATATTTTGGATTTGATTAGAATTGAATGAACTAAGAGTGCAACATGGTCTGAGTTGGAAAACAGGAAATCTATCAGTAAAAAAATGGGAAATTCAAAGACAGGAACTACAAAAAGTAGAAAAAATTAACGAAAAATTATGAAATTCAAAGAAGAGCTATGGAAAGCAATAACAGAATTTAAAAGCACCTAAGGGAAAACTATGCTTAACATATATAAGTAACTTTGACAGAGTTAGAATAATGTGAATATTTAAGGCCATATTTAATCCCCTTCGGGTAGGGGTCAGAATATACCGGAGGTAGGCATGCCTGTCGTAAGAGGCGACTAAAATCCACCCTCCGTATACCGAGTGTAGCTTATACAAAACATGCAATGAGCAAAACAAAAAGATGTACTACCCCAGGTGACAGGCCAGGTCTACTGGAAAATCCACCCTCTAATGAAGTCGGCTCTACGGATTCCGGGAAAAGAACTCCGCCGGAAGTGCCAATATGCGAAGAGCGAGACACAGAGAAACGCCAACGCTTTGGGGAGGAAAACAACGAACTCCATGTGAAGATTAGCAAACCGGAGTTACTATATCAGGAGCTTAAGAAAGAGGTAGATCTACCCGAGAAGAAAATAAGGCTCTAAAGAACTCGCATCTCCAAAAAAAAAATTCGAAGGAAGCCCACCCCGTTCAGCTAGTTGTGAATATCACATGGACGAAGATGAGCTAACATGAGAAACGGAGTCAAAGAAAAGACCAAGTAAAAAACGAAGAGCCGGTTCTTCACCCGCAGTAGAGCTGCCACAAAGAGAAGAAAATCGTAAGGCGTTGCGGGCGAAACAAATCCAAAGAAAATTACGTCCTCCGCCCTCAATAAAAGTAATTGGATTTTCGGATTATAACAAATAAAAGGTAACGTTACTGCGTCTGGAAAATTAACGTCGATGATTCCGACGGTTACCGAGCAGTGTTCCAGAAACTAAATACCGAGAAGATCCAATGGTGTTGTAGCAAGAGGTCTCCACCCTTCGTCTACCAAAGAAGACTTTATGAAAGATCTTTAAAATTCTTAAGGCTGTAAATATTATCAAGAAGGAGATCGTGGTTAAGGGTGGACTCCCGCTTTTTATGCTTAGGTTTGATAAGAACGAAAATATAAACCATATTTACAATATTGAAACTATACTAAATATCGTAATCAAAATCGAGCCATTGCGTAAGAACACAATATCGATCCAGCAGTGTAAGCGTTGTCGAGGTTTCGCTCATACGTAGACTAACTGCTCAAAAGAACCGCGATGCGTAAAATGCGTCGGAAAAATGCAGCTTAGATAAACAGGCTCCAGCGACTTGTATAAACTACAGAGTGTACTATAGAGACTGCGAAGTAGCCAAAGAGCTCCGAAAAAGGCGGGATGCGATTAAAAAAAACTTACGCCCGAACCCGAAACCACAGGAAAAATCTAAAGTTTCTACGGGGAAAGCAGCGACAGAAAGAAAACTTGTCAAGGAAAAGACGAAAGTGGTGCAACTCATCTTCTGGTGGGCAAATGTATGTGCAAGAAAATAAAAAAAGCAGTATTGGTCTAGGTACAATCTCACAAGTTCTTTCTATAATTTTGCAAAACTTGAGGAGCAAAGCAAACAAATAAACTTAAATTTGAAAAATTAAGCAATCTCGAGCATAAATCTCGCAAAACAGAAACTCAAGTATGAATATGAAACAGTTACTTAAAATATTAGCATGGAACGCAAACGGACTATTGGAAATGATAGACGAACTAGGAGTATTCTTGCAAAAAAACAATATTGACATATGCTTAATTTCTGAAACGCACTTGAAAAAGAAATCCATCACATTTGGAGAAATACTTAGGCTTACACCACACTCGGACACAAGATTCTGAAACTCACTCACGAAATTAGCCTTTGTTGTTAAAATATGTGCAAGCACAATTTTCGGCAACATTTTTTCATCCACTGACATTACTTTGACTATATAGTTTCTAGATATAACATATAATTTGGAGTACTACACGGTAGTTGAAAGATTCCCTTCAGGAAGTACCGACAAAATATTTCCACTGCTTGGAAAGAACGGTATCCCCAAACTTGGGCTCCATATAAAAATATTGATGCTGCGGTTGCGCGAAACAGTTTTTGTTTTGAGCTATGGGTTACATAATTATTCATTCAAATTGCTCTCTGATAATTTCGCCTTCAAGTGTTTGTTCATATTGTAGCATAATAATAACTACGCTCCCTAAACATATGATGCAACAAATTCCGAAGTGTCTTTTCATTCTGGCAGAATTTTGGTTCGAAGTGTCCTTTCATTCGAGGTTCGTGTCTGCGGTTTCCACAGTTCATGTCTACGAAAGAGACGGATAATATCACGGATGAGAGGGAATTATAACTGCAAGAATGATTGTCATCTTGGAATTTCTCTTGTTCCAGTGGTCGAAGAATTTGCTAGAAGTTTCTGGCTATCAGAAACTTCTGCTATATAAGGACAGATGGCGATCAAAAGGGGGCAGTAGTTTCTAAACTGTGGCGAAGAGATTAAAAAAGTGATAATGGGCGAAGTTGTAATTTTGTGATAAATTGAAAGTTGAGATTTAACAAGAAGAAGTAATTAGTTTGGATTTGTGAATTAAGTAATTGAAAGGAGATAAAGTGATTTGTGAGGACACAGACCTTGTAAGAAAAGAATTGCGAAGAATAGTATAGTGTGAACCTGAATTGTTCTATAGCCTAGAAAATAAAGAAATAATTTCACAGAATATTGTTTTATCTACTCGAGCCGTAACTCGCATATTACATTGGTGTCAGAAGCGGGATAAAACTTATTCTGTGAATAACTATTTCCGTGGTGTGAAATTGCACAATAAAAAAAAAAAAAAAAACATTTCTGTGTTGAGTTAATTAGTTGCGCAAAATGGGTCCCAAATTGGGAAAACTAACTATAATTTAACTAAAGGCAGAACTCAGTAAGCGGAACCTCGACACAACTGGGGGAAAAGATGCCCTACTGATCCGTTTGGAAGAAGCAGTAACGCAGGAAGGTGAAAATCCGCATGACGTAGAGTTTGACGTGGGAAAGGAACCAGCAAGTACAGTAGCCGACCCGGATATAACAAGTCTGCTCCTGCAACTTAAGTCAGTCATGGACGAACAAAGGAAAACAATGGAAGACCAAAAGAAGTCTCTGGAACTTAAGCTCGATGACCAAAAGAAAGCAATAGACGACCAAAAGAACTCTCTAGAACTTAAGCTGGACGAACAAAAGAAAGCAATGGACGAACAAAAGAATTCTCTAGAACTTAAGATGGACGAACAAAAGAAAGCAATGGACGAACAAAAGAAAGCAATGGACGAACAAAAGAAAGCAATGGACGACCAGAGGAATTCTCTAGAATTTAAGCTGGATGAACAAAAGAAAGCAATGGACGAACAAAATAATTCTCTAGAACTTAAGATGGACGAACAAAAGAAAGCAATGGACGAACAAAAGAATTCTCTAGATGCTCTGGAAAGCAAACTTGATGAGCAAAACAGGAACTTGGAATCTAAATTCGAAGCGATCGAAGAGAAAATCGAGAAGGTCGAGACGCAACTCGAAAAAGTCGAAACTAGATCCGATGAAAACTTTGAGAAGCATGAAACTCAGTTCGGGAAGATAGAGACTCAGTTCGAAAAAGTAGAAAAGCAAGTCGAAAATCTTACTAAGGAACTCAGCAACGTGAAGAGACAGAAAGCACGGGAATATTCCACTGACAATCTGAGAAGAAAGGAGATGCAGCCTCCTATCTTCGATGGTCAAACATCATGGCCAATTTATAAAAGGCTATTCGAAGCGGCCGCAATGACCAATAGCTGGGACGATGAAGAGAAGTCCATTGCACTCACACTTGCACTGAAGGGTCCAGCTGCGGAGCTCTTGCAGACCATCCCGGAAGATAATCAGCAGAACTACGACTCTCTGGTTCAGGCTATCGAGATGCGGTTTGGGGATGAACACATGCAGCAGGTGTACAGGGTTCAGCTGCGTAGTCGAGTCCAGAAAAGGGGGGAAACGCTCCAACAGTTGCAAGCGTATATAGAGCGACTAGCCCATCTTTCATACCCTAAAGCCGGTGAGGAGCTTATCAACGAAATGGCGGTGGAAGCTTTTATTCAGGCCATAGAGGACAGACAACTGCAAATGGCTGTAAGGATGGCTGAAAAGCGAACACTCCCCGAGGCATTGGCATTCGCTTTGTCAATGAAGGCTGCGGACCAAGCACACCAGGGAATACACCGTGTCAGGGAAATGTCCGTCGTGGAATGCTCATGCCGTGGAATGTTCATCCGTCACGGATGAAGACAAAGCTCGCAGAAGTCAAATCCGTTGCTGGAATTGCAACCAAACTGGACACCTACAACGGCAGTGCAGAAGTGCACCTAGACGAGAAAATTGTCCACATTGCGGAAGTAGGAGAAGCAGAGAGGAAGCATCTGGCTGTCAGTCAGTCTTACCAAAACCAGCAATCGGGAAATGCGTAAGGATTCTTCGTAACCAACTTCGCGGGGCAGAAGTTGGTTACTGGAATCGAGGCCCCCAGGACCACCATTCAAGCTTCGCAAACCAAAAGGGGTAACAAGAGCCTGACTGCAACAGGGGAAATGGCGAAAGTGTTTGGAGAAGTTCGTCTTACGATTACTCTGGCAGGACTGACGTTCTCCCATGCGTTTCTGGTGGCAGATATATGCGACGAGTGCATCATCGGAATAGACTTCATGAAAGCAAATGAAGTAATCCTGGATATCGGGATGCAGGTACTGAGGTATCGAAATGTGGAGATTCCGATGGTGTACGGAAACGAGAATACCGTAACTCTCAGGACAGTCATCAGCAAAGACGAAGTTTTGCCGCCGTCTTCAGAGACAATCATTTGGACGAAGCTGGAAGGTGATCTTGGGAGCCACCGATTCTACATAGTAGAACCAGACCCAGAGAAGAATTCTCAAGACTACATCGTGGGAAAGACGTTAGTCGAACCAAAGAACACCATGGTTCCAGTGAGAGTTTTGAACGCAAGACCACACACTGTCAAACTAAGGCGAGGGGAGGTGACTGGAAAATGCACGCCGATTACCGCCGTCGCAACAATATCTGAACGTGATGCTCCAAAACCTCTCCCATCACCTTGGACAGCGGAAACGAGAGAGACGATTCTCCAGTCCAGTGAGCTGAATCATGAGTACGCAGATGTATTTGCCTCACAGGGCGGAGAATACGGCCGAACACACCTGGTACAACATCGAATATACACTGGTGATACTAGACCAATTCGTCAGCCTGCTAGGCGCCTTCCATCGGCAAAGCAGACAGAAGTTGCAGAGATGGTGTCGGCAATGGAGAAAGAAGGTCTGATTGAAAGTTCCAAAAGTCCGTGGGCATCACCGGTTGCACTGGTTAAGAAGAAAGATGGCAGCACGCGGTTCTGCGTGGTCTATCGGCAGCTCAATTACGTCACCAAGAAAGATAGCTACCCTCTGCCACGGATTGACGACACGCTAGACACACTATCAGGAGCTACTGGCAGGTACAGATCCATCCAGAAGACCGGGAGAAAACCGCCTTCACCGCAGGAAATGGGCTATGGCAATTCACGGTAATGCCATTCGGGATGTGCAATGCCCCGGCGACTTTCGAGCGATTGATGGAATGTGTCCTGCAAGGGTTAACATGGAAAACCTGTTTGGTATACTTGGATGATGTCATCGTCGTTGGAAAAACGTTTGCGCAACACCGAGACAATCTAAGGGATGTGTTTCAAAGGCTTCGAAGTGCCCACCTGAAGCTCAACCCCAAGAAGTGCGCCCTGTTTAGAGCGGAAGTCAAGTACCTGGGACACATAATTTCAGCGAAAGGAGTGAGAACCGAGAGAAGGTCGAAGTGGTGAAAAACTGGCCAGTCCCCAAAGACAAACACCAACTAAGGAGCTTCCTGGGCCTAGCCACCTACTACAGACGGTTCGTGAAGGATTTTGCCGGGATCGCAAAGAGCCTGCACCAGTTGACGGAAAAGGGGAAACAATTCAAATGGTCAATTGAGTGCGAGAAGAGCTTCAAGGCACTTAAACAACGGCTATGCGATGCCCCGATACTAGCTTACCCCACTCCCGGGGAAACGTTCATTGTGGATACAGATGCTAGTAATGTCGGGGTAGGAGCCGTACTCTCCCAGGTGCATGAGGGCCAAGATAAGGTGGTTGCGTACTTCAGCAAGGTGCTCTCTAAGCCAGAAAGGAACTACTGCGTGACAAGGCGGGAACTTCTAGCTTTGATCTTCGCTACGAAGCATTTTCACAAATACCTCTATGTGAGGAAGTTCGTTCTTCGCACATACCATGCAGCCTTAAAATGGCTATTTACAGTTCAAGAGTCCTGAGGGTCCACCAATACAACGTGGGAGCACCTTTCGAACGAATCGCCATTGACAACGCAGGGCCCTTTTCGGAAACCGACAATGGTAATCGGTATATACTCGTAGTAATGGACTACTTCAGTAAGTGGCCGGAAGCGTTTCCGATCCCTAACCAGGAAGCCAGAACCGTGGTGGAGCAGATCGTCTACAATTGGGCTAGCAGATTCGGTATTCCTTGGAATTGCATTCTGACCAAGGGCGGAACTTCGAGTCAAGAATCTTCCAAGAGATGTGTCAACTACTCGGAATCAAAAAGACAAGGACAACCCCGCTTCATCCACAGTCGGACGGTATGGTGGAGCGTTTCAATAGGACTTTGGACGAACATCTCTCGAAGGTCGTAGGTGACTACCAACGGGATTGGGACCGGCAGATTCCCTTGTTTTTGATGGCCTATAGAAGTGCCGTGCATAGCACTACTCGACATACGCCGTTCGAAATCTTATTTGGTGGAATAGCTCGTTTACCCTGTGAAGTGAAATTTGGATCTCCTACCAATGAGCCCAGAAATGAAGAAGAGTATGTGGCGGACCTTAGGGAAAGGCTTAGGGACATACACCAAAGGACCAGAAGCCAGATTAAGATGACGAGCGACCGCATGAAGAACAGGTATGATGCCAAGGCAACAACGTCAGGATTCCAGGAAGGAGATCTGGTGTGGCTATATAATCCCCATAGCCAAAAGGGGAAATCACCTAAATTGCAGCGGAACTGGGAAGGTCCCTACAGAATAGTAACCCGCATCAACGATGTTGTCTACCGCATCCAGCGAGGACCAAGGGCCAAAATGAAAGTGGTTCATGTGGACCGACTGAGTCGATACAATGGCCGAAATGAGGATGCACTTGTTCGGGACGAACACGTCTAAGGGGGCAGTCATATATCCACTACATAAAAAAGGGGACTACAACGATCCAACTAATATAGAGGGATCTAACACTTCCGCAAAGCTTTTTTCTTCTCTTATCTATAATATAATAGGCTTACTCAGTGGGTTAAAAACAATGTGCTTTTGTCGGAGTTTCAAGCAGGTTTTAAAGAAAACTACTCTACCGTCGACCAAAAATGCTGGAACCTGTTCGTTAACCTGGAGAAAACCAAAACTATGGTGTTCAGAAAAATGGACGTATTGTGGCGAGATTGTTGAAAATGTGCGCAAATACAAATATCTTGGAGTTCTAATATCAGGCAATTTAAATATTTTAATATGCGAGTTACGGCTCGAGTAGATAAAACAATATTCTGTGAAATTATTTCTTTATTTTCTAGTCTACATATTTTCTAGACTACAACGATCCAACTAATATAGAGGGATCTAACACTTCCACAAAGTTTTTTTCTGCTCTTATCTACAATATAATAGGCTTACTCAGTGGGTTAAAAACAATGTGCTTTTGTCGGAGTTTCAAGCAGGTTTTAAAGAAAACTACTCTACCGTCGACCAAAAATGCTGGAACCTGTTCGTTAACCTGGAGAAAACCAAAACTATGGTGTTCAGAAAAATGGACGTATTGTGGCGAGATTGTTGAAAATGTGCGCAAATACAAATATCTTGGAGTTCTAATATCAGGCAATTTAAATATTGTAATATGCGAGCTACAGCTCGAGTAGATAAAACAATATTCTGTGAAATTATTTCTTTATTTTCTAGTCTATAGAACAATTCAGGTTCACACTATACTATTCTTCGCAATTCTTTTCTTACAAGGTCTTTGTCCTCACAAATCACTTTATCTCCTTTCAATTACTTAATTCACAAATCCAAACTAATTACTTCTTCTTGTTAAATCTCAACTTTCAATTTATCACAAAATTACAACTTCGCCCATTATCACTTTTCTAATCTCTTCGCCACAGTTTAGAAACTACTGCCCCCTTTTGATCGCCATCTGTCCTTATATAGCAGAAGTTTCTGATAGCCAGAAACTTCTAGCAAATTCTTCGACCACTGGAACAAGAGAAATTCCAAGATGACAATCATTCTTGCAGTTATAATTCCCTCTCATCCGTGATATTATCCGTCTCTTTCGTAGACATGAACTGTGGAAACCGCAGACACGAACCTCGAATGAAAGGACACTTCGAACCAAAATTCTGCCAGAATGAAAAGACACTTCGGAATTTGTTGCATCATACTTTTAGGGAGCGTAGTTATTATTATTTTTTCTGAACACCATAGTTTTTGTTTTCTCCAGGTTAACGCACAGGTTCCAGCATTTTTAGTCGACAGTAGAGTAGTTTTCTTTAAAACCTGCTTGAAACTCCGACAAAAGCACATTGTTTTTAACCCACTGAGTAAGCCTATTATATTGTAGATAAGAGCAGAAAAAAGCTTTGGGGAAGTGTTAGATCCCTCTATATTAGTTGGATCGTTGTAGTCCCCTTTTCAATGTAGTGGATATATGATTGCTTTTTTGAAGCTTTCTGGAACAGTGGCAGTTTCAAAGATTCGGTTAAATTCTGACGTGATCGCAGATACAAATTCAGCTGTATAATTTTTATAAAATTCGAAGGGAATACGATCATCTCCTGGTGCTTTCTTTCTTTTTGATTATAGATTACTTTTTATACTCCTTGCAATGAAAATGGTACATCCAAAATCCCATTAGTATAATCAGGGGCTACATAATGAAATAAAGAAGAGCTAAGCATGGCGTTGAGCAGGTTGCTAAAGTGTTCTCTCAGGAGAGGAGCTTTTAACGTGGTGGCGATCGTACTTGTTTGACCGTTTGTGTACTTTACAGCTCTCCAGAACTGAGCAGAATGCCTTGAGTTGTTCACAACAGCAATCTTTTGTTGCTCGTAGGCTACCTTTTTTGTACAGCAAATACGTTTAAAAACCTTGATTGCTTCTCGGTAAAGAGATTTAAAAATGCTTGCATTAGGTACCCTAAACTACTTTCAAAAAGCAAACGACCTGTCTCTAGCGTTAACACACTCTTTGTCAAACTATTTTGCTTGCAGATACTTTTGATACGTGATGGCTTACACGGAGGTAGTGCATTTTTAATAACATTCGTTAGCGTCTCAATATTTAAAGAAGTGTTTGAAGCCTTTAAAATCTTTAGATTGGTATTCATGTTATTCTGGAGTCTATTGCGCATTCTTTCATTCCAAACCAATTTTGGTAATAATCCAAGTGGTGTGATGTTACCTTCATTTGACGATCCAGTTCAAATGCACTTAATTTCAAAGGGTATGTGATCGGAAAAAGTGCTCTATTCCTACACGAAAATCGGAGAGAAGTTTTTTCCAAGTTGGAAAAATCGGAAATGAAGCAGTAGTCGATTGCGTAGAAGACTAATCCCCGGATGAGAGTAAATTCTCCATCAAAATCTCCTTCACAGCTTCCATTCAGAACATTACAGTCGAATGCATCAGCCAGCTCAAGTATCTTTACACCCTTGTTGTCACACATTTCATCTTTTGACCTACGATTGATATGCATGATTAGTGCATTACATCCACTCACAAAGTTGTTCTGTGATAGACCTAACCGACCTTCGCCTCCACTACCTCTCCCAAATTTCGCTGATTTTATTGCAGGTATCCATCTTAATTCATAATTCAAAAACATTTTCTAAAATATATCCTCTTCATTTTTCAATACATGTGTGTCAAATAGTAGAAATACATCAAAATCTTTAACATAATTAAAAAATTTAATAACCATTAACTTATTTTTTAAGCCGGCAACATTATAACTTAAAATTCTTAAATTCAAAATGTTTTCAGCCTCGAAGACGGCATGCACTCCTCATGCATCGCGTGCACACGGACTTGTGTGTGCAACCAAATTGTCTGCAGCGGCAATCATGCTTGGTGGCAGCAGTGCCAGATTTGACACTTGTTGATAGTTTTTCGCCCCACAGGTATTGTTTATATTCCGAAAATCGCGTATTAGTTGTTGCAATTGCAAGAAGTCCCGAAAAATATCTTTTATATCATTTAATCTATTTTACTCACCATATTTTAAGCCTTCTGCGAGATCGCAGGTGAAAACCTTATCAGCGATAAGCAGTTTATCATATTTTAGTATAATTTTCATCTTCGGATCTTTTGCGCGGAGTACCTTAATTATTGGGATCGGTTTAGCTCTTATGATTTTAAATTGATTTCTCTGTGAAGAAAATGGACGTGGCTCTAAATACTCGTATCATACTTGTAACCAAAATTCATGTATCCTGATGAAATTTTTAAAATAAGACCTATCTTCATATACTCGTATCTGGATTCTCTTTAAGTAGAGCATCATCCTAGAAAGTGTCGTATTGTTTCTATTTCCCTGAAATTGCACATTGAACGAGAATTTGATTCACTTTCCCCAAATCAGTTATCGTTAAATTTTTTATTTTTTTTTTTATAATTTGCACGTGCAAAATGTATACTAATTTTTAGGACACGGGCATTTTGTCGAAAGGGAAGAGACAGAGAGAAAGACAGATTGGTGTAGTTGGTTTGAAACTAGGCTGTTATTAAGTTTCAGTGAACTCCAAGGGTATTAGATCTCATCTGGCTTAAATATTCACATTATTTTAATTTTGTCAAGGTTACGGATACATATAATGTTAAGTACAGTTTTCCCTTATGTGTAGACATGGAAACTAACAAGAGTTATACTCTGACCTAGACATGGACACTAACAAGACTGGACATAGCAAAATAAGTTTCCTGTATCTTATAATATCCGAACAAATCTATGCGGGTTTGCCTCCATTTTGAGAAAATTATCCGACATGTTGCATTCTTTGGACCTAACCAGTATTTTACAGAAAATTTGTGTCAAAAGTGTTGATTTATCATGGTTGGTGCCACCATCTTCGTTTTCTTTAGGCCTATAAGTGGCGTGCCCACTTTTTTAATGCTCAAATAAAGTGTTAAAATTTCTTTAGGAGAAACATGTACCTATGTAGTATTTCGTTTTACAGAACAATTTTTCCTGTTAAACCAAATTTCATCACAGTTTTGCTGCATAATAGTTATGTGAAAAATGAAATAAATGTATCCAACATGCAACGCGTCAAAATTTGAATTGCTTTCATACAACAAATACTATATTGTTATTCCGACATTTGGACTCTGTTAGAAAGGTTATACCAGCATAATCCTTTCAGTAGAAGCCAACTCGCTTTCTGAAAATTTGTTTATGTAAGGCTCTTCCTTCTGCTTGGTGCTATTAGTGTGCACAGTTTCAACTTTGATTCTGGATTGTGCGAAAAATTAACATTAACATTAAAATAAATAAATAACACGACTCGGTAGCACATTCTTGTTCCATATGCGGTGCTCACTTGTAAATTGTTCAGATTTAAAATGTTTCATAAAATGCACTAAGATCATATGTAAAAATTGTAAAGCCATGCCTTTCCAAATGTCGAAAATAGCAAATAAAGTAATCGTCTTAGCCATATTCGGTGTTATGTTATAGCCTATGCGGACGACATTGCTATAGTCATATCGGGAAAATTTCCTCTTACTATAAGGGCCTTGATGGAATCAGCTCCTAACAAACTTGTAAAACGAATGGAAAAGGTTGATCTCTTAGTTAACGCCGGAAAGACTGAACTTGTTCTATTCACAAGAAGCTACAAGGTACTATGTATCGTCCCTTCAAAGCTAAATGGCACGATGTTATTCTCGCCAAGAACTCAGTTGGAAACTGAATATATAAGACCGTGTCTGGAAGGCCCCGGTTACCCTTTATGCCTGTCGTAGGGTCTTGGGCCCAAGATGGAGTCTTCAGTCTAAAGTGGTCCATTTAATTTATACGGCAATATTGAGGCCTATCCTGATGTACGGAGTACTAGTTTGATGGACGGCACTGGACAGAAAAACTAATTCTGATCAAAGGTTATCGTACGTCTGTATAACGAGTCCTCTGAAAACATCTCTTACCGCTGCGCTAGAGACAATTCTCCACTTGCTTCCTGTTGATAATCAGGCTTAGAAAATCTTCACAGTTGATTAATGCTAATACGGGTCAATCCAGAATTCTATTCGGCACATTGGTTTGATGTCAGGTATAAGACCAGAATTTCTAACAGAAACGCCAAGAAAAAATCCAAGAAATCTTGAACGATTCTGCGATAGAGATACACACAGGTGGATCTAAGACAGCGTATGGTATACACTACTAGACGACTACCGGATCACTGTAGTATTTCAAGTGAAATTAAGGCAATTGGTGAAGCTGCTGCTTGGCTTTCAATTAAGGCAGTAGAGGGTTCACATCATATAAGAGAGCACATAATTTAAAGTACACTGACCATTTTCATTCAGCCGTCGTAAAATTAACATTTTGGTGGCTTCCATTTCGCTGTATTGCAATAGAACGTAAAATGCAGAGATTGAAGCGACATGACCTGTCGTGTCAATCGCCGCGTTATATCACTTTTGGTGTGTGCATACAGATTTGAATACATGTATTACATCAGTCGTTCACAGACTTTCGTAGAGTGCAGACGTGTTTCGGCTTTTCCTTCAAATTCGGAGTAATTTTTAGTTGACTATTAGAATTTGGTTAATCAAGTGGCGAGTTAGCCTAATACAAGTGGTAGTGGACTGGTAACCCAGCACCCCGGGTTCAATCCCCAATCCGATTGTCGACTTTTTTTTTTTTAAAACTTAAAAAATAATAATAATATTAACAAAGTGCAAACAGTAATCTGGCGATGGAAAACGAGCGGGGAAGAGGAGAAGGAAGACAAAACCGACTCCCAAAGTGGTAAAGCGTCCCTCCATAACAGCTTCATCTGAACAGCTGCCGGGCGGAGTGATGGAAGGGGCGCCTAGTACAGCAACAGCAGCTGCAGAAAAAAAGCGGCAAAGGTCAGATGACGATGACCAATACCCATACGTCTCCGACGGTGGGGAAGGCCACTATATGGGGGATAGCAACAACTTCTCAGTTATTGCTGCTTCTGAGTCAGAAGACGAAGATGATGTGGTAGAGGCTCTGAACACAGCAGCATCAGGCAGCTGAAAGAACGTGTACGTGCTATCAAGGCCAAGCAAATGGCCAGACGAGAGAAGGAGTGGTAGCAAGAGCCCCAGTGCGCTTTGCAACAACCACAGCAGCAGCCATCAGAAGGCCATATGCAACAACAGAAACAGCCGCAACTACAACGGCAGCAGCAACAACAGCTGAAGAAACAGCAACAAACACAGCAGCAGCCATCAGAAGGCCAGTTGCAACAACAGCTGAAGAAACAGCAACAACAACAACAGCAGCAGCAGCAAAGACAGCAACAACAACAGCAGCAGCAACAATCGCAGCAACAACAACCGCAGCAAAAACAGAAGCAACAGCAGCAAATGAAGACTACAAAGACGAGCGTGCCACCAATTAACACCTATAAGATGGAGCTGAAGGATACCATTGAGCTATGTAAGTCGGCCATAGGTAATAATTTTTTCATTAAGCGATTAAATGTAGATAGACATACTATCCACTGCAATACAGTGGAACAGTACAAAAAAATTAAAAGTCTTTTGAGGGAATCGACGACGGAATTCTTCTCCTAGTTCAGCTTTCACCCAATAGCAAACAGGATGGTCTAAGGAGGATTAAAGTCCTAGACTACCAGGTTGTCGCCTGGGAAAAATTAAGAACGAGCGAAAACATTTTGCAATGTGTTCGCTGCCAAAGGTTCGGGCACGAAGCGTCGAACTGCGAAATGCAGCCTCGATGTGTCAAGTGTGGAAAGAACCACAAAGCAGAGGAATGCACTCTGGGTAAGGATGGAGTGGCAGATAAGAGCCAGCTCTCGTGTGCTTTATGCAGGAACTCGGGACACACCGCAAACTATCGGGGTTGTCCCAAGTTCCAGTATATTAAGAAAGTAAATCTGGTTCGTCAGGAGAAGGTCGTAGTGAAACGTCCACCTGCTCCAATTCAAACAAAATCCGTGACTCCCCAAGTGACCTACGCCCAAATGGCGGCAGGTCGGGGAAACGCGGAACAGAAAAGACCGAAGGTTGTTTATCAGGCCCCAGCGCCTAGATCACCGGAGGCTCAAACTGACTTGCTGGCCATCTTGCTCGCTATCCAACGGCAGATGGAGCAGCTTCAGCATCAGGTACAGGAGCAGGCGAAGCGGGTGGACCAGATCTACGCACTTCTGCCGGGCACCTCCAGTCGTAATGGGTACGAATATGGAGCAGCAATCCTTGAAGATTCTTGCGGTGAATATGAATTCACTATTGTTTAAGTTGCTAGAAGACCAAACCCTGATGTGCTTATGGTTAGCGAAACAAAGCTATCCCAGAAGCACAAATTGGGGCACAATAAATACAATATTGTCAGAAGAGACCGACCCAACTCCACACAAGGAGGAGGTGTTGCGATTTTCATTAAAAAACAACTGCAATTTAAGGTAGTGTACAGCGGTGAAGTGCGAAAGTTCCAGGTGCTGGAAGCGTGTATCGTGTGCATCGCTCTCCATAGTGGAAAGAGGATATACATGATAGCACTCTATGCACCTGAAGCCACTCAATCTACGTTATTTATTTCAGAGCTCGAGACACTTTGTCGATGCCTAAGGCTAGAGTCGGAGGAGAATTATTTCCTCATGGCCGGAGATTTAAACGCTAAACATAGAGATTGGGGAAACAACACACCTAATCCTAGAGGGAACCTACTATTCAATTGGTGGGGTCGGCACAGTGTCGAGTATAAACTCGATTTGAAAGCTACAGATAGTCCGTCGTTTCTTAGAAGCGGCTCTTATCTGGATCTTATGCTGTTCGACGTACGGTTACAACTGACTGACACGGACAGACAAACTTTAAACTGCCTGCACACATTTGTGTATGACAGTGACCATTGCGGACTCAGTGCCGTAATAACGATTCCCAACGAAATTGCGGAGTTGGAGGAGTTTGTCCAAACATATTCCTACAATTATAGTAGGACGCGTTGGACTCGTTTCTCCAGAGTTTTGACAAGAGCACTCTAACTGAACTCGCTCTACCCACCATCCAATAGGAATCTGTCAAACGAGGAGATTGACTGGTACCTTAAACAAATGGATGAGACAAACGAACTATGGACAGTACGATACCTCGATATCAACATACTAACAACGCAGACATATTCCGTAATGCAACAATTGACGCACTACACCAACATAAAAGTAGACTGCTGTCGAGACTAAAAACCTTGTACAGACAGTTTACTGACAGACAAAACTCGGAGGTTAGGATGCTGAAGTCGTTAATTAAAAACCTCCAGAAATTAATCAGGGAAAACTACAGACTTTCTGTAAATTTGCATTGGAACAACAAAATTCGGGCTGTAAAATCCAACAACCCGACTATGTTCCCGCAAATAAATAAAATATTTCGAAGGAATAATCAAAACGACCTTCCGTGTCTTAAGATCCCCCGAACGACGAACAATGCACGAATACTGATAACAGCAGGTATAGATCCAGATAACGCAGTAGAGGATGACAACTTCTTTGTGATCGAAGATCAGCAGGAGAAGGTAGAAGCTATAGGAGCGATTTTCCAGGAAGTGTACAAGGTGAATGATACCATTTGCCCGAACCGCGAATTGGAAATCGCGTCTTTGTGCATAACGTCTGCCTTCGAAATAAGGACACCTCCAATCCGGCAAATCTCCGGTCGATAAGTCTCCTTCCGAACATCAGCAAGGTATTCGAGAAAGTTATCAATAGAGCCCTGCTTAAGTGGACTGAGAACAATAATATATTTCCGGATAACCAATTCGGTTTTAAGGCGGGGCATGATACAATACATGCCGCGTCTAAACTGGTATCGGATATCCAATGGAACAAAGCAAGAACTAATGCACGGGTGCATGCCTGATTGACTTGGAGAAGGCCTTCGACACCGTATGGTTAGAGGGACTTTTCCACAAGCTGAGCAGACTGGGCATAAGCAAACCACTGCTGTACATACTTTATAATATGCTCACCAGCAGAGAGTTCATTGTCAAAAATGGCAATGTGACTTCTGCTGGAACATTTCTAATTAAAAACGGTCTGCAACAAGGTATAGTTAATTCGCTGATCCTCTTCAACATTTACACGAGCGATCTCATAGGATCACTTCACCATGCCATAGCGTACGCAGACGACTTGATTGCGTACAGATCATTACCAAAAATCGAGGTCATTGCACTGCTCTTGCAACGTGACTTCGATAAGATTCAGTGATATTGCGATGACTGGAAGTTGAAGATTAACTTCCAGAAATCGGAAACCATTCTTTTTAGGACGCCGTTGTCTGGGGCCTCTAGGGATACCAGAAAGAATTGGCGAAAGTTCTCAATCGTTGGACCGCACAGACAGCCACTTGCGAGTCGAAGTGTAGTCAGATACCTAGGGCTTTGGTTAGACCAATATCTGTATTTTAACAAACATATAGATGCTGCTCTGGCCAGAGCCAGAGGTGCTTTTGCCCTTACAAAGAGACTTTTTTATAGCAAGCAACTCGATGCAAGGGTAAAGGTAATCTGCTACATGGCCCTGATTCGGCCCATGCTCGTATATGGATGCCCCGTGTGGTTCAACGTGGGAGCAAGCTTGTTGGAAAAGATTCGGGTGTTTGAGAGGACTTGCCTTCGGGCTTGCCTTCATTTATACAGAACACCAGAAACCCAGTACATAAAATTCTATCCCAATGAGGTCCTGTACAACAGGGCTAACCTAATAAGGGCGGATAATTTCCTAATCAAGCTGACTCGAAGGAATATTGCAAGAGCAATGAGCTCGACAAACAACCTGATCTCTGGGGCTTATTACCCCAATTACAGGTACCACGAGAGAGTGCGCCTTAACGGCTTTGTTCCCCCAGAGGCATTCCTCTATCTCGATGAGAAAGGTCTGATCCAGGACAGATTGGCAGTGCCGCTAATCTTCCATGTTGCTCGGACAGTTGCGGATAGGCGACTCAACTATGACAGAGACGTCGCACACAGCAGTGTGGAGCGTCTCCGGTTTAGTAGAGCGGTATCGAGTCGCGATATAGACGACGTACAACGTCAGTACGGACATTTTTGGTGGCTAGCCGAACAATGGGGAACTCTTTCGTCGTTTCCCCATAATCCAGGGTAGCCAGTTTGTAGTCGGCTGTTTTTTCTGTGGCCGATTTACATAGCTTAGGGTTAGGCACTTTTTAGGTAGATTTTTAGATAACATATATATACATATAAAAAAAAAGAAAAAAAAAAAAAAAAAACACAACACAGCACTTGGATCTATTAAAAAAAAAAAAAAATAAAAAAAAAAAAAATACGTATATAATTACGTAGTTAGAGTAAGTAGATTAAGGTAGAATAAGGTAGGTTAAGATTTATTTTAAGATAGTCTATAAGTTTTATATGTATAAGAAACAAACAAAAAGTTCATTTACTAAGTTTTTTCATCTAAATTAAACTTTTCTTAGTAATTATTAGTAATAAAAAAAAAAAAACGAAATAAATACAAATTTAAGTTAGGTTACGTCGAAAGACATATTTTTAAGTATTAGGTTTAGCTTAGAGCGCCCGCATAGGGCCAGTAAGTTAGAATAACATAGATAAGTTAGTTAGGCTAGTTTTAAGCGTTTTTTGTTTAGCAAGTAAGTTATAATGAATTAATAATTAATAAAAATGCAAAAAAAAAAACATGTATTACATGAAGACCCTTGCGGTGAATGTGAATTCACTGATTAGGATCGAGCGAAGAGCCGTATTGTTTAAGTTGCTAGAAGACTAAACTCCTGATGTGCTTATGGTTAGCGAAATAAAGCTATTCCAGAAGCACAAATTGGGGCACAATAAATACAATATTGTCAGAAGAGACCGACCAAACTCCACACAAGGAGGAGGTGTTGCGATCTTCATACGCAAACAACTGCAATTGTAAAGTGATGTACAGCGGTGAAGTGCGAAGGTTCCAGGAGCTGGGAGCGTGTATCGTGTGCATCCCTCTCCGTAGTGGAAAGAGGATGCACTTGGTCGCACTCTATGCACCTGAAGCTACTCAATCTACTTTATTTATTTCAGAGCTCGAGACACTTTTTCGATTCCTAAGGCTGGAGTCGTAGGAGAATTATTTCATCATGGCCGGAGATCTTAACTTCAAACATAGAGATTGGGGAAATAACACACCAAATCCTAGAGGGAACCTACTATTCAGTTGGTGGGGTCGGCACAGTGTCGAGTATAAACTCGATTTGAAAGCTACAGATAGTCGTTTCCTAGAAGCGGCTCCTATCTGGATTTTATACTGTTCGACGTACGGTTACAACTGACCGACATGGACCGACAAACTATAAACTGCCTGCACACTTTTGTGTATGGCAGTGACCATTGCGGACTCAGTGCCGTAATAACGATTCCCAACGAAATTGCGGAGTTGGAGGAGTTTGTCCAAACGTACTCCTACAATTATAGTAGGACGCGTTGGGCACGCTTCTCAATAGGAATCTTTCAAACGAGGAGATTGACTGGTACCTAAAACCAATGGACGAGACAATTAAACGAACTATGGACAATACGATACCTCGGTATCAGCACACTGATAACGCAGACATATTCCGCAATGCAACAATTGATGCACTGCACCAACACAAAAGTAGACTGCTGTCGAGACTAAAAACCTTGTACAGACAGTTTACTGTCAGACAAAACTCGGAGGTTAGGATGCTGAAGTCGTTGATTAAAAACCTCCAGAAATTAATTAGAGAAAATTACAGACTTTCTGTAAATTTGCATTGGAACAACAAAATTCGGGCTGTACAATCCAACAACCCGAGTATATTCCCGCAAATAAATAAAATATTTCGGAGGAATAATCAAAACGACCTTCCGTGTCTTAAGATCCCTCGAACGACGAACAATGGACAAATACTAATAACAGCAGGTATAGATCCAGATAACGCAATAGAGGATGACAACTTCTTTGTGATCGAAGATGCACAGGAGAAGGTAGAAGCTATAGGAGCGACTTTCCAGGAAGTGTACAAGGTGAATGATACCATTTGCCCGAACCACGACCTGGAAAATCGTGTCCTTATGCACAACTTCTAACTTCGAAATGATATAGAGCACTGGTGATCCGAGAACATAGGTTTTACCGAGTTCAATGACGACATCATGGCAAATAATGTCATCGCCGATGAAAGGGTACATCCCTCGTTCATATCGAAGGTGGAGCTCCAAGCGATCTTCGACTCATTGAGGAGGAAGAAATCTGCGGGAATCGATGGATTATCGAACATTGTGCTTCGACATCTCCCTCTAGATGCGGTGGACATTTACACCACTCTGTTTAACAATGCGCTGAATAATGCACATTATCCTGCCCATTGGAAAACAGCAGTGATACAACCCATCCCCAAAAGGGGTAAGGACACCTCCAATCGATAAGTCTCCTTCCGAACATCAGCAAGGTATTCGAAAAAGTGATCAATAGAGCCCTGCTTAAGTGGACTGAGAACAGTAATATAATTCCTTATAACCAATTCGGATTTAAGGCGGGGCATGATACAATACATGCCGCGTCTAAACTGGTATCGGATATCCAATGGAACAAAAGCAAGAAACATTGCACGGGTGCCTGCCTGATTGACTTGGAGAAGGCCTTCGACACCGTATGGTTAGAGGGACTCTTCTACAAGCTAAGCAGGCTGGGCATAAGCAAACCACTGCTGTACATACTTCATAACATGCTCACCAGTAGACAGTTCATTGTCAAAAATGGCAATGTGACTTCTGCTGGAACATTTCTAATTAAAAACGGTCTGCAACAAGGTGCGGTTAATTCACCGATCCTTTTCAACATTTACACGAGCGATCTGATAGGATCACTTCACCATGCCATCAGGACCAAAAATCAAGGTCATTGCTATTCTCTTGCAACGTGACTTCGATAAGATTCAGCGATATTGCGATGACTGGAAGTTGAAGATCCACTTCCAGAAATCGGAAACCATTCTTTTTAGGACGCCGTTGTCTGGGGCCTCTAGGGATACCAGAAAGAATTGGCGAAAGTTCTCAATCGTGGGACCACACGGACAGCCACTTGCATGTCGAAGTGTAGTCAGATACCTGGGGCTTTGGTTAGACCAATATCTATATTTTAACAAACATATAGATGCTGCTCTGGCCAGAGCCAAAGGTGCTTTTGCCCTTACAAAGAGACTTTTTTATAGCAAGGGTAAAGGTAATCTGCTACATGGCCCTCATCCGGCCCATGCTCGTATATGGATGTCCCGTGTGGTTCAATGTGGGAGCAAGCTTGTTGGCAAAGATTCGGGTGTTTGAGAGGGCTTGCCTTCATTTGTACATAACACCGGAGTCCCAGTACATAAAATTCTATCCCAATGAGGTCCTATACAACAGGGCTAAAATAATAAGAGTTGATAATTTCGTTATCAAGCTGATTCGAAGGCATATTGCAAGAGCAATGAGCTCGACAAACAACCTGATCTCCGGGGCTTATTACCCAATTACGAGTATCACGAGAGAGTGCGCCTTAACGGCTTTATTCCCCCAGAGGCGTTCCTCTATCTTGATAAGAAAGGCCTGATCGAGGTCAGATTGGCGGTGCCGCTAATCTTCCACGTTGCTCGGACAGCTGTGGATATTCGACTCAACTACGACAGAGACGTTGCACACGGCAGTGTGGAGCGTCTCCGGTGTAGTAGAGCGGTATCGGGTCGCGATATTGATGACGTACAGCGTCAGTACGGTCATTTCTGGTGGCTAGCCGAAAGAGATTAAACTCCTTCGTCGTTTCCTCCTAATCCAGGGTAGCCTGTTGGATGTTTGAGGTTGGCTGTTCTTGACCATGGCCGACTTACATAGTTTAGGTGTAGGTAGTTTAGGTAGGTTGTAGGAAATGATTGAAAAAAAAAATATATATATATATATCCACACCACTTGGATGAAAAAAGTACAAAAAAGGCACAAAAAACACAAAAAAACATAAAAAAATAAAAAAAAAACATCATAAAAAACAGCACTCGATAAAAGAAAAAAAAAAGAAAAAAGAAAAAATAAAAAATTAAAAAAAAAACAAAAAAACAAAAAAAAAATTACGTGTAGAATACGTAAGGTAGGAGAAGATAGGCTAATTTAGAATAAGGTATATTTGTAAGTTTTATATATAAGAACCATCAAAAACAAGTTCATGTACTAAGTTTTTTCATCTGATTAAACATTTTTCTTAATCTAATCTTAAGTTAGTTACGTCGAAAGACATAGTTTTAAGTATTAGGTTTAACTTAGAGCGCCCGCATAGGGCCAGTAAGTTAGAATAAGAATAGATTAGTTAAGGTAGTTAAGCTAGTTTTAAGCGTTTTTTTGTCTAGCATAATGAATTAAATAATAAAAAATGCATTAAAAATGAAATGAAATGAACATGTATTACATTCAGTCGTTCGCAGACCTTCGTGGAGTACACGCGTGTGTTTCGACTGCAAAGTAATTTTTCAAGTGGTGAAAAAGACTTTCAACAATAATCGCCAGCTTGGTCTAGTGGTAGTGGCAGTGGACCGTCGAGCAGTGGTTACGGGTTCGATTCCCGGAAATATCAAACTTCTTTTTTTTTCTTTAATTTAAAAGAATAAAAACTAAACACTAAGTGTATCAGCACGGGATGGGAGACAGTGAAAAGTTCGTACTCCAAGTAGCGGACAAACAAAAATCAGCCAATGAGGCTGCTAAGTCAGACCACCCAGCAACGGTGGCTAAAGAAGGTACTGGGAAGAGGAGAAAAGTGAAATCTACTCCCAACATGGTAAAGTGCCCCTCCATAACAGCTGCATCTGAAAAGCTGCCGGGTGGAGTGATGGAAGGGCCGCCTGATATATCAACAGCAGCAGAAAAGAAGAGGTAAAGGTTATCAAATGACGGTGACCAATACCTATACATCTCCGATGGTGGTGAAGGCCACTATATGGGGGAAAACAAAAACTTCGCCGCTCTGGTCACGTCCGAGTCAGAGGAAGAAGACGACGAGACCTTAATACGAGTATAAGGCAGCTCCAGCAGAAAGTATTGGCCATAAAAGTCAAGCAAATAGCAAGGCGCGAGAGAGGCAGGCTGTGCTCCATAGATCCCAAGAGCAGCAGCAACAACAACAGCCACAGCAAAAACAAAGCAGCCTAACCAGCAACAATAACAAAAAATAAAGCAACCGCAGCAAGAGCAACAACAGCCGCAGCAACAAAAGAAGCTTGCAGCAACAGCCGCAGCAGCAGAAGAAGCAGCAGCGAAAGCAACAGCAACAGCAGCAGAACAAGCCAGGGAAGGTGCGAGTTCCACCCATCAATACATATAAGATGGAGCTCAAGAACACCATAGAACTGTGTAAGTCGGCCATAGGCAATAACTTTACAATTAAACGGTACAATGATAGTAGACACTCCATCCAGTACAATACGGTGGAGTAGTACAATAAAATTAAGAATCTGTTAAGGGACTCGACGACGGAGTTCTTCTCTTTCGTCCCGAAGGGGGAAAAGTTACAAACGATGCTCTTAAAAGGAACTGTGTAAGTCGACCATAGGCAATAACTTTACTATTAAACGATACAATGATAGTAGACACTCCATGCAGTGCAATAGGGTGGAGCAGTACAATAAAATTAAGAATCCGTTAAGGGACTCGACGACGGAGTTCTTCTCTTTCACCCCGAAGGGGGAAAAGTATTATTCAATGCGTTCGCTGCCAAAGGTTCGGACACGCCGCGTCGAACTGCGATATGCAGAATCACAAGACGGAAGAATGTGCTCTAGGTAAGGACAGAGTGGCAGATAAGGGCCAGCTCACATGTGTGCTATGCAAGAACTAGGGACACACCGCAAACTATCGGGGTTGTCCTGACTTTCAATGCATTAAAACAGCAAATCTGGCTAGTAAGCTGAAAAGTGCAGTGAAAGTCCAACCAAGTCTAGTTCAGAAAGCAACCGTTACTCCCCAAATCACCTACGTCCAAATGGCATCAGATAGGGGAACCACGGTACAGCAACAACCGAAGGTAGCTGCACAGGCCAAAGTGCCTAAGGCACCTGATGCACAAGGCGACTTGCTGACCATCTTGCTCTCTATCTAGGGACAGTTAAAAGAACATATGAGCCGTGCGGACTTCTTAGCCTAACGAATCTTCAATCGTAATGGGTACGGCCTTGACTGAAAATTCCTTGAAGATTCTAGCGGTGAATGTAAATTCATTGATTAGGATCGAACGAAAAGAATCGCTCTACAAGGTACTCGACGACTAAAGCCCTGACGTGTGTCTGGTTAGCGAAACTAAGCTAACCCAGAAACGCAAGTTGTGGCATTAACACTATAATATAGAACGAAGGGACCGACCAACTCCACACAAGGAGGAGGTGTAGCGATCTTCATTCGTAAAGAACTTAGGTATAAGGCCGTCTACAGTGGTGAATTGCGAAGGTTCCAGGGGCTAGAAGCATGTATTGTGTACATCCCTCTCCGTAGTGGAAAGAAGATGTACGTATGTATATGGTAGCTCTTTATGCTACTGAAGCTGCTCAATCCCCTTTATTTATGTCAGAGCTCGAGGCATTGTTTCGATGCCATAGGCTGGATTCGGGGGAGAATTAATTCCTCATGGCCGGAGACCTAAATGCCAAACATAGAGATTGGGGAAATCACAAACCAAATCCTAGACAGAACTCACTATTGGTGGGGTCAACACAATGTCGAGTTTCGGCACGTTTGTGTATAACGTGACCATTCCGGACTTAGTGCCGAAATAACGATTCCCAACAAAATTGCGGAATTGGAAGAGTTTGTTCAAACGTACACCTACAACTACAGTAGAACTCGTTGGACTCGCTTCTCCCGAGACTTGACAAGAGAACTGTCCTCAAATTCGCTCTACCCACCGTAGAATAGGAATCTGTCAAACGAGGAGATTGACAGGTGCCTTAAACAAATGCACGAGGCAATCAAAAGAACGATGGACAGTACAATACCTCGGTATCGACCAACTGACAACGTGTTCCGCAATGCAACAATCGACGCACTGCACTTACAAAAAAGTGGACTGTTTACAAGCCTAAGAAACTTGTATAGGCAGTTTACTAGCAGACAAAACTCGGAGGTTGGGACGTTGAAATCGTTGATAAAGAACCACCAAATATTACTAGAGCAACTTATAGGTGGTCGGCTAATTTGCACTGGGGCAACAAGATTCTGGATATCAAGTCGGATAACCCGAGCATGTTCAACAGATTAATAAAATATTTCGGAGGAACGATATCAATGAACTTCCGTGTCTGAAAATCCCCCGACAACGAACAATGAACGCTTACTTACAGCAATATTAATAGATCCAATTGACGCTGTCGATGATGATGACTTTTTTGTGATCGAAGATCCGCAGGACAAGTTGGAGGCCATTGGAACTATTTTCAAGCGTGTGTACAAGGTAAATGCTAGCATTCGCCCAAACCACGACCTGAAGAATATAGTCCTTGGGCACAACTTCTACCTTCGAAATGATATAGAGCACTGGCGATTAATGACGAAAACTTGGCAAACAATTCCATCACCAATGAAAGGGTTGCCCCCCGTACGTATCGAAGGTAGAACTCCAAACGATCTTTGCATCATTGAGAAAGAAGAAATCAGTGAAAATGGATGGAATATCGAACATTGTGCTTCGACATCTTCCTCTAGGAGCTGTGGAAATTTACAGCACACTGTTCCATAAATGCAATGAATAATGCCCATTATCGAGAGCATTGGAAAACAGCGGTGGTACAGCCGATCCCCAAAAGGGGAGAGGAATCCGGCAAATCTCCGGTCGATAAGTCTCCTTCCGAATATCAGCAAGGTATTCGAAAAAGTTATCAATATAGCCTTGATTAAGTGGGTTGAGGACAATAATATAGTTCCGGATAACCAATTCAATTTCAGTGCGGGACAAGATACAATACATACCGCATCTAAACTGGTATCGGATACCCAATGGAACAAAAGCAAGAAACAATGCACGGGTGCCTGCCTGATTGACTTGGAGAAGGCCTTCGATACCGTATGGTTGGAAGGGCTCTTTTACAAGTTGAGCAGGTTGGGCATAAGCAAACCACTGCTGTACATGTTGCTTAATATGCTCACGAGTAGAAAGTTCGTTGTGAAAAATGGCAATGTGACTTCTGCTGGGACGTTCGAAATTAAAAACGGTCTGCAAGAGGGTGCGGTTAATTCACCGATCCTTTTCAATATTTAAACGGCTGATCTGATAGGATCAGCACACAATAGCGTACGCAGAAGATTTGATTGCGTACAAATCAGGACCTAAGATTGGCGTCATTGCAACACTCTTGAAGAGTGACTTCGATAAGATTCAGCGATATTGCGACAACTGGAAGTTGAAGATCATCCTTCAGAAGTCGGAAACCATTCTATTCAGAATGCCGTTGTCTCTGGCTTCTAGGGATACCAGAAAGAATTGGCGAAAGTTCTCTATAATTGGACAGCACGGGCGTCCACTTGCGTGTCAAAACGTGGCCAGATACTTTGGATTTTGGCTAGACCAATATCTATATTTTAACAAAGGTAAAAATAAAGGTAATCTGCTGCACGGTCCTCATTCAGCCCATGTTCGCATATGGATGTCCCGTGTGGTTCAACATAGGGGCAAGTAGGATGGAAAAGATTCGATTGTTTGAGAGGGCCTGCCTTCGTTCTTGCCTTCGGGCGTGCCTTCACTTGTACAGAACACCAGAGTCTCAGTACATAAAATGTTATTCTAATGAGGTCCTATACAAAGAGCGAATCTGATAAGAGTGGACAATTTCCTGGTAAAGATGACTCGAAGGCACATTGTAAGAGCAATGAGCACGATGAATATCCTAATCTTCGGATCTTATTAACCCAACTATAGGTACCATGAGAGGGCGCGCCTTAACGACTTTAGTCCTCCAGAAGCATTCCTCTATTTCGATCAGATAGGTCTGATCCAGGATAGATCAGCGGTGCCCTTAATCTTCCACGTTTCCCGGACAACTGTGGACAGGCGGCTCAACTACAGCCGAGATCGTCTCCGATTCAGTAGATCGGTATAGGAGCGCGATACTAAGATGTGAAGAAGCAGCACCAGCAATTCTGGTGGTTACTAGAGGGATCCGGGGTAGATGCAGTGCGGCAAAGTTGGCCGCCAAATTTATTGCCTTGGCCGACTTCATTGTTTTTAGTTAAAAAAGTGCATATTTGATTATGCATGTAGTTAAGTTAGGTTAAACTCGATTTAAGATAGCATTTAAGTTTTATATACAAGATCAAATAAATAGCACCGATACTAAGTTTCTTAAAACAAACAATTTTTCTTAGTCATAATTGTTATTTAAATAAAATCGTAATAAGTAATAGATTTAGTCGAAAGACTTTAGCTTAGAGTGATCGCATAGGACCAGTAAGTTAGAATAAGATAGTTAAGTTAGTTGAGCTAGTTTTAAGCGTTTTTGTCTAGTATGTAAGTATAAATGAATTAAATTAATAAAAACTTATAAAAAAAATCGTTATTGCTATTTCGCCGGTGTGCGCCAGATTTTACGGCCGATTTCTTCACCGAGTACTAGCGCTAGTACTGGTGTTAGACCAAAAGTTAGTACTCAAATTGATATCAAGTTATTTTTTCGCCAAGTACTAATATGCGAATCTGCTGAATTTGGTACGGAGTATTAGTTAGTACGCGATATTAGCTGCACCCTCAAAATCGGGAGTCTAGCGTCGTTAATATCTGGATTAGGCCAATTTCATGCCTTCAAGATAGCTTAGTACTCGGTGAAGAAATCGGCCGTTATTGTACTTATTCAGAAAAAAGGGTCTTTAAAGCAATGTGTAAGCTGTCTTCGTACACGGTCCAGCTAGATCAGGTACTATCTCTGGTATTCGGTACCAACGAAAAGTAAGTACTTGTGCTTTTCTTCACATCGCTAATACCGGATCTAAACGCAGCAGTACTAGCGACTAATGCGTCTAAACTGGTCTAATACCGATTTTGGCATGTGAAATGTTATGCTACTGATATTTGTATTGTTTTTATTCGTGAATTTAAATAAAGTTGTTTTTTTTTAATTATTTGTAGCAATTAGATAAGTATTTGCATGATATTCGTATTTTATTCATTAGTGCATATTTTTGTAATATTTGTGTTGCTTTCCTGTTGTGAATGATGTGCGTATGGTGTTATGCTATATATATACATAAATATTAGCTCCATTAGTTTTTAAAGAATTGATTTTCTCTATGGATTGAGATTACATTTGTTTCAAATGAAGATTGAAGTTGAACTCGAAAATTTTTCAAATAAATAAAACAATCAAATGAAGCGTAGTATTTTTTGTTCTTGTAATTAGAAAAGAGTTTCCCCTCTGTGAGTTGTCGATTTGATTGGTTGCCCCGGGTAAATCTGGTATTTCATTGTCAATTTGTCCATTGGCTATGATGCGGCGCAAACGATCTTCTTCTTTTGGGTTTTTTGGTGGCTGCGATTCATTGGCATTGATGCATACAAGTATGTTATGCAGTAATGCACATGCAGTTATTACTTTTTTGCGCTGTGCTTGTCTTCACACGCATACCCCATATGCCAAAACTGGAAATCGATGCGTCTACACACCATATTGACGTTCCACAACATTTCGACTGCAAACTTGGTACATTTGCATTTCGGCGAATATCAGGATTATCGTAACGTATGTTCGAGTATTCTGAGTCACCGATTAATATGTGATTCCCAAATTCATGGGCTTCAAATCGCGCGAAATAAATTTTTAAAACTCACAAAATTTTTTTAATAAAGATTTTATTTTACTTCTTTATCTATGATTTTTGCTCTCTTAGACGTTTTAACAATTAACAAACGGTCGCTGTTTCAACAGGGCTGCACCGTATTACTTGGTTTGGTATCTAAACACAAACTAAACTTAGAGCTAAAAGGAATGCCAGAAGAAAGGTTTACTACCCAGAAAGATTACAACATAGTTCCCACTTGATTTGCTTGCATTTACATTTCTCAAGAGGTCAGCCGAATGCATTGGTTTCATTTATTTACACTGTTTCACAATAGGTTAAACGAATGCATTGTTTCACTTTCTTGTTTACGTTATTCGATCGTCGTTACTTTTATGGGTCAACATAAAACTGACGACGATAGTTATTTACGGTATGGGGAAATTGAATAATGTAAACACAAGCAAGTATGGTTTATGAACATATACAAAGTATGGTTTTATGACCAATACTTGCTCGCACATTCGAATGACGAAAAATTTTTCGATCGTAGACAGATCCTGCCCAACGTGCAACAACGTTCTAAATTTTTAAATCGCCCAACGATATTAATTGCGTTGAGAGAAAAGTATCCTTTGCAGTTATGAAAACCCTCGCTCTGCAAACAAAAAGAATCGATCCAACAATTATGGAACTGCACTCATCAATTCCCCACCAGATAATTGCAATTTAACATGCGTGCAATCGACTGCACTAATTGAGCAAAGCGATAAAATGCAGCAGCGGCCGCCTCCCGTTCTGCCATTGTTGCTGGTATTTGAAAAAATCGGTTCAAATGGCGTATCAAAGCCATACTTTTGGCATTATGCGGCATACACTAGCGGCTGACACGCGAATAACGTCGGCAACCGCTATTATCCCCACTAAAAATCAAATCCAATTAAATATAAAAGATCATCACATAATACACAAAATAAAAAAACATAATATAAAATAAAAATCAATTGAAACCTAAATCGAACGCACGTACATACTTATTTACTTTTTTCACAATGACAGGCAAGAAAATATCAAAATAGAGTACTATCTCTTGTAGTGAGAGAAAGAAAGAATTAATGACGCTAGACTGCCAATTTGGAGGGTCCAGCTAATACCGAGTACTAACTAATACTCGGTACCAAATTCTCGGTGAAGAAATCGGGCGTAAATGAAGCAGACCGGAAAGTAATTTTTATTGATGTATGGAGAACTTAATGTAATGCCAAAACTAAATGAAATATCGCAATGATGCGATATAAGAGATATTCAGTACTTTATAATATACTACTTTATAATATATAACATAGAACAAATGTACAAAAAAGTCAGTTCCAGAAATTGACAATCATAACTTCTAAAATTTCTACGTTAAGCAACTATTTTGGCCTGCGCGAAGACATCTGCGTTTACTGGTAGTAAAATCTAAAATAGAAAAAAATAAATATTTCGATTGGTGCTACAAACCGGTGTGAATATAGAATTTTACCACCAAATTTCTACAGCCAGTACTATTCCTTCGCATCAGTACTATTCCTTCGCATCATCTTCCAGATCCACTTTAAAAATAACAATTTTAGCAACCACTAATTTTCAAACACACTACCGTTCATAACTTTAAGTTCGGCAATGAGTTTTATGAAAAGAACGTATTATTACAAAGAAGCAGTAAACTATTTTGTTCTCTTATTTTCATTTTTTTGCGGAACGTAGAACGAAAACCCTACTCTTCGTGCCAAATAGTTCGAACTTGGATTCATCAGTCCAAAGAACTGAAGAAGGCTTCAGTCTTCAATGTTCCTTTTTCTGGTAACACATGCAAACAACTTTGCCTCCCAAAGATGCCTTTTGATTGTTGTAACGAAGTCTAGGATTTCCGTATTCCTGTTGATCTCTCTGCAGATTTATGGTTCCGTAAGCCTTTGATTATGTTTGCTAGTAATCGCAACCAAGTTATCTTCCTGCTTAGTGGTTTTTCTTGGACGTCCAATGCTCAAAATATCTCTTTCGCATTTCAATAGATATTTGCTTCGAAGGACCCATTATTTAATTTATTTTAAATTGGTCTTGTTTTTCACATTTCACTTTGATAGTTAACTAAATAATTGATCGTGTGTAACAATTTTATATAAATCCTTTGTATGCGATATTATACCTAATATTGTCAAAAATATTTTCCCTATCATTTAAAATAGCTCACAATTTTCCAGTATCTCAATTTAAAAAAATGTTTGTAAATAATCCTAATAAACCCCGAAGTGTTCATGCGTCTACATGCAAGTAAAAGATGCAGTTAATAAGCAATGGTTACTAAATTTTATCACAATGACTTGAGTAAAAAAATAATTTCCTAACTGTGAATTGTTTTGTAAAGAAATGGATATAGTCAACGAAATAGTGGTGGCTTTAAACTTATGAACTATAGTGTGTCTATTTGTATCTGTTAGGTACAAAGACCAAAAACGCACACCACGCACGAACAAAAAAAAAAAAAACACAAAGCGTTCTAGCACAGATAATAAAGTTACATAGATATCGCATGCAGAGTAAAAAAATATGTCACTTTTTCAGGTGAATGTTTTACGTCCCAGTTTGATCGAACTCGTTCGAATCGTGCATAAGACATGATGTTCTTTCAAATTTGGTTGGAACAACAAATTGCTTGTTGCTTTTGCTGGCCTACAGAAGTGAATTATTAAATTATTTCCTTGGAATACATAGACGGAAGTCAAAGATTGGATTCACCAGTGTACTTGTGGGGTGTTGGTTTATAGTGAGGTCCCCGTGCGTATCACTCTGGCGTAATTGGTTCAATTTCGTGATTGTTTTGCATTTGTTTTCCTGACAAAATTTGAATTTTTTGATTTTTACTGGTAGTTCTTTTTTGGATTTTCCAGGCACAATGTTTTCGCAAGAGAAGAAGAAGTGCAAAGTAAAGAATTTCTTTGGTTTTGCTCATCAAACCAGTTCGAGTCTCCAAGGTTTGTTATTCTCATGCATTCCAAGACCATTCTCTCCCTTATATTTCTAATATGCGGGCGATCTCTAAAAATTGTATGGAATACTTTGAACTGGAGCTTACAAATACTGAAAAATTCATCAGTTGGTGCTAAGAGACTTCCAAAATCACTATTTTGGGAAAAATTCTTAGCAAAAATGAAAAATTCTGACGGACATGTTATTTGTTCATCACTTTTTAAAAACAATTTCGAACAATTTGCGCACTTGTTTTTTAAAAGCATTTTAAACGCCAGATATCCTGTAAAATAACGCATTGCAGTCGTTTCCAATGAAATTCCATTTGTAATTTTGATTTCATTTATCACTTTTTCGAACAAAGTATTATACAGTTTCCTCACGTGCTTCAGTACAAAAGTTCTTGATGTGTGCGGTTGAGTCTGGGAGGTATCTAAATTCAAAAATTCTACATCGTCATCAGCACAATTACTATGAGGAGAGAAAGCAATTAGATTTGAGGACAGAATTTTTGACATCCAAACATTAAATTCGTACACGGAGGAATTTTTGTTATTACCGCCTTTACTGCGAATAATACAAAATAAATTTTCCAAAATATCTTGATGAGTTCTCTTTGTAAGTAAATACTCAACTTTCCCGAATAAACCATCACTTATATCTTCACTAAGTAATAAAACCCCGTTTATTTTCTGTACCATTCCTTTTACACAAAAGTTCCTTGGAAGATTAGTAAACTCTTGCATTGATCTTAAGTAAGACAAGAATTTTTTAAGCTTCTTATAAGCTGGATTTCCGACCTAAACTCCACGTTTTAAATTATTTTTATCGTAATAAGAAGCACTATCCATACAGTCGAAAGCATTATTCATTTTTAATGAAAACGCTTATGTTGCTAGAGCTTCATTTGAACTATTTTTTAGGCAATTAAGTTGATGAGCAGTTTGTATTCATGCTGCCGTTGTCCTATTAACGGTTTCCATTGCCAAGCGAACACTAATTTTTTCAAATGCATTTGGGGCTATGTGTGAACTTGTATATTTCAAGCATGTTTTAGCCACATTATCTCTTTCTAAATCGAATATTTCTCTGAAAACATCCAAGGAAACATTACCATCTGGAGTTAGCATATTATTATTATTTAATATTTAATATTTTTTCATTATTGAAAATTAAAGTAAAAGGCTTTTCTTCTGTAACACCTAATAATTGGTAAGCTTTCCTGTTGTTAGGTCCTTGGTCGCAAACTATAGCGCACACTTTCAGACCAATTTCTTGGCCAATTGTCAAATCATTTTCTAAAATAGACTTCAGGTTAACCCCTTTGACAGAGTTTGCTGAAACAAAATAATTTAAAATACTTTTCCAGCTATCAAGGAGGCCGTTTACCATGAAATCACAAATTTCGTTGCCGTACAATCTTTTTCGATCCACTCCTTGATTTTCAAATCCATCAATTAAGTCATTCTTGATATTTCTAATTTCATCAAATATCAGTACCACATTCCGTTCACGTTGGCTTAATGATGCAAACTTTGCTTTCAGAAAACAGTGGGCATTGTTTTGGAATCCAGGTTATAAGCCTTTAACAGGAGCCCAACGATAAAATGTGGATACGTGGGGAAGTCTAAATCCCAGTCTATCTCGAAGAAATTTATAAGCGTTCTGAGATCTGTAAAAAATGTTTTGGGAAAGTTCTCTTTCGGCAACATTATATTTTTTGGTCAGCCCCATCAATATACCACAAAAAATTTTTGAATGCTCTGAAATTTCAAGTACTTGAATTTGCGATGATAATATAGTTGATATTTTGTTCGTAGAGCGTTATGCGTTTTAGTTCTAGAGCGAAGTTTTCTTCTCAAGCTTTGAATTTTAAGTCTGCAGCTTAATATATTTTTTTTAAATGCAGAATTTGTTTTCTCCTCTTGTGTGCATTTTTCTAATAATTTATTGCATCTAATGCAAGAAAATACATATGTATGTGTATAATATATATATATAATATATCTTCAATAAATATATACACACAAACACACCACAGTGTAGCGATCCAGATAAACACCAGCGACACAGTCAGTCATTCGTATTATGTTCGTTTGCAAGTCGATTGAGACGTAAAACAAAATAAAGGGTTGCACCAAAACGAAATTTGAAAAAAATGTATGTATATCGAAGTTACAACACACTTACCACGTTTATATGACTGGATTGAGAGATCGAATTGAAAAAGGATTCAGTTTCGATCCAGGTTTTCGCTGTAACCGAATTGAGGGATCGAGTTAGAATGGAATCGAAAGTGGATTGAGTTTGACACTTCTTTTGTGTGCAGAGTTGTGTATGCAAGCCAAACACCCTTATAGATATCTCTTTTTTCTCTACCTGTCAAACTCAATTTTTCGACCCGCGTTTACATGCAAAAACTCACCTCGATCGCAAAAAATTTTGTGATCGGATCGAGTCAATCCTGTTTCAATCCAATTTGGATTTGTTTACATGACACTCAACCGGAATTGAATCCGGTTTCAATCCACCAAATAAACATGATAACTGGGGGATGGTTGATATCCACGACTATACAACTTAAAATGGTAGTTTGAGAATTTTATTGTCATTGAAAAAGTGGTCATTTTTTTTTGCTCTGCATACACCGACTATAACGCATTCTGGCAATTCGAAAATGCCAACAATTACAATTAGGTTCACCAATTAAGACTTATCAAATAATTTTTTTATTATTTTTATTTTTTATTAAAATCCATTTTAAGAAAAAATGTAATTAAAGAAAATCAATTAATTCACTAATCAGTAATAACAATAATACATATACATAAATACAATGAACGTTCTGTATAGCGAGCGATATAATGTTAGAGGGTGTTCACTATGTGGAAAATATAGTATAGTGTGAACCTGAATTGTTCTATAGACTAGAAAATAAAGAAATAAATTTCACAGAATATCGTTTTATCTACTCGAGCCGTAGCGCGCATATTACAATATCATTAAAATACACGTCTACTTTACAGAAAATGTCCATTTTTCAATATCCTTGCTAGAAACCGTTAAATATTGTTTGTATAAAATATGTACATTTTTTGTAACAGCCACGCCCATTTTTTTTTTTTAAGAAGGTGGTATAATAATAATTATATTTTGATTTTGTGACCTTGTTAAGATTTCAAATTGATTTTGAAAGAGCTTTAGGTCAGGAAAGTATAAAAAAAGCCTTCCCCTCCTGCCACCTCAATAGGTCCGCAAACGTTAAAATAAGCGGATACTGCTGTTATTCTGCAATTCATCCAGCTAATAAGTCAAGAAAATCTGTACAAGAAGATTATACCAACTTCTTCCAAAAATTGGCAAATTATTTCATGGTTGAAGTAATTTTAATGCAAAAAATACCTTTTGGGGTTCAAAATTAACTATTAGCAAAGTACCTACCTACTTTCCCACAATTAATAGAGCACAATAAACCTTCGAACCCATTAAGAAAAATATTACTATGAACAAACTGCAGTCGATACACACAAAACAAAAGTCAAAAACAAATTCTCATCCAGTTTTAATTTTAAGACGACACCATCTGCACTTTCTATATCTGGAGTGAATGCATCTTCTACTTCAAGTTCACTTTTAACAAACACAACCGTGCCTCCCGATTTATAAGTTTTGTTACAATTTGGATACACACAATAGCCGAGAATAGAAAAATTATAGAGTTCGTTATCAAAAACCCAGGTTTCCGTTAAGATAATAATTTGAGGTGAGCACAAAAGTTATCGAAATTCATTCTTCATTCTCAAACTTCTTATATTTTGATGCACAATTGTCAAGACTAAGTTTGAACTACAAAATCTGGTACCAACATAAGTTTCATTAAAGTCATTCACACAAATTGGATCATACTTATTGATACACACTTCCCAAGTAATTCCCTGACTGCCAACAATATTGACTCTATCAAGTCAAATGCTCAAGAAAAAAATCTTTCAAGTCTGATTGCGCAGAACAAACTCCTTTGGGCGCTACATAGCTTCAAACCATATAAATCCGCTGGACCAGACGGCATAACACCTGCTGAACTGCAAATGACATCTGACATTATCCTGCCAGTTCTAAAAAATATTTTACAGAGCTGTCTGAATCTGGTCCATATTCCGCATATATGGAGAGAAGTCAATGTGGTATTCATACCCAAAGCTGGTAAATATTCACATACCAGTCCAAAAAACCTCAGACCTATTACTCTTTCATCTTTCCTTCTAAAAACACTAGAACGACTGATTGATATCCACTTACGTGATAGTATTGACACACGACTACAGTCCACGGCTCAACATGCATTCTGTAAGAGCAAATCAGTCGAAACAGCATTGCATATTTTAGTCAATAAAATCGAATACTCCATGTATCATAAGGAGTACACTATGGTAGCTTTTTTTGATATTGAAGGCGCTTTTAACTACGTCTACTCATCTGTGATAATCAAAGCACTGTCAAATCTGAAGATAGATAGTTCACTTGACGAGCTGATTAATTTACTGCTTAATGGACGGATTATCAACTCAAAGCTGGGTGGGTCATCTGTCAGAAAATATGCCAGTAGGGGTACCCCTCAAGGGGGCGTCCTATCCGCACTTCTTTGGAATCTGGTGGTCAATGAGCTAGTGTTAATCCTGGAAGCTGAGGGTTGCGAAGTTATCGCTTATGCGAACGATGTTGCTATAGCAGTCTCCGGTAAATACCTCACTACCTTAAAAGAGCTCCTACAAAACACTTTGAATAAGCTATCTAGATGGACAGCTCGGTGTGGTCTAGCAGTGAACCCCCACAAAACCGAACTAGTCCTCTTCTCAAGGAAATATAAAATCCCACCTATTGACCCTACATCCCTTAATGGAACAAGCTTAATTTTCTCCAACGAAGCAAAATACCTGGGACTTATTTTGGATAGGAAACTAAGCTGGAAATCTAATATACAGGAAAGAGTTAAGAAAGCCACTGTCGGACTCTTCTCTTGCAAAAAAGCCATCGGGTGCAAATGGAGCTTACAGCTCAGACTAACTCACTGGCTCTATATCTCGGTCATCAGATCGATCCTCATGTACAGGGTAGTGGTCTGGTGGACTGTCTTGGATAAGGCAATAAAATAGAAGTTATTAAGCAAAGTCCAACGTTCAGCTTGTCTGTGCATTAGTGGAGCACTGCGGACGACACCGCCCGCAGCTATAGACATTCTTTTTCATTTAACACCCCTTCATATTTATGGCAGCAAATGGCAGCTAACTCAGCTATTCGCCTTAAAGCTACTTCACAGTGGTCTGAAAAGATGTATGGCCACGCCTCCATCTTAAATAAATTTAACATCTTCCCTGAAGACATTGACTACACCATCCCCAAGTTAAATTTTGACAAAACTTTGAAGTTACCATCCCTTCCAGAGCATTCTGGAAGGAAGGTGGCTTCACGGAAGATAAGTTGGTACATTTTTATACCGACGGTTCAAAAACTATCGACGGGGTGGGTGGTGTCTTCTCTGATAGGCTTAATTTAAACTTCTCTTTTCGTCTTCCAAATCATTGTAGCGTGTTCCAGGGGGAGATAATGGCAATACGGGAAGTCTTGTCTTGGCTAAAGAAAAACGTGATATCGGCCATTGATATCCGCAACTTTTCAGACAGCCAAGCCGGAATCTTCCTCAATATATTCTTTAACAGCTTTAGACTGCCGATTGTCTCTTATAGAGATGGCCGAGCAGTTTAATATTCACCTAATTTGGGTGCCGGGGCATAAGGATATTCCAGGTAATTGTAAGGCTGATGAGCTTGTCAGACATGGAACAACAATACCCATCCTTCCGGGCAAAAGTTTATTGGGTATGCCTATCGCTACATGAAAACTTACATTAAAGCTGGATGCTACCGTAAAGACAAATTCTAGGTGGACAAAGAGTTCAACTTGTTTAGCGACACAACAGATTTGGCCCATGTTGCTTCTGAAATGCTCTAGGAATTTGATTTCTCGAAAGAGGAATCATATTAGTGCTGTTATAGGTGTCATTACTGGACACTGTCTAATAGGCAAGAATGCAACATGGCTTGGCGTATTCTCTAACGATTTTTGCAGAAACTGCATGGACGAGGAGGAGGAAGAAACTATTTTTCAGCTTCTTTGCACCTGCCCAGCTCTCTCACAAAGAAGGATACTCCACGTAGGAGCCTTCTGTTTCAATGACCTAGATGATCTGAATAATATTGACGTTCGGTACATTCTACGCTTCAACAGAAGCTCTAAATGGTTCACGAGTAGGCTAGAGGCCGCGTCTCAAACACATGTGGTATCACAATGGACCTATTATTGGTCTAAGTGTGTTGGCTTCTTTTGCTGACAGCTAGTTCAACCTAACCTAACCCACATATAAGTATATGTCAATGAAATATTAAAAAGCGATTAAGCATTATGACCAAATCCACGATCATCTGAATACTGGAATACAGCATATGGTGGAAGAGAATCGAAACACATATGTACGTATGTATATTAAGAATGCTTAAGAGACTGTAGCCTAATGATGTGGTTATTACTAACTGACTATATTATATTTCAATTAGCTTAATACAAGCGGTAAAGAGACTTATAAATTATTATTTACAATGTTTACTCAATAGCTATTATACATAAATTTAATTCAAGACCAGGGTGAGGAAGGGGAATAAAGGGAGTTTCTAAGTGAGTTTTTGCTGCACTGAAAATCAAAAAGGTTATGGCAGTCATTAGCCATGTGTAGCATTCGAGACATAGGCTCATTACATCCGTAATTCGTACGGTGAAACTTGAGACGGAAGAGAGGTACTGACCTCAGAAAACGCGGATTGGTGCTGAGTGAGGTGGTTTGGAGCAGCATAGGACAACCAATGTTGCCTGCTAATAACTGATGTACAAATAGTATATCGGCAACTTTTCTACGCTTTTCAAGCGATTGCATGTTCAGCAAGTTCAAGCGATGCTCGTAAGGAGGTAGGTTGAATCTGTCAGGTCACTGGAGTCCACGTAGAGCAAAACGGATGAACCTCCGTTGGACACACTCAATTCGATACGAATGTGTATCGAGATAGGGAGACCAAACTTGGCAGGCATATTCTAGAATTCGTCTTACAAATGTGAAGTACAGAGATTTCGTGACGTAAGGATTTGCGAATTCCTTAGACCAACGTTTCACATAACTTAGCGCAGAATTTGCTCTGCTAATAATATTGTCAATGTGACTACGAAAATTAAGCTCACTGTCGCAAATGACACCCAAATCACGCAGAAAGGTGACAGTGGGAACATGCTCATCGCAAATCACGTACGTTCTAGGAGCTGTCGGAAGACGCTTCCGGGAATAAGTAATAGCTTGGCATTTACTGACATTCAATTAAAGAAAGTTTTTATTACACCAAGTAGAAAAGCTGTTCAAGTCAGATTGAAGTGCATGGGAGTCAGTGGGAGTGGAGATGTGTGCAAAAATGTTCATGTCGTCCGCATAAACTGACAGACGGGAATATTTAATAATGCCATCAACGTCATTAATTGACAAAATGAAAATCAGGGGACTAAGATGGCTACCTTGAGGGACACCAGAGGGAGCCATAAAGGGATCAGATATAAAGGATCTAAAAAAGGACTTCATATTGACGTTCATGAAGGTAGGATTTGATCCACGCAATAAACCCAGACTGAAAACCGAGAGCTTTGAGTTTCAAAAAAACAATTGCTTGCGAAATTTTATCGAAGGCTTTGCTGAAATCGGTAGCAACAACATCGACTTCCTTGCCTTCCTCCAATACGCACAGGGTGCTGGATACAAATTCGGTTAGGTTTGTTGTTGTTGACCTTCTCTTTAAGAAACCGTGTTGGTGAGATGAAAATATAGACTTACAATGGAAAAACATTGCATCGTAACCAATACTTTCGAATAGCTAAGGTATGCAAGAGAGTTTAGCTATGGGACGATAATTAGAAATTTAATTTTTTGGGCCTTTTTTTATGAAGGGGAATAATAAAAGAGCTTTTTCCAAAACCTAGGGAAAACGGACTGTGAAAGCGACTGTTGGAACAGAGTCGTAAGGGGTTGAGCTAAAGAGTCTACACATTTTTCTAAAACTACGGCAGGTATACCATCCGGACCAGCGGAGTATTCGCATTTAAGTCTTTCGATCATAATAAAGTTAAAAAATCGTTTGGGGTCAGCGATGATGTCAGATTGAATACGGTCAATATATTTGATATAAAGAAACTCACAAAGTTCGGAAAAATGCGTATGTGCAAGGAGGTAATTGGAAAAGAAAGAAATTCGAGGTAGGTACGCCAGAGCTTATTTCTTCTGTTGCGAAGTGAGCGTAATTCCTTAGTACACCAAGGTGAAGATGACGAGAAACTCTTTTGGGGCATGTATGGGACGAATTGCATAAAACAGCTGAAAATTAGTAGAACAATCCAAGTGCATCATCGATAGAAATGTGTGTACTGTTAAAAATGCTGTTGAGATTGATAGCACTTAAAAGGTTACTAAGTTTTGTGTAGTCTGCGTTGCGAAAATTAAAGCTATACGAATACTCTGACTGGACAGTATTATTATCGTTATTGTAAGACAATGTAAGGGATAGAGGAGGGTGGTAATGATCCAATTTGGATAAAAGGTGGTTGCTTGCTGAAACAACGCAGTTATCGGCATCTGACGAGAAAATAAGATCAAGTTGTCTACCAAGGTTATTAGTAACTCCAATTAACTGATATAGGCTGGAGTCTGACAGACAGTCAATGAAAATGACTTCCTTATCTGAAGAGGGGTCAGTTGCTATATAATGGGATCGAACGCGTCTATGGCAAGCTGGTAACTCTGCGTGAGCTGAGATGGTCGAATGAAACAGCAGAGGATAAAAATGTTGCGGTTTGAAATTGTTATTTTGACACAAATGTACTCAAAATTAGATTTGTCCGAAGTTTTAACTAGTGTTGAGTCAAGGCGATTGTGTACTGCCAGAAGAACACCTCGACCCAAGGAATCATCCTCTTTCTCAAGACCATCATCGCGAAAGACGTTAAAATCGGACGTAAACAATTCATTGTTGTAAAAATCTTGAGTAAGACTAGTTTCGTTAAGGGCGAAAATGTTATAGGGGAGTTTTTGGGAATTAATGTATATAGAGGATGTCTTAGTTCGAAGCCCTCGGACGTTTTGATAGTATACACAAAGACACTCAGGGGGAGTTGCAAACAGATAAGGAATATCTAAATGAATACTTAATCGTTTTTTGGATGCGACGTTACTGGTGCAGGTACTGGAGTCTTTATGAATGACGTATTCTTAGTCCGAGAAACATATTCATGGACTAAAGTTCCATCTAGCCAAAATTTTCTCGATAGTAGCAGTTCAAGGTGAGAGTCAGGAGTTAGTAGTTTAAAAGATGCTATTTCGCGGGGTTCCTTCAAATTATATTTGATGCATTTGAGGGATGAAGGCACCAACGTTTTGCTGCTGATGTAGTTCATAATATCGTTGACAGAGGTAGCAGAAGAAAGTCTCTAGATGAAGACTGTTCTACGAGGAGTCGTTTTCACTACCACTAGATTGAC
This sequence comes from Pocota personata, assembly GCA_963082735.1. Classification (NCBI taxonomy): domain Eukaryota; kingdom Metazoa; phylum Arthropoda; class Insecta; order Diptera; family Syrphidae; genus Pocota; species Pocota personata. Next base: position 76,506,915 of record OY720431.1, read on the forward strand.
GGATGAAGATGTTAGATGCGACGATTCCTGACGAGAATTAGGTTGAGGTAGAGAGTCGTCATTGCAACTAAATGGCGGAATTAACGAGGACGAGGCATCAGTCGGAGATTTATCGCTGATACATCAATAGCGGGAAGACCCGCAAGTGAATTCGTGTATGAACGTAGAAATCTTTTCTGCTGCGGAGGTTCCAATTGCATAGGGGGGTAATTGCTTGTTGAGCACATCAGGTCTGTTATATGTGGTTTGTGTGTTGACAATGTTGACTCCTGAATAGATACGACGGAAGTCAGCGATGGTTGATGCTGAAGCGGTGTTAACTCCATTTTCTTTAGTTTTTGTTGTTTGTGCTGTTTTTGTTCTTGTTGTAGATGTTCATGTTGCTGACGTTGGTTTTGTAGAGGTTCTTGTTGTTGTTGTTCGAATTGTTGTTGTTCGGATTGTTGTTGTTGTCGTAGCAGTTGTTGCTGTTGATGTTCTTGTTGTTGTCGTTCTCGTTGTTGCTGTTGTTGTTGTTGCTGTTGAAGTTCAAGTAGATGTTTTTGAATAAGGTGTAGTTGACTTTGTTGCTCAATTAGCTGCTTCTGCTGCGCCAGTATGGTGAGTTGATGTTCGCTGGTAGACTGTTGTTCTTGTAGCAGATGATCAATATTATTGAAACCCTCCAACAATTTTTGTTTATTAGTGGTGTCAAAAATAAACACCTCTCGAATTTCCGCAAATATAGCAGATAGAGTAAGAAAGATTTTTTTGCAACTTTATAGCCTTCCGATGAAAGACGTCGGTCGATATGCTGCGATGTTTTTCACAGAAGAAGCAGAGGCCAGGGGTTGACACAATTTCATCAATGTCTTTCCCTTTAATATTAATACATTTGGCATGCACGTTCTCAAGGCATATTGCACAAGATAACTTAACATCATTTGATGATTTTTTGCATACATAGCATTCAGAATCACGCATGATTAAGAATATATTTCCACAAGAAAATTCGGAGAAAAACGGTTGGAATATCAGATAGCAAATATTTTCATCGAAAATGCCAGTTGGTTGGTTGCAGTATTTGATAATGGTTGTGACATGCAATTAGTAAAGACAATACAAATTCAATGGAGTAGAATCCACAGAACAGCAGAACATGCACTAAATATTGTACTCACAAGAGCGGGGGAGTGAGATCACCACAATGTTTCTTCTAAAATTTTGATTATTCTTGGAAGTAAACTCTGGGCAATTTAATGCGGGTAATAGAGAACCACTCAATAAGTTCTTCAGTTATTAAATATGAGTCGAAAAATAAGTATTAACGGCCGAAATGAAAATTAATGATCCCTTTCCCTTGAAATTGCTCAGCCTCTCCCCTTCGTAGTTTGTATTTAACTAAATCAAGTTTATCATCGAATCGACGTAAAATCCATTTATGTTGTACATATTGTGTACTTACCCTTGTTTTGCACTCAGACATTACTTTCACGACACGTCTCGTCGGCATACAATCCTGTATCTAAATGGGCTGTATACCTAATCCATTATCCATATAAGTTATCGCGATGCGTGTACGGAGGATCAAAAAATAAAACTACAGTGTTGCGTGGCGTACAACTGAACTAAACAACAATTCTGTTATTTCAATCTCTTTTATAATCTACTTACATGCAGTAATTAATTACAAATCAAATTAGCTGACTACACAATATTACTCTTATATTAATTTGATCAATATAATATTACCAAATAAATACATTTCTTGAATTCTTGGAATTGCAGAAGTGACAAAATATTTTTTTTAAATTCTTGGAATTGCAAGTATACATATATGTATAACTAAAAATAAATGGTAATTGGTCGGTTGCCTTACCTAAGCAGTTCCCTGTGCAGTGAATGAAAAGTGCAAGGTGGCAGAATATGTGGGTGCAATGTGAGTGCTTACTTCCTTGTTAACTTGTATTCATTTGTAATTTTGTTCCATTGGGATGGTTCGCTGTCGTATTGGAATGCATCCCATCATGATTCGTCGATATCGATGTTCCGTTACAAAAACAAACCACACATTTGTATGATGGTAAGAAGTCTGTACACCTAACCCTTGCCTGCAAGGTCGTGCTTGTATCCCGGTCATCATATTTGAAGTATCATTCTAGCATTTTCAATTTGCACAGTTGGTTTTCATTCGTAAGTATACCATATTTGAAGTGAGCGTTTTTAATTTGTGAAAGTGAACATACAAATAATATCTCCTATCAAATTATTTAAATATTTCGCTATTTCACGAAAGTACCGAAAAGCTTGGGAACATTATCCTGAATTCGCAGGTAGGGTATTTTGTATGAAAATATTTTAGGTATTTTTATGCATTAAATAATATTGTTTTAGAATGAATAGTGTCTGTATCTGGTTCAAACACATCGAACGGATCTAAGAACCCATTTGAGTTTACTAGCCATCAAGTTCTTCAAACAAATTATGTGATTTTGCGATGTATGACCCAAACAATCTCAGAGGAGAACAAATCTGAGGAGTTGAAAGTAGCTGCTTTTATTTGTCAGCATTGTTTGATTAGTGCAGTTGATGATTTAGGCATTGTGATAAAAAAAACATCTATAGATCATCCGAAATAATTAGTCAGATGCAAATCCACAAAACTAAATGCTCAGCCTTACTAAAAAACATTTTATTTCCTTCCTTCCGGGTCTAATTTATTTCCGACATTGTCATGTTAATTTTTACTATAATTATTGATGAGAGTGCTGCCATTGATGAAAAAAAATGTTCTGCATGATGACAAAATACTTCAACAAACCAAAACTGGAGATAAAAACTACTTGAGATAGAGGCAGGTGATGCAAGAACAATTAATTTGGCAACAGCTTACCGCTGATGGACTTGAACTGTCTAAACACATTGGAATTGGTGTTGATGGAGCCAATGTAATGATTGAGACACTTAAATCGTTATCAGGCCTGAAAGACACAAATCTAATCTAATTACAATTAAATATGTTTGTCATTATATATACCTTGCAGCTGAGTACGCCTGTAAAGTACTTCCACCCCTGTAAAATTCTCAATTATATTCAAGTCAGGTAAACTTGCTGGCCAGTTAAGAAGAGATATGTTAAAGTTCTCCTTGACTTGGCGGGAAGTATGGATTGCCGCATAGTCCTGTTGAAAAATTAAGTATTCTTAGACAATAATTGAAGCAAGGGTGGCCGTGGTGTAGTGGTAACATCATCGCTTGTCACGCTATTGGTTCACGGTTCAAACCCTGATGTCAATAATCATTTATTTATTTCGCCTGAAATAAATAAAAAAGTCGATCAATTGCGAAAGCTAAGTCAACTCTACTGCGAAGGCATAGCACTGGCAGTAGAGTGGTCATATGGCTGAAAATGCAAATTGATCGTGATGATGACATCAGGAGGACGGCAAAAAATACTGTGAATCATGAGTAATGACAAAAGCAAAACAAACAAGCTCCCCAGTTATCTGGACGCTACCCTTAGAGTTTAACGAAACTAAATACCATCTGAGTTTCAAACCACTACACTAAATCTTTCTCTCTCTCTCTCTCTCTCTCTCTTCTTCACAACGCACGTGTCCTGTAATAGTATAAGTGTATTCATATCCTCTTTGGCGCGTACAATTTATAAAAAAAAACAAACCTCTCAATTTGTTCGTTAATGAGTTCAATATATTATGTGCTATTAATTCTGCCACTGACACATTTTATTTCGGTCCTCCCTATACTTTTGCAATACTCCAGTCTTCAATCCTAAATTGCAAAATTGTTTGTACTTCAGCTGAATTTAACATTTTTCCACGTCTCATATTGTCTTTTTTGAAAAAAATGTAATCAAGTTTAACACCAAATGATAATAAAACAAAAACACACATATTGACACAATGTCCTATCTTTTTGTAGCATAAAACAAGAAAATTAAGGGTTTCTCCAGAAATTATTTCATGGTTACCTAACGAATCAATGAGATTTATCAAATGTTACACATACTTTTTGTTAAGAACTTGTGGGGGGGGGGGGTCTTATAATTGTTTTCCGGGGTTTAAGTTAATTTTATTGCCGAAGCAAGCACATGGGTTGATATTATATGATGAACTAATTTATACGTATGCGAAGAACCAGTATTGCTTTTGACCAGGCTCGGTCCCTGCCTGTGTAGATATGTATGTATATTTTCTTTGCGAAAACTTTCAACAAATGATTCTTTCCATTAATCAAAAAGTACTCGTATTTACGTAGCTTAATAGTTTTGGATATACCGAGTACAATGCTTAATTAATTATGTCTCTCAGTGTCGGGGGTGCACATCTCATTGTAACTATTGTCACTTGTAGTGATTGCTTAAGCTTTTTCCATATCTTTTGTGTAAACCTCACTGTACAAGATGCAGATTATATTCAATCAAGTGCAACACATGTGAAATACTTAGACGCCGGTCTATGCCTATGCCAGAGCAAATGCTTAACGACAACAACAAGAAGGGTGTAATACTTGTAGCTAATAAAAGTGCAACAACTAATAAAAATGCATCATCTTCATCTAACGCTAAACGATCACAAAAAGTTAAAATAATTCAAATGGTGACTAAAAGAGACATTTCTGAGACGGAATGCACCCTTCAGATGATTTATTTGAAGCTTTCAAATTTAGAGGGAACTAAGAACCGTTTCCAAGCATCTATCAACGAGCTACGGACAAAAAATGCGGAGCTGAAAACGAAGGTCGAATCACTGGAGAGCAGACTCAATTGGCAACAACAACACCTTCTGAGCAACTGAATCGAAATTGTTGGTGTACCTCAGGTCAACAACACAGACACAGAATTAACCCTCGATCCCTCGATTCTGCATATAAACGTGGTAAGAATCTCGACGACCAAAAGTTACACACGACACCAAAAGAGAAAAGAGAAGTGTCTTTCATTTCGAGTCTCCGCGTGTGAAAGCGCTCTTTCCTTCTGCACACGATCAATGCAGCACCCTCTCCCCCGACGACGAAAAGTTGTGATGATAAAATACGAATGAAGCGAGAAAATCTGTGTCTGCCAAGACAAGAATATGCTTCATTTTTTTATACGGGCGTACGATATCTGCTCTTAAAAGTTTCCTATTATTTAAACGCTACAGTTATTATTATTGATAGTTTCGGTTGTCTTGTTAGTTTCTGTTATTTTTTCTGTGGCCTATTTCACCAAACTACAAATTATAACCATAAATTTGTACTTGTGAATCACAACTACAAACTTGTAATCAAGTTTTTTGTTTCACAAATTACAAATATATAATCCACAAATTTGTGAGTAGAATGCAAAAAAAATTGTGGAAAGCAAATTGTTGATTACAAGTGCTCAAAATAACCGTTGCACCGGATTTGTGATTGACTTGTAATGTACAACTGTTTCATCACAAGTTTGTTGTACGTGCGTGCGTCGGTCGTGGCAATGAATAAACAAAATAAGATCTTTGTTGCGTCTCTAATTAGAGATAAAAAAGACATTTTGTTTGGGAAGTTTTCAAATACTTTAACCCACGATATAAAAATGAAAGAGTGGACAAGTATCTTAAACTCCCTAACGTCTCAAGGCATTTTAAATCACAAAGACTGGAAATACCTTCGTGACGTTGTGTGGCAAAATTTAAAACGAGGAACCATGGTAAGTACTTACCTAGCTATGTATATATATTACATACATACTAAGAAATAAATTCAGCGTTCAGCTATAGTTATATCCAATTATTTATTGTTTTTTTTTTGCGTTGTAAACTTGTAATTATTACATTTTTAAAGCTAAAAATTGATAATTCTAAAAAAACCGGTTCCGCAGGGGGTACGAACTGCATTTTTACTGATCTCGATAATATCATTATTGATATTATCGGTAAAGAATCACCGACATTGAGTGGGATTGTTGATGATTCCTCTTCAACACCACTACAAAATATCCCGTCACCAACGTCCGGAAATATAGAGGAAGGCGAAATATGGTAAGATAAAGCGTTCGTTCTTCAGACAATTGTATCTGCACAAATATGTTTCCTGTTTTTTTAAGCCCATCCATGCCATCAAAATATACACGGACCATCAGACAGAAACGGAAGGCGACAATAAGATCCGACGAAGCTTTTTTTTGACGCTCACGGTAGGTATTTACCGGCAATATCGTAAAATCTTTCACATATATTTTCGTGTTCATTAGGCCAACATACAACATTTTCATACAGTAAATTAACAATAGTTGTACAAACTCTGTAAACACATCTGCATACCGTCGACTTAGATATCCCGTGCATGTCAGCAACTCCATGGTACTGCCCTCCATTCCCAAGCCAGTGTAAAGCTGTGAGAAACTGTTGCCTCGGTGTTAATGCAAAGTTCTTTTCAGTCCTGTGGGCTATCTGTGGTCCAATAATTGCAATTATTTCCTCTGCCTTGCATCGACTCAGACGAAATTTTTCATTAAAATGAAATAACTCCGAAATGACATAGTTTGTACGCGGCCGATAAATTTTTTTTCTTGCAATTAACACAAAATCGTCACTTTCGCTACTATCGCTACTACTATGCCTTCGTCGCAAAGACATTTTTTTCGATTACTTTCAATAAGAAACAAAACTTGTAGGAGGAATTACACGTCAACTTTTACTTGTGTAATATTCTCACATACTAAACAAAATTTGTGAATTCAAATTCTTTGGTGAAACGTAAAGACACAAATAAGTCAAATTTTCACAAATTTATAACTTGTAAATTACAACTATAAATAACTTTTGGTGAAACGAAAAGTGAATTATTCCCACAAATTTCCCTTTGTAGAATACAACTACAAATTTGTAATACTCAGAGTTTGGTGAAACGACATAAATCAAAAAAATCACAAATTTTGTTAAAAAGTGCTTGTAAATACAAATATGTAAGTTGGTGAAATAGGCCACTGGTTGCTTACTGCAATATTAATTAGTTTATCAAAACTCTAAACTTTTTAAGTGAATATTTTTTTTTTTTGTTCTCTGGTTGAGTGAATTGGTCTTTCTTAAGAATAACTATGGTTGGCAACGGAAAGAACAGTGAAAAAAGGAACACAAAACGGCACACCGATTAACAATAATAAAAACGATAAGCATCTCCGTAGTTGTAAAACTGTTCATCTTGGAAATACCAGCATCCCGGCGTATCAATTGGAATCCATCGAATGCAGAACCCTCAGCAAATTTGAGTTTATTTTGAAGGAAGTAGAAGAAATCTGTTGTCAAAAGCATAGCCACGGCGATTGATCATCAGTTCTCGCCTTATGTCGAAACTCTGATGTGGACTTTCTCTTTATTGAGATTTTGAATAGTACGGACTAGTGCTTAATTGGTTGTGCCTATAATCCTCATAAACTGTATAGCTTGGAAAAGTTCTTTGAATACCTTAGTATTCATAGTCCTAGCTATACAAATGTTATAGTGTGTGGCGATTTCAACACCAATCTTCTTAAAAATAATTACTCGTTATTTAAATTTCGCAGTGACTGCTCCATGACTGGTGTTGATATTATTAACGTTTCATCTGCGACTCATTTTAAGCCCCATTGTAATGAAAGCCTTCTTGATTTAGCTCTATGGATCTAGTGAAATTATATGAACAAATAGGTCTTCCCGGGATTCCATTTTACCATGATCTAGTTTTTGTAACTCTCAATATATCTTTGAATACTATTTCTTGCCCAGTGGAATTTCCGTACCCCGATTTTCGTGGTATTATTGAGCCTGAACTATTTTATGGCGTACTTCATAGTCCTTGGTATCTATGCTGGGAAGCTTCTACAGTGGATGACAAAGTAAATACTTTTTAACACATAACTCAGACACTTTTTGAGCGCCATGTGCCAATTAAAACTAGAAGTGTTAAGGATATTAGAGTTCCATGGTTTTTTGAGTATATAAAGAGGCGCATTTTTGAAAGAGACAAGGCATATTTCCGATGGCGGCGAAATCGGAGTCACTGTAATTGGAATTTTTACACCTGTATAAGGAACAGAGTAAACACCAGTGGCGTGGCGTCCATACAAGCCGATTCCTTCCGGCTTCCCTTTTTAAATATCAAAAATTTTTATTTTGCCACTTGCCAACCATCACATTCAATTATTTCTTCATCAAACCATTTTTCATAAGTTTATACACGCTCGAAGATGAAATGCTGTGACCACTTCGGTTGTTTATTCATTTTTACTCATACACAAACTCGCACACAGCGTGCAATGAATTTTTTTGAAAAACCGTTCATTTTCCGGCTTATGCATTCATTTCTTCACAGTACGAACTTTCAACTCTATTCCTTTCTGGCATATAGTAGAAGTTTATTTGCGATTTCTTTGTCTAACATACATTCGCTTATGAGGAAAATAACCCGCGATTTCTCGGCTTTTGTGCATGAACATTGGTGGAGGAGAAAGGTTTTAGTTCGAGGGAGCTTTTTTTTTTATTGTAGGCAACAAAATAAGCCGACGAAAATCGAGTTATTGGGTGATGTAGTAGTTCGAACGGCGTTTGAGGTTTTTCTTACTTGTTGGGTATTTTTTTTTTTTTGCAAATTTCAAATGACGGTTGCAAATCGGTTGTGTAATTGTGCGTGATTTATTGAAGATTCGGATGCAAATTTTTGTGATTTTTGTGACTGCTAATTATTAGAAAATTTTAAAAATTTAGCAATTACATATTGGTAGTTAAGTTAGTGTTTTAAATTATTAAATTATTATAAAATAGTGAGTGAGCTAAGTGAATAGTTATTAGCTATATACCAAGTAAGTAATTATAAATCTACTCAAGAGGTGCCCCATTGAACATTTTTATTATTCTTAGACAAGATGTCTCTAGTTAATTTTGAGTGTTGTTTAACTGATTTTCTTCTAAAAGAAACCCACGAGTTCAGTAAGCTTTCTTTTTTGTAAAAAAAAAAAAAAAAATGTAGAACTAGGTCGCTCGACACCATCAATGAAAATTGATTATACACGAAAGGATTGGTATCAGAAACATTTCCATGAGTCTTTTTACAAAAATAATCCATAGCTGACTGGCAGTTTCAAATTAAATAGAATGTTTTGTTTTCCTTCTCTTCTTTTTTTCTAATTTTCCTAGTGTTTGGAGTCACACAGGTTTCTTTGACACAAACAATTTTATTAATTCTTCCAAAAAAACATATTCAAACGGAAAAGCATATACGCAGCTGCTTGCATTTCAATGAATTTAGCGAATATCGCATAGAGACTTCTTTAGGGAATTCCTACGAGGCTCATAATAGAAAAGTTGATCGCAATCGCGATTTAATGAAGCGTTTCATAGGCACTGTAGTTCTTCTAGGAAAACAAGAGCTGGCATTCCGGGGTATCAGAGACTCGATGGCAATATCATTCGCGTATAGTGATCGTCTTATTCAATTGCAGAGAAGATATTATAAAAACTTTCGAACAGATTTTATGTGAACCAGGAGAATGGGATAACGATACTCTGGTTATATCTGAAAGTTTGTTGTACAAACTGCAGGACAAAGAATGTTGTTTTCCATTGCATGTTACTTCGGTCATATTTGCAAAAACAGATATTCTTTTTAGTTTAGTTCAAAATAAACAAACTGACAGAGCTTGCGAAGCAAGAGATCGAGGGTTTTGAGTTCTGGGTTCACTCTGAATTTTTAAACTCATTTGACTCAATCTATGAGAGCGTAAGTGACTGCTCAGAACCGACTACTTAATATTGATTCAAATACAAATTATAGCCGAATTTTTGTAGCAATTATAGATAATGTTACAAGTCAGATTAAGAATGGGTATGGTTCATTTAGTTAATATATTTCCTTTGATTTATTAAACAAATCAAAATATGAATATTTTTCTAATTCAATGCCGGGTTACAAAATATCTTCTTTAATTACCCTATTTCATGGAATTTTTAATTTTACTACTTAAAAAAATGATCTCAAAGTTTTATACACTACCCCTTCACTTAAAGATCTTGAGGTTTTTCAACTTTATAAGCATTTTATGGCATTTTATGGAAATGCTTAGAGATACTTTTTCTCAAACTCTAACATTGTGTGAAATCTTTTTAACCCTGCCTTTGACTGTAGCCTCTGTTGAAAGATCTTTTTCGACTTTAAAAATAGTCCATACTTAAGAAATTCCCACAAAGAAGAAAGACTCTCAGACCTGGCACTTTTATCTATCGAAAAGCACCTTCTTTTAGAAATTAAAAATAAGTCAAATTTTTATGAAAGAGTTTTAGCAGAATTCGTAAAAAAGAATCGTAGGATAGCTTTAGAGTACAAATAGGTAGTACATAATTGTAATTGCTAAATTTGTTATATTTAACAACGCTCCGAGTTATCAATAACTTATATAGATTATTCTGCCCAGAACGGCTTCTTTCGAAGCCACTTTTTTATGCGATTGTCTACGTAAATTCCAATGACTTAAATTATAACAAAGGTGGCTTAGATTCCATATCTTAAGTCTGTGTTTCGAATAAGCACCAAAATGGTAAGTCTTGAATAAAACATTTTACTTAAAATTTTTTCGGCTTCCCTCTCTTGAAATTTCACCCCACGCCACTGGTAAATACAGAAGTTAAAAATATGAAAGCGGCTTATTACGCATCCAAGCTGATTTCCAGTCAATCTACTTCTGTTCTTTGGAAAAATCTACGAACTTTAAGAGTTCTTAATAAGGAATCGATAGATTGTGATTTGGAACCAAATCTGTTAAATAATTATTTCCTCACTGGTGTTTCCTACCACAATGAAACTCGTGACATGAGGATGACACTTCTTGGAGGTGATACGTATCAATTGAATTCTTTAGTATTTCAGTGTGTGACTAAATACGAAGTTCTAAGAGCGGTAAATAGTATCAAATCGAATGCAGTAGGACTCGATCCGTTATCCTTAAAGTTGATAGAACTTACTCTGCCTCAGATATTTTATACACTAACGTATATTATTAATTTCTGCATTATGTGCTTAACATTTCCAAGCAACTGGAAATTCGCTAAAATTATCCCTGTACCGAAAAATTCAAACCGTAACAGGCTAGAAGATTTCAGACCAATAAGCATTTTGCCATGTCTCTCAAAGGTGTTCGAAATTCTTCTGAGGGACCAAATAAATGATAACATTGACCTTTTTAATATGCTTACTCCATGCCAATCTGGTTTTAGGCTAAAGCACAGCTGTACCACTGCCACTGTTAAAATACTGGAAGACATAAGACATGAATATGATAATAATAATCTTTCTATTTTGTGTCTTTTAGACTTTTCCAAAACCTTTGATAGTGTGGATCACTTCGTGTTGCGAAAGAAATTAAAGGAATAATACAATTTCAGTCAAAATGCTGTGTTATTGATCTCCAGCTATTTAACTAACAGATTTCAACAAGTTTGTACATCCTCAGGAATTTCTCGGTCTATGACAGAGCTTTCTGGAGTTCCACAGGGATCGATTTCAGGACCGCTACTTTTTTCCCTCTTCATAAACGATCTGCCTGGTGCATGCCTTAGTGCTTCCATGCACTTATATGCTGATGACGCCCAACTGTATATGTATATGTAGACCAACAGGCCTGATTGAAGATTGTGTAGCAAGACTTAATGATGACTCAGAGTGTATAGGTAAATGGGCTGATGATGTTGATGAAGTTAATAATCTTGGCATTTATCTTAATAGCACACTCTCCTGTGAATCTCATATAAACCATGTAGTTAAACAAATTTACTGTGGCCTACGTCAACTTTACACTACTTCTCTATTTACACCAGTTGCCATTAAGCTTAAACTTGTTAGAGCTCTTTTTATGCCTATTATAAATTATGGTTCGGTAGTATTTAGTAATCCCGATGCATCGTCCTTTAGAAAACTTGAGTTGGCTTTTAATTCGGCAGTATGATATGTACATGGGCTTCGAAAATTTTACCACATTTCTAGGTTTTCTTCTTCCATCACTGGCTGTTCCCTGAGGCAACATATAAATATAAGAAACTGTATTTTCCTTTTTAATGTTATGAAAACGCGTCAACCTAGCTATATCTATGAAAAACTTAACTTCGCACAATCTATTTTCGTACAAGACATATTAATATCCCTCACTTTAAGTATTTAAATAGTAAACGCTTATTATTCGTTCTTGCAACTCCGTCTCCAATTTTAAGAATATGATTTTGAATTTTATAAGTAGTAATCAAAACAATAACATTTTTAATTAAAATAGTTCCTTTGTTATAATTTCTTTTTTTCTTTTTTTTTTATTATAGTATATGAATTCATGAATTTGAAATTGATCGTGTCGAATTATCTAAAATAAGTTATCCAGGTACAAATAATGAGAATTTAATTCTTAATGTACTTCCAAAAATATAAAAATAAATAAATAAAAAAATAAATCCTACTTGGACTTCTGCGAATTCTTTCAGTTACTATCAGCGATTCAACTAATCCACTATAAATGCTTAATCTAAAGATAACAAATTTTTATTCATGACATTTCTTTTTGCCTATAATAACGAATTCACGGATTAACAGAAATAGTACCGAACAGCCTGGCAATGCTTATATAACTTATGCCAAGGAATTATATTCTATAATTCTATATTCAGAGCCCAGATTTTTTCGTAGGTACGAGTAGCATTGAAGTTTATATTAACGAATTTTGTTTTACACAGCTTGTACAGAAATATGATAATTTAAAATGTATCTTAGAACTAAATATATGGTATAAAGCTGTAGAAAAAAAAATAAGCTGATCCGCTTTATCTCCGTTTTTCATAAGAGACATAAATTTTGTATTTTAAATTTCTGTGTCAGATATTAGAAAGAATTGGCAATTCACATCGGACAAATATAAGGGAAGAGTGTTATCTCTGTTGGGCCGTGTATGTTTATAAAAGCATTCTACATCAAGTCAGAAATTGAGTACAAAATTGATTTAACCGTTAAACTCACAATTCGATGTTCAACAACACAGTTCATTAAATGTTACCTATCTTAAAGAAAAGTTTATGAATAGAGCTTTCTGTGCTCAAGTCAACTCTTATTAAGCTTAATAGGCAAGGCTGTTAATATTTTATTTCTTACCCTATCCTATAAGGTTATATTAATTTTGATATATAGTATAGTTTGTAACATAGAGAAATAATGACGAGAGACGTATATACGAATATTTGTTATTAGAAGGTTAAGTCTATCTAGCAATGTCCGCTGGTCTATCCGCCCGTTCGTCTGTATGTCATCAGTTTTCGGCCTTAAATTTTGAACTAGGAAAATGGATTTTGGTATTTAAGCTTCTTAGAGCCTGAAGCAGTATAAATGTACAAAATTACGGTGATGGACAAGCCTTATATTCAGGATTTAATCAGAATCCATGACCTACGGTAAGAAATAACTGCAACCACACTCACTTTCTTATAAGAAGAATGATTAAATCTTTTAAAAGTCGTAGCAGTATAAGTTAACACACGACCCAAACGAATCTTCATTAGCAACACGTGCCGTGACTTTCATTACAGCTTCAGTCATTTCCCCAGACGTCGTCTCATCCGGTTTACATAACTCACTCAACAGAACAACCGGTAGCTTAATATTGGATTCGGCGCTGATCTATGTATGTATGTAGTGTGCAGGTCGACGTAGCACTCATTCCCAAATTGCATTAGGAGTTGTATTATGTATAAATAGTAGTTCGTAAGTTATCTACATTCAGTTGTATAGTGACACCATTCTGAATTTTAAAATTCTTAATTCAGATTTTGATTTGGTGACCTAGAAAACATATGAGTGTCCAAATAAGCAATGGATGTGAGTTTGCGCACTGTTTTTCAATTTTGTTGGCGCCATTTTAAATCCTTTGTTCTATAATTTCGACCTTGGATTTGGGTTCAGCCGCTCCGAAAACCTATTGTTCAATTTGGACTTTTATGAATGGCATGAAATAAAGTTCTTTTTTTGTTTGCCCGAAAAGTGACCCCGAAATCGGTAAGGATTGTTCGGTGTAATCAATCTTTCATGTGCGGATTGAATAATAAATAAAAATTAAATCGTTAAAAAAAGTGAAAGTGACTAGTGAAGCAACTACATCTATCGTCCTGTGGAAAAGAGGCCCCTTAGTAGCCAATCAATATCAGCATTGGAGGAAAACAAGTCAGCCAAACTGACAGCCGCAATGGGAATGCAACTAACCATACTAACGTAAGAACCTAGTATTTAGTTTAAGAAAACTAACGAAGAAATAATTAAAATTAATTAGTTAATTAAATTAAGTAATAAGAATTTAAATATATTTGAATTGAATTAATTATAATAATAATATTAATTAAGCAAAAACCCAAGGGCTAATATTTTGTTTGAATAAATATGAATATTTTAATACACCTAAATGAAGATTATATATATTTTTTTTTAAATTTGTTCCTGTCTGAATGAAATCGTCACAAATTTACTTTCTGTCTGCATTTGTATTGATTTGTGTCGACTCGAGTATAACTAGAATATTAGCACACTAACAACTAACAAAGAAATAATTAAAATTAATTAGCTAATTAAATTAAAGTAATGTGAATTTAAATATATTTGAATTGAATTAATTATAATAATAATATTAATTAAGCAAAAAGCTAATATTTTGTTTGAATAAATAAAAATATTTGAATACACCCAAATGAAGATTATATTTTACATTTATATTTTATATTGCACATTTTTTTCTAATATACATATTTGATACCATACATATTCATTATTTTTTTTTTTAAATTTGTTCCTGCCTGAGTGAAATCGCCACAAACTTACTTTCTGTATGCATTTGTATTGATTTGTGTCGACCCGAATATAACTATGATAGAATATTAGCATGGCTAACTCAAATTTAATCGCACTTGCCATCCTGAATGCACCCACAAAAACTTCCTACATCTTCTGGTGACGACGGAGTCATTACAATTGAAGAATTAGATGCCCTCATAACGGGAATAGTTAACCGTGTCCTTCAAAATTGTGGGTTCAATCTATAATTAACCCCCATACCGACCATTTTAATGGAACAGATCAAACCATTAACTCAAAATTTCGGCAAAATTTAACCGAACTAGACAAGATATCCGACGTTGTACGATGTCTAAAGGATTTTACCGGCAAACCAGTAGAATTAAAATCCTACAAAAGGAGTGTAGACAGAATACTACAACTTTATGGCAGTATAAAGTGAACTCCCAAATGCTTCGGTATTTTGAGCGCCATACGCAATAAAATTATAAGCCAAGCCGATGTGGTAATAGAATCTTACAATACCTCATTGGAAGTGCATCGCTCTAATGCACTACGCAGACAAGCGTGTTTTATCAACACTTGAGTTTCAGATGACGTCAATGGTCAAGGGACCCTCACAGTTCAAGAAATCTACCATTCGGTCTATTCTCATTTGTCTTTGATATCAAATAAGATAGGCTATATGGATATCGGCAATAAATCCTTAACAATATTAACTCAAACGTATAGGGGAAAGTCCCTAGACACATTCGTCAGGGGCTTAAGGAGGGATCTGCCAAGACTCCTTGTAATAAGAATACCTACCGATTTACCACAGGCATTGGAACTTTACCTTAAACAAGGAAACCGAAATTATCTAACATTAGACGCTATCTCTCACAGTGATCCATCTCGTAGATCCCACAATCAGGTCGCACCCGCAGCTCCTCATCGGAAAATTTATAATAAATTAGATTAACAGTAGCAATCAGGAAGCAAACGTACTTTTTATTCTCAGCTAGCGTACCTACCCTAACAACCAAATTTAAATTACCACATTAACCAGAATGCTTGCAAGCAACCACCGTTCAATCCCAATTACCAACAAAATAACGGCCTATACACCGCACTCAATCCGCTTCGACCAACCGGACCTAAACCCCAACCAAAGCCTGAACATATGGATATTGCATAAAGACCGCCCAGAATGCCCAAGTACTAGGGAAACTTCCATATAGAGCTTCAAGGAAGTGATCTACTCAGCTACAAACAGATCCGAGATTCAAAAATAATGAATTATGAGTAATCGTTAACGGAGTATGTAGAGCATCAGAAACAGCACGAGGATGTAGAATAAGAAGTCGTCTATTTAAGCGACATTAATTTTTTAGATTAGATTTCTCTTCACTTCTGTACTTCGAATCCAGAATGAAGAGCGAAAAATAAGTTCGTAACAATTTTTTTATCATTGTTAAGTCAATAAAAAACAAATAATTAATCTTTTAAATAAGTTTAATTAATGAAAATGGATAAAGTTAAAAAACTGAAATTAATCATCAATCATTAAGAATAACTTTTTCAATTCGTGATCTTGATCTTTAATGGTTAGACTTGTAATGTACGGATCTGAAGATATTAGAAGATTGTGAACAACATCTTCCATTGTTTTTGTACGTGACATTTTTCTCGTAAACATCTCTCTATAATTTTTATATGTATGGAATAGCACATCATTTAAATGGCCGCCTCGGCTTCGCTGGCAGTATTTCAAGCGGTAATATGTGCGGCGTTATTCCGGCAATAGCGTCTCGAATATTGGCCTCGAGCTCGTCCAAAGTGGTTGGCTTGTTAGCGTAGACTAAGAACTTGATGTAGCCCCAGAGAAAAAAATTGAGGGGTGTCAAGTCGTATGATCGCGGCGGTCAATTGCTGAACGCTGGCCGTGAGATGACCCAGTTGCCAAATTTCTCCTTCACCAGTTCGAGCGTTGCGTCGTTTGTATGGCATATAGCGCCGTCTTGTTGGAACCACAGCTCCGATATATCGATGTTGTTGAGCTTTGGCCACAAAAAGTCGGTTAACATCTATACCAAGGACCATTGACGGTAACGGTGTCTCTTTCCTCATTTTGAAAGAAATAAGCCTCTGGCGATGCCCAATTCAGCTGGTCGGCACCGAATCGACATTTCTGGATCTTCTTCGATACTGGCCGCTACGGCGGCTACGTTTTCTTCACTTTTCCCCGATCTCTGTCTAGTTGGTGGCTTAAGGTCCAAAAGAGTGTACTCACGTTCAAAGTTTTCCATGGTGCGACTGCGCATTGAAGCCATGATGACGATCGACCTCACGATGTCATTGATAACTTTGACAGCTGCTGAAACACAACCTTGGAAAAACTATCATTGCTATCTGGTCACCCTTCATAATGTTGTATCCATGAAATAGAATTTTGTGCACAGTGGTAGACATTCTATACCAAGGGTAATTTTTTACGAAGATTTCTGAAGTTTTTAGGCAATACAACTTGAATTTTTTGGTATCTATGGTGGCAGTAGTGCTGGAGAGAGCAAGGAGTATTATATAGAATCGATATATTCGATTTTTGTGTACTCCAGTGACTTCAGAAGATATCTCAAAATTTCGAAAAAAAGTTCGTGGTGTATTTCCGGTATTGGAGGTGTCATACCCAGGTTTTGGCATATCTGCTATTAAACCTAGTCTTCTTCGAAAATTTTGTTGAACCTCCTTTTTCTTATTATTAATTTTCACCTTCTCTTCATCGCATCTGCATATTGGCAGCTTATAAGAGATATGAAGTACACACTCAAAAAACCTTATCCACGCATGCAGTGTTGATTTTCTTAAGTCAATGTATTGCTTTTGGCTAATATCTTTATTTAAACATACTGAAATTTTTTTTAAAGCCCTTCCTAAAATAATGCTAAAAATCAGTCTATTTTTGATTACAAAGTTTTTGTTCTCAATTCCAACTCTGTAAATCCTGGACTTTCCGTTTGAGCAATTACATAATTGGATTCTTGTTTTATTAGTTCAGTTGTCTCTTTTGCGAAAAATATTTTTAGGGGCGTGCAATATTTTGGAGAAGATGCTGTTAAGCTTTTTCATAAAACTAGCATATTTAAATCATCTATATTTCCACATACAAGTTGTATAGGCACAATTGAAATTAAATAAATACTAGCATCTAAAATCGTTTCATCCTCAAATATTTGCATGTATTCTGATTGGGTGGAAGTACCATCACAGCCCCATTTGGTTATCACATACAAATGTTTCCTCTCATTTCCTAACAAAGACGTGAATACATCACCATGAGCCTTCATTAATCTCTGAGCAGTATGATCTAGTCAATTTCGAAGAGGAATCGAACCTGAAGATTCCGTTACAATTAAATTTTCGGGATAACCTTTCTTCCTAGATTCTGCGACTGCTTCATAACTAGGATAAATAATACAGTTGTGTTCATTTGCTGACTGTCTCATGAAATTATATTGATATACGTATTTGGTGAGCTGGGCTCCTACAACAAGTGCTAATGCCTCATCAGACTTATAGGAAATATAGGATTGTGCAATCTCTCCACTCTCTAAAGATTGCTTTAAAATTTTTGCGGTAGATGGCTTTCCCTCTATTTATTTCGCATGAAATAAATAAAAAATAGCGATCACTTGCGAAAGCTAAGTAAACTCTACTGCGAAGGCATACCACTGGCAGTAGGGTGGTTATATGTATGATTAACATGCAACTTGATCGTGATGATGACATCAGGAGGACGGAAAAAATACTATGAATCATAAGCAACGATAATAACAGCGTAACAAAAAAAAATTCTCCCCAGTTATCTGACCAGCCACCCTTCTTTTCTCGTACTTCAGCAGCAGCGCCATGGTGTAGTGGTAAAATCATTGCTAGTCACGCTGCAGATTCACGGTTCGTATCCTGATGTCAAGAATCATCTATTTATTTCGTATGAAATAAATAAGAAAGTTAAGTCAACTCTACGGCGAAGGCATAACACTGGCAGTAGAGTGGTCATATGGCTAAAATGCAACTTGATCGTGATGATGACATTAGGAGGATGGAAAAAAATACTGTGAATCATAAGCAACAACAATAATAGCAAAACAAAAATTCTTCCCAGTTATCTGGACGCCACCCTTGGAGTTTAATACCACCTGAGTTTCAAACCAACTACACCAATCTGCCTTTCTCTCCGTCTCTTCCCCTTTCCACAAAACGCTCGTGTCCTAAAGATTAGTATAAGGGTATTCATATCCCCTTTAACTCGTGCAAATTATAAAAAAAATAATTCAGAAAACTACAGAACAGAAAATAAACTTTTAAAATAAATTAATATTCAGGCTGGATTACGATGGATTTGATACTCTTGCACTCATTGAAATTAACATTTAGTGAAAACAAAACACATTTTTCGCACACATCTTGCAATAAGTGTTAATTGTACAAAAATAACGGTGACATTTAATTTAGCATTAACACAAATAACTATTTACATCTAGGTTGGAGTTTATGTATACATACTGTGTACGAATGTTCAATGCCCAAATCACATGGAAAACCGAGAGAACATATTCCCCCAGAAATTACCCAATTAATTAAAAACGATGCGATTTCCGATAAATTATTTATTGATGTTACCCGCCGCGTGTGTTTAATCCACGTGAATGAGACGACAGTTAAGCATAACAGAAATACCTATCTCCAAAAAAATAACTCAAAGAGAGTTCTAATGAGTCATATTACATTAAGCTTGAGTTTAAATTAATAGTAAATAATGTAAGTGATCCATAGAGTAAATTGCGGTTGTTTACAAATGTAGCAAAAAGAAAAATTATACAATGCATATTGTTATAGTTGTGGTTAAAATAAAAACACTTTTATCAGAAGTAAAACCATTCTCAAACATTCCGCCGCCCCTGGAACAACGTTTCAGGACACAGGTAAGATTGCCAGTTTGTGGATTGGTCGAACTAAATTCCCGGTAGCCGTTTTTAAAGTCACGACTCGAACGTGATTGTCCTTGCCTGGATGAAGGTTGATAACTCGACCCACTTGCCAGGGGGCAAATTCAAATCTTTGATGACGACTAGATCGTTGAGTTTGATATTAGCCTGAACCTGTTGCCAACGTGGTCGATGTTGTAGTGATGTCAAATATTCAATGTTTCCAATACCCTTGGACCTAAGATTGCAACATTTTGTAGGCTGATAAGCTATTCATTGGTATGTACTTCTAAGGTTGGCTACGGAACAGCAGCGTATGACTCACCTAGAAAGAAATGAGCTGGGGTTAGTGTGTCTAAGTGAGTGTCCGATATTTGGCACAATGGCCTTGAATTTAAAATCGCTTCGATTTGTGTTAGCAGCGTATAGAATTGCTCGAACGTCAAAACATCAGTCCCTAGTACTCTGCGAAGATGTTGTTTGACGGATTTTACTCCCGCCTCCCACAACCCGCCGAAATGTGGTGCGGAAGGGAAATAAAATGCCAATATATTCCATCGCGAGCAAGAGATAGCAAGCGTGCGGATCCACGAAAGTTCGTACCATTATCCGAATAAAGATGCGATGGTTTTCCACGACGCGCGACAAACCGACGGAAAGCTGCGAGAAACGCATCTGTTGTTAAGTCACTCACTAATTCAAGATGGTTGGCTTTAGTCACTAGGCACACAAAGAGAGAAATTTAACCTTTAGAAAATGTGAACTTTTGACCTGACTTAACCTTTAACGATATAGGCTCGGCATATATCGTTATATGGTATTAATCCTTTGCGGTGGTAAATTGCCCATCAGTTGGGTTATCGTAGCCTTTCTCTGTCGAAAGCAACGGACACATTCATGATTAATTCGACGAACCAGGTTTCGGCAGCCGATGACCCAATATTCTTGCCGAATGAGGACAAACAAAGTTGATATCCCCGGATGCAGGAAGCGATGATGCGCGTCGAGGACAATTACCCTTGTTATACAGTAACCCTTAGGTATAATTATCGGATGCTCAGAGTTGAAAGATTATTCTGCTTGTTGAATTCTGCCACCAACTCGTAGAATACCTTCGGTGTCTAAAAAGGGAAAGAGATTAAGAATTTTACATTTTCTATCGAATGAACCTTGACTGCGATACGATTTCAGAAAATCGCCGAAGCACCGATCCTGTAACCATTTAATGATACTTATTTTAGCGCTGTGTATCTCATGCGGGTCCAAGCAAAGTGAAGAGTCATATGCCAGCTTACGACATCTTCCAATATAACGATATATTCTTGCTACTGTCCTAATGAGTACGTGCCAATATGGATGTTCATCGTTGATTGCTATGCATGATTGCGTGGTTACCTTCCTTTCTTCATCTTTGCAGTTGGGATGTTCTTCAAATTCACCCTCCGTAGGCCATTCATCAGTTCCTGTTCGAAGCCAATGTGGTCCTGTCAACCAAATAGGATGTTCGAGCAGTTGCAATGGTAGTATACCACGAGAGGCACAATCAGCTGGATTGGATTCCGATCGAACGTGGAACCATCTATTTCTGGGAATTGCGCTAAGAATCTCCGATGTGCGGTTGCCTACGAAAACATTCCAACGACGAGGGGGAGATAAGAGCCACGTTAGTACGACCTTCGAGTCTGACCATGCATAAACATCCATAAAGGTTATATTCAGGGATCTTTGAACGGCAACGAATAGTCTAGCTTGTAAAACAGCCGCACAGAGCTCTAAGCGAGGGATACTCAATTGCGTTAAAGGGGATACACGCGTTTTCGCGGCGACAATGTTCGTTTTGATGAGCCCATTAGGTAGACTGTAGCGTGAGTAGATCACTGCAGCATATGCGGATGCCGACGCGTCGGAAAACCCATGCAATTGGAATGAAGCCTTTGCGAGACCAATTGTTCTGGGTACTTTAACCTTTGTTAAGATTAGTAGTTCAGTACGGTACCTGCTCCGTGGAATTACGTCATTCCAGTCTAATTTCCATAACTCTTGGAAAAGGACTTTTAAGAGCACGACCGACGGAGCGAGGAACCCGAGGGGATCAAATATGCGAGCTACGTCCTTTAGAATTTGGCGTTTTGTGATTGGTTCATTGGGAATGTAATTTAAATGATAACTGAATATGTCACAGTTCGAATTCCAATATAACCCGAGCAATTTAGTCCATGAATCTGCGTCTGTGTCTACTATATTTACAAGAGGAAACGAATTTTTGTTTGGAAGTAGGTCGGCACAGTTGCTCTGCCACTTGCTCAGCTCCATTCCGCATTTGGAAAGAAGTTCTTAAAGATGGCTTCAGCTAACG
Organism: Pocota personata; assembly: GCA_963082735.1. Taxonomy (NCBI): domain Eukaryota; kingdom Metazoa; phylum Arthropoda; class Insecta; order Diptera; family Syrphidae; genus Pocota; species Pocota personata. The sequence continues at coordinate 76,529,040 of OY720431.1, forward strand.
TATTGGCGCCCGAAACAACGTCATCCACGTAAAAATCATTCAGAATAATTTCCGACGCTAGTTGTTCTAAAGCTCTGACCGAAAGAAATGGAGCACATGATGTTCCATACGTAACAGTACGTAGTCGAAAATGTTCCAATGGGTCCGAAGTTGATTTTCTCCAAATTATTCGCTGAAAGTCCCAGTCCTTTTCTGAGATCCAGATTTGGCGAAACATTTTAACAATGTCTGCAGTAAAAACAAATTTATGGCGACGAAATCTTAAGCAGACAGCAAAGAGATTTCGTTGAATTGGTGGACCTACCATAAGCGAATCATTCAAGCACTGTCCGCAAGTATCTTTGTACGATCCATCAAATACGACCCGAAGTTTTGTGGTTGCGCTGTCTGGCATCAGAACAGCGTGATGAGGAAGGTAAAAAACATTGGACGTTGCAATATCTGCGGGAGGAATTTTCGACATATGTCCTAATGCCAAGTACTCGCTGGGAAACGATGAATAACTTTCAAAAAGCTGTCTGTCTTTGGAAAATTTCTTCTCCATTGATTTTAGGCACGAAAGAGCTCCACTGAAGGTATCAGAAAACTTTGGGGGTGACTTAAATGGGAGATCGACGATGTATTTACCATTAGAGTCACGGCGATGAGTTTGGAGGAAGTGCTCTTCGATTTTCCTATCGTCGTCAGACATGAACGATTTGGGATCTACTTCCTCAATCGTCCAAAAGGATTGCAAAATTGCGTCAGTGTCTAAGATTGAATGATGAGCACTGATGCTTGGTTCTGTGTTAGATGTTAATGTTCCAGCTACAACTCAGCCGAAAATGTTTTTTTATGCTATTGGGAGCCCACTTTCACTACGGATGATGTTTCCCTGTAAAGTTTCCCAAACTATATTAGCTCCTAGAAGAATATCAACTGAGCCCGATCTGTTAAACGATGGATCAGCCAAGTCCAGATGGTATAAGTGATCGCAATCCTCAGTGGAAAATGAGTGAGTTGGTAAATTAGCAGTAACGCTCGATAAAATATAGGTATCGACTGAGATACTAAATAAATCGCAGCGTGAATGAATCACCAACGATGCAAGGCCTCTGGATGTACCAGCTTTGGTAGATCCAATACTGCTTATTGGTATACGAGCATTTCTTCAATTTCTTCAAAGTCCAAGTCGTTGAACGCATGACTCGGTTACGAAGAAACCTGTGAGCCTGAATCTAAGAGCATACGGACTGACTGGTATTTGCCGTTGATATCTAAAACCTTGCCCATGGCTGTCGGTAGTAAGGTTTGTGGGATACGATGTGTTATGTCGATCGAATGATTGTTAACTACATAATCTGCTGCCGCCGACGTTGAAGGAAGATTTTAACTATAACGAGGGGTAAAGTCTTGAGATTGGTTTGGATTACGCGAATTGCTATGAGAAGTATTACCCGAATGAGTAGGGGTTGTGTCGACATTGTGCGCTAAGCTATGGTGACAAGTGTTGCAAGATCTCCACCGGAACTTCAACTGACAACAAGCTGAAGAATGACCGCTCATTAGACAATTAAAACAGAGTTTGTTCGATTTAACGAATTCCCTCCAAAGGTGTACTTCCATTGCGAGAAACTCTGGACATTGAGAAAGCACATGTGGAACGTTGCACTTGGCACATGATATACTTGATGAAACATGCATACTTTTTACCACAGGATTCCTAGATCTGCTTCCCTCACGAAGATTTATTTTGGAACTTTCCAATGCCTCGAACCGACGTTCCAGGAAGTCTAAGAATTGGTCAATTGAAGGAGTGTCCTCAGTTACGCTATCTTTTGACCACGCCTGGTGAGTTTCGGAGTCCAGTTTGTTTAACAAAATGTAGATAAGCCACGGATCCCTATCCAATGAATTTATCGAGGTTAATCCCCAAACTATATCATCAGCTCCGTCAGATATCTTACGAAGAAGACTGATGTTAGCATTATGCATGGATGGTAGTTACATAAACACTTTTATGTAACTACCAATAACATATCGAGGTCTGTCGTTCCGTTTCTCTAGTCTTGTCCATGCCTGTTCATATGTGGCATCACATACAGGTAAATAGTTAAGGAGGTTTAACGCTTTATTACGCAGACAGGATTTGAGGAAATGGAACTTCTGCATAGGCGTTAAGTTGGTTTTATTCTGTACAGCACCCTCAAACATATCCCGAAATGCGGGCCAGTCGCGGTAATTTCCAGAAAATGGCTCTATCCGAGTTTTAGGCAAAAAGAAATCCGTATTTTTCGAAGAAGTACTCGATTTATTTAATATCTCGACTAATACCTGTTGTTGGTCAGCTAACCTGCTCACGACGTCCTGGCTTTTTCTAGCGTTTTCGCGTTCTCTAATAGCAGACAACAGTACTGATTTTACAACTAAGAATTTAGCCTCAAATTCTTCAAAATCGGGGTTGGGATCAATGTATCTCTCAATTTCCGCGAATTCGTACATTTGGTTTTGGGTGGAATTGAATTCGTTCCATAACTCCATTGTCTTAGTTAGGGGCACTTCGAGATCGATTAGTGGAACCTTTTCATTGATCGATTCTGTGTAAGTCGCTAATTTAGTAAGTGAACTCTTAATACGGCCACGTGTTAGGCGGAGAGCAGAGAGGAAAGCTTTGTTCATATCGCTAATCGATTATAATTTGTATTTAGGACTTTAACCAACGATGATAAAATGCCCTTAGTCGCACAACGAGAAGCACTAGCACAATAAATTGTTCTCTTGCACAAAGCGCAGTACAAATCAATTTATATTATATTTGCATTAAATACACGTGGTGATTCACGAAATGGGTATAAGAGAAGGAAATGAGAAATTGAATAGTGAGGTAGATATCCGGCTCGAATTTGGACCAAAAAAATGTGTACGAATGTTCGATGCCCAAATCACATGGAAAACCGAGAGAACATATTCCCCAAGAAATTACCCAATTAATTGAAAACGATACCATTTCCGATAAATTATTTATTGATGTTACGCGCTGCGTGTGTTTAATCCAAGTGAACGAGACGACAGTTAAGCATAACAGAAACACCTATCTCCAAAAAAATAACTCAAAGAGAGTTCTAATGAGTCATATTACATTAAGCTTGAGTTTAAATTAATAGTAAATAATGTAAGTGAGCCACAGAGTAAATTGCGGTTGTTTACAAATGTAGCAAAAAGAAAAATTATACAATGCATATTGTTATAGTTGTGGTTAAAATAAAAACACTTTTAGCAGAAGTAAAACCATTCTCAAACACATACATTAAATAGATTGAGGCCCAAATCACAACACACTTTTAATTTACAATTAGACTTATATTCACCGACGAGGCAACCCTCCCGTATGGATAGTGTTAAGGAAACTCGATCCATCCCACTAAAAAAAAAGAACAGAATGGTCGTTGATTATAGCAAACTGAATTCTATTACAATTCCAGACAGATACCCTATACCAGAGACTAGTGAAGTTTTATCCCATCTCAGCCAGAGTAAATTGTTGTCAGTTATTGACCTCAAGAGCGATTTTCACTAAATTCCGCTCAAAGAATCAGAATCGAAAGAACTCACGACGATGCCTCTCGGTTTAAAAAATAAGATATTGGTAAAATATGTTATAGATGACATAGGACGGTATTTCAAACTCTGGAAAATGCAAAAATTAAGGTCCAGTTAGATAAATGTACAATACTTTCCTTAAAAACGAGGTAATATTCCTAGGATTTGTCATTTTCTCCGAAGGTATCAGAATGAACCCAATGAAAGTTGAAGCAATACTGAATTTGCCATGCCCCAAAACGTTGAAGCTTCTTCAATCCTTCCTCGGGCTTTCAGGGCACTACCGCTGAATTATTAAGGGATACGTCAACACAGCAATGCCCCTTACAGTCCTCTTAAGGGGGGAAGGCGGATCAATTTCGAAGAATATTTCAAGCAAAAAGACAGTGCATCTAAACGATGAAGCGATTGAAGCTCTCAGTCAAATTTAGAATTCTCTATTTTCTGATAACTACGCTACTGGAGCAGTCTTGGAGCAACGACCTACGCGCCCAATGAGAAGGAAATTTTCGCGATCATTTGGTCGTTGAACTCCCTTCGAAATTTCTTATACGGATCTTGTAAGGTCAAAATATTCACGGATCATGTGAAAATGAGAAGATATAAAGCCATCGTCGAAGAATATGACCATGAAATCCACAAACCTGGAAAAACTAATGTCGTGGTAAACACTTTGTCAAGACCCCCCGCGACGTGGAAATGTGAATTCGATGGTTGTTACGTAGCAGCTCATCACATCATCTTATTCCTTCCATGGAAATGCCAATAAATGTATTTCGTAATCAACTCATTCATACCATAAATTATAAAGACCGTTTCCAAAATTCACTCAAAATTCATCTTACACGAAATAGAATTTGAAATAGAATAATAACTGGGGAAGAAGTCATGGGTTTAATTCAGGAAATTTATCTTCTATACTTTAACAGCTACAGATTAAGATTCATCCAAGTGCAAGTCGAAGATGTAAGAAACGAATTTGACCAAGAGAACATCATTATAGAAACTCACTCCATCCTACTATAAAGAGGATGGATTTCTATCGAAATCAACCGTTACAACCAACCCAAATCAATTCGATAAAATTAGACTTGATACAATTGAGCAGCTACGAGCTAAACAACAGAAAGACCTCGAATATCATAATAAAGATAGAAAACCACAGAAAGACTACGAAATCGGCCAAACAATACACACATGTCAAACATCATAAGCAGTTCTAAACTAACAGTCAGGTATATAAAAGAAATCATCCGAGAAAACAAACCCTAAGTTATTATAACATTTGCTGAATGCCGATCAAAAGCAAATGCGAAAACGATTTTCGCGGCAATCTTTGGACCGATTCAATAGGGATCCGACCGGTTTTGTGCTGCGATTTGTCACCATAGAGGAGACATGGGTCCACCACTACACGCCAGAAATGAAACAGCAGTCGAAGCACTGGGTGGAAGCCGGTGGTTCAGCGCCAAAGAAATAGAAGTCGATCGCATCTGCCGGAAAGGTCATGGCCAGTGTTTTGGGATGCGAAAGGGATCCTGTTAATTGATTACCTTGAGAAAGGCAGAACAATTACAGGCGAATATTACTCCAACCTTCTTGACCAGCTGGATGCCAAAATTCGCGAGAAGAGGCCTGGCTTGAAGAAGAAAAAAAATCATCTTTCACCAGGGCAATGCACCTGTACACAAATGTGCGTTGGCGATGGGAAAACTGCGGATTTGGGGTACGATCTGCTCGGCCATCCCCCCTATTCAATTTGGCACCCACAGACTACCATCTGTTTCCAAACTTGAAGAAATTTGTTTCTGGGAAGCGCTTCGCATCCAATGCAGAAGTTGAGAGGGCCGTAGATGAATAATTTTACAGCCATCCAAACTCTCACTTCCGAGAAGGAATATTTAATTAATTTAATTAATTAATTTAATTCACTTTCATTTTAAGAAAATATTTTACATTGGTTATATCTTTCCGCGAAGCCTTATAAAGGCTTTTCTGCAGAAGATCGAGTTTCAAAAACTTGTAATGAATTTTAGATAGCAAGCTTAGTTTAACAACATTTCTACATTTCATTAATTAAAAGAAAGAAACAATTAACTGATGTTTACAAAAAACAGTTTTATGGAAGTGGATTTGAAAATTAGCTACGTATTTGAATTTGTGTTGAGAAAAAAGTTCTTTATGTTTTTTTTCCTAGTTTTTATATTTGTAATATTTTTTAGTTCTTGTGGAATTGTATTGAGGACCTCTGGTACACTGCATTTCAGCTGCCTTTTCCCGTAATTATTGCAGAAACGGGGCTCTTGAAGCATACCTTGTGCCCGCCTTCTGGTGTTGATACCATGTTGAATTGGTGTTATGAACCGAGTGTCGTCATAGTACTCCAGTATAAGGGTCATCTTAAAAATATCTTCTACTGGAAGAACTTTAAAGCGTTCTTGTTCAAGAACATTTCGCCGATTATCTGCACTTATCTTTTTCAATGCGGTGTTTTGTAGTTTTTTTACTTTTTCTATGTGTATTTTAGAAGCATTACCCCATGCAAGTATTCCATACCTCAACTTCGATTCCACTAGGGCATAGTATACTTGTCTCAACACGGACGTTGTGGCATGGAACTTTAGATGGGTAAGTGCATATAAAGCGTTTTTAAGGCTCATGCGCAACTCATTGATATGCGTGTCCCACAGAAAATTGCTGTCAATGATTACTCCCAGATATTTGTAGCTCTCCACTATCTCAATTGGACAGCTAGTTGAGCTACTGCAGGAATCATTTCTAAAAAGAATTTGTTGTTGAGTAGCCTTGAACTGCGGACTTCGTATGTGCATCATTTTTGTTTTTAATGCGTTGATCGTTAGACCGTGATCATGACACCATTTCACCGCATTATCGAATTCCTCTTGCATAATTGCTGTTGCCGTATCCAAAGATCTGTGGCGCACCACTATCGCCGTATCGTCTGCATACGAAAATGGTATGGCCTGCTTGAATACTCGTAGCAGCTCGTTGGTATATAAAATGAAAAGTATTGGACCCAATTTTGATCCTTGAGGGACTCCATATTGCACGCATTCCTTTTGACTATATGTCTGGTTGATTTTTACACAGAAATGTCTGTTGTTCAAGTATTCTTTTAGCCAATCTGCCATCATACCTCTTATGCCAATGTTTTCCAGTACTTCTATTAGCTTATTATGGTTCAGTGTGTCAAAATGAAAATGAAATCCACGAACAGCACTAGTATATGGTAGCTTTTGTTTAGACTTTCGTTGATACAATTGGCAAATTCCCCTAACAGTTTACCAGTACTTTTATTTTTCTGAAAGCCGTACTGGCTTGGGTTTATGAGGGAATTTTTGGCGATGAAATCTTGAAGCCTCTTTGTTACGACCTCTTCAAGACACTATCGGCAATATTGATATAGGTCTGTAATTGTTGAGCTCACTTTTGGTACCTCCTTTATATATTGGCCTAACAACAGCGGTTTTCAAAGTTGCAGGGATTTTTGCTTGGTTTATGTTAAGATTCACGAATTTGCATAATATTGGGGTGCATATGTCCACATGTCTTTTTATATCCCCGGCTCTTATGCCGTCCAAACCTGGTGACTTGCTATCGCTGAGCGAAAGAATTATTCTTCGTATTTCCGAGAAACTTGTTTCTTGTACGAATACTGATCTGGCTAATCTTGAACTTGTATGTGTCGATGTAACGGCATCGCATTGATGGATAATGTTTTTTATCTGAGTGCCAAAATTGTTTGCAAATGCACTAGCGAGCTTATTCAGACACATTTTGCCAGAGAAGTTCTTTGTTACAGTTTCATCAACTCCAGGCTTTTTCCTTCCCAGTATTTCGTTTATAAGACTCCATGTTTTACGCGGGTGAGATCTGATTTGGCTGAACTTGGTTTTATAGAAAAAGGATTTTTGAGCCATTATTTCCTTGTTTAGTTTGTTCCTGAAAGTCTTATAGTCCAGTTCGTAAGATTTGTTCAGTCTGTTGTTTTTCCATCTTCTGTAAAGTTCGTCTCTTCTTTTACATTTGTCGATTAATTCAGTAGACATCCATGGGTTAAACTTTCTTCTACTTTTCATTTGTTTGTTAGATGTAGCTCCATCATAAATATATGTAATTTTATCATGAAGTTTCTGATAAAGTGATACAGCATCACTTTCATTAATGACTTCATCCCAATTTGTTTTTGCAATTAATTCGTTAACCTTTATGTTAGATATATAGGACAAGCTGACTGTATTTTCTTTAACAGCAGATTTATGACTTGCTGAATTAATTTGGTTATTCATATCATTGGTTAAGATGTGGTCAATCGTTGTTTTGGATCCTGTGTTCGGGTCTACCCTGGTATACTCAGTTATCACGTTAATCAACCCCTGTGACGCCAGCATCTCCAGGTATTCTTTTACACCATATAAATCCAAATCATTCACATAGATGTTCATATCACCCATTACCATAATCTCGTCCATTTTTCCCAGTTGTCCAACGTTGTTTCCGAATTCTGCAATAAACGCTTTTCGGCTGTAACCTGGTGGTCTGTATATCCCTATTACATACTTATACTTATTATCTTCTTTAATTTGAATTTGTATATTTTCATACGACACACTTTCAGAAGTTAATCGTACATATTGTATGTCTTTACGTATTAACATCAGGATTCCACCTCCTCGACGTTTATCTCTATTCAGAAACTCCGCTTGGAAACCATCTATACTGTAATGTCCTTTTTCTTCTTCATCTATATTAGTTTCAACTAATATTATAATTTTTAACATATTGATGAAGTGTCTAACGTTAAGGCAAAAATCATTCCAATTCTTTCGCAATGATCTTATGTTAAAACTAAGGCAGCAACATTTGTCTTTTAATTCATTTGATTTGATGCCGCTAAAACCACTAATTACCCTACAATTTAAATCAACAAATACTTCATTCGACTCCATTTTGGTATAAAGAGTTTTGTGTTTCTTTTTGTTTACACACAATGCAGTTATTGAGTGCGAGTAATTTTGCTCACATCGGCAACAGTACTTATAAGAATTGGCTGCGTACTCTCATTCCGCCTAGCAAGTATTCTTCCCGCACTCTCCCACAGAAATCTCCAGTTTTCCTGTCTCGCTCTCTCCTTTGCCATCCACATTAAGTGTTTATTGTGCTTTGTCAGCTGATTGTTAATGTAAACCGTAGCATCAGGCAAAGCTGCACTCACGCTGTTTGTTTTTTGCATGACAGTTTTCAGTTTTATGGAGCGAGTGGAGCGCGTTTGTCTCATAAACTGCATTTTCTTTATGCTGGACGCAAATGTTGCAATTATCGTCGATTTTTCGGGATTTTTTGATTTTGTTCGGTATATGTCAGTGATGTCGGTGTCGTTGATCTCACAGTTAACAGTTTTCCCTATTCCCTTTACTACCTCTATCAAGTTTTCTTGTGGAGTAGGGGGAACATTTTTAATGTCAATATTGTTTTTGATCATTTGTTGCTCAAGTGTGTTGATCTGTGTTTGCAAATTTTCAATTATGACATCTTTTCTTTTGTTGGTTTCTTTCATGTCATTTAGTTCTTTTATGATGTTGTCCATAAGGTCATTGTTTTTTCTCATGTTTGTGTTCAGTTCTTCGTACTTAGCGGCAAGGAAATCACAGCTTGCTGCAATTTCTTTAACTTCCCCTCTCAGAAGACGGATTTCCGCTATAACAGCTGAGTTGTTGTCAGTTGGGATGGTGTTAGTTGGATGACCGGGGCTGCAGAGTTCACGGATTCTTTTGGACGGTTGTTCCTTCGTTGCCTGGGGAACAGGTATTACCACATTGCTGGCTGCAGCTGTATATTGGACATCTCCACAGTTCCGGCATGTTTGGCACTTCCATGTATCCCTTCTCGTGCCCATGGTTCTCCACGACTTTTCGGTGACCGTAGTGCAATCAAAGTGGAGCTTTCGCTTGCACGACGAACACACAGCAAAATCGCCTTCGACGGGAAGGTGTTCACCGCAATAACCGCACACATACATTATTACAGGGGAATTCAAGTTTAAAAAAAAGACTGCTTTATATTAAAAATTGAAAATAAAGGACAAATATATACTCTCTTGTTTTAGCAACACTTATTTTAATAAAAGTCACTGTCTTTGGATTGTTTGCTTATTACTTTGGAATATATTAAACTTTGAAAATAGGCAATCAGATTACTAATTCCTAGAGCGATTAAAAAAAACACGTCCAGTCACACTAAGCTTACTCTTTCCGATGAATACTGATGTTGGAGAAACGCTGGACCAAGTGTGTTGAAGTCAAGGGAGATTATATAGAAAAATAAAATCATTTTTTATCTCAAAATCGCAGTCTTTCATTGTCATGCCGGGAACTTTTCAACTTGCCCTCGTACATAATCATAGATATTAATAAGTGCATCGGAGCGGGCTTGACTGAAAATTTAAATTGAAGGTGAGTCGTACTAGTAATTAGTACCCTAAATAACCCCGAAAATAAATTGACCTTGAACGACATCAAAAATCAAAATGTCAAATTTAATTTACAACGTACACCGCCACCAACCACTAGTAAGATCACAATGGCACCAGTGAGCAAAAAGCGGCTAATGTATAGACCTCCCGAATACCTGGATAACAATCGGCGAACAACCTGCCTACAGTTGACTTAAAACTCCTGATATAAATATGCCAACAAAGAATGACATTGCGAATATCAGCATAGAAATCCAAATGTTGCGGCAAAATAATGAGGCACTACAAACTCAAGTCAAACAAATGGAGAGGCAAACGAAAAGAATGTCGTTGTGCACATTCCAACTAAAAACGGAGTGGACAGAGCACCGATTCATCCAAGGTCACTTCCTTGCTAACTCTGGGGATTGGAACTAAAGTTACAAATGTCATCGTTGAAATGCGGAGTAAAGCTGACGCCAATGACGTAATTACAGCAGCCATGAAACTAAAATACGGTGGTACAGAGGTTTCTATGCATCCTGAATAAGATGCAAATTTGCGGTCATATGCTGCAGGTGGACGGCATACACTTTTACTTGGATAAAAACAACAATTTGCAATGCGAGAGTGATGAGGGAATGACGTTACTCCAGCAGTTGTCAGATGTGCAGCAGATGACAGTGACAGATTGTTCATCTCCAACTGAAGGTGACGGCACCAGCTGTCTGCCCGTCCCGCGTACATATGTACATATATGTTAATACAATTATTAATAAGCGTTTAGAGTCATTAAAGTTTAAAATATTGACGTACAATATAACAGGATTAAGTAATAAGACATTATATTTTTTTTTTTTTTTTTTTCTTTTTTTTTCTCTTTTTTTTCGTGTTTTTATAAGAATAAAATATAAAACGCGAACCGAAATACAGCAAAAAGCTGTGCGCAACTTGTGCCCACTTCCAATGGAGCAATCAATTGAAAAATAATTTCGAAGTAACCGGTTGTGTTTTTGTCAATACGAAAATAATTTGCTTCGATTTTAACAAATTAGAAATAATATATTTTAACGATTTTGATACTATTAAATAGTGAAAAAAAGACAATTAAAACCCTATACCCTACCTTTGGGGTATTCCAATTATTATTATTGAAGGAAAGAAAAATAAGACAAAAGTGATCCGCGGCAAAATGACATCCCCTGAAAGGGGAGCGGGGGCGATGGATACGGCTGAAATTACACTCGAACAATTTATGGAAATATTCCAATTAGCAAAAAAATATGAACAAGAAGTATTATTACTAGAACAAAAAATAAAAGAAATGCAGGAAAGTGACAATGACTCCTCATTTAAAAAAATCGTTACAAAAAAAGAAAAACACCAAAAATTGTGACATCGTGCAGTGATCGCGAAAATCAATTTGTTCTACTAGACGTAGAACAAAATAATAATACAGGAACTACACAAGATGCACCCACAACTTCGACCACGCTCATTTCAATGATGAAATCAAGGAATCAAGCGAAAAGAAGACAACAAAAAGGGACTGTGAAAAATAACGGCTCAAGAGAACACAAAACAATATCAGACAGTGTGGGTGAAAAAACATCGGATAACACAACAGCACCAGTGGTAACAAAAAAAAGACACCACCTCCAATTAAAATATACAAAGAAGACAGCAAAACATTGTATAAATTACTAAAGGAAGAAATAGGTAAAGATAGTTTTAATATAAAAAATATAAATAGTAAAATTACTTTAACTGTTAAAGATAAGAATGACTGCTGCTATGATAGTTTTAATATAAAAAATATAAATAGTAAAATTACTTTAACTGTTAAAGATAAGAATGACTGTAGCAAAGTGAAAGAATTGCTTGACGAAGCAGGAACGGAATATTTTTCGTACACAAATAAGGAAGACAAGTTACAGTCATTCTTGTTAAAAGGTCTTAGTGTTGGCTTCAACCCAGATGAAATCTTGGAAAAGTTAAAAGCGCTAAAAATAGAAAACCTAAATTTTGTTGGGGCATTCAGGTATGCTACGGCGAACTCTAAGCGAGAAAATAGAGTCCTGCCTATTATAGCGGTACAGCTATCTTCGGATAGCACAGTACAGAACCTGAGAACTATCAGGTACCTAGAGGGGCATTTAGTGTCCTTCAAAAGAATTCGGAGGAACAGTGTCCTTCAATGTCATCGATGCCAGAGATTCGGGCATGCTTCTCCGAATTGTAAAATGATTAGGAGGTGCGTCAAGTGCCAAAATTCGCATGAGCATGGTGAGTGCCAGGTGCAAAAAGATGCGAGCAAGGAACAGCTATTTTGCGTTCTTTGTCAGAAGTCCGGTCACCCTTCCTCCTGGCGGGGTTGCGAAAGCTACAAGAGACTGGCAGATCGGCTTCAAGTAGTAGGGAATAGTGTTGGCACAAAAGCAGTCAGCCCCAATGCATTGCGCTCCAATACTGTTGGCTCCAACATTGTTGGGTCCAAAAGTATTGTGCGCCCTGCAAACGATAGTTTGCAAATACAAATTGACGGTCTTACCAAGACTGTTGCAGATCTGTCGGCGAAGGAAGATGCCCTTCTCAACATTTTCACTCGTCAAAATGACTAGGCCAAATTTTGCAACCCTCAAAATAGCTGCTCTCAATGTCAACTCTATTATCTCCCTTAGTAGGAGCGGTGACCTTCTGCGATTTGTGGTGGATCATAGACCCGATGTACTCTTTATGAGTGAAACAAAATTAAATGACAGGAATTACTTGGAATTCAAAAACTACGACGTAATACGGACAGATAGACGCGACTCAACAAGAGGTGGCGGTACGACAATACTTGTTCGAAAACCACTACGCTTCACAACGGTTGAACGGAGTGCAATTAGAAACTTTAGTTGTCTTGAGACAACCATTATCGCGCTGCCTCTCAGGAATAATGGTTGTCTGTATCTAATATCGTCGTATGCTGCGTCAGGAACCGTTACTCAATTTAAAGCCGAAATCGAAAAATTGTTCGAAGATCTAGGACTAGATAGTTTAAACAACTTTTTCGTCTTAGCGGGAGATCTAAACGCGAAACACCCGAGGTGGATGAACTCAAGGGCCAATGCTAGACGCATATTTCTAAATCGCTTTATTGAGGAAAACCAAATCGGGTATAAATTCAAGTTTTATAGCCCAGTTACACCAAGTTTTCCTTCTGGAAACTCTTATCTTGATATGATTTATGATAGCGATCACAATTCTATAGTTATGCCGGTAAAATTTGCTGGCGACTCCACGTTTAGCTTCGTAACGCAGCACGAAGTACCTAAATTGAATTTTAGGAAGACCGATTGGTGCAAATTCCAGCGTTGTGCCATCAGGAAATATAGGAATTGTATTTTCTCTTGTAGTATTCCTTGTAATAGGAATCTTACTAATGAAGAATGCGATTTTTATATCGGGAATCTAAATACGGTGGTATTACAAGCTATGGAATCGTCAGTTCCGAAAATAAAATCAAAAAATGACATCGAATGTTATCTAAATCGTGACATACAAACTCTACAAACCTACAAAAGTTTTTTAATCACTCAAATAAATCGAATACGTCGTCAGTTCCAAGAAGAATCGTCCAACATGGAGCTGCAAAGGTTGAAATCTCTCCTGAGAAATGTGAGGACACTGCTAAGCCAGCAGTTTCGGAATAGTGTCAACGATTACTGGCGGCAACGTGCCGAGAACATTTTGAAGTCTGACTCCAGGAATATGTTTCCTAAAATTAACCAAACCTTCAAGCCTCGTAGTACTGTCAAAATTCCGAAACTGAAAGTCTCACTGCCTTCTCAGTCGCTTCTGTCCCAGGCAGAGATTAATAGCCAACACTGCCCCATTATCGATAATCATTTTGTGATAGATAGTGCAATGGATAAGCTAAATCTGATCGGCTCTCATTTTGAGGCAATCCATGCTAGCGAACTCCCTAGCTGCAGAACTGGCGAAGTAAATGACGAATTGTTCAGATTTCACAATAGCGAAACAGGAACCCTTTTGAGATTTTCTGAGAGATTAAAAGCTGACCAACTCACAGCTGAACAGACTGACAACTACTTTACAACTTAGGCGAACTTACATACATATTCAGTCGACTGAATAATAAAAAGTCAAGTGGTTTAGATAACATTCCCAATATTGTCCTAAAGCATATACCGGACGAAATCATACGGCAATACTGCGTTTTATTTAATAATTTATTAAACAACTACTTCCCGAGTTATTGGAAAACATCGAAGGTTTTTCCAATAATAAAAAAGAAGAAGGATCCTTCTGATCCTTCCAACTATAGGCCAACCAGTCTCCTGCCTAATATTGGGAAGATCTTTGAAGTAGTTATTAGTAAGTCCATTTTGTTCGCGTGCGAAAGAAAGAAGATTGTACCGCGGAACCAATTTGGGTTCAAAAGAAATCATTCGGCGGTGCATGCTGTAACAAAACTGATTTCAGATGTTAATTGGAATCTAAATGCCAAAAGAAGTACAGCTGCCTGCCTAGTAGATATCGAAAAAGCCTTCGACACGGTTTGGATCGACGGGTTATTATACAAACTTTTACGATATGAATTTCCGAATCATCTTGTGAAGATGATTGCATCTATGGTGTACGAGAAGAAATTTGTTGTAACAGATAACGAAACACGACGACTAAAGTTTTTAATGTTACTAATAGCCTCCCACAAGGTACAATCACAGCACCGCTCTGATTTAATATCTACGTTTCTGAAATGCTCAGGGGCTTGGGTAATTCGCTAGCGTTTGCTGACGACGTTATTCTGTATGCAAGCGGTTCGAAAATTCAAAACATCCAAAGTGAACTCCAAAACAACTTTGATAAGCTTGAAGTATTCTGCTCAGAATGGAAGCTGAAGATAAACGAGGCTAAATGTGAAACCATACTGTTCCGCACCCCTGTAAGACGCGGTAATTCAGATTTGAGACGTAATTGGAAAAATCTGCAAATAACGAGCTCCAGTGGTCTTCGCATTGAGTCGAAGATGGTTGTGAAGTATTTAGGTGTCCATTTAGACAAGTTTTTGTACTGCAATGAGCACGTAAATATACAGTTACAAAAAGCAAGGGCGGCATTTATGTCGCTCAAACGTCTTTTTTACTGTAACTATCTAAGATCCGATGTGAAGATCATATGCTACCAAGCCTTCATCCGTCCAATTTTGACTTATGCGAGTCCAGTGTGGTGGAACATAAGCCCATCGTATATGGAGAAGCTTCGGTTATTTGAGAGGAAATGTCTTCGGGCATGCATGCGGATGTACAGAAGCTCACATTCTGACTTTCGGCATCACGTCTCTAATAAGAGGCTATTGGATTCTTCCGGTGTATCCAGAATCGACAATGTCATTCTGGATCTTGTAAGGAATCATTTCGCGCGGTCAGCAAACGTTACGGAGAACGAACTTGTGTCGGGCTTGTTTTACCCTAATCCTGGGTATTCCAGAAATACTATGGAGAGTGGATACATTCCACCGGAGGCATTTTTACATCTGGATGCACACGGGTACTTATCAGATTCAACGAACGTGCCAATTATTTATTATCTTGCTAGAAGGGCGACAGATAAACGCATTCTTTATGAACCTATTGAGTCTGGTGATGGAAATGCTGACCTAAGATACTGCGTTAGCATACCTGAAAGGGATATAACTAACGCTGAAAGGTTTAATCGGGACAAATACTGGTGGCTCGACTGGGTTGAAGCCAACGTTTAGGCTAAGTAGGACTGGGCCCTGACATGTGATCTCTGGTTCGCCGATGCAGTGGTTAAGTAAATGTACTCACCATTTGCTGGACATTCGTATCGACGGTCTGGAGATCGCATATCAGGGCCCAAACGTACAGTAGGATAGGTTAGTGTAAGTTAGTTTTAGTTATTTCACTTCCTTATTTAGTTTTTTTTTTATGATATATATATTTCTAAAAGGTTTTTCCACATTTTCCTTTAAAATAGAAAAAAGAGTGAAATATTGTAAATCCTGCATAAGGATAAAAAAAATATTTATATAAGATAGACTTAAGTTCGTATAAAAATCATAGTACAAGTATTGAGAACCTTGAAGGTCAGTTACTATAAATCATAAATATTGTTGTAGTTTTTAAGTTTATTTAAACCATGATGTACATTATAACGTTTCAGTGGATAAATAAACAGAAAAAAAAAAAAAAAAAAAAACCAATCAATTGATGAAGAAAATATAAAATGAAAGAACGAGACTGATGAAAACATGCTACGTGAAAGGGAAGGCGTTGGCTATACGAAAAACCTTCGAAGCAGAAAAATAACGCTGTTATCAACTGTGCTTTTGGTGCTTTTAATGGTACTAATATCCATAGCACAAACAAACGGACGAGTCGTCGTAAAAGAGAGTGATAATGACATTGCAATATAGTTTGAAGATATTGGGAGGTTCTGCACAATAAACACTTCTTTGAGTATTGTGCGGATATGTGGTATTAATAAAATGAGCAACATCTGTTAGACTTACTATAAAGACAGATTCGACCTCTAATAACTTAAAGCGAAACACCATAGAAATCCATCACCAATTTCGTGCACTTAAAGTTTTACATTATTCAGGAAAGGCCAACTGAGTTGAAGCAGAATCTGGCATAGTTGACATCGTATTTAATACAAGTTATCACACGATCGAACGTGTTCAAGACGTCTTATTGGATGTGTTACTAGATCTAAACCATGCAAAAGTAAATCTTCAATTTATAATGCCTAAACAATTCAATGATCAGCTGCAGGTTATACGAAGTAACCTACTGCTATATTTGAGTTTGCCTAAAGGATCTGTAGCAGACATGTACAAATTAGCAGCAGGTGGAAGTTTGAATGATTCACTAGTATTCGAAATACTATATTATTGCCTGTAACAGATATTAAGGAACTTCACTTATTCAATCTCAGTCTCTACTCCATATCTATTATAATATACGAGTATATCTATTATAATAGCAGTATCCTTATCCAGGGATACATTTTTCTCACTGGCGGAAATAGAGCTGATATTATGCAAGCCGTTGTTGCCTAGAAATATTTTTTGCACCCAGATGAATTCGTTGAATATTCAAGGAGACTCTTTGAATGGTTGTGAAATGTCTCTATTAAATCACAAAAAAGGATCACTATCTGAATGTAGAAAGAGAACGACTAGGTCGCACAAACTTGCTCCATATGTGCTGTTCGTTCAAATATTGCCTAGATTTAAAATGTATGAAAGGTTGAAAAAAACTGACAAAATATGAATTTCTGAAAAATGTGTTAAAAGTCCACGAAAATTGGTTGACCTTAGTCAGCATATCATACATTCGATATCTTACATATGTATCATATGTATATCGAAAATTGAATTTGTTGAATAAAATGATTTAAGCCTTAACCTAGATGTACCCATATTAGCAGAATCTCGCTGATAAGTAAGATACCATTATTTGGGTTTTTAGCGAAAACTGAGTGCGTAGTCCTCAGATATGAAATTCGAGGAAAATCGATCAACATCCCAATTAAAAAAATTTGATTTAAGATGACTCATATTTCGAATATAATAAAAAATTTATATAATAAATTAGGAGACCATCCCGGCATCGTTTCCGTCAAATAGGTTTTGGTGCATTATGTTGCATTCCTCACTTATTACGTTGTGCAGAAGTTGCCCCAGCTAGTGGATCGAGGTCACGTTCAGAAGTTTTATTACAAAATTATGCAATTCTCAATAAAATTGGATCAGTCATGTATAAGGTATGGCAAGAGTTCACAGAGATCGATGTAAGCGCATATAGTGAATGAATTAGTCAACTGGAGTCCTCTATCAACGGTAGCACTACACATACTGGTTTTACAAATAATAATGGCAGTACAGTTGCACTTTGAATATACCTATATAATACTTTCCTGGCATATGTATGTATATACCTATTAATAATAATAAAAGAGAAACTCTGTCATACAAATAAGAAGTCACTTTTTTAGTTATATGTACATACTCGTATGAACATATGTATATCATTCATGTGACTGCGTATTTAGATAGCTTACCCTAAAGTCTTGGAAAAATGTATCAGTGCTGCCGTCAAAGCTTGGCGATCAAGCTGGGCGACTTGCGGTGGTTCAGCTGGCGAAGACCGAAACACCCCTAAATGGTGATCCCATCGAGTATTCTGGTAAGATGCTCCTTTAAAAAAATAACATAACATTGCAATTAAAGAAAGCAAAAATGTATAGGTATACAAAAATAAACTAACCGTTTGCACGTCTCTGTGAAGCAGAGCTACTTGAATTGCTCCTTATATTGGTTTTACTATTAGATACCGCTTTTAATCGGGCTGGTACAACTTTTGCAGCTGAATCGCGAGCTTCAAATGTCATAACACATGAGGCGACAACTATAAATCCCCCAAAACCCATTACTATGGGACCGACATAAGACAAATTATTTAGATGAAAGCCTTTTGTTTCATTTTTCACTCGAATTGTAGAGTTTCCTCTTACTTCAGACCCAATTGAGAGTTGATCCGCGTAGTATCCTAAATTATGACTTAATTTGAAATCAGTTATCACAAAATGTTTTAACACTTTTACCGACAGTTGCCATTCCTGCTCCTAAAAGCATTAAAATCATTCCTAATATCAGTGCACGGCAGGCATGCCAGAGACATTTGGATGACATTTTGCCGCGCACCACTTGTACATTCCAAGTGGCTCCAGAAGCTGGATGGGCTCGCCTTAATTTTCCTAAAGAATGCTTCCTTCGTGTCGTACATTGTGTAGATATCCTTGAAGGCATTGCAAAATTTACACAGAATGCTTTCACAATTTAATACTTTTTAAGATTTCATTTTAACATGAAATATTTCTTTCGCAAAATAGTATATTTCCGTAATTGAAGCTAACAATGTTTGCTCTAATATGAAAGAAAGTCGTTGAAACCTAAGTCAAAGCACTGTGGAATGAGGCAGTGCTTAGAAAAGCATCCACCGGAAACACATACAAATCTCAAAACAAAATATTTGTTGTCAATTTCCACTTAACTCCAACATATTTATATCCGTGCTTATTTTCTTATCCATACACATTTATGTTCTAATTCATCTGTTGGCTTTTATTGGAACACATGTATGTATGTATGCACTAAGTATTCACAACAAATGGTATCCAAACAGTAATTTTCAAAATAAATATTCTATATGCAAGAATACTAATTTATGTGCAAAAACCGCACAAACTTTACAAATCTGCGTACACACGTCTAAACTAAGCAGCTTCAAATAAGCGTCTGATAACAATTTGTGGTGAAAACAATTGACACAGACCAACTTCTCTCTGAGGTTTTGTATATCTTACCTATATGGAGGCACCTTCATGTATACATACATTCTTGTAGTTGGTTGGGATTCAACAGGATTGTAGCCGAAAATTATTACAGAGAGTGATACCAGTCCAAAAAAGTTGAGTAAGCATATGTATAATACATATAACTTACTCAACTAGAAATTCTAATAATTATAACTCAAAAATAGAGACGACAGTATTAACATACACTCAGAATAAAATTTCTGCAGATTTCCTCACTTACGGAGAGAATGCTAACCAGAAATTCAACTAATTCTAGGTTTGCATGTGGTGGAACTGTTTACTGCGATCTCTGTTGCAGGGACGATGAACTAGGAGTATAGACGACGGTAAAAATTGGTAAACGGCGCATCAAAATTGGTGAAACTTACATATCTACATAATTATGGGATAACAAATTTTAATTATAGCATGTACAACCAAGCTCCAAATCCTGTACACAAACCTAATTTTTAATTTAGCTGTAATAACTATGTATCATACCTGGAAAATATTTCCATAAAAACAATGTAGAGCAGACCTCATCGTGGAACTTTTCGAATTCGGTTCGTTTGTGGAGGCGTATTCATGACTAGCCAATGATTATGGAAATGTATGTTGCTTAAAAATTGGTCAAGTACCTATTAAATCAATTTTATATTTTTTTTTTTACGCAATCATTTTTGGTGTTTTATACCAGACCGGTTATGTATAATATAGCACTAATTTAGTTATTTATTTATTTATTTAATTATTTAATTTCATTAAACAGAACACACAATCTCTAACAGACTAATTAGATATAATAAAGTAATAATAATAATATTGTAACATAATGTGGCATAATAACTACGCCCTCAAAAGATGCAACACATTCCGAAGTGTCTTTTCATTCGAGCATAATTTCACTTCGAAGCGTATTTTCATTCGAGGTTCGTGTCCACGGTTTGTGTCCACAGTTCGTGTTCATGGTAAGAGACGAATAATATCTAAGACAACGTGAAGGAATTAAGAGAGAATTATAACCGCAAGGGATTATTGTCATCTTGGAATTATTACATCAGAAGTTTCTTGTTCCAGTGGTCGAAGAATTTGCTAGAAGTTTCTGGCTATCAGAAATGTGGCTATATAAGGACAGATGGCGATCGAGGCAGGGCAATTGGTTTTCGAACCGCACGGAAAAGTGATAATAAGCGAAGTTGTAATTTTGTGATAAATTGAAAGTTTAGAGTAAACAAGAAGAAGTAATTAGTTTGGATTTGTGAATTAAGTAATTGAAAGGAGATAAAGTGATTTTAAGAAGAAAGAGACCTTGTAAGAAAAGAATTTGCGAAGAATAGTATAGTGTGAACTTGAATTGTTCTGTAGTCTAGAAAAATAAAGAAATAATCTCACAGAATATCATTTTATCTACTCGAGCCGTAGCTCGCATATTACAATATGGTTCAATATTCAATAATTTAAACAATTCTTTAACACTAATTTAAATATTAGCATATATATATATATATATATATATATATATATATATATATATATATATATATATATATATATATATATTTATGTAAACAATTAACATTAATCACCATGAGGCTGATCTAAAATTACAATAAGTTGATTTTTGAAGCAATGCCTAGAACAAGTAATAAATAAATCAATTTGTGTTATAATAGAGTTCACCTCTTTGATGCAACGAGCAATTGGCTCATTTCCGGCATAAATAGTTCTATGAATATGTTCACGGAAGTGAAATTGACTACGAAGAAGTCGCGAAGGTGGTAGGACACTGAATTTGACTGTGAATTAAATCTCTTACAAACATAGTAGAAAAGTATTTACGACGACATTCAAGAGTATTTATATTTATTAAAGAGCACCTGGTTTTATAAGAAGGCATCTCAATTTCCCAATTCAATTAGAGAACCATAAATCTAGTGAAACTTTTTTGTATTCTTTTAATTCTATCTGAATGTAAGACAAAAGACGGATTGCCTTCGCAAAATCAGTAAAAATCACATCCGTTTGCCAAACCTTCTCAAAATTTTTTTACAACTGAATTACAAAAAATTGCCAAATTAGTGGAAGGAGATCTTCCCTTCATAAAACCGTGTTGATTATTTGATAAAATATTTTTAACAAGAAAAGAAATCTTGTTGCAGATTATCTTTTCAAATAGCTTTGGAATTGATGAGATTTTACAAATAGGTCGATAATTGCAAACATTTTGTTTAGATACAGACTTGTGAATCGGAATAATGTGAGATGTTTTCCAAATATCTAAAAAGAACCCACATTCGATCGACTTGCTAAAGATAAGGTGAAGTGGAGTTGATAGCGACTTTGCACAGTTTTTTACTAATATTGGAGCAATACCATCTTCACTATGAATGCTTTTCAGCCCATTTAGAGCATTTTCAACATCTAACTTATCAAAAGGTAATTCGCCAAGATCAATTATTAGCTAATAACTATGCGAGTATGAACTAACAGAGTGGACAACATCAAGAGAATATACCGATTTAAAATAGTCAGCAAAGAAATTGCACATAGTTTTAATATCATCAGATGACGAATCTAAAAAATACATAAGACTAGGTAATCCATTTGTATTTCTTTTAGAGTTTATGAAACTCCAGTAATAATTACTATTAGACTTTAACTTACGTTCCGTAGAGATGATGTAAGAACGATACGAAAATTTGTTGAGAGTGTCAAATTCTCGTTTGTAAAGTAGATACCAAGATTTCAACTCCATATTTGCTTTATCATCTCTGAATCGTTTGTATGCCTTATTTTTTTGTTTTTAAGGCTCCTATTAAACCAGGGTGGGTTGGCGTTTAACTTGGTTTGTTTTTTTGGAACAAATCAGAGATTATTGAAAGAAATATGCCATACATATCTTTCAAATCGGTGTTATGTAAAACAATGTCCCACGATACTGATTCCAAGTAATTATTCATTGCATCAAAATCAGCTTTCTTATAATCATAACATAATTTGTAGTTAATATTAGGTTTCCGATAATGATAAATTGAAAATTCAACTACAATGGCGATGTGGAAGGAACAGTGTATTATTAAAAATAGGTAATGTAGCTACATCAATGTTAACAACAAATTCTTTATCGACAAATATAAGATCTAAAATGTTATTGAAATTATTTTTAATGTTATTAACTTGGACCAGATCATATTGACTAAAGAAATCTATGACTTCAACTTCTATATCTTTGTTAACATTGAAGGGTACAAGATAATTATCATCTGTATCAAAATTTCATATAATGTCTGCCAAATTAAAGTCTCCAGTGAACACAACATGTTCAGAAGGGCTAAGATTATCAAATATGAAACGACAATTCTTTAAATGCAAGTTGTAAAGATGTAGAGGTAGGTAGCTGACAATTAAAAATAACTCGAAGTCAGTTACAAATGAAATTTTTACAATTAACTGATCCACTTCCAAATTAACGGGAGGGGTAAGACTAATTGATGGCAATTCAATTTGTGCACATGGATAGATGCTACGAACTAATGTTCACGCAGCGATCTTTACGGAAGACATTATAGAGAGAACAATTTAAAAATTCTGAAGTGAAATGAGTGTCAGATAGCCAGGTCTCAGTAAAAATTATAATATCAAAGCATAATGCCGATGAAGACAACAAAAATGTTTGCATTTTAGTTCTCATACCTCCGACATTCTGATAATATAAAGAATAATTACATTTAGGTTGATTTATTGACTATGCAGCATGAGTTAATAGTTTTTTGGATGGATTCGGGTAACAGCAGGATTTGTTGAATTCGATGAAAGACTCCTTGAGGCATTTCTAACCCGAGGAACATACTCGTGCACCAAAGTTCCAACGGGCCAAACATCTTTAGAAAGAAGTTGATGAAAGTTAGCATCAGGTATGAGCAGCTTAAACGATGCAATTTCCCTTGGTTCATTGAAGCTGTATATGAAGCATTTAATGAACGGCGATGGAGAGGGTATTTTGATTCTGATGTAGTTCATTACGTCATCTACGGTGGTAGCTGATGCTAGTCTCGATAAGAAAATAGACTTACGAGGAGCTTGATGTACTGCAACCAGATTCACAGTAGGTGCAGTCTGGTCCGAGGTCTCCTCAATAGGTGGAAGAGGTTGAGGATAAAGTGCTTGTTCAATATTATCGGTAGCATTATTATCTATAGGAACGGCTACAGGCAGAGATGAGTTTATTGTAGGAGTTATTCAACATGGTGTCCGTGTGTCTGCACGTCAGTATGTTTCACGCCTTTAACTTTTAAAGGTTTTTCTTTTTTAAATTTCCAAATCACGGAGCACTCAGCCTCGATTATCGGTCCATTGTGCTCCAGGCAGAAATGCCTTTTTGGTGCTAGTGACTTAGATTTTATTAATTTCTCTGTTAGGGCTCAGTTCGGGTCATAAGCAAACTCCCTACCCACTACACAGTTGTCACAGGCATACACCATTAGTTTTGCATAAATATAGTACTAGGTGAACCGAAACAGCCAGACAAAAAATGGGTAGAGGCAGGGCCTTTTGGGGCCATAATATACCCAAAACAAAATATTTTCTTCCCCACCGTTCATCCGAATTTGAAAATTTCTGCAGTGGTTCTCAAAGGAACGGTCCCCTAAAACAAAAAAAATTAAGAAACTATATTATGGCAGTGCGGTCTAAATACGTCCTGCTACCTAATGATTCAATCAGATTTGGCAAATGTGACTCACCCTTTTTTTCTTAAGAATTTATGGGAGTGTCTTATCATTTCGTCCCGGAGTGTAAACATGTATCATACTAACGAGTCGCGACGAATTGAGCACCGATTAAGGACATATACTCGGAGTATGCCACGACGCGCGGTGTATGTACACCAAATCATGATTTCTTTGTAAGTTATTTTAATTTGCTGCGACATAAATATCGATTATAAAAGCCTTGATTTATTCGTAAAAATAATAAAACTTACTATGCGATAACGGTCGCTTGCAATCGTAGAGTTTTCATTCATCAAGTATACTCGTTGGCCTTGATTTCAACCTATAGTCCAGTAAAATTCCGAAGAAAAGATGGATGGACCGCGAGATATCAGCAACTACACCGAGAAAAATTCTTATAAAGGGGCTGTGATTTCACTGCGGCGCTTCATTATTTATTAGAGCAATTAGGCAAAAAGATATAAACAAATTCAATTTCCTTATAAACAATTGGAATAAATTAAGGGAGCAAAATTGGCAAATCGATTGGCTGTTCTGTTTTTACTAATTTCCTTATTAAAAATAAATAATTATCGAATGTCGGAAAACTAGCCCTCAAATTTTTGATTACCTTAGTAACAAAACCTTTCGGCCAACTACACAGTAATCTATTAATTGTGTAAGTTTTATAAAATTGTAAGACATATAAAATTATGTGCACTATTTGATACATCTTCATCATTGGTAAGCGGTGTTGACTATAATTATAGCACAGTATAATTTTGTGGCATTATTAAATCCTGCATATAACAACTTTCCAGTCGAGAAAAGACAATTCCTGAGCGTGAAAGAACTGTCAAGAAAATCAACTGGTTCATTACTTAGCTGTGGCGCTTTAAGCTTTTTTTGGGTATCGCTGAAGCTTTTCTACGTATTCGTTGGTTTTTAATTATTTACACGCTTACTCTCCGACCGCGACGTGTAACTATCAGCGAATCTATTTTAAATTTGCAAATATGTTCAAAACTTGATAGGAACGTATGTACGAGTATAACTGTTGCAGGAGAATGTACTGCACCTAAGTCCCGACATATGTAATTGTGTACATAAGCCTTATATGTCTATAAATTTTCTAACATAGGGGGTTGCTATCGTTAACATTGGGATGCGGTATGAGTTTGTTTATCTAACCCAACTTCTGATGACTACTTTTTTTTTTGCTATAAAAAAATAAATAAAAATTAAATAGAAAACTTCTGGGGAAACTCATAATTTTGTAATTTATTGTGCAAAAAACAAATAAGATTATTATTATTATTATAAGCTTTATTGATCCATATTTTATATTTTACAGAATACGTTTATTTCTTAATGACTATAGTGCAGTTTATTTAATAATATATTTTAATTTAATTTAACTTAATTTTAATCAACTACTTTCGAGTTAGATTAAACAATTTTGAATTCATTATGATAATGTTGTATTGATTGTGAGAATTTTAAGTTCGGATATAAGCCTCCCCTAATGTTTTCCATGTATGCCATACATATCTTGCAAATCGGTGTTATGTAAAACAATGTCCCACGATACTGATTCCAAGTAATTATTCATTGCATCAAATTAGTGGAAGGAGATCTTCCCTTCATAAAACCGTGTTGATTATTTGATAAAATATTTTTAACAAGAAAAGAAATCTTGTTGCAGATTATCTTTTCAAATAGCTTTGGAATTGATGAGATTTTACAAATAGGTCGATAATTGCAAACATTTTGTTTAGATACAGACTTGTGAATCGGAATAATGTGAGATGTTTTCCAAATATCTAAAAAGAACCCACATTCGATCGACTTGCTAAAAATAAGGTGAAGTGGAGTTGATAGCGACTTTGCACAGTTTTTTACTAATATTGGAGCAATACCATCTTCACTATGAATGCTTTTCAGCCCATTTAGAGCATTTTCAACATCTAACTTATCAAAAGGTAATTCGCCAAGATCAATTATTGGCTAATAACTATGCGAGTATGAACTAACAGAGTGGACAACATCAAGAGAATATACCGATTTAAAATAGTCAGCAAAGAAATTGCATATAGTTTTAATATCATCAGATGACGAATCTAAAAAATACATAAGACTAGGTAATCCATTTGTATTTCTTTTAGAGTTTATGAAACTCCAGTAATAATTACTATTAGACTTTAACTTACGTTCCGTAGAGATGATGTAAGAACGATACAAAAATTTGTTGAGAGTGTCAAATTCTCGTTGGCAAAGTAGATACCAAGATTTCAACTCCATATTTGCTTTATCATCTCTGAATCGTTTGTATGCCTTATTTTTTTGTTTTTAAGGCTCCTATTAAACCAGGGTGGGTTGGCGTTTAACTTGGTTTGTTTTTTTGGAACAAATCAGAGATTATCGAAAGAAATATGCCATACATATCTTTCAAATCGGTGTTATGTAAAACAATGTCCCACGATACTGATTCCAAGTAATTATTCATTGCATCAAAATCAGCTTTCTTATAATCATAACATAATTTGTAGTTAATATTAGGTTTCCGATAATGATAAATTGAAAATTCAACTACAATGGCGATGTGGAAGGAACAGTGTATTATTAAAAATAGGTAATGTAGCTACAACAATGTTAACAACAAATTCTTTATCGACAAATATAAGATCTAAAATGTTATTGAAATTATTTTTAATGTTATTAACTTGGACCAGATCATATTGACTAAAGAAATCTATGACTTCAACTTCTATATCTTTGTTAACATTGAAGGGTACAAGATAATTATCATCTGTATCAAAATTTCATATAATGTCTGCCAAATTAAAGTCTCCAGTGAACACAACATGTTGAGAAGGGCTAAGATTATCAAATATGAAACGACAATTCTTTAAATGCAAGTTGTAAAGATGTAGAGGTAGGTAGCTGACAATTAAAAATAACTCGAAGTCAGTTACAAATGAAATTTTTACAATTAACTGATCCACTTCCAAATTAACGGGAGGGGTAAGACTAATTGATGGCAATTCAATTTGTGTACATGGATAGATGCTACGAATTGCAATCAATACTCCCCCGCCCCTATACTTTCCTGTAATGTTCACGCAGCGATCTTTACGGAAGACATTACAGAGAGAACAATTTAAAAATTTTGAAGTGAAATGAGTGTCAGATAGCCAGGTCTCAGTAAAAATTATAATATCAAAGCATAATGCCGATGAAGACAACAAAAATGTTTGCATTTTAGTTCTCATACCTCCGACATTCTGATAATATAAAGAATAATTACATTTAGGTTGATTTATTGACTATGCAGCATGAGTTAATAGTTTTTTGGATGGATTCGGGTAACAGCAGGATTTGTTGAATTCGATGAAAGACTCCTTGAGGCATTTCTAACCCGAGGAACATACTCGTGCACCAAAGTTCCAACGGGCCAAACATCTTTAGAAAGAAGTTGATGAAAGTTAGCATCAGGTATGAGCAGCTTAAACGATGCAATTTCCCTTGGTTCATTGAAGCTGTATATGAAGCATTTAATGAACGGCGATGGAGAGGGTATTTTGATTCTGATGTAGTTCATTACGTCATCTACGGTGGTAGCTGATGCTAGTCTCGATAAGAAAATAGACTTACGAGGAGCTTGATGTACTGCAACCAGATTCACAGTAGGTGCAGTCTGGTCCGAGGTCTCCTCAATAGGTGGAAGAGGTTGAGGATAAAGTGCTTGTTCAATATTATCGGTAGCATTATTATCTATAGGAACGGCTACAGGCAGAGATGAGTTTATTGTAGGAGTTATTCAACATGGTGTCCGTGTGTCTGCACGTCAGTATGTTTCACGCCTTTAACTTTTAAAGGTTTTTCTTTTTTAAATTTCCAAATCACGGAGCACTCAGCCTCGATTATCGGTCCATTGTGCTCCAGGCAGAAATGCCTTTTTGGTGCTAGTGACTTAGATTTTATTAATTTCTCTGTTAGGGCTCAGTTCGGGTCATAAGCAAACTCCCTACCCACTACACAGTTGTCACAGGCATACACCATTAGTTTTGCATAAATATAGTACTAGGTGAACCGAAACAGCCAGACAAAAAATGGGTAGAGGCAGGGCCTTTTGGGGCCATAATATACCCAAAACAAAATATTTTCTTCCCCACCGTTCATCCGAATTTGAAAATTTCTGCAGTGGTTCTCAAAGGAACGGTCCCCTAAAACAAAAAAAATTAAGAAACTATATTATGGCAGTGCGGTCTAAATACGTCCTGCTACCTAATGATTCAATCAGATTTGGCAAATGTGACTCACCCTTTTTTTCTTAAGAATTTATGGGAGTGTCTTATCATTTCGTCCCGGAGTGTAAACATGTATCATACTAACGAGTCGCGACGAATTGAGCACCGATTAAGGACATATACTCGGAGTATGCCACGACGCGCGGTGTATGTACACCAAATCATGATTTCTTTGTAAGTTATTTTAATTTGCTGCGACATAAATATCAATTATAAAAGCCTTGTTTTATTCGTAAAAATAATAAAACTTACTATGCGATAACGGTCGCTTGCAATCGTAGAGTTTTCATTCATCAAGTATACTCGTTGGCCTTGATTTCAACCTATAGTCCAGTAAAATTCCGAAGAAAAGATGGATGGACCGCGAGATATCAGCAACTATACCGAGACAAATTCTTATAAAGGGGCTGTGATTTCACTGCGGCGCTTCATTATTTATTAGAGCAATTAGGCAAAAAGATATAAACAAATTCAATTTCCTTATAAACAATTGGAATAAATTAAGGGAGCAAAATTGGCAAATCGATTGGCTGTTCTGTTTTTACTAATTTCCTTATTAAAAAAAAATAATTATCGGATGTCGGAAAACTAGCCCTCAAATTTTTGATTACCTTAGTAACAAAACCTTTCGGCCAACTACACAGTAATCTATTAATTGTGTAAGTTTTATAAAATTGTAAGACATATAAAATTATGTGCACTATTTGATACATCTTCATCATTGGTAAGCGGTGTTGACTATAATTATAGCACAGTATAATTTTGTGGCATTATTAAATCCTGCATATAACAACTTTCCAGTCGAGAAAAGACAATTCCTGAGCGTGAAAGAACTGTCAAGAAAATCAACTGGTTCATTACTTAGCTGTGGCGCTTTAAGCTTTTTTTGGGTATCGCTGAAGCTTTTCTACGTATTCGTTGGTTTTTAATTATTTACACGCTTACTCTCCGACCGCGACGTGTAACTATCAGCGAATCTCTTTTAAATTTGCAAATATGTTCAAAACTTGATAGGAACGTATGTACGAGTATAACTGTTGCAGGAGAATGTACTGCACCTAAGTCCCGACATATGTAATTGTGTACATAAGCCTTATATGTCTATAAATTTTCTAACATAGGGGGTTGCTATCGTTAACATTGGGATGCGGTATGAGTTTGTTTATCTAACCCAACTTCTGATGACTACTTTTTTTTTTGCTATAAAAAAATAAATAAAAATTAAATAGAAAACTTCTGGGGAAACTCATAATTTTGTAATTTATTGTGCAAAAAACAAATAAGATTATTATTATTATTATAAGCTTTATTGATCCATATTTTATATTTTACAGAATACGTTTATTTCTTAATGACTATAGTGCAGTTTATTTAATAATATATTTTAATTTAATTTAACTTAATTTTAATCAACTACTTTCGAGTTAGATTAAACAATTTTGAATTCATTATGATAATGTTGTATTGATTGTGAGAATTTTAAGTTCGGATATAAGCCTCCCCTAATGTTTTCCATGTATGCCATACATATCTTGCAAATCGGTGTTATGTAAAACAATGTCCCACGATACTGATTCCAAGTAATTATTCATTGCATCAAATTAGTGGAAGGAGATCTTCCCTTCATAAAACCGTGTTGATTATTTGATAAAATATTTTTAACAAGAAAAGAAATCTTGTTGCAGATTATCTTTTCAAATAGCTTTGGAATTGATGAGATTTTACAAATAGGTCGATAATTGCAAACATTTTGTTTAGATACAGACTTGTGAATCGGAATAATGTGAGATGTTTTCCAAATATCTAAAAAGAACCCACATTCGATCGACTTGCTAAAAATAAGGTGAAGTGGAGTTGATAGCGACTTTGCACAGTTTTTTACTAATATTGGAGCAATACCATCTTCACTATGAATGCTTTTCAGCCCATTTAGAGCATTTTCAACATCTAACTTATCAAAAGGTAATTCGCCAAGATCAATTATTGGCTAATAACTATGCGAGTATGAACTAACAGAGTGGACAACATCAAGAGAATATACCGATTTAAAATAGTCAGCAAAGAAATTGCATATAGTTTTAATATCATCAGATGACGAATCTAAAAAATACATAAGACTAGGTAATCCATTTGTATTTCTTTTAGAGTTTATGAAACTCCAGTAATAATTACTATTAGACTTTAACTTACGTTCCGTAGAGATGATGTAAGAACGATACAAAAATTTGTTGAGAGTGTCAAATTCTCGTTGGCAAAGTAGATACCAAGATTTCAACTCCATATTTGCTTTATCATCTCTGAATCGTTTGTATGCCTTATTTTTTTGTTTTTAAGGCTCCTATTAAACCAGGGTGGGTTGGCGTTTAACTTGGTTTGTTTTTTTGGAACAAATCAGAGATTATCGAAAGAAATATGCCATACATATCTTTCAAATCGGTGTTATGTAAAACAATGTCCCACGATACTGATTCCAAGTAATTATTCATTGCATCAAAATCAGCTTTCTTATAATCATAACATAATTTGTAGTTAATATTAGGTTTCCGATAATGATAAATTGAAAATTCAACTACAATGGCGATGTGGAAGGAACAGTGTATTATTAAAAATAGGTAATGTAGCTACAACAATGTTAACAACAAATTCTTTATCGACAAATATAAGATCTAAAATGTTATTGAAATTATTTTTAATGTTATTAACTTGGACCAGATCATATTGACTAAAGAAATCTATGACTTCAACTTCTATATCTTTGTT
Source organism: Pocota personata (assembly GCA_963082735.1). Classification (NCBI taxonomy): domain Eukaryota; kingdom Metazoa; phylum Arthropoda; class Insecta; order Diptera; family Syrphidae; genus Pocota; species Pocota personata. The sequence continues at coordinate 76,560,266 of OY720431.1, forward strand.
AACATTGAAGGGTACAAGATAATTATCATCTGTATCAAAATTCCATATAATGTCTGCCAAATTAAAGTCACCAGTGAACACAACATGTTGAGAAGGGCTAAGATTATCAAATATGAAACGACAATTCTTTAAATGCAAGTTGTAAAGATGTAGAGGTAGGTAGCTGACAATTAAAAATAACTCGAAGTCAGTTACAAATGAAATTTTTACAATTAACTGATCCACTTCCAAATTAACGGGAGGGGTAAGACTAATTGATGGCAATTCAATTTGTGTACATGGATAGATGCTACGAATTGCAATCAATACTCCCCCGCCCCTATACTTTCCTGTAATGTTCACGCAGCGATCTTTACGGAAGACATTACAGAGAGAACAATTTAAAAATTTTGAAGTGAAATGAGTGTCAGATAGCCAGGTCTCAGTAAAAATTATAATATCAAAGCATAATGCCGATGAAGACAACAAAAATGTTTGCATTTTAGTTCTCATACCTCCGACATTCTGATAATATAAAGAATAATTACATTTAGGTTGATTTATTGACTATGCAGCATGAGTTAATAGTTTTTTGGATGGATTCGGGTAACAGCAGGATTTGTTGAATTCGATGAAAGACTCCTTGAGGCATTTCTAACCCGAGGAACATACTCGTGCACCAAAGTTCCAACGGGCCAAACATCTTTAGAAAGAAGTTGATGAAAGTTAGCATCAGGTATGAGCAGCTTAAACGATGCAATTTCCCTTGGTTCATTGAAGCTGTATATGAAGCATTTAATGAACGGCGATGGAGAGGGTATTTTGATTCTGATGTAGTTCATTACGTCATCTACGGTGGTAGCTGATGCTAGTCTCGATAAGAAAATAGACTTACGAGGAGCTTGATGTACTGCAACCAGATTCACAGTAGGTGCAGTCTGGTCCGAGGTCTCCTCAATAGGTGGAAGAGGTTGAGGATAAAGTGCTTGTTCAATATTATCGGTAGCATTATTATCTATAGGAACGGCTACAGGCAGAGATGAGTTTATTGTAGGAGTTATTCAACATGGTGTCCGTGTGTCTGCACGTCAGTATGTTTCACGCCTTTAACTTTTAAAGGTTTTTCTTTTTTAAATTTCCAAATCACGGAGCACTCAGCCTCGATTATCGGTCCATTGTGCTCCAGGCAGAAATGCCTTTTTGGTGCTAGTGACTTAGATTTTATTAATTTCTCTGTTAGGGCTCAGTTCGGGTCATAAGCAAACTCCCTACCCACTACACAGTTGTCACAGGCATACACCATTAGTTTTGCATAAATATAGTACTAGGTGAACCGAAACAGCCAGACAAAAAATGGGTAGAGGCAGGGCCTTTTGGGGCCATAATATACCCAAAACAAAATATTTTCTTCCCCACCGTTCATCCGAATTTGAAAATTTCTGCAGTGGTTCTCAAAGGAACGGTCCCCTAAAACAAAAAAAATTAAGAAACTATATTATGGCAGTGCGGTCTAAATACGTCCTGCTACCTAATGATTCAATCAGATTTGGCAAATGTGACTCACCCTTTTTTTCTTAAGAATTTATGGGAGTGTCTTATCATTTCGTCCCGGAGTGTAAACATGTATCATACTAACGAGTCGCGACGAATTGAGCACCGATTAAGGACATATACTCGGAGTATGCCACGACGCGCGGTGTATGTACACCAAATCATGATTTCTTTGTAAGTTATTTTAATTTGCTGCGACATAAATATCGATTATAAAAGCCTTGTTTTATTCGTAAAAATAATAAAACTTACTATGCGATAACGGTCGCTTGCAATCGTAGAGTTTTCATTCATCAAGTATACTCGTTGGCCTTGATTTCAACCTATAGTCCAGTAAAATTCCGAAGAAAAGATGGATGGACCGCGAGATATCAGCAACTATACCGAGACAAATTCTTATAAAGGGGCTGTGATTTCACTGCGGCGCTTCATTATTTATTAGAGCAATTAGGCAAAAAGATATAAACAAATTCAATTTCCTTATAAACAATTGGAATAAATTAAGGGAGCAAAATTGGCAAATCGATTGGCTGTTCTGTTTTTACTAATTTCCTTATTAAAAAAAAATAATTATCGGATGTCGGAAAACTAGCCCTCAAATTTTTGATTACCTTAGTAACAAAACCTTTCGGCCAACTACACAGTAATCTATTAATTGTGTAAGTTTTATAAAATTGTAAGACATATAAATTTATGTGCACTATTTGATACATCTTCATCATTGGTAAGCGGTGTTGACTATAATTATAGCACAGTATAATTTTGTGGCATTATTAAATCCTGCATATAACAACTTTCCAGTCGAGAAAAGACAATTCCTGAGCGTGAAAGAACTGTCAAGAAAATCAACTGGTTCATTACTTAGCTGTGGCGCTTTAAGCTTTTTTTGGGTATCGCTGAAGCTTTTCTACGTATTCGTTGGTTTTTAATTATTTACACGCTTACTCTCCGACCGCGACGTGTAACTATCAGCGAATCTCTTTTAAATTTGCAAATATGTTCAAAACTTGATAGGAACGTATGTACGAGTATAACTGTTGCAGGAGAATGTACTGCACCTAAGTCCCGACATATGTAATTGTGTACATAAGCCTTATATGTCTATAAATTTTCTAACATAGGGGGTTGCTATCGTTAACATTGGGATGCGGTATGAGTTTGTTTATCTAACCCAACTTCTGATGACTACTTTTTTTTTTGCTATAAAAAAATAAATAAAAATTAAATAGAAAACTTCTGGGGAAACTCATAATTTTGTAATTTATTGTGCAAAAAACAAATAAGATTATTATTATTATTATAAGCTTTATTGATCCATATTTTATATTTTACAGAATACGTTTATTTCTTAATGACTATAGTGCAGTTTATTTAATAATATATTTTAATTTAATTTAACTTAATTTTAATCAACTACTTTCGAGTTAGATTAAACAATTTTGAATTCATTATGATAATGTTGTATTGATTGTGAGAATTTTAAGTTCGGATATAAGCCTCCCCTAATGTTTTCCATGTATGCCATACATATCTTGCAAATCGGTGTTATGTAAAACAATGTCCCACGATACTGATTCCAAGTAATTATTCATTGCATCAAATTAGTGGAAGGAGATCTTCCCTTCATAAAACCGTGTTGATTATTTGATAAAATATTTTTAACAAGAAAAGAAATCTTGTTGCAGATTATCTTTTCAAATAGCTTTGGAATTGATGAGATTTTACAAATAGGTCGATAATTGCAAACATTTTGTTTAGATACAGACTTGTGAATCGGAATAATGTGAGATGTTTTCCAAATATCTAAAAAGAACCCACATTCGATCGACTTGCTAAAAATAAGGTGAAGTGGAGTTGATAGCGACTTTGCACAGTTTTTTACTAATATTGGAGCAATACCATCTTCACTATGAATGCTTTTCAGCCCATTTAGAGCATTTTCAACATCTAACTTATCAAAAGGTAATTCGCCAAGATCAATTATTGGCTAATAACTATGCGAGTATGAACTAACAGAGTGGACAACATCAAGAGAATATACCGATTTAAAATAGTCAGCAAAGAAATTGCATATAGTTTTAATATCATCAGATGACGAATCTAAAAAATACATAAGACTAGGTAATCCATTTGTATTTCTTTTAGAGTTTATGAAACTCCAGTAATAATTACTATTAGACTTTAACTTACGTTCCGTAGAGATGATGTAAGAACGATACAAAAATTTGTTGAGAGTGTCAAATTCTCGTTGGCAAAGTAGATACCAAGATTTCAACTCCATATTTGCTTTATCATCTCTGAATCGTTTGTATGCCTTATTTTTTTGTTTTTAAGGCTCCTATTAAACCAGGGTGGGTTGGCGTTTAACTTGGTTTGTTTTTTTGGAACAAATCAGAGATTATCGAAAGAAATATGCCATACATATCTTTCAAATCGGTGTTATGTAAAACAATGTCCCACGATACTGATTCCAAGTAATTATTCATTGCATCAAAATCAGCTTTCTTATAATCATAACATAATTTGTAGTTAATATTAGGTTTCCGATAATGATAAATTGAAAATTCAACTACAATGGCGATGTGGAAGGAACAGTGTATTATTAAAAATAGGTAATGTAGCTACAACAATGTTAACAACAAATTCTTTATCGACAAATATAAGATCTAAAATGTTATTGAAATTATTTTTAATGTTATTAACTTGGACCAGATCATATTGACTAAAGAAATCTATGACTTCAACTTCTATATCTTTGTTAACATTGAAGGGTACAAGATAATTATCATCTGTATCAAAATTTCATATAATGTCTGCCAAATTAAAGTCTCCAGTGAACACAACATGTTGAGAAGGGCTAAGATTATCAAATATGAAACGACAATTCTTTAAATGCAAGTTGTAAAGATGTAGAGGTAGGTAGCTGACAATTAAAAATAACTCGAAGTCAGTTACAAATGAAATTTTTACAATTAACTGATCCACTTCCAAATTAACGGGAGGGGTAAGACTAATTGATGGCAATTCAATTTGTGTACATGGATAGATGCTACGAATTGCAATCAATACTCCCCCGCCCCTATACTTTCCTGTAATGTTCACGCAGCGATCTTTACGGAAGACATTACAGAGAGAACAATTTAAAAATTTTGAAGTGAAATGAGTGTCAGATAGCCAGGTCTCAGTAAAAATTATAATATCAAAGCATAATGCCGATGAAGACAACAAAAATGTTTGCATTTTAGTTCTCATACCTCCGACATTCTGATAATATAAAGAATAATTACATTTAGGTTGATTTATTGACTATGCAGCATGAGTTAATAGTTTTTTGGATGGATTCGGGTAACAGCAGGATTTGTTGAATTCGATGAAAGACTCCTTGAGGCATTTCTAACCCGAGGAACATACTCGTGCACCAAAGTTCCAACGGGCCAAACATCTTTAGAAAGAAGTTGATGAAAGTTAGCATCAGGTATGAGCAGCTTAAACGATGCAATTTCCCTTGGTTCATTGAAGCTGTATATGAAGCATTTAATGAACGGCGATGGAGAGGGTATTTTGATTCTGATGTAGTTCATTACGTCATCTACGGTGGTAGCTGATGCTAGTCTCGATAAGAAAATAGACTTACGAGGAGCTTGATGTACTGCAACCAGATTCACAGTAGGTGCAGTCTGGTCCGAGGTCTCCTCAATAGGTGGAAGAGGTTGAGGATAAAGTGCTTGTTCAATATTATCGGTAGCATTATTATCTATAGGAACGGCTACAGGCAGAGATGAGTTTATTGTAGGAGTTATTCAACATGGTGTCCGTGTGTCTGCACGTCAGTATGTTTCACGCCTTTAACTTTTAAAGGTTTTTCTTTTTTAAATTTCCAAATCACGGAGCACTCAGCCTCGATTATCGGTCCATTGTGCTCCAGGCAGAAATGCCTTTTTGGTGCTAGTGACTTAGATTTTATTAATTTCTCTGTTAGGGCTCAGTTCGGGTCATAAGCAAACTCCCTACCCACTACACAGTTGTCACAGGCATACACCATTAGTTTTGCATAAATATAGTACTAGGTGAACCGAAACAGCCAGACAAAAAATTTAATTTTATTGGGTAGAGGCAGGGCCTTTTGGGGCCATAATATACCCAAAACAAAATATTTTCTTCCCCACCGTTCATCCGAATTTGAAAATTTCTGCAGTGGTTCTCAAAGGAACGGTCCCCTAAAACAAAAAAAATTAAGAAACTATATTATGGCAGTGCGGTCTAAATACGTCCTGCTACCTAATGATTCAATCAGATTTGGCAAATGTGACTCACCCTTTTTTTCTTAAGAATTTATGGGAGTGTCTTATCATTTCGTCCCGGAGTGTAAACATGTATCATACTAACGAGTCGCGACGAATTGAGCACCGATTAAGGACATATACTCGGAGTATGCCACGACGCGCGGTGTATGTACACCAAATCATGATTTCTTTGTAAGTTATTTTAATTTGCTGCGACATAAATATCGATTATAAAAGCCTTGATTTATTCGTAAAAATAATAAAACTTACTATGCGATAACGGTCGCTTGCAATCGTAGAGTTTTCATTCATCAAGTATACTCGTTGGCCTTGATTTCAACCTATAGTCCAGTAAAATTCCGAAGAAAAGATGGATGGACCGCGAGATATCAGCAACTACACCGAGAAAAATTCTTATAAAGGGGCTGTGATTTCACTGCGGCGCTTCATTATTTATTAGAGCAATTAGGCAAAAAGATATAAACAAATTCAATTTCCTTATAAACAATTGGAATAAATTAAGGGAGCAAAATTGGCAAATCGATTGGCTGTTCTGTTTTTACTAATTTCCTTATTAAAAATAAATAATTATCGAATGTCGGAAAACTAGCCCTCAAATTTTTGATTACCTTAGTAACAAAACCTTTCGGCCAACTACACAGTAATCTATTAATTGTGTAAGTTTTATAAAATTGTAAGACATATAAAATTATGTGCACTATTTGATACATCTTCATCATTGGTAAGCGGTGTTGACTATAATTATAGCACAGTATAATTTTGTGGCATTATTAAATCCTGCATATAACAACTTTCCAGTCGAGAAAAGACAATTCCTGAGCGTGAAAGAACTGTCAAGAAAATCAACTGGTTCATTACTTAGCTGTGGCGCTTTAAGCTTTTTTTGGGTATCGCTGAAGCTTTTCTACGTATTCGTTGGTTTTTAATTATTTACACGCTTACTCTCCGACCGCGACGTGTAACTATCAGCGAATCTATTTTAAATTTGCAAATATGTTCAAAACTTGATAGGAACGTATGTACGAGTATAACTGTTGCAGGAGAATGTACTGCACCTAAGTCCCGACATATGTAATTGTGTACATAAGCCTTATATGTCTATAAATTTTCTAACATAGGGGGTAGCTATCGTTAACATTGGGTTGCGGTATGAGTTTGTTTATCTAACCCGACTTCTGATGACTACTTTTTTTTTTTCCTATAAAAAAAATAAATAAAAATTAAATAGAAAACTTCTGGGGAAACTCATAATTTTGTAATTTATTGTGCAAAAAACAAATAAGATTATTATTATTATTATTATAAGCTTTATTGATCCATATTTTATATTTTACAGAATACGTTTATTTCTTAATGACTATAGTGCAGTTTATTTAATAATATATTTTAATTTAATTTAACTTAATTTTAATCAACTACTTTCGAGTTAGATTAAACAATTTTGAATTCATTATGATAATGTTGTATTGATTGTGAGAATTTTAAGTTCGGATATAAGCCTCCCCTAATGTTTTCCATGTATGCCATACATATCTTGCAAATCGGTGTTATGTAAAACAATGTCCCACGATACTGATTCCAAGTAATTATTCATTGCATCAAAATCAGCTTTCTTATAATCATAAAATAATTTGTAGTTAATATTAGGTTTCCGATAATGATAAATTGAAAATTCAACTACAATGGCGATGTGGAAGGAACAGTGTATTATTAAAAATAGGTAATGTAGCTACATCAATGTTAACAACAAATTCTTTATCGACAAATATAAGATCTAAAATGTTATTGAAATTATTTTTAATGTTATTAACTTGGACCAGATCATATTGACTAAAGAAATCTATGACTTCAACTTCTATATCTTTGTTAACATTGAAGGGTACAAGATAATTATCATCTGTATCAAAATTCCATATAATGTCTGCCAAATTAAAGTCACCAGTGAACACAACATGTTGAGAAGGGCTAAGATTATCAAATATGAAACGACAATTCTTTAAATGCAAGTTGTAAAGATGTAGAGGTAGGTAGCTGACAATTAAAAATAACTCGAAGTCAGTTACAAATGAAATTTTTACAATTAACTGATCCACTTCCAAATTAACGGGAGGGGTAAGACTAATTGATGGCAATTCAATTTGTGTACATGGATAGATGCTACGAATTGCAATCAATACTCCCCCGCCCCTATACTTTCCTGTAATGTTCACGCAGCGATCTTTACGGAAGACATTACAGAGAGAACAATTTAAAAATTTTGAAGTGAAATGAGTGTCAGATAGCCAGGTCTCAGTAAAAATTATAATATCAAAGCATAATGCCGATGAAGACAACAAAAATGTTTGCATTTTAGTTCTCATACCTCCGACATTCTGATAATATAAAGAATAATTACATTTAGGTTGATTTATTGACTATGCAGCATGAGTTAATAGTTTTTTGGATGGATTCGGGTAACAGCAGGATTTGTTGAATTCGATGAAAGACTCCTTGAGGCATTTCTAACCCGAGGAACATACTCGTGCACCAAAGTTCCAACGGGCCAAACATCTTTAGAAAGAAGTTGATGAAAGTTAGCATCAGGTATGAGCAGCTTAAACGATGCAATTTCCCTTGGTTCATTGAAGCTGTATATGAAGCATTTAATGAACGGCGATGGAGAGGGTATTTTGATTCTGATGTAGTTCATTACGTCATCTACGGTGGTAGCTGATGCTAGTCTCGATAAGAAAATAGACTTACGAGGAGCTTGATGTACTGCAACCAGATTCACAGTAGGTGCAGTCTGGTCCGAGGTCTCCTCAATAGGTGGAAGAGGTTGAGGATAAAGTGCTTGTTCAATATTATCGGTAGCATTATTATCTATAGGAACGGCTACAGGCAGAGATGAGTTTATTGTAGGAGTTATTCAACATGGTGTCCGTGTGTCTGCACGTCAGTATGTTTCACGCCTTTAACTTTTAAAGGTTTTTCTTTTTTAAATTTCCAAATCACGGAGCACTCAGCCTCGATTATCGGTCCATTGTGCTCCAGGCAGAAATGCCTTTTTGGTGCTAGTGACTTAGATTTTATTAATTTCTCTGTTAGGGCTCAGTTCGGGTCATAAGCAAACTCCCTACCCACTACACAGTTGTCACAGGCATACACCATTAGTTTTGCATAAATATAGTACTAGGTGAACCGAAACAGCCAGACAAAAAATGGGTAGAGGCAGGGCCTTTTGGGGCCATAATATACCCAAAACAAAATATTTTCTTCCCCACCGTTCATCCGAATTTGAAAATTTCTGCAGTGGTTCTCAAAGGAACGGTCCCCTAAAACAAAAAAAATTAAGAAACTATATTATGGCAGTGCGGTCTAAATACGTCCTGCTACCTAATGATTCAATCAGATTTGGCAAATGTGACTCACCCTTTTTTTCTTAAGAATTTATGGGAGTGTCTTATCATTTCGTCCCGGAGTGTAAACATGTATCATACTAACGAGTCGCGACGAATTGAGCACCGATTAAGGACATATACTCGGAGTATGCCACGACGCGCGGTGTATGTACACCAAATCATGATTTCTTTGTAAGTTATTTTAATTTGCTGCGACATAAATATCGATTATAAAAGCCTTGTTTTATTCGTAAAAATAATAAAACTTACTATGCGATAACGGTCGCTTGCAATCGTAGAGTTTTCATTCATCAAGTATACTCGTTGGCCTTGATTTCAACCTATAGTCCAGTAAAATTCCGAAGAAAAGATGGATGGACCGCGAGATATCAGCAACTATACCGAGACAAATTCTTATAAAGGGGCTGTGATTTCACTGCGGCGCTTCATTATTTATTAGAGCAATTAGGCAAAAAGATATAAACAAATTCAATTTCCTTATAAACAATTGGAATAAATTAAGGGAGCAAAATTGGCAAATCGATTGGCTGTTCTGTTTTTACTAATTTCCTTATTAAAAAAAAATAATTATCGGATGTCGGAAAACTAGCCCTCAAATTTTTGATTACCTTAGTAACAAAACCTTTCGGCTAACTACACAGTAATCTATTAATTGTGTAAGTTTTATAAAATTGTAAGACATATAAAATTATGTGCACTATTTGATACATCTTCATCATTGGTAAGCGGTGTTGACTATAATTATAGCACAGTATAATTTTGTGGCATTATTAAATCCTGCATATAACAACTTTCCAGTCGAGAAAAGACAATTCCTGAGCGTGAAAGAACTGTCAAGAAAATCAACTGGTTCATTACTTAGCTGTGGCGCTTTAAGCTTTTTTTGGGTATCGCTGAAGCTTTTCTACGTATTCGTTGGTTTTTAATTATTTACACGCTTACTCTCCGACCGCGACGTGTAACTATCAGCGAATCTATTTTAAATTTGCAAATATGTTCAAAACTTGATAGGAACGTATGTACGAGTATAACTGTTGCAGGAGAATGTACTGCACCTAAGTCCCGACATATGTAATTGTGTACATAAGCCTTATATGTCTATAAATTTTCTAACATAGGGGGTTGCTATCGTTAACATTGGGTTGCGGTATGAGTTTGTTTATCTAACCCAACTTCTGATGACTACTTTTTTTTTTGCTATAAAAAAAATAAATAAAAATTAAATAGAAAACTTCTGGGGAAACTCATAATTTTGTAATTTATTGTGCAAAAAACAAATAAGATTATCATTATTATTATAAGCTTTATTGATCCATATTTTATATTTTACAGAATACGTTTATTTCTTAATGACTATAGTGCAGTTTATTTAATAATATATTTTAATTTAATTTAACTTAATTTTAATCAACTACTTTCGAGTTAGATTAAACAATTTTGAATTCATTATGATAATGTTGTATTGATTGTGAGAATTTTAAGTTCGGATATAAGCCTCCCCTAATGTTTTCCATGTATGCCATACATATCTTGCAAATCGGTGTTATGTAAAACAATGTCCCACGATACTGATTCCAAGTAATTACTCATTGCATCAAATTAGTGGAAGGAGATCTTCCCTTCATAAAACCGTGTTGATTATTTGATAAAATATTTTTAACAAGAAAAGAAATCTTGTTGCAGATTATCTTTTCAAATAGCTTTGGAATTGATGAGATTTTACAAATAGGTCGATAATTGCAAACATTTTGTTTGTGAATCGGAATAATGTGGGATGTTTTCCAAATATCTAAAAAGAACCCATATTCGATCGACTTGCTAAAGATAAGGTGAAGTGGAGTTGATAGCGACTTTGCACAGTTTTTTACTAATATTGGAGCAATACCATCTTCACTATGAATGCTTTTCAGCCCATTTAGAGCATTTTCAACATCTAACTTATCAAAAGGTAATTCGCCAAGATCAATTATTGGCTAATAACTATGCGAGTATGAACTAACAGAGTGGACAACATCAAGAGAATATACCGATTTAAAATAGTCAGCAAAGAAATTGCATATAGTTTTAATATCATCAGATGACGAATCTAAAAAATACATAAGACTAGGTAATCCATTTGTATTTCTTTTAGAGTTTATGAAACTCCAGTAATAATTACTATTAGACTTTAACTTACGTTCCGTAGAGATGATGTAAGAACGATACAAAAATTTGTTGAGAGTGTCAAATTCTCGTTGGCAAAGTAGATACCAAGATTTCAACTCCATATTTGCTTTATCATCTCTGAATCGTTTGTATGCCTTATTTTTTTGTTTTTAAGGCTCCTATTAAACCAGGGTGGGTTGGCGTTTAACTTGGTTTGTTTTTTTGGAACAAATCAGAGATTATCGAAAGAAATATGCCATACATATCTTTCAAATCGGTGTTATGTAAAACAATGTCCCACGATACTGATTCCAAGTAATTATTCATTGCATCAAAATCAGCTTTCTTATAATCATAACATAATTTGTAGTTAATATTAAGTTTCCGATAATGATAAATTGAAAATTCAACTACAATGGCGATGTGGAAGGAACAGTGTATTATTAAAAATAGGTAATGTAGCTACATCAATGTTAACAACAAATTCTTTATCGACAAATATAAGATCTAAAATGTTATTGAAATTATTTTTAATGTTATTAACTTGGACCAGATCATATTGACTAAAGAAATCTATGACTTCAACTTCTATATCTTTGTTAACATTGAAGGGTACAAGATAATTATCATCTGTATCAAAATTCCATATAATGTCTGCCAAATTAAAGTCTCCAGTGAACACAACTTGTTGAGAAGGGCTAAGATTATCAAATATGAAACGACAATTCTTTAAATGCAAGTTGTAAAGATGTAGAGGTAGGTAGCTGACAATTAAAAATAACTCGAAGTCAGTTACAAATGAAATTTTTACAATTAACTGATCCACTTCCAAATTAACGGGAGGGGTAAGACTAATTGATGGCAATTCAATTTGTGTACATGGATAGATGCTACGAACTAATGTTCACGCAGCGATCTTTACGGAAGACATTATAGAGAGAACAATTTAAAAATTCTGAAGTGAAATGAGTGTCAGATAGCCAGGTCTCAGTAAAAATTATAATATCAAAGCATAATGCCGATGAATACAACAAAAATGTTTGCATTTTAGTTCTCATACCTCCGACATTCTGATAATATAAAGAATAATTACATTTAGGTTGATTTATAGATGATGCAGCATGAGTTAATAGTTTTTTGGATGGATCCAGGTAACAGCAGGATTTGTTGAATTCGATGAAAGACTCCTTGAGGCATTTCTAACCCGAGGAACATACTCGTGCACCAAAGTTCCAACGGGCCAAACATCTTTAGAAAGAAGTTGATGAAAGTTAGCATCAGGTATGGGCAGCTTAAACGATGCAATTTCCCTTGGTTCATTGAAGCTGTATATGAAGCATTTAATGAACGGCGATGGAGAGGGTATTTTGATTCTGCTGTAGTTCATTACGTCATCTACGGTGGTAGCTGATGCTAGTCTCGATAAGAAAATAGACTTGCGAGGAGCTTGATGTACTGCAACCAGATTCACAGTAGGTGCAGTCTGGTCCGAGGTCTCCTCAATAGGTGGAAGAGGTTGAGGATAAAGTGCTTGTTCAATATTATCGGTAGCATTATTATCTATAGGAACGGCTACAGGCAGAGATGAGTTTATTGTAGGAGTTATTCAACATGGTGTCCGTGTGTCTGCACGTCAGTATGTTTCACGCCTTTAACTTTTAAAGGTTTTTCTTTTTTAAATTTCCAAATCACGGAGCACTCAGCCTCGATTATCGGTCCATTGTGCTCCAGGCAGAAATGCCTTTTTGGTGCTAGTGACTTAGATTTTATTAATTTCTCTGTTAGGACTCAGTTCGGGTCATAAGCAAACTCCCTACCCACTACACAGTTGTCACAGGCATACACCATTAGTTTTGCATAAATTTAGTACTAGGTGAACCGAAACAGCCAGACAAAAAATGGGTAGAGGCAGGGCCTTTTGGGGCCATAATATACCCAAAACAAAATATTTTCTTCCCCACCGTTCATCCGAATTTGAAAATTTCTGCAGTGGTTCACAAAGGAACGGTCCCCTAAAACAAAAAAAATTAAGAAACTATATTATGGAAGTGCGGTCTAAATACGTCCTGCTACCTAATGATTCAATCAGATTTGGCAAATGTGACTCACCCTTTTTTTCTTAAGAATTTATGGGAGTGTCTTATCATTTCGTCCCGGAGTGTAAACATGTATCATACTAACGAGTCGCGACGAATTGAGCGCCGATTAAGGACATATACTCGGAGTATGCCACGACGCGCGGTGTATGTACACCAAATCATGATTTCTTTGTAAGTTATTTTAATTTGCTGCGACATAAATATCGATTATAAAAGCCTTGTTTTATTCGTAAAAATAATAAAACTTACTATGCGATAACGGTCGCTTGCAATCGTAGAGTTTTCATTCATCAAGTATACTCGTTGGCCTTGATTTCAACCTATAGTCCAGTAAAATTCCGAAGAAAAGATGGATGGACCGCGAGATATCAGCAACTACACCGAGAAAAATTCTTATAAAGGGGCTGTGATTTCACTGCGGCGCTTCATTATTTATTAGAGCAATTAGGCAAAAAGATATAAACAAATTCAATTTCCTTATAAACAATTGGAATAAATTAAGGGAGCAAAATTGGCAAATCGATTGGCTGTTCTGTTTTTACTAATTTCCTTATTAAAAAAAAATAATTATCGGATGTCGGAAAACTAGCCCTCAAATTTTTGATTACCTTAGTAACAAAACCTTTCGGCTAACTACACAGTAATCTATTAACTGTGTAAGTTTTATAAAATTGTAAGACATATAAAATTATGTGCACTATTTGATACATCTTCATCATTGGTAAGCGGTGTTGACTATAATTATAGCACAGTATAATTTTGTGGCATTATTAAATCCTGCATATAACAACTTTCCAGTCGAGAAAAGACAATTCCTGAGCGTGAAAGAACTGTCAAGAAAATCAACTGGTTCATTACTTAGCTGTGGCGCTTTAAGCTTTTTTTGGGTATCGTATTCGTTGGTTTTTAATTATTTACACGCTTACTCTCCGACCGCGACGTGTAACTATCAGCGAATCTCTTTTAAATTTGCAAATATGTTCAAAACTTGATAGGAACGTATGTACGAGTATAACTGTTGCAGGAGAATGTACTGCACCTAAGTCCCGACATATGTAATTGTGTACATAAGCCTTATATGTCTATAAATTTTCTAACATAGGGGGTTGCTATCGTTAACATTGGGTTGCGGTATGAGTTTGTTTATCTAACCCAACTTCTGATGACTACTTTTTTTTTGCTATAAAAAAAATAAATAAAAATTAAATAGAAAACTTCTGGGGAAACTCATAATTTTGTAATTTATTGTGCAAAAAACAAATAAGATTATTATTATTATTATAAGCTTTATTGATCCATATTTTATATTTTACAGAATACGTTTATTTCTTAATGACTATAGTGAAGTTTATTTAATAATATATTTTAATTTAATTTAACTTAATTTTAATCAACTACTTTCGAGTTAGATTAAACAATTTTGAATTCATTATGATAATGTTGTATTGATTGTGAGAATTTTAAGTTCGGATAATGTTTTCCATGTATGCCATACATATCTTGCAAATCGGTGTTATGTAAAACAATGTCCCACGATACTGATTCCAAGTAATTATTCATTGCATCAAATTAGTGGAAGGAGATCTTCCCTTCATAAAACCGTGTTGATTATTTGATAAAATATTTTTAACAAGAAAAGAAATCTTGTTGCAGATTATCTTTTCAAATAGCTTTGGAATTGATGAGATTTTACAAATAGGTCGATAATTGCAAACATTTTGTTTGTGAATCGGAATAATGTGGGATGTTTTCCAAATATCTAAAAAGAACCCACATTCGATCGACTTGCTAAAGATAAGGTGAAGTGGAGTTGATAGCGACTTTGCACAGTTTTTTACTAATATTGGAGCAATACCATCTTCACTATGAATGCTTTTCAGCCCATTTAGAGCATTTTCAACATCTAACTTATCAAAAGGTAATTCGCCAAGATCAATTATTGGCTAATAACTATGCGAGTATGAACTAACAGAGTGGACAACATCAAGAGAATATACCGATTTAAAATAGTCAGCAAAGAAATTGCATATAGTTTTAATATCATCAGATGACGAATCTAAAAAATACATAAGACTAGGTAATCCATTTGTATTTCTTTTAGAGTTTATGAAACTCCAGTAATAATTACTATTAGACTTTAACTTACGTTCCGTAGAGATGATGTAAGAACGATACAAAAATTTGTTGAGAGTGTCAAATTCTCGTTGGCAAAGTAGATACCAAGATTTCAACTCCATATTTGCTTTATCATCTCTGAATCGTTTGTATGCCTTATTTTTTTGTTTTTAAGGCTCCTATTAAACCAGGGTGGGTTGGCGTTTAACTTGGTTTGTTTTTTTGGAACAAATCAGAGATTATCGAAAGAAATATGCCATACATATCTTTCAAATCGGTGTTATGTAAAACAATGTCCCACGATACTGATTCCAAGTAATTATTCATTGCATCAAAATCAGCTTTCTTATAATCATAACATAATTTGTAGTTAATATTAAGTTTCCGATAATGATAAATTGAAAATTCAACTACAATGGCGATGTGGAAGGAACAGTGTATTATTAAAAATAGGTAATGTAGCTACATCAATGTTAACAACAAATTCTTTATCGACAAATATAAGATCTAAAATGTTATTGAAATTATTTTTAATGTTATTAACTTGGACCAGATCATATTGACTAAAGAAATCTATGACTTCAACTTCTATATCTTTGTTAACATTGAAGGGTACAAGATAATTATCATCTGTATCAAAATTCCATATAATGTCTGCCAAATTAAAGTCTCCAGTGAACACAACTTGTTGAGAAGGGCTAAGATTATCAAATATGAAACGACAATTCTTTAAATGCAAGTTGTAAAGATGTAGAGGTAGGTAGCTGACAATTAAAAATAACTCGAAGTCAGTTACAAATGAAATTTTTACAATTAACTGATCCACTTCCAAATTAACGGGAGGGGTAAGACTAATTGATGGCAATTCAATTTGTGTACATGGATAGATGCTACGAATTGCAATCAATACTCCCCCGCCCCTATACTTTCCTGTAATGTTCACGCAGCGATCTTTACGGAAGACATTACAGAGAGAACAATTTAAAAATTTTGAAGTGAAATGAGTGTCAGATAGCCAGGTCTCAGTAAAAATTATAATATCAAAGCATAATGCCGATGAAGACAACAAAAATGTTTGCATTTTAGTTCTCATACCTCCGACATTCTGATAATATAAAGAATAATTACATTTAGGTTGATTTATTGACTATGCAGCATGAGTTAATAGTTTTTTGGATGGATTCGGGTAACAGCAGGATTTGTTGAATTCGATGAAAGACTCCTTGAGGCATTTCTAACCCGAGGAACATACTCGTGCACCAAAGTTCCAACGGGCCAAACATCTTTAGAAAGAAGTTGATGAAAGTTAGCATCAGGTATGAGCAGCTTAAACGATGCAATTTCCCTTGGTTCATTGAAGCTGTATATGAAGCATTTAATGAACGGCGATGGAGAGGGTATTTTGATTCTGATGTAGTTCATTACGTCATCTACGGTGGTAGCTGATGCTAGTCTCGATAAGAAAATAGACTTGCGAGGAGCTTGATGTACTGCAACCAGATTCACAGTAGGTGCAGTCTGGTCCGAGGTCTCCTCAATAGGTGGAAGAGGTTGAGGATAAAGTGCTTGTTCAATATTATCGGTAGCATTATTATCTATAGGAACGGCTACAGGCAGAGATGAGTTTATTGTAGGAGTTATTCAACATGGTGTCCGTGTGTCTGCACGTCAGTATGTTTCACGCCTTTAACTTTTAAAGGTTTTTCTTTTTTAAATTTCCAAATCACGGAGCACTCAGCCTCGATTATCGGTCCATTGTGCTCCAGGCAGAAATGCCTTTTTGGTGCTAGTGACTTAGATTTTATTAATTTCTCTGTTAGGGCTCAGTTCGGGTCATAAGCAAACTCCCTACCCACTACACAGTTGTCACAGGCATACACCATTAGTTTTGCATAAATATAGTACTAGGTGAACCGAAACAGCCAGACAAAAAATTTAATTTTATTGGGTAGAGGCAGGGCCTTTTGGGGCCATAATATACCCAAAACAAAATATTTTCTTCCCCACCGTTCATCCGAATTTGAAAATTTCTGCAGTGGTTCTCAAAGGAACGGTCCCCTAAAACAAAAAAAATTAAGAAACTATATTATGGCAGTGCGGTCTAAATACGTCCTGCTACCTAATGATTCAATCAGATTTGGCAAATGTGACTCACCCTTTTTTTCTTAAGAATTTATGGGAGTGTCTTATCATTTCGTCCCGGAGTGTAAACATGTATCATACTAACGAGTCGCGACGAATTGAGCACCGATTAAGGACATATACTCGGAGTATGCCACGACGCGCGGTGTATGTACACCAAATCATGATTTCTTTGTAAGTTATTTTAATTTGCTGCGACATAAATATCGATTATAAAAGCCTTGTTTTATTCGTAAAAATAATAAAACTTACTATGCGATAAAGGTCGCTTGTAATCGAAGAGTTTTCATTCATCTAGTATACTCGTTGGCCTTGATTTCAACCTATAGTCCAGTAAAATTCCGAAGAAAAGATGGATGGACCGCGGGATATCAGCAACTACAACGAGAAAAATTCTTATAAAGGGGCTGTGATTTCACTGCGGCGCTTCGTATAGATATAAACAAATTCAATTTCCTCATAAACAATTGGAATAAATTAAGGGAGCAAAATTGGCAAATCGATTGGCTGTTCTTTTTTTGTACTAATTTCCTTATTAAAAAAAAATAATTATCGAATGTCGGACAACTAGCGCTCAAACTTTTGATTACCTTAGTAACAAAACCTTTCGGCCAACTACACAGCAATATATTAATTGTGTGAATTTTATAAAATTGTAAGACATATAAAATTATGTGCACTATTTGATACATCTTCATCATTGGTAAGCGGTGTTGACTATAATTATAGCACAGTATAATTTTCTGGCATTATTAGATCCTGCATATAACAACTTTCCAGCCGAGAAAAGACAATTCCTGAGCGTGAAAGAACTGTCAAGAAAATCAACTGGTTCATTACTTAGCTGTGGCGCTTTAAGCTTTTTTTTTGGTATCGCTGAAGCTCTTCTACGTATTCGTTGGTTAACTGTTTTTAATTATTTACACGCTTACTCTCCGACCGCGACGTGTAACTATCAGCGAATCTCTTTTAAATTTGCAAATATGTACAAAACTTGATAGGAACGTATGTACGAGTATAACTGTTGCAGAAGAATGTACTGCACCTAAGTCCCGACATATGTAATTGTGTACATAAGCCTTATATGTCTATAAATTTTCTAACATAGGGGGTTGCTATCGTTAACATTGGGTTGCGGTATGAGTTTGTTTATCTAACCCGACTTCTGATGACTACTTTTTTTTTTATAAAAAAATAAATAAAAATTAAATAGAAAACTTCTGGGAAAACTCATAATTTTGTAATTTATTGTGCAAAAAACAAATAAGATTATTATTATTATTATTATAAGCTTTATTGCTTATTTTTATTTATATATTTTACAGAATACGTTTGTTTCTTAATGACTATAGTGCAGTTTATTTAATAATATATTTTAATTTAATTTAACTTAATTTTAATCAACTACTTTCGAGTTAGATTAAACAATTTTGAATTCATTATGATAATGTTGTATTGATTGTGATAATTTTAAGTTCGGATATAAGACTCCCCTAATGTTTTCCATGCTGTTTTGTCTTTGGCTATTCTTTCCCACATATTACAAATTTAGCAAATGTCATCTCTCCAACGTTTGATTTATCTTCCGGCTCTTCTTGTACCACTTCTATGAACCCATTGAGTTGCTTTAACTGTCCAACGGTTATCTTTCATCCTTGCTATATGCTCAGCCCTGTTCCATTTTTGTTGTGTCGCCTTTACTATCACATCTGAGAAAATTGTCGTATTTCTGGGTATTTTTAAAATGACTCTTTCCATTGCCCTTTGTGTCGTTCTCAATTTTTGGGTTAATTTAGCAGATAAGTTCCAAGTTTGGTCGCCGTAAGTCATAACCGGTAGTACAGTCGCATCAAGGAGATATTTTCTGGAGCTTCAACTAATATTTGAATCGAAAATATGTTTATGACTTCAAAACTGTTTCCAGCTATTGGAAATCCTTCGGTCGATTTCTTTATCTTCTCTATTTTCAGCTGACCTAGGTAATCGTATTCTTCAACACATTCAATAGTTTTGTTACCTACAATAATTTCCTGTTGCTCGTCTTTGCTCATTAACTTCGATTTTTCTGCGTTCATTGTTAGACCCGCTGTGATGCATCCTTTTTCTAAACCATATATCATTTGCTTCATATTCTCCGCTGTTGTTGACATGAGTACGATATCATCCGCAAATCTTAAGTTGTTTAGGTATTCACCGTCTAATTTTATTCCTAATAAATCCCAATTAAAATTATGTTATACAAGACACTAACTAAACTCAAGCAGACCACGATCCACATCGGAACGAATACCATCTATCAGCTCCATCCAATTTCAACGGCAGCGACACAAACTGCAGCGCATTAACAGCCAAAAACAGTTCCAACTCAAATAACCGGCCATGCTTCACAGCCCAGACACAGGCGCCCACGCTGGTCACACTGCCAAAAATCAAAGGAATAAACCCCAACACCCAGATGTGACGGCCCGATGTGAGTTTATCACATGCCAAAAGCTCGAACATGAGCAGTATCAGGTGCAGCGACAGAGAGATCAACAACGCCTTGAACTGGGTGTACGAATCGCCCTCCAATCTATAATGCGGATAGCGACACCAAACGATGTCTCCAATTGTCGCACCCAACGCTGCGATACCCTTCCATATCCAGAGTGGGGTGAATATAGCCCAATATGACCAATCAATGTAAACATCTAGTCGGAGACAGAAAAGCGTTATAAATGGAAATAGACTGCAGTGAACTATGAATTTGCTGGGATTGAAGTCGCGAAATAATGATTGTAGATTCATTGTGTGGATGTGTGTAGGAAATTAGTTCAACATTTTTATGCGAATAATCTCTCATTCTGTTTTCTATCGACTTTAGGTTGTCTGGAAGCATTGCCTCACATACAATTTGTATAAATAAGATTTAATTGTCTTCACAAATGGTTTATTTTCAACTTGTTCAGTAAAAACAGCTAATATAGTTCGATTTTTTCCAATTCGTAAGTTTTTTTTTTTTTTTTGACATAATAATTATCTTTTTTTTAATTAGATGTTTAAGTAAGTTTATCTTTGAGTGTTTGAATTTTAAGAAAATGGTCTTCAGCTGCGCTTAAAATTCCATATTCCAGTTGATCCTACGTTTTTAGGATATCATGTCGAGAACATCCCATCGACATTTCTGCTCTAGATCATCACGATATAACTGTATACTTTCTTCGTCTAGAAATTTCGGAATATCTCTTTTTAGTCTATGTTTATGATATTGCTTGCTTTATTGATTGATTTCAAATGTGCCTCTTACCAGTCTGTGTCGTATTCAAAGTTATTTATAACCGAGACGTTTTTAAGGAATGTCTTTTTATTGATGATAATAAAATCATCTTTGGATGATTTCCAAGTCCATTTCTTGTTTCCACTTTTGGGAAATAAGCTGTTTTCACCTCTCTTATTTCTTTCTCCATATCCGTAGTTTCCCATTATTAATTCTTCATTTTCTCTCCTCAAACTTATTTTCGCAATGAAGTCACCCATTATGTATATAGGTACATATGAATTTAGTTTCATAGTCCTAGTATGGTAATTCTATAATATATCATTGTAAAATGTTTCTAGTATTTCAGTTGATGCAGATTCTGTTGGCGCATAGATTTGAATTATCGAAAATTTTGAGTTTGCAATTTTTAACTGAAGAGCTGCTACTCTTTCATTATAGAACGTAATTTTCTCGATTTTATTCGTTCATTTACTTTTTATTAAAAAAACCGACTCCATAGAGTCCTTTTGTTTCTCCTTTGAATCAAAAGAGGTTTCCATTTTGTTTTTCTACTAGCTTTTCTTCATATAGTCGAGTCTCTGACAGTCCTTTTATATCCCGTTTTATTTTTTCAAGCGCATTTTCTAGCTCAATTTGACGTTCTTCTTTCTTTAAGGTGCGTACATTAAACGTACAGACGTGTAGTTCTTGATTATGATTTATTTTACACGTTGTAGTACTTGGGAGGTTTGAGAAATTTTGATCAAGGCTACTCACGGTGATCAGCCGCGTTGAGAAGTTTTTATTGTTTTTTGTTTTACACTTCGTTATTTGTTTATCGTAATCCGAGTTCGTATCCTGGTCTGTGTTTCTGTTAATCATGTATCTCTATATGTGCTATTTCTTGTGTAATTGTAGACTCGGTGGAATTGATATTTGTTATAAGGGTCCTAAAAAACTTAGTAATCGGAGTCGGTGTTAGTGTTGTACTTCTCTTGTTGCCATTAGTTTTCTTTTGTATCTCCGAGTTTAAGTTTGTTTTTCGATTGTTGTCGAATTTTTTTGGTTTTTGTTGGCACGTTTTTTTTCTTCATCTTCAGATCTGCTTCTTTGTCTGTAATTTCCGCTATCATTAATTTTTTGGTAAGTCGTTGATCATATAGATAATAGTATCTTTTAGATTTTTCAATTTGTATTTATTGTCCATAATAGTTTGCTTTAGCCGAATAGACATCAGTTGTTCACAGACTTTCACAGTGTGCACAAGTGTTTCGGCTTTACATTTAAAATCATTGTGTTTATAAAGTAGACAATCAGACAGTATATTTTCAAGTGGCGAGTTAGACTAGTAGTAGTGGTAGTGAACAGTTAACCCAGGGACTTGGGTTCAATTCTCAGCCAGGGAAAATTTCACTTGGACTTTTTTTATAATTTAAACAAAAATAGTTAATACAAAACTAATAAGTAATAAGAAACAGGCGGTGGAAAGTGAGTTCCCATTAACGGGACCATCTGATAACACAGCATCAGCCGATAAGGCAGTAGCAAAAAAACAGCAACAGCAGCAGCAACAGAAACAACAGCAACCGCAACAGAAGACGCCTACAAAGACGAGGGTGCCGACAATTAATACCGACAAGGTGGAGTTGAAGGATACAATTGGACTATGTAAGTCGGCCATAGGCAACAATTTCTTTATTACGCGTTTGAATGAAGATAAGCATGCTATCCACCGCAATACAGTGCAGCAGTACAAACAAATTAAAGAGTTATTGAGGGACACAACGACGGACTTCTTCTCCTTCACCCAGAAGGAGAAAAAGCTGCAAACAATGCTGATGAGGGGGATAGAATCGTCTACTGATCCGGAGATGCTCCTTGCGCTGCTTAAAGAGAAGGAGTGCGATGAGCTCCAATTCGTAGGGGTTAAACCATTCCTCACAGCTAGAGCAGAAGGGGAGAAATGGAAACTGCCATTCTTCCCAGTTCAACTCTCACCCAATAGCAAACTGGATGGTCTAAGGAGTATCAAAGTCCTAGACTACCAAGATGTCGCATAGGAGAAATTAAAAAGGAGCGAAAACATTTTAAAATGTGTTCGCTGCCAAAGGTTCGGTCACGGAGTCGAACTGCGAGATGCAGCCTCGATGTGTTAAGTGTGGAAAGAACCACAAAGCAGAAGAATGCACTCTGGGTAAGGATGGAGTGGCAGATAAGAGCCAACTATCGTGTGCTTTATGCAGGAACGGGGGACATATGGCAAACTATTGGAGTTCTAAGTTCCAGTACATTAAGAAAGAAAATTTGGTTCGTCAGCAGAAGGTCGTAGTGAAATATCCACCTGTTCCAATACAAACACAATCCGTGACTCCCCAAGAGACCTTCGCCCAAATGGCGGCAGGCCGGGGAAATACGAACAGGAAAGACCGAAGTTTGCTTCCCAGGCCCCATGTCCTAGAGCACCGAAGGCTCAAACTGACTTGCTGGCCATCTTGCTCTCTACTCAAGCGCATATGGGTTAGCTTCAGCGTCAGGTACAGGAGCAGGCGAACCAGGTG
Source organism: Pocota personata (assembly GCA_963082735.1). NCBI lineage: Eukaryota > Metazoa > Arthropoda > Insecta > Diptera > Syrphidae > Pocota > Pocota personata. The sequence continues at coordinate 76,583,798 of OY720431.1, forward strand.
GACCAGATCTACGCACTTCTGCTGAGCCTAACGCACCTCCAGTCGTAATGGGTACGAACATGGAGGAGCAATCTTTGAAGATCCTTGCGGTGAATATGAATTCACTAACTAGGATCGAGCGAAGAGCCGTGCTGTTTCAGTTGCTAGGAGACCAAACCAATGATGTGCTTATGGTTAGCGAAACAAAGTTATCCCAGAAGCACAAATTGGGGCACCGTAAATACAATACTGTCAGAAGAGACCGACCCAACTCCACACAAGGATGATACTCAAACAATTACAATTTAAGGTAGTGTACAGAGGTGAAGTGCGAAGGCTTCAGGTGCTGGAAGCGTGTATCGTGTGCATCCCTCTCCATAGTGGAAGGAGGATGTACGAGTACAAGATCGCACTCTATGCACCTGAAACTACTCAATCTACTTTATTTATTTCAGAGCTCGAGACATTTTTTCGATGCCTATGGCTGAAGTCGGAAGAGAATGATTACCTCATGGCCGGAGATCTAAACGTCAAACATAGAGGTAGGGGAAATAACACACCTAATCCCAGAGGGAGCCATAGATAGTCCGTCGTTTCCAAGAAGCGGCTCCTATCTGGATCTTATGCTGTTCGGCGTACGGTTGCAACTGACTGACACGGACCGACAAACTTTAAACTGTCAGTACCGTAATAACGATTCCCAACGAAATTGCGGAGTTGGAGAAATTTGTCCAAACGTACTCCTACAATTATAGTAGGACCCGTTTGACTCGCTTCTCCAGAGTTTTAACAAGAGTACTCTCCTCGAATTCGCTCCACCCACAGTCCAATAGGAATCTGTCAAACAAGGAGACTGACTGATACCTAAAACAAATGGATGAGACAATTAAACGAACTACGGACAGTCCGATACCTCGGTATCAACATACTGACAAGACAGACATATGCTTCAATGCAACAATTGACTCACTACACAAGCACAAAATAAGAAAACCTTGTACAGACAGTTTATTGACAGACAAAACTCGTAGGTTAAGATACTGAAGTCGTTGATTAAAAACCTCCAGAAAGGAAAAACTACAAACTAAGTCTTAAGATCCCCCGAACGACGAACAATAGACGAATACTGATAACAGCAGGTATAGATCCAGATAACGCAGTAGAGGATGACAACTTCTTTGTGATCGAAGATCCTCAAAAGAAGTTAGATTCTATTGTTCCAGCCACTGTGCCGTCATCAGGCAAAAAGGCCTCACATGGGACACACCTTGCTGTCAACAACGCCCCCACAAACGTCAAGCAAATGATGTTAAAATTGTACAATATATAAATGTTGTATATAAAAAAAAAAGATTTTTTATGAGGAAATACATTCCGGTTTTTATAACGTTGAAAGGAAGCGGTGTTTAATTCGTTCTTACGCTAATTTTTATTTACAGTATATTACAGTCCATTTTTATACTGAAAGTAAAGTAAAGTTGATAGCCGAACATTTGGTCACTACGAGCCGGATTAAAACAAAAAAAAAATTTTTTTGATCGACAGTCAATAGTGTGTGTGTTTTCTGCCGCGTATAATCGGGTTTAATTGAATTTTAAATTTAAATTAAAACTTTTCCCACGTGTGGTGTGCATAGAATAAAAAAATAAAAAATCAATCGTGTGCTGCTGTATGGTGTACATTTGGATCCGGATCTGGAAATTCCCGAAATCCTGACGACGAAACTTGGAACTCCTTTCTCGACTGGAGCACCGCGCTTTCACAAGTAAGTGACTTCTTATTTTTTTCTTTGTTCCTGTTTCTACAATAAAGGGCGATAAGTTTATAACAATATAATGGCAACATATTTGGCACATACGCTGAAGCAATTAGAAAAAGATGTCTCCAATTTTTCCAAAACTGGTTCTGTTAGGCGAATAGCCAATTATCTCTCCGGTCGATTGTCTGCTTTAGAAAAGACCATAAAAGCAGCAACTGGATGACTCAAAACGGCTCTGGAGTCTTTAGCAGAGAAGGAGTTAGGGGAAGTCGAGACTCGCTTCGAACAAATCCGAGAGCTCTACTTCGAACTTCGTTGCGACTTATTGGACGCGATGGATAAAGTGCAGCCAACTGAAAATAAAGTATAAAGGGATCATTCAGAATCCAAGGAAACTAGAAAGGTAGACATTCGGTTACCCAAAATTAATTTACCTGTTTTCGCTGGGAGTTATGAGTCATGGCGAGCCTTTCATGACTTATTCGTCTCATTAATTCCCCATAATTCGGCACTCTCTGAGATGCAAAAAATGCACTACCTGAAAACAAGTGCGTCAGGAGAAGCGGAGAAACTTTTAGCCCACCTGGGAATTGACAACGGCAACTATCACAAGACATGGGAGATCTTAACAGACCGTTATGATCACCAACGTTTTCTAGTGAACACGCAATTGAAATATCTCTTCAATCAGCCTTCAATAGCCCAAGAGCGATTCGAGTCCATCAAGAAATTGCTTGATACATCGATGGAAGTTGTTCACAGCTTGGAAAATCTGAAGGTTCCAGTTCAGCATTGGGACGTTGTACTCATTTTCATCCTGCTTCAGAAACTTCCGACGAAAACGCAACAACTGTGGGAAGAAAGGCTTGGAAGTAACACAGACAATAAGGAACTTCCTACATTTGCGGAATTTACCCAGTTTTTGGAGACGAGGTTCCGTTCATTGGAGCCCGTTAACCAACAGCAGGCGCGACCATCAACGAATTCCGCAAGGAATGTGCCACAGCGGAATAGTTTTCATACGTCGACCAATGCCCAAAGGTTTTGCTGGAAGCTTTGCAACAGAGGTCAACACCCTATTCGTAAGAGTGTACGATTTTTGAAGATGAGCCCAGCGGACCGAATTCAGAGTGTGGGTACATTAGGGATTTGTTGGAACTGATTAGCATATAGCCACAACACAGAGCAGTATCCGAGCTTCGTCAGGTGAGACTTATTCGTTTAGAGCCTTGCTTGACTCGGGCTCTCAAGCGAGATTTACAACAGAGTCAGCTGTCCAACTACTACGTTTAAGGCCAAGACTCACTCACGTTGAGGTGTCCGGGTTGGGTTTAATCAGCAGTGGCACTTGTCAGAGGGTTGTTGACATAATGCTTACGTCACATCATTCAGCCTTCGAGACATCAAAGAAGGCTTTCTTCTTTAAGTCGCTGTCTGGCCATCTTCCGGCCCGGCCTCTCCCCGTTGCTCATTGATTTTAGCAGACCGTCGTTTTCTAGTCAACCGAGTTGTAACTCTGTATTTGTATAGCGACAGCGGCTTAAATTATGTTTTTTTTTTTTTAAAGGAAATTTCCAAATCTCGGTGCACTCAGACCCAATTTTCTGTGTCCATTGTACTACCAAGCAGAACTCCTTTTGTAGTGGATGGGGAGAAACTTCGATTTTATTCGTTTCTCTTTTATGTTCGGGTAGCTGTGGTTGCTGTTTCCCGTCCGGGCTTGAACCTGCACAGTTCGGGTCACAAGCAAACACACTACCCACTACACCGTGGCCACCCATTATGTTGCGACGAAAAATCTTTTAGAGAGAGATGTTAAGGAGATGGAAGTCGGCCTCAGTGAACGTGCAGCGAGATACGAAGGAATTATATGGCGGTTTATCCCGGCTTATTCTCCGTGGATGGGAGGCGCTTACGAACGGCTCATATGATCCATTCAAATCAGCCTCGATTTTATTCTTAAGGGAGTTATTCCCCACGAGGAATTTCTTCGTAATGCGCTCGTCGAGGCTCAAGGCCAAATCAACCGTCGCCCTCTCACATACATCCCAGTCCATCCAGAAGACCACAGGCCTCTAACCCCAAATTCTATGCTCTTTGGTGATGATGACACTGACGTAACTGCCCCAAGAGTGTTCTCCGGTAAAGACGCGTGTAGCAAACTGTACAGTCGCCGGTCACAGCATCTGATGAGGGAATTTACGAGACGTTAGTAGTCTTTCTCTCTGTCTCTTCCCCTTTCCACCAAACGCACGTGTTCTAAAAATTAGTATAAAAAAAGAGTATCTTCCGGAAATCAAAGGCATTTGACAGAGTTTGGCATCAGGCTCTTTTGTCAAAAATGCGTGCATATGGCATCGATGAGTCTCTTCTTCAATGGATTAGAAATTACATTTCGGGGCGTTCAATACAAGTTGTTTTGGACGGCTTCAAGTCTGTAATTCACCAAATAAATGCTGGTGTTCCGCAAGGCTCTGTTTTGTCTCCGAGTCTCTTTCTCATTTTTATAAATGATCTCTTGTCTGCAACTTCTAATCCAATCCATTCCTTCGCTGATGACAGTACCCTCAGTTTTTCATATTCGTTCCCTAACTCACGTCCTTGCTCTTCGGCCGTAGAAGGGGAACGGCAACGTATGTTAAACACATTAAATTCCGACCTGGACAGCATAATTAAATGGGGTTCAACCAACCGCGTGGAATTTAATGCTTCCAAAACACAATGCTGTCTTCTGTCTCTCAAGCGAAACCAAAACCCTCAACCATTATCCATGGATGGTACTTGCACCATTCTCGGTATGTGTATTAATAACCATCTTCGATGGAATGATCACATATTCGAGGTCGCCAAAAATGCTGCAAAATGTCTCGGATTCCTTAAACGGTGCAAGAAATATTTTACCCCGTCTGATCTGGCCTCAATTTATAAGGCATTCATCCGCCCTAAGCTGGAATATAACGCCCATATCTGGTCTGGTGCACCCAAGACCGTTCTGCACATTCTTGATAGGGTACAAAATCGCGCGTTAAAACTCATAGGTGATAGAGACATTGTGAATTCCATTCATTCATTAGAACATCGGAGAAATGTCTCCTGTCTCTCCCTGTTTTATCGTTTTTTCTACAAAAAATGCTCCAGCGAAATAGCCAGTTGCATTCCTCCCCTTCAAAATTTCACCCGCAATACGCGACATGCTTCGAATGCACATCAGTTTTCCCTAAAGCCTAACTTCGGTCGTACTGTTAAATATAGGGATTCGTTTATAAGCCGAACGACACGAATGTGGAATGATCTACCAAGCTCTGTATTTCCCCATCACTACAACCTTCAAACATTTAAAGCCAACGTGCATAGGCTTCTCCTCTGTTCCTCTTCCCCTTGTCCTTAAAAGCCCGTGCCCTGTAACAGTATAAAGGTATTCATAATCCTTTTGGCGCGCGCGAATTATAAAAAAAAAAAAAAAGTGGCATAGTATCTCGAGGCCGGTAGAAGTCGGATGTGCGACTGCTGAATGGCGCTATTAAGAGGAAAAGAGCGGTTGGAAGGTTCGCTGTCCTAGACTTGGTATCTTCACCTGATGGTTCAGACGGTCCCCGGAGTGTCATCGAGCCACGTAAAGAAGTATAACTTGGCATAACTTCGTTTCATCGGGCCACTTAGAGAAGCATCATTTTAGTATCACTGCTTTTCGCCTTCATGACCACACACAAATCCAAAAGTGGAAAAAAAATGTCTTTATATACAACTTTTTCGATCTTATATCAATTCGACACAAACCAAGCATCGAATCTAGAAGATCGGCGCTCCCCATATATTTATTGTACTCATCTATTACTTTGGGGTAGTCTACCTCTATGTATTTTTTTTTTGTACTGCTTTAGGTGGTACTTAGTAGGTATTGTTTGCTCGTCCACTGCTAGTTATTGGTCCCTTGGTATTAAAAGCAGTCGTTCCTTTATATTTTTCAGAAGTAGCCTGACTTTGAAGAGCCTATCGCGTCCAGCTAGACCAAGCCTCACAAACTTATCATTGTCAGTGAAATGAAGAAATCGTTTAATTTCTTGCCACCACGTTATTGTCCCATAAACAAAAGGCTGTCCAAGTTTAGGGTTCCAGTAACGTCTAGCGGAAGGCAATTTGATAAGTGACATGAATAGACGTATACTCAAGAATTGTTCCATTCCACATCGCGTAATATTGACTAGCTTATTAATATTTTCCCTGTAACTCTTTCCTATTGGATTCTTCCACAATAATGTCGAATAGTTCATCAGTGAATAGGTATAAAAAGAAATCAGAGGGCGTCTCAAAACTAGACATTTCCTCTGGCAGATGCTTAGTTCCTAAAAAAAGGGAAGTAGTTTTCTTTTAACATGGTCGGTTTTTTTTTTGCTCTCAGGTTATCTTGTTCTCTTTTTTTTCGAACTCAGACTAGACAATGGCTTGTCATCCTCCGCATCATACTGACTGCTTTCATCCATTTCAGGTATCACCATATGTTCTTCCCGATCATGCATTGCTTCATTTTCTGACTCTAGAATTTACTTTGCCATCCATCTCCTGGAATAAAAAAGGCCATTATTGAATTCAAAAACCGGAAAATACAAACCAGCATTGAAAGCTTAACAGCGGAAAAAGATTCCAATTATTCGCTCTGGAAAGCTATAATATATATAGGCATTAAAAACCAGAAAATACAAGCGGCCCAATCAAGAAAAATGACAACGAATGGGTCAAGAATGACAAAGACAAAGCAGAAGTCTTTGCCACCCATTTAGAAGAAACATTTAAACCATTTGATGGACAAGCGCTTGTTGAAAATGATAATTCGTCGGATATAGCACTTCACAATTACACAGTAAGAAATGCAAGGCTGACCGAACTTCAACAAGAAATAAAGAAACTGAAACCGAATAAAGCTCCTGGATACGACCTAATCACAGGAGAGCTTCTTAAATCGTTACCTAGAAAAGCGTTAGTTAAGTTCCTCTACATTATAAACGCAGCGATAAGACTAGAATATGTTCTGAGTGAATGGAAAGTCGCGGAAGTAATAATGATTCTGAAGCCAGGAAAACCGCCGAATGATAAAAAATCGTATAGACCTATTTCGCTGCTGCCGATTACGTCTAAAGTTTTCGAAAGAATAGTACTTAAGCGATTACAGCCGGTTATAGAAGAAAGATCTCTTATTCCCAATCATCAGTTTGGGTTTAGAATCAAGCACTCAACAATAGAGCAAGTGCATAGAATAACTGATTTAATGGAGAAAGCTTACGAAGAAAAAAAGATTTGCTTGAGCGTATTCCTTGATGTTTCTCAAGCTTTTGACAAGGTCTGACATGAAGGATTGAAATATAAATTACGACAAGTTCTGCCGGAACACTGATATAATATTCTGGAAAAATACTTGAGGAATCGACTATTCCGAGTCAAACACGGAAATGAATATTCAGAATTTAAAGAAATACGGGTTGCCGCAGGGAAGCGTCCTTGGACCGCTTTTGTATCTATTATATACTCGCGATATACCGCAAGAAGAAGGCACCGTATTAGCTACATTTGCCGACGACACTGCCATCCTGGCAACGGGTAAAGCGATCGAAGAAACGACTGAAAAATTGCAAGAAGCATTGAAAAAAGTAAATAAATGGACAAAGATTTGGCGACTAGCTTTAAATGAAAACAAATCTGTTCATGTCAATTTTACTAATAAGAAAATAAATAATTTGCCGATCTTTTCAAACTCGGTTCAAATTCCGTTTGCAAACGAGGCTAAGTATCTTGGAATGACACTTGATGCTAAGCTGAAGCGGAAATCGCACGTGAAGAAAAAACGTAAAGAACTCGAAACCAAATACAGAGAAATGTACTGATTACTTGGAAAACATTCCAAGCTTAATATAGAGAACAAACTGCTTTTATACAAGCAAGTGCTAAAGCCGGTATGGACATATGGAATACAACTCTGGGGTTGTACCAAAATAAGTAATGTCAATATTTTACAAACTTTTGAAAATAAAGTGCTAAGATCAATAGTTAATGCACCGTGGTTTATTAGAAATAGCGATATCCATATCACGCTTCGGTGACTCCTGTGGGACATCTTACTCTTGTTCTTGCTATGATACAAGTCCATTATCATGCGCACGTAGGTTTTTGGAACTCCTAGTTGTCTTAGCGCCACCAATAAGAGATCTCTGGGTTGTCTATCAAAGGCTTTTTTTTTAAAATCAACCAACACCATATGCAAGTCGTTTAAGCAATCACGATGTTTTTCCATTATGACCTTATACTTTGGTTTGCATCTGTTGTTGATTTACCCGAGACAAACCCGCACTGGTTATCAGATAGCCGTATTATTTTCCGCAGTCAGCCATTTAATACCCGCTCAACGATAGTCATGGCGTGTGACATCAGCTTGACTGAACCGTAGTTATCGCAGTTTCGCGTATCGCCCTTTGTGCAAAGGAAGAAGATCATTTTCCCTCTATCCTTGCTAATCTTATACCTCAATATGAGACAGTGACGTTTATTCTAAGGTGCTCAGGTGTTCTCTGCACACTCCAACGAAATCCGTCTTAATGCAAAATTTATTTGTATACATGTGCTTCAATATCCAATCGAGTTACAAATCAAAAATGCTCAATTAAAAAAAAATGCTTTAAAATGAATTTGTGTTCACCCTGTTGTGTCGCACCGTGATAGACAAATCAACGAAACACCGCGCGAGTTACGTATCAAAAGTAATTGACATGTTGCGTCCATCGCTCCAGACATATTTTTTACCTTTCGTTCTTTTGCTTTTTCAAGAAATTTTTAGTTTGCATTGTATTATTTAAAATCCAAGAAACTGTCAATTTTACATTATCATTTGATTTGCACTTTATTATTTAAATTGTCAATTTCACATTATTATTTATTTTTCCAATGAGTTGTCTCGAAATGCATTGTTGCATTATTTGCTGTTCAAAGAGTTAACATCGTATTTTTTTTATCCTCCGCACGGTCAAGACCCGTAACTGGCTCAGTCGTCCGGTCCGGTTAACAGTCAAATACTCTCCTCGCGAACATCCTAAAAGTTACTAATGTAGTGGTATGTATATATATATAGCTGGATCTATGTACACAATACAGTAGTTATATTTTATGTTTTATTTTGGTGGGGGCGAAAGCCCCCATTTATTTGGCTTATTACAAGCTACAACTAAAACTTAAACCTAAAACTTAAAACTAAAACTTAAAACTAAAACTTAAAACTAAGACTTAAAGCTAAAGAGAATGGTGAAGGAGTTCGGTTTTGAGGCAGGGAGTGCTGAGGTTAAAATCAAATTGGGTGAGATTTGAGATCACTTTTCGCAGCATACGGGAATTGGTTCATTATATCCATACGAAGTGCGGTGGGACGGTAGATAGAAGAGACGAGGGCATCGTAAATTTCGTTGGTTGGTATTGAAAAAAATTGAATTATAAAGAGATGCGCAATCGACAGAGCCTGAAAGAAGTCGATGAATGAAAAGAATGTCTGCAACATCTCTGCGTTTCTCTGGAGTACTCAGGTTGATGAAGTTGAGGCGGTCTTGATAGGGAGGCAAGATAAATGGATCGTTCCAAGGAAGACCTCGAAGGGCAAATCGAAGAAATCGACGTTGAACATTCTCGATTCTGGCCACATGAACTTACTGAAAGGGTGACCACGCTTGGCTGGCGTATTCAAGGAGGGGGCGCACAAAGGTAATGTAGAGGGATCTGGTCACGTAAGGGTCGGAGAATTCTTTGGACCATCGTTTGACAAAGCCAAGTGATGAGTTATCTTTACGAATTATCTCATCAATATGTGAACGGAAATTTAGTTCCCTATCGTACAATATTCCAAGATAGCGGAGAGATTGAACGATGGATATAGGTTGACCATAGAGAAGGTAAAGGCGGGCGGAGGACACGTGGTGCTTACGTGATAAGGTAATGTATTGACTTTTGGCGATATTGAGCTCTAAGCGATTTTGTAGGCACCAGTTCGAAAAACTATCAAGGTCTTGTTGAAGGAGGCAGTAGTCATGTGGTGAAGAGATGGCTTTGAAAAATTTGGTATCATCAGCGACAGAGAGAGGGAAGAGTGTTTAATAACCCTCTCGACATCATTTACGGTTAGAATGAAGAGAAGGGGACCCAGATGACTGCCTTGCGGAACACCAGAGGTGGCCAAGAAGGGAGTCGATAAGATGGATCTGAAGCGAACTCTGTAAGAACGGTTTTCCAGGTAAGAAGATATCCATTTTAACAATATGGGTTCGAAACCGAGGATAGACAATTTGAAGAGGATTAAGTTATGAGAAATTTTATCAAAAGCCTTACTAAAATCACTGGAAATAACGTCGACTTCTTTGCCATTCTCTATGGCAGACAAGGCGAAGGACACGAATTCGACTAAGTTAGTGATAGTTGATCTACCTTTCAGAAAGCCGTGTTGGGTGGAAGAGATAAGAGACTTGCACTGAAAGCTTAAGGCTTCGTATAAAATACTTTCGAAAAGTTTGGGTAGATGAGAAAGTTTAGCAATGGGGCGATAGTTTGTTACTTTTTATTATTATTATTATTATTATTATTTATTTAAAACTATAAGGCTTACACGTAAGATACAAATCTTTTAAGCTGTGAAGCTACTTTAAATGGTTGATAATAATTATTTTTAAAAAATTAAGAAAGATAAGAAAACATATATTATAAAAAAGAAAGAAAATAAGGAAAAAAAGAAATATTTATATATACATGCATTTGAGAAAAATTAAAATTTAAAAATTTAATAATTAATTAGGGATTTTTAGTATCCTTTTGTCAAATCAGAACAGCTTCAAAAATCAGAGAAAGAAAGAAAAATAAGAAATAAAAGTTCAATGTCTGCACATTTATATGCTTAGATGCTCGCTAAGTCGCCTTTTAAAGTCACCGTTGCTATTAGATCTCCTTAAACTTGCTGGGAGTGAATTCCAGAGTCTTACAGCGTAAATAAAGAACTGTTTCTGAGTCGTATAATATTTGAAGCGCGGAATAATAAATGCTTTACTTCTCGCGGATGAGGCAAATTGAAGAATATGAAAAAGATATGACGGAGCTTTTGATTCTTTAAGATTAAAAAGGAAAGTTAGAACATTAAAATCGAGATATTTTTTGAACTCCATCCCAAGAAATTCACGCGCATATTCCGAAATATGTTCATATCTACGGATGTTAAAGACATATCGTACAGTACTATTGAAAGCAACTGTGAGTTTACGTGAGCTATTGCTATCTAGGTCGCAGTAAATTGGGTGTGCATATAGTAGTATTGGAAGGAGCAGTGTTTTGACAAGAGTTGTTTTTATTTTCGCGGGAGGCAGCTACCAGTTTGACCTAAGGCTCGCAGGGCTCCATAGACTTTGCCTATAGTATTGGTCACGTGAGATTCCCAGGTGAGATATTGATTAAATGTCACTCCGAGGTTTTTAACACTTTCTACGTAATCTAAAATGATTCCATTGATTTCTACCTTAGGAAGAGACGACTTATCCAAGCTAGTACGACTTATCATTATCGCTTTACTTTTTTTAGAGTTAAGCCTCAGCTGGTTTTTATGTGACCATTTAACTACTTCGTTCTTTGATCCCTTTTTGTGAATGGGGGTTATGAAAGAGGTCTTCCAAATCTGAGGGAATTCTCCTAGTGATACAGATAAACGAAAGAGATGAGAGAGGGGGAGGGAGAGAATGGAAGAGCATTTTTTAAGAAAAAATGGCAGGGAGACCATGTGGGCCGGGTGAGAATTCATCATTAAGATTTTGTAGTTTATTTTCAATTACAGCAGGATCAAAAGGCAGGGACAGAAAGGGGCCAACGGAGAAGTTAAGAAGGTGAGTGAAGTAAGAGGGGTCAGGTTCAAAAGAGCTGTCGGCGAAGGATTGTTTAAAATAGGTGGCAAAAAAGTTGGCAATGGTTTGCGGATTAGTTGAAGATATGTTTTCAAAAGAGAGGGACGGAGGGTAACCGTCAGATTTTTTTTTATAGTTGACGAATTGAAAAAATGAATTGAAATGACTTAGGGTCGTTTATAAGATTTGCTTGCGCGTTAATTAGGTGCCGCTGGTAGAGAGAGTTATAAAGATGATGGAATTTAAGGTAGGAACAGAGATAGTTGGAATAGTCGAAAACAGAATTGGTACGAAGGAAAGCTGCCCATAACTTGTTTCTCTTGTTACGTAAGGCGCGAAGTTTGCGATTATACCAAGGGGGGGGATGAAGATGAAGTTTTATGACGAGAAAAGGCGACATAAAGAGGAATAGAATTAAACATTTCTCTGTAAAAAATTGTGAGGGCTTCGTTTAAGGATAAGTTAGCAAACTCAAAGGTACATCTACTCAGATAGTCATTTATTTTGCGGAAATTAGCTTTATGAAAGTCGTAAGAAGTGTGAAATGCAGGAGGTGTAGATTGAAGTGGAGAATTGAAGACAAGTGAAAAAAGAAAGGGAGGATGAAATTTATCAGTAGTTGACAGAGTTAGAGGATATATATTATACAACGCATACATGTAATATTGTCACTCTCACTAGTTCTAAGCTGTATATAAGTCACGCCACCCATGTAAATGCGTCTTCACTTTAGTTCTAAAATGTACCACTCTTAACATTCTGTAAAGGGGTCATGCCACTATATGTAAACGTGATCATTACCGATATCTTTATGTATGCGAGTGTAGAACAAGAGAAAAACTAGGCAGAATAAAACTGTCGATGAGTACGGACGTGGTTATATTTTTTGCAAAACGGACTGACTACAATCTCAGAAGTGGGATTCACCCAGAGTAATATTCGGTAAAAAGGAAACGTTGTCTGGTGATGAATACGATCTGGCTGAAGAGGAAACATTTGTGGAAGCGGTGGATAACGAGTGTGAGCAAGGACAACGGAATTGTGCTAACGAAGTAATTAGTACACGTGCTGTCGACGGTAACATGGAAAGAGAGTTACAATTATAAAAGAGAGGGATTGAACTACTACGACGTGAGAAATTGTTACTGCAGAAAGAAAATGAGATGCTACAAAAAATTATGCGTATGAATTGTGGACAAACGATTGATAAGGTAACGAAAAATGAGTGTACCCACAACATGGCTAAAGATAGTGACGAGGCAAAAGGATCGGAAAAAGATAGTTCGACGGAAGCGGTTGCAGCTAAAGATGGGCAAAAATTTAGTTTCTTAAAAGAAATGTTGCCAGAATACGTGGTGGCCATAGGTTGGACGTGTGGTTGGCGCAGCTACATAGTTTAAAGAACGTCCATAGTGTTGGAAACCACGTACTCCGAACGTTGTTTGTTAACAAATTGAGGGGCAAGGCTCAGCAGTGGCTGCATTCGAAGCCCAATTTCCTAGAAGAAGAGATCGACAGCTTGGTGCGTCAACTTGGGGATATGTTCGGCTCCAAAAACAACAGGCTCGTGATGCGGAAAAGGTTCGAAGCACGCAAGTGGAAGTTGGCTGAAATCTTTGGAGACTGGCAGGAGGCCTCCAAATGAGTGAAGAGGATTTGGTGGACTACATAGTCGAAGGCATCACCGATGATAATGTAAGGCTTTATGCGCACGTACAGTGCATAACCACCAAGTCGCAGCTGGTCCATGCGCCGGGAAAAGTCACACAAAGGCCAAAGGGAGACAAAACTACGCAACCGACGTCAACAGCAGCCGCCCCCGTGAAACAGACGACTAACAGCAGATGCTACAACTGCAATTCGGTCGGGCATTTCGCGGCCGATTGCAGGAAACCGGAGCCTGCTATGCATGCGGGTCGTTGGAGCATCGAGCAGCAGCGTGTCCAGACAGGAAGAAGGCAGTCCAGTTACTAGAGAAAGATGCCGAAGATTATGTAAGATATTTATGTTTATGTATAGAGGGTGACAGTAGTTTTAATTTATTTCTAGAATGCTTCATAGACTCCGGAAGCCCCGTTAGCTTTGTTCGTTAGTCCTGCTTGCCGATAGGAACAACATTTTACAAACCAAAACCAATTGTATTTCGGGGTATCAATAAAAGTTTGCTTAAAGTTATTGAAAAAATTTCGTGTTGTGTCAATTATAATGATTTTGAAGTTCACATTGAAGTACTTGTGGTAGACGATGAGTTGATGGGCTATCAGGTAGTCTTGGGAAGAGATTTTTTGAAAGCTGGGCATTTTAGACTTGTGTCTACAGTTGGAAATGCCAAAAATAAGTTAAGTAATATGCAAAATGATAGTATAAATTTTAATAATTCTTTGCTAATGATCGACTACGAGCCAAACGATTGTGTGAGTAATATTGTCAATGTAGATATAGATATAAGTTTGCAACAAAACAAAAATTGTATAACATTTATAGGAACGACTATTTGACACCTCGACGTCCTTCCCAGACGCTAGTAATTTAAACAAGGTAACGGCAAAAGATAGTTTTCCAATCCCTTTAATAGATGATTTGTTAGACAGGTTAGCCAACAAACGAGTGTTCACGAAGTTAGATTTAAAGGACGGATTTTTTCACGTGCATATGCATGAAAATTCTGTAAAATACACGTCATTCATCACACCACTATTGCAATTCGAGTTTTTGAGAATGCCATTTGGGCTCAAGAATGCTCCGTCCGTATTCCAGAAACATGTTAACAGGATATTCGCTGACATGATTAGAAGAGATGAGGTTATAATACATTTAGATGATATAATGGTACCTACAAAAGACTATGATGAACATTTTAAAATATTAAAGGAGGTTTTGAAAAGATTAGTAGAAAACAAACTGGAGTTGAGGTTAGACAAATGTGAATTTTTACAAGCAAAGGTGAAGTATTTAGGTTATACAATTACGGGGGAAGGAATCCAGGCTGATGAAAAAGGGATTTAGGCCATAACAAATTTTCCGGTAGTTCAAAATGTACACTCAGTCCAAAGTTTTTTAGGACTCTGTTCGTATTTCCGTAGGTTCGTTGAAGATTTTTCAACTATTGCCAAACCGTTGCATGATCTGACGAAAAAAGAAAAAAAGTTTAATTTCGGAGCAAAGGTACTAGAATCTTTCGAACTTCTCAAAGAAAAGTTGACAGAAGCCCCAATCTAAGCGTCGTATGACCCCAAAAATGATACAGAATTACATTGTGACGCTAGTGCGATAGGATTAGGAGCCATACTGCTACAAAAGAAAGAAGACGGTAGAATGCATCCTATATTCTATTATTCAAAAACAACGACAGAGGCGGAATCAAAATACCACATCTTTGAATTAGAAACGTTAGCCATAGTTAGTGCATTACAACGATTCTGTATATATCTTCAAGGAAGACAGTTCAAAATTGTTACAGATTGTAATTCTTTAACGATGACCCTCAATAAAAAAGAGCTCAACCCCAGGATAGCTAGGTGGGCCCTAGAATTACAGAATTATGATTATGTGCTCGAACATAGGGCTGGTTCACGAATGCAACATGTTGATGCGTTAAGCCGCTCTACAAACATTTTAGTGCTGGAAACTAATACTTTTGAAGAAAACCTAATAATATGTCAGGGAAAAGATAGTAAATTGTTAAAATTAAAAGAATTACTGCTAAAATCGGTACATTCGTTTTACGAAATGCGAAACGGGATATTGTACAGAAAGAAAAATGATGGAATGATTTTATTTTGTGTCCCAGAAAGTATAGAAGATCACATAATGTACAAGTACCATGACGAAGTCGGACACGTAGGAATTGACAAAACGATTGATCTTATATCAAAAAGCTACTGGTGTCCAAAAATGAGATATATAAACACATAAAGAATTGTCTCAAATGCATAGTGTACTCGTCCAAAAAAGGAAAAGAAGAGGGTTTCCTCCATAATATACCCAAAGGAAGTCCCCCATTCGAACTAGTCCATATTGACCACTATGGGCCGGTAGATCACTCAAGAACAGTGAGAAAACACATACTAGTAGTGATTGACGCGTTTACAAAGTTTGTTAGGTTGTACCCTACCAAGAGTACTAATACAAAAGAGGTTGTCCGGGTGCTGGCGGAATATTTTAGATCGTATAGTCGCTCCAAGTGCATTGTATCTGATCGAGGGAGTTCGTTCACATTTACGGAATTCAAAGAGTTCATTTTGGAAAATAACGTACAACACGTACAGATTGCAACCGGGTCTCCTCAAGCAAATGGTCAAGTCAAAAGGGTGAACAGAAGTTTAGGACCGATGTTAGCAAAAAATAGTTAGGCCAGAACAGGGTGTTTACTGGGACAAAGTGATAGAAACAGTAGAGTAACACCGAACGATAGGTGAGCAACCGAGTGTTATGTTATTTGGTGGTAGCCAGAGAGGAAAAGTGATAGACGAACTTAAGGAAAAATTGACGGAAATAGGGCAACCAGGAATACAAAGGAGTCACAAAGAGGTGAGAGAAAAGGCAATATTGCGACAAGAACAGACACAGGCTTATAATAAACGATAAATAGTCGATAAAAAGCGTCCGAAGCCGACAAAGTATGAGGTGGGAGATTACGTGGTGATAAAAAACTTTGACTCACATCCTGGTGCATCTAAGAAGTTGATACCTAAATTCAAAGGACCATACCAAATAGGAAAAGTTTTACGAAATGATCGTTATTTGCTTAGAGACGTAAACAATTTTCAACAGTCTCGTCTGCCGTATCAGGGTGTATGGGCAGTTGGGAACATGCGACCTTGGTTTGGAGGGAGTCGGGCTGTTAAACGGTAGTAAAGATCAGGAGATCTTCATTTTATTCAGGATGGCCGAGTTGTAGTAGTATATATATATATATATATATATGGATCCATGTACACAATATGGTAGTTATACAACGCATACATGTAATATTGTCACTCTCACTAGTTCTAAGCTGTATATAAGTCACGCCACCCATGTAAATGCGTCTTCACTTTAGTTCTAAGATGTACCCCTCTTAACATTCTGTAAATGGGTCACGCCACTATATGTAAACGTGATCATTACCGGTATCTTTATGTATGCGAATGTAGAACAAGAGAAAAAGAAGGCAGAATAAAACAGACTGTCGATGAGTACGGACATGGTTTTATTTTTTGCAAAACGGACTGACTACACTAAGATCGAATTTACATATATATTTATCAAAACATTAAACAATAGTGAGTGTCTTAAGAGTGAATAAAAAGTGTTGCGAGAGCGACGCTACGAATGAGTGTGTGAAGTGAGTTTTTGGTATCGAAGGAATATCGATATTACACACACCTCGCAACTAAGAGTGTCTTAAAAATAACGAGTGTCTTAAAACAAGTGGACAAAAAGTGTTGCGCGAACGAAGCTGCGAATGAACATCACATCCCTGAGTTCTTGGTATCGAAGGAATATTGATATTACAAACACTTCACAATTGAGAGTGTCGTAAAAAATCAAAAGTGTGGCGAGATTAAGACAGTGACTGAATATCACTCTTAATTCTTGGTATCAAGGGCATATCGATATAAAAAACACACAAAGACTGTTGGACTTTAATCCTTAATAACCAAGAAACCAGCTCCTTAAGAAAAAAAAAAAAGAAAAGAAAACATGATCAAAACATCTCTTCCATTGATAATTGTATGCCTGTAAGTACACAAAATGAACTAGCTATTATATTTTAGTTTTATTTAGTTTCTTTTATTGAAGCTTAATACAAGCCATAACTATATTTACCTTAAAATTTTTTTTTTTTTTTTTTTTATTTATTTATTTTATGCTTTTTGACCAGACCCTAGGGCCCACACAATTATTCTTAACCTAAAATTATTCTTAAACTAAAACTAATTATGATTTGATCCATGATTTGAACCGCGGTTGGAAACCAAGGATTTCTAATTTGAAGAGAATGAGTTGGTGACATATTTTGTCGAAGGCCTTACTAAAATCAGTGGCTACAACATCAACTTCATTGCCATCTTCCAAAGCGTTCAATGTACCAGACACGAATTCGGTTAAGTTGGTAGTAGTTGACCTACCTTTAAGAAATCCGTGTTGCTTTGTGGAGAAGATTGGCTTACAGTGAAAGAACATCGCATCATACACAATGCCCTCGAAGAGTTTAGGTATGCATGAGAGCTTAGCAATAGGCCGATAATTAGAAATTTCAGTTCTGCAACCTTTTTTGTGGATAGGTGTAATATAAGCGTCCTTCCATAATTGAGGAAAAACGCCTTGGGAGATTGAGAGTTGAAGAAGGGCAGTGAGGGGTTGTATCAAATGATTCACACATTCTTTTAATACTATGGCGGGGATACCGTCAGGACCAGGAGAGTAGTCGTCTTTAAGTTGATTAATCTTATTAACTACCATTGACGGTGTTATATCCACGAAATCGAGGGAGGTTTGAGCAGAGTTGTTCAAGAAGCGGAAATAATCAAGGGCAGGTTCGAGGATGTGGTCAGCGAATGACAGGCTGAAGAAGTGAGCGAATAAGTTGGCAATTATTTTGGGGTCTGCTGAGGAAGAATCCGAAAAGGTTGAAGGATAGCCGTCAGATTTACGTTTGACATTAATAAATTGAAAAAAGCGCTTGGAGTCCGAAATCAGGTTGGATTACATACGGTTGAGGTATTCGAGATAAAGCCTTTCGCAGAGCTCAGAGAAATGGGTGTATGCGCGAAGTACTCAAAAAAGTCGGAGTCAGATTTGGATTTAAGATAAGATTGCCACAGTTTGTTTCTTTTGTTGCAAAGTGAGCGTAACTCCTTGTTATACCAAGGTGGAGAAGACGTGCTATTTTTATGAGGAAGGTATGGTACCGATTGGACAAAACAGGCAAAGATGTCAGAGTAGAAGATCGCGAGGGCATTGTCGATGGGTAAGAGTGTAGAAACGGGACTTATGTTAAGCAGTAAGCTATTGAGTTTGTGGAAATCAGTTTTACGGAAATTAAAGCAATAAGAATGTTCCGAAACTGGGTTAGAATTAGCGTTATAAGAAAAGGTTAGAAATAGAGGGGGATGAAAGCGGTCCAAAGTCGAGAGAAGATGATTGCTCTCAGAGACCGCGGAATTATAGGCTTCAGATGAGAAAATTAGGTCAAGTTACCTATTCAAGTTATTACGAATGCCATTTACTTGGAAAAGTCCAGAGTCAGAGAGACAATCGGTAAGTAAGATTTCCTTATCAGATGTGGCCTCAGGGATGTAATGGGACTCGTCATCAGATTGGGACCATTGAAGATGGGGAAGATTAAAGTCCCCTAAAATAATGGCGTCATCGCATTGATCCATGGAATCAGTCAGAGAGTCAATGGCATCAACGGCAAGCTGGTATGACCCAATTGGTTGGGATGGGTATATGTAACAACACATTATGTAAAGATAGCGCTTAGGTAGGGGAATCTTAACACTTATAAACTCGAAGTCGGCGGTGTGCGAGCTTTTGAAAAAAGTAGCGTCATGGCGATTGTGTATTGCCAGCAGAGCGCCAAGGCCGGATTAAGAGCCATCTGCTACAAGTCCATCAGTGCAGAAAGTGTTAAAAGCAGCAGAGAAAAGTTCGCTGTTCTTGAAATTGGGGGTTAGATTAGTCTCCGTCAGAACAAAAATGTCGTGGGGGAGTTTTTGGGAGTTCAGAAATACGTCGCGGGTTTTGGTGCGTAATCCTCTGACATTTTGATAGTAAAAAGACAGGTATTTATTAGCAATTTGAGAGTTGTATGGGTGAGACAAGAATGAGTCGGAGCATTGATTAGGGGCGATAATATTTGAAGGCGGGAAGTTCTTTTAGAGCTGAGGTAGGCGACAAATGAGGACAGGTCTTCAGAAACGCTTTGAGGCGAAATACTAAAAGCGTCGTGGTAGTTATTGAAAATGCACAGTAACGTAGGACGGTCAGTAGGGAGACCTTCTTGGTTTTAGTCTTGCCATCGATGCAAACAGAGTCGGGTTTGTTGTGGAGGTAAGCGAGGAAGAGTCGGACATTACAATAATGTCTAATGTTCTATGGTCCCTTAATCGAGATAAAGTGTAGCGACTATCGATTTAATCAGCGGAATTCATGGTAAGTTTAACGACGGGAGAGAGGAGAGGATCAAGAAAGGGGGCGAAGAATTTGCCACAGGGTTAGGGTTGAAGGTATTATTAGTACGAAGAGAGGCGGACGTGTTTGAATCCGAGAGATCACAGGACACGTGGTTGAGGTTAGACTTGTTTTCTGAGTGAGTGGCAGCAGATGTTACGGATGGAGATGGCGGGAGAGAGGCAGAAGTGTTTGCACACGAGAGGTCAAAGGACACCGTGTTAGGATTAGATTTGTTAACTGAGTGAGTGGCAGTAGATGTTTCGGATAGAGATGGGGCTGCAGGGTTGAGAATATGCGATCGCGTGAAGTTGGGATATTTGGGAGTACCATTGAGATAAGGAAGTAATCCAACTTTAAATTGCCAATTAGAGTGCGGCCCGCGAGAATTATTGCCGGTAGAAAGAGAGTGAGGTAGAGATGATGGATTAGGCTTAGAACTAATGGAAGTTTTGTTAGAGCTAGGGTTTTTATCTGGCTTAGAGTTAGGTTTAGAATTATGAGAGTAAGGCTTAGAGTTAGGCTTAGACTTATGGTTAGGATTCTGCTTTTTGTTACCCTTGTTAATCCATCTGGCCATGGTCATCTTCCCCCAACTGATGGTATTGTCAAGGGAGTTCCAGAACAACCAACTGTACTTCGATGGAATGTTGATCTTGAAGCAACTAGACTTTCTGGAATTGGATGGAGAAATCTTCTAGCAGTTGGCTATGGTGATTGCAAACTTCTTGTAAAAAAAAGTTCCGTATCCAGGGAGCGCCTTTGATGGTAAATGTAGTGTACTCAGCGTTTTCCGTCTTGTTGCCCTTACTTAGTTTTTCAAGCCTCTCGTTCCACTCAGGGAGAGTCCATGAAGTTCCGAATCGATTAATACACGGTTGTGAAGCTTCAGTTTGTTTGGTAAGTGAGGCAGTGGGAGGATTAGCAGTCGAGGATATAGACACTAGAGACGGAGGCGAAAGAGCTCTTGGAGATAGATTGATTGCAGTTTCGCGAATTTCATTAAATATTGATGTATTGTACGGGCAGCTTGATTGTAGTTGGATATGATCCGGAATGCCATCGGTTATGCTGTAAGCCGTCCTAATATCATCGAGAATTTCGCATATTGTAAGACGAGTTACTGCGAGTTCATTACTGACCTCATTAATTTTGTGTACCATGTCAACAAGTAGCGGATCGGGCTGACGGAGAGAAGGTGTGGCTAAATTTGAGGATTCCTGGAAATGAACCTCCAGGTCAGACCGAAGATTTGATATCAACGTTAATATTGTTGTATGGGCAGGGTTTAATGGTAGAATTAATTTGGCGTTTGAGTTCCTAGAGTTGACAGTTTATGGAATCGTACTGGGAACTATTGGTTATAATTTGAGTTAAGGCTGCCAATTGATTTTCGATGTTATTAAATTTGGCCTTGCACAAATCACTACAGCACTCAACGGTGTTGCTCAAATCGTCTACACTTTTTATAATGTCATCACACTTTAGTAGCTCTTTGAAGACCTTTTTGCTGAACTGCTTAAAGTCAATGGCCAATTCTTTGGTCGAATCACTGAGACACTTGATTGCTACCATGACGTGCGAGAGAGAAATGTCTATGCACTCGTCGCAGTAGAACGCGAAATGATTCAAACAATCTTTAATATAAATAATAGATCTTTTGCTAAGAACGGTGCATATAGGGTGGAATGACTTGCCACAGAGGCCTTTGCAGGTCACCCAGTCGGCGTTGGTATCTTCGATTGCGCAATGAACATTACCGCACTTTTCCATTTTTAATAGGCCACGAAAAAATAAACAAAAGCAAAAAGGAAAATTAGGTCAACTTGCAACGACTGACGAAGTGAGAATCGAGTTAATTGGAGTGGAAATTTGGAATTAAATTCACTCGCGAGGCAGGGGAAAAAGAAAAACACGTCTGAACAGCTGGGCGGTCTGGATTGTTATGTTTTAATTTTAAAAATTTATATTGCAAATATTGAAATAAAACAAAAATAATAAGTTATAACGCATTTAAATAAAAAAAAAGTAGTGAAAGCAACTATAGTGAACGAAAAATTTTAAATTATTCTGCAAACATTCAAAGATAATAAATTAATAAATTAGTACACATTAAAAAAAGAAAAAATATTAACAGAAAAAAAAGTACATATACAAACAATTTGAATTTAGTAATTAAATTGCAAATATTGAAAAAAAAGTAGAAGAAAACAAAATAAAAAGAAAAAATATAAAAAAATAAATCATTAAGACAAAAACATAAATCAATACATCTTTCACTTATTACGCATCCCTGATGCAGTAAAAGATCTTCCACACTTCTTAAATACTGTCGAAGAAATGCTCTTGTACGTGAAAGGAGCTGATAGAACTCCTTATGGGCAAATCATCCTGCGGACTATCAGAAACAAGATCACTATCAGAAACAAGATTCCCGAAAATACTTTAAAGTTTAAAAATGACTTCAAACCGTCGCAATCGATAAAGATAAAAAAAACTCAACTATTCTTTACGTTATAAATTTATTCCTTATACCAAACTTGTTGACTGACTCTAGCTAAGTTTTTAGATAAGTTAAGTGATGTTGGGAACCAACATGCTCTCGCCCCTCAGGCAATGTGTTCCTTGAAGTGTTTGGAGTTCATCTCGTAAGTGGATTCCCATGGTGCAGTTTTCTAGTTTTGGTGTCATCTTTCATGATTGTGCATTTGTGACTGGCTGGATATGTTTGCAGTC
The DNA here is from genome assembly GCA_963082735.1 of Pocota personata. Taxonomy (NCBI): domain Eukaryota; kingdom Metazoa; phylum Arthropoda; class Insecta; order Diptera; family Syrphidae; genus Pocota; species Pocota personata. The sequence continues at coordinate 76,606,337 of OY720431.1, forward strand.
GTGACTTCCTCGTTCTCGGGTGTATTGCCAAAAAGTAAAAGAATGGATAAGTTTTCGTTATAATACAACTTGAAACTAATAAATATATATATATTAAGAGGTTCATCCGTTTTGCTCTACGTGGACTCCAGTGACCTGACAGATTCAACCTACCTCCTTACGAGCATCGCTTGAACTTGCTGAACATGCAATCGCTTGAAAAGCGTAGAAAAGTTGCCGATATACTATTTGTACATCAGTTATTAGCAGGCAACATTGGTTGTCCTATGCTGCTCCAAACCATCTCACTCAGCACCAATCCGCGTTTTCTGAGGTCAGTACCTCTCTTCCGTCTCAAGTTTCACCGTACGAATTACGGATGTAATGAGCCTATGTCTCGAATGCTACACATGGCTAATGACTGCCATAACCTTTTTGATTTTCAGTGCAGCAAAAACTCACTTAGAAACTCCCTTTATTCCCCTTCCTCACCCTGGTCTTGAATTAAATTTATGTATAATAGCTATTGAGTAAACATTGTAAATAATAATTTATAAGTCTCTTTACCGCTTGTATTAAGCTAATTGAAATATAATATAGTCAGTTAGTAATAACCACATCATTAGGCTACAGTCTCTTAAGCATTCTTAATATACATACGTACATATGTGTTTCGATTCTCTTCCACCATATGCTGTATTCCAGTATTCAGATGATCGTGGATTTGGTCATAATGCTTAATCGCTTTTTAATATTCCATTGACATATACTTATATGTGGGTTAGGTTAGGTTGAACTAGCTGTCAGCAAAAGAAGCCAACACACTTAGACCAATAATAGGTCCATTGTGATACCACATGTGTTTGAGACGCGGCCTCTAGCCTACTCGTGAACCATTTAGAGCTTCTGTTGAAGCGTAGAATGTACCGAACGTCAATATTATTCAGATCATCTAGGTCATTGAAACAGAAGGCTCCTACGTGGAGTATCCTTCTTTGTGAGAGAGCTGGGCAGGTGCAAAGAAGCTGAAAAATAGTTTCTTCCTCCTCCTCGTCCATGAAGTTTCTGCAAAAATCGTTAGAGAATACGCCAAGCCATGTTGCATTCTTGCCTATTAGACAGTGTCCAGTAATGACACCTATAACAGCACTAATATGATTCCTCTTTCGAGAAATCAAATTCCTAGAGCATTTCAGAAGCAACATGGGCCAAATCTGTTGTGTCGCTAAACAAGTTGAACTCTTTGTCCACCTAGAATTTGTCTTTACGGTAGCATCCAGCTTTAATGTAAGTTTTCATGTAGCGATAGGCATACCCAATAAACTTTTGCCCGGAAGGATGGGTATTGTTGTTCCATGTCTGACAAGCTCATCAGCCTTACAATTACCTGGAATATCCTTATGCCCCGGCACCCAAATTAGGTGAATATTAAACTGCTCGGCCATCTCTATAAGAGACAATCGGCAGTCTAAAGCTGTTAAAGAATATATTGAGGAAGATTCCAGGGATTTGATTGCGGCTTGGCTGTCTGAAAAGTTGCGGATATCAATGGCCGATATCACGTTTTTCTTTAGCCAAGACAAGACTTCCCGTATTGCCATTATCTCCCCCTGGAACACGCTACAATGATTTGGAAGACGAAAAGAGAAGTTTAAATTAAGCCTATCAGAGAAGACACCACCCACCCCGTCGATAGTTTTTGAACCGTCGGTATAAAAATGTACCGACTTATCTTCCGTGAAGCCACCTTCCTTCCAGAATGCTCTGGAAGGGATGGTAACTTCAAAGTTTTGTCAAAATTTAACTTGGGGATGGTGTAGTCAATGTCTTCAGGGAAGATGTTAAATTTATTTAAGATGGAGGCGTGGCCATACATCTTTTCAGACCACTGTGAAGTAGCTTTAAGGCGAATAGCTGAGTTAGCTGCCATTTGCTGCCATAAATATGAAGGGGTGTTAAATGAAAAAGAATGTCTATAGCTGCGGGCGGTGTCGTCCGCAGTGCTCCACTAATGCACAGACAAGCTGAACGTTGGACTTTGCTTAATAACTTCCATTTTATTGCCTTATCCAAGACAGTCCACCAGACCACTACCCTGTACATGAGGATCGGTCTGATGACCGAGATATAGAGCCAGTGAGTTAGTCTGAGCTGTAAGCTCCATTTGCACCCGATGGCTTTTTTGCAAGAGAAGAGTCCGACAGTGGCTTTCTTAACTCTTTCCTGTATATTAGATTTCCAGCTTAGTTTCCTATCCAAAATAAGTCCCAGGTATTTTGCTTCGTTGGAGAAAATTAAGCTTGTTCCATTAAGGGATGTAGGGTCAATAGGTGGGATTTTATATTTCCTTGAGAAGAGGACTAGTTCGGTTTTGTGGGGGTTCACTGCTAGACCACACCGAGCTGTCCATCTAGATAGCTTATTCAAAGTGTTTTGTAGGAGCTCTTTTAAGGTAGTGAGGTATTTACCGGAGACTGCTATAGCAACATCGTTCGCATAAGCGATAACTTCGCAACCCTCAGCTTCCAGGATTAACACTAGCTCATTGACCACCAGATTCCAAAGAAGTGCGGATAGGACGCCCCCTTGAGGGGTACCCCTACTGGCATATTTTCTGACAGATGACCCACCCAGCTTTGAGTTGATAATCCGACCATTAAGCAGTAAATTAATCAGCTCGTCAAGTGAACTATCTATCTTCAGATTTGACAGTGCTTTGATTATCACAGATGAGTAGACGTAGTTAAAAGCGCCTTCAATATCAAAAAAAGCTACCATAGTGTACTCCTTATGATACATGGAGTATTCGATTTTATTGACTAAAATATGCAATGCTGTTTCGACTGATTTGCTCTTACAGAATGCATGTTGAGCCGTGGACTGTAGTCGTGTGTCAATACTATCACGTAAGTGGATATCAATCAGTCGTTCTAGTGTTTTTAGAAGGAAAGATGAAAGAGTAATAGGTCTGAGGTTTTTTGGACTGGTATGTGAATATTTACCAGCTTTGGGTATGAATACCACATTGACTTCTCTCCATATATGCGGAATATGGACCAGATTCAGACAGCTCTGTAAAATATTTTTTAGAACTGGCAGGATAATGTCAGATGTCATTTGCAGTTCAGCAGGTGTTATGCCGTCTGGTCCAGCGGATTTATATGGTTTGAAGCTATGTAGCGCCCAAAGGAGTTTGTTCTGCGCAATCAGACTTGAAAGATTTTTTTCTTGAGCATTTGACTTGATAGAGTCAATATTGTTGGCAGTCAGGGAATTACTTGGGAAGTCTGTATCAATAAGTATGATCCAATTTGTGTGAATGACTTTAATGAAACTTATGTTGGTACCAGATTTTGTAGTTCAAACTTAGTCTTGACAATTGTGCATCAAAATATAAGAAGTTTGAGAATGAAGAATGAATTTCGATAACTTTTGTGCTCACCTCAAATTATTATCTTAACGGAAACCTGGGTTTTTGATAACGAACTCTATAATTTTTCTATTCTCGGCTATTGTGTGTATCCAAATTGTAACAAAACTTATAAATCGGGAGGCACGGTTGTGTTTGTTAAAAGTGAACTCGAAGTAGAAGATGCATTCACTCCAGATATAGAAAGTGCAGATTGTGTCGTCTTAAAATTAAAACTGGATGAGAATTTGTTTTTGACTTTTGTTTTGTGTGTATCGACTGCAGTTTGTTCATAGTAATATTTTTCTTAATGGGTTCGAAGGTTTATTGTGCTCTATTAATTGTGGGAAAGTTACCTACCTTTGCTAATAGTTAATTTTGAACCCCAAAAGGTATTTTTTGCATTAAAATTACTTCAACCATGAAATAATTTGCCAATTTTTGGAAGAAGTTGGTATAATCTTCTTGTACAGATTTTCTTGACTTATTAGCTGGATGAATTGCAGAATAACAGCAGTATCCGCTTATTTTAACGTTTGCGGACCTATTGAGGTGGCAGGAGGGGAAGGCTTTTTTTATACTTTCCTGACCTAAAGCTCTTTCAAAATCAATTTGAAATCTTAACAAGGTCACAAAATCAAAATATAATTATTATTATACCACCTTCTTAAAAAAAAAAAAATGGGCGTGGCTGTTACAAAAAATGTACATATTTTATACAAACAATATTTAACGGTTTCTAGCAAGGATATTGAAAAATGGACATTTTCTGTAAAGTAGACGTGTATTTTAATGATATTGTAATATGCGCGCTACGGCTCGAGTAGATAAAACGATATTCTGTGAAATTTATTTCTTTATTTTCTAGTCTATAGAACAATTCAGGTTCATACTATACTATTCTTCGCAATTCTTTTCTTACAATGTCTCTTTCCTCTAATATAATTAGAAATTGAAAGGAGATAAAGTGATTTGACTTTATCTCCTTTCAATTACTTAATTCACAAATCCAAACTAATTACTTCTTCTTGTTAACTCTCAACTTTCAATTTATCACAAAATTAAAACTTCGCCCATTATCACTTTTCTAATCTCTTCGCCACGGTTTTAAAACTACTGCCTCCTCTCGATCGCCATCTGTCCTTATATAGCAGAAGTTTCTGATAGCCAGAAACTTCTAGCAAATTCTTCGACCACTGGAACAAGAAAAATTCTGATGTAATAATTCCAAGATGACAATCATTCTTGCAGTTATAATTCCCTCTCATCCGTGATATTATCCGTCTCTTTCGTAGACATGAACTGTGGAAACTGCAGACACGAACCTCGAATGAAAGGACACTTCGGACCAAAATTCTGCCAGAATGAAAAGACACTTCGGAATTTGTTGCATAGTCGGAGCGTAGTTATTATTATGCTACAATATTTAAAATTTTCCAGCGCTGGATATAACTAACATTTTCCACATAGTGAACACCCTCTAACATTATATCGCTCGCTATACAGAACGTTCATTGTATTTATGTATATGTATTATTGTTATTACTGATTAGTGAATTAATTGATTTTCTTTAATTACATTTTTTCTTAAAATGGATTTTAATAAAAAATAAAAATAATAAAAAAATTATTTGATAAGTCTTAATTGGTGAACCTAATTGTAATTGTTGGCATTTTCGAATTGCCAGAATGCGTTATAGTCGATGTATGCAGAGCAAAAAAAAATGACCACTTTTTCAATGACAATAAAATTCTCAAACTACCATTTTAAGTTGTATAGTCGTGGATATCAACCATCCCCCAGTTATCATGTTTATTTGGTGGATTGAAACCGGATTCAATTCCGGTTGAGTGTCATGTAAACAAATCCAAATTGGATTGAAACAGGATTGACTTGATCCGATCACAAAATTTTTTGCGATCGAGGTGAGTTTTTGCATGTAAACGCGGGTCGAAAAATTGAGTTTGACAGGTAGAGAAAAAAGAGATATCTATAAGGGTGTTTGGCTTGCATACACAACTCTGCACACAAAAGAAGTGTCAAACTCAATCCACTTTCGATTCCATTCTAACTCGATCCCTCAATTCGGTTACAGCGAAAACCTGGATCGAAACTGAATCCTTTTTCAATTCGATCTCTCAATCCAGTCATATAAACGTGGTAAGTGTGTTGTAACTTCGATATACATACATTTTTTTCAAATTTCGTTTTGGTGCAACCCTTTATTTTGTTTTACGTCTCAATCGACTTGCAAACGAACATAATACGAATGACTGACTGTGTCGCTGGTGTTTATCTGGATCGCTACACTGTGGTGTGTTTGTGTGTATATATTTATTGAAGATATATTATATATATATATTATACACATACATATGTATTTTCTTGCATTAGATGCAATAAATTATTAGAAAAATGCACACAAGAGGAGAAAACAAATTCTGCATTTAAAAAAAATATATTAAGCTGCAGACTTAAAATTCAAAGCTTGAGAAGAAAACTTCGCTCTAGAACTAAAACGCATAACGCTCTACGAACTAGCAAAATATCAACTATATTATCATCGCAAATTCAAGTACTTGAAATTTCAGAGCATTCAAAAATTTTTTGTGGTATATTGATGGGGCTGACCAAAAAATATAATGTTGCCGAAAGAGAACTTTCCCAAAACATTTTTTACAGATCTCAGAACGCTTATAAATTTCTTCGAGATAGACTGGGATTTAGACTTCCCCACGTATCCACATTTTATCGTTGGGCTCCTGTTAAAGGCTTACAACCTGGATTCCAAAGCAATGCCCACTGTTTTCTGAAAGCAAAGTTTGCATCATTAAGCCAACGTGAACGGAATGTGGTACTGATATTTGATGAAATTAGAAATATCAAGAATGACTTAATTGATGGATTTGAAAATCAAGGAGTGGATCGAAAAAGATTGTAGGCAACGAAATTTGTTATTTCATGGTAAACGGCCTCCTTGATAGCTGGAAAAGTATTTTAAATTATTTTGTTTCAGCAAACTCTGTCAAAGGGGTTAACCTGAAGTCTATTTTAGAAAATGATTTGACAATTGGCCAAGAAATTGGTCTGAAAGTGTGCGCTATAGTTTGCGACCAAGGACCTAACAACAGGAAAGCTTACCAATTATTAGGTGTTACAGAAGAAAAGCCTTTTACTTTAATTTTCAATAATGAAAAAATATTAAATATTAAATAATAATAATATGCTAACTCCAGATGGTAATGTTTCCTTGGATGTTTTCAGAGAAATATTCGTTTTAGAAAGAGATAATGTGGCTAAAACATGCTTGAAATATACAAGTTCACACATAGCCCCAAATGCATTTGAAAAAATTAGTGTTCGCTTGGCAATGGAACGTTTGTTTCTTAATGACTATAGTGCAGTTTATTTAATAATATATTTTAATTTAATTTAACTTAATTTTAATCAACTACTTTCGAGTTAGATTAAACAATTTTGAATTCATTATGATAATGTTGTATTGATTGTGATAATTTTAAGTTCGGATATAAGACTCCCCTAATGTTTTCCATGCTGTTTTGTCTTTGGCTATTCTTTCCCACATATTACAAATTTAGCAAATGTCATCTCTCCAACGTTTGATTTATCTTCCGGCTCTTCTTGTACCACTTCTATGAACCCATTGAGTTGCTTTAACTGTCCAACGGTTATCTTTCATCCTTGCTATATGCTCAGCCCTGTTCCATTTTTGTTGTGTCGCCTTTACTATCACATCTGAGAAAATTGTCGTATTTCTGGGTATTTTTAAAATGACTCTTTCCATTGCCCTTTGTGTCGTTCTCAATTTTTGGGTTAATTTAGCAGATAAGTTCCAAGTTTGGTCGCCGTAAGTCATAACCGGTAGTACAGTCGCATCAAGGAGATATTTTCTGGAGCTTCAACTAATATTTGAATCGAAAATATATTTATGACTTCAAAACTGTTTCCAGCTATTGGAAATCCTTCGGTCGATTTCTTTATCTTCTCTATTTTCAGCTGACCTAGGTAATCGTATTCTTCAACACATTCAATAGTTTTGTTACCTACAATAATTTCCTGTTGCTCGTCTTTGCTCATTAACTTCGATTTTTCTGCGTTCATTGTTAGACCCGCTGTGATGCATCCTTTTTCTAAACCATATATCATTTGCTTCATATTCTCCGCTGTTGTTGACATGAGTACGATATCATCCGCAAATCTTAAGTTGTTTAGGTATTCACCGTCTAATTTTATTCCTAATAAATCCCAATTAAAATTATGTTATACAAGACACTAACTAAACTCAAGCAGACCACGATCCACATCGGAACGAATACCATCTATCAGCTCCATCCAATTTCAACGGCAGCGACACAAACTGCAGCGCATTAACAGCCAAAAACAGTTCCAACTCAAATAACCGGCCATGCTTCACAGCCCAGACACAGGCGCCCACGCTGGTCACACTGCCAAAAATCAAAGGAATAAACCCCAACACCCAGATGTGACGGCCCGATGTGAGTTTATCACATGCCAAAAGCTCGAACATGAGCAGTATCAGGTGCAGCGACAGAGAGATCAACAACGCCTTGAATTGGGTGTACGAATCGCCCTCCAATCTATAATGCGGATAGCGACACCAAACGATGTCTCCAATTGTCGCACCCAACGCTGCGATACCCTTCCATATCCAGAGTGGGGTGAATATAGCCCAATATGACCAATCAATGTAAACATCTAGTCGGAGACAGAAAAGCGTTATAAATGGAAATAGACTGCAATGAACTATGAATTTGCTGGGATTGAAGTCGCGAAATAATGATTGTAGATTCATTGTGTGGATGTGTGTAGGAAATTAGTTCAACATTTTTATGCGAATAATCTCTCATTCTGTTTTCTATCGACTTTAGGTTGTCTGGAAGCATTGCCTCACATACAATTTGTATAAATAAGATTTAATTGTCTTCACAAATGGTTTATTTTCAACTTGTTCAGTAAAAACAGCTAATATAGTTCGATTTTTTCCAATTCGTAAGTTTTTTTTTTTTTTTTGACATAATAATTATCTTTTTTTTAATTAGATGTTTAAGTAAGTTTATCTTTGAGTGTTTGAATTTTAAGAAAATGGTCTTCAGCTGCGCTTAAAATTCCATATTCCAGTTGATCCTACGTTTTTAGGATATCATGTCGAGAACATCCCATCGACATTTCTGCTCTAGATCATCACGATATAACTGTATACTTTCTTCGTCTAGAAATTTCGGAATATCTCTTTTTAGTCTATGTTTATGATATTGCTTGCTTTATTGATTGATTTCAAATGTGCCTCTTACCAGTCTGTGTCGTATTCAAAGTTATTTATAACCGAGACGTTTTTAAGGAATGTCTTTTTATTGATGATAATAAAATCATCTTTGGATGATTTCCAAGTCCATTTCTTGTTTCCACTTTTGGGAAATAAGCTGTTTTCACCTCTCTTATTTCTTTCTCCATATCCGTAGTTTCCCATTATTAATTCTTCATTTTCTCTCCTCAAACTTATTTTCGCAATGAAGTCACCCATTATGTATATAGGTACATATGAATTTAGTTTCATAGTCCTAGTATGGTAATTCTATAATATATCATTGTAAAATGTTTCTAGTATTTCAGTTGATGCAGATTCTGTTGGCGCATAGATTTGAATTATCGAAAATTTTGAGTTTGCAATTTTTAACTGAAGAGCTGCTACTCTTTCATTATAGAACGTAATTTTCTCGATTTTATTCGTTCATTTACTTTTTATTAAAAAAACCGACTCCATAGAGTCCTTTTGTTTCTCCTTTGAATCAAAAGAGGTTTCCATTTTGTTTTTCTACTAGCTTTTCTTCATATAGTCGAGTCTCTGACAGTCCTTTTATATCCCGTTTTATTTTTTCAAGCGCATTTTCTAGCTCAATTTGACGTTCTTCTTTCTTTAAGGTGCGTACATTAAACGTACAGACGTGTAGTTCTTGATTATGATTTATTTTACACGTTGTAGTACTTGGGAGGTTTGAGAAATTTTGATCAAGGCTACTCACGGTGATCAGCCGCGTTGAGAAGTTTTTATTGTTTTTTGTTTTACACTTCGTTATTTGTTTATCGTAATCCGAGTTCGTGGCCTGGTCTGTGTTTCTGTTAATCATGTATCTCTATATGTGCTATTTCTTGTGTAATTGTAGACTCGGTGAAATTGATATTTGTTATAAGGGTGCTAAAAAACTTAGTAATCGGAGTCGGTGTTAGTGTTGTACTTCTCTTGTTGCCATTAGTTTTCTTTTGTATCTCCGAGTTTAAGTTTGTTTTTCGATTGTTGTCGAATTTTTTTGGTTTTTGTTGGCACGTTTTTTTTCTTCATCTTCAGATCTGCTTCTTTGTCTGTAATTTCCGCTATCATTAATTTTTTGGTAAGTCGTTGATCATATAGATAATAGTATCTTTTAGATTTTTCAATTTGTATTTATTGTCCATAATAGTTTGCTTTAGCCGAATAGACATCAGTTGTTCACAGACTTTCACAGTGTGCACAAGTGTTTCGGCTTTTCATTTAAAATCATTGTGTTTATAAAGTAGACAATCAGACAGTATATTTTCAAGTGGCGAGTTAGACTAGTAGTAGTGGTAGTGAACAGTTAACCCAGGGACTTGGGTTCAATTCCCAGCCAGGGAAAATTTTACTTGGACTTTTTTTTATAATTTAAACAAAAATAGTTAATACAAAACTAATAAGTAATAAGAAACAGGCGGTGGAAAGTGAGTTCCCATTAACGGGACCATCTGATAACACAGCATCAGCCGATAAGGCAGTAGCAAAAAACAGCAACAGCAGCAGCAACAGAAACAACAGCAACCGCAACAAAAGACGCCTACAAAGACGAGGGTGCCGACAATTAATACCGACAAGGTGGAGTTGAAGGATACAATTGGACTATGTAAGTCGGCCATAGGCAACAATTTCTTTATTACGCGTTTGAATGAAGATAAGCATGCTATCCACCGCAATACAGTGCAGCAGTACAAACAAATTAAAGAGTTATTGAGGGACACAACGACGGACTTCTTCTCCTTCACCCAGAAGGAGAAAAAGCTGCAAACAATGCTGATGAGGGGGATAGAATCGTCTACTGATCCGGAGATGCTCCTTGCGCTGCTTAAAGAGAAGGAGTGCGATGAGCTCCAATTCGTAGGGGTTAAACCATTCCTCACAGCTAGAGCAGAAGGGGAGAAATGGAAACTGCCATTCTTCCCAGTTCAACTCTCACCCAATAGCAAACTGGATGGTCTAAGGAGTATCAAAGTCCTAGACTACCAAGATGTCGCATAGGAGAAATTAAAAAGGAGCGAAAACATTTTAAAATGTGTTCGCTGCCAAAGGTTCGGTCACGGAGTCGAACTGCGAGATGCAGCCTCGATGTGTTAAGTGTGGAAAGAACCACAAAGCAGAAGAATGCACTCTGGGTAAGGATGGAGTGGCAGATAAGAGCCAACTATCGTGTGCTTTATGCAGGAACGGGGGACATATGGCAAACTATTGGAGTTCTAAGTTCCAGTACATTAAGAAAGAAAATTTGGTTCGTCAGCAGAAGGTCGTAGTGAAATATCCACCTGTTCCAATACAAACACAATCCGTGACTCCCCAAGAGACCTTCGCCCAAATGGCGGCAGGCCGGGGAAATACGAACAGGAAAGACCGAAGTTTGCTTCCCAGGCCCCATGTCCTAGAGCACCGAAGGCTCAAACTGACTTGCTGGCCATCTTGCTCTCTACTCAAGCGCATATGGGTTAGCTTCAGCGTCAGGTACAGGAGCAGGCGAACCAGGTGGACCAGATCTACGCACTTCTGCTGAGCCTAACGCACCTCCAGTCGTAATGGGTACGAACATGGAGGAGCAATCTTTGAAGATCCTTGCGGTGAATATGAATTCACTAACTAGGATCGAGCGAAGAGCCGTGCTGTTTCAGTTGCTAGGAGACCAAACCAATGATGTGCTTATGATTAGCGAAACAAAGTTATCCCAGAAGCACAAATTGGGGCACCGTAAATACAATACTGTCAGAAGAGACCGACTCAACTCCACACAAGGATGATACTCAAACAATTACAATTTAAGGTAGTGTACAGAGGTGAAGTGCGAAGGCTTCAGGTGCTGGAAGCGTGTATCGTGTGCATCCCTCTCCATAGTGGAAGGAGGATGTACGAGTACAAGATCGCACTCTATGCACCTGAAACTACTCAATCTACTTTATTTATTTCAGAGCTCGAGACATTTTTTCGATGCCTATGGCTGAAGTCGGAAGAGAATGATTACCTCATGGCCGGAGATCTAAACGTCAAACATAGAGGTAGGGGAAATAACACACCTAATCCCAGAGGGAGCCATAGATAGTCCGTCGTTTCCAAGAAGCGGCTCCTATCTGGATCTTATGCTGTTCGGCGTACGGTTGCAACTGACTGACACGGACCGACAAACTTTAAACTGTCAGTACCGTAATAACGATTCCCAACGAAATTGCGGAGTTGGAGAAATTTGTCCAAACGTACTCCTACAATTATAGTAGGACCCGTTTGACTCGCTTCTCCAGAGTTTTAACAAGAGTACTCTCCTCGAATTCGCTCCACCCACAGTCCAATAGGAATCTGTCAAACAAGGAGACTGACTGATACCTAAAACAAATGGATGAGACAATTAAACGAACTACGGACAGTCCGATACCTCGGTATCAACATACTGACAAGACAGACATATGCTTCAATGCAACAATTGACTCACTACACAAGCACAAAATAAGAAAACCTTGTACAGACAGTTTATTGACAGACAAAACTCGTAGGTTAAGATACTGAAGTCGTTGATTAAAAACCTCCAGAAAGGAAAAACTACAAACTAAGTCTTAAGATCCCCCGAACGACGAACAATAGACGAATACTGATAACAGCAGGTATAGATCCAGATAACGCAGTAGAGGATGACAACTTCTTTGTGATCGAAGATCCTCAAAAGAAGTTAGATTCTATTGTTCCAGCCACTGTGCCGTCATCAGGCAAAAAGGCCTCACATGGGACACACCTTGCTGTCAACAACGCCCCCACAAACGTCAAGCAAATGATGTTAAAATTGTACAATATATAAATGTTGTATATAAAAAAAAAAGATTTTTTATGAGGAAATACATTCCGGTTTTTATAACGTTGAAAGGAAGCGGTGTTTAATTCGTTCTTACGCTAATTTTTATTTACAGTATATTACAGTCCATTTTTATACTGAAAGTAAAGTAAAGTTGATAGCCGAACATTTGGTCACTACGAGCCGGATTAAAACAAAAAAAAAATTTTTTTGATCGACAGTCAATAGTGTGTGTGTTTTCTGCCGCGTATAATCGGGTTTAATTGAATTTTAAATTTAAATTAAAACTTTTCCCACGTGTGGTGTGCATAGAATAAAAAAATAAAAAATCAATCGTGTGCTGCTGTATGGTGTACATTTGGATCCGGATCTGGAAATTCCCGAAATCCTGACGACGAAACTTGGAACTCCTTTCTCGACTGGAGCACCGCGCTTTCACAAGTAAGTGACTTCTTATTTTTTTCTTTGTTCCTGTTTCTACAATAAAGGGCGATAAGTTTATAACAATATAATGGCAACATATTTGGCACATACGCTGAAGCAATTAGAAAAAGATGTCTCCAATTTTTCCAAAACTGGTTCTGTTAGGCGAATAGCCAATTATCTCTCCGGTCGATTGTCTGCTTTAGAAAAGACCATGAAAGCAGCATTATGTTGCGACGAAAAATCTTTTAGAGAGAGATGTTAAGGAGATGGAAGTCGGCCTCAGTGAACGTGCAGCGAGATACGAAGGAATTATATGGCGGTTTATCCCGGCTTATTCTCCGTGGATGGGAGGCGCTTACGAACGGCTCATATGATCCATTCAAATCAGCCTCGGTTTTATTCTTAAGGGAGTTATTCCCCACGAGGAATTTCTTCGTAATGCGCTCGTCGAGGCTCAAGGCCAAATCAACCGTCGCCCTCTCACATACATCCCAGTCCATCCAGAAGACCACAGGCCTCTAACCCCAAATTCTATGCTCTTTGGTGATGATGACACTGACGTAACTGCCCCAAGAGTGTTCTCCGGTAAAGACGCGTGTAGCAAACTGTACAGTCGCCGGTCACAGCATCTGATGAGGGAATTTACGAGACGTTAGTAGTCTTTCTCTCTGTCTCTTCCCCTTTCCACCAAACGCACGTGTTCTAAAAATTAGTATAAAAAAAAGAGTATCTTCCGGAAATCACAAAAAGTTCTAAGTGGCATAGTATCTCGAGGCCGGTAGAAGTCGGATGTGCGACTGCTGAATGGCGCGATTAAGAGGAAAAGAGCGGTTGGAAGGCTCGCTGTCCTAGACTTGGTATCTTCACCTGATGGTTCAGACGGTCCCCGGAGTGTCATCGAGCCACGTAAAGAAGTATAACTTGGCATAACTTCGTTTCATCGGGCCACTTAGAGAAGCATCATTTTAGTATCACTGCTTTTCGCCTTCATGACCACACACAAATCCAAAAGTGGAAAAAAAATGTCTTTATATACAACTTTTTCGATCTTATATCAATTCGACACAAACCAAGCATCGAATCTAGAAGATCGGCGCTCCCCATATATTTATTGTACTCATCTATTACTTTGGGGTAGTCTACCTCTATGTATTTTTTTTTTGTACTGCTTTAGGTGGTACTTAGTAGGTATTGTTTGCTCGTCCACTGCTAGTTATTGGTCCCTTGGTATTAAAAGCAGTCGTTCCTTTATATTTTTCAGAAGTAGCCTGACTTTGAAGAGCCTATCGCGTCCAGCTAGACCAAGCCTCACAAACTTATCATTGTCAGTGAAATGAAGAAATCGTTTAATTTCTTGCCACCACGTTATTGTCCAATAAACAAAAGGCTGTCCAAGTTTGGGGTTCCAGTAACGTCTAGCGGAAGGCAATTTGATAAGTGACATGAATAGACGTATACTCAAGAATTGTTCCATTCCACATCGCGTAATATTGACTAGCTTATTAATATTTTCCCTGTAACTCTTTCCTATTGGATTCTTCCACAATAATGTCGAATAGTTCATCAGTGAATAGGTATAAAAAGATGCTTAGTTCCTAAAAAAAGGGAAGTAGTTTTCTTTTAACATGGTCGGTTTTTTTTTTTGCTCTCAGGTTATCTTGTTCTCTTTTTTTTCGAACTTAGACTAGACAATGGCTTGTCATCCTCCGCATCATACTGACTGCTTTCATCCATTTCAGGTATCACCATATGTTCTTCCCGATCATGCATTGCTTCATTTTCTGACTCTAGAATTTACTTTGCCATCCATCTCCTGGAATAAAAAAGGCCATTATTGAATTCAAAAACCGGAAAATACAAACCAGCATTGAAAGCTTAACAGCGGAAAAAGATTCCAATTATTCGCTCTGGAAAGCTATAATATATATAGGCATTAAAAACCCGAAAATACAAGTGGCCCAATCAAGAAAAATGACAACGAATGGGTCAAGAATGACAAAGACAAAGCAGAAGTCTTTGCCACCCATTTAGAAGAAACATTTAAACCATTTGATGGACAAGCGCTTGTTGAAAATGATAATTCGTCGGATATAGCACTTCACAATTACACAGTAAGAAATGCAAGGCTGACCGAACTTCAACAAGAAATAAAGAAACTGAAACCGAATAAAGCTCCTGGATACGACCTAATCACAGGAGAGCTTCTTAAATCGTTACCTAGAAAAGCGTTAGTTAAGTTCCTCTACATTATAAACGCAGCGATAAGACTAGAATATGTTCTGAGTGAATGGAAAGTCGCGGAAGTAATAATGATTCTGAAGCCAGGAAAACCGCCGAATGATAAAAAATCGTATAGACCTATTTCGCTGCTGCCGATTACGTCTAAAGTTTTCGAAAGAATAGTACTTAAGCGATTACAGCCGGTTATAGAAGAAAGATCTCTTATTCCCAATCATCAGTTTGGGTTTAGAATCAAGCACTCAACAATAGAGCAAGTGCATAGAATAACTGATTTAATGGAGAAAGCTTACGAAGAAAAAAAGATTTGCTTGAGCGTATTCCTTGATGTTTCTCAAGCTTTTGACAAGGTCTGACATGAAGGATTGAAATATAAATTACGACAAGTTCTGCCGGAACACTGATATAATATTCTGGAAAAATACTTGAGGAATCGACTATTCCGAGTCAAACACGGAAATGAATATTCAGAATTTAAAGAAATACGGGTTGCCGCAGGGAAGCGTCCTTGGACCGCTTTTGTATCTATTATATACTCGCGATATACCGCAAGAAGAAGGCACCGTATTAGCTACATTTGCCGACGACACTGCCATCCTGGCAACGGGTAAAGCGATCGAAGAAACGCCTGAAAAATTGCAAGAAGCATTGAAAAAAGTAAATAAATGGACAAAGATTTGGCGACTAGCTTTAAATGAAAACAAATCAATTTTACTAATAAGAAAATAAATAATTTGCCGATCTTTTCAAACTCGGTTCAAATTCCGTTTGCAAACGAGGCTAAGTATCTTGGAATGACACTTGATGCTAAGCTGAAGCGGAAATCGCACGTGAAGAAAAAACGTAAAGAACTCGAAACCAAATACAGAGAAATGTACTGATTACTTGGAAAACATTCCAAGCTTAATATAGAGAACAAACTGCTTTTATACAAGCAAGTGCTAAAGCCGGTATGGACATATGGAATACAACTCTGGGGTTGTACCAAAATAAGTAATGTCAATATTTTACAAACTTTTGAAAATAAAGTGCTAAGATCAATAGTTAATGCACCGTGGTTTATTAGAAATAGCGATATCCATATCACGCTTCGGTGACTCCTGTGGGACATCTTACTCTTGTTCTTGCTATGATACAAGTCCATTATCATGCGCACGTAGGTTTTTGGAACTCCTAGTTGTCTTAGCGCCACCAATAAGAGATCTCTGGGTTGTCTATCAAAGGCTTTTTTTTTAAAATCAACCAACACCATATGCAAGTCGTTTAAGCAATCACGATGTTTTTCCATTATGACCTTATACTTTGGTTTGCATCTGTTGTTGATTTACCCGAGACAAACCCGCACTGGTTATCAGATAGCCGTATTATTTTCCGCAGTCAGCCATTTAATACCCGCTCAACGATAGTCATGGCGTGTGACATCAGCTTGACTGAACCGTAGTTATCGCAGTTTCGCGTATCGCCCTTTGTGCAAAGGAAGAAGATCATTTTCCCTCTATCCTTGCTAATCTTATACCTCAATATGAGACAGTGACGTTTATTCTAAGGTGCTCAGGTGTTCTCTGCACACTCCAACGAAATCCGTCTTAATGCAAAATTTATTTGTATATATGTGCTTCAATATCCAATCGAGTTACAAATCAAAAATGCTCAATTAAAAAAAAATGCTTTAAAATCAATTTGTGTTCACTCTGTTGTGTCGCACTGTGATAGACAAATCAACGAAACACCGAGCGAGTTACGTATCAAAAGTAATTGACATGTTGCGTTCATCGCTCCAGACATATTTTTTACCTTTCGTTATTTTGCTTTTTCAAGAAATTTGTTTGCATTGTATTATTTAAAATCCAAGAAACTGTCAATTTTACATCATCATTTGATTTGCACTTTATTATTTAAATTGTCAATTTTACATTATTATTTATTTTTCCAATGAGTTGTCTCGAAATGCATTGTTGTATTATTTGCTGTTCAAAGAGTTAACATCGTATTTTTTTTATCCTCCGCACGGTCAAGACCCGTAACTGGCTCAGTCGTCCGGTCGGGTTAACAGTCAAATACTCTCCTCGCGAACATCCTAAAAGTTACTAATGTAGTGGTATATATATATATATAGCTGGATCTATGTACACAATACAGTAGTTATATTTTATGTTTTATTTTGGTGGGGGCGAAAGCCCCCATTTATTTGGCTTATTACAAGCTACAACTAAAACTTAAACCTAAAACTTAAAACTAAAACTTAAAACTAAAACTTAAAACTAAGACTTAAAGCTAAAGAGAATGGTGAAGGAGTTCGGTTTTGAGGCAGGGAGTGCTGAGGTTAAAATCAAATTGGGTGAGATTTGAGATCACTTTTCGCAGCATACGGGAAATTGGTTCAGTATATCCATACGAAGTGCGGTGGGACGGTAGATAGAAGAGACGAGGGCATCGTAAATTTCGTTGGTTGGTATTAAAAAAAATTGAATTATAAAGAGATGCGTAATCGACAGAGCCTGAAAGAAGTCGATGAATGAAAAGAATGTCTGCAACATCTCTGCGTTTCTCTGGAGTACTCAGGTTGATGAAGTTGAGGCGGTCTTGATAGGGAGGCAAGATAAATGGATCGTTCCAAGGAAGACCTCGAAGGGCAAATCGAAGAAATCGACGTTGAACATTCTCGATTCTGGTCACATGAACTTACTGAAAGGGTGACCACGCTTGACTGGCGTATTCAAGGAGGGGGCGCACAAAGGTAATGTAGAGGGATCTGGTCACGTAAGGGTCGGAGAATTCTTTGGACCATCGTTTGACAAAGCCAAGTGATGAGTTATCTTTACGAATTATCTCATCAATATGTGAACGGAAATTTAGTTCCCTATCGTACAATATTCCAAGATAGCGGAGAGATTGAACGATGGATATAGGTTGACCATAGAGAAGGTAAAGGCGGGCGGAGGACACGTGGTGCTTACGTGATAAGGTAATGTATTGACTTTTGGCGATATTGAGCTCTAAGCGATTTTGTAGGCACCAGTTCGAAAAACTATCAAGGTCTTGTTGAAGGAGGCAGTAGTCATGTGGTGAAGAGATGGCTTTGAAAAATTTGGTATCATCAGCGACAGAGAGAGGGAAGAGTGTTTAATAACCCTCTCGACATCATTTACGGTTAGAATGAAGAGAAGGGGACCCAGATGACTGCCTTGCGGAACACCAGAGGTGGCCAAGAAGGGAGTCGATAAGATGGATCTGAAGCGAACTCTGTAAGAACGGTTTTCCAGGTAAGAAGATATCCATTTTAACAATATGGGTTCGAAACCGAGGATAGACAATTTGAAGAGGATTAAGTTATGAGAAATTTTATCAAAAGCCTTACTAAAATCACTGGAAATAACGTCGACTTCTTTGCCATTCTCTATGGCAGACAAGGCGAAGGACACGAATTCGACTAAGTTAGTGATAGTTGATCTACCTTTCAGAAAGCCGTGTTGGGTGGAAGAGATAAGAGACTTGCACTGAAAGCTTAAGGCTTCGTATAAAATACTTTCGAAAAGTTTGGGTAGATGAGAAAGTTTAGCAATGGGGCGATAGTTTGTTACTTTTTATTATTATTATTATTATTATTATTTATTTAAAACTATAAGGCTTACACGTAAGATACAAATCTTTTAAGCTGTGAAGCTACTTTAAATGGTTGATAATAATTATTTTTAAAAAATTAAGAAAGATAAGAAAACATATATTATAAAAAAGAAAGAAAATAAGGAAAAAAAGAAATATTTATATATACATGCATTTGAGAAAAATTAAAATTTAAAAATTTAATAATTAATTAGGGATTTTTAGTATCCTTTTGTCAAATCAGAACAGCTTCAAAAATCAGAGAAAGAAAGAAAAATAAGAAATAAAAGTTCAATGTCTGCACATTTATATGCTTAGATGCTCGCTAAGTCGCCTTTTAAAGTCACCGTTGCTATTAGATCTCCTTAAACTTGCTGGGAGTGAATTCCAGAGTCTTACAGCGTAAATAAAGAACTGTTTCTGAGTCGTATAATATTTGAAGCGCGGAATAATAAATGCTTTACTTCTCGCGGATGAGGCAAATTGAAGAATATGAAAAAGATATGACGGAGCTTTTGATTCTTTAAGATTAAAAAGGAAAGTTAGAACATTAAAATCGAGTTATTTTTTGAACTCCATCCCAAGAAATTCACGCGCATATTCCGAAATATGTTCATATCTACGGATGTTAAAGACATATCGTACAGTACTATTGAAAGCAACTGTGAGTTTACGTGAGCTATTGCTATCTAGGTCGCAGTAAATTGGGTGTGCATATAGTAGTATTGGAAGGAGCAGTGTTTTGACAAGAGTTGTTTTTATTTTCGCGGGAGGCAGCTACCAGTTTGACCTAAGGCTCGCAGGGCTCCATAGACTTTGCCTATAGTATTGGTCACGTGAGATTCCCAGGTGATATATTGATTAAATGTCACTCCGAGGTTTTTAACACTTTCTACGTAATCTAAAATGATTCCATTGATTTCTACCTTAGGAAGAAACGACTTATCCAAGCTAGTACGACTTATCATTATCGCTTTACTTTTTTTAGAGTTAAGCCTCAGCTGGTTTTTATGTGACCATTTAACTACTTCGTTCTTTGATCCCTTTTTGTGAATGGGGGTTATGAAAGAGGTCTTCCAAATCTAAGGGAATTCTCCTAGTGATACAGACAAACGAAAGAGATGAGAGAGGGGGAGGGAGAGAATGGAAGAGCATTTTTTAAGAAAAAATGGCAGGGAGACCATGTGGGCCGGGTGAGAATTCATCATTAAGATTTTGTAGTTTATTTTCAATTACAGCAGGATCAAAAGGCAGGGACAGAAAGGGGCCAACGGAAAAGTTAAGAAGGTGAGTGAAGTAAGAGGGGTCAGGTTCAAAAGAGCTGTCGGCGAAGGATTGTTTAAAATAGGTGGCAAAAAAGTTGGCAATGGTTTGCGGATTAGTTGAAGATATGTTTTCAAAAGAGAGGGACGGAGGGTAACCGTCAGATTTTTTTTTATAGTTGACGAATTGAAAAAATGACTTAGGGTCGTTTATAAGATTTGCTTGCGCGTTAATTAGGTGCCGCTGGTAGAGAGAGTTATAAAGATGATGGAATTTAAGGTAGGAACACAGATAGTTGGAATAGTCGAAAACAGAATTGGTACGAAGGAAAGCTGCCCATAACTTGTTTCTCTTGTTACGTAAGGCGCGAAGTTTGCGATTATACCAAGGGGGGGGATGAAGATGAAGTTTTATGACGAGAAAAGGCGACATAAAGAGGAATAGAATTAAACATTTCTCTGTAAAAAATTGTGAGGGCTTCGTTTAAGGATAAGTTAGCAAACTCAAAGGTACATCTACTCAGATAGTCATTTATTTTGCGGAAATTAGCTTTATGAAAGTCGTAAGAAGTGTGAAATGCAGGAGGTGTAGATTGAAGTGGAGAATTGAAGACAAGTGAAAAAAGAAAGGGAGGATGAAATTTATCAGTAGATGACAGAGTTAGAGGATATATATTATACAACGCATACATGTAATATTGTCACTCTCACTAGTTCTAAGCTGTATATAAGTCACGCCACCCATGTAAATGCGTCTTCACTTTAGTTCTAAAATGTACCACTCTTAACATTCTGTAAAGGGGTCATGCCACTATATGTAAACGTGATCATTAACGATATCTTTATGTATGCGAGTGTAGAACAAGAGAAAAACTAGGCAGAATAAAACTGTCTATGAGTACGGACGTGGTTATATTTTTTGCAAAACGGACTGACTACAATCTCAGAAGTGGGATTCACCCAGAGTAATATTCGGTAAAAAGGAAACGTTGTCTGGTGATGAATACGATCTGGCTGAAGAGGAAACATTTGTGGAAGCGGTGGATAACGAGTGTGAGCAAGGACAACGGAATTGTGCTAACGAAGTAATTAGTACACGTGCTGTCGACGGTAACATGGAAAGAGAGTTCCAATTATAAAAGAGAGGGATTGAACTACTACGACGTGAGAAATTGTTACTGCAGAAAGAAAATGAGATGCTACAAAAAATTATGCGTATGAATTGTGGACAAACGATTGATAAGGTAACGAAAAATGAGTGTACCCACAACATGGCTAAAGATAGTGACGAGGCAAAAGGATCGGAAAAAGATAGTTCGACGGAAGCGGTTGCAGCTAAAGATGGGCAAAAATTTAGTTTTTTAAAAGAAATGTTGCCAGAATACGTGGTGGCCATAGGTTGGACGTGTGGTTGGCGCAGCTACATAGTTTAAAGAACGTCCATAGTGTTGGAAACCACGTACTCCGAACGTTGTTTGTTAACAAATTGAGGGGCAAGGCTCAGCAGTGGCTGCATTCGAAGCCCAATTTCCTAGAAGAAGAGATCGACAGCTTGGTGCGTCAACTTGGGGATATGTTCGGCTCCAAAAACAACAGGCTCGTGATGCGGAAAAGGTTCGAAGCACGCAAGTGGAAGTTGGCTGAAATCTTTGGAGACTGGCAGGAGGCCTCCAAATGAGTGAAGAGGATTTGGTGGACTACATAGTCGAAGGCATCACCGATGATAATGTAAGGCTTTATGCGCACGTACAGTGCATAACCACCAAGTCGCAGCTGGTCCATGCGCCGGGAAAAGTCACACAAAGGCCAAAGGGAGACAAAACTACGCAACCGACGTCAACAGCAGCCGCCCCCGTGAAACAGACGACTAACAGCAGATGCTACAACTGCAATTCGGTCGGGCATTTCGCGGCCGATTGCAGGAAACCGGAGCCTGCTATGCATGCGGGTCGTTGGAGCATCGAGCAGCAGCGTGTCCAGACAGGAAGAAGGCAGTCCAGTTACTAGAGAAAGATGCCGAAGATTATGTAAGATATTTATGTTTATGTATAGAGGGTGACAGTAGTTTTAATTTATTTCTAGAATGCTTCATAGACTCCGGAAGCCCCGTTAGCTTTGTTCGTTAGTCCTGCTTGCCGATAGGAACAACATTTTACAAACCAAAACCAATTGTATTTCGGGGTATTTGCTTAAAGTTATTGGAAAAATTTCGTGTTGTGTCAATTATAATGATTTTGAAGTTCACATTGAAGTACTTGTGGTAGACGATGAGTTGATGGGCTATCAGGTAGTCTTGGGAAGAGATTTTTTGAAAGCTGGGCATTTTAGACTTGTGTCTACAGTTGGAAATGCCAAAAATAAGTTAAGTAATATGCAAAATGATAGTATAAATTTTAATAATTCTTTGCTAATGATCGACTACGAGCCAAACGATTGTGTGAGTAATATTGTCAATGTAGATATAGATATAAGTTTGCAACAAAACAAAAATTGTATAACATTTATAGGAACGACTATTTGACACCTCGACGTCCTTCCCAGACGCTAGTAATTTAAACAAGGTAACGGCAAAAGATAGTTTTCCAATCCCTTTAATAGATGATTTGTTAGACAGGTTAGCCAACAAACGAGTGTTCACGAAGTTAGATTTAAAGGGCGGATTTTTTCACGTGCATATGCATGAAGATTCTGTAAAATACACGTCATTCATCACACCACTATTGCAATTCGAGTTTTTGAGAATGCCATTTGGGCTCAAGAATGCTCCGTCCGTATTCCAGAAACATGTTAACAGGATATTCGCTGACATGATTAGAAGAGATGAGGTTATAATACATTTAGATGATATAATGGTACCTACAAAAGACTATGATGAACATTTTAAAATATTAAAGGAGGTTTTGAAAAGATTAGTAGAAAACAAACTGGAGTTGAGGTTAGACAAATGTGAATTTTTACAAGCAAAGGTGAAGTATTTAGGTTATACAATTACGGGGGAAGGAATCCAGGCTGATGAAAAAGGGATTTAGGCCATAACAAATTTTCCGGTAGTTCAAAATGTACACTCAGTCCAAAGTTTTTTAGGACTCTGTTCGTATTTCCGTAGGTTCGTTGAAGATTTTTCGACTATTGCCAAACCGTTGCATGATCTGACGAAAAAAGAAAAAAAGTTTAATTTCGGAGCAAAGGTACTAGAATCTTTCGAACTTCTCAAAGAAAAGTTGACAGAAGCCCCAATCTAAGCGTCGTATGACCCCAAAAATGATACAGAATTACATTGTGACGCTAGTGCGATAGGGTTAGGAGCCATACTGCTACAAAAGAAAGAAGACGGTAGAATGCATCCTATATTCTATTATTCAAAAACAACGACAGAGGCGGAATCAAAATACCACATCTTTGAATTAGAAACGTTAGCCATAGTTAGTGCATTACAACGATTCTGTATATATCTTCAAGGAAGACAGTTCAAAATTGTTACAGATTGTAATTCTTTAACGATGACCCTCAATAAAAAAGAGCTCAACCCCAGGATAGCTAGGTGGGCCCTAGAATTACAGAATTATGATTATGTGCTCGAACATAGGGCTGGTTCACGAATGCAACATGTTGATGCGTTAAGCCGCTCTACAAACATTTTAGTGCTGGAAACTAATACTTTTGAAGAAAACCTAATAATATGTCAGGGAAAAGATAGTAAATTGTTAAAATTAAAAGAATTACTGCTAAAATCGGTACATTCGTTTTACGAAATGCGAAACGGGATATTGTACAGAAAGAAAAATGATGGAATGATTTTATTTTGTGTCCCAGAAAGTATAGAAGATCACATAATGTACAAGTACCATGACGAAGTCGGACACGTAGGAATTGACAAAACGATTGATCTTATATCAAAAAGCTACTGGTGTCCAAAAATGAGATATATAAACACATAAAGAATTGTCTCAAATGCATAGTGTACTCGTCCAAAAAAGGAAAAGAAGAGGGTTTCCTCCATAATATACCCAAAGGAAGTCCCCCATTCGAACTAGTCCATATTGACCACTATGGGCCGGTAGATCACTCAAGAACAGTGAGAAAACACATACTAGTAGTGATTGACGCGTTTACAAAGTTTGTTAGGTTGTACCCTACCAAGAGTACTAATACAAAAGAGGTTGTCCGGGTGCTGGCGGAATATTTTAGATCGTATAGTCGCTCCAAGTGCATTGTATCTGATCGAGGGAGTTCGTTCACATTTACGGAATTCAAAGAGTTCATTTTGGAAAATAACGTACAACACGTACAGATTGCAACCGGGTCTCCTCAAGCAAATGGTCAAGTCAAAAGGGTGAACAGAAGTTTAGGACCGATGTTAGCAAAAAATAGTTAGGCCAGAACAGGGTGTTTACTGGGACAAAGTGATAGAAACAGTAGAGTAACACCGAACGATAGGTGAGCAACCGAGTGTTATGTTATTTGGTGGTAGCCAGAGAGGAAAAGTGATAGACGAACTTAAGGAAAAATTGACGGAAATAGGGCAACCAGGAATACAAAGGAGTCACAAAGAGGTGAGAGAAAAGGCAATATTGCGACAAGAACAGACACAGGCTTATAATAAACGATAAATAGTCGATAAAAAGCGTCCGAAGCCGACAAAGTATGAGGTGGGAGATTACGTGGTGATAAAAAACTTTGACTCACATCCTGGTGCATCTAAGAAGTTGATACCTAAATTCAAAGGACCATACCAAATAGGAAAAGTTTTACGAAATGATCGTTATTTGCTTAGAGACGTAAACAATTTTCAACAGTCTCGTCTGCCGTATCAGGGTGTATGGGCAGTTGGGAACATGCGACCTTGGTTTGGAGGGAGTCGGGCTGTTAAACGGTAGTAAAGATCAGGAGATCTTCATTTTATTCAGGATGGCCGAGTTGTAGTAGTATATATATATATATATATATATATGGATCCATGTACACAATATGGTAGTTATACAACGCATACATGTAATATTGTCACTCTCACTAGTTCTAAGCTGTATATAAGTCACGCCACCCATGTAAATGCGTCTTCACTTTAGTTCTAAGATGTACCCCTCTTAACATTCTGTAAATGGGTCACGCCACTATATGTAAACGTGATCATTACCGGTATCTTTATGTATGCGAATGTAGAACAAGAGAAAAAGAAGGCAGAATAAAACAGACTGTCGATGAGTACGGACATGGTTTTATTTTTTGCAAAACGGACTGACTACACTAAGATCGAATTTACATATATATTTATCAAAACATTAAACAATAGTGAGTGTCTTAAGAGTGAATAAAAAGTGTTGCGAGAGCGACGCTACGAATGAGTGTGTGAAGTGAGTTTTTGGTATCGAAGGAATATCGATATTACACACACCTCGCAACTAAGAGTGTCTTAAAAATAACGAGTGTCTTAAAACAAGTGGACAAAAAGTGTTGCGCGAACGAAGCTGCGAATGAACATCACATCCCTGAGTTCTTGGTATCGAAGGAATATTGATATTACAAACACTTCACAATTGAGAGTGTCGTAAAAAATCAAAAGTGTGGCGAGATTAAGACAGTGACTGAATATCACTCTTAATTCTTGGTATCAAGGGCATATCGATATAAAAAACACACAAAGACTGTTGGACTTTAATCCTTAATAACCAAGAAACCAGCTCCTTAAGAAAAAAAAAAGAAAAGAAAACATGATCAAAACATCTCTTCCATTGATAATTGTATGCCTGTAAGTACACAAAATGAACTAGCTATTATATTTTAGTTTTATTTAGTTTTATTTATTGAAGCTTAATACAAGCCATAACTATATTTACCTTAAAATTTTTTTTTTTTTTTATTTATTTATTTTATGCTTATTGACCAGACCCTAGGGCCCACACAATTATTCTTAAACTAAAACTATTCTTAAACTAAAACTAATTATGATTTGATCCATGATTTGAACCGCGGTTGGAAACCAAGGATTTCTAATTTGAAGAGAATGAGTTGGTGACATATTTTGTCGAAGGCCTTACTAAAATCAGTGGCTACAACATCAACTTCATTGCCATCTTCTAAAGCGTTCAATGTACCAGACACGAATTCGGTTAAGTTGGTAGTAGTTGACCTACCTTTAAGAAATCCGTGTTGCTTTGTGGAGAAGATTGGCTTACAGTGAAAGAACATCGCATCATACACAATGCCCTCGAAGAGTTTAGGTATGCATGAGAGCTTAGCAATAGGCCGATAATTAGAAATTTCAGTTCTGCAACCTTTTTTGTGGATAGGTGTAATATAAGCGTCCTTCCATAATTGAGGAAAAACGCCTTGGGAGATTGAGAGTTGAAGAAGGGCAGTGAGGGGTTGTATCAAATGATTCACACATTCTTTTAATACTATGGCGGGGATACCGTCAGGACCAGGAGAGTAGTCGTCTTTAAGTTGATTAATCTTATTAACTACCATTGACGGTGTTATATCCACGAAATCGAGAGAGGTTTGAGCAGAGTTGTTCAAGAAGCGGAAATAATCAAGGGCAGGTTCGAGGATGTGGTCAGCGAATGACAGGCTGAAGAAGTGAGCGAATAAGTTGGCAATTATTTTGGGGTCTGCTGAGGAAGAATCCGAAAAGGTTGAAGGATAGCCGTCAGATTTACGTTTGACATTAATAAATTGAAAAAAGCGCTTGGAGTCCGAAATCAGGTTGGATTACATACGGTTGAGGTATTCGAGATAAAGCCTTTCGCAGAGCTCAGAGAAATGGGTGTATGCGCGAAGTACTCAAAAAAGTCGGAGTCAGATTTGGATTTAAGATAAGATTGCCACAGTTTGTTTCTTTTGTTGCAAAGTGAGCGTAACTCCTTGTTATACCAAGGTGGAGAAGACGTGCTATTTTTATGAGGAAGGTATGGTACCGATTGGACAAAACAGGCAAAGATATCAGAGTAGAAGATCGCGAGGGCATTGTCGATGGGTAAGAGTGTAGAAACGGGACTTATGTTAAGCAGTAAGCTATTGAGTTTGTGGAAATCAGTTTTACGGAAATTAAAGCAATAAGAATGTTCCGAAACTGGGTTAGAATTAGCGTTGTAAGAAAAGGTTAGAAATAGAGGGGGATGAAAGCGGTCCAAAGTCGAGAGAAGATGATTGCTCTCAGAGACCGCGGAATTATAGGCTTCGGATGAGAAAATTAGGTCAAGTTGCCTATTCAAGTTATTACGAATGCCATTTACTTGGAAAAGTCCAGAGTCAGAGAGACAATCGGTAAGTAAGATTTCCTTATCAGATGTGGCCTCAGGGATGTAATGGGACTCGTCATCAGATTGGGACCATTGAAGATGGGGAAGATTAAAGTCCCCTAAAATAATGGCGTCATCGCATGGATCCATGGAATCAGTCAGAGAGTCAATGGCATCAACGGCAAGCTGGTATGACCCAATTGGTTGGGATGGGTATATGTAACAACACATTATGTAAAGATAGCGCTTAGGTAGGGGAATCTTAACACTTATAAACTCGAAGTCGGCGGTGTGCGAGCTTTTGAAAAAAGTAGCGTCATGGCGATTGTGTATTGCCAGCAGAGCGCCAAGGCCGGATTAAGAGCCATCTGCTACAAGTCCATCAGTGCAGAAAGTGTTAAAAGCAGCAGAGAAAAGTTCGCTGTTCTTGAAATTGGGGGTTAGATTAGTCTCCGTCAGAACAAAAATGTCGTGGGGGAGTTTTTGGGAGTTCAGAAATACGTCGCGGGTTTTGGTGCGTAATCCTCTGACATTTTGATAGTAAAAAGACAGGTATTTATTAGCAATTTGAGAGTTGTATGGGTGAGACAAGAATGAGTCGGAGCATTGATTAGGGGCGATAATATTTGAAGGCGGGAAGTTCTTTTAGAGCTGAGGTAGGCGACAAATGAGGACAGGTCTTCAGAAACGCTTTGAGGCGAAATACTAAAAGCGTCGTGGTAGTTATTGAAAATGCACAGTAACGTAGGACGGTCAGTAGGGAGACCTTCTTGGTGAATGGCTACCGTGACGTTAGTTTTAGTCTTGCCATCGATGCAAACAGAGTCGGGTTTGTTGTGGAGGTAAGCAAGGAAGAGTCGGACATTACAATAATGTCTAATGTTCTATGGTCCCTTAATCGAGATAAAGTGTAGCGACTATCGATTTAATCAGCGGAATTCATGGTAAGTTTAACGACGGGAGAGAGGAGAGGATCAAGAAAGGGGGCGAAGAATTTGCCACAGGGTTAGGGTTGAAGGTATTATTAGTACGAAGAGAGGCGGACGTGTTTGAATCCGAGAGATCACAGGACACGTGGTTGAGGTTAGACTTGTTTTCTGAGTGAGTGGCAGCAGATGTTACGGATGGAGATGGCGGGAGAGAGGCAGAAGTGTTTGCACACGAGAGGTCAAAGGACACCGTGTTAGGATTAGATTTGTTAACTGAGTGAGTGGCAGTAGATGTTTCGGATAGAGATGGGGCTGCAGGGTTGAGAATATGCGAACGCGTGAAGTTGGGATATTTGGGAGTACCATTGAGATAAGGAAGTAATCCAACTTTAAATTGCCAATTAGAGTGCGGCCCGCGAGAATTATTGCCGGTAGAAAGAGAGTGAGGTAGAGATGATGGATTAGGCTTAGAACTAATGGAAGTTTTGTTAGAGCTAGGGTTTTTATCTGGCCTAGAGTTAGGTTTAGAATTATGAGAGTAAGGCTTAGAGTTAGGCTTAGACGTATGGTTAGGATTCTGCTTTTTGTTACCCTTGTTAATCCATCTGGCCATGGTCATCTTCCCCCAACTGATGGTATTGTCAAGGGAGTTCCAGAACAACCAACTGTACTTCGATGGAATGTTGATCTTGAAGCAACTAGACTTTCTGGAATTGGATGGAGAAATCTTCTAGCAGTTGGCTATGGTGATTGCAAACTTCTTGTAAAAAAAAGTTCCGTATCCAGGGAGCGCCTTTGATGGTAAATGTAGTGTACTCAGCGTTTTCCGTCTTGTTGCCCTTACTTAGTTTTTCAAGCCTCTCGTTCCACTCAGGGAGAGTCCATGAAGTTCC
Organism: Pocota personata; assembly: GCA_963082735.1. NCBI lineage: Eukaryota > Metazoa > Arthropoda > Insecta > Diptera > Syrphidae > Pocota > Pocota personata. The sequence goes on from OY720431.1 coordinate 76,635,461, forward strand.
GAATCGATTAATACACGGTTGTGAAGCTTCAGTTTGTTTGGTAAGTGAGGCAGTGGGAGGATTAGCAGTCGAGGATATAGACACTAGAGACGGAGGCGAAAGAGCTCTTGGAGATAGATTGATTGCAGTTTCGCGAATTTCATTAAATATTGATGTATTGTACGGGCAGCTTGATTGTGGTTGGATATGATCCGGAATGCCATCGGTTATGCTGTAAGCCGTCCTAATATCATCGAGAATTTCGCATATTGTAAGACGAGTTACTGCCAGTTCATTACTGACCTCATTAATTTTGTGTACCATGTCAACAAGTAGCGGATCGGGCTGACGGAGAGAAGGTGTGGCTAAATTTGAGGATTCCTGGAAATGAACCTCCAGGTCAGACCGAAGATTTGATATCATCGTTAATATTGTTGTATGGGCAGGGTTTAATGGTAGAATTAATTTGGCGTTTGAGTTCCTAGAGTTGACAGTTTATGGAATCGTACTGGGAACTATTGGTTATAATTTGAGTTAAGGCTGCCAATTGATTTTCGATGTTATTAAATTTGGCCTTGCACAAATCACTACAGCACTCAACGGTGTTGCTCAAATCGTCTACACTTTTTATAATGTCATCACATTTTAGTAGCTCTTTGAAGACCTTTTTGCTGAACTGCTTAAAGTCAATGGCCAATTCTTTGGTCGAATCACTGAGACACTTGATTGCTACCATGACGTGCGAGAGAGAAATGTCTATGCACTCGTCGCAGTAGAACGCGAAATGATTCAAACAATCTTTAATATAAATAATAGATCTTTTGCTAAGAACGGTGCATATAGGGTGGAATGACTTGCCACAGAGGCCTTTGCAGGTCACCCAGTCGGCGTTGGTATCTTCGATTGCGCAATGAACATTACCGCACTTTTCCATTTTTAATAGGCCACGAAAAAATAAACAAAAGCAAAAAGGAAAATTAGGTCAACTTGCAACGACTGACTAAGTGAGAATCGAGTTAATTGGAGTGGAAATTTGGAATTAAATTCACTCGCGAGGCAGGGGAAAAAGAAAAACACGTCTGAACAGCTGGGCGGTCTGGATTGTTATATTTTAATTTTAAAAATTTATATTGCAAATATTGAAATAAAACAAAAATAATAAGTTATAACGCATTTAAAAAAAAAAAAAGTAGTGAAAGCAACTATAGTGAACGAAAAATTTTAAATTATTCTGCAAACATTCAAAGATAATAAATTAATAAATTAGTACACATTAAAAAAAGAAAAAATATTAACAGAAAAAAAAGTACATATACAAACAATTTGAATTTAGTAATTAAATTGCAAATATTGAAAAAAAAGTAGAAGAAAACAAAATAAAAAGAAAAAATATAAAAAAATAAATCATTAAGAAAAAACATAAATCAATACATCTTTCACTTATTACGCATCCCTGATGCAGTAAAAGATCTTCCACACTTCTTAAATACTGTCGAAGAAATGCTCTTGTACGTGAAAGGAGCTGATAGAACTCCTTATGGGCAAATCATCCTGCGGACTATCAGAAACAAGATCACTATCAGAAACAAGATTCCCGAAAATACTTTAAAGTTTAAAAATGACTTCAAACCGTCGCAATCTATAAAGATAAAAAAAACTCAACTATTCTTTACGTTATAAATTTATTCCTTATACCAAACTTGTTGACTGACTCTAGCTAAGTTTTTAGATAAGTTAAGTGATGTTGGGAACCAACATGCTCTCGCCCCTCAGGCAATGTGTTCCTTGAAGTGTTTGGAGTTCATCTCGTAAGTGGATTCCCATGGTGCAGTTTTCTAGTTTTGGTGTCATCTTTCATGATTGTGCATTTGTGACTGGCTGGATATGTTTGCAGTCGTGACTTCCTCGTTCTCGGGTGTATTGCCAAAAAGTAAAAGAATGGATAAGTTTTCGTTATAATACAACTTGAAACTAATAAATATATAGTTGCAGGCCTGAAGTTTATTTTGGTAATGAGGAATGACTCTAGGAACATAGATTTGAGGACGAATTTTAGTGTTGACAGGGTAAGCTGCGCTCTTCTAGCTTATTTTAATGTTATTATTTTCATTTTTGTTATGTGTAATGTTCTTCGTTTATTCATTTTTAAATTCATTCGGTTATTGACTGTTTTTCGCGCACCTTTTGTTTGTTTATAAATTCATTCGACGAATTATGGACCGGCAAGGGGGAAAGCTTCGCGATCGAACGTTTTAAGATCGAGTTTTTTGTTTTTATGGTCACCACGCGCGAGTTACGTTATCAACCAATTCCCACACTGTTCCACTGCTAAACGCTGATATCCCAGTTTGCAACGGAAATGCTCCAGACGGTAACTCAGATATCAAACTAAAACTCAATCCCGACTTTGACCGTGTAAAACAAAAATACACCATCGGTGTGGATCCGAACGTTTCACCGTGAGAACACAAGTTGGAAATTTATTAATGACGAAACATTTTTCATGCTCGTCATGGGGTTCAGATAGAAAAATTGTAATTTTAGTTTTAAGTAAAGTTCGGTCGTCGCTCTGAAGAGTCGACACAAAATAAATAATAAAAATATTTATCTAAGTCTCTGAAGAGAACGTGTTTTTTATTTTACTGGACTTACAAAGAAGTAAGTGGCGCAGTCGGTTTTACGAACAACGGTGATAGTGCAAAAAAAAATAAATAATGAAGGAAAAAAGTGATTGTGAAGAGAGTGCTAGTTTTTTTTTCTCTACTTCAACCACCCAACGCCGACAATAAAAAAATATTATTATAATTTTATATGCACAGAAAGCTTAACAAAGTGTTTGATTCGCAAAGAAAGTTAAAAGAATCCGATATGGAAGACATACAAAATCGAGTGCAAGAACTTCAGCAAGTGGTTGTTGAACAAGAACATGTAAGCAAATTGAGAAAAATTTTTGAAACATTAAAAAAGGCTGGACTTAAAATTCAAATTAATAAGTGTCAATTTCTCAATAAAGAAATTGAATATTTAGGCCATATCCTCACTCCACAAGGAGTTAAACCAAATCCGGAAAAAATTAAATTCATACAAAACTTAAAGTTACCTACAACGCAAAAACAGATTAAATCATTTCTAGGTGTTACCGGATTCTGCAGAAAGTTTATTAAAAACTATGCTAAAATCGCATTTCCACTTGTAAAATATTTAAAGAAAAATACAAAAGTTAATGTCCATGATCCCAACTATATTACCTCATTTGAAAAACTAAAGTCTATCATAACAGATTATCCCATTCTTAAGTATCCAAACTTCAATAAAAGATTTAAGCTAGTAACAGACGCAAGCAAAATTGCTTTAGGAGCCGTTTTAACACAAGACGGTCATCCTGTTTCTTACGCTTCAAGAACTCTCAACGATCATGAGAAAAATTACTCCACGATCGAGAAAGAGTTACTTGCTATCGTCTGGGGCGTGAAATATTTTCGACCTTATTTATTTGGCAAGGAATTTGACCTGCAAACAGATCACCAACCTATTAAGTTGTTGCAAGCCAAAAATATTAGTCAAAATATCAACCCAAGACTCCAACGATGGCTGATACATTTGGGTGAATATGATGCTAAGATAGATTACATTAAGGGCAAAGAAAACAAGATAGCCGATTTCTTGAGCAGAATCGATCAAAACAGTATTGAAATAAACATATTTGAAAATATTTTTAACGAAAATACTGAAGATCATATTAATTCCAACGAATCTCTAGAAATCTCAACAGTTCACTTTCAAGAAGAAAACAGTAACGATCACATCCCAATATTAGAAACTGTTGTTAATCGCTTTAAAACCCAAATAATAATTTTAGAGGAAAAAGAGGCCGAAACTGAAAGGGTCTTTAATCATAAAAGAATTTTTATTGACAAAAATGATATACCTGACAAAATATCCGACATTGTCCGAAGACATGTCACCAGGGGTAAAATTGGCATCTACTGTGAATTAAGTGATTCTCTCTACAATATTGTGCATAGAAAATTATTTGAACTAAGGAACCCTCACCTTAAATTCGTTAAATGTAGTTTCTTAGCGAGAGATTTTAAAGATGAAGAAGAGGCCTTGAAAAAAATATCTTTGTTTCACAAATTAGAATTAGGAAATTCGGGGATAATAGCAAATTATGAAGGGATGAAATCTAAGGTATATTTTCCAAATCTTAAAATTCTAATAAATAAGTTAATAAACAATTGCGATATTTGTACTGCTGCTAAGTATGACAGAAATCCAATAAAAAATAAATTCCAAATCACAGAAACCCCGACCGACATAAATGAAATAATTCACGTAGACGTTTACACAAATAGTAAGCACAATTTTATAAATTTCATTGATAAATTTTCCAAACATGCCGTCAGTTTTTTACTTGAAGACAGGAACCATAGGACATTAGTAGAAAAACTTAGACAATTCATTTCAATTAAAGGAAAAATGAGAAAACTAGTCTTCGATAACGAGTTCAATAGCATTAATGTGAGACAATTCTGTATCTGGATGAAGGTATAGAGGTACATTTCGTCAAACCGAATAACCACACAGGAAATGCTGACGCAGAAAGGTTGAACAATTCTTTAACAGAAAGAATTAGAGCACTTATTATAGACAATAAAATTCCCATTACGGTTTAAGGCCATAGAGTACTATAATAATTCATTTCATTCCACAATAAAAGCTAAACCAATAGACGTCCAAAATCGTACTGTTGATACCAACTTAGTTAGAGAGAGAATTGATAAGAAGCTCAATATTGACAGAGAGGACTACCACGAAACCAGAAAAGAGGGATTCATAAAAAATTATGTTAGCCTTAGACACAAGGAACAACCAAAATTTCGAAAATATCCATTAAAAGGAGTGCATAAAAATAATATTAAACGACCGTTAAAATTTTCAGGTAATCATAATATGGATGCTGGTCCTAGCCATACTTCCTCTTAATCATGCAACCCTCATAATAGAGAAGATCGATTCGGGATTGGGGTTCGTGGAAGTCAAAGTAGACGAGGTGGAAATAGTAAATAAGTTTGACATTGTCCTACATATTATTCATCCTCGTGACATTCTTGACATCATATTGGAACTTGAAAAAAACATATGCGATTTTAATTTTACGGACGAAATTCCGCTTACACAACAGATTTTTTCTATGAAAAACCAAGTTATGACACTTTTTCCCCATAGAAATAGAAGAGGTCTTATAAATATTGTAGGAAAAGGGCGGAAATGGCTTTTCGGAACCCTGGACGAAGATGATAGGATCAAAATTGAAGAAGAATTAAGAGTTAGGGAAATAAATCGACAAGTAAAAATCAATAAAAATTTTAACAATTCTTTCACTTTCATAAAAAGCATTCTAGAGTCAGACAGGAATAAAATTATAAACGAGCTTAGGGATATAAAAGATTTCAAGAAACAGCTAATTGAAAAGGAAATGTATTTAGAGCAAAAACTTAGGATTAATGCGTTGAAAGAACAAATAAGTCAGATACAGGACAATATCGTTTCAGCTAGGATAGGAATTATACACCCAAATATATTAAGTAATAAGGAAATAAATGTATACAAATTTGACTTACAAAAATTAAGTAACATAAGAACAGGTTTGGCTAGATACATAAATGATGCTATCGTTTTTGCAATCAAAATTCCTACGGGTATTCTAAAAACTGATAAAAAATTAATTGTTCCTATTGCCAACTTATATAATAAACAAATCGATGAAGACCTTGAATATGTTGTTCGCATTGATAATAAAACCTTTACGTTTCAAAGTGATTTAAACTTACAAGAGTTAAAAATAAGCAAGAATTGTATAATAAAGAAGAATTGTAAACTAATCAATAGCCCTGAGGAAGAAATAATCGAAATTGGAAATGATTTTCTTATACTAAACAACATAAAAAGTAAACCATTCAAAAGTACATGTGATGAAAGAAAATTTGTCCTTTCTGGAAACTATATTATAAACTTTTCAAACTGTACACTTAGATTTTGTAATAAACAATTTAGTAATAATGTATTTGAATTCGTAGAACGGTTCATCATACCTTACAATCAAAATATTACTGTTAATGAAGAAATAATATTAAATTTTGAAAAAATTCAATGAAACTATGAACAAAATATAGAAGAAATAAGTGAACTTAAATTTCATAAAATAGTTAACTACAGCATAGGATTGAGTTCATTCGTTATAATTATAATCCTTGTTTTGGTTGAAGGGTGCTTAATAAAGAATTTAAAACTAAGAATGATTCAGGAGAATCGCAATTCTAGGGAAGGAGGATTTACGTTATCAATCAATTCCCACACTGTTCCACTGCTAGACGCTGATATCCCAGTCTGCAACGGAAATGCTCCAGACGCTAACTCAGATATCAAACTGAAACTCAATCCCGACTTTGAGCGTGTAAAGAAAAATACACCATCGGTGTGGATCCGAACGATTCACCGTGAGAACACAAGTTGGAAATTTATTGATGACGAAACATTTTTCATGCTCGTCATGGGGTTCAGATAGAAAAATTGTAATTTTAGTTTTAAGTAAAGTTCGGTCATCGCTCTGAAGAGTCGCCACAAAATAAATAATAAAAATATTTATCTAAGTCTCTGAAGAGAACGTGTTTTTTTATTTTACTGGACTTAAAAATAAGTAAGTCGCCTCAAACCATCCGAACCGGAATGCAGTTCTAGCACGCGAGCTAACCACAACGATGGAGGCATATTATCCTCCTTGACAATGACGATGTCTCCAACCTTGATATTTGGCTGCTGCTGAAGCCATTTTGGACGCTGCTGAAGGCGGTGTGGGTAAGTGGTTCTCCACTGGTTCCAAAAATCTTGAGTCAAGCGTTGCAGATATCTCCATCTGTCTAAATTGTTTATATTTTTGTCATGAAGATTTCTCTCAGGTGGAGTGTTGAGTGCTGCTCCAATGAGAAAGTGTCCTGGCGTCAGAACTGTTAGATCGTCGGGATCTGAATTCATTGGACAACGAGGCCTTGAATTGAGGCATGCCTCGATCTGAGCAAAGAGTGTCGCATATTCCTCGAAAGTTAGCTTAGAAGCGCCGAGGGTTCTCTTGAGATGATGATTGATTGATTTAACCACTGCCTCCCAAAGATCTCCGAAATTGTGTGCTGAAGGAGGATTGAAGTGCCACTTAGTGTTCTGAGAGGCAAGAGCATCTGACACTTCTGATGACTCCTTTAAAGTTCGTGCCACAATCGCTGAAAAGGTTAGCACATATTCCTCTTCTCGCAGCAAATCTTCTATATGCTGCAATGAAGCATGCTGAACTGAGATCACTAACTAATTCAATATGTGTTGCCTTTGTAGAAAGACAGACAAAACAGCTATGTACACTTTTGCTATCCGGTTACATCTGCCTCTCCACATTTTTATGTCTACTGGACCCGCATAATCGACCCCAGTGTTGGTGAAAGGCCTTGAGATGCTGACTCGTTCTACTGGAAGACTACCCATTAATTGCTGTTGCATTTTGGCACTATGGCGGTGACATCGGACACACAAATTTAACCAATCTTTTCAGATTTGTGATCCAATAATTGTTTCGCAGTTCAGATATCATTAACTGTTGACCACCATGAAGGGTTTGAAAGCCTGTGAGAATCTTTTAGAATTAAAGGATGTCTTTGACTGAAAGGAAGTGGCGAATTCGTCAAACGACCTCCTACGCGCAAATGTTCATCTGAGTCCAGAACGGGATTCAAACTGAGGATTCCGCTTTCCTTAGAAATGGGTTTTTTATCCCTTAGCGCCTTAATTTCCTCCCCAAATAATTGGTTTTGAACAATTTTGATGAGCTGATAATGAGCTGACATCAGTTCATCAGCTGTGAGTGGAAGTTTGTCCAATGGGGTTCGTTTCTCGTTGTGTTTTACGTTCTCGATGTAACGTCTCCATATGGCTATGATACGAACAAGCCGCTTAAGGGTGGACAATTTCTCGAAAACTGTATTCCTGATGTTGGTGCACTGAGAAATACTATTTAAATATGAGTGTAAGCCGTTTGTCATGAAATGTTTACTCGGGTTCATAACCATCGATTTTATTTTAGTTTCTAAATCTGTTTCAATTAGAGCTGCAGGTGGTAACTCCTTTAAAGAAAAGTTTTGGAGATAATGTGGACCAGACCACCACATTCGGTTGTTAATAAGATCCTCGGGAGACACTCCGCGTGAACCAAGATCTGCGGGATTTTCCTTGGAGGCCATGTGTCGCCAAATATCTGGACTAGTTAAATTTTGTATTTCTGTACATCGGACACTACTCGATTAGCTACAAAAGTTGTACGAATAGATGGCTTCCTTTAATCCACGCTAGTGTTATCATTGAATCCGACCATGCGAAGCTTTCATAATCTTCAAATTGCATAGCCCTAGAAACGCGATGCAACAGCTTTGCTAAAAGAAGTGCAGCACGGAGTTCTAGTCGCGACAGGGACACGCATTTGATGGGAGCTAGACCTACTCTTGTCTTCGAAGCTACTAGGTGAATTCTTTCTCGACCATTTTTTACAATACGCGCGTATACAACGGCTGCATAAGCCTTCTCGGATGCGTCACTAAATGCGTGTAGTTGCACCTGAGCAGAATTCTCGACATCTAACCAGCGAGGGATTTCGATGCGTTGTAGTTTTAAGAATCCACTGCGCAAGTCTAACCAGAGTGTTTCGAGATAATGAGGAATTCCCGAAGCCAAAGTTTTTGCAGAATCAGTTTTGCCCTAATAATACATGGAGATACCCAACCTAGATGATCAAAGAGACGGGCTATGTCTGCCAATACTGACCTTTTCGTGTGTGTTGACACGTCATATAGAGTAATTTTGAAATTAAAAATGTCTTGCTAGATACCATTGAATTCCAAGCGTTTTTATGGCATTTCTCTCTCATTTTCAGGGATTTGTTCTAAAAATTTGGAGGAATTGCTCGCCCACTTGCGAAGAGAAAATCCAGCCGACCCTAGAACGGCTAGAACATCTCTTTGTAAGTTAATGGCATCGGGTTCGTTGTCCGATCCGTACAGTAAGTCATCAACATGGAAAATTTCGGTTAGGACTTTCGATACCTGGGGATAAACATGCTCAACATCCATGGCAACATGATGCAACGTGCGCACTGCTAAGTAAGGTGCTGAAACTGTGCCAAAGGTAGCTGTGTTCAAGGCATAGGTTTTAATGGGTTCCTTGTTGGATGTTCTCCACAAGATAAGTTGATATGGAGTGTCTTCTGATGCCATCCATATTTGTCGATACATCTTGGTAACGTCTGCAGCAAATGCCACCTTGAATTTTCTCCATTTCGCTATAACATCGATGATGTCAGGCTGCAATCGTGGTCCAACCATTAGATGATCGTTTAACGACGTTCCGTTTGACGTCTTACAGGAAGCATCGAAGACCACTCGAAGTTTCGTTGTGCTACTCGATTTTTTGAAAACCGCATAATGTGGTAGGAAATAGTGGTTCTCTGTTGGCAGTTGTTCCTTGGTGGTGATTTCTTTCATGTGCCCAAGTGTGATATATTCATTTACGCAATTGGTGCACGCTTCTTTTAACTTCTTGTTGGATGCCAGTCATCTCTCAATTTGAAAAAATCTTGCCATCGCTAGGCTTTTAGAATTCCCAAGGCTTGGGCGGTGATCATCCTTAAAAGGAATGCGGACCTCATACCTGCCATCACTTCTTCGCTGAACAGTTTTCATATAATACTGCTGACATTTTTCTTCTTCTTGTGTTAGCCTTCTATCATCTAAGTTCTCCTCTACTTCCCAAAACTTCTTGAGTTGCTCATCCAGGGAGTTGAAATGGGTTTGTACTCTTATTTCTTTGAAATTTGGGACAATGCTAGTGGTTCCTGTAAGAATCCATCCTAATTCTGTCATCTGCGCTACTGGTAAACCCATTTTACCCTTCATTAATCCTTCTAGAATAATCAACGCATACACGTCGGCACCTATCTAGAGATCTATCTTTCTTGGGATATTAAAGAAGGATCTGCCAATGTTAAGTTTACTAGGTGACTCCAGTTGCCTATTTGTATTTCCTGTGTGGCAACATAGATGTAAGCTTAGAAAATCGAGACTGAATGAAGAATTGGTCAGTAAAAATATGGTGAAACCAACTTGATAATGAGCTGTACCAGTGCAAGTTTGTTTTAAGCCTGTGAAATTTGCTACTGTTTTCTTTTTCCTAAGTTTAAGTAGTTGTGTGGCATTTTCTGTTATAAATGTCGCTTCCGAACCAGGGTCTATTAATGCCCTTAGAACATGTTGAGTTCCATTGGAAGCGGAAACCTTCACTAAGGCGGTTGCCAATAGTGCCTTGGATCACATTTGGTTGAAATGCGTCATAAAAGATTCATTTAGCGACGTTGTAGGGCCATTGCTTTCCCTATGGAAGTCATTCTGCGGAATTTGATGATTCGCATTTTGAATTAAGTGACTGTGGATTGTATTAATTCCGAAAAGATACATTTTGCGACGTTGTAGGGCCATTGCTTTCCGTATGGAAGTCATTCTGCGGAATTTGATGATTCGCATTATGAATTAAGTGGCTTTGTGGATTATATTGTGGATTATTTTGTTTGTGAATCTGTGATTCGATATGTACCATTGTGTGGTGTTTGAGACCGCATTTGTAGCATCGTTTGGTAAGACCTTAGAATTACCTAACTTCGCTTCCCAATCCATTTGAGTTTGGTGGGGAAGTTTATGAAAGATTATATATATGAGTATAGAATCCCATGTATCTACTGCAATTTTTAGATTAGAGAGTGCGTGAAAACATTCTGCACTTGTATCATGTAATGCTTTTAAAGACGCGGCGGATTCATGTGTGAGTTTCTCTTGTTCTATCAAAATTCGTAATTGTGTGTTGACGAGTTTACGTTTGTTTTCGAACCTTTCTGTTATGATTTCCCCTGCAGATTCGTAATTCTTTCCGTCGAGAGGTAAATGCTAAATTAGACGTGCCGCTTCACCAGTAACTGAATTTTTTAGATGCTGAAGTTTCTGAATATCAGACAGATCTGAATTTTGATCTATTAGGTTCTCAAAGAGATTGTGAAACTCACGCCACTCTTCGAATTTGCCCGAAAACGATTTAATTTGTATTCGCGGAAGTCGAATATCAGACGCGGACAATTTAGATTCGTTAAAATGTGAGATATTCAAGGGAGGACGTCCTTCCTCAAATTTTTCGAGCTCATTATTTATAAGTCCACTAAATTTAAAATAAATTTATTTAATTTTAGAAAATGTTTCGTCTTTGAAATATGTGTCTTTAGGCTCATCGGCATCAAACTAGTATTAGACTATGTTGAGATTTCGTTCGTTTGTATAAATCTTCTAAATCGTCTAAGCACGCTTTCAGAAAACCCCTTGACCTTCGCGCCGCGGTTGAATTTTGATATTCTGCAAAATCCGTTTGCATTTCTTTAAGAAGTGTATCTTGTATTTCAATTGATTTCACTAGTTTAGACATTTTTTTATATTTCTTATGCTTCTTAACACGCACTTGTATTTAATTTATTGACATAGGTGTAAAAATTTGTATTATATATAAAAATAATTGTCTTAAATTGTTGTAAAATATTTTATTTATTTTTAGTTTTGAAATCAAAGTTGAAAAATTAATCGAAAACCATACCTTTAGCTAAACTGGGTGAGTTAGCATTCCTTTGGTGAGGAAGGTGATGGATATCGGTATCTCCATTGCGGTTCGTTGCTACCACTTGAACTCCGTTGCAATCCGTTGAAACAGGATTTCTTCCCCAAGATTCACGGCTATGTGCAGCTTCTGTTCCGTTGGGTCCGTTGTTGATGACCGTTGTTGCGGATGGAATCCGCTTGGTGAAACCACTTGATGTTCGTAGCGTACGGAAAAATGTTTTATCCGCTTGTTAACTGCAACTTCTTAGTTGCACTACGGTAACTGTCTTTTGATGACCACTCAAATGCGGATAGTGTACTTTTATCGAAATTTTTATAATTATCAATTTGCACTTGAAATTTCACAAGCTTTTAAACGAAGTCTTATTTACGAAAATTAATCTTCTTTTAGTTCTTTAATGGATCGAAGGACCATGTTCGGACAGGTTTCCCGAAAATACTTTAAAGTTTAAAAATGACTTCAAACCGTCGCAATCGCTAAAGTTAAAAAAAAAACTCAACTATTCTTTACGTTAAAAATTTATTCCTTATATCAAACTTGTTGACTGACTGTACCTAAGTATTTAGATAAGTTAAGTGATGTTGGAAACCAACACCGGACAAGCAAATGACGTTTTGCGAACAAGCAAAGCATTTGTTCGGAACTGCCCTGAACTGGGACGAAATAAAAAACAACCTATTCCTTCACTGGTCTGATAAAAGGATAGAAACATCCTTAGTAAGAGACTTACACAACTTCAGACAATACAACAAGACTGTAGAACGTCTCTACAGCGAAATTATTGAGATCCAATCCTCCTTATTCAACAACGTTCTGATTCATGAGAAAGATCAAAATGTAATTTCTGCAAAAATGTGCTTAAACGCGTTTCTAACAGGTTTAAGAGACGCCTTAGGCTCGAGTATCAGAGCAATGCGACCGGAATCGATCGCAACAGCCCTTTTGTTCTGCATAGAAGAACGAAATATATTTAATATACGAGTAGAACTATTCAAACCAAATTATAAGTTCAATTATTCTAAGCCCTACACTTTACAACCGCCAAATCGTTTTTGTAATAGAATTCTTCACAATCAACAAAAACCCTATATCACCAATCCAACAGCACCCTTTCATAATAGAGTATACCCAGATTATCAAAAACCATACGTACCCAACACATTCACCCATAACCCGCCATTCTACAGAGGCGTACAACAAAATCAAAACACGTTTAGAACCAATTTCGGTAATAACTCCAAACCATTTAATGCCAATAGGTCCAACCAAGCGCCACCAGAACCTATGGACACAAGTAGTTGTATACCGAATGTCGACAGTGCTAATGCACTTAGCTCTACTATCAAGATCTTGCAAGAAGGTTTGAATGTAAACGTATGACGAAATTAAATCATGCTATGTGAAATCCATCAAAAGTGCATCAGCTGGAAGCAAAAACAACACAACTGTTTCTACAACTAGATCTAATCCATTGAAAATTGTTTGTGTAAAGTTAAGATCACTGGAGCTTAAGCGGAGCATTTTAACCAAGAAGAGGAAAGACGAAAATAACATCGTGCATATTCGGCGAAGCAAATGTAAATAAACCAATTTTCATCAATGATAGTCTTACACATTTCAATAGAGCATTATTTAAAAAAGCTAAACAAATCCAAAAAGAGGTTAATACTGATGGGGTTATACTGATGAAAAAACAAGAAGGTGAAAATGTCATAAAAATTTGTTCATTTGAGGATTTAACTACTTTAACTTTGTAATTTTAAGATGCTTGATTTAAACAACCTTATTGATAATATAATAATATAATATAATAATTTATTTCGTTTATAATTTACAATGTGTTATCGCACAATTTACATAATTCGAGATACAGAGATTTGATATAAATTTATACCTTTCTACTGGAAAATAATGTTAAATACTTTTAAAGAAAATGTTTGAATAAGAAAAAATTCTTTGAGGAAAACAACGGCAAAAACCTCAAATTTAAGAAGCAAAAAAAAAAAAAAAAAAAATAAATAAATAAATAAATAAAAAATATAAATAATAAAGAAAAGAGATAAATATGTATATATATGCTTAATATACGCAAATATTACAGAATTTAGAATAATTTATAATATAATAAATAATAAATAAATAACGTAAAACTACCTTGCCAATAATTACTTAATAACTAATTAAAAATAATAATAGTAATAATAATAAATAAATAGATTAGCATAGCATAAGGTATGTAATATATCAAATTAACAAAAACTTAAATTAATAAATAGATAAATAAATAGATAAATAAATTAATAAATTAATCAAATAAATAAATAGATAAATAAATTAATAAATTAATCAATTAAATAAATTGACAAATGCATAAACATTTTAACAGATACATAAATAAATTAAGTGATAAATAAATTAACAAATAAATATATTAACAGATGAATAGATTAGCAAATAAGTTAACAAAGATATGAAGGAACAAAAAGTTAAAAAAAAAAAAAAAAAAATAAGGAGTTTAACATTGCATTAGTAAGCATCAGGTAAGGGTATGATATTGCATATTTAATTGATTTATTAGGGGATTGTCAGGAATACCGCATCTGATCTTAAATGTGTCATTAAGTTTGCCAATTCTGAAGGAAACCTTATTGATGATTCTTATAATAACCACCTAGTTACTCCCTTTTGCCAATTTGATAGTGAGCGTTGTAGAAGTGTTTTTCATTGTGAGCAATCAGTCAATGACTTTTTTATAATTCATCAGAATATTCGTAGCTCACGAAAAAATGTTGATCTTTTTTTTATCTCACTTGGAGTCATTTTTAAATAGGCCTGATCTGATTTTTCTCTCCGAAATATGGATCTTTGATTATGAAAAGGATACTTACGAAATACCAGGGTACAGGAGCTTTACGAAATGTAATAACTCATACGCTGCAGGTGGTATTATTGTTTATATGAATGATAACTCTAGTAAATATATAAGTGGATGTGATAACCTGAATCTTAGGTGTTCAGATATGATAAAAGTTAGTTGCACTATTGATGCTCAAAATGTAAATGTAAAAAAAATGTTTTTATTGGTTGCTATAGACTCCATAATATGAATAAAGATGCGTTTATTGATGAGCTACGCTCCTTATTAATTGAGGAAAATGTAAGGAATCTTATTATTATCTGTGATATAAATCTGGATATCTTAAGTGAATCTCCAGCCGTTTTAAGGTACCAGTCTTTAATGTGTGCTAATGGTCTTGAATCATGTATTAATGTTCCGACTAGGCAACCCTCCAATACTTGCATCGATCATATTTTCGCTAGGCTTGATTGTAATTCTAAACTATCTCTAGTTAGTAGCACTGCTGACTTTAGAATTTTTGACCATTCCATGATCTGTTTATTCTTTCAATCTGATAAGGTGCAAAGCATTAATAAACAAAATCCATTTCATTATTCGAATACTTTGAACTACACATATCTAAATTGTCGGTTACTACAAGAAAGCTGGTCAGACATATGGACATTAAATGATCCTAATATTGCTTTTGAGTTATTTTCTAACATACTTCAAAAACTTGTTGAAATGTGTTCGGTGACGGTTCGTAAAAAATGTAAAAAACTAAATAAACTCAAGCCTAGGATATCAAGCTATTTAGTAAATAAAATAAACAAGAAAAATATCTTAAGAGTAAAATGTAAAAGGCACCCTAATAATGTTCATCTTCGAAATGTTTATGATAGAATTAGTAAAGAAGTTGCCGTTGAAATACCTATATGTAATGAAAATTATTACATCAACAAATTCCACAGTGTAAAAGGTAAAGCAAAAAAGGAATGGGGTATCGTCAATGAGCTTTTTAATAGAAACGTTCCTACGGGTATACCATCTTGTATAAGGCACAATAATCGCGATATTTTAAACTATACTGAAATAGCCAATTCCTTCAACTTACACTTTACTAGTGTTGTGAATATTACAATATCTGAGGCAGGACTCAACTCTAGTTCAAATTGTTGTATGACTGGTTGTTCCAATAGGGAAAGAGTAGTTGCTCCGAGCTTTTTCTATGAATCTATTTCATCAGTGGAGATATATAAAACTATCATGTCCTTAAACAACTCGAATTCCTCTACTCATAATTCTTATTCGAATGCTTTTATTAAGAGTATTGTTCATAATATTGTAGATGTTTTGGCCCATATCTTTAACAAAAGCATCCTCTGTGGTAAGTTTCCCGATATGCTAAAAATTGCTGAAGTAATATCTATCTTCAAAAAAGGTGACAGTAAAATATTCAACAATTATAGGCCTATCTCGCTTCTTCCAGTATTTTCCAAAGTATTCGAAAAACTGATCAAAAAGAGAGTTGTGTCATATCTTAACACTATTTCATTTCTTAGCCACAGACAGTATGGCTTCAGAGCTGGTAGATCAACTGAGGATGCACTTCTAAATTTCTGCAGCAGTATATATGATAGCATCAATAGTAAGAAATTAACTGCTGCTCTCTTTATTGATATAACTAAAGCCTTTGATACTGTTGATCATACCATCTTACTAAATAAATTAAACAAAGCTGGATTCAGGGGGTTTATACTTAAGTGGTTTGAATCCTATCTCACGAACAGAAAACAAAGGGTTAGAATATCAGGTACATTTAGTGAATGCTGTGATATAAAAATTGGTGTTCCCCAGGGCTCTGTTCTTGGGCCAATACTGTTCTTAGTATTTATAAACTCCATCTTTACTCTAAATGTTAAAGGCATACTTACGGGATTTGCTGATGACGTAGGTTGTTCATACTTCAGCAATTCTCTTTTAGACCTGACTGCTGATATCAGTCATGACTTAGAAATATTGATACATTGGTTCCGTTTACACAAGTTAGTTATCAGCGATAAAACCAAAATCATTCTTTTTAATACGTCTGGTCTGAATTTGCACCTTCCAGACTTCACGTTTCATAGTTCGTACTGCAACAACTTATTGGTAAGTTCTTATACTTGTCGTGTATCACAATCTCTAATGGCATTTAATAATACTAAAAGTTGTTCACCGAATTGTTTTGTTATTGGTAATGTACAAGTTTTTAAGTATCTGGGTCTTGAAATCGACAATAGACTAAACTGGAGCTCTCATACCACTTCCCTAAGAAAGTACCTGCAAAAAACAACTAAAATTTTATACCATTTGAGACTATTTTGCACGAGGAAACTCTTAGAAACAGTTTATTATGGTCTGGTCCAATTCAAATTGGAGTATGGTTTGACTTGTTGGGGCGGCACACACAAAAACAAAACGCAACCTTTGCTGGTAGTTCAAAAACATATACTTAGAATCATCTGGAAAAAAAGGCGCCATCTAAACCACGACTCTAAAACATCTTTACTTTTATAAAGTTTTAAAAATATTTTTCTTAAGAAGCGGGTATTCATTAAATCATTATCCGAATGCCTATAATCTTCGCAGCTCAGCTGGTCATCTTGCTGCTATTCCTCCACATAATACCCATCTCTTCTTAAGTTATTATTCTTCTATAGCTCCTCGTATATTTAATAAACTACCCATTGAACTAAGATGATGTCGAAATATCTTTTCGTTCATCAGTAAGGTAAAGAAGTGGCTGTTTAACTATGACCTTAGTGAGATAGATGATCTATCTAAGTTAATTATCTAGTGATTATCTTGTGATACAAATTCACCATGAAATTAAATTCACCTCACTACAATATTAAAATTTGAATTCAAACTTAAATTTCGTCTTTGCAACCTAACTCGATACATTCGCCTCTAATTTTACTAACTATAGAATGTATCTACTTATTCATTCTCCCATGGAAAACACTTAAAATTTACATACTATAATAACTGAAGTTTTTTTTATATTTGATTTCATCTCCATTTTCTTTTCATTATTCTGCAATTTAAATTGTTTGTTAATAGTCCTTGTTAATTTTAAGTCAATCATAATGAATAATGTATATCTCAATGTATTAAATGAATAATGAATAAATAAAAAAAAAAAAAAAAAAAATATCTCACATAAACAACTCACAAAGATTCTCTAAAACAAGCCCAAGCATGCGCAATTTTAAAAATGAAAAATAAATTTTATTAACAAATCAAATAGCTTTAAAATCCAATACAAAATAATATGTACCAACAAGAAATAGATCAATATCAGGAAGATGCAACCGAAGTGTTCTCGTCTCGAAGGAGAAAAGTAAAACCGTCAAAGAAAACGTAACTTTTAACTTTACTGGAAAAAATACAACTTGCCAAATCAAAACCACTTGCGTTTAGCGTTATAAATTCTGTATTCGGTTTCTTTGTTTTTCTTCATAAATATACAGATCATACATATTGTAATATGCGAGCTACGGCTCGAGTAGATAAAACAATATTCTGTGAAATTTATTTCTTTATTTTCTAGTCTATAGAACAATTCAAGTTCACACTATACTATTCTTCGCAAATTCTTTTCTTACAAGGTCTCTTTCCTCTCAAATCACTTTATCTCCTTTCAATTACTTAATTCACAAATCCAAACTAATTACTTTTTCTTGTTTACTCTCAACTTTCAATTTATCACCAAATTACAACTTCGCCCATTATCACTTTTCCAATCTCTTCGCCACGGTTCTAAAACCAACTGTCTTTTTTTTTGATCGCCATCTGTCCTTATATAGCAGAAGTTTCTGATAGCCAGAAACTTCTAGCAAATTCTTCGACCACTGGAACAAGAGAAATAATTCTTGCAGTTATAATTCCCTAATATTATCCCTAATATTATCCCTAATATTATCCCTAATATTATTTGTCTCTTTCGTTGACATGAGCTGTGGAGACTTCGTCCCAGACACGAACCTCGAATGAAGGACAGTTTGAACCAAAAATTCTGCCAGAATGGAAAGTCACTTCGGAATTTGCTGCATAGACATAGGCGCGTAGTTATTATTATGCTACACTGCCCCCCTCTTAGACGTGTTCGTCCCGAACAAGTGCATCCTCATTTCGGCCATTGTATCGACTCAGTCGGTCCACATGAACCACTTTCATTTTGGCCCTTGGTCCTCGCTGGATGCGGTAGACAACATCGTTGATGCGGGTTACTATTCTGTAGGGACCTTCCCAGTTCCGCTGTAACTTAGGTGATTTCCCCTTTTGGCGATGGGGATTATACAGCCACACCAGATCTCCTTCCTGGAATCCTGACGTTGTTGCCTTGGCATCATACCTGGTCTTCATGCGGTCGCTCGTCATCTTAATCTGGCTTCTGGTCCTTTGGTGTATGTCCCTAAGCCTTTCCCTAAGGTCCGCCACGTACTCTTCTTCATTTCTGGGCTCATTGGTAGGAGATCCAAATTTCACCTCACTGGGTAAACGAGCTATTCCACCAAATAAGATTTCGAACGGCGTATGTCGAGTAGTGCTATGCACGGCACTTCTATAGGCCATCAAAAACAAGGGAATCTGCCGGTCCCAATCCCGTTGGTAGTCACCTACGACCTTCGAGAGATGTTCGTCCAAAGTCCTATTGAAACGCTCCACCATACCGTCCGACTGTGGATGAAGCGGGGTTGTCCTTGTCTTTTTGATTCCGAGTAGTTGACACATCTCTTGGAAGATTCTTGACTCGAAGTTCCGCCCTTGGTCAGAATGCAATTCCAAGGGCACACCGAATCTGCTAACCCAATTGTAGACGATCTGCTCCGCCACGGTTCTGGCTTCCTGGTTAGGGATCGGAAACGCTTCCGGCCACTTACTGAAGTAGTCCATCACTACGAGTATATACCGATTACCATTGTCGGTTTCCGGAAAGGGCCCTGCGATGTCAATGGCGATTCGTTCGAAAGGTGCTCCCACGTTGTATTGGTGCATCTTACCTCGAGTTTTGATTCTCGGACCCTTGCTAGCTGCACACACGTCGCATTTTCTGCACCAGTCTTCGATATCTTCCTTCGCTTTTAACCAATAAAAACGTTCTCGTACCTTTTCTAGCGTCTTATTCACTCCCAAGTGGCCTCCGGTCGCCCCGCCATGCATTTCCTGTAACACCTCCTTGACCCTCGTCCGCGGTACTACAAGCTGCATTACAAACGATTTTCCGTCGGAGGATTCCCATTTTCTTCTCAGAACACCTTCTTGGACATGGAGGGAGTCCCACTGCGCAAAATATGCCTTTAAGGTCGGGCTTCTGTGAGAGATGTCCTGATGATCCGGTTTCTCCATGTTCTCCTTCCAGGCCAGAATCGGCTCGATATCGGGGTCTTCCTTCTGAGCGTTCCGGATCTCATCTACGCTCCAGCCGGCGATAGGTTCGGCTCTCATTCTTTGGATGGAAACCAGCTCCCGTTCTTCCTGACGCGCACAATGTTTACAATCCGTTCTGCATGGTCTCCGGGACAGTGCATCCGCATTAGAGTGGAGTTTTCCTTTACGATGCTGTATTTCGTAGTCGTAGATTTGCAGCCTTTCGATCCATCTTGCGACCTGACCCTCAGGACTCTTGAACTGTAATAGCCATTTTAAGGCTGCATGGTCTGTGCGAAGAACGAACTTCCTCCCGTAGAGGTATTTGTGAAAATGCTTCGTAGCCAAGATCAAAGCTAGAAGTTCCCGCCTTGTCACGCAGTAGTTCCTTTCTGGCTTAGAGAGCACCTTGCTGAAGTACGCAACCACCTTCTCTTGGCCGTCATGCACCTGGGAGAGTACGGCTCCTACCCCGACATTACTAGCATCCGCATCCACAACGAACGTTTCCCCGGGAGTGGGGTAAGCCAGTATCGGGGCATCGCATAGCCGTTGTTTAAGTGCCTTGAAGCTCTTCTCGCACTCAATTGACCATTTGAATTGTTTTCCCTTTTCCGTCAACTGGTGCAGGTTCTTTGCGATCCCGGCAAAATCCTTCACGAACCGTCTGTAGTAGGTGGCTAGGCCCAGGAAGCTCCTTAGTTGGTGTTTGTCTTTGGGGACTGGCCAGTTTTTCACCGCTTCGACCTTCTCCGGATCGGTTCTCACTCCTTTCGCTGAAATTATGTGTCCCAGGTACTTGACTTCCGCTCTAAACAGGGCGCACTTCTTGGGGTTGAGCTTCAGGTGGGCACTTCGAAGCCTTTGAAACACATCCCTTAGATTGTCTCGGTGTTGCGCAAACGTTTTTCCTACGACGATGACATCATCCAAGTATACCAAACAGGTTTTCCATGTTAACCCTTGCAGGACACATTCCATCAATCGCTCGAAAGTCGCCGGAGCATTGCACAGCCCGAATGGCATTACCGTGAATTGCCATAGCCCATTTCCTGCGGTGAAGGCGGTTTTCTCCCGGTCTTCTGGATGGATCTGTACCTGCCAGTAGCCACTCTTCAAGTCGAGAGTGGAAAACCATCGGGCTCCTGATAGTGTGTCTAGCGTGTCGTCAATCCGTGGCAGAGGGTAGCTGTCTTTCTTGGTGACGTAATTGAGCTGCCGATAGTCCACGCAGAACCGCGTGCTGCCATCTTTCTTCTTAACCAGTACAACCGGTGATGCCCACGGACTTTTGGAACTTTCAATCAGACCTTCTTTCTCCATTGCCGACACCATCTCTGCAACTTCTGTCTGCTTTGCCAATGGAAGGCGCCTAGCAGGCTGACGAATTGGTCTAGTATCACCAGTGTCTATTCGATGTTGTACCAGGTGTGTTCGGCCGTATTCTCCGTCCTGTGAGGCAAATACATCAGCGTACTCATTGATAAGATTCTCTGCCATAGTTCGCTGCTCCTGATTCAGCTCACTGGACTGGAGAATCGTCTCTCTCGCTTCCGCTGTCCAAGGTGATGGGAGAAGTTTTGGAGCATCACGTTCAGATATTGTTGCGACGGCGGTAATCGGCGTGCATTTTCCAGTCACCTCCCCTCGCCTTAGTTTGACAGTGTGTGGTCTTGCGTTCAAAACCCTCACTGGAACCATGGTGTTCTTTGGTTCGACTAACGTCTTTCCCACGATGTAGTCTTGAGAATTCTTCTCTGGGTCTGGTTCTACTATGTAGAATCGGTGGCTCCCAAGATCACCTTCCAGCTTCGTCCAAATGATTGTCTCTGAAGACGGCGGCAAAACTTCGTCTTTGCTGGTGACTGTCCTGAGAGTTACGGCATTCTCATTTCCGTACACCATCGGAATCTCCACATTTCGATACCTCAGTACTTGCATCCCGATGTCCAAGATTACTTCATTTGCTTTCATGAAGTCTACTCCGATGATGCACTCGTCGCATATATCTGCCACCAGAAACGCATGGGAGAACGTCAGTCCTGCCAGAGTAATCGTAAGACGAACTTCTCCAAATACCTTCGCCATTTCCCCTGTTGCAGTCTTCAGGCAGTAGCTGTTGGTGTTGTGCAGCCAGGAGCTTTTGACGATATCTCTTCTTACAATGGAGGCAGTGGCACCTGTGTCGATGGTGGCTACGCACTTCTTCTCGTTGATTAGTGCCTCCACTGTCAGGCTCTTGTTACCCCGTTTGGTTTGCGAAACTTGAATGGTGTTCCTGGGGGCCTCGCTTCCAGTAACCAACTTCTGCCCCGCGAAGTTGGTCCTTACGCATCTCCCGACTGCTGGTTTTGGGAAGTCTGACCGACAGGATGCTTCCTCTCTGCTTCTCCTACTTCCGCAATGTGGACAATTTCCTCGTCTAGGTGCACTTCTGCACTGCCGTTGTAGGTGTCCGGTTTGGTTGCAATTCCAGCAACGGATTTGACTTCCGCGAGCTCTGTCTTCATCCATGACGGCTGTTCTCTGGCATGAGCATTCCACGACGGACATTTCCCTGACACGGTGTATTCCCTGGTATGCTTGGTCCGCAGCCTTCATTGACAAAGCGAATGCCAATGCCTCGGGGAGTGTTCGCTTTTCAGCCATCCTTACAGCCATTTGCAGTTGTCTGTCCTCTATGGCCTGAATAAAAGCTTCCACCGCCATTTCGTTGATAAGCTCCTCACCGGCTTTAGGGTATGAAAGATGGGCTAGTCGCTCTATATCCGCTTGCAACTGTTGGAGCGTTTCCCCCCTTTTCTGGACTCGACTACGCAGCTGAACCCTGTACACCTGCTGCATGTGTTCATCCCCAAACCGCATCTCGATAGCCTGAACCAGAGAATCGTAGTTCTGCTGTTTATCTTCCGGGATGGTCTGCAAGAGCTCCGCAGCTGGACCCCTCAGTGCAAGTGTGAGTGCAATGGACTTCTCTTCATCGTCCCAGCTATTGGTCATTGCGGCCGCTTCGAATTGCCTTTTATAAATTGGCCATGATGTTTGACCATCGAAGATAGGAGGCTGCATCTCCTTTCTTCTCAGACCGTCGGTGGAATATTCCCGTGCTTTCTGTCTCTTCACGTTGCTGAGCTCCTTAGCAAGATTTTCGACTTGCTTTCCTACTATCTCGAATTGCGTATCCACTTTTTCAAACTGAGTCTCTATCTTCCCGAACTGAGTTTCATGTTTCTCAAAATTTTCATCGAATCTAATTTCGACTTTTTCGAGTTGCGTCTCGACCTTCTCGATTTTCTCTTCGATCACTTCGAATTTGGATTCCAAGTTCTTGTTTTGCTCATCAAGTTTACTTTCCAGAGTATCTAGAGAATTCTTTTGTTCGTCCATTGCTTTCTTTTGTTCGTCCATTGCTTTCTTTTGTTCATCCAGCTTAAGTTCTAGAGAATTCCTTTGGTCGCCCATTGCTTTCTTTTGTTCGTCCATCGCTTTCTTTTGTTCATCCAGCTTAAGTTCTAGAGAATTCTTTTGGTCATCGAGCTTATGACTTTGATCTTCTATTGCTTTCTTTTGTTCGTCCATGACTAACTTAAGTTGCAGGAGCAGACTTGTTATACCCGGGTCGGCTACTGTACTTGCTGGTTCCTCTTCCACGTCAAACTCTATGTCATGCGGATTTTCACCTTCCTGCGTTACTGCTTCTTCCAGACGAATCAGTAGGGCATCTTTTCCCCCAGTTGTGTCGAGGTTCCGCTTACTGAGTTCTGCCTTTAGTTGAGTTATAGTTAGTTTTCCCAATTTGCGACCCATTTTGCGCAACTAATTAACTCAACACAGAAATCGTTTTTTTTTTTTTTTTTTTTTTTTTTTTTTTTTTGTGCAATTTCACACCACGGAAATAGTTATTCACAGAATAAGTTTTATCCCGCTTCTGACACCAATGTAATATGCGAGCTACGGCTCGAGTAGATAAAACAATATTCTGTGAAATTTATTTCTTTATTTTCTAGTCTATAGAACAATTCAAGTTCACACTATACTATTCTTCGCAAATTCTTTTCTTACAAGGTCTCTTTCCTCTCAAATCACTTTATCTCCTTTCAATTACTTAATTCACAAATCCAAACTAATTACTTTTTCTTGTTTACTCTCAACTTTCAATTTATCACCAAATTACAACTTCGCCCATTATCACTTTTCCAATCTCTTCGCCACGGTTCTAAAACCAACTGTCTTTTTTTTTGATCGCCATCTGTCCTTATATAGCAGAAGTTTCTGATAGCCAGAAACTTCTAGCAAATTCTTCGACCACTGGAACAAGAGAAATAATTCTTGCAGTTATAATTCCCTAATATTATCCCTAATATTATCCCTAATATTATTTGTCTCTTTCGTTGACATGAGCTGTGGAGACTTCGTCCCAGACACGAACCTCGAATGAAGGACAGTTTGAACCAAAAATTCTGCCAGAATGGAAAGTCACTTCGGAATTTGCTGCATAGACATAGGCGCGTAGTTATTATTATGCTACAATATGTATATAGGTTAACATTCGGAGTAATTCGTCGATTTGACAAAATTTCCCTTTTGGGAAATTACTCCGTGCGTGGATGGATACAGACATCTGGACCTTGATGACGTCAACGTCAACATTTTCCCCCAACGATGAACTACGTTCTTAATTTGCACACCTCTTGCTTCTTCTCCCTTCATACTATTGCCAATATGGTTCTCCCTGATCTGCTGTCTAACTTGTAGGTATACAATGCATGCATTTGGGTACATAAAAAGAAACAACAGATTATTGTATAAGTTAATAGAATTTACGCCGAAATTATTTAAAAAAAATACTTTTCAGGGCAGATTGCCCTGTCCTTTATTGTATGAAGTATCGATTAAGACTAACTTAAAAATAAAGAAGACTCGTACAAGTAAAATTATTGAAGGTTGCATTTTCATTAGTTTATTGCAATGTTGATTTCCCTAGCTTGCATTTTATTTCCCAACGTGAATTTCCCTGGAAATTCGTTTCTCGCCCCAGACGCTAGGTCAGCATTTCCGCTGCGCGTGCGAGTGGTTGACGATGTTAACTCTTCCCCCTTTAAATGCGATGGTCCTCAATCGCCTAAAAGTAAGGAAGGTCGTTGAACTTTGTTTGTTGGATTCTTCCTTTTGGTAAACTTTCAGTGTGTGGTGGAGCTTCGATGTTCTTAATTTCTTGCTGCTGGATCATGACTCTGGTTTCATTACTTGAATGCCTTGTTATGATTCTATAGATGGTGATAATTACTAGGATAATCCCGATGAGACTTATTGTTCCGCAGCTGATGAATGCGTAAGCTTCGTTTTCGCTTTTGAGCAACTCGATACTTTTGGTATTGTTGATGTGGAGTTCGCCCATCATTTCGAGCGACAATAGTCGATGGAATCTGTTCTCTATGGGTGTTGGCTGCAGTATGGCTGGAAGAACGGTGTGTGTAGAAGCTTTGTATGCCGCAAATACTCTATTATTTATCGTTATGTTGGTTTTCTCGTATTTAATAAGGAAGGTACCAGTAAGGTTCCGAGGCGTGGATTCGACTTGGAGAGTTCCGTTAAAGTCGTTAAGCAGGATCATTCCACTTGTTATTTCCTCGATCGACGGGATATGCTGACTATTCACTTTATTACATGTTGCTATTTTACTATTTAATAGGTTGGGAATACATGCTGAGTTAGCAATATTTATAAGATCTCTTTTATTACAAATTGAAACACTATTTATTACTTTACAATCATTAGTTACGCCAAAAATTTCGTTTTTGTTTCTTACAACTTCTTTATAGTCTATTTCTATGGCTACTCCATTTCTCTTCACAGGTTTTAATAATATTCGTTCATATGTGGAAGGATCGGTAGTAGGGATATTAACAATATAAAGTATGGAAGCTGTGTTTGTTATTATCTTTATTTCAGCAAAATTAAGAGCTTCTTCTATAGTAGTGAAAGGGACATTCTCTTGATTTAGTGTTTTTACAGCTAGGCTTATTTCTTCTTTTGATAAAATCATTGAATTAACAATTCCTAGTTTCGCCCAATGTATGGCCAAATTAATGTTAACTAATTCTTCTTTTAAAATTTTAAATTTGTATTGAATATTTAATATTACATCTCTGTTGAAATTTTTATTGGTTTTTAGCATTGATTCAATCTCATTCGTAATCTTGGTTATGTTATTAATTCTTTCATTATGCAATTTATTTATTACAACTTGATCGTTAGAGTTAGTAAGTAGGTTATTCATTTTTCTTTTGATAGTAATGAAATCGTTGTGGTCGGGATTACCGGCAATCCACTTCCACGTCGAACCTATAAAATCTAGAGATCTTCTTACCCTTTTTGGTTTTAGGTTAGATATCAAATTTTTTATTTGCTCGTGCTCATGGGAAAGGTATAGGAAAAGGGAATCGTTCCTTGTTTCGTTAAGTTTAAGCATTGGAGAAATTTTGGTCAAGAGTTGGTCGTATTGGTCGAGGTCAATGTCATGGATTAATTTGAAATTTCCGTTCTGTATCTTTGTTTGTCCAGTGTGTATTGAAACGAATTGAGAATTAGAGAAGTCCAAAATTTGGATTTCCGCTTCCGCGATGCATAATGCATGTCTGAAAAGAGAGATATGAAATTTATTGTTCAGTTCCTAATATTGCTTTTGTGGATCGTTTTGCCGGATTCAGTCACGACAGTTGTATTTTTGTTTTCCTTAACTACTTCCTTTTTATATCGGACGGTGAGTTTAGAACCAATTCTTTTGTTATGCTTTATGTAAATGACGTCTCCAGGATGGTACATCTTACATGGTTTCCTGGTTTGGTTATGATAACTTAAATCTTGTTCTTGTTTTTGGATAATTTTATCTATATTATTCTGCCTGGTTTTATCAAGTTCTTCGGGGGTTATTTGTGGAGATCGACCAAAGAAGAGTTCGACCGGTTTTTTTCCTGTTGTGGAGTGAATTGTAAAATTATATTCGTTAGTGGCTCTTTCGAGCAGTTCCTCGAAGGATCGAGATACCTTTTCAGCCTTGAGGCATCTCATGATCTCTGAGAGAGTTGAATGAAACCGCTCAATCTGCCCGTTTACTTCGGATTTGTAGGGTGGTGTTCTGTGAATACGAATGCCCAACTCGTCTTTCATCATGGATAATATGGATACCGAATTAAGGGCTTTTTCGTTGTCTATGACAACACTCTCGGGAATGCAGAAAGAGAATAAGATTTCTCGAAGAGGTTGCCTGAGGTCGGTTATTGCTCTTGACTTGATAATTTTAGTCTTGGCGAACTTGGTGAGCTTGCATATGGCGGTTAATACCAGTTTTTTTTCCGTTGAATAAATATCTAAATGCAGAGTGTGGCCAGGATAATTAGGGATTGGAGTTGGTTCAAGGATAGGTTTATTTGGGTGTCGTTCATATTTGTTTTCTTTGCAAATTCTACATACTTTTACTAGTCTTTTGATTTTTGATGCCATTTTCGGAAAATAAAAATGTTGAAGAAGTTGTATGCGGTTTTCTTCTGGATTACGGTGTGCCCTGCGATGGATACTTAATATTTTTTCTTCCTGCTCCGTTTCGTTGGCCAGATCTTCAACTATTGTTTGAGTGTATCTAACTTTGTATTTGGAAAAATGTTCGGGATAAATGTTTTGTATTCGGCCCATTATTTCTTCTTTTGTTTGCAAGCCATTTATTACACTGGGATTTAAATATTTTTTAAAAATTGAAATGATATCTGAGTTGCTATAACTGGGTTGTACAAAAACGTGTCTGTGGTACGTGGGGAATGGAATTAAGAATTGATGGCTAGTTGTGTCCCCGATTTCTAAAATCAGCTGATTTCGAAAAACGTTAATGGGTACTTCAACTGCTGGTATCAGGTTATGTGAAGAACTCTCATCACTATGTTGCGTCATGGTCATTGAATTTATTTGTGTTTTTTGTGGCAGTCGAGATAAAGCATCGGCAACTACATTTTCCTTTCCTGGTTTGTACTTGAGTTCGTAGTTGTACTCCTCCAGAATTGCCTTCCATCGCTTCATCTTGTGGTTTGTGTTTCTATTACTCAGCGCATATGTTAATGGCTGGTGGTCCGTATAAATATTTACCTTTTTTGATCCGTAAAGGAAATTCCTAAGCGAGTTTAGAGCCCAGATGATGGCGAGCATCTCTTTCTCGTTAGTGGCGTAGCTTTCTTCTGTCTTTGTCAGTGTCCTTGAGAGAAATGTTATGGGTTTTCTGTCCTGGGATAGGACAGCACCAATTGCATAGTCGGATGCGTCCGTCGTGAGTTCGAAGTCTTTGTTAAAGTTCGGGTGAGTGAGAGTTACTTCTTTGGAAGTTAAGGAGTCTTTAATTTGGTTAAATGAGTAAATGCAATTTTCGTCAAGATCTATCTTTTTATTTTTAGAGAGATGTCTGGACACTCGTCCGTCTTCCCCTCTTAAAAGGGATGTCAGGGGTTTCGCTATTTTCGCATAATCTCTGATAAATCGGCGATAATACCCTGACATACCTAGAAAAGATCTCAGGTCTTTGAGCGTTTTTGGGGGTGGTAGCTCTGTAATGGCATGAACCTTTTTAGGGTTAGTCTTAATGCCATCAGTGCTGATGATGAATCCTAAGAATTCCACCTCGGTCTTGAAAAATTCGCATTTATCCAACTGAATCTTCATGTTGGCGCGTTCTAGAGTATCAAAGACGGCTTTCAGGTTTTTAAAATGTTCAGCCTTGTCTTTTCCAAAGATGACAATATCATCGATGTAGACGTAACATCGTTTTCCGATGTGCTCTCTTAGGATATCGTCGAGAGCTCTTTGGAAAATCGCCGGAGCATTTTTCAAACCAAAGGGAAGACGAGTGAACTCGAATTTCCCGTTATTGATAGAGAACGCCGTTTTCTCAATATCGGATTCTCTGAGCTTGATTTGGTGAAATCCGCTCTTCAAATCTATGACAGAAAACCATCTGTTGTCGCCGAGGTTAGCTAGGACCTCATTGATTTCCGGAATGGGGTATCTGTCGGCAATGGTGACCGAGTTAAGTTTTCGGTAGTCGATCACCATTCGATATTTTTTTTCGCCCGAAGCGTCCAATTTTTTGTTGACGATCCAGACTGGCGAATTATATGGAGATTTCGACGGCCTGATAATATTATCATTTAGAAGTTGGTTGATTTGTTTTTCAACTTCTTCTTTAAGTCCTCTTGGGTAGGGGTAGGATTTCGAATAGACTGGTTCGTTACCTATTGTACGAATTTCTCCTTTCACAGTTGTCGCATAAGTAAGTTTCTCGTCAGGATCAGAGAAGAGTTTCGGAAAAGACCCAATAACTTTAGTGAGATAGTTAGAGTCTTCGTCATTCAAATGGGATGTTCGGATATTTACGCTATTTACGGTTTCAGTTAGATGCTGTTTAAGTTCGATAAAAGTGTTCTGGTGAACTTTCATATAGTTATCATTTATGTGAATAACCGCATTCAGGCTTTTAAGGGTATCGTTCCCTATAATGCCGTCGAATGATATAAGGGTAGGAAGTATAAAAAATTGTAAGGGGCCTATTTCAGTACCAAAAAGAGGAATAAGACTATGGTGGGTTATTCTAATGTTTCCCCCTACGGAATTAGCATAGAAAATCTTTTTGTTGGGGAGAGAATTAAATATCTGTCGTCCCTGAATGTGTAGTGTTTCGGTTACGAGTCTGGTTATGAGATGTACCAAGTTATCGTCTATTTGGTTTGTAAAGGAGGGGGCAGGAGGAGCAGGAGGAGCAGCATTTTCTCCTGGTACTTCTAAGCGGGCTGGTCTGATTAAGTTATTTGGGTTCGACATTTTGAAATTTTGTGATTGAAATTAAGTCAATGAATGTGAACCGAGATTCGCAATTGAAATTGAATCAAAAATAATTAAAATGGGTCTTAATCTAGATGAGTCTTAAGTTGTTACACAAATAATTACGAATTATGTATAAAAAAAAAAAAAAAAAAAATGTTCTTACAGAAATTAAAATTTGGATCTTATTCTAGTTGAGTCTTAGGATGTTACAAAATCGATTACAAATTACAAAGGACAAAAATATTCTTACAGAAATATAACGGCTTCAATTCTCATAACGAAGATGGGTTCTGGACCGTGGCTGTTGGTTGGGGCGGCTGTTCGCTATTCCGGAACTCCTTTTTATCCCTGTTTTACAGGATTACTCGGGGGCCTCTTTTCCCCTACACAATTACTAATCAGTCTCGTGGCCTGGTGTCCACGTTA
Organism: Pocota personata; assembly: GCA_963082735.1. NCBI lineage: Eukaryota > Metazoa > Arthropoda > Insecta > Diptera > Syrphidae > Pocota > Pocota personata. Next base: position 76,665,726 of record OY720431.1, read on the forward strand.
CGAAACTTGTGGCTTGGTGTCCACTTTGTTTTACACGCACTATCAATAATTTCGTGGCTTGGTGTCCACTTTACACAACTTGCGGCTTGGTGTCCACTTTTGTTGCTTACACGCACTATAGTGAAAATTTCGTGGCTTGGTGTCCACTATGAAACTTGCGGCTTGGTGTCCACTATTTTGTCTCACGCACTAGCGATGATTTCGCGGCTTGGTGTCCACTATATTTTTCTCACTAGCACTATTTCCACGATTATTTTAGTTTATAAGTGCGTTTATTATTCGTACGCGTATTGACTATTTAGTAAAACCGCACGGTCCCTGCTCGGGCGCCAGTTAATAGAATTTACGCCGAAATTATTTAAAAAAAATACTTTTCAGGGCAGATTGCCCTGTCCTTTATTGTATGAAGTATCGATTAAGACTAACTTAAAAATAAAGAAGACTCGTACAAGTAAAATTATTGAAGGTTGCATTTTCATTAGTTTATTGCAATGTTGATTTCCCTAGCTTGCATTTTATTTCCCAACGTGAATTTCCCTGGAAATTCGTTTCTCGCCCCAGACGCTAGGTCAGCATTTCCGCTGCGCGTGCGAGTGGTTGACGATGTTAACTTATATGGTAAAAGATAAACAGTGACACAAGAAACAGTAACGGACAAATCTACGAGAGAATGCCTATCAACTACTACAGCAGTCAATCTCACACATGATCCCGTTCATTTGCGAGCGCAGGTGACTTTATTTTTCTTCTCTGTTTTGTTTATCCTCTCGCTGTTATGTGGGGGTAACGATCGCTGATTGCAGTTTGCGTATTGTTATTGTTGCTGCGAAGATAATGCCCAGTTGATGTTGACGTCAGATGCGATGACTGTATGGCAATGCTAGTAAGCTCTCCTGCTGCAGTTGTTTTTGGTGTATGTTATGTCGCGACGTCAATGTTTAGTTTCGGTGGTGCGTGTGTTAAATCGTATGATAATTGTTATTAAATTGAAAGGTGAAATATAATCCAGGTGAGTAAGTTTATAGTATATGTGTAGTAATTCATTTGTATAAAAAAATAATAAAAATATTCCGAGTTGTATTTTTGCTGGCATCAATCGATGATGTGCATGCGTGTGTGTGTGGTAAATGATGAATGGAGTTCTTCAGTAGGTGTGTGTTTTGAAGAAATGAGTTTGAATGAGTGTGTACGATGAATTGACTGTGTGTTTTCTTATGTGTGCAAATACCACACATAAGTGGATTGAGTGAATGAGTAACTGTGGTGGAGTGGACTGTATGAAAGTGTGTACGTGGTTTGGGTTGCAGTTACGGACGGGTTTGGTTGAGAGTGAGTGTTGAGTAATTTTGAATTTAGATCTGAGTGTGTTTGAATTATGTTGGTCTGATGACAGTGGTGTGAACAAGTTATCGTCCGTTGATTTGAAAATGTGTTAATGTGGTATGATATTTTTTTTTGAATGAATGAATGAATGAATGTTTTGTGTTTACTGGATGTGTTGAATTTATGTTGAATTTGTGACGGTTTGCGGTTCGGTCGTTGGTAGCGGACAAAGTTTTGTTATTGGTCGTTTTAGAATTCCCTGTTGCGTTTTTACTTTGACGACGCGTGTAACTTTGTCTGTTCCTGGGTAGGTTTATTAAATGCGGCCTAAACTCCGTTTCGCGGGGGGAAGTCGTTCATCTTTTAAGAGAATTAGGTCTCCTACTTTAAGTTGAGGTTGTGACTTCAACCATTTTGGGCGTTGCTGCAGGCGAGCTAAATATTCTCTTTGCCATTGCTTCCAGAATGTTTGCATATGCGCTTGAACTACTTTCCATCTGTCGATGTGTTCTTGTTTGCCTATGGACGTGTCTGGCTCTGGTACGGTGAACAACGTCGCTCCTATCAAGAAGTATGCAGGAGTAAGCGGTTTCAAGTCATCGGGGTTTTCGGTTAGAGGGCACGGAGGCCTCGAATTTAAACACGCTTCAATTTGCGTCAAAAGCGTGGCGAGCTCCTCAAAGGTTAGTGTACCATTTCCGACAATCCGATTTAAGTGGTACTTCACACTCTTCACCCAGCTTCCCACAATCCTCCGAAATGGAGAGAAGCTGTGGGAATGAAATTCCACTTGGTTCCGTCTGCTGCTGTTATGTCCGCTATCTCCTTCCTGTCTTCGATAGCGCCTTTCATTAGGTGACGCAGTTCTGCCTCGGCTCCTAATTCAGTCACTATAAATTTGATCGCAAACTCCTCGTCGTGCTGCAAATAGTTTAAAAGCTGCTAAAAATGCTTGGGTTGTAAGGTCACTTACCGCTCTTAAGTGGATGGCTTTTATGGCTAGACAAACGAACACCGCTATGTACCCCTTGTGACATTTAGATCCTCGACCCTTCCATGCCCGGATGTTGATAGGTCCTGTATAATCAATACCTGTGTGGGAGAAAGGTCTTGATACCGTTACTCGGGGTGCAGGTAATTCTCCCATTAGCTGTTGTGAAGTCTGACTCCGAAATCTGTAGCATGTTGTACAGCTGTTGATGTGTTTCTTTACAGCTCGTTTGATTTGGAATACCCAATATTTTCGTCGTATATGTACCATCATAAGCTGGATTCCTCCATGCAGTGACCTTTCATGAGAGTCGTGAATAATGAATTTGGTGAAATGGTCTCTGGGTTCTAAAATTATCGGATGCTGTTGGTCATAAGGAATGTTTGCATGACTTAATCTTCTACGAATGGATTCAAGGATCTCATACCTTTGGATTTCGTGCCTTCGGTGAAAATTTCTTGCTGAGCGCAGCGCGCAATTATTTTTCTAGCGTTGTCCAGTTCGTTTGTTGAAAGTGATCCGACATGACGGTTGGAGCGGTATGCCTTCGCGTTGTTGACAAAGCGCTTACAACAGGCTGCTACGCGGATCAGTCGGGTTAAATTTGACGATCGATGAGTCAGTTGGGTAAGAGTATTTTCTACCAATCCAGAACAGTGGACTTGAATTTTCCTTTTGCGTCTTGTGTAGTGATACTTGTTGGTTGTGCTGGCAACTCGAAGATCCAAGTCGAATGCAGAAATTCCGGTCCATTCCACCACAGTGTCTCATGAACTAAAGCCGATGGCAGCATACCTCTGGACGCTAAATCGGTTGGATTGAGTTTCGTTGGGACGTGCTTCCACATTTGCATACGCCTTCTCCGACGCGTCGCTAAAGCCGTGCAACTCTATACGGTTCTTCATGTCAACTGTTTAAACCCACCTTGAAATCCTTATTTTATTAATGACCGGTAAATCGTCGTACAAGCAGTTCCATCCTTCAAGCACCTCATCCTCGATCGGTTCATCCCAAGAGAATTTTCGTTTCCAGAGAAGCTGCATGATGAGTTTCGCCTTTAAAATACACGGTGATATCCATCCCATGGAGTCAAACAGTCGGGCAATTGTTGATAGTACAAACCGTTTTGTTGGCTCTGGGTTATATGGAGGCGTGAAGCGAAAACAGAAGTTGTCAGCTTTGGGAAGCCAATGAATGCCCAACGTTTTTATTCGGTCTGAGCCTTCCTCCTGGGTTGGAATTTCCTTTAGAAGCTCTTCTGCGTTCGTTGTCCATTTTCGTAAGTTGAAACCGGCGTTTTCTAAGACTGCCTTAAGTTTCAGCTTCTTCAATGGTATCTGCACCAGAGAACAGATTGTCGACATACATCTCCGTACGGATCATCTTCGCAGCCTCGGATATTGAACTTCTGCCGCTTTCGCTGTTTCCATCAGTGTTCGAATAGCTCGGTAAGGGGCTGAAGCCGTTCCAAACGTTACCGTTTTGAGCCGAAAAATCTTCAATTGGTCAGTAGGACGCTTGCGCCAGAAAATCAATTGGTAGTTTGAGTCCAACTCCGTTACCCATATTTGCCGGTATATTTTCTCAATATCCGCTGAAAAAGAGAAGCGGTACAGTCTCCATCGAAGCGTAACATCAGTGACATTGTGTTGCAAAGACGGTCCAGTCATCAGATGATCATCTAAAGAGGATCCATCAGATGTCCTATATGATGCATCAAACACGACCCCCAGTTTTGTTGTCGAGCTGGTTTCCTTTAAAACGGCATGATGTGGCAGAATGTAATAACCTCTGTTGCATACGTCGTCCTCACTAACTTCGCTCATGTGACCCAGGTGCAGGTACTCCTCAATGCATGAAGCGTACTTGTCATGCAATTGATGATCGGCTGCTAGACGTCTCTCCAGGGCTTGAAACGTTGAAGAGCTCCTTCACGTGACCTACCTAATACAGGATGAACATTTTCCTTGAACGGAAGTGCTACTTGATAACGTCCATCTACCATACGCCTTACATTTTGGACAAAATGTTCTTCGCCGCGATTTCGGTGGTGGCATACCGCTCGAATGGAGTTTCCTCAAGTTCCCAGAATCTTCGAAGTTGTGCATCGACGTCGGATGTTTGAAAGAAGGTCCTGATGAATCGAGGTTCAATTGGTGATCTGCCGAACAAAATCCATCCCAACTTGGTTTTCTGAGCAACAGGAATGGTCTTATCTGGATGATGCACCAACTCTGGCATCATTATGTCGGCTAATACATCGCTGTCCAACAGCAGATCGATTTTGGCTGGCTTGTAAAATGATGGGTCTGCTAATTGTAAACCGCTGAGGTGCCTCCAATCGCCTACGGAAAGGATTCGGGCCGGGAGATGCCCAGGCAGTGACTGGAATGTCAACGTCTGTATGGTCGTTTCGAAGGCTGTATAATACGACGCAAACGTGATATCTACGACCCTTTTGCAAGTGCCACTGTTGACCAACCTTAATCCGGACACCTCGACATTGGTGGATTTCGATTTCAAGCGGAGGAGTGGAACTGCAGACTCCGTAATGAAAGAAGCCTCCGAACCAGAATCCAGCAATGCCCGGAGAAGTAAACTATCTCCCGAAGACGTCTTTACCTTTACAATGGCTGTTGCTAGCAAAACCTGTGTGTTGGCATCATGTGTTGCGTGGTGGTTTCTCGCGCCAGAACTGGTTGAAGGTTGTTCTTTATTGGATGGATGGAAATTTGGAGCTTCGCTGTTAAATGTTGAGGTAATACCTATATATGTTTGTGTTTGATGTGGTGGTTGGATCCCTTGAATATGTGTGTTGGTTGGGTGTGAATTTGTAAATTAATTTGTATTGTTAGAAGAGTGAGGTTGCTGTTGGCAATAATAACATCTACGTGAACTAGGACATTGTTATGACGAATGACTATACGCTAAACAGTACATAGACCTAATTTGTTCACATTTTGCTGTTTATCACTTTCTGATAGCGTGCTGACCTTTGTTACTAAGTTCGCAAGTGAACTTCGAGGTGGTTCGTTGAACATGGAACGAGTTTCGCTATGGTACCTTTTTGGACGAATCCACTGGTAGTCGACCCTGCTGATAATTAACCGCCTCCAACGTATGGAATCTTGTTCCAAGAAATTGGGCAAATTCCGCAAAAGTGGGTCCCAAAGTTTTTGTGTTTTTGAAAGAAGTTTTTGCAGCAGAACGTAAACTAATATCACGTCCCAGTGTTCTACGGGCACCTTCAAGTTGTCCAAACTGTGCATCACTTTTGTTGATGTATCTAACAGCTCTTTGTCTATGGAAGATTTTTCACTGAGTGTTCACCAAAAACCGTTGATGATCGTACCTGTCTTGAAGGATAGCCCATGCCTTAGCGTAATTGCCGTTAGCAATACCCAAATGCGCTAAAATCTTCTCGGCTTCTCCAGAGGCACTTGTTTTAAGATAGTGCATCTTCTGGATTTCCGACAACGATGAATTGTGGTGAACAAGAGACACAAACAAATCGTGAAAACCTCGCCTCGTCGACTCGTAAATCCCTGAAAACACTGGCACCGGAATATTCTTCAGCCTTAAATCCGCATTATGGGATGATTTAGTGTTGTCTGAGTCCATATTAGTGACGTCCATATTGGAGTTGTCCTTTGCTTTGACCTTGTCGATGGTGTCTAATAGATCACCTCTATACTCAAAATACAACTGTCAAATTTGCTCGTTAGTAGTCTCACTCTCATCACCCTTTTCTCTTTTTCCAGCTCACTAATACACTTTTCGTATATTTCAGCTGCCGACACCATTGTTTTCTCTAAAAGAAGCAAGCGGCCTGCTCAATAATTCGCCGAAATTTGAGACGTCCTTTCGAGTTGTGATAATACTCGAGACAACTTTGTAGTTTTCATTTTACTAATTTTGTTTTAATTTTAGCACTCTTAAATATATATATATATATATATATATATATATATATATATATATATATATATATATATATATATATATATGCCACAAAAAGTAAAATAAAAGTTACTTATTTGTGAAATGTTGATGTTTCAGATGACTGCCCAATGGATCGTTGTTGCAGCCCAAGTCTCCCAGTTGCACACATAAGTCTTCCAAATGGTGAAAACAGCACAAAATCACAATCACAAAATCAGCAAAATCCAGCAAATCCAAAATAATCGAATCCAACATATGGAAAATAATCGAATCCAGCAAATCAAATCCACAGCACACGATTTTAATTTTTATGTTTATTTGCAAATCCACACAACAGTGTTGATAAAAAATTAAATTAAGTTACAAAAAAACTAATCCGGTTTGATTGGACCAAAATGTTCTCGTCTCGAACGGAGAGAAGTAAAACGAAGTAAATAACGTCTTCTATTCACCAAATTTTCGGCTGCATGCCTCGAAAAACCAACAGGTTATTTAGATATTAATAAACATGGACTAGAATTAACATATATAAAATATCATCCTCTTTTGGCAGACCACTAAATTTTTTAATATATACTGTGCTTCATCATCATTTATAAACCCTGAATTTATTAACCCACTTGATCAAACTCAATGTAACCCAATAACTGTAACAACAGTCCTCAATCGACATACACTAAACAAACAAGTTCAGCTACCCCTTTTCATACAACTTAACCAATCAGGAAACTTTTACTATTAAAATTTCATATTTATTTCGATAGACTTTTGGGTTTAGTCTTTTTAACACATAAAATAAACTTACTAGACAAGATCGTTTACACATTTTTTGCTAGGATTCCCCTACAATTAACACCAAACCTCACATCATGCAAACACAACATCGCCCCAAACTCTAAAGTCATATTGAGTACTTCCCTTAAATATATGCACAGAAGATGTTTATTTAAACACCACCAAACTAAGTAACAAACTATATATTCCAGAAGGCATATACCACGTAAAAGAATGGTATGGTATAGTGGAGGTAATTAATACCTCAGATAAAGAAAGAAGAAATACTTCTATTGAAACAACCACTTAAAGCTAGCTCATACGATAACTCTCAATTTATTGAAATTAGTAATATTAATTTTTAATACACGGAAGGCAACAAGCAAGCAAATACTTCTGAATTACTTCTTCGGAAGAAAGAAAATCGCTTCTGAAAATATGCAAAAAATACGACGACATTTTCTGTAGAGGGTCAAACTCTTACATTTTCTAACAGAATTAAACACAAAATTTCCACATCCGACGACATACGAGGGTGGGTCAATAAGTCTCTGGAAAATGAAATAAGGAACACTCTTTTCGGTATAAAAATATTTTATTTTTCAACATAGTCTCCTTTTAGCTTTACACACTTCATCCAAAGTTTCTCCAATTTGTTGATGCCATCCAAATAATACGATTTCTCGAGCCCCTCAAAATAAGCGTTTGTTTCAGCGAAAAAACCATTTCAGACAGATACCCCCTTCCAAACATAGCCGAAATACTAGACAAACTAGGCAAATGCGTGTACTTTATCATTTTGGATTTACCTAGTGGTTCCCACCAAATAGAGATGTACGAAAAAGATATTCAAAAACCGCTTCCACTGTAGAGGGAGGTCACTATGAATATGTTAGAATGCCATTTGGTCTAAAGAACGCCCCTTTAACCTTTTAACGAGTGATGGACAACGTTGTGAAAAGTTCTTTCATTGGGAAAATTTGCTTAGTCCACTTAGATGATATCATCATCCACTTCGCTCCAAGAGCACATAGAAATTTCACATTAGTTTTCGAAAAATTGCGGACATCCAATTTCAAAATCCAGCTTGACAAATCAGAATTTCTGCGAAAGGAAATCGCTTTTCTAGTGCACATCGATTCCACTGATAGCATAAGACCCAATCCCGCAAAAATCCATGCCATACAAAACTACCTCAAAGCCCGTAACCAAAAAGAAATTAAAGGATTTATAGGACTGTTAGGGTACTATAGACATTTTACCCAAAATTTATCAAAACTAACCAAACCACTAACAGAATGCCTTAAAAAAGGCAGAACAGTGCAGTTGACCGACCGATACGTAAAAACATTCGAAATGTGCAAAAACATTTTCACTAACAATCCAATTTTAGAGTACCCAGACTTTTTAAAACCTTTTATTTTAACTACCGATGCCAGTAACTATGCACCTGGCGCAATTCTATCACAAGGTCGTATCGGAAGTGATAAACCTATATGTTATGCAAGTAGAACCCTTTCAGACTCCGAAATAAACTATTCGACTATAGAAAAGGAACTCTTAGCTATAGTGTGGGTTTCAAAATATTTCAGACCATACCTATTCGTCCGCAAATTCCAAATCGTAACAGATTGCAAGCCGCTCACTTGGTTAATGAGTTTTAAAGAACCTAACTCTAAATTAATAAGATTGCGTCTAAAGTTAGAGAAATTCGATTAACAGATAGTGTACAAAAAAGGAAAAATTAACACTAATGCCGGTGCACTAAGTCGTGCCCAAATTAATAACCCAATTCTAGAAATAAACTTAAATGACAAAGCTTCCGACCAAGGAACATTCGGTAGCACTATACATTCTGTGGATGAAAACTTAGATGATACAATCAAAATATCAAAAAAAAAAAAAACTGAATGAATTCAACCTCCAAACAACTGTGCTTAAATCATCTGAATCACCAGAAGTGTATTTAAAAATACCATTTCAAGATAAACAACGCCGAGCCATACGCAATTCAGAATTAACTGAAGAAAAATTAGTAGAAATATTTAAAAAATATTTACCTCCAAACAAACTCTCTGCCTTATTTTCAGACGACGAAACATTTAAAACGGTGCGGCTAGTCTATTCGAAATATGTTGCTAATAGTAAAACATTTAGAGTAGTACATTGTAAAGAAAAGCCATTAGATATAACACAGAATGATGACCAAGACAAAGTAATTAGGGATTAGCATATAAATAACAATCATAGAGGTATAAATGAAACATACCTTCACATCAAAAGCGACTATTACTTTCCATTCATGCGCAATAAAATCCAACAAACTATCAATAACTGCAAATTATGTCAAATATTTAAATACGACAGAAATCCTCCGAAAATCAAATTTCAAGTACCAGAAATCTCACTTAAACCTTTAGACGCAATTCATATCGACATTTACTGTATTAATCATGAACAAATCTTAACTATGATTGATAAATCATCAAAATTTGCATCAGCATATACTCTTCCAACTAGACACAGCATTTTCATCCTTAAATCACTTAACAATTTTATAAGCCTTTACGACATACCCAAAAAGATTATCTGCGACCAAGGTTCAGAGTTCACAGCCAATATCTTCAAAGATTTTTGCAAACAATATCAGATTGAAACTTGTGGGCGTCGTGGCGTAGTGGTTAGTGTGTCGGATCACTAGGCAAGAGGTTCCAAGTTCGAATCCCAGAAAACACCAAAAAGTTTTTTCACTATCCCACCTCTCGCGAACGTCTGACAAACATCCGAGAGTATTGTTGTCACGAAAAAGCTTCTCAAAACAAATTGCCTTTCGGATATGGCACTAAACTGTAGGTCCCTTCCATTCGTGTGAAAAATATAACGCACACAACACGAGTGGTTGCGAGAAGCAAGGCCCTAGCACTTAAAGAGCTGTTGCGCCAAATATTATTTTTTTTTTTATCAGATTGAATTGCACTCTACCTCTTTTCAACAGAGCTCCAGTAATTCACCTGTAGAGAAACTACATTCTACATTAACAGAAATTTATAGAATCATAATTTTTACACGAAAAGAAGCAAATCGTGTTTTAGAATATTATGAAATCCTATCTGAAATAATTATTACTTATTACAACTCTATTCACTCTACCACCAAGCTAACCCTTTTTGAGCTTTTCTTCGGAAAACTTATAAATTTGACAATACTGTTACGTTATCTAACGAAGATGAATATTTAAAGAAACTTAACGAATTTCAAGAAAAACTCTACCCCATGATAAAAGAAAAAGTCAAGGAGCTAACAAAATCAAGAATAGAGAGGATAAATGAATCAAGAAATGACCATTAAAATTGAGAAAATGATGAAATACTATATATAGGAAAGAATGTAGAAGATATAAAATAACCCATAAATTTTCCCGACATAAGGTCGGAAAAAACAATAAGGTAATTCCAATAACCACAAAAAACCAAAGATACCTAAAGCTAGGAAAAAAATAAAAAGAAAAGCACATAAACTAATAATACTAACAATTAATATATTTTAGAATCCTAATTACAACTGTTGTTCACTTGCAGTCAAGCATCACATGAAGTAACAGGCACAGCAATACTCCATTACAAGAATTATTCTATTCCGTAGAGGTCAATGGCATTACTTATAAGGACAACCTGAACGTATTTTGGGACGATGTACGAATCGCACCCCCAACATACGCAAGCATCCAGGCGAAATCTATCACCAACATCCTTAATCTGCAAAAACTTCATCTTCATCAGCTGCAGAACCATGAAGCAGTTTGGACACTACGCAAAGACACAAACCAAACAAATTACATAACCTACATCACAATAACCACCTTCGGATACTCGTAGCAGCTGCCCTACTGTTTTTATGGAAGAAACGGAAGACATCATACATCATCGAAATGAGAGAGAACATCGCTCCAGCCCATTCGAAATCTCTGTGGCCGTTGCTCTATCTTAAGGGGGGCGGAGTTACGCAAGGTCATCAAGCTGACACAGCACCTCCAAAACCTCCGCGATTGACCGGATATCAAAAGTAATTGACATATTGCGGTCATCGCTCCAAGCATACATTTTTACTTTCGTTCTTTTCCTTTTCCAAGAAATTGTTTGTTTGCATTGTATTATTTAAATTCCAAGAAACTGTCAATTTTACATTATCATTTGATTTGCACTTTATTATTTGAATTGCATTTCGCATTATTATTTATTTTTCCAAGAAGTTGTCAAGAAATGCATTCTTGCATTAATTGCTGTTCAATCGACTCGCCCAGTTGTACTCCAGTTACTAGTGCACCAACCCAAAGGAAATATTCATATAAAAAAAAAGTTCTACTACATCAGTCCCAACAAACTTCTGTAAAAAAAAACATGAATTTGTGTTCTCCAGAAAACTGCGCACCCAGGCTTGATACAACACAGTTTCTACCGAAAAAGCGATAGAGATAGCTAACGTTCTATAAACCGATCACTTTTCAGCTTTGGGAAACAAATTACCAATGATTCTTTTAACTAAAGTGCTTAGTGGACACAGGATCAACTACAAGCATTATGCGACCCAATGCATTGAACAATTTTAGTAAGGTTGCTTTAGATAAACTAAAGTATATTACGACTATAAATGGACTTAGCAAGGAAGCGAATAAAATAGTTACCTCCATTCCAATAGAACTTAATACAGTCTGAACCATATCCTGGAGAGAATTAAATTTAACTAATAGGTCCTGTGATGCAATTATGAGACAAAATCTTCTCACACCCTTAAAAGCAAAAATCAATTTAGAGTAGAAATACCTCGACATTAATGGGAATAAAATACTATACACCCGATATATACAGCATTTATACTCTGGAACCAACCAAAAGTGAATTGTTGATTATTTAAATTTGGGAGAAAGAAAGAAGATATTGAAACTCCTAGATTACAAAATTTATAGGTACCCTAAAATTTATGTGACCATTAGCGATAAATTTCCAATTTCTAATATTGAAACAATATTAGACAAATTGGAAAAATCAAAATATTTTTCCACTCTCGACTTGGCTAAAGGTTTCTACCAAATTTTAGTTAAGCCTGAGAACAAAAGAAAAACTGCATTTTCCACTCTACATGGTCACTACGAATATTTAGATATAACTAACTGAAATATCACCGTTTCACCGTGAGAACACAGGTTGGAAATTTATTGATGACGAAACATTTTGTATGTTCGTCAAGATATAGGAATTGTAATTTAATTTTTAAGTTAAGTTCAGTGGTCACTCTGAAGAGTCGACATAAGATAAATAAAGTAAAGTTCGGTCGTCACTCTGAAGAGTCGACGTAAAATAAATAAAAAAAATATTTTTTAAGTCTCCGAAGAGATCGTGGTTTTTTATTTACCGGACTTACGAATAAATAAGTCTCGCCGTCATAGGTGTGTTAAGCAACCTATCCAAACCAACTTGTTATTAAATTCAGTTTGACGTCGACTCGCCCAGTTGTACTCCAGTTACTAGAGCACCAACCCAAAGGAAATATTCATATATAAAAAAAGTTCTACCACATCAGTCCCAACAAACTTCTGTAAAAAGAAAACACGAATTTGTGTTCTCCAGAAAACTGCGCACCCAGGCTTGATACAACACAGTTTCTACCCTTTTCTTTAGCGATGAAGATGTTAGCTTTGGGTATTATGTTACTTTTCACATACCAGTATGTACATACATATGTATGTTGTATTTCGCATATTAGCGTTTGTTTGGTTATATTTTTTTCGATTCTTTTCTCTTGATATTAGTTATTGTTCGATGTGGTTTATATTTGTAGAACCCATATCGACTGAATCGAAAGCAAAAAGCAACATGACACTATTCATTCGCATTTTGGCAGTAAATGTCTATGTCATTTTTTTAAAGCAATATGCATACATATGTATATAAGAGTTGCGTTATTGAAAAATTATTGGAAAAATCATTTCCAATTAAATTCAGAAGAAAAATTGGAAATAATTAGTTCTGGAAGGCCAACTCTCTTCTGGATTTGATTTGTAAGGTGGTAACAAAAAGTAAATCCTTTAGTAGACGTTTTCAGATATCTAATTGTGAAGGAAAATTTTGGTTGTGTGGTTGTCCCGTTTTTAATAAATTATTTTATTTGCCTTGGTTACTTTTTTAAGTAATCTACAAAGGATACGTAATCAAGATAAGGATAAGCATACGAATTCTTCCAATACTCTACAGAATCTTTTCTGCAAATATTGCTGAATCTTTCAACCACATTTATGATTTAGGTAAAGTGACAGCAGAATTTCAAAGATCGATTGCCTTCCCGATATTTAGTCGAGCAAATAAAAGTTAAGGCACTTCTTTATGCGGACGATATTGTTATTCCAGTAGAGACACCTAATCCATTGCAAATAATGATTAACAAAGTAGAAGAATATTCCCATATAAACTGCCTCCAAATAAACACCACGAAATATAAAGTGCTAATTTTTCGAAAAGGAACAGGACGCTTCGCGAGTATCGAACAGTGGAAATACGGTAGAGAACCGCTAGAAGTAGTAAGACCCTATAAGTATCTTGGTGTAACACTAACCCGTAACCTCTCCATGAAACGACATCTCGAACTTAAACTCGGAGAATCAATAAAAAGCCATAAACGCAACATGGATAAATCTAATTTCTAACACTCAAGTCGACATTTATGCAAAGGTGAAAGTGTTCGAAGCTATCATGCGTTTGGTAATATGTTACAGAGCCCAAGTATGGGGAAGTAAAACGTATGACGAAGTCGAAAAATTGCTTTAGGTTTTTCCTGAAGAAACTGTTCCGCCTTCCGGCAAACACATCTAACTATATGTTTCATATCGAGAGTGGAATATCACCATTATTCTTATTTGCATTAAAGTTAAATATGTAGTATGTGGTTAAAGTTATGAGAAGAGAAGACGAGATGAGGCTCACCAAAATTATGGCAAAAACAGCATTGAGAAATCGTTCGTAATTTTACAGAAACTGGGAGGGTGTAGCTTCTAAGCATAGTATAAGCTTTAGAATGATAGAATGAAATCTTTCAGAGTGGAGAAGATCTGCACAGAAGTTTATATATAATGTCGGCCAGGCAATAAAAGGGGACCACACAACAGCAGCAAAAAACTCAAGTGCACGATTGATTTATAAAAGACTTATACATGTGGGATCGATACTTCCGTTCAAAGAAAAAACACTTTTATTTTACTTTGTATTACAATTCGATTTATTTCGCGTATGGTGTGGTCGAGTGTTTGGTGACAACTTATACTCTACCTGGTTTACAATTATAAAAAAAGGGTTGCTCTTATAATCACCTTGTAAGGTCCGTAGAACTTCAACCTTAGCTTCATTCCGGAACTGAATTGTGTACGCTTGATGGCGACCAATTCGTTCAAGTCATACGTTCGCTCAACAATCCTCGTTCTGTCGTAGCTCCTTTTACCTGCTGAAATTTTAAAATACTCTCGCGAATTACATCCCGCATCCCACGGCGCTCGATATTCAACTCGTCCATGGACTCATCCTCCAACAGCACACGGAGATCCGGGTAATCTGCTATGCACATCTCTAAGCCTGTTAGTATTCGAAATGGACTATACCTAGTACTCCTTGGAGGGGTTTTATTAAAAATCTGTTGTGCCTTTTCTACATATTTGTACCAATTCTCCGCACTTCCTAGGCATGCTTTTGTTAACATCGGGATGATGGTTTCATCGATCCTTACCACCTGTCCTTTTCCTCTTGGGACTCCTGTCACGATCACCAGGTGTTGTATGCCGTCATTATTACAATACTGACTAAACGCGGTAGAAGTAAAGGCGGTTCCTCGATTTGTTGTAATCCTCTTAGGCTTGCCAAAGGTCATGGCTTTTTTACACAGCCTGTCTAAGACTTCGCTGGTTCCTGTGCTCTTCGTCGGATACAACCACGTGTTCAATATGGTTCGTCCCTAACGGCTTGTCCTCTTTATCGATGGGTATTAGTAGTCTTTCTTTGCGTCCGGCCTTGAACTCCGCAATGATGCACTTCACGCAGCTCCTTACGACGCTAGCAGCCTTCCGAGTCAGGTCTGGGATATACAATGTTTTCCCCACAAAGTCCCTTGTTTTCTTAACCGAAAAATGACCTTGTTGGTGTACGGTACTAATTATTATATTATTACGACGATAAGTTCCTTGACAGGATCTTTATGTAACATTCCAGCTTTCAAATAATAGTCCTCATATGCGTTTCTCCCCAAAAATCTTTATAACGGCCCTTATACACGTATCATTCATCTGCGCTTCACCTATTCGATGGCTTAAAGACTCTTCGATCAATAGGCAAGACACCTGACTCAACGCATCCACATGCTTGAATTCGAACCCGAGCGATGTTCAATCACATAGTCAAACTGCTGTAAGAATATTGCCAACTTAAACACTCTTAACGGAACGTCTTTCTTATTCATGGTCATGGCGAACGCATTGCAGTCCGTCACTATTCGAAAATTAATGTCCATTAGATATATCCTCCATTTCTTCAACGTCTCTATAATAGCCAATACCTCCAGTTCATATGAGTGGTATTTCTCTTCCACGGCCGACGCTTTCCTGCTCATGTACTGCATTGGGTGTTATTGCCGATCATCTGCATCCTTCTGCAACAAGATTGCTCCATAGTCATGCATGCTGGCATCTGTATGTACCTCGGTTGGTGCCTTGGGATCAAACAGTTTCAACACCGGTGCGCTGGCTAATACTCTCTTCAGTTGCTCGAAAGCTGTTCGACATCCGTCTCAAATTCGATACCCTTACGAAGTAAGTCTAATAATGGTTTGGCGACGACCCCAATTCTTCGATGAACTTCCTAAAATGTGAGGTTAAACCTAAAAAACGTTGGAGCGTTTTCTTGTCCGTTGGTACCGGAAACTCGTTGACTGCCTCGTTTTTTCCCATCTAATGCGTTGCCCGTTCTCTGACGCTACCTCTAACACCAACTCAAGCTTTCGAATGCCCTCACGTTCATCCTTAGCGGGAATGATAATGTCATCCATGTACGACACTATTGTCCCATTCTGAATTAAATGCCTTAACACCGCGAAAATATATTTACAAAACACATACAAAGGGAACATAGGGAACATAGAGAAAGTCAAACCGGCCATTATGTGTGACAAATGATGTATATTTTCAGGAGTTCTGTTCGATCGGTACATGGAGAAAGCCATTCTTTAAATCCGAAGTGGTGAAAACGGTAGCGCTCTGGAACTCCTCTATTATGTACTTTTCGAAAAACACATAGCGTCGCTTGAAGAATGGTTCATGTAATTTACCCCTTAAACATCTACGTATCATAAAAATCTTGCCTATCGCCTGCAACGCCACCTGTTTCAGTTAGAAGCAAGTGTATGTTACTTCTGTCATCTCATAGCGTTTTGAGTATTCCCCATGAACAGTCATTTCTTTTTAAAGACCAAAGTTAAAATAATAAAGTAATTACTCAGTGCAGTTAATAAATCATTATGAGTGATATACAATAGAAGGATTCAAATGGTGAAATCCAAAAAGAAAATTCTGATGCAGATTTACTCGTCAAAATCACGGAGCAAGAAAGGAGACGACAGCGTGCTCTAGAAAGTGAGGATAGTAGAAATTACACCTCGTCCGACTCGGAATCTGGTTGGAATTCTTCAAGACCTCCAAACAAAAGAGCAAAACAAGATCCGAAGATTGATGCTCTGATTAATCAAGTAAGTTATTTAACAAATTTCATAACATCACAACAATTTCCACCTCAGGTGAATGGGACGAATTGAATTTACTATCAACAAGTAGAGCAAGATATGGCAGTACACCTTTCTTGATTGATCCTGCTCAGACTAGAATGCTCGATTTTGGTGAGGCAAATACCTGCGTCGACAACAAATATGCAATTAAACAAGCACCTCATGCTAAGTGGAGTCTTTAATAAAGCTGCAGCATTTTCTTTCCGATTCATGGAAAGATGTGAAATACTCAAAGTCGCTCCAGGGTTTCTTAGCTGCTCCTGAATTTATTGAATTAAAAGTCAATGATGAACTATGTCATCTAAATAGAGGAAAAGACTTATTTAGCATCGACTGAAAGATTAATGGAAGCAAATGGCCTGTTGGATTCAAAAGATTTATTCGATCAGGTTTACAATCTATAATTAACTGGGCAAATGGTTCTCCAAGTGAGGTTACTCCTTCTAACTTACTGGATAAGTTTGTAGAATTATTTGGACCAGATTTTGAAAACTATAAAGTCATGGAAAAATGTTAAAAGTACTATGTGGAAAGAGGGCCGAGTGCATCGAGGTAAGACGAGAGCGCATTCTATCAGAAATGGGAAATAAAAACTTGCAGTCCACATTGCGAAAAGTACCTCCAAGTGCTGAACATCTTTTCGATCATACCAATTTAGCCTCCATAATTAATTCGCTTGGTGGTACATCTATGTGGCTTAATCCGCCCACTTACTTAAAAAATAAGAGAGGATCGAAACGGAATACGAATTTCCAAGAACCGTCCTCAAATACTTTTCATTCATCTCGTACTTTTCGTAATGATTTTCGTCCGTCTAACAGAGGCAGAACAATTCCCAAGAAATTTAAAAAGGATTCCAATAATAATTCCTTTCGTACAAAAGGAAGTGACAATCAAAGCAAATTATTCAAGGGGGGCTATCTTCAAAAATTTCAAACAAATTGGCTTTCCTTGGGAGCAAACAATTTTATAATTAAAGTCATCTCTGGTGTTCGAATTCCTTTTTGCCGGAAGCCCCCGTTAAATTTCCCAACTCCCGAATTGATGACAAAATTTTCGACCACTACTTCTCCAAATATGACGAAATTGATAAACGAATTGAAGCTTCAAAATATATTGGAAACGCCGAACATCGCAGGCCCAAGTTTCTTGTCCAAAATGTTTCTTGTTCAAAAAAGCGACGAAAGCCTTCGTCCCATATTCGACCTTCGAGGTCTGAATGCTTATATAAAGACGAGCATTTTCAACTAATTTCTCATGCATTAGTCGCAGAGTTTCTCAAAAACACGACTGGATGGTAAAAATCGATCTATCTCAAGCATACTTTCACGTTCCCATATCGATGAGCCATCGTTGTTTCCTAAGGATAGTTTACAACGAGGAGTTACTCGAAATGACAGCTCTACTATTCAGCCTCAAATATTTGCTGCCTTAACGAATTGGATTGCGGAGATCCTTCGAAAGCATGGCATTCGGGTCTTAGTCTATCTAGACGATTTTTTGGTTGCCCATCAGGACAAGAACAATTTAATTTCACAAACCGCGGAGGTTGTAAATACTTTGGAGTTTCTGGGATGGCAGATCAACTACCAAAAAGCGGTACTGGATCCAATGCAGCAACTCGAGTATCTCGGAGTAACATGGGACACCAAGGCCAATACAATTTTTCTCTCAGAAAAGAAAACAGAAAAGATATAACATGCAATAGACAACTTTTTGACCAAACAGCTCCACAGCCAGTAACAAGTTCAAAGATTGTTAGGCCAGTTGAATTTCGCAACGTTCGTAGTTCCAAGGGGTCGCCTGTACTGCCGTCATTTGCAAATATATTGTCGCCGCTTCAATCGAAAGCCGACAAAGAAGCAAAGGGCTTCTCCTCAAGTAATTGTCAACTTAAGGTGGTGGTGCGGAGCCATTCACATGAAGTCAGATTTGCATCCAAAGCCCTACACCGATTTCTTGACGACAGATGCAGCGGACACAGCTTGGGGAGCGCATGTAGACGAAAAACTGTTGTCGGGCCTCTGGACCAAAGAACAGGAAAAGTGACATTCAAACCAAAAGGAATTGTATGCCGTTTATGCGGCCTTGAGTGCAGAAAGACATCATCTGAGCAATGCCCACATTCTCGTTCAGTCAGACAACAAGATATTAGTAGCATACATTCGAAAAGAAGGCGGAACACACTCTTTAAGTCTACTGGCACTAACTCGAAAATTATTGATTCTGGCAGACCGTTTGAAAATTCGGCTGTAAGCACAATACCTTCCGGGGAGGTACAATTGCATTGCGGACCATCTGTCTCGGGGACGGCGTCCGCCAGAGTGGCACCTGTTGTCTCCGGCAACAAACAAAATCTTCAATCATTGGGGCACTCCAGACGTCGATTTATTCGCGTCTGCAGAAACAACCGTCGTCAACAGCTACATCTCATTAGATTGCAAAGATCAATTTGCTCTCTTCTCAAACGCCATCAGCCATCAGTGGGACTTCCCACTGGGTTGGATATTTCCACCACCCAATGTAATGCCCAGGGTATTAGACCACTTGAATTCGGCGAAGGGACGCTACATTATAGTGGCACCAGTTTGGGAAAAAACGTTTTGGATGGCAGATTTTAGATCACGAGTCCTAACAAATCTGATGGAGGTAGAAAATCTACAAAAGTCCTAGTGGATGTGTCAACCAACCTTCTGTCAGCCCAAGCAGACCGTCTGGCCTGGTTAGTTGGAGGTGGGGCAAACTAATGGACAAATGGTCTACTCCTGAAAAAACAACTTTTCAATGAGAGCTGGAGGCTTTCCACACTAAATACATACTATCCAGCAATTAAACGGTGGCTAGTCTGGTGCGAAGAAAATTTAGTAAACCCGAACACACCACAATCTCAACACATTGCGAGGTTTTTAGCGCATTTGTTTTTTGACGAGAACCTAGCGTATAATACAATTTTAGTTCAAAAGTCAGCCATAGCTACTTTTTGTGTACAGTTACCAGACGAATCATCTGAAAATATTATGGTTAAACAAGTGTTTAAAGCAATCGCATCTGCTAAGCCGAGAAAAGTAAAATTGTCGATTTGGGATCCCCAAATTGTTTTTGATTGGTTGGTTTCGTCTAATGCCAAGAATACAATGTTTGAGGCATCTAGACGAACGGCTACAATTCTCTTGATAGCGTCGGGTCGCAGAGTGCATGATCTAATGCTACTGCGGATTTCAAAAGATAATATGTCTTCAGCGGATGGGGATGTAATATTTTGGCCAGTCTTTGGATCAAAAACTGATTCTTCTACTCACAGGCAATCTGGATGGCTTTTATCCAAGCATCCTAATCAAAATGTCTGTCCAGTATATTGGATTAATAAGCTCATAGCTATTTCAGACAAAAGAAGAGCAAAGGTAAACAAATCTTTTTATAACCTTAAAAGGCGATCCAAAACCAGCATCTAGGACCACAATTGGTGGGTTCGATCACTTCTCAGAGACGCTGGTATAGAAGCATCACCGGGAAGTTACAGATCAGCTATAGCTTCAGCCAGTTGGGTAGAAAATCATTCTATTCTCGCCAGAGGCAATTGGAAAAGTGAAAACTCTTTCAAGAAATTTTGCTGTAAGGAGATACAAAGGAAAGAAATAAATAAATCGAAACTTTTATTTTCGAATTTTCGTCCAGATTGAAAATGTATCCTATATAATAAAAAAAAAAAAATGATATATTAAATCAAATGAAGTTACTTTTGGTGAAATTTTGAATTAAAATAAAAAACCTTTTTCACATAGCGTTTTGTGCCTTATCACCAGCAGATACCAAACACGTCTTCAAGGCGACGCTGTGTGTTTTTCGAAAAGCACATAATATGAAATTTTGAATTGCAACAAAATTGTTATTATGTGCTGGAAGAAAAACACAGCGTCGCAGGAATATCTTCCTGGCGAAGACGCTATGAGATGACAGAAGTCACATACACTTGCTTCTAACTGAAACAGGTGGCGTTGCAGGCGATACACAAGATTTTTATGATACGTAGATGTTTAAGGGGTAAGTTACACGAACCATTCTTCAAAGCGACGCTGTGTGTTTTTCTTCCAGCACATAATAACAATTTTGTTGCAATTCAAAATTTCATATTACGTCATCGACCAGTGCCATCGGAAAATTGTCGCACACGATCTTCTCGTTCAGGTGGCTGCCCAGATAACTGGGGAGTATTTTTGTTTGTTTCGCTATTATTGTCGTTGCTTTTGATTCACAGTATTTTTTTCCATTCTCCTGATGTCATCATCACGATCAAGTTGCATTTTAGCCATATGACCACCCTACTGCCAGTGTAATGCCTTGACAGTAGAGTTGACTTAGCTTTCGCAAATGATCGACTTTTTTTATTTATTTCATGCGAAATAAATAGATGATTCTTGACATCAGGATTCGAACCGTGAATCAACCGCGTGACAAG
The DNA here is from genome assembly GCA_963082735.1 of Pocota personata. Taxonomy (NCBI): domain Eukaryota; kingdom Metazoa; phylum Arthropoda; class Insecta; order Diptera; family Syrphidae; genus Pocota; species Pocota personata. Next base: position 76,687,022 of record OY720431.1, read on the forward strand.
CGATGATGTTACCACTACACCACGGCCACCCTTCATCTTAACTGGATACTTCGTATTTCTTTTCGGGGTATAATCAGCTATCATCTTCGTTATTTGCTTCCTCACGTTATATTAAAAATGATTCAGGTTCATGCTCGGTTCACTCTTAAACTCCTGCACTTCAACTGCCAGACAGAAAGTTTCAAACTCTTCTCTAAGCTAGAGTACTTCCGGTTCGTGACCACTTTTGTCACAACTGGTAGTGTACTCAAGGCTTCTGCTCTCAACCACATCTCTAGATATGGCTCCCCCTTTCGCACAGCTACGAGCGCCTGCAAGGCTTTCGGCCGAACTAACACCATCTTTGTGTTCTTCACCTGCAGCTCTACTATATTCCCAAATTTGTTCCTTTTTTGCCTTCACCATCTCCGTAACAGCTGATCTTTCCATCTTCTGCTTCTCTTTAAACACAGCACTGTCTGCCGTAATCTCGATATCAATATCCTTCAATACATCGTTCCCTAGTACAGCCGAATAATACATGTCCTGTTCTCTGACTATGTGAAACACAATTTCTAAATTAACCTCATTTGCCTCGACACCTGTTTTAAAGTTACCTAGGGTAACTAGGGTAACTACTCTGTCCTAAGCCTAATAAAGACTTCTTCTCGACGCCCAACTCCACATATCGCAGCGTCATCAAAATGTCCTAAGGCAGAAGATTTACATCGCTCCCTATGCCCAACAATGCAGACAGGTTCTGACCCTTTACGAGAATGTCCTTAAAAATGCGATTACAGTTTATTGCTAGATTAACTTGAGCCTCTGGAACTTCCTCTACCTCCTTTGTTGTTGCAGTATGGACGCGTCTAGGCTCCTTTAATTTCCTGCTCGCTGTGGCCTTGGCCCTGGTTGACTTCCATTTCCGCACTCTAATGCTCGATGACCCACTTGTCCGCATCTGAAACACTTGTACGTTCTCACTTTGCAGTCTCTTGCAACGTGTGATTGGTATCCGCACCTAAAACACTTTCGCTCACTTCTTTCCTGTTTCACTACTGACACACTCGACAACGGTTGCTGACTTCCCCTAATGTATGATGACGACTGGATCTGACCGCGAAAATTCTCGTAAATCTTTACCTGATCTTTGAGTTTATTCACTGTTTTGGTATGCCCTCCATAAAATATGAAATCAAACTAGGATTATCCAACGCGATGGACTTTCCTATCTGCGTCAGGTTACACAAATATTCCTTCAATGTTTCGGACGACTTCTTACGGCGATTCGTCAATAGGTTGTGGACCTCCGCCGATGACAACTTTGATTTAAACTCCTTCACGAGCGCCTCCTTCAACAACCCCCAGTTTCTTACACCCGTTTGGCTACGAATGAAGAGTTTGCATGCTCCCTTCAACAGCTGTTTCGCGTAAATGTACTTTTGTAGGCTCTTCCACTGAACGGTTACGGCGCTTTCCTCGAATGACGAGATCCATTCTTCGACGTCGCGACATCGGGGTAATTTTTTTTCTTCTTTGATGTCCTCTGTGATGTTTTCTGCGATGTCGTCTTCAACGTGTCCTCTTTTCACTATTTCTTCAGCAACATGCGGTCTCAAGGTTATCCCTTCGTCTGCCTGGACACGACACTTCTCGTTCGTTGGAGCACACAACGGTGATACTGTTAATTTTTCACTTCGCTTGGAGACACACTAATAAGAATATATATTCACGATGTCGCCTTTTCGTTGTTGCTCTTTGTTTTCTTATTTTTTAATTTTTAATTTTTTTTTATTACGCCTCTACACTCTGCTCTACTTCACTTTATCTATTTGATGATCGACTTAATTATCGATTCAATATTTGATTTACATAATCTATTTAATTCTTCCTGTTGAGCCCCCAATTTATGGCATCGATATTTCCGTTCAAAGAAGAAACACTTTTACTTGTTTGGTGACAAACAAGTAATCCCGTTGATGCTTACTTCGCAGTTCTCATAGTGTATTAGGGCTGATCCACTTAAAGTTTGTTGGTATTTGTTGCAGGTTGAGTTTATAAACGTTGGAGTAATTTTGATTAATATGATAAAATTGTTTTCCGGTTGGGTGATTGATGCTACTTCGCCGACATCACTGATTGCACAATTTGCTGGCTGATTCTTTATTATGTTGCCAATGCATGAAGACTTCTCTGTTGGTTCCTGGTGTGGCGATTCTTGACAAAGAAAGATATTCTCTACTCTAGGGCATTTGAAGCCAAAATACTGAATACTCTGTTCATTAAATAACATATATGGTTTAACAATTATTTCTTTTGTTCTATTTATGGGTAATGGTACTAGGTGGAAAAAGGAAAAGTTTTCTTGTGATAGGATCGGGATGCGGATGTTGAAGATTATTTTAGAGCCATTATAAAATGCTTGCAGTTCTAGCATCTCGTACAGATGTTCATTTGATTTTATTTCGATTGAGTTGTTAAGGGTTTCTTGAATGAGTGTAAGTTCTTCGGGATTAAGGATCATTTTTGGTATGATATTGACTTTGGCTAGGACGACGGCTTCAGAAATGTCACGTATGTGGCTTGCTAGAAGATCAATGTTGAAATTAAACTGATTGAGGTACTGTATGTGTGCGAGCATGTCGGAATTGTTGCGTATTAAGTTAGATGTTCGATTTTATTAGTATTCAAGGTAGTCTTTCATTAGGTCTTGTTGATGATTAATATATGTGGTTATGTTCTTAAATCTTTCAATCATTTGCGTGTTTAGTTTTGATTTTGTAGGTGTTTCGTTAAGAAGGTACTCTTGTTTCTGACTTAAAATTTCTATTTCTTTACTTAGTTTTGCGGCGTCTTCCGCGTCCATGTTTCCTGTTATGAATTTGATTGCTGTGCCTAGTCCATTGATAAGTCCTCTTTTCTGTCTTAGTGTCAGTATTAGGAATTCGACTTTACTTCGAAGTTCTTCAAGTTTACGTGCAGTAGTCTATAAGGAGGGTTTTAGATTTTGGAATTGTTTGAAGTTTACTAGAGTTTGTTCAAGTTTGTCTATGTTAGTTTTGTATTCGTCAAGGTTAACTATGTGTAAGATATTATGATAAGTTTTGATCGTCTTTGCTGTCCCTAATTGTAGTGGAAGTATTCCTTCTAGTTTCGTCAGATCACGGATTTCCAATTTCTGGGCGTCTGACCAGGTTAGCCTAATAAAGTGGGATTTAGAAATTGAAATGCAGTTGGTTAAATATTCGTAAGCTATTTTGTTAGTTTCTTTTTCTTTTTAATTCTTGACTTGTGAAATTTCTTATTACCTACAGTTAAAAGTGTTACTCTATGATTTGCCTTAACCTTATGCTTAGAGAATCTTGGGGTTAACTTATTTCGTCTACACTCTTTTCTATATATAGTATCGTCGGTGTTTACTTCTTCAGGTTCTTCTCTGTTTATGTTTAGTTTTTCTATTCTCTTACTTACTGATTGTTCTAATTTTTCTTTTATTTTTGGAAAGAGTTCGTCTTGAAATTTAGTAAGTTTGGTAATATATTCGTGTTCATCTTTATAGTTCAGGTTTCTGTAGAATTTAAAGGTGCGTCCGTAGAACAATTCATAGGGTGTGAGTTTGGTGGCAGAATGTATAGCATTATTATAAGTAAATATAGTTTCGCTGAATATTTCATAGTGGTCTATATCCATTTTCTTTTCTTTAGTTGTTGCAAGGATTATGCGATAAATTTCAGTTAGGGTAGAGTGGAGGCGTTCCACTGGAGCGTTGCTGCTCGTTTGCTGAAAAGGAGTTATATGAAGTTGAATTTGGTAGCGATTACAAAAGTCTTTAAAAATATTTGAGGTGAATTCCGAGCCCTGATTACAGACAATTTTCGGGGTGCCGTGTAGGCTGATATAGTGTTTAATTGACTTTAGAATAAAGATGCTATTGCGGGAAGGTATTGTGTAAGCTGCTGCAAATTTTGAAAATTTATCTAAAATAGTTAAGATGGTTTTGTTATTGATTGTGTATATATCAATATGTAGGATATCAAGTGGTTTAAGAGGTGTTTCAGGTGTTTCGTATTTTACTTTTTGTGGGCTTCTGTCATATTTTAATAGCTGGGATTTATCGCAATTGTTTATAGTCTCAGTGATCTTGTTTTCCATATAGGGAAAATAGTGAGTCCTTTTGAGATGGAGAAGTGTTTCTTCGATACCTCGATGGTTGTTATATATATGATAGTCTCTGATCCATTTTTCCTGTTCTTCAACTTGTCTTACGTCTTTTAAAAGATCTATAAAACGGATAAGTCGAAAAGTTTTGTTGCTTGAGAAGAAGTTAGAATAGATGGATTGTATTTTGCGAAAAGTTTCATCATCGGTGTAAATTGCATTAAGTTTTTGGGAGAAAGAAACTTTTAAAGATATCTATGATTATATCTTTACTGAATGTATGAGCTCTAATAGTTCTGCGTTGTTTATTTTTGAATATGGTTTCTAAAGTCATGGGTGATTCTGTACTAGATTTCTGAAAAATATACTGAAGACTAAATTCGTTAAGGGGTCTTTCGGATATTGGGATACCGTCATCTATGGTTGCCAGCTTGCGAATCGGACATTTGTCGTTCCCTTTGAGGTCCTCACATCAGCTACTCTGACCCGTCCGTCAGAACCCGGGATCGTGCTTATGATTCGCCCCATTAGCCATTTTTGGGGAGGAACATGGTCTTCGTGGATGATGACTAAGTCGCCGATGTTGATGTTTGGACTTGGTGATGCCCACTTTCCTCTACCTTGCAGCTCCTGTATATACTCGGTGGACCACCTTTGCCAAAAATGCGTTTTGACTGCATTGATTCGTCGCCACCTCTGAATGAAACTGATTCCCGCCACCTCGTCTGCAGGCTCGGGAATTGCCTTAAGAGAAGAACCGATGAGAAAATGTGCAGGGGTCAGTGCTTCGACGTCGTTGGGGTTAGATGACATCGGGGTGATTGGTCTAGAGTTTATCACCGCCTCTATTTCCACCAGCGCTGTTGACAGCTCTTCGAAGTTGAGTTTAGCACCTCCAAGGCTAAGGTGCAAATGACCCTTTGCGACCTTGACGGCCGCCTCCCAAATTCCTCCAAAGTGGGGTGCCCTGGGGGGTATAAAGTTAAAATTGATACTTTTATTAGAACAGAAGTTTTTAATAATTTCTTGCGATGAATTTTTGAATAACAAATTGTGCAATTCAATTAGTTTGGATTTGGCTCCAACGAAATTCGTTGCGTTGTCGCAATATATGTCTCTAGGGAGACCTCTACGACCTTTCATTTGCTCTAGGGCAGCAAGAAAGGCGTCCGTAAAAAGGTCGGATACGGCTTCTAAATGAACCGCCCTGGACGAGAAACATACGAAAACGGCGATATAAGTTTTGTAGGGTACTCTTCCTCTGATTTTATGATAAGTGAGGATTGGTCCGCAAAAATCGACCACACAGCACAAAAATGGACGTGAAGAAGTTAATCTATCTTGAGGTAAGTTTCCCATGACCTGCTCTAATAGTTTTGGGTGGTACCTGACACAGTGAACACATTGCCGAACAGTCTGCCGAGCGATGTCCCGAACGTTGACAATCCAAAACTTATGCCTAACCAATGAAGCTAGAGCCTTTGGACCAGCGTGGTAGTTGGTTAAGTGCAGATGTCTAACAAGCGCCTTTGTGAAACTGTTATTTTTGGGAAGCAACAAGGGGTGTTTACTCTTTTCGGGAATACAAGCGTGCTTCAGCCGCCCTCCAACACGAAGTAGTTCGATGCCGTCTGTATCCTGCAGGAAAGGATTTAAACATTTTATTGATCCTTTTAGAGGTCGCTGTGCTTTGATGGCGTTGATTTTCTCGATTTCGAATTAACTTGGATGTGCAGAGCTTCATCCAACTCCGAAACTTCCAAGGTGGTTTGTAACTTACGATTTCCCTTTCTTCTACAAAATCGTATTACATACGCGAGTACACGAAGAATTTTTAGATAGGAACTGAAACGCTCGACTATCCCAAATAAAAAATTAGGTTCTGATTTTTTACGGATCAGCACTGTTCGTCGTTTTTCGAGCAAAAGATCTTCTTGTGAAAGAGAAACTTCAAAATTGATTGGCCAATTTTCCATTGGCCGTAACAGAAATTGTGGGCCTTTGAACCATATTGAGGTCAGGAGTTCCTCAACCGTGCAACCTCCCGAAACAATGTCCGCTGGGTCCTTGTCGGTGGGCACGTGCTTCCACATGACACCCTTTGTCTTTTTCTGGATCTCGGCTACTCGATTTCCCACGAAGGTTGTTAGTTTTGAAGAGTGTGTGGCTATCCAGTGAAAAACTATAGCAGCATCCGTCCAAAAGCAGACCTCTGATTGGTTTCCCTTAAAGATAGGTTTTATCTTGTCCCACAACTTCGCTAATAAATGAGCTGCACAAAGTTCTAACCGCGGAAGTTGTTTCCTACTTGCCGGTGCTACTCTAGACTTAGCAACTAGAAGCCTCACTTGTACCGATCGGGATGTATCTCTAGCTCGGAGATATATGCAGCAACCATATGCATGCATAGAGTCATCTGCGAAGCCATTTATCTGATAGCTTTGTCCATTGCTTTCAAGGCAAATCTAGGGACAGACAGATTTTGTAAGGAATGCAGGTCACTCATGAACTCCCGCTATTCAGTATCGGCGCTTTGGGGAATAGATGCATCCCAGTCTATTTTCTCAATCCACAGCTTTTGAAGTATTACCCTTGCTCTGATAATTATTGGGCTTAACAATCCCATCGGATCGAAGAGCGAAGATGAGAGGGAGAGAATAGACCTTTTTGTGTATTTGGAGTAGTTTGCGTTTGGGTTGTACGAAAAGCTAAATACATCTACTAGCGGATTCCAGGTTATGCCTAACGTACTAGTAAGACCAGGTTCGGTAACTTTGATCTCCTTTTGAAACGAGGTTGCAGCTTTCATTATAGTGGGGTGATTGCTCATCCATTTGGATAGCTCTAGCCCTGCTGAATGTAAGATGGCAACAACTTCCCTTTGTTTCCGAAGCAATGAGTCCAGATCATCCTCTCCGGTAATAAGATCGTCAACATAAAAATCTTTTTCTATTACCTTAGGACCTATTTCAAATTTATTTTTGTTTGTTTCTGCCAAGTACTTAAGACAACGAACAGCGGCAAACGGGGCCGACGATGTACCATAAGTGATGGTATTTAATTGGTATGTTTGTACTGGAGTAGTTTCGTCTTTTCTCCAAAGGATGTATTGAAACCTACGATGAGACGGGTGAACCAAAAATTGACGAAACATTTTTACGATGTCTGCGGTGAGGACAAATCTATGCAAACGAAAGCGAAGAAGAATTATGAACAGTTCGGTCTGAATAGTTGGACCAACCATGAGCGTATCGTTCAATGACAGGTGAGACGAAGTGCAGCAGGAAGCATTGAAAACCACCCTAACCTTTGTGGACGTGCTTTCTGGCCTAACAACGCAGTGATGAGGTAGGTAGTAGTGGGGTTCATCTAACTTGGGATCGTTGACCAGTGTCATATGTCCTAAGACCTCATACTCGTCTAAAAACGCTACATATTGAGCTTTCAGGGATTCATTTTTGGCAAGTCTTCGTTCGAACGCTAAGAAGCGTCTGAAGGCTATATCATACGATGCTCCTAAACAACTGGGTTCGCGTTTAAATGGTAGACGAACCATAAGTCGGCCATTGTGTAGAACCTCAAGGTTTTTCCTAAAATGAGCTTCGCACTCCTGTTGTTCATCCGTCCACTTCGATCTTTGATCTTGAATCTGTTCTAGTTCCCAGAACTTTTCTACGTATTGCTCGAGCGAATCGTCATTAGAGTTCAGAAAGCAGAACTTTTTCTTCAGGTTGGCAGGTTTTTTATATCTTCCCGACACGATCCATCCCAAAGACGTTTTTTGTAGAGAGGGTAGTCCTTCACCTAGCCTTATTTGGCCTACTTGAAGAAGATCAAAGAACGACTCAGCCCCTAGCAGCAAGTCAATTTGTGATGGCTTATTAAAATACTCATCTGCGAGTTCTAAATTTTGTGGCAGATTCCAATTTGAGATGTTGAGAGCGGCTTCCGGTTGATACCCAGTGATAGAAGGTGCTACCAAAAACTCCAACGATCTTTCAAAATTATTGAAACGCGACCGAATCGTCGTTTGTGTCTGAAAGTTAATTTTTGTTTCAGCTACCCCTATTCCGACTATGTCAACATTCTTTCTTTGCCTTTTTAGATGAAGGGAATTAGCAAATCTTTCACTTATGAAGTTAACTTGGGAACCGGAATCGAGCAGCATTCGACCCAATTGAAAACTCCCACTTAAATCCTGAATGAGAACCAATGCCGTAGCTAAGATTACCTGAGCAATAGTTCCTGTTCCCTTTCCACGGCAGTGTGACTTGCTGCCACAGGTGGTGATTGTTTTCCCTGTTCCTCACTCCTAGTATTGGTTTCAGATTGTTGAGGTCGATATAAAAGGCTGTGGTGCATTTGTTTGCAAACTTTGCACCTGTACGACGAAGGACATTTTGAAACGTTATGGCCTTTTCCCAAGCAATTTAAACAAAGTCCTAGCCTTTTAACATTTGTGAACCTTTCCATTACAGTTAACCTATTAAAAGCTGAGCAACCCAGAATAGAGTGACCACTATCTCGACAAAACAAACAGGTCTTTTGTGAAACTGCTAGCGACAATTGAGGACAATAACCTGAATGCAATGGTTTCTGCTTGCTAGAGATTCGTTGATCGGAATGCGATCTCAACTGCCTCAAGATATTGACATCTCTTGCTAAAGACCGCTGAACATTCATTCCACTTAGGCATCTTCTTATAGTCCAGATATTCGTCCCACTTCAACTGAGTTTCCGGATCTACCTTGGACATGGCGATGTGGATTACAATGGTATTCCACATATCTTCGAACGAGCCTATCGACTGAAGCGAATTAAAAACAGCATATGTATTGTCTACTAGACCTCTAAGTTCCAACGCAGAAGTCTTGGAGACCTTTGGTTGCTCAAAAAGTTCGGAAATATATTATAAAAATATAAGGCAATCATTATCGTAACGATCCTTCAGCCGTGCTAATGCCTTTGGGTAATTCTCCTCAGTGACTTGAAAGGCTTTAACTGTACTTAGAGCTTGATCACTCAAGCAGCTCAATAGATGATTAAATTTTTCAATTGCTGTCAAATTCGGTTCATTATTGACAAGAGTTTTGAAAGAATGTATAAAATTTTTATACTCCGAATATTTTCCATTAAATCGTGGTAATTTGAGGTTTGGCAAATGATTTTTTGTGTGATGAAGAACTGTAAAGGTCATGTCTGTGGAGCTCTTGGAAGAGATTGAATTTTTGTTTTCGTTGAAATATAAAGGTCTTCCAATTCAACTCGACCCGTATCAGCTGGTTCTAAACGCTCAATTCGAGTCTGGCATGCTAAAACTCGCTTAAAATAGGATTCTAAAATTCCTAGACGGCATTCCAATTCCGTAGCCGAAAGAGTATCTGATTTAGCATCAACAATATTTTTAATTCTAGTAATGTTGCCTTTGGTTGAAGACCGCAACCGCTTCAGCTCCTCAATGGATAACTCAGTTGTCATCTTGTCTGATTATTAATTTAAAAACAGAATTTTATTTTTCCCGCAACGAGTGTAGAAAAGATTTTGCAAAAAACTATAAAGGCGAAGGCAGTTGGCAACCCTATTGCAAGAAGTATTAGAAAGATGTAGTGGCTGGCAATCCTATTGCAAAACGTATTGGCAGAGCTCAATCTTGCGGCGAAAAATTGATGCAACGGCGAAATTACTCCATTGATGAAACGACGAAATAAATCCAACGACGAAAGTTGTGTAAGATGAGTTAAAAATTCAAAAATCGACGAAGTGAATGTTTAATTAGAAATAAATTGCTTTCAAATGTGATTGTGAATAGTGGTACTCAATTTGATTTGTAGTGCATGTGTTAAAAGAATTCAAAATACCATGGATTCAAACTGCCAACAAAAAATTACTTTCCAAGCGAAAGCTTCCTTTCATTGCATATGATCAATGCAGCACCCACTCCGGCGACGACGACGACGACAAAAAAAAAACTCTAACAGCTTCGTATGTTCGAGCCAAATGTAGGTCTATGCAATGATATACATATGAAATTTTAAGTGGACGGCGAATTCTAACAATAACAGCAGCGACAGCAACCATGAATTGATTCCACGATAAGAGTTGACTTCAGCGTCAGTGATTTAAAAGCGAGAGTACGACGATGACAAAGTGCAACAGAAATAATGTGTGTGTGTGGTTTTAGCTTACAGCCAAAGTGGAATAAGGCAAAAACGTTCACGCAGTGTAGCGACAAAAGAAAGCTTTGTGTATTGTAAAATGCGATTGACTTGTATAAGAGGCTTTTGTGGATTCTAAATTTGAATTTCGCATGATAGCTTCTACGGATAACTTTATACGACAATGGCCAAATCCCAATTGAATGCAGCAATTATGTATTTTTATTTTATTCTTATTTTTGAATATTATTATATGTACGATATGTAGATTTTGTCTTCTAATATTGAATATAATAGTTATTTGCATGCATATCACAATTCCGTCGAAGATGCGCTTTTGCTTCAATAACTTTTCTATTACCACGTTTATATGCAGAATCGAGGGATCGAGTTGGGATCGAGTTGAGATTTCGATCTGAGTATTTCTACACACCGAGTCGAAAGATTGAAAAATTCAAGCGTGGTTGAACTGACAGATAAGTATAGCACACATTCAGCTTTTAATTGTGTTAGTGTTCTGTTGTGTTGGATTCGTTATCTGAAATCACACACACACAGAGACAACATGTCACTTCAACCCCTCAACCCAGGTATACATGCATTTTTCTAACTCGATCCAGCTCTGTTAACTGAGCGAGTTGAGTCAATCCTATTTCAACCCGATCTGCGTTTATATGAATTTCAACCCGGGTTGAAGCTGGATTCAAGTATGCATATAAACGTAGTATATGCATGTATTATATTTTATTTTATTTTTTTTTATATTCAATTGCTTGTACGTGAATTTATTGTGGCTAATGGTATGCGCAGCTTCGACTGAAAGGCGATTTTTGACGTACCTGGTTGGGAGATGTATGTATATACTTAACTTCCCTATTTCCCTTTACACCTTTTCCGCAACGAATTTCCTTTGTCTAGGTGACAACCTGTAGTTTTGTCCTGCTGTATGCTTAATGATATTGCACTCTGCACTTACAACACGCGAAAAACCGAACCAAAGGTTGTCGTTGATTTTCGTTATTGTGGACGAAACTGAGCGACGAAGAACTTCTTCTTGAGCGAAAACGACGGCGACGAGAAATAAAAAGATGAGGTTTCGACCACTGATGGTTTTGACAAAAAAGAGGGTAAAGCTTTACTTCATATTTGCTTTTATACAATTTAAATTGTCGGTTTTATTCCAAGAGAGTGGAACATAAAAGTCACAATTACCGCAAGTGATTCTATAAAGTTTGCTCTTATACAATAAATTATGGCGATTGGTCGAAACTAGGCGCCAGATTCAAATTCCCATAAAATAGACAATTTGGGAAGCTATTCTGTCCCAACACCTGCAATGACGTTGAGAATATAATAATATCATCTAGATAAACTAGGCAACGTTTTCCTACTAAGTCCTTAAGAATGTTATCCATGACACGTTGGAATTTTTTAGACCAATTAGCATTCTTAGGTACTCATAATGGCCTCCGTCTACGGAGAAAGCCGTTTTAGTAGCATCCCTCGGATCCATTTCGATCTGATGGAATCCACTAGCTAAATCCAAAGGCGAAAAGTATTGGCATTTACCCAAATTATCTAAAATTTCATTAATATTTGGTATAGGGTACCTATCAGAAACTGTTTTCTCGTTTAGTTTCCTGAAATCAATCACAAGCCTCCATTTTTGCTTTCCGTTGGAGTCTTTCTTTTTCGGTACGATCCAGACGGGTGAGCTCCAAATGGAGTAACTGTGTCTGATTATACCTTGTTTGAGCATTGAGGCGATTTGTTTTCGAATTTCTTCCTTACGACAGTACGGATAGCGGTATGTTTTCGTATATATGGGCAAGTCATCTGTGGTATGGATTTTGTGCTTTATTTTATTGGTAAAACTGAGGTTTTGTCCCTGTCTAAAAAAATGTCTTCGAATTCTTTACAAAGTTTTATAAGACCTTTCTTTTCTTCTAAGTTTAAGTGCGAAATACGAAGGAGTTCCGTTATATCAGAATGTGTTTGAAGCTCGTCAGGGTTAAAATTGTAATTATTTACTTCGATGAATTTGGAAGAAAGATAAGGTTCGACTCTTAGAGGTTGTTCAATAAGGCGGGTTCTATCATTGGGAGAATTATTACAGATTTCGACTGGACAATACCAATCTTTGGCTGTGTAAATTCCTTCTGATATTGTAAGGTTGGGTTCGACAAGGGTATTTTTGATGAAAATATCGCCGTTAGGTACATTCATCGGTACTTTAACAATTATTTTCGTATTAGAGGGAATTACGTGTTTTCCAGAACTGAAATTTGGCTTGAATAGAAGTGGTATCGTGATATTCTTTGTTATCAAAGTTTTATTTTCTAAATCAATTTTCGCCCGGAGTTGAGAGAGTATGTCCAGATCTAGTAGGCCATCGAAATATCCGTGGAATTTGAATAAGAAGAAACTAAATTGTCCGGGTTCGTAAAATTCGTTCAATGCGGATACTGAAACTTTTTCCTTAAGTTGTTAAGAATTGTGGATATTTTAATAGGTTAGCATTTTTCCGGTTTTAGGTGGTGAGTAAATTCAGGGTTGATGAATGAAGCTGATGCTCCAGTATCAATCAGAAATTTTAGGGGCGGCCAAAAGGGGATGAAATGGGTATATAAGGTAAGATGGAGCCATGCTTGTTGACATCTATGTATCCAACTGCTTTGTGGGGGCAACAAACCGAAAATTTGTGTCATCTATCATAGCTTGAAGTGCTAATTGGTCTATTTCATCTAAATCTTGGTTATCCGAGTTGCTGTAATAAGGGTCCAAATTCAGTACGTGATTAGGTGGTTTGTGGTTTGAGGTTTCCTGCGCGTCGACATTATGTACTTCTTCGATCTTGGGTTGGGTGTAAATCTTGGGTTTGAGAAATTTTGTGGATGGTTGCGGGTTAATTGATGATTTGAAGGTTGGTAAAAGAAGAAATGTGGTTTACACGTTTGATTGCCGAAAGGTTTGGCATTATGTTGCGAACTGTTAGGGAACCGCTGGTAAGACGATTTTTTTGTATTGATTTTGAGAACGATAGTCGTATTTCATGTAAAACATGTTCTGTTCTTGGATGCAGAATGCTAAAGCTATTGCTAATGTAGTAGGTTTCATTGCTCTTATGCTGGAACCAAGGGGTTCCTTAAGACCAGATAAGAAGGTGTTAAGACACATTTCTGCGAACATATCTTTTTTTGCTTTAATTACGTTTTGGTCGATTTCGTGAATTAAAACGTTGTTGTTCATGGTAGCTTGAATCTCAACAACTTCGCTGTGAAATTCTTCCACGGTTCTTGAGCTTTGTTTCAGTAGGTGCAAGCCCCGGATTAGGGATGTCTCGTTCCGCTTATCGGAATAGTGTAAAATTAAGTTGTTTTTAATGTCTTCCCATGATAATGAAGTTCCATATAAATTCAAAACTTCATTAGCCTGTCCTTCTATTTTATTTCTAATTGCTCTTAGTATGATCTGACAATAAGGTGTGCCGTCCATACTTCCCATGTGCATTAGTATTTCTTCTACATTATCTATAAAGTCGTACAAAAGACGGGGATTTCCGTCGAAACGCGGTAAATCCTTTATTGCGTCATAGATACGAAGCGTATCAAAAATGGTTCGAGTATTGGCCATATTGGCAATGTTGGCCACGTTAGCAATGTTGGCAATGTTGGCAACGTTGGGAACATTGGAATTTATTGGTGGAGCCATGTTTTCAAATTCACAAGCGATATGAGCGGAAATCGGGGCTGGAGGAAGAATTCTTGTTTCTTCCCCTTGAACTGTTTCCGGAATTGAGCTAAGGATTGTAAATAATCTCGCAAACTTAGGGTAAGGAGAGGTTGTTCTTTTATCGGATGGCATAAACAGTATGCCATCCTATAAAAATCCCTGAGATAAAGAGAGTTATTCCTTTCACTTAATTGAATTCAGATGATTGTTCAAATTATGTTTCAATGAAGATTAAGTATAGGTATTACAAGATTTCGCTTAACTATTAATTTAAATTGATACACTTTTTGTCTTTCTTTTTTTTGGACTTAGATCACTATATTTAAAAAAATTTTATTTTTTTTTATCTACATATATGCTGATTTATCGATATATTTTTATAGATTGCACTGTATTATTATAATATTTCAAAATTTATATATATATATATTGTAACATAATGTAGCATAATGCAACAAATTCCGAAGTGTCTTTTCATTCTGGCATAATTTTGTTCCGAAGCGTCTTTTCATTCGAGGTTCGTGTCTGCAATTAGTCTCCACAGTTCGTGTCCACGATAAGAGACGGATAATATCACGGATAAGAGAGAACAAGAGATTATTGGCTGCAGCTGTCATCCTGGAATTATTACATCAGAATTTTCTTGTTCCAGTGGTCGAAGAATTTGCTAGAAGTTTCTGGCTATTAGAAATGCGGCTATTTAAGGACAGATGGCGATCGAGACAGAGCAGTTGGTTTTGAACCGCACGAGGAGATTGGAAAAGTGATAATGGGCGAAGAAGTAATTAGTTTGGATTTGTGAATTAAGTAATTGAAAGGAGATAAAGTGATATGAGAAGAAAGAGACCTTGTAAGGAAGAAGTTTGCGAAAAATAGTATAGTGTGAACTTGAATTGTTTTATAGACTAAAAAATAAAGAAATAATTTCACAGAATATCGTTTTATCTACTCGAGCCGTAGCTCGCATATTACACTGGTGTCAGAAGTGGGATAAAACTTATTCTGTGAATAACTATTTCCGTGGTTTGAAATTGCACAAGAAAAAAAAAAAAAAAAAAAAAAAAAACATTTCTGTGTTGAGTTAATTAGTTGCCCAAAATGGGTCGCAAATTGGGAAAACTAGCTATAATTCAACTAAAGGCAGAACTCAGTAAGCGGAATCTCGACACAACTGGGGGAAAAGATACACTACTGATTCGTCTGGAAGACGCAGTAAAGCAGGAAGGGGAAAATCCGCATGACTTAGAGTTTGACGTGGAAGAGGAACCAGCAAGTACAGTAGCCGACCCGGGTATAACAAGTCTGCTCCTGCAACTTAAGTCAGTCATGGACGAACAAAAGAAAGCAATAGAAGACCAAAAGAAGTCTCTGGAACTTAAGCTCGATGACCAAAAGAAAGCAATAGACGACAAAGGAACTCTCTAGAACTTAAGCTTGAGGAACAAAAGAATTCTCTAGAACTTAAGCTGGACGAACAAAAGAAAGCAATGGACGAACAAAAGAATTCTCTAGATGCTCTGGAAAGAAAACTTGATGAGCAAAACAAGAACTTGGAATCCAAATTCGAAGTGATCGAAGAGAAAATCGAGAAGGTCGAGACGCAACTCGAAAAAGTCGAAACTAGATTCGATGAAAATTTTGAGAAACATGAAACTCAGTTCTGGAACAATAGAGACTCAATTTGAAAAAGTGGATACGCAATTCGAGATAGTAGGAAAACAAGTCAAAAATCTCGCTAAGGAGCTCAGCAACGTGAAGAGACAGAAAGCACGGGAATATTCCACTGACGGTCTGAGAAGAAAGGAGATGCAGCCTCCTATCTTCGATGGTCAAACATCATGGCCAATTTATAAGAGGCAATTCGAAGCGGACGCAATGACCAATAGCTGGGACGATGAAGAGAAGTCTATTGCACTCACGCTTGCACTGAGAGGTCCAGCTGCGGAGCTCCTGCAGACCATCCCGGAAGATAAACAGTAGAACTACGACTCTCTGGTTCAGGCTATCGAGATGCGGTTTGGGGATGAACACATGCAGCAGGTGTACAGGGTTCAGCTGCGTAGCCGAGTCCAGAAAAGGGGGGAAACGCTCCAACAGTTGCAAGCGGATATAGAGCGACTAGCCCATCTTTCATACTCTAAAGCCGGTGAGGAGCTTATCAACGAAATGGAGGTGGAAGCTTTTATTCAGGCCATAGAGGACAGACAACTGCAAATGGCTGTAAGGATGGCTGAAAAGCGAACATTCCCCGAGGCATTGGCATTCGCTTTGTCAATGAAGGCTGCGAACCAAGCATACCAAGGAATACACCGTGTCAGGGAAATGTCCGTCGTGGAATGCTCATGCCAGAGAACAGCCGTCATGGATGAAGACAAAGCTCGCGGAAGTCAAATCCGTTGCTGGAATTGCAACCAAACCAGACACCTACAACGGCAGTGCAGAAGTGCACCTAGACGAGGAAATTGTCCACATTGCGGAAGTAGGAGAAACAGAGAGGAAGCATTCTGTCGGTCAGACTTCCCAAAACCAGCAGTCGGGAAATGCGTAAGGACCAACTTCGCGGGGTAGAAGTTGGTTACTGGAATCGAGGCCCACAGGACCACCAATCAAGTTTCGCAAACCAAACGGGGTAACAAGAGCCTGACAGTGGAGGCACTAATCAACAAGAAGAAGTGCGTAGCCACCATCGACGCGGGTGCTACCGAATACATTGTAAGAAGAGATATCGTCAGAAGCTCATGGCTGCACAACACCAACAGCTACTGCCTGAAGACTGCAACAGGGGAAATGGCGAAGGTGTTTGGAGAAGTTCGTCTTACGATTACTCTGGCGGGACTGACGTTCTCCCATGCATTTCTGGTGGCAGATATATGCGACGAGTGCATTATCGGAATAGACTTCATGAAATCAAATGAAGTAATTTTGGACATCAGGATGCAAGTACTGAGGTATCGAAATGTGGAGATTCCGATGGTGTACGGAAACGAGAATGCCATAACTCTCAGGACGTTTTGCCGCCGTCTTCGAGACAATCATTTGGACGAAGCTGGAAGGTGATCTTGGGTGCCACGGATTCTACATAGTAGAACCAGACCCAGAGAAGAATTCTCAAGACTACATCGTGGGAAAGACGCTAGTCGAACCAAAGAACACCATGGTTCCAGTGAGAGTTTTGAACGCGAGACCACACACTGTCAAACTAAGGCGAGGGGAGGTGACTGGAAAATGCACGCCGATTACCGCCGTCGTAACAATATCTGAACGTGATGCTCCAAAACCTCTCCCATCACCTTGGACAGCGGAAACGAAAAAGACGATTCTCCAGACCAGTGAGCTGAATCAGGAGCAGCGAACTATGGCAGAGAATCTTATCAATGAGTACGCTGATGTATTTGCCTCACAGGACGGAGAATACGGCCGAACACACCTGGTACAACATCGAATAGACACTGGTGATACTAGACCAATTCGTCAGCCTGCTAGGCGCCTTCCATTGGCAAAGCAGACAGAAGTTGCAGAGATGGTGTCGGCAATGGAGAAAGAAGGTCTGATTGAAAGTTCCAAAAGTCCGTGGGCATCACCGGTTGTACTGGTTAAGAAGAAAGATGGCAGCACGCGGTTCTGCGTGGACTATCGACAGCTCAATTACGTCACCAAGAAAGACAGCTATCCTCTGCCACGGATTGACGACACGCTGGACACACTATCAGGAGCCCAATGGTTTTCCACTCTCGACTTGAAGAGTGGCTACTGGCAGGTACAGATCCATCCAGAAGACCGGGAGAAAACCGCCTTCACTCCAGGAAATGGGCTATGGCAATTCACGGTAATGCCATTCGGGCTGTGCAATGCTCCGGCGACTTTCGAGCGATTGATGGAATGTGTCCTGCAAGAGTTAACATAGAAAACCTGTTTGGTATACTTGGATGATGTCATCGTCGTAGGAAAAACGTTTGCGCAACACCGAGACAATCTAAGGGATGTGTTTCAAAGGCTTCGAAGTGCTCACCTGAAGCTCAACCCCAAGAAGTGCGCCCTGTTTAGAGCGGAAGTCAATTACTTGGGGCACATAATTTCAGCGAAAGGAGTGAGAACCGATCCAGAGAAGGTCGAAGCGGTGAAAAACTGGCCAGTCCCCAAAGATAAACACCAACTAAGGAGCTTCCTGAGCCTAGCCACTTACTACAGACGGTTCGTGAAGGATTTTGAAGGGATCGCAAAGAGCCTGCACCAGTTGCCGGAAAAGGGAAAACAATTCAACTGGTCAATTGAATGCGAGAAGGGCTTCAAGGCACTTAAACAACGGCTATGCGATGCCCCGATACTAGCTTACCCCACTCCCGGGGAAACGTTCATTGTAGATACAGATGCTAGTAATGTCGGGGTAGGAGCTGTACTCTTCCAGGTGCATGATGGCCAAGAGAAGGTGGTTGCGTACTTCAGCAAGGTGCTCTCTAAGCCAGAAAGGAACTGCTGCGTGACAAGGCGGGAACTTCTAGCTTTGATCTTGGCTACGAGGCATTTTCACAAATACCACTATGGGAGGAAGTTCGTTCTTCGCACAGACAATGCAGCCTTAAAATGGCTATTACAGTTCAAGAGACCTGAGGGTCAGGTGGCAAGATGGATCGAAAGGCTGCAAATCTACGACTATGAAATACAGCACCGTAAAGGAAAACTCCACTCTAATGCGGATGCACTGTCCCGGAGACAATGCAGAATGGATTGTAAACATTGTGCGCGTCAGGAAGAACGGGAGCTGGTTTTCATCCAAAGACTGAGAGCCGAACCTATCGCCGGCTGGAGCATAGATGAGATCCGGAACGCTCAGAAGGAAGATCCGGATATCGAGCCGATTCTGGCCTGGAAGGAGAACATGGAGAAACCGGATCATCAGAAGCCCGACCTTAAAGGCATATTTTGCGCAGTGGGACCCCCTCCATGTCCAAGAAGGTGTTCTGAGAAGAAAATGGGAATCCTCAGACGGAAAGTCGTTTGTAATGCAGCTTGTCGTGCCGCGGACGAGGGTCAAGGAGGTGTTACAGGAAATGCATGGCGGGGTGTCCGGAGGCCACTTGGTTAAAAGCGAAGGAAGATGTCGAAGACTGGTGCAGAAAATGCAACGTGTGTGCAGCTAGCAAGGTTCCGAGAATCAAAACTCGAGGTAAGATGCACCAATACAATGTGGGAGCACCTTTCGAGCTAACCAGGAAGCCAGAACCGCGGCGGAGCAGATCGTCTACAATTGGGTGAGCAGATTCGGTGTGCCCTTGGAATTGCATTCTGACCAAGGGCGGAACTTCGAGTCAAGAATCTTCCAAGAGATGTGTCAACTACTCGGAATCAAAAAGACACGGACAAACCCGCTTCATCCACAGTCGTACGGTATGGTGGAGCGTTTCAATAGGACTTTGGACGAACATCTCTCGAAGGTCGTAGGTGACTACCAACGGGATTGGGACCGGCAGATTCCCTTGTTTTTGATGGCCTATAGAAGTGCCGTGCATAGCACTACTCGACATACGCCGTTCGAAATCTTGTTTGGTGGAATAGCTCGGTTACCCAGCGAGGTGAAATTTGGATCTCCTACCAATGAGCCCAGAAATGAAGAAGAGTACGTGGCGGACCTTAGGGAAAGGCTTAGGGACATACACCAAAGGACCAGAAGCCAGATTAAGATAACGAGCGACCGCATGAAGACCAGGTATGATGCCAAGGCAACAACGTCAGGATTCCAGGAGGGAGATCTAGTGTGGCTGTATAATCCCCATCGCCAAAAGCAGAAATCACCTAAGTTGCAGCAGAACTGTGAGGGTCCCTACAGAATAATAACCCGCATCAACGATGTTGTCTACCGCATCCAGCGAGGACCAAGGGCCAAAATGAAAGTGGTTCATGTGGACCGACTGAGTCGATACAATGGCCGAAGTGAGGACGCACGTTCGGGACGAACAAGTCTAAGAGGGGGGCAGTGTAATATAATGTAGCATAATGCAACAAATTCCGAAGTGGCTTTTCATTCTGGCATAATTTTGTTCCGAAGTGTCTTTTCATTCGAGGTTCATGTCTGCAATTAGTCACCACAGTTCGTGTCCACGTTAAGAGACGGATAATATCACGGATAAAAGAGAACAAGAGATTATTGGCTGGAGCTGTCATGAAGAATTTGCTAGAAGTTTCTGGCTATTAGAAATGCGGCTATTTAAGGACAGATGGCGATCGAGACAGAGCAGTTGGTTTTGAACCGCACGAGGAGATTGGAAAAGTGATAATGGGCGAAGTTGTAATTTTGTGATAAATTGAAAGTTGAGAGTTAACAAGAAGAAGTAATTAGTTTGGATTTGTGAATTAAGTAATTGAAAGGAGATAAAGTGATTTGAGAAGAAAGAGACCTTGTAAGGAAGGAGTTTGCGAAGAATAGTATAGTGTGAACTTGAATTGTTCTATAGACTAAAAAATAAAGAAATAATTTCACAGAATATCGTTTTATCTACTCGAGCAGTAGCTCGCATATTACAATATATACATATGTATATTTCTACTTTTTTTTTTTTTTTTGTGAATAATAATGTTTCGATCAAAATTTTTCTTTATTTCTAATTATTTCAAAAATATATATCTTTTATTTTTGTTACTCTACGATAAATTAACTTCAAAGTACCTACCAGAGTATAAGGAGAATTGCTTTCGTTGTGAAGAGATCTCCGGTACGATGATGATAGTTGATGATTTCCAGTGAATCCGATGGTTATCTAGCTGTAGAGCCTGGTTGAGTTTCTCGGTGTGTTGATTGATGGCTGGCTGAGTGATTCCAGTAATCCGCTGGGTTTTTTCTTCTTTAGGAGGTTCTCGGTCACAAAGAATGGAAATTCACTATTATTTCGCAAAATGCACGTCATAGTACGGGAAACCGCCGCGATTATACTTCGAATTTACGAGTTAACATTAACCGAACTACCCGAATGCGCCAATTATAACACTCAGAGCCGCTTTAGCTTAAAAAAATAAACTTTATTTCAAAATAACTCACTAAGAACTAATTTAATCTATCTGACAAACTTTCATTGAAACATGAAATCTATTGGCGAAGGTGATCGGTTGGCCGGAAATTTGGCAGACCTGATAATGCAATTTCGATCTCACCTTCGCAATCTACAATTATCAATCTGTGCACTATGCACTTTAGCGTTTGGCGTGTGTGAACTGCTATTGACGGTGGCAATGACCGGATGTCGGGTGGCTGTCTGTTGAATCGATAGGCTGATGTTGCTTTTCCTGTAACGGTTGAATATACTGCTGTAGCGGTTGGGTATGTAACTCGCGCGCACACAAACGGGAAAAGAAAAATAGTAACAGGTCGTTAAACCATCAGCGAACAGTTGTGCCGCGCAAGAGTAACAGTGTTTGTATGCCCCAACGAGTACGAGTGTGAGTCGTGTCCAGACAAAGAAGAACAGGAGCGGAGCGGTATCCAAATCCAAGCCGAAGGCCGAAAAGAAGAAGCAGAGAAGATAGAGAAAATATAAATTGTTTGGAAAGTTATTTTTTTTTTATTACTCCTATTTGGCTCTAAATTCTATTAATTTTATTTTTGATATATTAAATAAAACTGTTAACTCTAAATTAAAATTTCGAAATTATATTGAAATAAAATGAATTTAGAAGAGGTATTAGCTCTGACTGCGGACGGACTTAGGGCAAAACTGACACAAATTAACTTACCGACAGTAGGGCTTAAGGCAGCACTTCAGGAGAGCCTCATGGAATACTTCGGCTTATCCCGCGCAATAGCCGATGAAGATGAAGAATTATTCGAGGTCAATTGGAACGAGTTGCAGAAATAGCAGTTTAAAGAGGCCGCCAAGCTATTCCTTCGGAGTCAACCAGGGATAAAGAGGTGGAACGATTTGAAGAAAGCGTTGGTCGAGGATTTTGGGACCCAGCTGTCATCGGCAGAAGTTCACCGTCTGTTGAGAGCCCGTCGCAAGAAACCAGATGAGTCGTTAAGGGAATATCTCTATTGCCTGGTGGAGTTGGGGGAAATTATCGCACTAGACGACGAGAGTGTGATCGAGTATTTTGTGGAAGGTATAACGGATGCTAGGCAGAACAAGATGGTGCTATACCAGGCCAAATCCATTGAAGAGTTAAAGGGCCAATTGAAGGTGTATGAGAAGGTCCGAGGTTCCAACACACAGTCGTCATACTCGGGAGAGTCCAACGTCCTTCATCATCGTTACAGATAACAAACCAGGAGAAATGGACAGGAAGTGCTCCAAGTGTGGCCAGACAATGCACATCGCAAGGGATTGCCATATCAGAAGTTGGAAATGTTCTAAGTGTGGGCAGTAAGGGAACCGACAATTCGAATGCAAAGCCGAAACGCAATCACCACAGCGGCGTAGGGTAGAAAAGGGTCACACCTTGTCAGCGCTGTTGGACACTGGTAGTGACGTAAGTCTCCTTAGGTACGACAATTTGATGGTGATGGATTACAAGGAGCTGAAACCGATGAAGAGGAACCTGGTAGGGATTGGCCAGAGTAGGGTGGTGACTATGGGTAGCTTTGAGACAGAAATCGAAGTAGACGGAATTAAATTAAAAATGAATTGGCACGTGGTAGAAGAAGCAGACATGCAGTATGCAGCCGTGATAGGAAATGATGTCCTCGAAGAAGTTGACTTAAATATTTCTGGGGAAAGTGCTCATTTTAGGAAGAGGCAGAGCTGCAATAATTCAAGCAATGATGAAGGTGGTGAAGAAAGTAGGACCAAGTCGAAGAAGGAGGTAATCACCTCGTAGGTCCAAGAGCGGTCAAAGAAGGAGGTAATCACCTCGTAGGACCAAGAGTGGTCGAAGGAAGTACAGTTGGTAGTACTATGAGTATGGTTAGTGGAGCCACCAGAGGCAGTGTCAGACGTATGGTCAGCAGCAATGAAGATGTAGAATTGGAAAGAGAGAGCCTGTACACAGAGAGCACATACGGAGCGAAATACGGCCAGAGACCTTCGAGTTAGCCAGAGAATTCCAGAGAATATGCCTATCAGTGGCAGAAGAAACTTGGAGGAGCGAGCAGAGCATGGATTTACACCATTTACCGGAGAATAGAAGGAATTAGGTGCTGGAAATGATCGAAGGGTACACCCCGAGGAGAAGTCAAGAATCACCCGTGAAGATGAAGCTGCTGCTGAAGGACGAGATCACAGTTTTTCAGAGACCAGGGCGAATGTCGTATGCGGATCAAGGCGTAGTACGTGAGCAAATTAACAGATGGTTAGCGGAAAGAATAATTCAGCCAAGTATGTCCGAGTACGCGGCGCCAATCGTGTTAGTAGCCAAGAAGGACGGCAGCAAGAGGCTATGCTGTGATTATAGGAAGCTGAATGAGAAGGTCATAAGAGACAACTTCCCAATGGTACTCATAGATGAAGTCCTCGAGCGGTTACAGGGAGCAACAGTGTTCACGACACTAAATTTGGAGAATGGTCTCTTCAATGTCCCTATGGACCCAAGCTCGCAGAAGTACATATCGTTTGTTACGCAGGAAGGGCAGTATAAATTTCTATACATTCCCTTCGGCATCTCTAATTCCGCAGTAGTCTTCAGCAGGTATATATTCGCAGTATTTCGGACACTAATCCAATCAGGCGTTGTAATTGCGTATATGGAAGACCCAGCAGAAAACGAAGAAGAAGGTATCGAGCGATTGAGAATGATACTCGAAGTGGCGACAAAGTATGGATTGCGAATGAAATGGCAGAAATGTCAATTCCTGAAGAAAAGAATAGAGTTTCTCGGGTACTTCGTGAAGGATAATGCAATCCGCCATTCGGAAGAGAAAACGAGAGCAGTGAGTGAGTTTCCGGTCAACCGATAAGAAAGCGCTACAACGTTTCTTGGGGTTGACGTCGTACTTTAGGAGGTTTATGGAAGGGTTTGCCATTATCGCCAAGCCCCTGTTGGATTTACTACGTAAGGATGCCAGATTCGAGTGAGAAGTTGAACAGATGACATCGTTCCAACAACTTAAGGCAGCATTAGTCGAAGCGCCCGTTCGCAGACTGTTTGACCCCAAGGCAAATACCGAATTCATGCAGACGCGAGTAAGTTCAGCTACGGTGCAGTTCTGCTGCAGAAAGATATGAAGGACCAGTTATTCCATCCGATCCAGTAAATGAGCGGTAAGACGACGCCAGTGGAAGAAAAATATCACTCATACGAGCTGGAGGTGTTAGAGATTATCGAGGCTCTGAAGAAATGGAGGACATATGTGATGGGAATGCAATTCAAGATTATTACGGACTACAACGCATTCACTATGACCATGCGGAAGACTGACATTCCACTAAGGGTATCAAGATGGGCGATGTTCTTTTAGGAGTTCGACTATGTGATAGAACATCGTCCCAAGTCCAGAATGAAGCACGAAGACGCGCTGAGTAGGGTGTCCTGTTCGATGGTAAGTGACTCTTTGAATCATCGTTTGTGGGAGACACAACTAAAAGACGACTGGATCAGGAACGTTGTAAGGAGTTGTGTGCAATGTATAATAGCAGAATCGAAAACCGGTAAGGAAGGCTACTTTAGTCCCATCAGCAAGGACGACAAGCTATTAGGAACCTACCATATCGACCACGTTGGCCCGATGGACCAAACGAAAAAACAGTGTAACCACATACTGGTCGTGGTAGATGCGTTTTCGAAGTTCGTGTGGCTCTATCCCACGAAAAGCACAGGGTCTGGCGAAGTCGTGGAAAGCCTGAGGAACCGGCAGCAACCTTTGGTAATCCTCGTCGAATAATATCTGACCGAGGAACGGCTTTTACATCGAAAGAATTTGGAAAGTATTGCATGGAGGAAGGTATTCAACACTTACAAATAGCAACGGGAGTTCCAAAGGGGCAATGGCAAGTTGGGCGGATCCATCGAATAAACTTGCCGATGTTGGCGAAAGCCTGTATTGGGAACACACAGAATTGGTATCGGCATGTAGATCGGATACAACAGGTTTTGATCAGTACTCCATCAAGGGTAATCAAACTCAGTCCGTTCCGGATACTGACCGGTATAGAGATGCGGGTCTGATGTGGGTCATCAGCTGTCAGTGCTGAATTGATCTTTTTGAAAAATTTGTCCCGTTAGGATTAGCAATCCGGAGGAACGTAAGGGCCAGATATTTAAGTAACGTTACTATCTTAAAAGCAAGGGATATACAGGATATTGCCTTGAGAGCTTACTTGGAGCACCACAGCGAAGATCATTGTGGTACATTCTGCCTTTATCGTAATCAGGTTTCTAAAGAAATTAAGTTGGACAAAAAGAAGCCTCTCTGCAACTGTTTTTTTCGGTATACATTCAACCAAACAGCTATGATCTAAATTGAGTGATATCGGAGTTCAAAAATATCCACAAAATTTGAACTTAAATAATTCGGATGCCAATGATTTTAACTCTTTTTGTTTGCTTTCTGCTTTACTCACAGTATACAATTTGAACCAATTTTAAATACAAGGAATCACAGGATTCTACTTTCTGAAATATTACTGGGAGTTCCTTTCAAGTGATTTCTACTATAAGGTCTAATGTTCCTTCATATTATGTATATTGGATCCTTGCGCACAAAGGTCATATAGGTTACGAAATGGTCGCCTCACTGACGAAGATCGGTTCATCAACCCCATTCACTGGTCCCGAACTATTTTGTGGAGTAAGCAAGGACTTTTTCAAAACCATACGAGGGATTAGACTCTGTTTAAATCCAATGTAGTCTGAACAGACAACATTTTTTTTTTTTGTTTTATCTTAGCAAAAAACACCTTAGGATTGGGAAACCTGTCTTTAGATTTGCACAAAGTGCTCCGACCACATTCGAACTTGTCTCATCGACCTTATTCGCTGCGTTACAACCTGCAAAGCATATGAATTTCCTGATAGCCTCTGGAGTAAACAATTTACTTTAAAACTCTACTGGTTGGCACAATAAGACCTCAATAATAATAATAATAATAGTTCACACAAAGCTGCTTTCTACTTTCTTTGAAATCTATTAGAACTTCTAATTTTTTCACGATTTCAGCGCATAGTCTACAAAGCTTTTTCAAAATACCCACTATTTTGAACACGCATGTCAATAAAACAATTCCCAATAAATCGACTGGGGTACATACATATCTCTCCACAAAAATATTCAACATGGAGAAAAACTTAACGAAGAAAATAGACTTAAAGCTTTGGAAGCCAAGTTCATCGAATGAAACCAGCAGTGCTTAAAATGTAAGAACAGTGACAAATGAAGGCTATTGGTATTGTGACACGTTTTGTTTTCATATGACGCGTATTAAAAACGGTTAAAATACATTTTTAATACAAATCCAACCAAAAATTCGTAAACAACAAACATGTATTATAAAAAGAAAAAATGTTTATTTAGATTCGAATTTTCGATCATCGGTTTTTCGTGCTAAAATAAGTTCTGTGTAAGAAAAATTAGAGTGCGGTCTTCACTAATATTTTAAGTTTCTATTGAAGGAAATTGACAAATTTCTTAGCTTTATCGTTAAATAATATTTGTCAAAATTTAATAAAAGCGTCTTGTTGTAGCTCTAATTATTTTACGTGTATTGAAATAACAGTGATACAAAATAAATGGAGAAAATATAAGTATTAAGTGTGCGTAAAATGTTTGAGTGCGAGGAGTTAAATGCATCCACCGATTAATCAAAATGTGTAACAATTTTATTGTTGAAAAAATATTTGCTGAAACGTTAAATTTTTTATTAATATCATCGATGGGATATCCTTACAGCGGATGTCAAACAAATGCCATGAATACAGCAAAAGATATTTCAACCGCATCATCATGTTGTCCTTATACAACAATACCCTCTATTAACCATTTAAGTGACACAAATAATTTGGATAAAAAACACGTAAATGGTAAACAAAAATATAATTATTGTATTTTAGGCAAGGAATAATAAATCCACCAGCAGTTCTTTGAAGTGATGGGACTATTCTATGATTAATAGATTAAATAAATTAAATAAAAAACCGATTACTTATTGTAATATTTAGTTTACCTTGGTTTAGTTTAACTAAGTTGCGTTAATTTTCGATTGGTACATAAAAACAAATAATTTCATTTCGTAATAATTTTTTCGCATTTTGTTTTAAAACTTGTGGCGAGCGTCAAAATAACTTTTACACTAAAATCTTCACAGAAGAGATCCAACGAAAGATGGATGGTAAAACTGACATTAAGGGCGCTCTTCATCTTCTTTGCCTTCGAATGTTTTTTCAAAAAAGCACATTTGAAATCTAGGCCATTGTTTGTGGGTCTTTTCAAGAAGCACAGAGGCAATATCCCTAAAGACAATTTTAAAATAATCGCGTCTGAAATATAAACATATTTCGCACCTTTATTAATTATTTTCTGTACTGGGTACGTTGAGCATGTCGAAGATCAGTTCGACTAAAACTTAGTGAGTTAGTGTTGTCAAAGTCAAGAACAAAATTTAATCATGTACCAAGAAGGTACATACATATGCCTAACAATCCCAAACTTTAGAAACAAAATCTTTGTTTTGATAAAGTTTCTGCCATTCGTAAAGACGGTTATACACCATGTAATATAATTGACAATATAATTGAATAACAATTCTGTGCCCAAAAGATTGACAAACACCTTGGTATACACAGTTCAATTATACTGCTCTGCATTTTTGACAGATAGCATTTTCATGATGAGTCAAAATAAAACAAAAAACCTAGTTAGAACAATAAAAAATATTTAAAAGAAGAACATAGTGTTTGAGTCAACCTATTTCAACTGCACATAGAGTTTGTTCAATATTTCACAAACTGTGTTCGTCTTTCTTCAATAGGTTCACTGCATCGCACTGCATTATATATATTGGGAACAGAAATTTGGTCTTTGTGTGATTTGGTCTATTAGTGATATTGCATGTGTATGGCCCCCTTAACGAAAATGTTTACATTAAATTCAAAATGTGGGAAATCTATACCATTTTCTGGAATTTTTTTTTTGTGCGTGTCTGAATATCTTCTTAGACACTATGAGACACCGTGTTCAGTAGTGGTTCAGATACTGACTAAAAACACCACTCCCTTCTTTTTGTTTACTACAACTAAGTTATGTTCCTTATCAAGTAGTTCAATCTTAAAACAAAAAATATAAATTATATAATATGAGGTAGGTAGATTTCCAGCAAAAACACCTGCTGATACCATACCAAAACATACATGCTGATACTTCTTATTGCACTAAATTAAAATGCTTCGTTCTTTGAAGTCGGCACTCAAGGTTTGTCACGTCCAAAGTTTGGAGTATGGAGTATGGCATGGTTGTAATGACTCTGAAGACAAATACTGAGCTTGCGAGCGAAGTTTGTTATTTTGCCTTCCACGATGACTATCCCGAAGTCTTTGTGGATATCATTGTTTCTATTATACCAGGGAGCATTCAGTTGCTCTTATAACATTATTCCTAAATGATTGTACAAAATTGATATTGCTTCATTTGGTAAAATCCCAGAGTTGTGTACCGTACGTCCACACAGGTTTAAGCACTTGCTTCTATAAAATCAGTTTGTTAAAGGGTTTGGAATATCTTTCAATTAGCCAGAATATCTTCTCTAAGTCGATTTTCGAGGTCGTCGCGCTTCTTTTTAACGTGCTGCTTCCACCTAAGTTTCGCGCCCAATGTCATTCCCAGTAATGTATGTATTTGCCTTCATTTGCATACGGTATTTGTGCCGAGTGAATGAAAACGGGTAGGTTGATTATTTTCTTGTATGTGAAGTTAACATGTGTCGCATTGGTCTCGCTAAGAACAATGCGTCAAAGTTTTGTCCAGTCGCAGATTTTATCCAAAGCTGGTTGGAGTTTTTCAGTTGCTGACTCGATTGAACTTTTCGTTGCTAAAATAGCCGTATCGTCCGAGCTACTACGGCGCCTTCAGTTTGGGGTATATTCCGAATGTACAGCAAAAATAAAACAGAAGGACACTTCCTTGCGGGACTGCAGCGGCGATTTCTTTGATCTCAGAATATTCAGTTCCGTGTTTAACACGAAATAATCTGTTTTCAAGGTAGGATTCTAAGATCTTAAATAGGTGTTCCGGAAGAAACCGTCTTAGCTTGTACTTCAAGCCATCGTGCCAAACATTGCCGAAGACTTGAGAGACGCTAAGAAAAGCGCTAAAGCAAATCTTTTTCTATCTACTGCTTTTTCAATTTCATCGGTTATTCTATAAACCTGGTCAATTGTGAAATGCTTGATTCTGGTCCCGATTTGGTGAACAGGTATAAGACGTCTTTCTTCAATGACCGGTTGGATGCATTTGAATAGGTGTCTTTCAAATACCTTTGATATTATTGGTAGGAGCTATATCGGTATGTACAATTTTGTGTCGTTTTTCCCGGTTTCGGAATCATTATCACTTCTGCTACTTTCTACGGAGCTGGAACGTATAAACTTATATTAAATCACAGCCATGAGCTTTATTATTTTTGAAGTTTTTTATCATCTGGCAAAGTTCGGTTAACAATACACTTTTTATTCTAAAGTAAAAAACTCATAAAATCGTCTATCAATGTTTGTCCATCAAATGACTTAAACGTTTCTTCTAGGTGTTCGTCAAAAAAATCCTCAATTTCTTTGTCACTCTTTGCCTATTCGTCATTGCTTTTTCTGATTGGTTGCTATTGCATTTGGGGTTTTTTGATAATTTTCATGGCATTCCAGGGCCAGTAATTTGTGTGTTTTTGGGCTGTTAAGCCTTCAAGATAAGCAGAGGTCTCGCTGTTTTTCCTAACTTGAATCGCTTTTCAAAGTTGATTACATTAGTAGTTTGAATATATTTTATGTTGGGGGCGAGGGTTTGTTGCCATATTTTGCCTGCTCTTCTCTTTTCATGACTAAGTTCTTTTATTTCCGGCGGATAATTAGCCTCGCTGCTTTTGGTTACTTTTCTCCATAAGGAAGTATTTTTCCATGCGGCATTCTGAACAGCGTAAGTAAATTTACCAAGTTCTACTTCTATCTTGAATGGTGTTTCTAGCGACGCATTTAAGATAATATTATTTTCTTCGCAATCATTTCTAAATCCGTTACAGTTTGTTTTATTGTTAGTTAATCTAGGCACACTTTCTACTTTCATTAGCCGTTCACTTATTGTCAAAATTACCAGTGAGTAAAATGAAAAGAGATCAAAGCTTTCCCCTACTCTCACAAAATAAGCAAACACTCCTTTTGTTACGAAGAAGTCTATTAGGTCAGGTGTTTTTGCTGCATCAGAGGGCCAATATATCTGTTCCCCTGTTGAATAGAAATCAACCCCAAATTGCATGCTAACTTCTGCCTTTTTTTTACTCTTCTCTTATTTTTACTTGAGATTCCTTTATAAGGTGGGTTTCAGAGATCAAGCATATGCCAATGTTGTCGTTCACCGTACATCTAGTTCGGTGATTTTTTGTCGGAGGCCGTTTGCGTGCCATGTTAACATTTTTAGTAACCGTTTCATATTCATGTGGGAGTTCTTCTATTGCGAGGTTTTAACTTAAGCTTGCTCAATTTGTCAAATATGACGTTGTTTATTTTGGTTTGCGAAAACTTTGAAGATTTGGTCTGCCGTAACACCGCTCTGTTTGTGTACTTGTGATGCGGCTTTTTTTTCCCGAGCGTTCGTGAATAAATCGTTCATAGACATTATGAGGATAGCAAGCGCGTGCTCATAGTGGTGTCAGATTCTTACTGACTAAAAAAAAACCACTCTGCGATTTAATTTGTTATATATTGCAACTAAGAAGGACCTTATCAAACAATTTTTCTATCATGAAAAAAACTCGTTTGGCAGGTTACTTTCCACTGAAAGATCTTACATGTTCCGCAATCTAGGCGCGGTTGATTCCTATCTCGCCAAGTCGAAAGGTTTCGTCCTTTGTAGTCGGCGCAATAAATTGCTTTCATCCAGAATTGCTTTCATCCAGAATTTGTAGGATTGTATTGTTGACATGTCCGATTAGTCGGTTTCTATCCTTTTTCGTGAAGCTTCTAATTTCAGCTTCGATTGTCGGAATTCCGAGATCCCTGTGGATATCATCGTTTCTAGTATACCAAGGTGCGTGGACGATTTCTCTTAGCACTTTATTTTAAAAAGTTTGTAAAATATCGGCGTTTGTTTTCTTGGTACAGCCCCAAAGTTGTATACCGTAAGTCCACACCGGCTTTAGCACTTGCTTGTATAAAATCAGTTTGTTCTCAGTACTGAGCTGGGAGTGTTTTCCGAGCAACCAGTTCATTTCTATATATTTGATTTCAAGTTCTTTACGTTTCATTTTCATGTGCGAATTCCATTTCAGTTTTGCGTCGAGTGTCATTCAAAGGTATTTAGCCTCGTTTGCAAAAGGTATTCGGGCCAAGTTTAGGAAAATTGGCAAGACATTAGTTTTCTTATAAGTGAAATTCACGTGAACAGATTTAGATTCGTTGAGGGCGATCCGCCAGTCCCTCGTCCATTCATTTAATTTATTCAGTGCGTTTTGCAGTTTTGCAGTCGTTTCTCCGATTGTTTTACCTACGGCTAGGATAGCAGTGTCATCGGCAAACGTAGCCAGGATAGTGCCATCTTCATTCGGTATATCTCGAGTATATAACAGATAGAGAAGTGGCCCAAGAACGCTTCCTTGTGGTACACCGGCCGAAATTTCTTTGAGCTCCGAGTATTCATTTCCATGTCTAACACGGAAGAGTCTATTCCCGAGGTATGATTCTAGAATATCGTTAGGCATACAGGGAGAACTTGCGGTAATTTACAATTCAAGCCATCATGCCACACCTTATCAAAGGCTTGCGAGACGTCAAGAAATACGCTTGAGCATATCTTTTCATATCTCTTCAAATGGTTTCTCGATTACGTCAGTAATTCTATGCACCTGGTCAATCGTCGAATGCTTACTTCTGAACCCAAACTGGTGGTCAGGGATAAGATTATTTCCTTCTATAACCGGTTGGAGACGCCTTAGTAATATCCTCTCGAAAATTTTGGATATAACTAGAAGTAGCGAAATTGGTCTATAAGATTTTACCTCATTTGGCGGCTTTCCTGGTTTTAAAACCATTATAACTTCCGCAACTTTCCATTGGTTAGGCACGTGTTTTAATCTGAGCCCAGCATTTACAATATGAAGAAGCTTAATCAATGCATTTCTAGGTAAAGCTTTGAGAATTTTTCCGGTGATCAAGTCATAACCAGGAGCTTTCTTAGGTTTTAGATTCCCGATCTCATGTTTGAGTTCCCTCAGCGTTGCACTTGTAAGTGCTAAATCATCAGATGTTAAATCCGGCTTATTGATATTGTCGTAAAACACTTGGCCATCGTACGGTTTAAAGGTGTCTTGCAGGTGGACCGCAAAAACGTCCGCTTTTTCTTTATCTTCCCTTGCCCATTCATTGTGATTTAATTTAATTGGCGGCGCGGGAACCTTGGGCCTTTTGGTGCCTTTTATAACTTTCCAAAGTGAATAACTGGAATCTTCTTTCCCTGTTAAACTTTCAAGATAAGAGCCTATCGCACGATTCTTAAAATCCTTTATAGTCTTCTTCAACGAATTGCACAGGTGATTCAAGTGAGCTTTATGTTGCGGAGCATGACTCTGTTGCCATTTCTTACGCGCTTTTCTTTTTTCCTTGACCAATTCTTTTATTTCCGTAGGATATCGTAGACCGTATTTGTCCGGAGATTTCCTTGGATTGGGAGTATTATTCCAAGAGGCGAGCTGTACGATCTCAACGAAGCGATCAACTTCAACCTCAAGTTCATAGGGTGTCGTAAGTGGAACGCTCAGTTCAACATTATATTCAATTTCGTTCCTAAAGCCTTCCCAGTTAGTTGTTCTACCGGATAATCTCGCTGACTCTAGGGTATAGACTAGTTTTTCGCTCAATGTCAAAACAACTGGGGAATGGTCAGACGACAGATCAAAGCTCTCTTCAACTTTAAAGTGGTTGGTAGAAATTCCTTTCACGACGAAAAAGTCGATCAGGTCAGGTATTTTCGAAGTATCCGTTGGATAGTGGTCGGTTTACCCGTCGAATGGAAATCACAACTGTACTCCATACCTGCCTCATAGAGCATTCTGCCTTTTTGCGAGCTGTGTCTTGAGCCCCAGAATGTATGTTTCGCATTAAAATCGCGGCCAATCATGAAATTAGGTTTCAGCAATTTAAACAAGTTAGTAAAATCACTTTTTTCAAGCGCGGAACGCGGTGGGCAGTAGATGGATGAGATATTTAAGAGTAAGCTGACCATTTTTTACTCGAATCGTGCACAGTTGCAAAGTTTCAAGCTCGATCTTTAGGTCTTCAGATTGTTCGATGCAGTCTTTAATAAACAATGATGATCCGCCTCTCGCTTTTCGCGAAGGGTGACAAGCGTGGTAATCATTATAGCCTTTTATTTTTAAATGCGATTCGTTTTTTACGTGGGTTTCAGAAATCAAGCAAATATCAATATCTTTTTCACGCAAGAATATTTCCAATTCGTCAAGTTTTTTTCAAAAGTCCGTTTGCATTCCAAGTGCATATTTTTAACATTCGTTTTTCATTCATATTCTACTTAGAGTACGCGTTTTCCCTGAATTAGTTTCGAGCCTAACCAGCCTATCGAGAATAATTTTATTCATTTTGCTTTGTTCTTCAAGTTTCTCTAGAATGACTGGAGAAACAGGGTCCTTCGAAATTTCAATATTTTTTGGTATTTCGGATGCCGCGGCGTGAACGTAAGTCTGCAGTCCTGCTGTTCGAAGGTCATTACCCGGTCGCTTTTCCAATGGTAACTTTTCTGTACCGTTTCTTTTAGGAACAGAGGTCAAGGGCTTTTCGTTCGTCATTCTTTCCCTCACCTTTCTGCGCTCTGAACCTGGTAGTTTAAATTTGCATTCTTTCTCCTCCGCGACCTTACGCTTTGGAGTAGTTTGCGGTTTTGATTTTGTATTTAGGGGCTTAAGGAAAGCATCTCTTCGTGTTTGTAACTCTTTAGCTACTTCTCAGCCTCTATAATTTGCCGGGTGCTTTCCCTTACAATTAGCACAGGTTGCGGAGGTTTGTTTGTTTACTCCACAAACTGGGGAGAGATGATTTCCAGTGCATTTCACACATCGCGGTTCTTTTTTGCAGTACATTTGCGTATGATTGAATCCTTGGCAAGGTTTGCACTGCGGAATCATTCTTATATTTCTACGCATTGGCTCGATTTTGACTACGATATTTAGTATGGTCCTAATTCGGTAGATATCGTCGATATTGTCGGACTTATCGAAGGTAAGCATAAAGAGCGGAAGTCCACGCCTTACCAAGATGTCTGTATATATTTCCGTTTGTTGCTTCTCCTTTTTGATGATATTAACGGCATCAAGAATTTTAAAGCCTTTGCCTCAATGGTTAGTCATAATCTCTTCTTTGGTGCATGAGGGGTGGAGTCCCCTTGCAGCAACACGATGTGGCCTTTCTGACTTGATTTCTAAAGCATACCCCTCATTTTTTTCGGTATTTAACTTTTGGGACACTGGTTGGTAGTCGTCGTATTCATCGACGTTAATTTTCCACGCATTGTCCCTCAAAGACGTGACCTTATATTTCGATGTTAAAGTTCCTTTAAGAGGGCTTTGCAACTTATTAAATTCCGTTAACCCGACGATGTTAATTGGTCGTTGTGGACGAAATTGCACTCGAGGTTGCTTTTCTTGCTATTCTTTGTGCTCTTCTTTCTCTTTTTCTTTTAGAGACTCGACTTCGGGCGAAGAGCCAGCTCTCCGTTTCCTACTAGGTTTCTTCTTTGTGACCCGACACGTTTCGCGTGCTAGCTCTTCTGCGTCGGTGTGATATTCCCGACTAGCTAAGCTTGCTGGAGTACATTCGCGTTCTTCCTATATACGTGGGCTCTTTAGGACCTTATTTTCTTCTTTCAATAAGTCTATTTCTTTCTTGAGCTCTTGATAGAATAGATCTATTTCGTTAAGCTTCCTTCGGAGTATTTTATTTTCTTCCTCAAAGCTGTTATATTTCGCTGAGTCCTGAATTTCGAGCGCTGGCGCTTCCGATGGACTTCTTTTCCCGGAGTTATTCGATATTGGTGGAGGAGATCGAGATACCCTTGAACTTTTTGAAAAAGGGTCATTGGATTGCAATAAGCGGCTTTTCCCAGAATCCGTAGAGCCGACCTCCGAAGAGGGTGGATTATACAGTAAAGCTGGACTGCCACCTGGGGTAATATATCTTTGCGTTTTGTTCATTGCATATTTTGTATACACTATACGCTAGGTATACAGAGATTGGATTTTAGTCGCCTCTTATGACAGGCATGCCTACCTCGCTTATATTCTATCCCCTACCCGAAGGGTAGTATATGTTTGCGCTCCTAAAAATGCTGGCTTTTCCTTAATTTTTGACACTTTGTTCCCCTTTCGTTTTAACTTTTGCGGATTTAATTTCGTTCGTAACCTTCTCCATCTCGCCTTTTTTGGAGCTCCTTTGCCTCTTCACAACCTCTATAGTTTACTGGGTGCTTGCCTTTGCAGTTTATGCAGGTCGCCGGGGCCTGCTTATTTAGGTCACACCTTTCTGATAGGTGGTTACCGGCACATTTTACGCATTTCTTTTCTTTTTGGCAATACGACTGTGTGTGATTGAAACCTTGACAGCGTTTGCACTGAGGTATAGATCTTGTATTCGTACGCGTAGGCTCGATTTTAACTCCTATATTCAAAATAGTTTTAGCATTTCATAAGTATACAACTGGATCTTTCCGCGTTTAGTTTTATGGATATTGCTCGATAGCCGTCAGAGTCAACTACGTTAATTTTCCAAGCATTATTTCGGAATGACGTTACTTTAAACTCCGATGTCATAGTTCCTTTGAGAAGGCAATGCAATTTATTGTAGTCCGTAATGCCGACAATGATTATTGCAGGGGGGGACGTAATTTATTTTGAGCTTGTTTCTGTTTCGGCACATTTTCTTTATCTTGTTTTCGTGGCTCAATCTCCGTTTTTTGCTGGGTCTTTTCTTTGAGACCCAATAAATAAATAACAACTCTCTCGCGGCTACTGTCTGTGAATACGTGTGAAACCCTCCGAAACTTATCATTAATGTCAAAGGAAACACCAGAGCTGAACTAGAGCTGAATCCCCTCCAAGAAATAAATAAAAATAAATTACATGCACAACTAGGGATGAAGACAAACTTTTCGAGTTCTCCTGAAAATTAAAACTTGATTTTACTGAAATGGTTTGAATTGTAAAGACCCCTATTATTAGCACTGAGAAAAAGAAATTCAATTAAATGATTGGCACTCGGAAAACTTCTGTTATAGGCAGTGCGAATAAATTGTAGCTTTATAAATTCATTTCCACCCACGTATCTATCCACGCACTAATAAAATAGACTGTCAAAATTTAAAATCAGTACGATGTGTGACTGAACTTGTAGTTTTAAGTAAAAGTAGATATAATTTAATAACAACAATTTTAGGACTTTGACCTATTTACTGTAGTAGAGAAAAACGGATCTTCTAGATTTAAAAAAAAAAAAAAAAAACAATTCATATTATTCCTTTAAGGATATCTTTTTTGATTTTGAGACAATAATTTTTATTTCTATGATATACGAATAATTATCATTTCCTTTCTATAATATTTTAGAATGAAGCACACTCTCCCTCTCAAATTCAAGTAGGTATTGAGCGACAAATCTGTTTTGAGCCTGAATAGAAATCATACCTTGCAAATCAACATTTCAAAATTTAGAACATTATTTAAAAACTCTACGAGATTTTACTAGCAGTAAAATCTGAACATTCTGCCCTATTTTGATTTGACATTGACTGTAATGCTGAGATCTGCTGATTAAGGTAACAAGCCCAACACTCGAATTTTCTGATTAACAAATTAGTCCATTGTATTTTAGGACTTAGAACAAGGAACATTATAGTGCTGGGGAATAAATCTTCGACGAATTGTATTACCAAATATTTGTCTGTAGGGTGCCCTTAAAGCTGTACCAAAATCAAGAATATAGCCACCGCTTTTCTTCCTTCACTAACACACTAATAAATTAAAAAAAATACTATTAACATTTACAATAAACTTGTTGATATTCTTCTAATTAGCAATGTTTTTTTTTTTTAGTTGTGCAACTTGGGACAGTAGAGTTTCTAGTTTAGGAGAACTACTCTATATTTCTATAGTCTATATTGCATTGACAGATTGTCAACTTCATAAATCGATAATTATGGAATTAAATGACTTTTGGATCGATTATTTATTGTATTCGCAAATAATTCAATTAAATAACTTCATCCGTACGCGAACTTCAAATTATAAAGTAATGGAAGTTAAAACTCTGATTGTACCGAGTTTAGGAAAATGTTCTGCGTATTTGTTTTTACTTTTTATAATTTGCGCGCCATACGATACGAATACCCATATATTACTGCAGGGCAAAGGCGTTTGTAGATAGACAGAGAAAGAGAGAAAAGAAGAAAGTTTGGTGTAGTGGTTTGAAACTCAGGTGGTATTAAGTTTCAGCAAACCCCAAGGGGAGGGAGCATTTTTGTTTTTGCTGTTATTCCCGTTGCTTATGATTCACAGTAGTTTTTTCCGCCTTCCTGATGTCACCATCATGATCAAGTTGCATTTTCAGCCATATGACCACCCTACTGCCAGTGTTATGCCTTCACAGTGGAGTTGAGTTAGCTTTCGCAATTAATCGACTTTTTTATTTGTATCATGCGAAATAAAAAAATTACATCAATCTTTGAAAAGTATACCCACTCGATTTTAACTACTATATTCAAAATAGTTTTAGCATTACAAATATTTAATGTCATTTATAGTGTCGTCTTTGGTGCATGAGGTGTAGGGACCTCTTGCTATAAACACGCAGTGGTTTTTCTGACTTATATAAGTATACCACTGGATCTTTTCCGCTTTAATTTTTTGGATATTGCTCGATAGCCGTCAGAGTCAACTACGTTAATTTTCCAAGCATTATTTCGAAATGTCATTACTTTAAACTCCGATGCCATAGTTCCTTTCAGAAGGCAGTGCAATTTATTATAGACCGTAATTAGTAAATTCAATCGATAAATTTGAACGTCTTGGGCAGGTTAGTGATGTGGAGACAACTGGTGTTCGTCCGGCAAGGTCAGCTAAAAATACTTGAATTGCCGCCGTAGCTGAAAGTCTGACTGGAAACGCAGGTGTGTCCATTTCGAGACGATAACAGGAATTTCGCCTATTCGCAACCACTTTGCACCGCATTTTGCCTACATGCTTATAAGATCCAGTTGACACAAGAATTGAAACCAACAGACCACGCACAACGCCGTACTTTTGCTGATTGTGTGCTGCAAATGAATGAACAAGATCATGATGACGCTAATTTTTCTATTGATTTAGAATAACACCTGTTGGATAACAATAAATTATTGGAGACACCTGTATAAATATTCGATTTTAGGGTGGCGATTTTCCAAGTGTTTGTTATAGGTTTGTCAGAAGAATGAAATAGAAGGGTTCAAATTAATGATGTCATTACCATATATTAGTTCACATTTTCTTCAATATTTGTGTTTATGTAATTAGCATTTCTAATATATACATAAAAGAAGCGAACAATTTTTCATAAAAACATAATTTGTAGCACAAAACATATTATTACATCATACATACATATTTTTTCTTAGAGTGACTCCACTGTAAGATGCTCTGTATAGAAGGTCGCAAAATTATATTCTTGTGCCGGGTGACGAAATAGTAATTTTAAGCCAAAAACTTAATGCAATTTTATTTCATATGTACGTAAACTTTACATCAGATTTAATATGAATAATAAACTGAGCCATAGAAATTTACGAGTACATACAGTTAATTTTGGGGGTAGAATAAATGTTTCAATTCCATCTTGGGGTATAACCACACAGACTGCATACATAAAGTCTGAAGTAAATTCACCACTTTTTGGAAGTTTTCCAAGACCTGATGAAATAGATATAACGGTACACACTACAAATATATGTATAATCGGTACAATAATACACAATTTTAAATCGTTATAATTTATTTCACTTTATTTGATAATTCCTACACTCCGCTTTTTAGCTCGTACTGGCTCAATGATAGTTTGAAGACTAGCTGATATTAGCACTCTACGGTCTAGTCCGTGGCGTTTCGTCGCTGTCGCTTATCAGTGTTTGTACACGTGTGTATCTTCGTTTATCGTTTGTTGGTACATTAGTGCGTGTGGGTATTATGTAGTTCTGTGTCGTGTGCTGTTCGTTCTACTGTGATCGTCCTCTTCGCTTGCTTTTGTGTATATGCATTATGTACTTTGTTGCGCTGTCTGTTATGTGCCGCTTGGTCGTCGGATGGTTGAACAGTTGTTGTTCATGTCGCGTGATCTTTATGTTGTGTTCTGTTAGCTGTAGGGTATCGTCTGTCTGTTTGTCTGTCTGGACCCAATCCCACATTCGGCTATCCTGACGCTTCATTCGTCCCGAATGAAGGGTCCCATTTCTCCATGTTCTCCGCTATGGTCGTTGTTCTAAATGGGCCCTCGTAATCCCCAACCTGCTGAACGTCATATCCTCCATGGTTCAGTGCCTCGACGATCTTATATGGCCCTAAGTATTTCGGCTTCAGCTTCAACCCCGTACCGAACTGTGTGCGCTTAATGGCCACTGGCTCGTTGGGCTCGTAGTTTGGCTCATGCTTCCGATTCTTGTCAAACGTCCTCCTGTTTTCTCGTTGGACCACAGAGATCATAGTGAATGCGTTGCAGTCCGTAATAATCTTGAATTGCATTCCCATCACATATGTCCTCCATTTCTTCAGAGCCTCGATAATCCCTAACACCTCCAGCTCGTATGAGTGATATTTTTCTTCCACTGGCGTCGTCTTACCGCTCATTTACTGGATCGGATGGAATAACTGGTCCTTCATATCTTTCTGCAGCAGAACTTCACCGTAGCTGAACTTACTCGCGTCTGCATGGGGTCAAACAGTCTGAGAACGGGCGCTTCGACTAATGCTGCCTTAAGTTGTTGGAACGCTGTCATATGTTCAACTTCCCACTCGAATCTGGCATCCTTACGTAGTAAATCCGACAGGGGCTTGGCGATAATGGCAAACCCTTCCATAAACCTCCTAAAGTACGACGTCAACCCCAAGAAACGTTGTAGCGCTTTCTTATCGGTTGACCGGAAACTCCCTCACTGCTCTCGTTTTCTCTTCCGAATGGCGGATTGCATTATCCTTCACGAAGTACCCGAGAAACTCTATTCTTTTCTTCAGGAATTGACATTTCTGCCATTTCATTCGCAATCCATACTTTGTCGCCACTTCGAGTATCATTCTCAATCGCTCGATACCTTCTTCTTCGTTTTCTGCTGGGTCGTCCATATACGCAATTACAACGAATGATTGGATTAGTGTCCGAAATACTGCGAAAATATACCTGCTAAAGACTACTGCGGAATTAGAGATGCCGAAGGGAATGTATAGAAATTCATATTGCCCTTCCTGCGTAACAAACGATGTGTACTTCTGCGAGCTGTATATTTCGCTCCGTATGTACTCTCCTGTGTACAAGCTCTCTCTTCCCAACTCTACACCTTCATTGCTGCTGACCGTACGTCTGACACTCCCTCTGGTGGCTTCACTAACCATACTCATAGCACTACCAACTGTACTTCCTTCGACCAATCTTGGTCCTACGAGCTGATCACCTCCTTCTTCGACCACCCTTGGTCCTACGAAGTGATTACCTCCTTCTTTGACCGCCATTGGTCCTACGGGGTGATTACCTCCTTCTTCGACTTGGTCCTACCTCCTTCACCACCTTCATCATTGCTTGAATTATTGCAGCTCTGCGTCTTCCTAAAATGAGTACTTTCCCCGAAATATTTAAGTCAACTTCTTCGAGGACATCATTTCCTATCACGGCTGCATACTGTATGTCTGCTTCTTCCACCACGTGCCAATTCATTTTTAATTTAATTCCGTCTACTTCGATTTCTTTCTCAAAGCTACCCATAGTCACCAACCTACTCTGGCCAATCCCTACCAGGTTCCTCTTCATCGGTTTCAGCTCCTTGTAATCCATCACCATCAAATTGTCGTACCTAAGGAGACTTATGTCACTACCAGTGTCCAACAGCACTGACAAGGTATGACCCTTTACCTTGATGTTTTTGAACACTCTGTTCGAACCTATTGCTAAATAAACTCTTGCCTCTGGTACGTAGCTAGTTTGGTCACCCGTTGACGCGGTATGCACATTGCTAGCCCCTACTTCCCTACGCCCCTGTAGTGATTGCGTTTCGGCTTTGCATTCGAATTGTCGGTGCCCTTACTGCCCACACTTAGAGCATTTCCAACTTCTGATATGGCAATCCCTTGCGATGTGCGTTGTATGGCCACACTTCAAGCACTTCCTGTAAATTTTCTTCTGGTTTGTTATCTGTGACGATGATGAAGGACGTTGGCCCCCTCCCGAGTATGACGACTGTGGGTTGGAACCTCGGACCCTCTCATACACCTTCAATTGGCCCTTTAACTCTCCAATGGATGTGGCCTGGTATAGCACCATCTTGTTCTGCTTAGCATCCGGTATACCTTCCATAAAATACTCGATCATACTCTCGTCTTCTAGTGCGATCATTTCCCCCAACTCCACCAGGCAATAGAGATATTCCCTTAACGACTCACCCGGTTTCTTGCGACGAGCTCTCAACAGACGGTGGACTTCTGCCGATGACAGCTGGGTCCCAAAATCATCGATCAGTGCTTTCTTCAAATCGTTCCACCTCTTTATCCCTGGATGACTCCGAAGGAATAGCTTGGCGGCCCCTTTAAGCAGCTGTTTTGCATACACGTATTTCTGCTACTCGTTCCAATTGACCGTAGACACGGTCTCCTCAAATTCACGGTTCCACAAATTGATGTTCGTATATCCCGTTCCATCGAATTGGGTCATGGGGTCTTCGATGTCGTGAAGCGTAAATGTGGCTCGGTCTAAAGGCACAGATCTCGAGGTCTCAGCTACCTCGAATAATTCCTCATCTTCATCGGCTATAGCGCGGGATAAGCCAAAGTGTTCCATGAGGCTGTCCTGAAGTGCTGCTTTAAGCCCTACTGTCGGTAAGTTAAGTTGTGTCAGTTTTGCCCTAAGTTCGTCCGCAGTCAGAGCTAATACCTCTTCTAAATTCATTTTATTTCAATATAATTTCTAAATTTTAATTTGGAGTTTACAATTTTTATTAAATATACCAAAATTAAGTTAATAGAATTTAGAGCCAAATAGGAGTATTAAAAAAAATAACTTGCCAAACAATTTATATTTTCTCTATCTTCTCTGCCTCTTCTTTTCGGCCTTCTGCTTGGGTTTGGATACCGCTCCGCTGCTGTTCTTCTTTATCTGGGCACGACTCACACTTGTACTCGTTGGGGCATACAAACACTGTTACTCTTGCGCGGCGCAACTGTTCGCTGATGGTTTAACGACCTGTTACTATTTTTCTTTTCCCGTTTGAGTGCGCGCGTCACTGAGTGTTTTTTTTCTCACTGCAATAAGGGATGAAATTTTTTTTTTTTCACTTTGTCTCTCCTTTTCTTTTTGTTTCACCTTGCTCTTTCTTTCCACTATTAAACTTTGTTGAGTTTTTATTTTATTTTCTTTAATGGCTTCAAATTAATCTCGGTTGAGTCCCCACTTTGTAGGATCGATACAATTAA
The DNA here is from genome assembly GCA_963082735.1 of Pocota personata. Taxonomy (NCBI): domain Eukaryota; kingdom Metazoa; phylum Arthropoda; class Insecta; order Diptera; family Syrphidae; genus Pocota; species Pocota personata. The sequence goes on from OY720431.1 coordinate 76,729,857, forward strand.
ACACACTTTTAAATCGTTATAATTTCGTTCACTTTATTTGATAATTCTTACACTCCGCTTTTTAGCTCCTACTGGATCAATGATAGTTTGAAGCCTAACTGATATTAGCTCTCTACAGTCTAGTCCGTGGTGTTTCGTCGCTGTCGCTTGTCAGTGTTTGTACATGTGTGTACCTTCGTTTATCGTTCGTTGGTACATTAGTGCGTGTATGTATTATGTAGTTCTGTGTCGTGTGCTGTTCGTTCTACTGTGATCGTCCTCTTCGCTTGCTTTTGTGTGTATGTATTATGTACTTTGTTGCGCTGTCTGTTGTGTGCCGCTTGGTCGTCGGATATTTGAACAGTTGTTGGTCATGTCACGTGATCTTTATGTTGTGTTCTGTTAGCTGTAGGGTATCGTCTGTCTGTTTGTCTGTCTGGACACAATCCCACATATATATAGATAAAAAAATAAGGTTCACTGTTTTTTTTTTACTTTACTCATAACTGACTTTGGAACTTCAGAAGCCAAGCCTTTACTCAAGAAAAGTTATGGTGACATTTTGCTGGTCTGCTGCGGAAGTAATTAACTTTTCCTTCTTAGCACCTAGGAAATTAATTAATACAACACAACTGCAAGAAATGTATGAACAGACATACGGGAAAGTTACGATCCCCCATCCTCTAACCAATTCTTAATAAAGTGTTCGTAGCGTCCTGAAATGTTCCGCGACTTTCAAGATTTTATTAGAAAAATTGTTTTTATAGCTTTTTTTTGTAAGAAAGTGGCGCTGAAACTACTCGTATTTTATCCATCACCGTAAGTTACTTAAAAAAAAGCAATATCAGGTTTTTTGAGGAAAACGCCATAAAATATATATATAAATATATATTGTTATGTTCGAATTCCGCAACATATTGTTATGTCCGAATTCCGCAACATATATTTTTAGTTATTATTACTATTGTGAACGGACTACCTATTGTGAAACAACTGGAACCAGCCGCCATGGTTCTGACAGTTGTTGTGAAATTCCGTCGAGTTGGGTTGGCTTGGGCTACTCATCTTTCCCAGATATATGTAATTTTTTGTTGATTGAAGAAAATAAAGTTGTGTTCCCGTTCCCGAAAACGTTGTGTTCCCGAGTACAGCGACAGTGCCACAAATGCGTACCCTGTACAGTGAAAGTGTGAATTTGAGGCGTGGTGGTGTGCTACCGCCAGTAGAAGGTGCCGCCAACCAAGTGCAAGTGATAGCCGACGACGATGCGCACAGTTTGAGTGTCGATGATGATGAGCCACCGCCAGTACAATTGACTCCGCCACAAGCAGTCCCACTGAAAGTGTATTCAATTCTGCCAAGCGAAGACGACGAATTGGATCGTGAATTGGCTCGGGAAGAAAAGCGTCATCGGTTACTAATATTGCGACGCAACAACGAAGCGATGGCTAGAGAACTGACTCAGCCGTTACCAGCTGTATTACCCGTTCACCAATCGCCAACTCTACCGGCAAACTGGCCTCCGACAGCGCAGTCGTTCCGTTTCTCATGGATTGAAGGATCGATTCCGAAATTTACAGGCGACGTTACGTACGCCGTGAAGAAGTGGTTGGACGATTTTGATCGTCAATGTGCACCGTATCCGAACTGTGACGACAATGCGCGATTGGCGTCTGCGCGTAAGTTAATGGGTGGTACAGCAGAATTATGGCTGCAAACAATCGTTGCCAGTACGTGGACCGAATTGCGGAAGGCATTAATTCGCCAGTTTCATCACGATTACTCCGTATCCGATGTATTGCGTGAGATGAGCGCAGTCAAATACGATGCTAAATTGGGCATGAGGAATTACATCGTGCGAATGCAGGTGGTTGCCCAAAGAGGACCGGGCATTGACGAACGCGAACTAGTTAAGCATATAATTTTCGGTGTGCGTGATCGACCGGATGTGGCGGCGATGTTGTTTGCTGCACAAACATTGGATGATTTACGACGGATCGCTCCCGATTACGAACGGTACCGGCGGGAGACAACATTGGCGGTTGGGAACGCTTTACGTAAGACCGCACCATCGAATCGACTAGTGACTGCTGCATCCACTGGACCTTTGTGTTACAATTGTTCCGAAAAAGGGCATTTATCGGGGGATTGCCCGAAGCCTCGACGAGCAATTGGCTCGTGTTTCCGCTGTCATTCTACTGAACACATGCTGAAGGATTGCACCGTTCCAGCACCGACACGATCATCCAACCGAGTGGCCGCAATTGCAGAACATACCGAACGAGCAGATACATCGATAGCTGAGACGATTACTGAGGCAACAGCTGCAGTTGCCAATACGAATCTGGTGAGTGTTGCTTTCAAGGTTGGTCGAGAAATGTGTGCTTTTTCTAACGAATTGTTTTCTTTATTCGATACGGGTAGTCCGGTTAGCTTTGTCCGTCGACCGGTGGCACCCAGCAAATTAAGTAATAATCCATCAACTTACACCAATTTTAAAGGTATTGGTAATACAAAATTGTTTAGCTACGGCCGAGTACCAATTGAAATAAAATTCCGAGATCGCATGAAGACGATTAATGTTTTTATAATTGCAGACGATGTATTACCGGTGCCTCTTTTATTGGGACGCGACTTCTTGGATGCCTTCAGTATTCAATTGATGCAAGCCGACAAAATTATTCCGCCAAATACTACTGTAAAACATAAGATTCCGATTAAATATCTTCCGAATAAAATTGTTAACAGTGCGTCGTCTGTTGAATCGAAAGTTTGTTTTTTTGCGCACATGACTCGACCGTTTTTCAGAATTTGACCATTTCCGCTAGCGACATATTTGGTTGTCAGTTTGACGATTGCTTGTGTGCAGAGTCGTCGAATCCACAGAGTCAGAGGTGTGAATTACTGGTACCTGAGATTTTCGCGATTGATTTCGAATTTGAGTCGAGTGGTATTGATACCGACAAACTATTGGATGAGCGACAGCGAGAGCTATTGTTGCATTTGGTTCGGGAAAATTATTTGAACGGGTTTGATATTTCGGAAATCGAACGAATTACGAGATGCAAGTAAATTTGATTTCTGATGTTCCGTTCCATTACGCGCCACGCCGTTTGTCTGCATTTCACAAGTCTGAAGTGCGGAAGATAATTTCCGGTTTATTATCACAGGGCATATTCCGGCCCAGTGATTCGCCATACGCTTCGCCCATCGTGTTGGTCAAGAAAAAGGACGGCAGCGAACGTATGTGCGTGGATTATCGTGCACTGAATTCGACCACTGCACGCGATAACTATCCATTGCCATTGATTGAAGATTGTCTCGAGTATTTAGAGGGAAAAAAATATTTTTCGGTTTTGGATTTAAAGAATGGGTATCACCAAGTGAAAGTGGCATCCGAATCAGTTAAGTATACTTCGTTCGTTACTCCTACGGGACAGTACGAATATGTGCGTATGCCATTCGGCATGAAGAATGCTCCGTCTGTATTCACACGGTTTATTACAAAGGTTTTGCGCCCATTGATTGAAGGTGGAAGCGTCATTGTGTATATTGACGACATAATGGTTGCTACGGCGACCATTGCATTGCATATGAAGATTTTGGAGAAGGTTTTGCGTTTACTGAGTGCATATCGATTGAAATTGAATCTGAAGAAATGCCAATTTGGCTATACAGAAATTGAATATTTGGGATATCTGGTAGATTCGAGAGGTATCCGGCCGAATAATCGTCATGTTGAAACTATTAGGAGCTATCCGTTACCTCGTAATTCGGGAGAGGTCCGATCTTGTTTGGGACTCTTCTCCTACTTCCGTCGATTTGTGCCAAATTTTTCGAGAATAGCCAAACCTTTGCAAGATCTGGTGAAAAAAGACTGCCTATTTCAAATGACAGATGAGCGAGTGGCAGTTTTCAACGAGTTGCGTGATAAGTTGATCGAAGCCCCTGTACTGGCTATATATAATTCGAAGCGTGAAACCGAACTGCATTGCGATGCGAGTTCCCACGGTTTCGGTAGTGTGTTAATGCAACGTCAAGACGACCGGTCGCATACTACTCGAAACGAAGTTCCGACGCTGAGTCAAAATTACACAGCTTTGTGCTGGAGACTTTGGCAATTGTTTATTCACTGCGACGATTTCATGTGTATTTGCAGGGGTTGCCTTTCCGCATAGTCACTGACTGTAATTCACTGGTGATGACGTTGAATAAGAAAGACCCTAATCCCCAGGTGACGCGTTGGATCATGGAGTTGCGGTCTTACAATTGCGAAATTGTACATAGAAGTGGTTTCAATATGGGACACGTTGATGCATTGAGTCGATGCCATCCGGTGGCATTTATCGATTCGGATGATATTGATGTTGATACGAAGCTGCAGATAACGCTAAATCGAAATCCGAATATCATTGAAATACGCAAGAAATTAGAGGGTGGCGACTGCGAGCCATTTGAATTGCACAATGGTGTGGTGTGTCGCCGCAGTGACAGAGATAAATTGTTGTTGTATGTTCCACAAGAAATGGAATAGAATGTAATTCGCCAGACACATGAGCTTATGGCGCACGGTGGTATTGTGAAGTGCGTTAACCAGTTAAAGTTGCGATATTGGTTCCCATCGATGAAAACGAAGGTGGAACGAGTCCTTAGAAATTGTCTAAAGTGTATTGTATATTCCGGCCCTACACGGGCAAATGATTGTAATTTGCACAGTATTCCGAAAGTATCTATTCCGTTTGATACTGTTCACATCGATCATTATGGGCCATTGCCGTCAGTGAACTCGAAGCGAAAACACATCTTGACAATAACAGATGGATTCACAAAATATGTGAAGTTATACCCAGTAGTGTCGACTGGTACAAATGAGGTGTGTGTTTCACTGGATAAATATTTCGAATATTATGGCCGTCCAAGGCGCATCGTTAGTGACCGGTGACGCTGTTTCACGTCCACAGAATTCCGAGACTACACGTCTGCTTTGAACATTCAACACGTGCAAGTGGCTACTGCATCTCCCCAGGCTAACGGCCAAGTTGAACGCGTTAACCGTGTGCTGACCGCGATGCTGTCAAAACTGACGGAACCGGTCCAGCATGCAGATTGGACAAGAATGATAAAGCATGTGGAGTTTGCAATAAATAATTCGGTGCATCAGACTACGAAGTGTGCGCCTAGCGAATTATTGTTTGTTGTTCGACAGAGAGGAGAACATGTCGATTGGTTGGGCGAATATTGTGACGAACGGTTTGTGGAGCGCGTGGGACGAGATTTGAAGGAAACTCGAGAGCGAGCGGCGATTACAATATCGGATTCCCAAAAACAAAGCCAGAAATACCATTTGGCAAGGCATCGGCCGGCAAAGGTGTTCAAAGAAGGCGAATTTGTCGTTATTACGAATGTCGATACCACAATAGGTAAAAATAAGAAGTTGATTCCGAAGTTCAAGGGGCCATACGTAGTGTATAAGGCACTTTCAAATGATCGGTATGTAATACGCGACATAGAGAATTATCAAGTGACACAGATGCCATATGACGGCATTATCGAATCGGCACACATGCGACGCTGGGCTAACCATTTGGGTGGGGACTTATCTGGTAATGACAATTTTGATGAGCAACACTTATCAGATGAAGAAAATTATATTGATTTGGATTTTGATTTGTAAATTGTAGAGTAAACGCGGCAAACTGGCCTGTTTTAAATTGTATTCCATTCCTGATTGAGACGATCAGTTTGTCAGTTTGGCCGAGCTGTTATGTCCGAATTCCGCAACATATTGTTATGTCCGAATTCCGCAACATATATTTTTAGTTATTATTACTATTGTGAACGGACTACCTATTGTGAAACAACTGGAACCAGCCGCCATGGTTCTGACAGTTGTTGTGAAATTCCGTCGAGTTGGGTTGGCTTGGGCTACTCATCTTTTCCAAATATATGTAATTTTTGGTTTATTGAAGAAAATAAAGTTTACCACACAATAACGAGTAAAATAAAGTTTTTCTTTTGCACACAATAATATATATATATATATTTCAGTTTCAAAATATAGAAGAAAGGGCATTTTTTGAATTGGTAAATGTCTGTGGACGGAATCTAAAAATGTTTATACTTGTACTGCTTCGGATTCTACGTTATAAGCTTATATACCAAATTCCATCTTCCAAGCTAAAAATGTTAAGCCCGAAAACTGGTGACATACGGACATGGCTAGATTGACTTAGCTGTCGGTGCTGATCACAAATGTACATATACTACCATGACCAAAAGTTTCAGGAATGACTTCCATGTGACGCCTTCAGTCATCTGATTCGAGTTTTATTTTTTTTTTAGGTTTTTTAGTTTGGCATCTTTCATTAACATTCCCTCAGAGTTCTACGCTGTCGAGAGTACATCTGCCTCTGTGTGTGTTTTCGATTTTTTACGATGTTAAAAATTGGATCACCTTTGGGAGACTATTGTTATTGAACTATGTATCAAAATTAATGTAATAAAATACATGCAAGAATTACACCTATGAATTTAAACTCTTTTACTATATTCACTGCCTGCCCCTTATAATACCGTTTTTCGTTTGTTGCGTTTGTTGCGTATCGGTAATAACAATACTTGATACATTGTGGAATATTAAGCTCGAAAACCTGCTTGGAACTGTAACGTCTTTCTTAGTTGATCTAGGTTGTTAATCTGTGAAACAACATTCTCCCAAATACGAGTAGCTTCATTGACATGTTCAAGTAAGAGATCCCTGTATACCTTTCAGGAATTCGCATGTCTCCTTTTTACAAGTATTGGTTTCTTGAAAATTTTCGATCTCGAGATTTTAATCAAACTTGACATCACTATAATAGAAAATCTCAAAAAAGTGGGTCTCTCAATTCTGTTTCTCTGTATGGTCAACTTCAGTCTAAATGGCTGGAACTTCTGTAGGGTCACAATTTGAAGCGAAATCATAATTTCTATTCTAACACCAAAATTAACGGTACTTCACTTCTGGTCGATTTTGAAAAAAAAAATCGATTTCCTCGAAAACGGCTCCTCCGATTTTGTTCAAATTTGATATTTGAGTTACTGTGAGTGTATGCAAACATTTGGCGTATCAAATTTCTAACAAGAAATTCGTATAACGGTAATTTACTTATTGACAGTTTTTTTTTAATTGGCTCCATTTTAAATATAACTTGGACGATTTTATTCAAAATCTATATCTACGTAATAATTGTCAGAATTATGTTTTTCGAATTTTAAAGATTTTTTTTTGGAGAAAAAAAACCATTTGAAACACAACATATAGGTCCAAGTACGTGTGACCTAGACATTCACTTTATTTTATATCCTATATTAATTTTGGTACATAGTGCGTAATATTGAAAAACGTATATATGCATATTTATCATCAGCATCGAAAGCTAAGCCGATCTAGCTAAAGATCTAGCCTTAAAAATCTCGGAAGTCTGTATACTCCGAATAGAAAGATATGCATAGCATTGAATTTGAATTAAAAATTTCAGAACGCCGGGTCCACTTCATTAGGGATGCTCTAGAAGATGCGGGATAGGGTATCATATGATCCATTTAAGACGGATTGTACTTTCGTGTATGTTTTTTTTTTTTTTTTCTTGTGTTTCTGGTCGATATTATCATTATTTTTTGTCCATTTTACTTACTTTAAGCATTTCTTAAAAATATCTTCTGTGCTCCTTCTGTCAAATCGTTTCGTTAAAGACACCTAAATGAGGAACCGAAAGCCAATACTGTAACCCTGTGCTGAGTACCACCGCATATGGATATTCCAGGTAATGAAAGAGCAGACGAATTTGCAAGGAAAGGATCAGGTTTGCATATTTCGCAGGCTCTCCCCTTTGTAACAACTCCCATTACCGCATCGACGACGAAGCCATTGATACACTCAGTAGGCACGTGTGGCCGGTCTATAATAAGACAATATCACTTTCTCTAGCTAAGTTAAATTGTAATAACACACGAGTCGTTTCCTGTATCATTACGGGGAGTTATGCCATTGGTATTCACGCGGAGCGCTTCGGGGTTATACATAACGATAATTGCAGAAGCTACAGGGACAAATAAGAAATTGAGTCTGTTCATCACCTGCTATGTGAATGTCCTGCCCTTGTCAACAGAAGAATGAGGACTCTTGGCAGTCACTTTTTCATGGAATTGGAGGACTTGAACACAATAGAGCTGAAAAACCTCCTGAGATCCATATCCTTATCTGGTTGGTTCTAAATCTTCTTCTTTCTTTCTTCTACGATATTCTTAATAAAATTTAAGCATCACCATATATACATTATGTAGCTTGCAAAAGAAAAATGTGTTTTTTTTTTGAAGAAAACACCCCCAAAAATGTGCCCAAGTACAATCTTTGAACAATATATTCAAAAGTCAACACATTACTCGTACTTATAGGGGCTTACCGTTATTATTTTTTTATGTTACACGCTATGTGTTAAAATTAATAAAGCCTATGGAATATTGAATGAAATATAAAGGAAAATTACAATTCCTTTGGAATTGAATCATATAATACACTTTATAACCCATACCTAATAAAGTGCGTGGTTTGGATGGTTAGAAGACCAGTTTTGGTCGGATTGTAACTTTTCTGTATGTTTTTATTAGAAAAATATGTTTCTTTATTAGGAAGAGGAATATCTGAAACAAAAATTCACGAGTTCTGATGAGGTTTTGGCCTGACATCAAATTATGACTGCATTTTCATTTATGATTTTCGAAGCGAATCGTCGCAACCAAAAATTAGGCGTGGCGTTATATAATGAATTGGCGAATTATGGGGAATGTTAACGTCTATATTTTTCGTTATAGCAGTTTCTAGTAAAAATATTTACAAAAGGACGTTTTTAAAAATGTTCACAACAGTACTGTTTAGTTTCCTATTACGGCTATGTTCCAAGTTTAATCTCCACAGCTTAAAAGCTAAGCTTCAAAAAGTGGCGATATACGGACAAGCGAACGAACGATGGGTTATCGACATAACTTTTGATGCTAATAATACATTATATACATACATATATCCGTACTTTTGGGGGTTTATCATTATTATTTCACTATATTATTATTATTATTATTATTATTTGCGTAGGGTTAACGTATACTGCGACCTAATGGTCTATTGTGCCCCCTGCTAATACCTAGGAGAGGTTTATTCCCTCATTAGAGTTTCCCAGAATAAAATTCCTTCAGAATTGTTATCGAGGGTCAAACACTCTTTCTTTGCCTTGACAAGGATAGTTCACCCTAGAGTACTCTCTGTAATCCAGTTTCTCTTAGGAACCTGAGAATGAGAGGTGGATCTATGGTTGTTATATCCTGATCTGATAGTTGGTACTTGCCCAAGCATTTCAGTCATTTGTGGGTCAATGGCCCACATGACTCCAGAAGATGTTTTGGAGTCTTACTGGTCTCATTGCAGAATCTGCAAAGGCCTTCGTTTGTTATACTTAGTTTCCTTTAATGCTCCCCGAGTTTACAGTGCCCCGTTAGGAAGCCTGTTAGGATACGTTGGTTATTCTTGTTAAGGCAGATGCACGCTTCGAATCTCTCCCAGTTGTAGTGTCCCAGAAGTTTCTTATCTTGCCTTTGACCTGGAGTATTGATCCAGGTTCTTGCCCTGTTTTCTTTCTCCATCTTCCTGAATTCTTCGCGTATAGTGGGGCTTCCTATTCCACAGAATGGTTCAGGTCCAATAAAGGATTCTGCTGCTCCTTGTCTTGCCAAGGAGTCTGCTCCTTCTTTGCCCTTTATTTCAGTGTGGCCAAGAACCTAATAGAAGGTTACCCTCTTACTGCTAGCCAATTCATTAAGTTTGTATAGACATTTCCACACAAATGACATGGGAGTCGAGTGCCTTGATAGCTGCTTGACTGTCTGACAATATTGCTATGTCGCAATTTGTATATCTTCTGTCGAGTTTGAATTGAACACATCTATCTATAGCGTATAATAAAAATAATAATAATAATAAAAATAAGAATAATAATAATAAATTCTTTATTTCAAATAAACTATTTTACAAGAATTTTTATACAATTTTAATTTTTTAATTTGTTTATACTTAACTTATAAAGAAGAAAACAAAGCATACGACATGGGCTAACCCGTCGTCGGTAGAGAGGGCTTTTTACTTTAAGCTATACATTGATAATTTTATATAATTAAATTCCTCCGTTATAAAATGTCTGTAATTCAGTACGCTTATTATATAATGGATAACATTTTTCCAGTTTTCATCTAAATTTCCATCTAAAATCTGAACTAATTCTTCTTCAAAAAGTTTTTAGTAAAGTATTTGTACCTGTTCTCCCTAAGTACGGGACATCTACCCATAAAATGTTTTATTGTTTCCCCCTCCTTTAAATTGCATAGCGTACACAATCTTGTTCCGCTGATTTTACAGCTAATTCCGTTTAGATGAATAAGATCTGCTCGCGCTTTCAAAATCCATGTTATATCGCTTTGTGTGTTTTTATAGTTACCTTTAATAAAATTCATGTACTCGTATTTGTATATTCGTGTTTGACTATTTGCGGCTTTAGATATATGATGGTGGTATATCTGCTTCTTCAAATTGTCTGTTAGTGATATGCAATTCCTGTGCCATTCGGTCGGTGTTAACTGCACATCCTAATCTAAGCCAGAGTCTAAGCTTAACCTCTGCAGTCCTTTGAACCAATATATCTTTTTGGTTTTTATTAAATTTGACAGTTTGTGTGGTAGCCTTTCCGTGTTATATTCAAATAATGTTTTTGCAATGCACCGCATATGTAAATTTAGGGTATATATATGACCCTCTTCCGCTCCAGTTTCGAGTGCTATGACATAATTTGGGATGAAAACAGATAGTTTTAACAAACGTTTAATGAAATAGCATTGCAACTTGTCTACATCTTCAAAGCAAGAATATCCCCATACTTGTGCCCCATATGCTTGTATTGCTCTACAAGTTGCTAAAAATAATTTATAATTTCGAGTTAAGCATGATCTCTTTCTTTTTGAGGAAGTCCTTCCATGTTGCATTTATACTAGCTTTAGCCGAAGAGTTTCTGCTGCTTACATGCTTTACAAAAGTCATTCCAGGTGTAAATATAACTCCTATGTAAGTACTTATACTCAGAGACTATTTTTATCGGTTCTCCTCTATACGACCATTTCTCTTGCCAAAATAACGATGTCGTCTGCATATAACAGTAACCTTATATTAAGCTGGCCTATAAACAGTCCTCTCCCAGATGTTCATGCAGATAATTTATATACATCGCAAAGAGGAATGGTGACAGCAGGCATCCTTGCTTTACTCCGGAAAGAGTTTTAAAAGAATCTGAAAGTTCTGATCCAGTCTACACTACTGAACTTGTTTCTTTATACACACTTTGTAAAAAATTCTTTATTTTGGAAGACACTCTCATTTCACGTAGTTTGTACATTAGGTAATTTCTTGGCACTCTGTCGAACGCGGCCTTAAAATCAACAAAAAACGCATAAACTTTTTTGTTTCCAGCGAATTTGAGTTGAATTATGGCAGTTAAATTGTAAACATTATCTGCTGTGGAGTAATGTTTGCGGAATCCAGCTTGGTATTCATTAAATTTTTTGTGTTTTTCTACCCATTCTGATAGCCGCCCATTTATTATGTCTATTGAAATTTTAGCTATACAGTTCGTAAATGAAATGCCTCTATAGTTACATGGTTGATTCGCATCTCCCTTCTTAAATATTGGGAACACAATGCTCATACCAAAGGACTTATCTGAAGTACCTCTATTTAGTGTCAGCTCATATGCCGAAACTAACTTTTTTAAGAACTCACCCGAAGCATTGATATAAAACTCATAAGGGATTCTGTTAGCTGCCGCTGCTTTATTGAGTTTGTCTTAGACAACATTTGTTTGATATCTGCTGGTGAAATGGGACTATCTAGATCATCATCCACATTCCACCTTGCAGCGTACAGTACGTCGACCGTTTGGTGGGTTTAGAAGTGATTCGAAATAGGTTCTGAAATCTTTGGCTGCAATATCCTTCCTGGTTTGAGTCTTAATGCCTTAATTTCTTCGCCAATGACTACCACTCTTTACTGTCTGTTATACTGCTTATATTTGCAACAATATTTTGATAAAACTTTCCTTTTTTCCAGGTACATATTACATTACTTATATATCTATTTCTTGTGACTAAATATTTTTTCTTCTACGTGTATTTCGGAATTTTTTCAGAGCGCTAAATGACTTTTTCCTGTATTTTTCACATTGGTAATCGAAATATTCATTGATAATCGAACTATTGCTTTATTATTGCTTCCAGATCTTTCAAATCATATTCGGATTTATGTTGTGCTAACACTTCCAAATTTTCATTTAATTTAGTCATATAGCGCTCTTTGGCTGTGGGTCTCCATAACATTAAGATAAAAAGACTTAGATTTTTCCTATTATTTGCAGCGGACCTTAAGTTAAAGCTAAGTTGAATTGAGAGATGATCAGACCAGATTTTCTCTACAACTTCAAATTTGTTTACAAGTTCCAGAATTTTCTGTGAGGCAGTACATATATCATTTACAGAGTTTCCTACGGTTGTCCCCATTTGTCCTTCCATTCAAAACTATTAAACCATAGTCATCGCAAAAATCAAGAAATTCTCTGCATTTCGCGTTTATTGTCACATCTTGGGAAAATCTCGTATCTGTACCTGCGGTAAACGAAACTTTGTAACATTTCTCAATGTTATGTTGAAGCTGACCGATATATTAATACATTTTTTACCACATTGAATTCCTCATTCCAGTTTGCGCCCCGAATGTAAAGGGGTACTATTGTAAAAATAACTCTTGTTGTTTTAAATCGGATGAGATCTATGCCACCCACATCATCAAAGAAATGTTCCCCACCAATGTCTATAGCGTATATTTCAACTTGAAAGATGCTGATACTTTTGCCATAGGTTCAGAGTATTTTGTTCTTGGGCCAAATACACCTGCCCCTGTTCCTTCTTCAGTTCTCGAGCCGTCCGTATACCACTTTATTATGTGGTTACTCAATCCGTCTATTATGGATTCATTGCTCCAAGTTTTTTTGTTACTTAATTTTGTACGGAAATTTTTATGAAAGTTAAATGGCAGCAGTTGGACATGTTCTCATGACCCCAGTAATGCAGAAGCAATCCCGTGTTTGCACCTTAGTTACTGTATTCCTCGTTGTGACTAGACTAGTTCGTTTGGCCCATGCTATCGCTCCATATGTGTTCATTGGTCTCACAATGGCGATGTACATCCATCTTGGCATGTCCAGGTTAAGTCCCCAAGACTTACCCGCTAGGCTCCTACATTTCATGAGAGCACGGGTGGCCTTTTTGGATATTTCTTTTGTGTGCTTTTTCCACATGCGTTCACTATCTAGGTCTAATCCTAGATATTTCACTTCTTTTACTGGTATCAGTTCCGTGCCCGACAGCCTAATTGGCTTCAGTTCAAGATTCCTTTTCCTTGTGAATGGTATTATTATAGTTTTTCCTGGGTTTATATTGAGCCCAGCCTTGCAGCACCATTCTTTAGTTGCTTTTAGACCTCTTTGTATGATGTCACAAAGGGTTCCTTCAAACTTTTCTCTGGCAATCAGTACAGCATAGGCTTGACAGTTGATTCCGAGGTTGGATAACTTTTCAAGAAGTTCATCCACAACTAGATTCCACATTAGAGGAGATAGTACTCCTCCTTGCGGGCATCCTCTTGTTGTGTTGACCTTAATGATTCTACGCGACGTCTGAGTTTCTCAGATCATAGATCGGGTTCTCAGCAACTCGTACATCCACTTAGATACAGTTCTGCTGACTCCTTGCCTAGGGTTGGCTTGATAGCTTCGTGTGAAGTATTATCAAATGCCCACTTGATAGCTAGGAAGGCGCAGACAACAATCTCTTTCATTTCAAGATCTTCCTGTAAGGTTTCTACATGCATGTTGACGGTATGGAGTGGGGACGTGTTTAGTACGTCCTCCCTTACGTAATTGTCCACAGTTTTTTCCATTGTTTTGAGAAGAAAGAATGTTAGGCTGATTGGTCTGTATGACTTCGGCTGTGTTGGGTCCTTTTTCCCCACTTTTGGTATGAACACAACCTTAGCCCGTCTCCCTCCATGAAGTGAGTTTCTAAGAGCAGTAGTGCTCTCCCTTCCTCATCCTTATTGAAACTGCCGTCTGAGTTTTTTAGAGATGTTTGCATTCCACCAGATTTTACCAGAGCTTTATGCAGTCTAGCTGCAGCAAGAGTGCTCGTGATTGTCTCGCAAAATCTTCTAAAGCTTTCCTTTTTGGCTTTCCTCAGTTCTTTATTGTACTGTGTAAATACCTCTCTGTAGCTTTGCCAGTCTCCGTTACGCTTAGCCCTGTTGAACAATTTGTGTGTTACGGATTTTAACTTTGACAAATTGTTGCTCCACCATGGCACACCTTTCCCACCCTTGTTGTTACTTATGGGACAACTTGTTTCAAACACGTTTGTGATAGCTTTTCTAACTCTAGGTAATGGGCTGGAGCTCTACTAATGTTCTCCAGATTATTACCCAGGGTTTCTTCAAAAGTCTCCCAGTTTGTTTTCCTTGGATTTCTTGTTGGATTTCTCATGACACAATTATTCTGTGATCAGACAATGACGGCTCATTGGATACTCTCCAATTCTTAATTAACCTACTTATGCTAGGACTGCCCAGCGCGAGATAGAGAACTTCTTTTCTAACTCTAGTGACAAATGTTGGGGTATTCCCTATATTACATATATCAAGAGATGAACTTAATATAAATTCTAAGAGAGACTCACCACTGACATTGGTGTCGGTGCTCACCCAGATGACATTGTGATCATTAGCATCACATCCATTCAGCAACGAAATCTGGAGCTTGTTGCAGTGCTCCACTATACGCTGCAGTTCCCTTGAAATAGCTGGTTCGTCTCTAGCTCAGTACTCGTATATAGATGCGATGATGATGGTGCAGTGTACTCCATATATGTTTAGAGTAACCTGTAATGGCACCATGTCTCGCGTCATATAATCTGAAAGTAGGAGAAAGTTAATTTTGTTGTTTATTAGAATGCATGCCCTTGGATTGGTCACTCTTACATCCCAAATTACCTTTACACCCTTACATGATAGTTCTTTGACCAGTCATTTCAAGATCCATGGCTCTTGAATCAGTGCTATGCCCATATTTTATTTGGTAAACATTTTGGCTATCGCGGCTGATGCCGCTATAGCGTGGTGAATGTTTACCTACTCAACCTTAATTTTGTAGTCGGAGGTCATCGAGCTAGTGCCCGTTGGGGGCAGATGGCCCACCCTCTGCTAATAGAATCTCTTCCTCCTCAAGATCAAGGCCCTGAGCGAGAGAGACCACCGTCTCATTAAGATCCTTATCAGAGAGCGAGCACTCTGAGATGGACATACTCTCATCAGTACTTTGGGCATCCTGTTCGACAGTAGGAGCTAGTGTTTCAACCTCTGGCAGAGCTTGTTGCTCCACTTCTGGTTCGTTCCTCTCAAGACTGGGTTTGAGATGGTACTTTGCCCTGCACTCTCCTCCAGTCTCTTGAGTCCACACACCGCCACTTTTGAGCCTTAATAGCATCAAAAGACTGTTGATCAATTCCAAGGGCCAGTACTTGTCCGGTACCCTCGTTACGACCATACCAAACTTTCAATGCCTTGGTGTTCAATCCATCATTTTGCGCCTCCAGGAGTGCCAAAGAGGTTTGATACTCGTGGTCCGCACTTTTTGGCAGGAAGATTGTGATAGAAGAGGCACATGGTATTTCCGTCCCGCTGCAAGCAGTAAGGCCCACTCCTTTCCAACCCTTTAACCTGGGCGCCACGGTCTTGAGCCATTGCACCGTTTGCGGAGTTTTGCACTCGACCAATAGCATCCCCTTCTTGAAATGAATGCCCTAAAACTTGAGCTTGTGCTCCCATCCCAGGGCCATTTCCGCCACAATGGCGTTCTCGAGTGCCTTGAGGTCCTCATCATCGAGCATCTCCTGCGGATATTTAGCAGGCAATACCGCAACCTGCTCGGCCTTCGCAGACACAGCATATCTCTTCCTAGCCGAACCTGCCCTTGCAACCGAAGCATAGCTTCTGCCAGCCGAAACAGCGCTAGGTTTCGCAGGCTCTGCCTGGGATCTCTTGGAACTCACCTGTGCCCTCATCTTTTTCTGCACATTACATGCTGGGGGTGTTATCTCCTGTTTGCTCTTTTTGGTAGCTGGAGTGACATTAGAGTCGGGCTTGGCCCTATGCTCCTCCGTCTTTTTCTTGGCATTCTTAGGTGCGAAACCTTCTTCCAGATACCGTAAGTACCAGCGAGAGCCTGCACCGCTGAGTCCCTTCCTAAGTGGGTCGTCTTACCCTTCAGGTTGCCCCAGTGGTGGCATCAAGGGGCTTGTTCGCTTGTTCTTAGTACGAGCTACTGTGAATTGAGAAGCTGTAGGAGTCCGAACTATGCTCGGCTTCCTAGCTTCCATATCTGCTGTAGGCTCTTTGCCCAAGAGTTGGGGGGCCATAGCTTGGCTCCCACCCTCCGCCGTACCTACTGCTGCTTCTGAAGTCTCAGGGACACTCCTTGAGGTAGTAGCGGTGTTTTGGATGGAGCTAGGGTGCTTCCGCCTCCCTCTTGGCTTCTCCCTGGCCGACTTCGTCCCATTAGGTCTTCTGCACAGAGCCTGTGCTCTCTGAGACCCATCGTAGACGCGGAGTCTACCGCATCCTACTTGAATTGTTTTTTAAGTTTTTAATTGTTTTTATTTTTGTTCATTGAACCCACGAGTAGCGCGGGAAAGGATTGTCCGCTGAACCAGAGCCCCGTATAGTACAGAAAGACCATGGATACTCCCTGAGGCGGTCTGGTATCAGAGAGGCTCCGTTATAATACAGCCGATATACCCCCTGGCTGCAAAACTTCCAATAGGCACGGCTCGCATAACACCCAGGATTAGGGCGGTTGATTACCTATTGGTTCCTGGACTCTTCTAGGGATAATTCCCGAGAATAATTTCCCGTACTCAGCCTCTACACCACAACAAGTTTGATAATCAAGTAGAGGTATTCTCTATGTTGGAAACTATGTATCAAAATTAATCTATGTGATGTATGAATGATTCCAACAAATCTTTAATAAGCCTCTAATTTAAATATTGCTTGGAACTAAACTTTATGTATTGTCAATCTATCCCAATTGCAACAATTGAATAAATGATTTCAATCAAGGGTGGCCGTGGAGTAGTGATAACATCATCACTTGCCATGCTGTTTGTTTGCAACTTGATCGTGATGATGGCATCAGGAGGACGGAAAAAAAATACTGTGAATCAATGAAAATAACAGCAAAACAAAAATGCTCCTCAGTTATCTGGACGCTACCCTTGGAGTTTACTGAAACTTGATACCACCTGAGTTTTTCTCTCTCTCTATCTGGGAACGCCCGTGCCCTGCAATAATATAAGGGTTTTCATATCTTCTGTGGCGCGCAAATTGAAAAAAAAAATCATTTACGTGTTGTAAAATCAATCCTTGAAAGACTTTAATAATTCCTAATTAATAGCTACCTTACCGAGGGTGAGGGGATAGCTATCAATAAGAGGTCGTATACTTACGAGTATTGCTTGAATAGATCTGAATTTATTTATTATCTTAATGGGTATTTATACATAAATTTAGCTTACTATGCTAACTTAATTTTAATTGATTATTCGATTCATCGCAGGTGCCCTACCAGGTCGTTCACCACTGTTCGGCTGTTGTGCTGAATCAACCGAGATGCCCTATTAAGTCATTTTCTGTTGTTCGGTCGTTGTGCTGACTCGGCTGTTGTGCTGACTCGGTTGTTGTGCTGTTACTCAACTATTTGTGTATGTAGGTCGTGATTGAGTAACATGTTTATGCGCAAACTGCTGTTGTTAGCGCTTGTTTTTTGGAGTTCAGTGTATTTTGTTTTTTTATTTTGTTTATGTATTCAACACATGTCTTGCTAAATAACATCAATTGAGAAAATTTAATGATTACGGGAGATTCCAATGCTAGAATATGAATATTTCAAAACACGCAAATTCTTAACACTTCCAGATTCTTTACCAAGAGCAGAAATACAAAAGGCAAACGTTTAATTGAAAGGTTTGTAACTATCAGAGATGATTCACAAGGTCTTTTATAGCAGAACAAGGGAACCCCCTCATAGACTGCTGTGCTAATAAAGGTACATATGTATATGGATGAACAGTGCTAAGTGTTTCGAAGTTCAAGGAGAAACATTTTCAGCCCATCTTCCACTTGCAATCAGACAAAGATGGTCAAGTTTTTCAAAACTTAAGTGAATACATAGTTTTAAAAAGCGTTACGAATAGAATCTAAATCACTATAAAGAGCCAGTTTACAGCAGGCAAATATAAAGAAGATGAGATGGGGCCTCGCCAACGGAAACGTAGGGTGATGATGATGGCACACGACTACGTATCTGATCTTGATGACGTTTGACTACTCTAGAGTCATTTAGACGGACGCTGTAGGAAATGGGGCCAGTTTGATCAGACACTAGCCCCTCAATCCTTTTTGGCCCAGTGGCATAATTACGAACCCAAACTGGACTACCTGTAATGAAACATTTAGCGCTAATAGGGTCGCAGACCTTACCAAAGGTGGTCGTATTTTTTCGAAGTATGTCCTGAGCTTTCGTAGCTGCATGCGGAGTAACAGGCTGATTGAACAAATATCTGACCAAACTCAGATCGATATTTGTGTTGTGGCTCAACTTCTTCAGATAGTTCTTAGTGCTTTCTACCATGCGCTCCTCTTGGCCATTGGTAGCCGGATGAAACGGGGCAGAGCGAATGTGTAGGACTAAGTTGTTTTCTATGATGAACTTGAATTCATTAGATGTAAACCTGCTTGACCTAGTTTTAAACCTGTTTGACCTAGTTTTTGATGCTGCAGAATTTAGCGTAAATATCAGCAACTCCATGATTCCTCTTTTTCCTAATTCAATTTTTCATATTTCTTTTTGCTTACATTTTGAATTTCATAAATATTTTAAACCGTCTATGCTGAGTCATAATTTACAATACAATTTTGCTATAGCTAATTTTAGCGGTATAACCGATTATCTTAATTCTATTAATGTTTAATAATGAAAATTTAATTGAATCGTATAATGTGTTTACTCAGGTTGTAAAGGTGGCAATTGATATGTATACACTCAAAACTAATAAAGAATTGAAGTGAAGTACGTCAAAAGACATAGTTCTAAGTATTAGGTTTAGCTTAGAGCGCCCGAATAGGGCTAGTAAGTTAGAATAGAATAACATAGTTAAGTTAGTTAAGCTAGTTTTAAGCTTTTTTTGTCTAGCATATAAGTTTAATGAATTGATAATAATAAAAATGCTTTAAAAATGAATGAAATGACTATTTGGATTGTGCATACACTCCAACTTCTTGAAATGGATCAAGTCCTATTTAAGTGAACGCATTCAGTATGTTTGGATTAACGACACACTTTCAACATCAGTATACGTTACTTCGGCAGTTCCTCAGGGAGCCACCTTGGCCCTTTGCTATTTCTCCTTATAAATGATATTCCTGATATAATCTTGAATTCAGAATGTCTTATGTATGCCGACGACTTAAAAATATTTCGACCAATTAAATCTGAGCAAGATTGTCTTCTTCTACAAGAAGATCTTCAGAGATTAGCAATTTGGTGTAGTAAGAATTTTTTATATTTGAATGTTTCGAAATGCCAAAGCCTTACCTACTGTCGTAACCTCTCCCCTGTTTGTTTTATATATAAGATTGGTAATATGCCCTTGTCGATTATTTCTTCTAAAAAAGATCTTGGCGTAATTTTTCACAAAAAACTGGACTTCTTAAGTCACATGGACTTTTTAGTTGCAAAATGTAACTCAATGCTTTTTCTGATTCTCATACCCTAAAATGTCTCTTTTTTTTCATTCGTAAGGTCAACTCTAGAGTACTGTAGTATAGTCTGGAACCCTTTTTATGAACTTCACGCCTTAAGAATACATAATATTCAAAAACGATTTACTAGGCAGGACCACAGACTTAACTAACGTAGCTCTCTTATTCTAATTTACTGGCCCTATGCGGGCGCTCTAAGCTAAACCTAATACTAAAATGTCTTTCGACGTAACTTACTTACTATTTTAATTTATTTCATTCTTTTATTATTAGTTGATACTAAGAAAATAAGATATAAAAAAAAATTTGTGAATGAATTTTTTTTTTGATATAAAACTTAAAAAACTACCTTAAAATAAAACTTAACTAACTTATTCTCCCTTACTCTATCTTAACCTACCTTACTCTAACTACGTAATTATATAGCTACTTACTTTTTTTTTTTAGTTTTGAATTTTTTTTTTTGTCCGGTTTTTTTTTTGCTTCAATTACCTATAACCTACTACCCTAAACAATGTAAGTCGGTCAATTAAATAACAGCCAACTTTAAACGGGCTATCCCGGATTGTGAGCAACCGAAGAAGGAGTTTCCTCTCTTTCGGCTAGCCACCAGAAATAGCCGTACTGACGTTGTACGTCCTCTATATCGCGACCCGATACCGCCCTACAAGACGCTCCACACTACTGTGAGCAACGTCTTTGTCGTAGTTGAGTCGCCTATCCCCAGCGGTCCGAGCAACATGGAAGATTAGCGGCACCTCCAATCTGTCCTGGATCAGACCTTTCTCATCAAAATAGAGGAACGCCTCTGGTGGAACAAAGCCGTTAAGGCGCACTCTCTCGTGGTACCTGTTATTGGGGTAATAAGCCCCGGAGATCAGGTTGTTCATCGAGCTCATTGCTCTTGCAACGTGCCTACGAACCAGCTTGATAATGAAATTGTCCACTCTTATTAAGTTAGCCCTGTTGCACAGGACTTCATTGTGATAGAATTTTATGTACTGGGATTCTGGTGTTCTGTATAAATGACGGTATGACCAAAGGCAAGCCCTCTCAAACATCCGAATCTTTTCCAACAAGCTCGCTCCCACATTAAACCACACGGTATATTAAAATACGAGCATGAGCCGAATGAGGGCCGTGTAACAGATTACCTTTACCCTTGCATCGAGTTGCTTGCTATAAAAAAGTCTCTTTGTAAGCGTAAAAGCACCTTTGGCTATGGCCAGAGCAGCTTCTAAATGTTTGTTAAAATATAGAAAATAACCAGAGGCTCAGGTATCTGACTACACTTCGACTCGCAAGTGGCTGTTCGTGCGGTCCCACGATTGTGAACTTTCGCCAATGCTTTCTGGTATCCCTAGAGGCCCCGGACAACGGCGTATTAAAAAGAATGGTTTCCGATTTCTGAAAGTTGATTTTCAACTTCCAGCAATATCGCTGAATCTTATCGAAGTCACGTTGCAAGAGCAGTGCAATGACCTCGATTTTTGGTCTTGATTTGTACGCAGTCAAGTCGTCTGCGTACGCTATGGCATGGTGAAGTGATCCTATGAGATCGCTCATGTAAATGTTGAAAAGGATTGGTGAATTAACCGCACCTTGCTGCAGGCCGTTTTTAATTTGAAATGTTCCAGCAGAAGTCATATTGCCATTTTTGAAAATGAACTGTCTACTGGTGAGCATGTTATAAAGTATGTACAGCAGTGGTTTGCTTATGCCCAGCCTGTTCAGCTTGTGGAAGAGTCTCTCAACCATACGGTGTCGAAGGCCTTCTCCAAATCAATCAGGCAGGCATCCGTGCACTATTTCTTGCTTTTGTTCCATTAGATATCCGATACCAGTTTAGATGCTGCATGTATTGTATCATGCCCCGCCTTAAAACCGAATTGGTTATCCAGAATTATTTTATTGTCCTCAGTCCACTTCATCAGGGCTCTATTAATCACTTTTTCGAACACCTTGCTGATGTTCGGAACGAGACTTATCGACCGGAGATTTGCTGGATTGGATTTGTTCTTACCATTTTTGGGGATGGGTTGTATCGCTGCAGTTTTCCAATGCGCTGGATAATGTGCATTATTCAGCGCATTGTTAAACAGAGTGGTGTAAATGTCCACCGCTTTGTTTTGATTCTTTTGATTGTTAATACGAAATATTTTATTTATTTGCGGGAACATACTCGGGTTGTTGGCTTTTACAGCCCGAATTTTGTTGTTCCGATGCAAATTTACAGAAATACTGTCATCAACGACTTCAGTGTCCTAACCTCCGAGTTTTGTTTGTCAGTAACTGTCTGTACATGGTTTTTAGTTTAGACAGCAGTCTACTTTTGTGATGGTGTAGTGCGTCAATTGTTGCATTGCGGAATATGTCTGCGTTGTCAGTATGTTGATACCGAGGTATCATACTGTCCATAGTTCGTTTAGCTGTCTCGTCTATTTGTTTTAGGTACAAGTCAATCTCCTCGTTTGAGATATTCCTATTGGACTGTGGGTGGAGCGAGTTCGAGGAGAGTGCTCTTGTCAAAAGTCTGGAGAAGCGAATCCAACGCATCCTACTATAATTGTAAGAGTACGTTTGGACAAATTCCTCCAACTCCACAATTTCGTTGGGTATCGTTATCACGGCACTGAGTCTGCAATGGTCACTGTCATACACAAATGTGTGCAGGCAGTTTAAAGTTTATCGGTCCGTGTCGGTCAGTTGTAACCGTACGTCGAACAGAATAAGATCGAGATTGGAGCCGCTTCTAATAAACGACGGACTATCTGTAGCTTTCAAATCGAGTTTATACTCGCTGTGCCGACCCCACCAATTGAATAGCAGGTTCCCTCTAGGATTAGGTGTGTTATTTCCCCAATCTCTATGTTTGGCGTTTAGATCTCTGGCCATGAGGAAATAGTTCTCCTCCGACTCCAACCTTAGGCATCGAAGAAGTATCTCGAGGTCTGAAATAAATAAAGTAGATTGAGTAGCTTCAGGTGCATAGAGTGCAACCAAGTACATCATCTTTCCACTATGGAGAGGGATGCACACGATACATGCTTCCAGCACCTGAAACCTTCGCACTTCACCGATGTACACTACCTTAAATTTCAGTTGTTTGTGTGGAGTTGGGTTGATCTTTTCTGACAATATTGTATTTACTGTGCCCCAATTTGTTCTTCTGGGATAGCATTGTTTCGCTAACCATGAGCACATCAGGGGTTTGGTCTTCTAGCAACTTAAACATTACGGCTTTTCACTCGATCCTAATCAGTGGATTCACATTCACCGGAAGGATCTTCAAGGCTTGCTCCTTCATGTTCGAACCCATTACGACTGGAGGTGCGTAAGGCCCTTAAGAAGTACATAGATCTGGTCCACCGGCTTCGCCTGCTACTCTACCTGACCCTGAAGCTGACCCATCTGCCCTTGGATAGAGAGCAAGATGGCCAGCAAGTCAGTTTGAGCCTCCGGTGCTCTAGGCGCTGGGGCCTGAGAAGAAACCTTCGGTCTTTCCTGTTCCGTGTTTCCCCAGCCTGCCGTCATTTGGGCGTAGGTCACTTGGGGAGCCACGGATTGTATTTGAATTGGAGCAGGTGGACGTTTCACTTCGACCTTCTGCTGACGTACCATATTTACATTTTTGATATATTGAAACTTAGGACAACCCCGGTGGTTTGCGATGTGCCCCGAGTTCCTGCATAAAGCACACGAGAGCTGCCTCTTATCTGCCACTCCATCCCTACCAAGAGTGCATTCTTCTGCTTTGTGGTTCTTTTCACATTTATTACATCGAGGCTGCATTTCGCAGTTCGTTGCGTCGGGACCAAACCTTTGGCAGCGTGCGCATTGTAAAATATTTTCGGTTTTTCTTAATTTTGCCATGCAACAACCTGGTAGTTTAGGACTTTACTACTCCTCAGACAATCCAGTTTGCTGTTGGGTGAGAGTTGAACTAGGAAGAATTGTAGTTTTCGGTTCTCCCTTTTGGTCCAAACTGTGGTAAATGGCTTGACCCTTACGAACTGGAAATCGAGTGAGCAAGGAGCGTCTCCGGATCAGTAGATGGTTCTATCCCTCTCAGCAACCATAGTTTCGTCGTGTCCCTCAGTAATTATTTAATATTTTTTATATTATTCCACTGTATTGCAGTGGATAGCATGCATATCTTCATTTAGATGCTTAATAACAAAATGATTACCTGTGACCGACTTTCATAGTTCAATGGTTTCCTTGAGCTCAATCTTATACATATTGATTGACGGCACCCTCATCTTAGAAGTTGTCTTCTGTTGCTGCTGCTTCCGCTGCGGTTGTTTTTGCTGTTTTTCTGCTGCTGCTGTTGTTGTTGTTTTGGTTGCTGCTGTTTATTCTGATGCGATTGTTGTTTCTGCTGTTTTTTCGGCTGTTGTTGTTCTACTGCTTCTACTGCTGTACTTGCGGCTGTATTTACCATTGCGCTGGAGCTCTTGTTGCCGCTCCTTCTCTGTTCTGGCCATTTGCTTAGCCTTTATTGCACGCACCCTTTGTTCGAGCTGCCTGATGCTGCATATCAGACACTCGACTTCTTCATCTTAGTCATCCGATTCGGAAGCCACCAGAACTGCGAAGCTATTGTTATTATCTCCTACATAGCGCCATTCGAGTCATCCGACCTTTCTTCTCTGCTGCTGCTGCTGTCCGCTGTACTTGGCGCCCCTTCAATCACTCCACCTAGCAGCTGTTCAGCTGAAGTTGATGTAGAGGGACACTGTACTAGGTTGGGAGAAGGTTTCAAATTCCTTCTCCTTTTCCCCGTGCTCCCGTAGCCATTGTTGCTGGGTGGCTTGATTTCACTGCCTCGGCTGATGCAGTCACCCACCAACTGGTTCCATTTTTGGGAGCGCGGACCGCTCACTCTCCGTCGTTAAACCCTTAACACCCTGCTAATTCGATCATGAGAATGTCTTCGGTCGTTGTTGATTCCACTTCGGTCGTTATTGGGCAGCAGCTAAGGAAATCTGAGCTGCTTATTTTGGTTCCAGCGTGATGTACCAGATTGAAGTCGTAAGCATTAACAAAGATTGAGCGGCGGAGCATTTGATTCGATATTACTCTGGGAACTGATTTTGTTGTAGTGAAGATCCCCAAAAGTGGACGAAGATCTGTGACCAGCGTGAATGAACGGCCATATAGATAATTGTGAAATTTTTTGACTCCTGAAACGAGAGCCACTGCTTCTCTGTCGATTTGGGCATAGTTCCGTTCGGCCTTGGAGTGTTCGTGAGTAGAACGCAATGGGTTTTTCAGACCCATCTACTAACTTGTGACTGAGGACTACCCCGAGTCCATAAGGTGATGCGTCGCATGTTAGTACTAATGGCAGCTTTTCATCGTAGTGAACTAACACGTCGTCCGATGCGATGAGCTTCTTAAGTGTAATAAAAGCCTTTTCGTGGTATTACTTCCACTTCCAGTGTGCATTTTTATCCAATAGACGGTATAACGGCTCTGCTACAGTCGCTTTGTGTTTCAAAAATCCATGATAGAAGTTTGTTGGGACCTGAAATGCCTGTAATTGCTTTTTGTCGCTCGGTGCTGGTGTGTTGTGGATTGTCTTGACTTTATCAGCTGACGGTCGTTGAGGGTGGCCGTGGAGTAGTGGTAACATCATCGCTTGTCACGCTGTTGATTCACGGTTCGAATCCTGAAGTCAAGTATCATCTATTTATTTCGCACAAAATAAATAAAAAAGTCGACCACTTGCGAAAGCTAAGTCAACTCTACTGTGAAGGTATAACACAGGCAGTAGGGTGATTATATGGCTAAAATGCAACTTGATCGTGATGATGACATCAGGAGGACGGAAAAAATACTGTGCATCATAAGCAACGGCAATAATAGCGAAAACAAAAAAAATACTCCCCAGTTATCTGGACAGCCACCCTTGAAGTTTACAGAAACTTAATACCACCTGAGTTTCAAACCACACCACTCTGTCTTTCTCTCTGCCTCTTCCCCTTTCCCCAAAACGTACGTGTTCTAAAAATTAGTATAAGGGTATTCATATCCCCTTTAACACGTGCAAATTATAAAAAAATACTCAGGGCATCGATTTTAAACCCCAAGAACTCCACGGTTGGTACGCCAAATTATCTTTTCTTTACGCAGTCGCAGGCCAGCCTTGTCGAAACAGGACAACACCTAATTTAGCCGTACTGCCAGCTCCTCTTCTGGCTTACTCATAACGACGATTCGTCAAAATATGGCAAAACTCCTGGAATGTTTTGTAGTGTGTTTTCGATGCATCTTTCCCGGCGCTGAGGAGATGCCGAATTGAAGCCTGGTTACTTTGAACGCACCCTTGTGCGTTGATAATTCTTGTAGCAACGCTGAACGTTTATCGACCACAAACTGCTGGTACACTTGTGCCAAATCGATCTTAGCAAAAATTGATCCACCTTCAATGGACGCCAATAATGTGCTGACTGCTGCAACTTTGTGGGAGTGGGGTTTAATTGCCCGATTTAACGTTGATTTGTAGTCCCCACATATCCGGATAGAGCCTGTAGTAGCCCATTCGGAGTATTCTACGGACTCTAGAACGCCTTGACTGCATAACAGATCGATTTATTCCTCGTATAGACCCTTAGTGGCGAAAGGTATACTCCGTGAAGGTAGCCTTACTGGCGGAATCGCTGAATCGATGTGTAATGACACTGGCGGTACCGTATAACGGCCAAGTTCTGGTGAGAATAAGTGCATAAACTTATGCTGTATTAATTCGATGCAGCTTCCGCTGTTGAACGCCTTCGCTGCGTATGCCCAGCGCGTCGAACCAGTTGCATCCAACCAAATATGAGCCACCGCCAGAGATGATGATTAGTGGCAGATTGTTAATTTTACGACGGTTGTAATGAATTAACACATCTTCACTGGGATCCTGTTACGTTGATAGTCTTTTAGATACAAGTCACATTTGGAGAGATACGGAATTCCCTTAGGTCAGATGTGGTTGAACTTGGTTTCCTTCATGGTGGTCACAGGCGACCCAGAATCCACATGAATGTGCAGGTGTGGCCATTGTTGACGACGAAGATCGATTTCTTTTGGTTGACCAATGGTAGTATTTGGTTGTTAGTAGATTGTCCACGACATGCTTTGCGTTATGGTGCACCTTGACGTGCTGATGTTGAGCTCGGTGTGGGTGTTGACGATTTCGATGCGTTACCGCTACGGCAAACGCGCTGTAGATGGCCCTTTAGGCCCCAGGAATTGCAAACAGTTTCACAATGTGGACAGTGCTTCCGAAAATGCTGACCTGCGCATCCAGCACACGGCACATGGCTGGTGGAGAAGTTACGCTGTTGTGGAAGGGGACGACTCGCTCTGGAGTCATGGATAGATTCGCTGTGTTGCGGAGAATAATTTGAAACTCTCCATATACGCCGTCCACTTCTTTGGATGAACCAAGTCGAAGAGTTCCAACTCCAGCCATTATAATTCGTGGAGTGTAACTAGCACTCACTATCTTTGCCCTTGCAACTTTAGTGTCTGTGTTTTCTATATCTGTTTTTACGACGGTCGCGGCACTTCCACTAGAAGCTGCGTCGGTCTATTCTTTGTCTTCCATGCGCTCTTAGCACAATAACAACACAAACGGCGAGTTGACTCGTAAAACTGTTCCCATAAAGAAAAAAACAGTACTACAACTCCCTCAGAGTAAAAATTCCAGGTCATTCTGCAACATTGTTAAATCCTTAAAGGGGGGTTTCAGTTAGCTGCCAATGTATTAATCTAAACAAACACTCTGAGAATGCGTTTTGAAGTTAAGTTAAGTGTCTCCCTCGACTAATTAAAGAAATAGAGTAGAGTCACTTTAAACTTGAAGCACAGATAATAAATTACCTAGATGTCGCACGCCCATATAAAAAAAATTAAGCATATTTTTGCCCTGGCAGACAGAGAGCTTTCAGAATAAGTACCACAAATAAAGCCTTTTCTTTTTCCTCACTCCGTTCGCTCGTGTGGGAAAAGTTATTTTTCTCATCGTGTGTTGCGACATACAAACGAACGAGGTGTGAAAGTGTAAAGGGGTATGCGGGAAGGGGCATGAAGATGAATGACAGTGTGATTTCCATACCACCGCAGCAAAAGAATAAATTTTCATGAATGGAAGTTTTGTAAACGCGTATGCGTTGTATGTATATGAAAAGAAGGTTTGAGAGATTGTGCTCGAATATCAATCATTTAGATTTTCAGGTTAATTACTAATATACATATATATTACATACGTATACTAAAAAATTAAAAGGCATAAGAAAATTGTCTCCAAGGAAAAAATGTCCTGGAAAAGAACGAAGTGCGCAATTGCACACTGTTCTATAACCAAAAATGAATTGCCTGATTTAAAATTATTTAAATTTCCTAAAAAAGGAACAGTTAAATACGCTGAATGGCTAGCTTTAGCAGAGGAGTCTCGGGAACACATAAAAAGCCTTCTATATGCAGCAAACATTTTAAGAATGCCTTTATTGGAAAGAAATATTTAAAAAAAAATGCTTACCCTTCTCTCTTGTTAAAACGAAGTGTTGCTATATCTGATGACGTTGTTTTGATCCAACGGGATTTAAGGTTACATATGAAAACTGCAATAAATTAGTACTGGATTCGAATGCTGTTACAGTAGAAGAACTAAACCTGTGTTCAAAAAGGTTATCAAGAAAAAGATTCAATGATAACGTTGAATTTACTTGCGCCAACTCATCGTTTAAAAGAGGCTGCAAGTGCGTGAAAAGTAGAGTATCCAAGAGAAAATGATTTATTGCTTGGTATTGATCAAAATACTAAGACATTTTCGAAGCTCATTCTATCTGAGAGTACAAAAAAATACACCGAAGAGGAGAAGTAGTGCATTTTTTCCGTTCGTCTTCCGGATACAACTTTTTACGGGATCAGCTTGGACTACACTTGCCGCACCCGTCTTCATTACATAGGTGGATTAAGATTAAAAGCCTGTTACCTGGAATAAATATAAATGTTCTAGAGTAAATAAAGAAAATAACTTCGTCATTATCACCAAAAGAAAAAGAAGTCGTGATTATGAAAGATCTAATGTTTGCGCTAAGTCTGTGTGTGTTTTTATGATTCGGAAATTTTAAGCAAGTTTTATATCATGTCGTTTGTCCAAGCAATATACCTATGAAACAACTTGAGATTGAGGTATATAATTGTCTTGATATATGCGCGGAGCTGAAACTAACCGTTAGTGCTATTTGCTGTGATCAAGGACACACAAACCGTAGGTTATATAGTAAACTTTATCTAAATGAAAAAAACTTTAACTTTAAGAAATGAAAGATTATATATTAAACATCGAACCCACAAACGCAAGAAATAGGCCATTTTGATTCAAATTCATGGCCTTAACTTTAGAAAGCATTTTAAGAATAAGAGACACATTATTCATGGATCATGGTTGGTTGGTTGGTTGGTTTAGAGGGTGAGCTTATGCTCTTCACTTAGGCCTCCATTGGGCCCGTTGTGTTTATTTATTTATTTAGCTTAATTCAAGCAGAACTTAATAACTACACTAAAACTAGACTATTACTAAACACAACTTAAGACTAAGGCTAAGTACTTAAAAACTAAACTTAAAACTAAAACTAAAGTTATTAGGGCGGGGGAGTGGAAGTGGAATTCTGGAGGGCGTTTTTGAGTATAAATCTGCTGCAGTGAAAATCAAAAGAGCTGTGCGCGCCGTTGGCCAAACGTAACATTCTAGACATTGGCTCGTTACAACCATAATTGGTGCGATGAAAATTGAGACAGAAGATGGGTACAGACCTCAGGAGGGGTGGGTTAGTGTTAAGGGAGATCATTTGGAGCAGATTAGGGCAGTCGATGTTTCCTGCTAACAGCTGATGTAGAAAGAGTATGTCAGCAATTTCTCGACGTATTTCAAGCGGCTGTACGTTAATTAATTTCAAACGATTCTCATAGGGATAAGTTATGCCTGTCAGACCAAGGAAGACCGCGAAGAGCAAAACGGATGAACCTGCGTTGAACAGCCTCTATTCGAAGGGAATGGGTATCATGATAGGGGGACCATACTTGGCTAGCATATTCGAGGATTGGCCGAACAAATGTGAAGTAGAGAGATTTCGTGACGTAGGCGTTCGAGAATTCTTTAGACCAGCGTTTTACTAAACTCTGCTAATAATGTTGTCAATATGGCAGCGGAAATTTAGTTCTCTGTCGCAAATAACACCCACATCGCGTAATAAAGTTACAGAAGGGACGAGCTCGTCAGAGATGAAATAGGATCTAGGGGCTGGAAAACGCTTACGGGAATATGTAATAGCTTGACATTTGTTGACGTTGAGGTCAAGAAAATTTTTTTGACACCAGGTTGAAAAGTTGTTCAAGTCAGCTTGAAGTGGGCAAGAGTCGGCGGGGTTTAATATGCGCCTGAAGATTTTCATGTCATCAGCGTAGTTGGATAGATAAGAGTCTTTGATGATGAAGTCAACGTCATTAAATGACAAAATGAAAATCAGGGGACCAAGATGGCTATCTTGAGGGACCCCGGAAGTGGCTTTAATGGGGTCGGATACAGCCCATCTAAATAGTATTTTGTATTGGCGTTCCTCAAGGTAGGATTTAATCCACCCAATGGAACTCAGTTGGAAGCCAAGGGATTTGAGTTTAAAAAAATGATTCTGTGCGAGATTTTATTGAAGGCCTTACTAAAATCTGTGGCAATTACATCAACTTCTTTGCCATCCTCTAATGCACACAGAGTCGTAAATACGAATTCCGTTAAATTAGTAGTTGTTGACCTTCCCTTAAGAAATCCGTGCTGGTTAGGGGAAAAGATAGACTTGCAATTGAAGAACATTGTATCGTAAATAATGCTTTCAAAGAGCTTAGGAACGCAGGAGAGTTTAGCAATGGGCCGGTAGTTGGAGATTTCATTCTTGGGACCCTTTTTGTGAAACGGAATTATGTAAGAGCTCTTCCAAAGCTTGGGGAAGACTACTTGTGCGATAGATGTCTGGAAGAGAGCCGTGAGGGGTTGGGCCAGATGGTTCAAGCAATTTTTCAGTACTATTGAAGGGATACCATCAGGACCAAGAGAGTATTCGTTCTTGAGTTTTTTTTATCCTTTCTTTCACGTATTCCACGGTTATGTCAACGGAGACTAACGAGGTTTGGGCACAGCTTTTCATGTAGGAGAAGTATTCAAGATCAACTTCAAGCCCATGGTTGCAGAATGATTGGCTGAAAAAGTGGGTAAATAAATTTGCGATTATCTTAAGATCACCGGAGGAAGTGTTAGACAATTTTAAAGTAGCTGCATAGTTGTCAGATTTTCTTTTTGTGTTGATGAATTCGAAAAATCGTTTCGGATCCGAGATCATGGTATGCCGGATTTCGTCTAAATATTCGAGATATAGAGATTCACAGAGTTCGGAAAAGTGGGTATATGCGTGGAGGTAATTGGAAAAGTCAGAGTGCGAACGAGATTTAAGGTACGTGTGCCAAAGTTTATTTCTTCTATTGCGAAGCGAGTGCAATTCTTTGGTGAACCAGGGTGGGGACGACGAGGAGTTCTTCTGGAACACGAATGGGACGGATTGTGTGAAACAGTTGAAGATTTCGGCGTAGAACAAAGCGAGAGCACCGTCGATAGTAATTCTAGGATTTTCAAAAATAACATTGAAATTAACGTTACTCAAAAGGTTATTCAGTTTTATGAAGTCTGCTTTACGAAAATTAAAACTGTATGAGTTTTCAGAGTGTACAGTTATATTATATGAGAGATAGAGGTGGGTGGTAGCGGTCTAATTTGGAGAGAAAGTGGTTGCTCGCTGATACGACGCAGTTGTCGGCATCTGATGAGAAAATAAGGTCGAGTTGTCTACCTAAATAGTTAGTAACGCCGCTTAACTGGTAAAGGCCGTAGCCGGAGACACAGTCGATGAATAGGACCTCCTTATCTGAGGAGGGATTTGTAGCGGCAAAGTTAGTCTCATCGTCAGAAAAAACCCATCGAAGATCTGGGAAATTAAAATCCCCCAAAATAATGACGACGCCGCGGGTGCCTACAATGTTAAACAGGGAATCAACCGCACCAATGGCAAGTTGGTAGCATTGGATTGATTGAGATGGACGAATGTAGCAGCAGAAGATGTAGATGTTGCTACCAGCGATAGTTATTTTGACGCAAATGAACTCGAAATTAGCGGTGTGCCGAGGCGATTGTGTATTGCCAAGAGAACACCGCGACCAGAGGAATTATCATCATTTTCAAGACCATCGTCCCGAAGGACATTGAAGTCTGAGGTAAATAATTCGTTGTTGTTATAATCACTGGACTGATTGGTTTCGTTTAGAGCAAAAACGCCATAGGGAAGATTCTGTGAATTAAGAAATACTGAGGAGGTTGTAGTTCGAAGACCTCTTACGTTCAGGTAGTATATGGACAAGCAATCGGGTTAGATGTTGAGACGTTAACTGTTCAGGGGCGAAAGTAACTATTGAAGTCGGCGCGAGTTCTTTGGGGGTGGGACCTGCGTTTATAGGTTATGTAGGACGCGTAGGAGGTGAGATCGCTTGTTACCTGCAGAGGTGGTATATTGAAGCTCTCATGAAATTGGACGAAAATTTTCATCAAAGCATGCTCGTCAATTGGGAGACCTTCCTGAGAGATTAAGACCTTGATATTGCTGTTCGTTTTTCCATCAATACAGATGGAGTCAGCTTTATCATGCAGGTATGCAAGATAAAGACGGACGTTATCGTAAATTCTACGGTCTCTTAGACGTGGCATTACGTAGCGGCCGTCATCTACGAAATCTGCAAACTGTTTTGTAAGTTTGACAGTAGGAGGTAGCAGCGGATCTAAAAAGCCAGATGATGCGACGGTGGAGTTAGCAGCGCTGGTATGTGAAGAGGTGGGTAAATTAGCGGAATTGTTAGGGGTAGTCAAAGAAGGGGCAGACGATAAAGAGGGTGTAGGGTTAAGAGTGTGAGAGTGAATGAAGTATGGGTGACTGATGGAGTGAGCGTCCTTGGCAGCTGGAGTTTCGCTAGAAGGGGCAGACGATAAGGAGAGTGTGAGAGTGACTGAAGTTATTTTGGCTGACGGAGGGTGTGTCCTTGGCGGCAGGAGTTATGTTAGCTGAGGCAGACTAGACGGGAGAGAGGTCAAAAGACACGCGGTTGAAAGCAGTTTTGTAGTTAAAATCTGGAAATATGCCTATTTTGAGGGACCAGTTAGTATCGGATTTTGTATTTTTATTAGATGACTGGGTTGAAGGGGGGATGGGAGGATTATTGGATTTGCGAGAGGAGTAGGGTCTGTTATTGGGTCTGTTCGGTTTATTAGTTATGTTACTAGACTTATTGATATGCTTATTGTTTGACTTATCTATCCAAAGGGTAATCGTCATTTTGCCAAATGTGAGTGTATCCTTCAGAGAGTTGAAAAGCCAAGAGTATTTAGAAGGAATCACTACCTCAAAACAGCGAAACTTGTTGGGCGTTAAGCGAGTGATCGACAGGCATCTTACACCGGTGATGTAGAATTTCTTTTCGAAAGATTTGCGGACCCAGGATACGTTGGCTAGTTTCGGGGCACCTTTCAGCAAGTACGCAGTGCACTCTGTATTATGACGGGAAGCATGGGTACTGGTGAGGTCCTCGGAGTTATGTCTTGAAGCTGAGTGAAGTTTTTGGATTCTGCTATTCCATTCAAATACAGTCCAGAGCGCTCCGAATTTTTGTATTGTTGTAGCTTCAGTGGAAGTTGCGGCAGGAGATAATGTGGGTGAAACAGATCTGGCAAGTGGAGCTGATACAGCAGGTGTAACTTCGAGATCAATGGCATTAAAGAGTTCTTCTTGCAGGGACTTGTTATTAGGAGGCTGTTTGTCGCAGGAGATTAAGTCTAGTTTGCTAGAAGTGAACTTCAATTCTTCTCCGATATCGATGACAGCTAGCTTGGTCGAAACCGATTCGTCTCTCAGAGATCTAAGGCAAAGTTCGATCTCTTCTACTCGTTTCATGTGAACCATATTAGAAGCCAAAGATTCGATTTTAACAGACTGGTTTGACAGGGATTCACTCATTAATTGCACGTTTGCATGAATTGAATTGCGTAGGGATAGCTTAAGTTCGTCGATTTAAGTAACTAGGATGGAGAGAGGGCCGGTGACCTTAGCAAATTCTGCGTTAAGGTGGGATTTAGTGAGCGCGTCGCGGGATATTTTAGAGGTCGATTCGTTGAGCTCCGTAAGTGGCATGTCAATATTTTTGAACTTAGACTTGCTCAGTTCACTAGCACATTCGATAACATTATTAAGGTCGTCAACACACTTAATGACCTCATCAAACTTTGCCAGTTGCTGGAGTATTATCTTGGATGAAAGCTTAATTTGGTTGAAAAGCGAGTTTGACGAATCAGTGTTGCACTTAATAGCGAGCATGATGTGAGATAGGGAAATTTCTTTGCACTCATCGCAAAAAAAAGATAGTTGTTTGAAAATTCTTTTACATATGTAACTGATCTTTTGCTGATGCCGGTGCAAATGGGATGGAACGATTTCCCACAGAGGCCACTACAAGACACCAGTTCAGCGTTGTTGCTTTCGGCACAATTTCCGTTACCACATTGTTTTCCATTGTTGTGATAGGACAGTTGAAAACTTGCACAGATGAGCACTTTGAGTAAATGTACTAAGAGGTCGACGAACAACGACGGCAAATGCGAAAAACGCTAAGGCGGGCATAATATAAACAAAAATAAACAGCGAGGTAAACGCATTAAGAGGTCGACGAACAACGACGGAAAATGCAAAAATTTCAAACACGAGCACTTTAAACAGAAAAAAAAGAGGGCAATTTCAGGGAATTATTATTATGCTGCGTTGAATCGGTAAGTGGAAATTCACGAGACGGGAGAGAAAGAAAAACACGTCCAAACAGGTTGACAGTCAAATTGGATATTCCCCTCATCGAAGTTGTTGGAGAACGTATACGATTTTCCAACAACATCACGATGAGTGGTGTCATTACTCTTATCATTTCGGTGATTTTTCGATGTCCTGTATTTGCACCACCGATGAAATGGCCGATAGTTCTAAGCCGTGAGGCCGAGGATTGTGCTCCTGTAATACCCAGGCAGACCATACGTTGCACCTTAGTTAGCAAGTCTCTTGCATACTTTTTACTCATCACCATACAACTACACCGTAGAAGATGATAAGTTTTATTACGCATTCGTATATCCAGTGGACCTGTTTCGGTTTCAAGCCCCATGACTTCCCGATGACCCTCCCGCATATCCAATATGCTCTCTTGGCTTTGGTGACACTTTCTTCCAGGTTCTTTCTCCAGGTCAGTTTCCTGTCCAATATAACGCCGAATTTAACTCCCTGCTAGCCAAAGTTATATCGATGAAATTTTTATTCAAATCGAAATGTTCCAACTGCGAAGAAGACGATTCGGAATATCTACAGGTGGATTGGAATGATATTTTGCAGAATGATATAGAAGAACAAATAACACTTACCCAAGAGCTATCACAAAATCACGACATTCTTAAGAATGAGGAATGTTTTGAGAATAACATGAATACGAACAATATAGTTAATCCACCAGATGATGACGCAATATCAGTCAAGGTACCGCAGGTCAACGACCTAGCTACAAGATACTTTGCCGGAAATTGCATCTTTAAAACATTAAAAAAAAATGATCAAAATCTGTGAAAATTGTGCTGAAGAAATGTCAAAGGACAAACAGAATTTCGATCTAACGGAAGTACTGATAAAATTAAAAGAATATGAAAATTCAAAAGAAAATACGGTTCTCTTATGGCCGTCAGAAAAAGATTTTCAAGTATGCCGTCTTCATGTACAAATATTTTCCGAATGCTTTCGGAAACTACCTTTTGCATCTAACTTAAAAGAAAATATAATCAAAGAATATACATATACTCGTGATGGCAACAAATATACATTTTCCGAATTGGTTCAATGTATGTATGTATGTTATGATTAAGGTGATTTAACTGCAATTTAATACTAACATAATTTAAGTTAATGATTATTTTATTAAGTTAGTTCGTTTTTTTATAATAATTTCGAAGATTAGTCACCTTCACTTAGGTAGGCCAAGAGCAGTGATCAGTTATTATAAGTGCATACATATAAAATGCAGTATGCAAAACTCATATTCATACCCATTTTCAGAGCAAATTTCCACAAATTATCCACAAAGTTTACAGAGTTTTTATTTATTTGATCAAGTGCTGAAAATAAGGTACATACATACAGACAAAATAACAAGCACACAACATAAGCCCAGCCATTTGCACATATATATATACGATCTATACAGATACTCCATATCCATCCTACCAACGTGTCGGCATCAGAACTCCGTGACCGCAGTCGCACAAAATATTTTTTGTGTTTCTTTTTTGCAGTGAAGGTAAACAAGGGTATATGTGAGTGACAAGTGAGCAGAAAAAATAAATGTTCTGTGTTCTGATTTTTTCCCTTTTGTAAGAAGTTTAAGCTTTTTAAAAAGCTTTTTTTTAGTGAATTTCGTTTTCATATTCTTCCCATATGAATGAGACATCTGGGTAGTTTATTATCTGTGCTTAAAGTATGTAGAACTTAGTGATTAAGCAAAAGAAATTGAGAAATTAAAACAAGGTTGGACAGGAAGG
Source organism: Pocota personata (assembly GCA_963082735.1). Taxonomy (NCBI): domain Eukaryota; kingdom Metazoa; phylum Arthropoda; class Insecta; order Diptera; family Syrphidae; genus Pocota; species Pocota personata. The sequence goes on from OY720431.1 coordinate 76,766,537, forward strand.
ACTAAGCCTTACCCTTAAAAGATGGATTAAAATTCTGTTACTTAAAATACGACGTGTGTAACCTAAAGTTTTACGTATGAAAATTTTCTGAATTTTCACAATATTTCAGCTTTTTGCAGTTTTTGAAACTGAACATTGGAATTATATCCAATGTCGCCAGCCAGCTTCCTCAAAAAAATGGTTAAAGATCATAACAAAGTCCTTTGAAAAAGCCGAGCATCTAGAACGACCCTTTGCAGCATTATCACCGTTGGCCTGGAGCCTTAAACTCAAATCGATTTTTCGTACCACTATTTGGTACACCCAATATGAAATTTAAGACACGAATAAGATAAGCCAGAATCAGAAGTCAGTCTTATCATCGATGAAGCAATGGATTGGATTGCAATTAAAAGTTGAAGAACACCAGCATTAGTTCCTAACCCAATTTTTTGTTAACACAATTGCACACTTAAATAGAATTATAAAGCGTAACAATTATTTGGGAAAAAGGTAAGTTGTTAATAAAGTTCTAATATAAATGATTCAGCTTAGTAGATTATTATAAAAAGTCGCAAAGAATTTAGTTAATTTTTGGAATGTGGTCTCATAGTGATAAGACAGTGAAAAAAAGGTGAAATTGCGACCCTAGTCATATAACGCCAGTGAAAACTGGTAAAGCGCCAGGAACCGATGGAATTTCCTCCGAGTTTTTAAAATTTTCAACTGCAAGCTTTATATAATGAATTTATGTATATAATAAAATATACCAAGGTGCCAAAAGAATTTAAAAGAGCTATAATTTTTCCACTATTTAGAAAAGGAGACAGCACAGTATCAGTAAACTGCAGAGGAATAGCATTTTTTAATAATATCAGGAAAGTATTTTCTAAACTGATGTAAAATATGCTGATGAGATGATTGAAAGCAATGATCAGATTAGTATGTTTCAATCATGTTTTTGGTCTGGCTATTCGAGTGTAGATCAAATCTTTGTTTTATTAAGTACCGAACTCCATTGCTTTTTTGTAGACTTCAGAGCGAACTTCGATAAGGTGAACAGGAACAGTTTGGTACATAGGGTGATTCAAGTGATCTAAATTCAGGAGGTGATAGTTTTGTACTACGAAAAGAAAACATTCCACTTTCACAGCTATGGGGATAGAAGTTTATTTTGACTCAAACCAGTTATTATGCCCTTACTCTCTGACGGCTTGCTTCAAATTATTGTGCCAGATATGCTTCGAAATGCAGTTAGATTTCCTATCCAACAGTTTGCAAAACAACTTATAACAGACTTCAAAATCAATTAGTGATCTTAGACTCTCTTGCCATCCTTCAACAGCCCTTCGACACAAAACATCGAAGCAGTAGGTAAGAGTGTTGTTGAGAGTCCAGGAACATTAATTCGGTACAGTGGTCAAGAATTGGATACTTCGAGAAGCTTTCTACAGCGTATTCTCACGAAAGATTTGCATTTTTGTGCATACAAAATGCAATTGACTCAAGAACTGAAGCCTACTGACCACGCACAGCGAAGAGAGTTTGTAGAATGGGTTATGGAAACAAACAAAATCGTCTTCAGCGACGAGACTCATTTTTATCTTGATGGCTTGGTAGTCGTCAAAATTGTCGAATTTGAGGTTGAGAAAATTCACGAGTGATTATTGAGATACAAATACATCCACAACGTTTTATTTTTTTTTATAATTCGCGCGCCAAAAGGAATATGAGTACCTTTATACTGTTACAGGACACGAGCTTTTAGGAAAAAGGGGAAGAGGAAGAGAGAGAAGCCTGTGCACGTTGGCTTTAAATGTTTGAAGGTTGTAGTGATGGGGAAATACAGAGTTTGGTAGATCATTCCACATTCGTGTCGTTCGGCTTATAAACGAGTTCCTATATTTGACAGTACGACCGAAGTGCATTTTTTGTGGAAAAAAACGATAAAACAGGGAGAGACATTTCTCCTATGTTGTAGTGAATGTATAGAATTCACAATGTCTCTATCACCTATAAGTTTTAACGCGCGATTTTGTACCCTATCAAGAATATGCAGAACGGTCTTGGGTGCACCAGACCGTTATATTTCAGCTTAGGGCGGATGAATGCCAGATCAGATGGGGTAAAATATTTCTTGAAGGATATGTGATCGTTCCATCGGAGATGGTTAATAATACACATACCGAGAATGGCAAGTGTTTCGGTTTCAATGATGTAAGCACTATCCATGGATAATGGTTGAGGGTTTTGGTTTCGCTTGAGAGACATAAGACAGCATTGTGTTTTGGAAGCATTAAATTCCACTCTGTTGGTTGAACCCCATTGATTATGCTGTCCAGGTCGGAATTTAGTGTGTTTAACATACGTTGCGCTCCCCTTCTACGGCCGAAGAGCAAGGATGTGAGTTAGGGAACGAATATGAAAAACTGAGGGTACTGTCACCAGCGAAGGAATGGATTGGATTAGAACTTGCAGTCAAGAGATCATTCTCAAGAGAGTCGGAGACAAAACAGAGCCTTGGGGAACACCAGCATTTATATGGTGAATTGCAGACTTGAAGCCGTCTAAAACAACTTGTACTGAACGCCCCGAAAGAGACTCATCGAAGCCATATGCATATGTCAAATGCCTTTGAAATATAAAGCGTAACCATCTTAGTTTCGCCGAAGTGATATAGAGATTGGTTCCACTTCTCGGTGAGATATGCCATCAAATCACCAGTGGACCTGTTGCTACGAAAACCATACTGCCGGTCATTAAGGAGTTTTCGTGAATCGAGATATTTCATAAGCTGACGACTTATCAGTGTTTCCATCACCTTGGAAAGAAGGGACGTACGTGCAATGAGTTGGTAATTGGACAGGGAGGAAGATTCGCCTTTTTTTAGGGACGGGCTGGACAAATGCTTTCTTCCATCTACTCGTAAAGAGCCCTGAAAAGTAGAATAGACAGAAAAGCTTACGCAGAGGTTTTGTCAGTGTAGAAGAACACCTCTTCAGAACTATGGGGGGGATACTATCTGGACCACCGGATTTGTGTATGTTAAGACCTTTGAGTACTCCTGTAACTGTACGAGTGCGAAAGTGGACTCTGAAATACAGGTGGAGACAAAGCATTATCTGGCAGCGTGGAGTTCGCTGCAAAGTGAGCAGCAAGCAGATTAGCTTTGTCTAAGGAGCTGACAGCTGGAATGTCATTGTAAATGAGCGTGGGGATGGCAGACGAGGCAGAATATTTAATATTTTTGACGGATGACCAAAAATGTTTACTATCTTTGGGACATTGTACGATTTTTTGCCTCAGTTTTTGGTCATATAAGAATTTTACACGTCGAATATGGGCATTGCAGTCTTTTCTGGCTTGTTTAAACTACTTTCGGTTTTCCTCAGGCTTTATAAGACCGAAAACTTACTTCTTTCAACCTGATAGCCTCTTTCCGAGGGGCGTGGAGACAAATGGTCGGTTAATATCTTATTGATTTCCACCAAATTCAATTCACTTGCCTGTTTCGGGGATGTTAATGATGTCAATAGATCGAAAAGAGGCACGCCAGCCAACGTGAGAAAAGTCGCTTTTTTACGCTCTTCCACTTTGACATTATTGGCCAGCCGGGATAATTTGAAACGCTCCATATACGCCGTCCACTTCTTTGGATGACCCAAATCGAAAGATTCCAGGCTACCAACTCCAGCCATTATAACTCGTGGAGTGTAACTAGCACTCACTATCTTTGCCCTTGCAACTGCAGTGTCCGTGCTTTCTATATCTGTTTTTACGACGGTCGCGGCACTTCCACTAGAAGCTAGGTCGGTCTTTTCTTTGTCTTCCAATAAATAACACAATACAAAAACAAACAATAACTGTTTCCATGTATTTCCCGTCGAAATGTAATGGAAGGCGTACGGTGTGCACTGTGCACTGTTGTTTCTATCGCGTTTCTGCACTACACACGTTTTTCTTATTATGCCCGTTTCTCTTCGTTTTAACAAAACTAGCTGAGCGCCGTTCTGTATAGTTGTAATTGATGAATGTATGTATGTATTGTAACATAATAATAACTACGCTCCTCCAGCCCATTCCAAAGTGTCTTTTCATTCGGGGTTCGTGTCTGCGGTTAGTCTCCACAGTTCATGTCTACGATAAGAGACGGATAATATCGCGGATAAGAGAGAATCATAACTGCACGAAATGATTGTCATCTTGGAATTATTACATCAGAATTTTTAGGTATTTTGTTGCAGTGGTCGAAGAATTTGCTAGAAGTTTCTGGCTATCAGAAACTTCTGCTATATAAGGACAGATGGCGATCGAGAGGAGGCAGTTGGTTTAGAACCGTGGCGAAGAGATTTTAAAAGTGATAATGGGCGAAGTTGTAATTTTGTGATAAATTGAAAGTTGAGAGTTAACAAGAAGAAGTAATTAGTTTGGATTTGTGAATTAAGTAATTGAAAGGAGATAAAGTGATTTGAGAGGAAAGAGACCTTGTAAGAAAACAATTTGCGAAGAATAGTATAGTGTGAACTTGAATTCTTGAATTGTTTTATAGACTAGAAAATAAAGAAATAAATTTCACAGAATATCGTTTTATCTACTCGAGCCGTAGCTCGCATATTACATTGGTGTCAGAAGTGGGATAAAACTTATTCTGTGACTAACTATTTCCGTGGTGTGAAATTGCACAATAAAAAAAAAAAAAAAACATTTCTGTGTTGAGTTAATTAGTTGCGCAAAATGGGTCGCAAATTGGGAAAACTAATTATAATTCAACTAAAGGCAGAACTCAGCGGAACCTCGACACAACTGGGGGAAAAGATGCCCTACTGATTCGTCTGGAAGAAGCAGTAACGCGGGGAGGTGAAAATCCGCACGACGTAGAGTTTGACGTGGAAGAGGAACCAGCAAGTACAGCAGCCGACCCGGGTATAACAAGACTGCTCCTGCAACTTAAGTTAGTCATGGACGAACAAAAGAAAGCAATAGAAGATCAAAGGAATTCTCTAGAACTTAAGCTGGACGAACAAAAGAAAGCAATGGACGAACAAAAGAATTCTCTAGATGCTCTGGAAAGCAAGCTTGATGAGCAAAACAAGAACTTGGAATCCAAATTCGAAGCGATCGAAGAGAAAATCGAGAAGGTCGAGACGCAACTCGAAAAAGTCGAAACTAGATTCGATGAAAATTTTGAGAAACATGAAACTTAGTTCGGGAAGTTAGAGACTCAGTTTGAAAAAGTGGATACGCAGTTCGAGATAGTAGGAAAACAAGTCGAAAATCTCGCTAAGGAGCTCAGCAACGTGAAGAGACAGAAAGCACGGGAATATTCCACTGACGGTCTGAGAAGAAAGGAGATGCAGCCTCCTATCTTCGATGGTCAAACATCATGGCCAATTTATAAGAGGCAATTCGAAGCGGTCGCAATGACCAATAGCTGGGACGATGAAGAGAAGTCTATTGCACTCACACTTGCACTGAGGGGTCCAGCTGCGGAGCTCTTGCAGAGCATCCCGGAAGATAAACAGCAGAACTACGACTCTCTGGTTCAGGCTATCGATATGCGGTTTGGGGATGAACACATGCAGCAGGTGTACAGGGTTCAGCTGCGTGGTCGAGTCCAGAAAAGGGGGGAAACGCTCCAACAGTTGCAAGCGGATATAGAGCGACTAGCTCATCTTTCATATCCTAAAGCCGGTGAGGAGCTTATCAACGAAATGGCGGTGGAAGCTTTTATTCAGGCCATAGAGGACAGACAACTGCAAATGGCTGTAAGAATGGCTGAAAAGCGAACACTCCCCGAGGCATTGGCATTCGCTTTGTCAATGAAGGCTGCGGACCAAGCATACCAGGGAATACACCGTGTCAGGGAAATGTCCGTCGTGGAATGCTCATGCCAGAGAACAGCCGTTATGGATGAAGACAAAGCTCGCGGAAGTCAAATCCGTTGCTGAAATTGCAACCAAACTGGACACCTATAACGGCAGTGCAGAAGTGCACCTAGACGAGGAAATTGTCCACATTGCGGAAGTAGGAGAAGCAGAGAGGAAGCATCTGGCTGTCAGTCAGACTTACCAAAACCAGCAGTCGGGAAATGCGTAAGGACCAACTTCGCGGGGCAGAAGTTGGTTACTGGAATCGAGGCCCCCAGGACCACCATTCAAGTTTCGCAAACCAAACGGGGTAACAAGAGCCTGACAGTGGAGGCACCAATCAACAAGAAGAAGTGCGTAGCCACCATCGGCACAGGCGCCACTGCCTCCATTGTAAGAAGAGATATCGTCAGAAGCGCCTGGCTGCACAACACCAACAGCTACTGCCTGAAGACTGCGACAGGGGAAATGGCGAAGGTGTTTGGAGAAGTTAGTCTTACGATTACTCTGGCAGGACTGACGTTCTCCCATGCGTTTCTGGTGGCAGATATATGCGACGAGTGCATCATCGGAATAGACTTCATGAAAGCAAATGAAATAATCCTAGACATCGGGATGCAAGTACTGAGGTATCGAAATGTGGAGATTCCGATGGTGTACGGAAACGAGAATGCCGTAACTCTCAGGACAGTCATCAGCAAAGACGAAGTTTTGCCGCCGTCTTCAGAGACAATCATTTGGACGAAGCTGGAAGGTGATCTTGGGAGCCACCGATTCTACATAGTAGAACCAGACCCAGAGAAGAGTTCTCAAGACTACATCGTGGGAAAGACGTTAGTCGAACCAAAGAACACCATGGTTCCAGTGAGAGTTTTGAACGCGAGACCACACACTGTCAAACTAAGGCGAGGGGAGGTGACTGGAAAATGCACGCCGATTACCGCCGTCGCAACAATATCTGAACGTGATGCTCCAAAACCTCTCCCATCACCTTGGACAGCGGAAACGAGAAAGACGATTCTCCAGTCCAGTGAGCTGAATCAGGAGCAGCGAACTATGGCAGAGAATCTTATCAATGAGTACGCTGATGTATTTGCCTCACAGGACGGAGAATACGGCCGAACACACCTGGTACAACATCGAATAGACACTGGTGATACTAGACCAATTCGTCAGCCTGCTAGGCGCCTTCCATTGGCAAAGCAGACAGAAGTTGCAGAGATGGTGTCGGCAATGGAGAAAGAAGGTCTGATTGAAAGTTCCAAAAGTCCGTGGGCATCACCGGTTGTACTGGCTAAGAAGAAAGATGGCAGCACCCGGTTCTGCGTGGACTATCGGCAGCTCAATTACGTCACCAAGAAAGATAGCTATCCTCTGCCACGGATTGACGACACGCAAGACACATTATCAGGAGCCCGATGGTTTTCCACTCTCGACTTGAAGAGTGGCTACTGGCAGGTACAGATCCATCCAGAAGACCGGGAGAAAACCGCCTTCACCGCAGGAAATGGGCTATGGCAATTCACGGTAATGCCATTCGAGCTGTGCAATGCTCCGGCGACTTTCGAGCGATTGATGGAATGTGTCCTGCAAGGGTTAACATGGAAAACCTGTTTGGTATACTTGGATGATGTCATCGTCGTAGGAAAAACGTTTGCGCAACACCGAGACAATCTAAGGGATGTGTTTCAAAGGCTTCGAAGTGCTCACCTGAAGCTCAACCCCAAGAAGTGCGCCCTGTTTAGAGCGGAAGTTAATTACTTGGGGCACATAATTTCAGCGAAAGGAGTGAGAACTGATCCAGAGAAGGTCGAAGCGGTGAAAAACTGGCCAGTCCCCAAAGATAAACACCAACTAAGGAGCTTCCTGAGCCTAGCCACTTACTACAGACGGTTCGTGAAGGATTTTGAAGGGATCGCAAAGAGCCTGCACCAGTTGACGGAAAAGGGAAAACAATTCAACTGGTCAATTGAATGCGAGAAGAGCTTCAAGGCACTTAAACAACGGCTATGCGATGCCCCGATACTAGCTTACCCCACTCCCGGGGAAACGTTCATTGTAGATACAGATGCTAGTAATGTCGGGCTAGGAGCCGTACTCTTTCAGGTGCATGATGGCCAAGAGAAGGTGGTTGCGTACTTCAGCAAGGTGCTCTCTAAGCCAGAAAGGAACTGCTGCGTGACAAGGCGGGAACTTCTAGCTTTGATCTTGGCTACGAAGCATTTTCACAAATACCTTTATGGGAGAAAGTTCGTTCTTCGCACAGACCATGCAGCCTTAAAATGGCCATTACAGTTCAAGAGTCCTGAGGGTCAGATCGCAAGATGGATCGAAAGGCTGCAAATATACGACTACGAAATACAGCATCGTAAAGGAAAGCTCCACTCTAATGCGGATGCACTGTCCCGGAGACAGGAAGAACGGGAGCTGGTTTCCATCCAAAGAAAGAGAGCCGAACCTATCGCCGGCTGGAACTTAGATGAGATCCGGAACGCTCAGAAGGAAGACCCGGATATCGAGCCGATTCTGGCCTGGAAGGAGAACATGGAGAAACCGGATCATCAGGACATTTCTCACAGAAGCCCGACCTTAAAGGCATATTTTGCGCAGTGGGACTCCCTCCATGTCCAAGAAGGTGTTCTGAGAAGAAAATGGGAATCCTCCGACGGAAAGTCGTTTATAATATAGCTTGTCGTGCCGCGGACGAGGGTCAAGGAGGTGTTACAGGAAATGTATGGCGGGGCGTCCGGAGGCCACTTGGGAGTGAATAAGACACTAGAAAAGGTACGAGAACGTTTTTATTGGTTAAAAGCGAAGGAAGATATCGAAGACTGGTGCAGAAAATGCAACGTGCGTGCAGCTAGCAAGGGTCCGAGAATCAAAACTCGAGGTAAGATGCACCAATACAACGTGGGAGCACCTTTCGAACGAATCGCCATTGACATCGCAGGGCCCTTTCCGGAAACCGACAATGGTAATCGGTATATACTCGTAGTAATGGACTACTTCAGTAAGTGGCCGGAAGCGTTTCGGATCCCTAACCAGGAAGCCAGAACCGTGGCGGAGCAGATCGTCCACAATTGGGTTAGCAGATTCGGTGTGCCCTTGGAATTGCATTCTGACCAAGGGCGGAACTTCGAGTCAAGAATCTTCCAAGAGATGTGTCAACTACTCGGAATCAAAAAGACAAGGACAACCCCGCTTCATCCACAGTCGGACGGTATGGTGGAGCGTTTCAATAGGACTTTGGACGAACATCTCTCGAAGGTCGTAGGTGACTACCAACGGGATTGGGACCGGCAGATTCCCTTGTTTTTGATGACCTATAGAAGTGCCGTGCATAGCACTACTCGACATACGCCGTTCGAAATCTTATTTGGTGGAATAGCTCGTTTACCCAGTGAGGTGAAATTTGGATCTCCTACCAATGAGCCCAGAAATGAAGAAGAGTACGTGGCGGACCTTAGGGAAAGGCTTAGGGACATACACCAAAGGACCAGAAGCCAGATTAAGATAACGAGCGACCGCATGAAGACCAGGTATGATGTCAAGGCAACAACGTCAGGATTTCAGGAGGGAGATCTAGTGTGGCTATATAATCCCCATCGCCAAAAGGAGAAATCACCTAAGTTGCAGCAGAACTGGGAGGGTCCCTACTGAATAATAACCCGCATCAACGATGTTGTCTACCGCATCCAGCGAGGACCAAGGGCCAAAATGAAAGTGGTTCATGTGGACCGACTGAGTCGATACAATGGCCGAAATGAGGATGCACTTGTTCGGGACGAACACGTCTAAGATTGTCATCTTGGAATTATTACATCAGAATTTTTAGGTATTTTGTTGCAGTGGTCGAAGAATTTGCTAGAAGTTTCTGGCTATCAGAAACTTCTGCTATATAAGGACAGATGGCGATCGAGAGGAGGCAGTTGGTTTAGAACCGTGGCGAAGAGATTTTAAAAGTGATAATGGGCGAAGTTGTAATTTTGTGATAAATTGAAAGTTGAGAGTTAACAAGAAGAAGTAATTAGTTTGGATTTGTGAATTAAGTAATTGAAAGGAGATAAAGTGATTTGAGAGGAAAGAGACCTTGTAAGAAAAGAATTTGCGAAGAATAGTATAGTGTGAACTTGAATTGTTTTATAAACTAGAAAATAAAGAAATAAATTTCACAGAATATCGTTTTATCTACTCGAGCCGTAGCTCGCATATTGCAGTATGTATGTTTGTATACTGGAATTTAACTCGCGCACACCTTAATGAAAGTGTGTCTTTTAATAATCCCATCCTCGTCACCAATTTTAAATATGCGCAAGTTAATATTTAAATACTCTTTATTAAGGTAGAATACAGAGTAATTATGTCTGTAAGAATTGCCCATCCGGATTATAGCTGATCGTTGAGTCGAGCGATGCATTCGGGTGGCCATACTGTGATGGAACTTGGTAAGCAATATCACTACGGACGTAAATGGCGAGGCCACGGTGGGGAAAGAATAATGACATTAAGTTATATCCAGGCAGTTTCAAATCGGAAGATTCTTCCACTACCTATCTTTCGCTTTGTGCCAAAACAGCTGGTTTATGGGAATGGGCGTTGGCGTACATATCGAAAAAATTCGTTCGAAGCCCACGAATGTAGGTAAAATCAATCCTAAATGTGTCACTGTTTGGTGCGGATTTTGGGCTAGAGACAACATGTAACCATTCTTCTTTGAATATGCGGCTGGTCTAGCAATAACAGTTAATGGTGTTCGCTATCGCGACATGATAATCCAGTTTGTTGTGCCTTAATTGCAAGGTATGGATGTGGACGACATGTGGTTTCAGCAAGACAGTGCTACATGCCATACAGCTCGAGAAACAATTCAATTACTGCATGGTTGATTTGTTGGTCGTGTAATTTCCCGTTTAGGTGATCAGATTATGCGATTTAACGCCGTTGGAGTTTTTTCCTTGGGGTTTTTTGAAGTCTTATGCCAACAATCCCACGACCACCCACGCCTTGGAAGAGCAAATTGAGCGCTGTATCAACGAAATACAGCCACATTTATGCAAAACGGGAATGGAAAATTTAGTCAAAAGAGTGCGTATGTGCCAGCAATGCCGTGGAGGTCATTTACCCGATATGCTATTCCTATACTCTATACTTTATGAATCAATAAAACATTTACAATTTTTAATTAAAAACCTGTGTTTTCTATCAAAATTACTTCTTGCGTGTATTTTAGGACACCCTTTATTATCCAGATGGTTTTCTACGTCTTCTATATTTATTTTGTCTACCATATCCCTTGTGGTTAAAGTGAATTCCATTGTTTACTTTGTTTGTTTTTATTTCTACTCGTTGGAGACTAGAAATCTACCAAATAAGGTCGAATATTTGCTTTATTATATGAGCATTAAAAATTACAGTCTAATTTCCCTTTCATTAAATTCTTAAATGAAACTTGCTATCGTGTTTGATATTCTACAAGTTTTCCTATTATTTTATCATATCATACTTCGCTTATCGCAATGATTTGCTTTTTATCTAAATATTCATACAGCATCTAAATAGTCGTATACATTTCTCTAGTTAGTATCATCGGCCTCAATAGATTTGTTTGCTGCGCTTTCATACACAAGTTTATATGGAGTTTACCCTGTCGTGCTATATGTACCGTGGTATAATAACAAAAGTATACGGCATTCGCTCATGCCGATCTATTATATTATTTAATTTGTTTCCGTTGCTTTCATATATTCTAATAGATGATAATGTAGCTTTTCTAGTCCACCATTTGCCTGTAGAGGGGGTATTGTAGTAGTTGTTATATGTCGCATATCAAAAACCACCGACCCAACGACACAACTTTTAAATTTAATTGTTTTAGTGGGATACAATATGTGATAATACAAGCCCACAACCACCCACGCCTTGAAGGAGCAAATTGAGCGCAACGAAATTCAGCCACATTTATGCAAAACGGCCAGCACAAAATGTGCCAGCAAAGTCGCGGAGGCCATTTACCCGACATGCTATTCCATGTATTACCCTATACTGAATACTTCGTGAATCAATAAAACATTTACAATTTTTAATTAAAAACTTGTGTTTTCTATCAAAATTACTTTTTGTTTGAATTTTGGGAGGATATCCCACTTAGAAGGAAGTTAATGAGTAGTAATGATACGGTGAAACAGAATTTTGAAATTCTTTTTAACTTTTGAAATATTGACCTTCGAAAGTCAATGAAATGACAAATTTTGACATTTTGCGTAAAATAGTTGCCCTTGCGATATGTAGGTATGTATGTTATCTCTGTGGTGCTTTGTTGTCGCTTTAGTGGTTTGTTGGAGTAGTGATTGGTTCTGGAGAGGTTGTAGGTACCTAGCACATTCTGAATCATTGTTTATACTGATGATGCCATGTGTGGATGTGATTTTATGTGTAGATTGTTCCATCCAAAAATCACCAATGGTGTAATTCACATGCAGTACCTACGTTAAAATAACAGATACCAGTGTGTACCACTCAACCTATAGGTAGGGACATAGGTATTCTCCACCTTTCATATAAAAACGAAAAATCCTATATCATACTATAATTCCTTAATCATTATTGTCATAATCATCATCATTTAAACAATTGCTACTTTGCGCTGTGTGAACAAAAACGGCAAGAAAGGAACCAAATAACCAGAAAAGTGAAAACACTAAAATTCCTTCATATCTACAACATGCACCTATACATGTGTTGCAAAATAATAGCACTGTTACATAGTAACATTTTTATTTAAAAATAAAAATCTATCTAATCGGCACAAAAGTTCTATTTTTTTTTTTTTATATTTCTATGTATACATAGGAATTGTGTATAGAATATGAAATTCGGATTTTATTTAAATAGAAAAAACTTAAAACAATTAACACCTGAAAATGTATGTGTGGAAAAAATAGCAGTATTGCATATTAAAAATTAAAGATGTTGCAATGGTTTAGTATGGTGTTGAATGATCTTTGTTTGCAAGCACAGCAGCACACCGGCGTGGCATAGAGTCGACTAAGCGCATGCATCTCTCTCGCGAAATACCTGCCCATGCAGATTGCACTGTAGTCCACAATTATCCAACGTTTTTTGGTTGTCTTTTAGAAACCTCTTCTTTGATGTCAGCCCATAAATTTTTAATGAGATTAAGATCAGGAGACTGACCAGGCCACTCCATAACCTTAACCCCATTGCTTGAAAACCAATTTTTAGCCAATGCAGTTTTGCATCCATTGTCCTTTCAATCCAGTACAAAGGGACTGTATCATAGTACGAAAACGAACCCCATACATTAATCTTTGCTCCTCCATGTTTTTCAGTCCAGTCACAAACCGAGGATTGTATTCAGCATTCGGTGGCCTTCTTATATACTGTCGTCGTCCAGTTGAACCAAAAAGAACTATCTTGGACTCATCTGACCATAGAATATATCGCCATTTGCTTATAAGCCAAACTTTCCTTAGCAAATCTTATCCGATTTTTGATGTGTCGTGGTTACAACAATGACACTTTCCGCGGACTTCTCCCAAATAATTTAGCTTCTGCAATTCTCCTGCTTACTGTATAAGTAAGTGTCTACTTGTAGATTAAGTTCTTGTTAGACGTCGAAAATGGATCTGTGAGTGCTAAACGAATGATCTTCTTTACATCACGTGCTTCAATTTTTCTTCTTCGACCACGAGTTCCTACATTTTTTGCCCATTTCTTAGCGTTGGAGATCTTTCGCAGAACAAGAAAGTACATCTTGAATAAATTTATAAGTTTTGCCCTCTTCAAGCATTTTTTTAATGATGTCCCTCTTTTCTTGGGAGTAATGTTTATCTCTTCCCATTTTGACTATCAAATTTAGAGATGTAGAATAAATTTAAATTAACACTACTCGCATACACTTACCGATTACGGAATAAAATGAAATTATAATTTACCTCAAGTTATTAATAATGTAATATACGAGCTACGGCTCGAGTAGATAAAACGATATTCTGTGAAATTTATTTCTTTATTTTCTAGTCTATAGAACAACTCAAGTTCACACTATACTATTCTTCACAAATTCTTTTCTTACAAGGTCTCTTTCGTCTCAAATCACTTTATCTCCTTTCAGTTACTTAATTCACAAATCCAAACTAATTACTTTTTCTTGTTCACTCTCAACTTTCAATTTATCACAAAATTACAACTTCGCCCATTATCACTTTTCCAATCTCTTCGCCACGGTTCTAAACCAACTGCCCCCTTTCGATCGCCATCTGTCCTTATATAGCAGAAGTTTCTGATAGCCAGAAACTTCTAGCAATTTCATCGACCACTGGAACAGAAAATTCTGATGTAATAATTCCAAGATGACAATCATTTCTTCCAGTTATAATTCTCTCTTTATCCGTGGCGTTGTCAGCTATTGCAGACACGAACCTCGAATGAAAGTACAGTTTGGAATAGGCTGGAGGAGCGTAGTTATTATTCTACATTATTGTTGCATACTTTTAGATGATGTTACTCTGCCCCCCCTCTTAGACTTGTTCGTCCCGAACAAGTGCGTCCTCACTTCGGCCATTGTATCGACTCAGTCGGTCCACATGAACCACTTTCATTTTGGCCCTTGGTCCTCGCTGGATGCGGTAGACAACATCGTTGATGCGGGTTATTATTCTGTAGGGACCCTCCCAGTTCTGCTGCAACTTAGGTGATTTCCCCTTTTGGCGATGGGGATTATACAGCCACACTAGATCTCCCTCCTGGAATCCTGACGTTGTTGCCTTGGCATCATACCTGGTCTTCATGCGGTCGCTCGTTATCTTAATCTGGCTTCTGGTTCTTTGGTGTATGTCCCTAAGCCTTTCCCTAAGGTCCGCCACGTACTCTTCTTCATTTCTGGGCTCATTGGTAGGAGATCCAAATTTCACCTAACCTTTTTGTTTTTTTCTTATACATATAAAACTTATAGACTATCTTAAAATAAATCTTAACCTACCTTATTCTACCTTAATCTACTTACTCTAACTACGTAATTATATACGATTTTTTTTTTTTTTTAATTTTTTATTTTTTTTTATTTTTTTTAATAGATCCAAGGCTGGGTTGTTTGTGTTTTTTTTTTTTTTTTTTTTATATATATTTATGTATATATATATGTTATCTAAAAATTTACCTAAAAACTACCTAACCCTAAGCTATGTAAATCGGCCATAGAAAAACCAGCCGACTTCAAACTGGCTACCCTGGATTATGGGGAAACGACGAAGGAGTTCCCCCTTGTTCGGCTAGCCACCAAAAATGTCCGTACTGACGTTGTACGTCGTCTATATAGCGATACCGCTCTACTAAACCGGAGACGCTCCACACTGCTGTGTGCGACGTCTTTGTCGTAGTTGAGTCGCCTATCCGCAACAGTCCGAGCACGAGCAACATGGAAGATTAGCGGCACTGCCAATCTGTCCTGGATCAGACCTTTCTCATCGAGATAAAGGAATGCCTCTAGGGCAACAAAGCCATTAAGGCGCACTCTCTCGTGGTACCTGTAATTGGGGTAATTAGCCCCAGAAATTATCCACTCTTATTAGGTTAGCCCTGTTGTACAGGACCTCATTGGGATAGAATTTTATGTACTGGGATTCTGGTGTTCTGTATAAATGAAGGCAAGCCCGAAGGCAAGTCCTCTCAAACACCCGAATCTTTTCCAACAAGCTTGCTCCCACGTTGAACCACACGATCCATATACGAGCACGGGCCGAATGAGGGCCATGTAGCAGATTACCTTTACCCTTGCATCGAGTTGCTTGCTATAAAAAAGTCTCATGTATCAAACTTTATATACCCTGGATAGGGTAAAACATAATTTCCTCACACATAACTTTACCTAGTCAGTAGCCACGGTGTAGTGGGTAGTGTATTTGCTTGTGGCGCGAGCTGTGCAGGTTGAAGCCCGAGAGGGGAACAGCAGCCAACAGCTTTATCGAAAAAGCGTCTCTAGTCTGAGTGCTCCGGGATTTATAAATTTCCTATGGAAAATAAAAGAAAAACTTCCGAGTTTGTTTCTCTTGTATGTTACTCTCGTATGTATTGTAAGATGCTTGCTACGGCTCGAGTAGATAAAACGATATTCTGTGAAATTTATTTCTTTATTTTCTAGTCTATAGAACAATTCAAGTTTACACTATACTATTCTTCGCAAACTCCTTCCTTACAAGGTCTCTTTCCTCTCAAATCACTTTATCTCCTTTCAATTACTTAATTCACAAATCCAAACTAATTACTTCCTCTTGTTAACTCTCAACTTTCAATTTATCACAAAATTACAACTTCGGACATTATCACTTTTCTAATCTCTTCGCCACGGTTTTAAAACAACTGGCTCTTCTCGATCGCCATCTGTCCTTATATAGCAGAAGTTTCTGATAGCCAGAAACTTCTAGCAAATTCTTCCAAGATGACAATCCTTTCGTGCAGTTATGATTCTCTCTTATCCGTGATATTATCCACACGAACCCCGAATGAAAAGACACTTTGGAATGGGCTGGAGGAGCGTAGTTATTATTCTACATTATTGTAGCATCCTTTTAGGTGATGTTACACTGCCCCCCTCTTAGACTTGTTCGTCCCGAACAAGTGCATCCTCACTTCGGCCATTGTATCGACTCAGACGGTCCACATGAACCACTTTCATTTTGGCCCTTGGTCCTCGCTGGATGCGGTAGACAACATCGTTGATGCGGGTTACTATTTTGTAGGGACCCTCCCAGTTCCGCTGCAATTTAGGTGATTTTCCCTTTTGGCGATGGGGATTATACAGCCACACTAGATCTCCTTCCTGGAATCCTGACGTTGTTGCCTTGGCATCATACCTGGTCTTCATGTGGTCGCTCGTCATCTTAATCTGGCTTCTGGTCCTTTGGTGTATGTCCCTAAGCCTTTCCCTAAGGTCCGCCACGTACTCTTCTTCATTTCTGGGCTAATTGGTAGGAGATCCAAATTTCACCTCACTGGGTAAACGAGCTATTCCACCAAATAAGATTTCGAACGGCGTATGTCGAGTAGTGCTATGCACGGCACTTCTATAGGCCATCAAAAACAAGGGAATCTGCTGGTCCCAATCCCGTTGGTAGTCACCTACGACCTTCGAGAGATGTTCGTCCAAAGTCCTATTGAAACGCTCCACCATACCGTCCGACTGTGGATGAAGCGGGGTTGTCCTTGTCTTTTTGATTCCGAGTAGTTGACACATCTCTTGGAAGATTCTTGACTCGAAGTTCCGCCCTTGGTCAGAATGCAATTCCAAGGGCACACCGAATCTGCTAACCCAATTGTAGACGATCTGCTCCGCCACGGTTCTGGTTTCCTGGTTAGGGATCGGAAACGCTTCCGGCCACTTACTGAAGTAGTCCATCACTACGAGTATATACCGATTACCATTGTCGGTTTCCGGAAAGTGCCCTGCGATGTCAATGGCGATTCGTTCGAAAGGTGCTCCCACGTTGTATTGGTGCATCTTACCTCGAGTTTTGATTCTCGGACCCTTGCTAGCTGCACACACGTCGTATTTTCTGCACCAGTCTTCGATATCTTCCTTCGCTTTTAACCAATAAAAACGTTCTCGTACCTTTTCTAGCGTCTTATTCACTCCCAAGTGGCCTCCGGACGCCCCGCCATGCATTTCCTGTAACACCTCCTTGACCCTCGTCCGCGGCACGACAAGCTATATTACAAACGACTTTCCGTCGGAGGATTCCCGTTTTCTTCTCAGAATACCTTCTTGGATATGGAGGGAGTCCCACTGAGCAAAATATGTCTTTAAGGTCGGGCTTCTGTGAGAGATGTTCTGATGATCCGGTTTCTCCATGTTCTCCTTCCAGGCCAGAATCGGCTCGATATCCGGGTCTTCCTTCTGAGCGTTCCGGATCTCATCTACGCTCCAGCCGGCGATAGGTTCGGCTCTCATTCTTTGAATGGAAACCAGCTCCCGTTCTTCCTGACGCGCACAATGTTTACAGTCCGTTTTGCATGGTCTCCGGGACAGTGCATCCGCATTAGAGTGGAGTTTTCCTTTACGATGCTGTATTTCGTAGTCGTAGATTTGCAGCCTTTCGATCCATCTTGCGACCTGACCCTCAGGACTCTTGAACTGTAATAGCCATTTTAAGGCTGCATGGTCTGTGCGAAGAACGAACTTTCTCCCATAAAGGTATTTGTGAAAATGCTTCGTAGCCAAGATCAAAGCTAGAAGTTCTCTCCTTGTCACGCAGTAGTTCCTTTCTGGCTTAGAGAGCACCTTGCTGAAGTACGCAACCACCTTCTCTTGGCCGTCATGCACCTGGGAGAGTACGGCTCCTACCCCGACATTACTAGCATCTGCATCCACAACGAACGTTTCCCCGGGAGTGGGGTAAGCCAGTATCGGGGCATCGCATAGCCGTTGTTTAAGTGCCTTGAAGCTCTTCTCGCACTCAATTGACCATTTGAATTGTTTTCCCTTTTCCGTCAACTGGTGCAGGTTCTTTGCGATCCCGGCAAAATCCTTCACGAACCGTCTGTAGTAGGTGGCTAGGCCCAGGAAGCTCCTTAGTTGGTGTTTGTCTTTGGGGACTGGCCAGTTTTTCACCGCTTCGACCTTCTCTGGATCGGTTCTCACTCCTTTCGCTGAAATTATGTGTCCCAGGTACCCGACTTCCGCTCTAAACAGGGCGCACTTCTTGGGGTTGAGCTTCAGGTGGGCACTTCGAAGCCTTTGAAACACATCCCTTAGATTGTCTCGGTGTTGTGCAAACGTTTTTCCTACGACGATGACATCATCCAAGTATACTAAACAGGTTTTCCATGTTAACCCTTGCAGGACACATTCCATCAATCGCTCGAAAGTCGCCGGAGCATTGCACAGCCCGAATGGCATTACCGTGAATTGCCATAGCCCATTTCCTGCGGTGAAGGCGGTTTTCTCCCGGTCTTCTGGATGGATCTGTACCTGCCAGTAGCCACTCTTCAAGTCGAGAGTGGAAAACCATCGGGCTCCTGATAATGTGTCTAGCGTGTCGTCAATCCGTGGCAGAGGATAGCTATCTTTCTTGGTGACGTAATTGAGCTGCCGATAGTCCACGCAGAACCGCGTGCTGCCATCTTTCTTCTTAGCCAGTACAACCGGTGATGCCCACGGACTTTTGGAACTTTCAATCAGACCTTCTTTCTCCATTGCCGACACCATCTCTGCAACTTCTGTCTGCTTTGCCAATGGAAGGCGCCTAGCAGGCTGACGAATTGGTCTAGTATCACCAGTGTCTATTCGATGTTGTACCAGGTGTGTTCGGCCGTATTCTCCGTCCTGTGAGGCAAATACATCAGCGTACTCATTGATAAGATTCTCTGCCATAGTTCGCTGCTCCTGATTCTGCTCACTGGACTGGAGAATCGTCTTTCTCGTTTCCGCTGTCCAAGATGATGGGAGAGGTTTTGGAGCATCACGTTCAGATATTGTTGCGACGGCGGTAATCGGCGTGCATTTTCCAGTCACCTCCCCTCGTTCAAAACTCTCACTGGAACCATGGTGTTCTTTATTTCGACTAACGTCTTTCCCACGATGCAGTCTTGAGAATTCTTCTCTGGGTCTGGTTCTACTATGTAGAATCGGTGGCTCCCAAGATCACCTTCCAGCTTCGTCCAAATGATTGTCTCTGAAGACGGCGGCAAAACTTCGTCTTTGCTGATGACTATCCTCAGAGTTACGGTATTCTCGTTGCCGTACACCATCGGAATCTCCACATTTCGATACCTCAGTACTTGCATCCCGATATCCAAGATTACTTCATTTGCTTTCATGAAGTCTATTCCGATGATGCACTCGTCGCATATATCTGCCACCAGAAACGCAAGGGAGAACGTCAGTCCCGCCAGAGTAATCGTAAGACGAACTTCTCCAAAAATTATTATTATAATTTTTTTTTTTTGAATTGCCAATGAGAATTAAAAAAGCTGAAATAAAGTTAGCATAAGAGTAATATCGGGAGAAAAACCTACAATTAAATTCATCATCGGGATGCCGAAAAGGGCTCCCGAAATAGGATTAAATCCGATAAATCGGTAAACATAATAACGCTGTCACACTTCTCCCTCTTCTTCACATTTTCCACTTCATTCATTTTTAGCCACATATTTGTGATTTCACTCTTTTCTTCGACAGCATGTGCGTATGTTCGTGGTATTTGTGTAGTAATGTAACATGTTTCCCATTTTTACTGTATTGCTTCAGCTCCTGTTATGGGATTGGCTATTGTCGCGGCAAAAGTTCGTCTGCATGCGCTCGGTTCTGGTTCATATCGCTGCCCCCTTCGGGTATTCGGATAGAATATACCCGAGGTAGGCATGCCTGTCATAAGAGGCGACTAAAATCCAATCTCCGTATACCGAGCGTATAGTGTATACAAAATATGCAATGAACAAAACGAAAAGATATATTAGCCCAAGTGGCAGTCCAGCTTTACTGGAAAATCCAGCCTCTTCGGAGGTCGGAGGTTGGATCTACTAGCTCAGGTCCTAAAGAGCTCACGTATAGAGGAAGAACGCGAATGTACTCTAGCACGCTTAGCTAGTCGGGAATATCACACCGACGAAGAAGAGCTAGCACGCGAAACGTGTTGGGTCACAAAGAAGGGACCTAGTAAGAAACGGAGAGCCGGCTCTTCGCCCGAAGTCGAGTCCCTAAAAGAAAAAGAGAAAGAAGAGCAAGAAGAGCAACATCGAGTGCAATCTCGTCCACCCCCATCAATTAACATCGTCAGGTTAACGGAATTTAATATGTTGCAAAGCCTTCTTAAAGGAACTTTAACATCGAAATATAAGGTCACGTCTTTGAGGGACAATGCGTGGAAAATTAACGTCGATGAATACGACGACTACCAAGCAGTGCCCCAAAAGTTAAATACCGAAAAAATTGAGTGGTATACTTTCGAAATCAAGTCAGAAAGGCCACATCGTGTTGTTGCAAGTGGACTCCACCCCTCATGCACCAAAGAAGATATTATGACTGACCTTCAAGACAAAGGCTTTAAAATTCTCGATGCCGTTAATACCATCAAAAAGGAGAAGCAACAAACGGAAATAGATAAAGACATCTTGGTAAAGCGTGGACTTCCGCTCTTTATGCTTACCTTTGATAAGTCGACGGTATCTACCGAATTAGGACCATACTAAATATTGTAACATCATCTAAAAGCATGCAGCAATAAATGAGAATAATAACTACGCTCCTCCAGCCCATTCCAAACTGTACTTTCATTCGAGGTTCGTGTCTGCAATAGCTGACAACGCCACGGATAAAGAGAGAATTATAACTGGAAGAAATGATTGTCATCTTGGAATTATTACATAAGAATTTCCTGTTCCAGTGGTCGAAGAATTTGCTAGAAGTTTCTGGCTATCAGGACAGATGGCGATCGAAAGGGGGCTGTTAGTTCCTAACAACATTGTAAAAAAAAAAAATTAAATGTGTTACACCACCTGGAGAACTGGAGAACACGAAAAATACCATTGTCAACAAATGTCAATATTCGAGCAATGCATCCTTTCCCTCAACACACGTGGAAATGCAAAACGAGGTCAGCAGCTATCTCCATTTCACCAAATTGATAATGGCCGACTTCAAGAAAAGGAGAAATGATGCATTACTGCTGAAGGCGACTACTTCCCACACACACGACTCATAGGGGGCATTAATTCGTCAAAGGCAACACTGATGAAACTCAACACATGTAAAAGAATACACACATAGTTCCCAGAATATCAATGTTTATGTATTAATTTATGTTAAATGCAAAGTTAAACACAAATAGTCATCGACCCTTTTATGTAAAATTATGATCATCTGTAAATTTTACAGTAGTGTGTAAAAGCTATGTTTCATGGGAACTACTGCGGAAAGTTCACTTCACTTGTCGGTTAGCAGTCATCACAGTCAGACTGAATAAAGAAGTTTTTTTATAACGTAGAAGTATATAATTTTTATTTCAATTTATAGTCGCTAATTGTTCGTGATTTTAAGGTTCCTTGTGAGAACCAAAGCAATTCTAAGTTCAACTCAGCTTAGAACATGGTCCTTCGAGCCGGATATGAACCAGCGACCTATGGATGGTCCTTCGATTCGTAAAGTAAACCAGGACAAGGAAAAAGTTTTTTTTGTTTTCTTTTGAACAACTAGTCAGACATTGTTCAACCCGTTCAACTCAACGGTTCACAGTCCAAATTTTGGGAAACTGTCCAAAAATCCGTTCTCTCAACGGTCACCGAACAAACGGACATCAACGGATATCAAACAACAGCTGCAACGGACATCGTTTGTGGACATCAACGCACAGCTGCAACGGACATCGTTAGCGGACATCAACGGACAGCTGCAACGGACATCCTTAGTGGACAGCAACGGTCAACAACGTACAGCCGCACCGGACGATCAACCAACAAATTCCTAACGCAAGGTCAACAATTTTGCATCAGGATAAAAAGAAACACATACAGAACTAAGTTCAACATCAAGGTAGGAATTCAATTCATATATTCTCATTTTCAAAACAAAATTATAAATTCAATTTAAACATCAAGTGAATTATTGAACTTTTAAATAGAAGTAAATCTCACTAAATAAATATAGACCTGAAAACAAGTGCTAGTGTGAATTAACAATATTTTAATTATGTCGAAAATTTCGAAATCGATCGAAAGGCAAGAACGTTATCTTGAAGAAATCACAAACGATTTCGAAGAATATCAGAGACAAACCGAATCGCGTAAATCAAGGGGTTATGTGAACGCGTGTTTAACGGACGTGGATGAAGTTTTTAAATCGGTTAAGGGTCTACATACCACTATTGTGAACACTGCGGCGGATCCGCTAAAAGACAAATATATCACGGATGAAATATATGCCAAAGTTAAGCGAATTTTTTTTCAATTTAGTGGTATGATAAGCGATGACATTGATAAATTATCTCACGAGAACAATACCAATTTTGATATCTCGCGACTAAACGTCACAAAATCGGCTGTGTCCGATATTCGTCTTCCGCGTATTAACATAAAACCGTTTTCCGGTAAATTCGAAGAGTGGACTGAATTTCAAAATGTATTTGAAAGCTTAATAGATCAAAACGTTGACCTATCTGAAATACAGAAATTACAGTTTCTAAAAACATCGTTGTGTGGAGAGGCTGCACGTCTCATACAACACCTTCCCATCGATGGCAAAAGCTATGCGTCGGCTTGGGAAATAATAACCGATCGCTTCCAAAATAAAAGGAAATTGGTAAACACGCAATTAAGAATCCTTTTAGAGCAACAAAAAATCACTCATGAATCTGCCGAAGCTTTAAAATCGTTACACGATACCAGCACTGAGTGCATCCACGCCTTAGCTAATCGGGGAATAAATGTAGAGGCATGGGATTCTATTCTGATATATGTTACTTATCAAAAACTTCCATTCACAACACAAAAAGATTGGGAAGCAAAATTAGGCACTTCAAAGAGCTTACCCGATTGGAAAACGTTTTTAGCTTTCATTGAAGGCCGATTTAGCTCTCTTGAAAACATCAGGGAATCCAATACGCATGCGAGACAACCGCTTCCGTCGTCATCGTTTCGTAAGACTTCCGCTCCTCATATCTATCATATCAAAACTGAGGGGGAAGGCAAACAATTTCGCTGTAGGCTGTGTAAAGGCGCACACAGTTTACGCCACTGCAAACAATTTTTAAGGATGGACGTCCAAACCCGCATAGAGACAATCAAACGAAATTCAATTTGCTCCAATTGCCTTGGGTGCGACCACCATACATCCAATTGCGGTAGCACTAATCGCTGTTTTAAATGCAACTTAAAATATCACACATTGTTGCACTATGAGTCGCTAAAAACTCAACAAAATGCACACCAAAATGTACAAAGCCATTATTGCCAGCACTCTGTTCCCCACAATATCATAGAAACGACAAATAACACCACGTCGGTGAAACAGAACCAAACCGTTGGAAATCAACTCAATCACAATGCAAGTACCTATGTTCCAAATACATCTCAAAATGCAATATGCACTCATCCGCATTGCAACATTAACTCTCTCCTTATCCGAAAGAGAAATGTACAAAATTCGAGAGATACTTCGCAATGTGGATACAGAGAGCAAAACCAAATAGGTTGTTCGCTAGCTAATAAAGTGCATACCAAGGCATTATTAGCGACAGCATTGGTCAAAGTTTTTGCAGCTAACGGCAGCCAGTACATCTTACGGGCACTAATTGACCCTGGATCCGAAGCGACGTTTGTCACCGAAAATGTCACTCAGCTTCTCAAACTACGTAAGCAAAAGACATCCGCACAGGTCACTGGTCTAGGTCAGACTTCTACTGGCAGATCGAATTACGAAGTACAACTTACAATCTTTTCATTGACAAGGTCTACATTCTCACTCGGAGTCTGCCAGCGCACCAGTTGCACACAAAAGGCTGGACCCATCTTGCCAACCTACCCCTTGCAGATCCCTCATATAGCAACCCGGGTAAGATTGACATTCTCCTAGGTGCTGATGTGTACGCATCAATAATCCTGCAGGGCCTTGTGAAAGGGGAAAAGGGAGCCCCTGTTGCTCAATGTACTGAATTGGGGTGGATTCTGACTGGCAACACCATCAATGCTGGTCAGCCTAGTAACATCACAATACAAAACCACTTCAATTCATTAGACGCCCAGTTGAAAAGATTTTGGGAATTAGAGGAAGATTTAGAGTGTACAAAATTTACCCAGGTAGAGGAAGAATGAGAACAACATTTTCAAAAAACGCATAAAAGAAGGGTAGGTACGAAGTACAACGGTAGGTACGAAGTACAACTACCCATTAAAAACAATGTTCGCCCAAAACTTGGCAATTCTTTAAGGCCGGCAATGGCTAGATTTTTTCAATTAGAGAAAAGGTTCACAGCAGATAAGAAATTGCAAAAGGCATACACCGACTGTATCCAGGAATACATTACCCTTGGTCATATGGAAGAAGTAACAAAAGATATGGGTATCTCTACAACACAGCATTACTATCTTTCACACCATGCGGTATTTAAAGAGTCGAGTAGCACCACAAAATTGCGCGTTGTTTTCGATGCTTCATGCAAGTCATCAAATGGCGAAGCGTTAAACGACAATTTAATGGTTGGACCACGTTTACAGGCAGATATTATCGAACTGATTGCAAGGTGGAGAAAATATAAGGTGGCATTTGTTGCGGACATCAGTATGATGTACCGACAGGTCTGGATGGCACCTGCTGATACCCCTTATCAGCTAATTTTGTGGAGAACGAATCCCTCAGAGCCTTTAAAAACCTTCGCTCTGAAGACGGTCACCTTTGGTACTGCATCAGCGCCATTCCTGGCAGTAAGAACTTTACAGCAGCTGGCGGCTGACGTCAATAAATCGTATACTCACGTTACCAAGGCACTCACCGAAGGATTCTACGTGAATGACCTGATTTATGGCGCAAATAACGAATCCGAAGCGATTAAGCTTCAAAGAGACGTCCTGGCCACCTTGAAGTCGGCTGGATTTCCTCTTAGGAAATGGGCAAGTAATTCAGCAAAGGTATTAGAGCAAATACCTGAAAATGAAAGAGAGATTAATCTTCCACTAAACTTTGATTCAACAGATACCATTAAGACTCTCGGAATCCGATGGCACCCAGCACAAGATGTGTTTAAATTTAAAATTAATTTACCGGAAGTGAAGACATACACTAAGAGGTCTGTCTTAGCAGATATTGCCCGTCTATTTGATCCCCTCGGGTGGATCTCTCCTTGCATTATCAAAGCGAAGCTTATGATGCAGCAGTTATGGCTTCAAGAGCTAGCATGGGATACCCCAATCCCTAAGGAGACCGAAGAGATTTGGGTAAATCTGCGCAATGGATTTAGTGCTCTTGAGGACATGCAAATACCGCGCTGGATGCAACATGAAGATTCGGCTAAGGTGCAACTACATGGCTTTAGCGACGCCTCGGAGAAGGCATATGCAGCCGTAGTATATGCTCGAGTAATAAAAAATGGTAAAGAACATATCAACATACTAGCGTCCAAAACAAGAGTTGCCCCAGTGAAATGCGTTTCATTACCACGCCTAGAGCTATGCGCAGCGCTTCTCCTAGCAAAACTCTTTCTGCTCATATCACGAGCAATGCAATTTACCAATCCTGAAGTCTTCGCATGGTGTGAATCAATGATCGCTTTGGCCTGGATTAAGGGGGACCCGTTGACAAGAACAACCTTTGTAGCCAATCGAGTGGCTGAGATCCAGACCCTCACTAGTCCGATGATGTGGAGACACGTCGCATCAAAAGATAACCCAGCAGATCTCGGCTCACGAGGACTTTCACCGGAGGAGTTGATCAACAACCACATGTGGTGGTCTGGTCCCAAATTCTTACAAAATTTTTCCCCCACAGAATTACCAGCAGCAATTCCAATTGACCCTAATCTGGAAACCAAAGGTGCAAACCAAAAACTTCAATCAAGCTACTATCAGGTACATTTAACACACATAAAGCCTCACTTAACATTTGTAGTAGCTCATTGTACGAATTAACACAGCGTTCTTCGAACAATTTTCTACGTTGCATCGACTCGTTCGCAACGTATCGGTGTGGAGAAGATATTTTTTTTAACATCAAAAATACAACTAACAAAAAACCACTCGAAATCTACCCTCTCACCCCCAGTGAACTAATGTCAGCACACGATCAGCTTACTAAACTAGCACAAGAAGAGCTATTCGCCGAAGACATCAGGACGTTGAAAGCAACCAACATGCTTTCAAGGGGAAGCAAAATCCTTAAGTTAAACCCATTTCTCGACGCTGACGGATTGCTGCGGGTTGGAGGTCGGTTGACGAATTCCTCATTTCCCTTTAATTAACGGCATCCTTTAATATTGAAGGATTCGCACCATTTTGCGAAATTGGTAGTAAGGGACATCCATCAGCGTACACTCCATGGCGGTCTACAAATGATGATGGCAGAAATTAGGAAGGTCTATTGGATAACCAACATAAAGAGACTGGTGAAAACCACAATTCACAAATGTGTGAGATGCCATCGACACAAAGCAAAAATGCAACAACAACTCATGGGGAGCCTTCCAGCCGAAAGAGTTCTTTGCTGTAGACCTTTCACCAACACAGGTGTCGATTATGCCGGACCCATAGAAATAAAGTTGTGGAAGGGACGATGTAACAGAATAGAGAAAGGATATATAGCAGTATTCATTTGCCTCTCAACGAAGGCCATGCACATAGAGCTTGTAAGCCAGCTCACTGCTGCCGCTTTTATAGCCGCCTTTAGACGATTCGTCGCTAGAAGAGGTACATGTGCAAACATATTTAGCGATTGCGGCACAAATTTTAAAGGAACATACAACGAAATTAAGAGAGACAGCAAACTCCTCTCGTCCGAGTGGTCTGTTGAAGTTGCAACGGAATTAACGTCTCTAAATACAACATGGCACTTCAACCCCCCTTCTTCACCACATTTCGGGGGGCTCTGGGAGGCAGGAGTGAAATCCATTAAGCACCACATTAAAAGGACTATAGGCAACTCCAAATTAACATTTGAAGAATATTCGACACTACTCAGTCAAATTGAAGCATGTCTCAATTCTAGGCCACTGTGTCCTATGTCCTCAGATCCTGATGATTTGACTGTCTTACCCAAGGCCACTTTCTTACCGGAGGGCCAATACACACTGTGCCGGAAAGAAACCTATACGACAAAAAACATCAGCGCTCTGGAGAAATGGAGATATATACAGCGCCTCCTCCAAGAATTTTGGAAGTAATGGAGCATATCATATATCCATTTGCAACCGAACCTCAACGTAGGAGACATCGTGATCGTTAAGGAGGATAATCTACCGCCCTCGTCATGGGCACTCGCGCGAGTGATAGAATTATATCCCGGTTCGGACGGTTTGACGCGCGTCGCGACGATAAATACGCAAACATCGACACTCAAACGACCAATCGTAAAATTATCCCCCTTGCCGGTATCTGAACCCTTGAATTTACAAAACATAAACTAATTCACATCCCCCTACTCGTGAACTTTAAATAAAAAATAAAAAAAACACAAAACCTTGGACTATTTATATAAGCTAATCACCTATGTCTATAAGCTAACTTACTAATCATCATATGGAATGAACCATCAACTCACCCAAGGTGCAAGGCAATATGCACTACCATCCCGTACTCCCCAGGCAGGATTCCAAATGCAGCTAAATGAAATTTTAATTTTAAATTTGTTTTAATTGTTCCTATATTCACAATTCATTCTGACTCATACCTTTTTTTCTTTTATCGTCAACATCACAACTATCAACTATGAGAGTCAGCCAGCCAATCCATCAGGACTCCCACGAATCGTTGCAGAACTTCGATAATTATTCGAAATTAAGAAGTCATCAACCGATGACGAACGCGAATGATCAATGCTGAAGGCGTGGAGCATGTTAGTTCCTAACAACATTGTAAAAAAAAAAACTTAAATATGTTACACCACCTGGAGAACTGGAGAACACGAAAAATACCATTGTCAACAAATGTCAATATTCGAGCAATGCATCCTTTCCCTCTAACACACGTGGAAATGCAAAACGAGGTCAGCAGCTATCTCCATTTCACCAAATTGATAATGGCCGACTTCAAGAAAAGGAGAAATGATGCATTACTGCTGAAGGCGACTACTTCCCACACACACGACTCATAGGGGGCATTAATTCGTCAAAGGCAACACTGATGAAACTCAACGCATGTAAAAGAACACACACATAGTTCCCAGAATATCAATGTTTATGTATTAATGTATGTTAAATGCAAAGTTAAACTCAAATAGTCATCGACCCTTTTATGTAAAATTATGATCATCTGTAACTTTTACAGTATTGTGTAAAAGCTATGTTTCATGGGAACTACTGCGGAAAGTTCACTTCACTTGTCGGTTAGCAGTCATCACAGTCAGACTGAATAAAGAAGTTTTTTTATAACGTGGAAGTATATAATTTTTATTTCAATTTATAGTCGCTAATTGTTCGTGATTTTAAGGTTCCTT
The DNA here is from genome assembly GCA_963082735.1 of Pocota personata. Classification (NCBI taxonomy): domain Eukaryota; kingdom Metazoa; phylum Arthropoda; class Insecta; order Diptera; family Syrphidae; genus Pocota; species Pocota personata. The sequence goes on from OY720431.1 coordinate 76,795,529, forward strand.
GTGAGAACCAAAGTAATTCTAAGTTCAATTCAGCTTAGAACAGGGGCAGTTGGTTTAGAACCGTGGCGAGGAGATTGGAAAAGTGATAATGGGCGAAGTTGTAATTTTGTGATAAATTGAAAGTTGAGAGTGAACAAGAAAAAGTAATTAGTTTGGATTTGTGAATTAAGTAATTGAAAGGAGATAAAGTGATTTGGGAGGAAAGAGACCTTGTAAGAAAAGAATTGCGAAGAATAGTATAGTGTGAACCTGAATTGTTCTATAGACTAGAAAATAAAGAAATAAATTTCACAGAATATCGTTTTATCTACTCGAGCCGTAGCTCGCATATTACAATATCGTAGTCAAAATCGAGCCAAATCCGAAATACCAAAAAATATTGAAATTTCGAAGGGCCCTGCTTCTCATGTTTTTTCAGTTATTCTAGAGAAACTTGAAGAACAAAGCAAAATAAATAAAATTATTCTCGATAGGCTGGTTAGGCTCGAAAGTAATTCAGGGAAAACGCGTACTCCAACTAGAATATGAATGAAAAACGAATGTTAAAAATATGTACTTGGAATGCAAACGGACTTTTGCAAAAACTTGATGAATTGGAAATATTCTTGCGTGAAAAAGATATCGATATTTGCTTGATTTCTGAAACCCACGTAAAAAACGAATCGCATTTAAAAATAAAACGCTATAATGATTACCACGCTTGTCACCCTTCGGGAAAAGCGAGAGGCGGATCATCATTGTTTATTAAAGACTGCATCGAACAATCTGAAGACCTAAAGATCGAGCTTGAAACTCTGCAACTGTGCACGATTCGAGTAAAAAATGGTCAGCGTACTCTTAAATATGTCATCCATCTACTGCCCACCGCGTTCCGCGCTTGAAAAAAGTGATTTTACTAACTTGTTTAAATTGCTGAAACATAATTTCATTATTGGCGGCGATTTTAATGCGAAACATACATTCTGGGGCTCAAGACACAGCTCGCAAAAAGGCAGAATGCTCTATGAGGCAGGTATGGAGTACAGTTGTGATTTCCATTCGACGGGTAAACCGACCAGTATCCAACGGATACTTCGAAAATACCTGACCTGATCGACTTTTTCGTCGTGAAAGGAATTTCTACCAACCACATTAAAGTTGAAGAGAGCTTTGATCTGTCGTCTGACCATTCCCCAGTTGTTTTGACATTGAGTGAAAAACTAGTCTATACCCTAGAGCCAGCGAGATTATCCGGTAGAACAACTAACTGGGAAGGCTTTAGGAACGAAATTGAATATAATGTTGAACTGAGCGTTCCACTTACGACACCCTATGAACTTGAGGTTGAAGTTGATCGCTTCGTTGAGATCGTACAGCTCGCCTCTTGGAATAATACTCCCAATCCAAGGAAAACTCCGGACAAATACGGTCTACGATATCCTACGGAAATAAAAGAATTGGTCAAGGAAAAAAGAAAAGCGCGTAAGAAATGGCAACAGAGTCATGCTCCGCAACATAAAGCTCACTTGAATCACCTGTGCAATTCGTTAAAGAAGACTATAAAGGATTTTAAGAATCGTGCGATAGGCTCTTATCTGCAAAGTTTAACAGCGAAAAAAGATTCCAATTATTCACTTTGGAAAGCTGTAAAAGGCACCAAAAGGCCCAAGGTCCCCGCGCCGCCTATTAAATTAAATCACAATGAATGGGCAAGGGAAGATAAAGAAAAAGCGGACGTTTTTGCGGCCCGGATTTACCATCTGACGATTTAGCATTTACAGGTGCAACGCTAAGGGAACTCAAACATGAGATCGGGAATCTAAAACCTAAGAAAGCTCCTGGTTATGACTTGATCACCGGAAAATTCTCAAAGCTTTACCTAGAAAAGCATTGATTAAGCTTCTTCATATTGTAAATGCTGGGCTCAGATTAAAACACGTGCCTAACCAATGGAAAGTTGCGGAAGTTATAATGGATTTAAAACCAGGAAAGCCGCCAAATGAGGTAAAATCTTATAGACCAATTTCGCTACTTCCAGTTATATTCAAAGTAAGCATTCGACGATTGATCAGGTGCATAGAATTACTGACGTAATCGAGAAAGCATTTGAAGAGAAAAAGATATGCTCAAGCGTATTTCTTGACGTCTCGCAAGCCTTTGATAAGGTGTGGCATGATGGCTTGAATTGCAAATTACCGCAAGTTCTCCCTGTATGCCTAACGATATTCTAGAATCATACCTCGGGAATAGACTCTTCCGTGTTAGACATGGAAATGAATACTAGGGGCTCAAAAAAATTTCGGCCGGTGTACCGCAAGGAAGCGTTCTTGGGCCACTTCTCTATCTGTTATATACTCGAGATATACCGAATGAAGATGGCACTATCCTGGCTACGTTTGCCGATGACACTGCTATCCTAGCCGTAGGTAAAACAATCGGAGAAACGACTGCAAAACTGCAAAACGCACTGAATAAAGTAAATGAATGGACGAGGGACTGGCGGATCGCCTTCAACGAATCTAAATCTGTTCACGTGAATTTCACTTATAAGAAAACTAATGTCTTGTCAATTTTCCTAAACTTGGCCCGAATACCTTTTGCAAACGAGGCCAAATACCTTGGAATGACACTCGACGCAAAACTGAAATGGAATTCGCACGTGAAAATGAAACGTAAAGAACTTGAAATCAAATATAAAGAAATGAACTGGTTGCTCTGAAAACACTCCCAGCTCAGTACTGAGAAAAAACTGCTTTTATACAAGCAAGTGCTAAAGTCGGTGTGGACTTACGGTATACAACTTTGGGGCTGTACCAAGAAAACAAACGCCGATATTTTACAAACTTTTCAAAATAAAGTGCTAAGAGAAATTGTCCACGCACCGTGGTATACTAGAAACGATGATATCCACAGGGATCTCGGAATTCCGACAATCGAAGCTGAAATTAGAAGCTTCACGAGAAAGCATAGAAACCGACTAATCGGACATGTCAACAATACAATCCTACAAATTCTGGATGAAAGCAATTTATTGCGCCGACTACAAAGGACGAAACTTTTCGACTTGGCGAGATAGGAATCAAGCGCGCCTAGATTGCGGAACATGCAAGATCTTTCAGTGGAAAGTAACCTGCCAAACGTGTTATTTTTTCATGATAGAAAAATTGCTTGATAAGGTCCTTCTTAGTTGCAATATATAACAAATTAAATCGCAGGGTGGTTTTTTTTAGTCAGTAAGAATCTGACTCTACAATGAGCACGCGCTTGCTATCTTCATAGTGTCTATGGAAGATTTTTCCACCAACCCTCTGGAGAAAAAAAAAAATATTGCTGCTGAGACAGTCGTTTTTTTTTTTGTTTCTTTTGTGTTATAAAGGAGTTATTTTTCCTGCCTCTGCTTGAAATATTCGTCGGGACTCGGGTCATCACTTGATAATGCCTTTCTCACCGAGTTTTCCAGAGGTCATTTTGCACGTAACAATACCAACTGATCCAGCTTGCTGAAATTTTTTAACGACAGTCTTTTAAGCATAAGAGAAGATCTGATACAATCGCGTTTTGTTATTCCTGCCCTTCCATTTATTAAGCTCATTTTGTAAATCTATCGTGTCTCCGCTTGCGATAACTATTTCATCCGCAAATAATATCGAGGTTACATTTGGTTCGTTGACATGATCTTTCAAAAGGTAATCAAAAACCACGTTAGAGAGGAAAAGGCTAAAAACGCTGCCCTGGTGCACGCCGATATTGATCGGAATTTCGGAAGTTATTACTTCTGTGCAGCTTGCTGTGGTTCTTTATTTTCATACTGTTACATGTTAATCTGATATATGTACGTCTCTGGAACCTTTTGTGTGCTCAGCGCTGTCCACTTCACTGTTAGGATTTTTAGACTTTGGTTTACGTCAACAGTCGATTTACCTTCAAGAAACACGCATTGATTGTCGATCAACCCAATTATTATACGAAGTAGGGCGTTTAACACTCTTTGGACAATTATTGTATGCGACATTAATTTGATTGAGCGGTAGTTATTGCATTCGCGAGTATCGCCTTTGTACAACGGAATAAGGAACTTCTCCACTGATGCGGCATTGGTCGAGCTCTGCACTTTATTGAACTATTTTGTGAGCCACTCACCTGGCGGTGCGCACTTTTACTAAAAATTCTAAAGAAACGTTTCTGGTACCACTGCATTTCCCTGCTTCTTTTTCTTGGCCGCCTCGCTCATTTCTTCCGGTGCGAAGTCAACAACTTCTTCTTCATGTGATTCAGCAGTGGAAATCACGGGTCTTCCATAAATGGCATTGACTTCGTTCAGCAAATGGCCTTGGCCATCTTTAAAGTAGCTATACTTGGGCGACTGAATCGCCTTCGCATTTCTTTTTCTTTCGGCCACGATTTTTTGTTTGGTGTTTATGGAGTTTTTAAACAGCTTGTTTCAAAAGTAGTTTTTCTATTAAAATCACATTAAAATCGACAAACTAATAGATAGGATATCATTATACTCTTATTTTATTTATAAATATATGTTGTCAACGCCTGCTTTGAAGAGGGCTTTGGCATTAAGAGGGATAGAGTTTTATCTAAATATTTATTTAGTGAATTAAACCCATACCTTCCAAAAGTTGGTACCAATACTTGTTGGATAGGGTATACAAGATAATTACACAATTTCATAGTAGCTCATTGAATTTTAAAAAAAAGAATTAAACAGCTAGTACTAATTTGTTTTTTTAATTCATTCTTTTCAGATTCTGATAGTTTTAAAATAAGTGCACACTTCAACAAAGAGGTTTATTCTTCTAAACCATTGAATAGCTTACAAATGACAGATGATGTAATAAATTATACAACCGAAGTATCAATGTTAAAGGAAACAGTAGGCACACTTATTTTGAATAAGCCTACAGACAGCGCCTTAAAAACAAGATTAACAACTATTGCATCTAATCTTCAAATAACAAGCAGCCCAACAATAAAACCTACTTCAATTAAAACAGATAGCAAATTGATACTTCCAAAGCTGCAGAAGACCGATGCTCCAATGCTTAATTATATATTTGACATGTTTTCCACAGCTAACAAGCACCATCATCACGATCAAAGGTAAATATTTTTCAAGTCGTTATTAATTTGTTTTTATCTCCAAATATGTATGTAGGATAGATAGATAGATAAGTATAGCATTGTAAAATAATATTAAGATATCAACCCCACTAACTTTTCCAGACTGCCGACGCGTCATGAATATCAGTTTACTACATTAATCAGAGACGATTCTATTATATAGCTCGTTCGCCATCCTTGCTTCGCCACATTCCAGGAAGATCACATAACGGCACCGAGTGGGTGACTAAGAACCCACACACGCCACCGTAATGGGGTGTATTGCACTGCTGGTGGTGTAGTGCAGATGACCCAGTTAAAGTTCCGAATCAAAGCGAAGACAAATAGTATGGCGATACTGGAGAAATGGCAAACTATAGGAAGGTGATAGTAATCGTCGCGGCGGCATGTGGAATCGGAGCTGTGTGGTCGTGGGTCGCCCGAGCGTGGGCCTGGTACGGAATGCTGAATCTGGTCGCTGTGGTGAGGCAAACTGACGGATGGACGAAGGAGCTGGGAGTTGACTTTTAACATCGAAACGGAGCGGTCGTCGACGGTAGTCAGTAATCTGGAGAGGTCGTAATAATTTTGTACCCTTGTTTTTTAAAGTATTGTTCTCACTCGAATCTTTCTGTTTAATAAAATATAAGCTTTACTACATATATACATATTTCTTTTCCTTTTCTTAAAATGACGAAATGACGATTGAAGGTGAAGTCTTATTGTGAATATTTTACCTGAATCTGTGAACTAGGGTTACGAATGGAGCAAAATCTCTTAAAAATCGCGATAATATCCTCTAAGTAGAAAAATGGTATTGCACATTTGAATCAAAAAGTTCATATTAGGAATGTGTTAAAAAATTAGTGATAGGGTTCATACGATACGTTCCAGGTGAATTGTATCTTTCCTGTATGGTTTTAATTCTGAAAATCTCTTTGTCAACAATAAACTTAGTTAATATCACTTATGTTTCCGGCTTAATTCACGTACTTATAAATACAACTCATTTTTACGGCATGTTAGTAGATATTCTTTATTAGTCTGACAGAAAAGCATCTAGCACCTAGTTAAGCCCCACAAAAATCGAAATATAAAATTTTTTATTTCTAAGCCATCAACTTAGCGAAGTGCGGTCAATAGAAACAAGGTTAAAATGTCTCTGAATTATGTGCTAATTTTGTGTTAAGTATTTAAGTAATTTCAGTAATGAGTGAGTAATGTCGGATTTTTACTGAATAATCTCACCCCTTCCTTTTTTCTTATTTACCACAACTAAGTTTTCCTTATCAAGCAGTTTAAGCTTCGAGGAATATTCGCGTGAGACAGGTAGATTTTCGGCAAAAGCACCTGCTGATACATTAAATGCGGTTACTTCTTATTGCGCTAAGTCGAACGGTTTCGTTCTTTGCAGTCGGCGCACAAGGTTTCTCACGTTCAATGTTTAGAGTATGGTATGATTGCAATGACCATGAAGGCGAATATGGAGCTTACGAGCGAAGTTTGTTATTTCGTCGTCCACGATTGCAATCCCTAAGTCTCTTTCTATATCATTATTTCTAATATACCAGGGAGTCACTTTATTTTGGAAAGATTGTATAAATTCTCTATTGCTTGTATACCGTACGTTCGTATAGGCTTTAGCATTTGCTTATATAAAAGCAGTTTGTTAGTTATACTTAGCTTGGAATGTCTTCCAAGTAGCGAATGCATTTCTCTAAAGCGATTTTCAAGCTCATCACTTTTTTTTTTTTTTTAACGTGCGGTTTCCACTTAAGTTTCGCGTCTAATGTCATACCCAGATATTTAGCTTCATTTGCATACCGAGTTAATGAATACGGGTAGATTGTTTATTTTCTTGTAAGTGAAGTTAACATGTGTCGATTTGATCTCGTTAAGAACAATGCACCAAAGTTTTGTCCAGTCGCAGATTTTATCCAAAGCTGGTTGGAGTTTTTCAGTTGCTGACTCGATTGAACTTTTCGTTGCCAAAATAGACGTATCGCCCGTGAACGTAGTTACTACGGCACCTACAGTTTGGGGTATATCCCGAGTGTACAGCAAAAATAAAACAGAACCAAGGACACTACCTTGCAGGACTTCTTTGATATCAGAATATTCAGTTCCGTGTTTGACACGAAATAATCTGTTTTCAGATTCTAAGATCTTAAATAGGTGTTCCGGAAGAAACCGTCTTAGCTAGTACTTCAAGCCATCGTGCCAAACCTTGTCGAAGACTTGAGAGACGACAAGAAAAGCGCTAGAGCAAATCTTTTCTCCCTCTATTGCTTTTTCAATTTCATTGGTTATTCTATAAACCTGGTGGAATGTTTGATTCTGAACCCGAATTGGTGGTCAGGTATAAGTCTTTCAAATACCTTTGATATTATTTGTAGGAGCTATATCGGTCTGTACAATTTTGTGTCGTTTGGAGTTTTTCCCGGTTTCGGAATCATTATCACTTCTGCTACTTTCTACGGATCTGGAACGTATAACAGTCTAATTAAAACGATTATTAGATATAAAAGTTTAATTAATGCTGTTTTTGGCAATTTCTTAAGTATTTGTCCGGTTATTAAATCACAGCCATGATCTTTATTATTTTTGAAGTTTTTTATCGCCTGGCAAAGTTCGGATAACAATTCACTTTTTATTCTAAAGTGACTCATAAAATCGTCTATCAATATTTGTCCATCAAATGACTTAAACGTTTCTTCTAGGTGTTCGTCAAAAAAATCCTCCTTTTCTTTGTCACTCTTTGCCTATTCGTCATTGCTTTTTCTGATTGGTTGCTATTGCATTTGGGTTTTTTTTGATACTTTTCATAGCATTCCAGAGCCAGTAATTTGTGTGTTTTTGGGCTGTTAAGCCTTCAAGATAAGCAGAGGTCTCGCTGTTTCTCATAACTTGAATCGCTTTTCAAAGTTTATTACATAAGTAGTTTGAATATATTTTATGTTGGGGGAGAGGGTTTGTTACCATATTTTGCCTGCTCTCCTCTTTTCACGAATTAGTTCTTTTATTTCGGATAATTCGCCTCGCTGCTTTTGGTTACTTTTCTCCGTAAGGGAGTATTTTCCATGCGGCATTCTGAATAGCGTCAATAAATTTACCAAGTTCTACTTCTATCTTGAATGGTGTTTCTAGCGACGCATTTAAGATAATATTACTTCGCAATCATTTCTAAATCCGTTACAGTTTGTTTTATTGTTAGTTAATCTAGGCACACTTTCTACTTTCATTAGCCGGTCACTTATTGTCAAAATTACCAGTGAGTAAAATGAGAAGAGATCAAAGCTTTTCCCTACTCTCACAAAATTAGCAGACAATCCTTTTGTTACGAAGAAGTCTATTAGGTCAGGTGTTTTTGCTGCATATGTCTGTTTCCCTGTCGAATAGAAATCAACCCCAAATTGCATGCTGACTTCGTACAGAAGTCTGCTTTTCGGTGAATTGTATCTCGAAGACCAAAAGGTGTGTTTTGCATTAAAATCACCACCAATAATGAAGTTCGTTCTAAGCGAGGTGAAGAGACCTATAAGGTCGTTACTTTTAAACGTGCATCGCGGGGGAGAATACATGAATGCGATGTTGAAATATAAGTTCTTGTTTTAACAACGAACTGAAGTTGCTTGCGTTGGGTCGAGTTCAGTCGTTGTATTCATGGAGTGCTTAATGCAGTCTTTGATGATTAAGGAGGATCCGCCCCTGGCTCTTCCGGAAGGATGGTATGCGTGATACGCACGAAATCCTCTTATTTTTACTTGAGATTCCTTTATAAGGTGGGTTTCAGAGATCAAGCATATGCCAATGTTGTCGTTCACCGTACATCTAGTTCGGTGATTTTTTGTCGGAGGCCGTTTGCGTTCCATGTTAACATTTTTAGTAACCGTTTCATATTCATGTGGTTGTTCTTTTATTGCGAGGTTTTAACTTAAGCTTGCTCAATTTGTCAAATATGACGTTGTTTATTTTGGTTTGCGAAAACTTTGAAGATTTGGTATGCCGTAACACCGCTCTGTTTGTGTACTTGTGATGCGGCTTGAGCATATGTTCGCGCTCCTAAAATTTTTAAATGTATCTCGCCTTTTTTGGAGCTCCTTTGCCACTTCGCCACCTCTATAGTTTGCTGGGTGCTTGCCTTTGCAGTTTATGCAGATAGCCGGGGCCTGCTTATTTAGGTCACACCTTTCTGATAGGTGGTTACCGGCACATTTTACACATTTCTTTTCTTTTTGGCAATACGACTGTGTGTGATTGAAACCTTGACAGCGTTTGCACTGAGGTATAGATCTTGTATTCGTACGCGTAGGCTCGATTTTAACTACTATATTCAAAATAGTTTTAGCATTTCATAAGTATACCACTGGATCTTTCCGCGGGAGGACGTAATTTATTCTGAACTTGTTTCTGTTTCAGCACATTTTGTTTATCTTGTTTTCGTGGCTCAATCTCCGCTGGGTCTTTCTTTGAGACCCAATAAATAAATAACAACTCTCTCGCGTCTACTGTCTGTGAATACGTGTGAAACCCTCCGAAACTTGTCATTAATGTCAAAGGCAACACCAATTTGGAAAGCGATACATCCCCTAAAAGTAAACCAAAACTAGAGCTGAATCTCCTCCAAGAAATAAATAAAATTAAATTACATGCACAACTAGGGATGAAGACAAACTTTTCGAGTTCTACTGAAAATTAAAACTTGATTTTACTGAAATGGTTTGAATTGTAAAGACCCCTATTATTAGCACTGAGAAAAAGAAATTCAATTAAATGATTGGCACTCGGAAAACTTCTGTTATAGGCAGTGCGAAAAAATTTTAGCTTTATAAATTCATTTGCACCCACGTATCTATCCACGCACTAATAAAATAGATTGTCAAAATTTAAAATCAGTACGATGTGTGACTGAACTTGTAGTTTTAAGTAAAAGTAGATATAATTTAATAAAAACAATTTTAGGACTTTGACCTATTTACTGTAGTAGAAAAAAACGGATCTTCTAGATTAAAAAAAAACAATTCATATTATTCCTTTAAGGATATCTTTTTTGATTTTGAGACAATAATTTTTATTTCTATGATATACGAGTAATTATCATTTCCTTTCTATAATATTGTAACATCCCCTAAAATTATTCTACAATAATGTAGAATTGTGATGAATTGAAAGTTGAGAGTGAACAAGAAAAAGTAATTAGTTTGGATTTGTGAATTAAGTAGTTGAAAGGAGATAAAGTGATTTGAGAGGAAAGAGACCTTGTAAGAAAAGAATTTGCGAAGAATAGTATAGTGTGAACTTGAATTGTTCTATAGACTAGAAAATAAAGAAATAAATTTCACAGAATATCGTTTTATCTACTCGAGCCGTAGCTTGCATATTACATTGGTGTCAGAAGCGGGATAAAACTTATTCTGTGAATAACTATTTCCGTGGTGTGAAATTGCACAATAAAAAAAAAAATTAGTTGCGCAAAATGGGTCGCAAATTGGGAAAACTAACTATAACTCAACTAAAGGCAGAACTCAGTAAGCGGAACCTCGACACAACTGGGGGAAAAGATGCCCTACTGATTCGTTTGGAAGAAGCAGTAACGCAGGAAGGTGAAAATCCGCATGACGTAGAGTTTGACGTGGGAGAGGAACACCAGCAAGTACAGTAGCCGACCCGGATATAACAAGTCTGCTCCTGCAACTTAAGTCAGTCATGAACGAACAAAGGAAAACAATGGAAGACCAAAAGAAGTCTCTGGAACTTAAGCTCGATGACCAAAAGAAAGCAATAGACGACCAAAAGAACTCTCTAGAACTTAAGCTGGACGAACAAAAGAAAGTAATGGTCGAACAAAAGAAAGCAATGGACGACCAGAGAAATTCTCTAGATCTTAAGCTGGACGAACAAAAGAATTCTCTAGATGCTCTGGAAAGCAAACTTGATGAGCAAAACAAGAACTTGGAATCCAAATTCGAAGCGATCGAAGAGAAAATCGAGAAGGTCGAGACGCAACTCGAAAAAGTCGAAACTAGATTCGATGAAAACTTTGAGAAGCATGAAACTCAGTTCGGGAAGATAGAGACTCAGTTCGAAAAAGTAGAAAAGCAAGTCGAAAATCTTACTAAGGAACTCAGCAACGTGAAGAGACAGAAAGTACGGGAATATTCCACTGACGGTCTGAGAAGAAAGGAGATGCAGCCTCCTATCTTCGATGGTCAAACATCATGGTCAATTTATAAGAGGCAATTCGAAGCGGCCGCAATGACCAATAACTGGGACGATGAAGAGAAGTCTATTGCACTCACGCTTGCACTGATGGGTCCAGCTGTGGAGCTTTTGCAGACCATCCCGGAAGATAAACAGCAGAACTACGACTCTCTGGTTCAGGCTATCGATATGCGGTTTGGGGATGAACACATGCAGCAGGTGTACAGGGTTCAGCTGCGTAGTCGAGTCCAGAAAAGGGGGGAAACGCTCCAACAGTTGCAAGCCCTAAAGCCGGTGAGGAGCTTATCAACGAAATGGCGGTGGAAGCTTTTATTCAGGCCATAGAGGACAGACAACTGCAAATGGCTGTAAGGATGGCCGAAAAGCGAACACTCCCCGAGGCATTGGCATTCGCTTTGTCAATGAAGGCTGCGGACCAAGCATACCAGGGAATACACCGTGTCAGGGAAATGTCCGTCGTGGAATGCTCATGCCAGCGAACAGCCGTCATGGGTGAAGACAAAGTTCGCTGAAGTCAAATCCGTTGCTGGAATTGCAACCAAACCGGACACCTACAACGGCAGTGCAGAAGTGCACCTAGACGAGGAAATTGTCCACATTGCGGAAGTAGGAGAAGCAGAGAGGAAGCATCTGGCTGTCAGTCAGACTTACCAAAACCAGCAGTCGGGAAATGCGTAAGGACCAGCTTCGCGGGGCAGAAGTTGGTTACTGGAATAGAGGCCCCCAAGACCACCATTCAAGTTTCGCAAACCAAACGGGGTAAAAAGAGTCTGACAGTGGAGGCACTAATCAACAAGAAGAAGTGCGTAGCCACCATCGACACAGGTGCCACTGCCTCCATTGTAAGAAGAGATATTGTCAGAAGCTAATGGCTGCACAACACCAACAGCTACTGCCTGAAGACTGCAACAGGGGAAATGGCGAAGGTGTTTGGAGAAGTTCGTCTTACGATTACTCTGGCGGGACTAACGTTCTCCCATACGTTTCTGGTGGCAGATATATGCGACGAGTGCATCATCGGAATAGACTTCATGAAAGCAAATGAAGTAATCTTGGACATCGGGATGCAAGTACTGAGGTATCGAAATGTGGAGATTCCGATGGTGTACGGAAACGAGAATGCCGTAACTCTCAGGACAGTCATCAGCAAAGACGAAGTTTTGCCGCCGTCTTAAGAGACAATCATTTGGACGAAGCTGGAAGGTGATCTTGGGAGCCACCGATTCTACATAGTAGAACCAGACCCAGAGAAGAATTCTCAAGACTACATCGTGGGAAAGACGTTAGTCGAAATAAAGAACACCATGGTTCCAGTGAGAGTTTTGAACGCGAGACCACACACTGTCAAACTAAGGCGAGGGGAGGTGACTGGAAAATGCACGCCGATTACCGCCGTCGCAACAATATCTGAACGTGATGCTCCAAAACCTCTCCCATCACCTTGACAGCGAAAACGAGAGAGACGATTCTCCAGTCCAGTGAGCTGAATCAGGAGCAGCGAACTATGGCAGAGAATCTTATCAATGAGTACGCTGATGTATTTGCCTCACAGGACGGAGAATACGGCCGAACACACCTGGTAAAGCATCGAAGAGACACTGGTGATACTAGACCAATTCCTCAGCCTGCTAGGCGCCTTCCATTGGCAAAGCAGACAGAAGTTGCAGAGATGGTGTCGGCAATGGAGAAAGAAGGTCTGATTGAAAGTTCCAAAAGTCCGTGGGCATCACCGGTTGTACTAGTTAAGAAGAAAGATGTTAGAACGCGGTTCTGCGCGGACTATCGGCAGCTCAATTACGTCACCAAGAAAGACAGCTATCCTCTGCCACGGATTGACGACACGCTAGACACACTATCAGGAGCCCGATGATTTCCACACTTGAAGAGGGGCTACTGGCAGGTACAGATCAATCCAGAAGACCGGGAGAAAACCGCCTTCACCGCAGGAAATGGGCTATGGCCATTCGGGTAATGCCATTCGGGCTGTGCAGTGCTCCGGCGACTTTCGAGCGATTGATGGAATGTGTCCTGCAAGGGTTAACATGGAAAACCTGTTTGGTATAATTGGATGATGTCATCGTCGTAGGAAAAACGTTTGCACAACACCGAGACAATCTAAGGGATGTGTTTCAAAGGCTTCGAAGTGCCCAGTTCGTTCTTCGCACAGACCATGCAGTCTTAAAATGGCTATTACAGTTCAAGAGCCCTGAGGGTCAGGTTGCAAGATGGATCGAAAGGCTGCAAATCTACGACTATGAAATACAGCACCGTAAAGGAAAACTCCACTCTAATGCGGATGCACTGTCCCGGAGACAATGCAGAATGGATTGTAAACATTGTGCGCGTCAGGAAGAACGGGAGCTGGTTTTCATCCAGAGACTGAGAGCCGAACCTATCGCCGGCTGGAGCATAGATGAGATCCGGAACGCTCAGAAGGAAGACCCGGATATCGAGCCGATTCTGGCCTGGAAGGAGAACATGGAGAAACCGGATCATCAGGACATCTCTCACAGAAGCCCGACCTTAAAGGCATATTTTGCGCAGTGGGACTCCCTCCATGTCCAAGAAGGTGTTCTGAGAAGAAAATGGGAATCCTCCGACGGAAAGTCGTTTGTAATGCAGCTTGTCGTACCGCGGATGAGGGTCAAGGAGGTGTTACAGGAAATGCATGACGGGGCGTCCGGAGGCCACTTGGGAGTGAATAAGACGCTAGAAAAGGTACGAGAACGTTTTTATTGGTTAAAAGCGAAGGAAGATATCGAAGACTGGTGCAGAAAATACGACGTGTGTGCAGCTAGCAAGGGTCCGAGAATCAAAACTCGAGGTAAGATGCACCAATACAACGTGGGAGCACCTTTCGAACGAATCGCCATTGACATCGCAGAGCACTTTCCGGAAACCGACAATGGTAATCGGTATATACTCGTAGTGATGGACTACTTCAGTAAATGGCCGGAACCGTTTCCGATCCCTAACCAGGAAACCAGAACCGTGGCGGAGCAGATCGTCTACAATTGGGTTAGCAGATTCGGTGTGCCCTTGGAATTGCATTCTGACCAAGGGCGGAACTTCGAGTCAAGAATCTTCCAAGAGATGTGTCAACTACTCGGAATCAAAAAGACAAGGACAACCCCGCTTCATCCACAGTCGGACGGTATGGTGGAGCGTTTCAATAGCACTTTGGACGAACATCTCTCGAAGGTCGTAGGTGACTACCAACGGGATTGGGACCGGCAGATTCCCTTGTTTTTGATGGCCTATAGAAGTGCCGTGCATAGCACTACTCGACATACGCCGTTCGAAATCTTATTTGGTGGAATAGCTCGGTTACCCAGTGAGGTGAAATTTGGATCTCCTACCAATGAGCCCAGAAATGAAGAAGAGTACGTGGCGGACCTTAGGGAAAGGCTTAGGGACTTACACCAAAGGACCAGAAGCCAGATTAAGATAACGAGCGACCGCATGAAGACCAGGTATGCTGCCAAGGCAACAACGTCAGGATTCCAGGAGGGAGATCTAGTGTGGCTGTATAATCCCCATCGCCAAAAGGGGAAATCACCTAAGTTGCAGCAGAACTGTGAGGGTCCCTACAGAATAATAACCCGCATCAACGATATTGTCTACCGCATCCAGCGAGGACCAAAGGCCAAAATGAAAGTGGTTCATGTGGACCGACTGAGTCGATACAATGGCCGAAGTGAGGACGCACTTGTTCAGGACGAACAAGTCTAAGAGGGGGGCAGTGTAACATCCCCTAAATTTATTCTACAATAATGTAGAATAATAATTACGCTCCTCCAGCCCATTCTAAAGTGTCTTTTCATTCGAGGTTCGTGTCTGCGGCTAAGTCTCCACAGTTCATGTCTACGAAAGAGACGGATAATATCACGGATAACTGCAAGAAATTATTGGCATCTTGGAATTATTACATCAGAATTTTTCTTGTTCCAGTTGTCAAAGAATTTGCTAGAAGTTTCTGGCTATCAGAAACTTCTGCTATATAAGTCACAAATCCAAAGTAATTAGTTTGGATTTGTGAATTAAGTAATTGAAAGGAGATAAAGTGATTTGAGAGGAAAGAGACCTTGTAAGAAAAGAATTTGCGAAGAATAGTATAGTGTAAACTTGAATTGTTCTATAGACTAGAAAATAAAGAAATAAATTTCACAGAATATCGTCTATCTACTCGAGCCGTAGCTTGCATATTACAATATTTTAGAATGAAGCACATTCTTCCTCTCAAATTCAAGTAGGCATTGAGCGACAAAACTATTTTGAGCCTGAATAGAAATCATACCTTGCAAATCAACATTTCGAAATTTAGAACATTATTTAAAAACTTTACGAGATTTTACTAGCAGTAAAATCTGAACATTCTGCCCTATTTTGATTTGACATTGACTGTAATGCTGAGATCTGCTGATTAAGGTAACAAACCCAACACCCGAATTTTCTGATTAAAAAATTAGTCCATTGTATTCTAGGACTTAGAACAAGGAACATTATTGTGCTGCTGAATAAATCTTCGACGAATTGTATTACCAAATATTTGTCTGTAGGATGCCCTTAAAGCTGTAACCAAAATCAGTAATATAGCCACCGCTTTTCTTCGTTCACTAACACACTAATAAATTAAAAAAAATACTATTAACATTTACAATAAACTTGTTGATATTCTTCTAATTAGCAATGTTTTTTTTTTAGTTGTGCAACTTGAGACAGCACAGTTTCTAGTTTAGGAGTACTACTCTATATTTCTGTAGTCTATATTGCGTTGATAGATTGTCAACTTCATAAATCGATAATTATGGAATTAAATGACTTTTAGATCGATTATTTATTGTATTTGCAAATAATTCAATTAAATAACTTCATCCGTACGCGAACTTCAAATTATAAAGTAATGGAAGCTCTGATTGTACCGAGTTTAGGAAAATGTCCTGGTTATTGTTTTTTTTTTTTTAAATTTGCGCGCCAAAGGGGTACGAATACCCATATATTATTGCAGGGCAAAGGCGTTTGTAGATAGACAGAGAAAGAGAGAAAAGAAGAAAGTTTGGTGTAGTGGTTTGTAACTCAGTTGGTATTAAGTTTCTGCAAACTCCAAGGGTAGCCGTCCAGATGACTGGGGAGCATTTTTGTTTTTGCTGTTATTGCCGTTGCTTATGATTCACAGTAGTTTTTTCCGTCTTCCTGATGTCATCATCATGATCAAGTTGCATTTTCAGCCATATGACCACCCTAGGCATAACACTGGCATGCCTTTACAGTGGAGTTGAGTTAGCTTTCGCAATTAATCAACTTTTTTTATTTGTATCATGCGAAATAAATAGATGATTCTTGACATCAGGCTTTGAACCGTGTACCCACAAGCGTGACAAGCGATGATGTTACCACTACACCACGGCCACCCTTTAAAGTCGACTGTATCGTAAAAAAAGTACAATTATATGTACAATCCCTTTAACAGAGGGGTAATGTCCATAACTGTGATTATTTTGCCCGTAGTTAGAATGTACGAGTATGCGCGCCTAAAAAGAGTCCCAATGCTTTTTAAATGGAATATACTCGTATAAGTTAAAATTGAATGAATGAACAATTCGAACTAAACTTATAATCTAACATTTGATTTCTTCTAACATAACGTAAAAACAAACAAAAAAAAATAAAAATGTAAAAATATAGATGACACCCGTCGATAGCACGGCTATTAAGCTGTTTATCGGTATTACTCTAAAGGTATTGGCTACCAAAAGGATTGTAGATTCACATGATCCATCTGCTGCCAAAAGCTGCATGGAGACTAGTAGAGGAACTTTACAGTCCAATAAGGACTCTTCATGATCGGGTTGTAGCTCCGGCTCACGACACGTTGCTCCCTCAAAACAGACGTACAAAGATAGGTAGTCGCTCAGCTGGCCGTATTCTCCAGAAATTCGGCAACATTCCGGAGAACAAAATGAACGATAGGGTAAAAACGCTATTCGATTGGGCCAAGAAGATTGTCAGTACTGAACCCAGTAAGACTAACAGAGACTTCACGTCTAAAAGAGATCTTTGGAAGAATCCGGGTCGGATTCAAAAAGACCAAAGGTGTACAACACCAGCACCTCCTCCAGGCCATCCAAGGTCATATCCAAATCTTACAGCGAAGTCCTCAAAGACAGGTTTGTACTGGCAGTCATCGATCAAAATAACATCGATGGAACAATCACTCCAGATAAATGGAGGATGATCCCAGCCAAACTGGCTAGTTATTATGAAGGAGTATCCCGGCACATGGAGATGGGCAATATTACAGACAAAGCACCTTTGAGTGAGGATGAACTTCTTGGCTTGTCCTCAGACTCGGAGGACTTGAACAACACTGTGGTGGAGGTTTCTCTGCCTGATTGTAGCAACAATACTGCAGTTAGTTCAGATTAACCTCCATCACTCCAAAACGGGTTCGGTCGGGCTTCTTCTCCGTCTCTCGGATAGGGGAGATATTGTCTTGATCCAGAAACCTTGGGTTGTTAACAACCTGGTTTATGGACTCAAGACTTATGGATACTATTCCCTATATATCAAAGATAAAGGTAAACCTAGATCGTGCATATTGGTAAATGCATTAAGGTAATTTTACTTCCTATTTACAGTGATCGGGATCACTACTATCTATCATTGGCTTATCTTGCCATGATATCATAGACCCTCTTCCTGGACATAATATGGTAAGGCTTGTCGCAGACACTGAAAGAAGTTAAACTGGAATCATTGTTGCCTGTGATGCTACTGCTCACCACTCCGCTTGGGGTAACTCTGGCATCAATGAAAGGGGTCAGTTGCTTTTTGACTATATTCTAAAAACTAACCTCATTTTGTGAAACATCGGTAACGAGCCTACATTTATAACTAGAAACCGACAGGAGGTTCCAGATATAACCCTTGTCTCCGACAATATTAATTAAATGAGTAAGAACTGGAAGGTATCCGGTGAACACTCTTTTTCTGACAACCGATACCTTCAATTTAGTCTTAACGACGATTCTCCAGGCCCATTGGTTTACAGAAATATTCGTAGAACTAACTGGCTCAAATATACCGAAACTTTAAAGAAATTGGTTACCTCTGATACTCTAAAGTCCCCGAGCAATCCTCAAGAGCTTAATTGTATGGTTATCTTACCTTGGCCGTCAACAAAGCGTTGTCTTCCTCTTGTCCTTTGGTTAAGGTTAGGGGCATGAAAAGAACCACACTGGTGGATCTATGATCTAGGACCACTTAGAATCCAATACTTGCAGGAAACTTTTCAACAAAGGCAAAAGCACAAGAGATGCATCTGACTGAGACTCTTACAAAGAATCCCTAAAAACATATAATAAAGAATTGTGGAAAGCCAAACGTAATTCTTGGAGACTCTTTTGTGGCAAAATAGAAGAATCTTCTGAGGCGTCTAGGCTGAGAAAAATCCTCTCGTCAAATCCTTCCATGCCCGGCTGTTTATTAAAAACAGATGGGTCTTGGACAACTTCTAGTGTAGATTCAATTTACTATTATAATTGATACACACTTCCCAAGTAATTCCCTAACTGTCAATAATATTGACCCTAACAAGTCAAATACTCAAAAAAACCAACCTTTCAAGTCTGATTGCGCGGGACAAACTCATTTGGGCTATACATAGCTTCAAACCATATAAAACAGCTGGACCAGATAGCATTTTTTTTTTTTCCGAGTGTAGGTAAAAAATCTTCATGAAGACACTATGAAGATCGATAGCGCGCGCTCATAGTAGTGTGAGATTTTTACTCACTAAAAAACCCTCCCTTCGGGATAAATTTCTTTGATTAGACGACGCAGTAGATTCCTATCATCTAGAATTCGAAGAACTTCATTGTTAACGTGTCCTTGTAATCTGTCTTTATGCTTACGCACCAAGCTTTTGATTTCATGTTCGACTGTTGCAATTCCTAAATCTCTATGGATATCGCTTTCTAATAAATCACGGTGCATTAACTATTGATCTTAGCACTTTATTTTCAAAAGTTTGTAAAATATTGACATTACTTACTTTGGTACAACCCCAGAGTTGTATTCCATATGTCCATATCGGCCTTAGCACTTGCTTGTATAAAAGCAGTTTGTTCTGTATATTAAGTTTGGAATGTTTTCCAAGTAATCAGTACATTTCTCTGTATTTGGTTTCGAGTTCTTTACGTTTTTTCTTCATGTGCGATTTCCACTTCAGCTTAGCATCAAGTGTCATTCCAAGATACTTAGCCTCGTTTGCAAATGGTATTTGAATCGAGTTTGAAAAGATCGGCAAATTATTTATTTTCTTATAAGTAAAATTGACATGAACAGATTTGTTTTCGTTTAAAGCTAGTCGCCAAATCTTTGTCCATTCATTTACTTTCTTCAATGCTTCTTGCAATTTTTCAGTCGTTTCTTCGATCGCTTTACCCGTTGCCAGGATGGCAGTGTCGTCGGCAAATGTAGCTAATACGGTGTCTTCTTCTTGCGGTATATCGCGAGTATATAATAGGCAAAAAAGCGGTCCAAGGACACTTCCCTGCAGCACTCCAGCCCTTATTTCTTTAAATTCTGAATAATCATTTCCGTGTTTGACTCGGAAAAGTCGATCCGTCAAGTATTTTTACAGAATATTATATCAGTGTTCCGGCAGAACTTGTCGTAATTTATATTTCAATCCTTCATGCCAGACCTAGTCAAAAGCTTGTGAAACATCAAGGAATACGCTCGAGCAAACCTTTTTTTCTTCGTAAACTTTGTCAATTAAATCTGTTATTCTATGCACTTGGTCTATTGTTGAGTGCTTGGTTCTAAACCTAAACTGGTGATTGGGAATAAGAGATCTTTCTTCTATAACTGGCTGTAATCGCTTAAGTACTATTCTTTCGAAAACTTTAGACATAATCGGCAGCAGCGAAATAGGTCTATACGATTTTTTATCATTCGGTGGTTTTCCTGGCTTCAGAAACATTATTACTTCCGCGACTTTCCATTGACTCGGAACATATTCTAGTCTTATCGCTGCGTTTATAATGTAGAGGAACTTAACTAACGCTTTTCTAGGTAACGATTTAAGAAGCTCTCCTGTGATTAGGTCGTATCCAGGAGCTTTATTCGGTTTCAGTTTCTTTATTTCTTGTTGAAGTTCGGTCAGCCTTACATTTCTTACTGTGTAATTGTGAAGTGCTATATCTGACGCATTATCATTTTCAACAAGCGCTTGTCCATCAAATGGTTTAAATATTTCTTCTAAATGGGCGGCAAAGACTTCTGCTTTATCTTCATCATTCTCGGCCCATTCGTTGTCATTTTTCTTGATTGGGCCGCTTGTATTTTCGGCTTTTTAATGCCTTTTATAGCTTTCCAGAGAGAATAATTGGAATCTTTTTCCGCTGTTAAGCATTCAATGCTGGTTTGTATTGTCCGATTTTTAAAATCAATAATGGCCTTTTTTAGCAAGTTACACAAGCGATTTAAATGCGATTTATGTCATTTTTTATGCCATTTTTTACGCGCTTTCTCTTCTGCCTTACTATTTCTTTTATTTCCGGTGGATATTTTTGGGCATGATTGACCGGTGTTTTCCTTTGATAGGGAGTATTTTTCCACGCGGCGCGCTGCAGAACTTCAACAAAACGATCAACTTCGATTTCGAGTTCAGAAGACGTCCTAAGTGATACTCTCAGTGCGATATGTTCTTCAACGTCTTTTTTAAAGCCTTCCCAATCAGTTTTTCTGCTAGTTAGTCAAGCAGGTAAATTTTTTTTTAATTAGGCGTTCGCTCATCGTTAGAATGATAGGGGAATAATCGGAAGAGAGATCAAAACTTTCATCAATTTTAATACAGTTGTCTGGTATTCCTTTTACAACAAAGAAATCGATCAGATCGGGTATTTTATTGCTATCAGTCAGCCAATATGTTGGTTTACCAGTCGATTGAAAGTCGCAACTGTGTTGCATGCAGGTGTTGTAAAGTGCTCTGCCTTTTTGTGAGACACATCTTGAACCCCAGAAGGTGTGTTTTGCATTAAAATCACCGCCAATAATAAAATTCGGACCAAGAGAGTTGAAAATATTTGTAAAATCATTTTTTTCAAGCCTGCAACGCGGTGGACAATAGATAGACGAGACATTGAAAGACTAATGTCCATTTTTCACGCGTACAGTGCTCACTTGCATTGTTTCAAGCTCCATCATAATCTCTTCAGAGTGTTCGATGCAATCTTTTATAATTAAAGACGATCCGCCTCTGGCCCTTTCCGACGGTTGATAAGCGTGATAGGTACTGTATCTAGCAATGTTTACACGCGATAGTTTCGTCAGCTGAGTTTCACAGATCAAACATATGTCAATGTCATTTTCTCGTAGAAATATTTCTAGCTCTTCTAGTCTTTGTGACCGTTGGCGTTCCATGCAACAATTTTAAGAAGTTTCGTCATATATTCAAGCTTCTCCAACCTTTCGACAATTAGCATGTTTGTTTTTGTTTGCTCCTCAAGCCTCGCAAGGATAATAGAAAAGACGCGAGATACGGGGTTTTCCGAATTATCAGTGTTCGTCTTTGTTGATGTTGATGCTTGAGCACGCGTCTGCATGTCAGAATCTGATGGCTTTTCTTTAGGCGCTTTACCCGGTGTGGAATTTGATCGGTATTTGATGCCGCAGCTTAGGCGTACGTAAGAGCGCCAGGGTCGGTTCGGTTGTCTCTAGTCACCTTTCTTGCAGCAGTTTTCGACTTTTTCTTATTTACCGGTTTTGAAGGTGGGTTTTGCGGCTTCATAAGTCGATCTCTTCTTTTTTGCAATTCCTTGGCTACTTCATAGCCTCTGTAATTAGCCGGGTGCTTACCATTGCAGTTAATAAACGCTGCAGGGGTTTTTTTGTTTACGCCACGCTCTGGACTAAGATGCTTACCGGCGCATTTGACACACCGCGGTTCTTTTCGGCAATACGTTTGCGTATGGTTGAATCCTTGGCATCGTTTGCACTGAGGTATCAACCTTGTATTCTTGCGCATGGGTTCGATTTTGACTACGACATTCAGAATTGTTCTTATTTCGTAAATCTTATCTAAACTCTCAGCCTTATCAAAGGTTAGCATAAAAAGAGGAAGCTCGCGCTTAACCATCGTTTCCTCGCCTTCCAATTTTTGCTTTTCCCGTCTAATTAAGTTTAACGCACCGACGATTTTAAAGTTTTTGTTCTTCAAATCGTGAACAACATCTTCCTTTCGGCATGAGGCATGAAGTCCTCTAGCTACGACTCGTATCGGTCTTTCAGATTTATTTTCATACGTATACCAATGGATTTTTTCAGTATTCAGTTTATTAGATACTGAGCGGTAACTGTCTGAGTCCTTTACGTTCCATTTGTTGTTGTTGAGCGATGTTACTTCAAAATCGGATAGCAACAAAGGTTTGAGAAAAGAATGCAGTTTATTATAGTCTGCAATTCCGATCACGTATATTGGTGGCGGTGTTCGTACCTTATTTCGTGGATTTTCTTCAGCACGCGTGTTTATTTTGTGAGGCTGTTCTTTACCTTCTCGTTTATTTTGCGTGTTTTCTTGCCTCGTTAACATTTCGGGCGAAGAGCCAGCTTTTCGTTTCTTGACTGGTCGTTTTTTTAGAATCCAATTGGTTTCCCGACTTAGTTCTTCATCATCCTTTTTATAATCCGCGTCCCCGGTTTGAACTCGCAGCAGACTCATTACGAGGTTTCGATGTATCATTAAATGCTTTAATTTCTGCTTTAAGTACTGTAACAAATATTGCACTTGCGAACGCGGACACATTTGTCTCTGACAGCGAATAACAGAGCTGTCAGGGAACTGTCAGGAGTTTTTGGCGGTAGAGAGAAAACGAGGAGAATTTACGTCAAGAGGAACCGATTATACCAAAAAGGGGTTAATAAAGAGAATTAAATTAATAAATTAAGTGAGACTGAATTTTCTTCTGCATCTCGATATATTTAAAAAGTAATTTTCATTACAGTACATTTAATTCTTTTCTTAGTTCTTCGCAGAGAAGTTCCATTTTGCTTAGCCTGTTCGGGAGTTCCGTATTTTCGTCCGTTAGGCTTTGAATTTTCGCTAAAATCCGTTGTTCGTGCGCCGACACTATCGATGTCGCCAGACTTCTAGTTCCGCACGTTTTTTTATGGTAGATCTTGAAGTTGGAGATCTAACTACCCTAGTACCTTTTTTAAAAGGGTCAGATAAACGCAATAAATGGCTCTCCCCAGAATCCGTAGAGCCGACCTCCGAAGAGGGTGGATTTTCCAGTGTGCCTGGACTGCCATATATTTATATCTTTCATTTTGTTCATTGCATGTTTTTGTATACGCCATATTCGGCATACGGAGGGTGGATTTTAGTCGCCTCTTACGACAGGCATTCCTACCTCGGGTATATTCTAACCCCTACCCGAAGGGGCAAAATGAAAAAAATGGCATGGACATTATTGTGCAAGTTCTAAAAAATACATTTCAGAGCTGTCTGGAACTGGTCCATATTCTGCATATATGGAGAGAAGTCAATGTGGTTTTCATACCCAAGGCTGGTAAATATTCACACGCTAGTCCAAAAGACCTCAGACCTATCATCACTTCTTCTAAAAACACTAGAATGACTGATTCATTTACGTGATAGTATAGGTATTGACACACAACTACTGTCCGCGGCTCAACATGCATACTGTAAGGGAAAATCAGTAGAAACATCTCTGCATTCGTTAGTCAATAAGATCGAATACTCCATGTATTTTAAGGAGTACACTATGATAGCTTTTCAGACGATTAATCCGCTGCGTTTTATAGTACGCGAAACCATCGAAACCGAAACATCTAAATCTAATTCACTCCGAATTTCTGACAATGAACGCACCGAATTGGACGAAACCTTTATTATTCGTCTTTGATCGCGGCTTGTAAGCTTCTGTGGACGGCCAGATCGGATTGCTGTGCCATAAAACTCCTGGTCTTGTAAAAAATTTCGAATGACACGGTCCAATCTTTATTATATATTAATATTTTCTTCGCAATTGCTCTAAAGCGTGGAGGGTGGCAATGTCAATAATCACCTATTTTATTTCACATGAAATAAATAAAAAGTCGATTAATTGCGAAAACTTATGTCAACTCTACTGCGAAGGCATAACACTGGCAGTATGGCAGTCATATGGCTAAAATGCAACTTGATCGTGATGATGACATCAGGAGGACGGAAAAAAATACTGTGAATCATGAGCAACGACAAAAGCAAAAATAAAACAATCTCCGCAATTATCTGGACAGCCACCCTTGGAGTCCACTGAAACTTAATACCAGCTGAGCTTCAAACCAACTACACCAATCTGTCTTTCTCTCTGTCTCTTCCCTTTCCTCAAAACGCCCGTGTCCTAAAATTAGTATAAGGGTATTCATAACCCCTTTCACACGTGCAAATTATAGAAAAAAAGCCCAAACCATCCTCGCGAAAAGCCAGAATTTTTCCATTTTCTATTTCCGTTAAATGCTTACCACGCGGCATTCTTATTTGTCAAAATCACAATAAAAACTGAAGGAAAATTGCAGAGAAATTGCAGTTTTTATATCGTGCGTCTATAATTCGGCAAGCTAGACAAAACAGTTTTTTATTGCTGGAAATCCCATCTCTGAGAGACGAATCGGCTTCGACCAGGCTTGCTGTCATCGATATCGGAGAAGAATTGAAGTTCACTTCTAGCAAACTAGATTTAATCTCCTGTGACAAACAGCCGCCTAATAACAAGTCCCTGCAAGAAGAGCTCTTTAATGCCATTGATCTCGACGTTACACCTGCTGTACCAGCTCCACTTGCCAGATCTGTTTCACCCACATTACCTGCCGCTGTATCTCCTGCTGCAATTTCCACTGAAGCTACATCAATTCAAAAATTTGGAGCGCTCTGCACTGTATCTGAATGGAATAGTAGAATCCAAAAACTTCACTCAGCTTCAAGACATAACTCCAAGGACCTCACCAGTACCCACGCCTCCCGTCATAATATAGAGTGCACTGCGTACTTGCTGAAAGGTGCCCCGAAACTAGCCAACGTATCCTGGGTCCGCAAATTTTTCGAAAAGAAATTGTACATCACCGGTGTAAGATGCCTGTCGATCACTCGCTTAACGCCCAACAAGATACGCTGTTTTAAGATAATGATTCCTTCTAAATACACTTGGCTTTTCAACTCTCAAAAGGATAGACTCGCACTCGGCAAAATGACGATTACCCTTTGGATAGATAAGTCAACCAATAAGCATATCAGTAAGTCTAATAACATAACTAATAAACTGAACAGATCCAATAACAGACCCTACTCCTCTCGCAAATCCAATAATCCTCCCATCCCCCCTTCAACCCAGTCATCTAATAAAAATACAAAATCCGATACTAATTGGTCCCTCAAAATGGGCATATTTCCAGATTTTAAGTACATAACTGCTTTCAACCGCGTGTCTTTTGACCTCTCTCCCGTCTCGTCTGCCTCATCTAACAAAACTCCAGCCGCCAAGGACACCCTCCGTCAGCCAAAATAACTTCACTCACTCTCACACTCTTAACCTTCACCCTCATTATCGTCTGCTCCTTCTAGCAAAACTCCAGCTGCCAAGGGCACACACTCCATCAGCAACCCTTACTTCATTCACTCTTAACCCTTCACCCTCATTATCGTCTGCCCCTTCTAGGACTACCCCTAACAATTCCGCTAATTTACCCACCTCTTCAAATGCCAGCGCTGCTAACTCCACCGTCGCATCATCTGGCTTTTTCGATATGCTGCTGCTTCCCACTGTCAAACTAACAAAACAGTTTGCAGATTCTGGAGATGACGGCCGCTACGTAATGTCAGGTCTAAGGGACCGCAGAATTTAAGATAACGTCCGTCTTTATCTTGCATACCTGCATGATAAAGCTGACTCCATCTGTATCGATGGATAAACGAACACCAATATCAAGGTCTTAATCTCCCAGGAAGGTCTCTCAATTGATGAGCATAGCTTGATGAAAATTTTCGTTCAGTTTCATGAGAGCTTCATTATACCACCTCTTCAAGTAACAAGCGATCTCACCTCCTACGCGTCCTACATAACCTCCAAACGCAGGTCCCACCTGCAAAGAACTCGCGCCGACTTCAATAGTTACTTTCGCCCCTAAACAGTTCCCGTCTCACCAACTAAACAAAGTTTTAACCCCTCCTGATTGCTTATCCATATACTACCAGAACGTAAGAGGTCTTCGAATTACAGCCTCCTCAGTGTTCCTTAATTCTCAAAATCTCCCCTACGACGTTTTTGCTCTAAACGAAACCAATCTGTCCAGTGACTATAATAACAACGAATTATTTACTTCAGACTTCAATGTTTTTCGGGACGATGGTCTTGAAAATGAAGATAATGCCTCTGGTCGCGGTGTTCTCTTGGCAATACACAATCGCCTCGACTCCACACTCTTTAAAATCTCGCACACCGCTAATTTCGAGTTCATTTGCGTCAAAATAACTATCGCTGGTAGCAACATCTACATCTTCTGCTGCTACATTCGTCCATCTCAATCAATCCAATGCTACCAACTTGCCATTGGTGCGGTTGATTCCCTGTTTAACATTGTAGGCACCCGCGACGTCGTCATTATTTTGGGGGATTTTAATTTCCCTGATTTTCGCCTTTACCAATTAAGCGGCGTTATTAACTACTTAGGGAGACAACTCGACCTTATTTTCTCATCGGATGCCGACAACTGCATCGTATCAGCGAGCAACCATCTTCTCTCCAAATTAGACCGCTACCACCCACCTCTATCTCCCATATAATATAACTGTACACTCTGAAAATTCATACAGTTTTAATTTTCGTAAAGCAGACTTCATAAAACTGAATAACCTTTTGAGTGACGTTAATTTCAAT
Source organism: Pocota personata (assembly GCA_963082735.1). NCBI lineage: Eukaryota > Metazoa > Arthropoda > Insecta > Diptera > Syrphidae > Pocota > Pocota personata. Next base: position 76,822,780 of record OY720431.1, read on the forward strand.
GTTATTTTTGAAAATCCTAGAATTACTATCGACGGTGCTCTTGCTTTGTTCTACGCCGAAACCTTCAACTGTTTCACACAATCTGTCCCATTCGTGCTTCAGAAGAACTCCTCGTCGTCCCCAGCCTGGTTCACCAAAGAATTGCACTCGCTTCGCAATAGAATAAATAAACTTTGGCACACGTACCTTAAATCTCGTTCGCACTCTGACTTTTCCAATTACCTCCACGCATATACCCACTTTTTCGAACTCTGTGAATCCCTATATCTCGAATATTTAGACCAAATCCAGGATACCATGATCTCCGATCCGAAACGATTTTCCCAATTCATCAACACAAAAAGAAAATCTGACAACTATCCATCTACTTTAAAATTGTCTAACACTTCTTCCGGTGATCCTAAGATAGTCGCAAATTTATTTGCCCACTTTTTCAGCCAATCATTTTGCAACCATGGGCTTGAAGTTGATCTTGAATACTTCTCCTACATGAAAAGCTGTACCCAAACCGCGTTAGTCTCCGTTGATATAACCGTGGAATATGTGAAAGAAAAGATAAAAAAACTCAAGAACGAATACTCTCTTGGTCCTAATGGTACCCCTTCAAAAGTACTAAAAAATTGCTTGTACCATCTGGCCCAACCCCTAACGGCTCTCTTCCAGATACCTAACGCACAAGGATTCTTCCCCAAGCTTTGGAAGAGCTCTTACATAATTCTATTTCACATAAAGGGTCCCAAGAATGAAATCTCCAACTACCGGCCCATTGCTAAACTCTCCTGCATTCCTAAGCTCTTGGAAAGCATTGTTTACGATACAATGTTCTTCCACTGTAAGTCTACCTTTTCCCCTAACCAGCACGGATTTCTTAAGGGAAGGTCAACAACTACTAACTTAATGGAATTCGTATCTAGCACTCTGTGTGCATTAGAGGATGGCAAAGAAGTTGATGTAATTGCCACAGTTTTTAGTAAGGCCTTCGATAAAATCTCGCACAGAATCATTCTTATTAAACTCAAATCCCTTGGCTTCCAACTGAGTTTCATTGGGTGGATTAAATCCTACCTTGAGGAACGTCAATACAAAATACTATTTAGATGGGCTGTATCCGACCCCATTAAAGCCACTTCCGGGGTCCCTCAAGGTAGCCATCTTGGTCCCCTGATTTTCATTTTGTCAATTAACGACGTTGACTTCATCATAAAAGACTCTTATCTATCCATCTATGCTGATGACATGAAAATCTTCAGGCACATATTAAACCCCGCCGACTCTTGCCCACTTCAAGCTGACTTGAACAACTTTTCAACCTGGTGTCAAAAAAATTTTCTTGACCTCAACGTCAACAAATGTCAAGCTATTACATATTCCCGTAAGCGTTTTCCAGGCCCTAGATCCTATTTCATTTCTGATGAGCCCGTCCCTTCTGTAACTTTATTACGCGATTTGGGTGTTATCTGCGACAGAGAACTTAATTTCCGCCACCATATTGATAACATTATTAGCAGAGCCAACTCTGCGCTCGGTTTCGTAAAACGCTGGTCTAAAGAATTCTCGAACCCTTACGTCACGAAATCTCTCTACTTCACATTTGTTCGGCCAATCCTCGAATATGCTAGCCAAGTATGGTCCCCCTACCCTGATATCCATTCCCTTCGAATAGAGGCTGTTCAACGCAGGTTCATCCGTTTTGCTCTTCGCGGTCTTCCTTGGTCTGACAGGCATAATTTTCCCCCTATGAGAATCGTTTGAAATTAATAAACGTACAGCCACTTGAAATACGTCGAGAAATTGCTGACATATTCTTTGTACATCAGCTGTTAGCAGAAAACATCGACTGCCCTAATCTGCTCCAAATGATCTCCCTTATCACTAACCCACGCCTCCTGAGGTCTGTACCCATCTTCCGTCTCAATTTTCATCGCACCAATTATGGCTGTAACGAGCCAATGTCTAGAATACTACGTTTGGCCAACGGTGCGCACAGCTCTTTTGATTTTCACTGTAGCAGATTTATACTCAAAAACGGCCTCCAGAATTCCACTTCCACTCTTCCGCCCAAATCACTTTAGTTTTATTTTTAAGTATAATTTTTAAGTACTTAGCCTTAGTCTTAAGTTGTGTTTAGTAATAGTCTAGTTTTAGTGTAGTTTTTAATTTCAGCTTGAATTAAGTTAAGCTAAATAAATAAATAAATAAATAATCTAACCATAATCATTTCTAATAATTTGAATTCCGTGGGCCCCTGTTTTGAAACATTTCTGTCTGTCGTATTAACTCATACATTGATGTCGTTGCTATGCCCATTCGGCCGAACAAAAGTTTGGCGAATTGAGAGAGGACCCCGAAGTGACTACCTTTTTGAAGTTAAAATCTGTTTTTAAATAAGGGCGTATTGACTAGAAAAACATGCTCTCACGGTACACTGAAATAACTAACTATAACTTTCTAATCTAAAATAAAGTTGTTTTCGTGAACAAAATTTTATCTTTTTCATTACTATAATAGACAAACTATACTATAATAGACAAATTCAAAAAAGTTTATCTCGCAATTCTGTCCGTCTGTATATCTGACTGCAGCCTAAACGGCTGGACGGATTAACTTCAAACTTCATATCTGAGGTCTGTAGAAGAAAAATAGGAATTTTCATTCTAGACTCAAACTTAATGGAACATATTTTACACAAGCACAATTTTATAGAAAACTACTCGAACGATTTCGACAAAAATTCATATTTGAGGTAATATGGACGTTTGCAATTGTACTACTACTCAGTTACTGCGTGCTTACTCTGCCATTAGCGAAATTGCGAAAAATGGTTATTCGTCGGATATGACTAGGTCAATTTTATTAATATTAACACTTGTAATTATGCAAGCAATATTTTAAACATAGTTTCGATTTCTTGCCGTTATGCAGTTTTAACGATTACTTTAATAAGGGACCTCGATTTTTAAAATTGAATGAAAAGAGCTGTACGTGAGGTACGGTCGAAATCTTTGTTGTGGATTGAAATACATGCAATGCCATTTGTTCCAAAAATTACATCATTAAAATGGCCCTACCGCTTCACAAGCCGGAGGCAATCCCGGATACTACATCAGGCTGGATTTCACCAATGGATTGAATGACGTTGTTCTCCAGGTCATGAATTGTCTTAGGCGTTAAGTCGCACGATCGTGGCAGCCAGTTGGCATCACCTCTTTCTTCTCCAAGTAATACGCACTGAACATTTTCCATCAATACCGAAATTGCTTCATTCGCTGAGAAGCACGTAGCACCGTCTTGCTGAAACTATGTCCATATCACCCAAAATTCAACTATGCCCGACCAGGATGGGTTGTGTTCCGAATACGCGAGAAAATAAACCCAACCAAATGCTACACATGCATGGAATTCGGGCACATAGCCAAAACTTGCAAAAGCTCAAGTGACTGGTCCAAACATTGCCTACGGTGTGGTAAAAGTGGTCACATAGCGAAGCTATGCAACGAGGAGCCAAAATGCCTACTCTGGCAATGCAAGGAGGGTATCGATAACAACCACCTTACGGGAAGCCGTAGATGTCCATCGTACCAACGTGAATGGAGAGAGCTGCTGCTGAAGCAATGAAATTATTGCAGCTAAATTTAAACCATTGTAAGGCGGCTCAAGCCCTCTTAACACAATCAATTCGTGAACTAGGTGTAGACGTCGCAATCCTAAGCGAACCGTATCGGAATTATGGTAACACTGTATGGACAGCGGACGCGACAGGCACAGCCGCAATATGGACTTGCGGCAAAAGACCCTTCCAAGAAACAGAGGTGAACCCTGACACATTCTTCGTTAGGGCCAAAATCGATGGCTTTAATATATACAGCTGTTATGCTCCACCGAGTCTTACGATCGAGGAATATGATAGCTTCCTAGACAGGTTGACAACGGATGCTAGGGGTCGAAGTCCGGTTTTCATAGCCGGAGACTTTAACGCGTGGGCTACAGAATGGGGCTGCCGAAGGACACACAGGAGGGCAATCAAACTTCTGGAGGCCTTAATGATCCTTGACGTAGTTCTCTAGTAATGAACACACTTTCAGCAGAAAGGGGACGGGCTCGATAATCGATCTTACTATTGTAGGCAACTGCCTTGCTCAGAAAATAACATGGAAGGTTAGCCCCCACTATACTCACAGCGACCACCAAGCTATACTGTGTGCATCGACGAACGAAGAAAGGCGGCGCCAAATTACTTCCAGGAGAATATTCAATAGATTAGGGTGGAAAACAAACACATTCGACGAAGAGGCTTTTGCCTTTATGATCGCAAATGCTATGTTGACTGGTTCAGCCAACGAGAAGTGTGTGCAGCTGATTACCCATCTATGGTAAGAAGAAGGACGAATTCACGCTATTCACCAGTTTATTGGTGGAATGAAGATATCGCACTGCTACGCGCTAAATGTTACCGCGCAAGAAGACAGAGCCAGCGCAGAAGAGGAAGAGACGATTTCGCCGAACTCCACCACCGGTATAAGGTAGCACGAAAGGAGCTGAAAACAGCAATAAATGCCCACAAACGTCAGAGCTTCGCCGAGTTATGCAATGGAGCAAATGAATACATCTGGAGCATGTTGTCGAAGATCTGTTTCCAAGACAACCGGAGATTCCACTGGAGAACGAGTCGCTTACACCAGCTCGACAAATTCCTAGGATAACTGCAGAAGAAATTCTAGAGGCAAGAATGGACTTGTTTGTGGACGTTTACAATGCCTGTCTGAGTGAGGGGGTCGTTCCTCATCAATAGAAGAAGCAGAGGCTCGTGCTACTGCCCAAGGGAGGTAAACCCGTAGGAGATCTATCAGCCTACCGCCCCCTCTATATGTTGGACATGGCAGGGAAAGTGTTGGAGCTAATCATCGGTAACAGGTTGGAAGCTGCGATTGAAGAAGGAGGTGGACTATCAGCACATTAGTACGGATTTCGAAAGGCACTCTCGACTGTTGATGCTGTTAAGGTAGTGGTTGACACACCGAAAAGGGCCATAGAAGGCAGACGATGGAGAAGAGGCGCAAAACAGTACTGTTGCGTCATAACACTGGACGTTAAGAACGCGTTGAGCACAGCGAGCTGGAAACAAATCTTTCTTCGAAGTATGAGCATACCAACTAGCATCAGGGATATTTTAAAAAAATTATTTCCAGCAAAGTGTGCTGCTCTATGAAACAGAGGATGGAGTGAAAGAATACGCAGTCACTGGAGGAGTTCTTCAGGGCTCGGTCCTGGGACCAACATTATTTAACCTCATGTACGATGGAGTCCTTCATCTTGAAATACCAGCCGAAGCAAAAGTCGTGGGATTTACGGACGACATCGCTATAGTTGTAACTGCAAAACAACTGGAAGAAGTTGTTCAAATTAGCAATGAAACCATATCAATTGTTCGACGGTTGTTAACATCAGTCGGCCTCATGCTAGCAGAACACAAAACAGAGGCGGTACTTATTATCAGTAGAAAGCAACTGAAAACTATCATGCTCACAGTAGGTGGGTATGAAATAGTTTCGAAACCAGCTATCAAGTATCTTGGCGTTATTATTGACTCAAGACTTACTTTTAAAAACCATCTGGAGTACGTAAGCAACAAATCCTCGCGTGTGGGTGCCGCCATTGCGCGGATTATGCCAAATATAGGAGGGCCAAGATACTGCCGAAGGCTACTCTTAGCTAAAGTAGTCACATCTGTAGTCCTATACGGATCACCAGTTTGGGCCGGAGCTATGAAAGTGACTTCATACAAAAGAAGAATCATAGTAGTAAACCGACTATGTGCACTAAGAGTGAGTAGCGCTTTTCGCACAACCACGGACCACGCAGCCTGCGTCATCACAGGAATGTTCCCAATTGATTTATTGGCGGAAGAACTGCAGAAAATTTTTTTAGAGTGCAGACAGGAGGGGCGACTAACTCGCGGGAAACCGGACACTATAGGAAGAAGCACAAGTTTGATAGAGTGGTAGCAACGATGGAGTCTTTCTTCCAAAGGCCGTTGGGCTTACCCCCTTATCCCGACCTTAGAGACTTGGATAAACCGCAGACATGGTGAAGTTAACTTCTATTTAACATAACTGCTTACGGGACATGATTGTTTCCGGGCATATCTATGTCAGTATAGGAACGATTACTCCCCCGCTTGACCATCGTGCAGTGATACTCCCAAAAACGTGGAGCATGTATTCTTTCACTGCCCACGTTTCCTTCTACAAAGAGAAGCACTGGGAGAAACACCAACTCTGAAGAATTTAGTTAATCATATGCTAGAATCTGAAAACAAGTGGAACGCAGTGAGCTCTTATGCCAAGGATGTATGCCAAGAACTAAGGAGACTAGAGCGAGAAAGAAAAGAGAGTGAAGAAAACGCAAGAAGCAATAGAGTAGAAGTCAGAGGGCTTCTTACGCAGACGCAAAGACAGGCGGACATACGCGCATACACGCGGCCACAATGGCACGCGAACGCGTAAAAATCATTCTGAGCCAATTAGAACGTGAGAGAAAAGAGTCAAAGGGACTAACAGGAATCCAGACGACAACTATGTCAGATACCCCTCCCTACGATGAAATGCCAAGAAGTCGGTACCGAAGGGGTAAGGGAAGAAGGGAGAAGTTACTGAGTACGATCAGTTTCTGTTACTGAGTACGATCAGTTTCGTCTTTTTAAGATTACCACTTCCCAACGGAAAAAAAAAAATATATAACCCTATGGGATAGGGTATACAAATAAAAAAAACACGACGCTAGTAATATAACTCAGGCCTATAGTTACGCACAAGGAAAGCCGACGGAATAGTGAACTTGGTTGGTTGGTTTAAGAGGGTGAGCTTATTATCCTTACTTAGACCTCCACTTGGCCCGTTGTATTCCCCTCGTCTGCTGAACTGTAGGAAAAGTAATACAATATGGGAATTAGGTGATGAGAGCGGACCTAGGTATTGGGAAATCGTCTTGTTCGTCTAGCGAACTCCAATATATCACCGATTCCTTTCTTACTGAGGTGTGTTAGATCCAGTATCCTTGGGGATCCCAGTATCTTCAGTCTTAATCTCGCTGTTGCAGGGCAGCGGCAGAGGAAGTGTTCTATAACTTCCTCCTCCTCCTCACAGTTGGCACAGATTGTTGTTTCAGATAGCCCGAGTCTGAACGAGTATTTATTGAGAATGACGTGCCCTGTTAAAAGTCCCACAATCGCTCTTAACTGTGTTCTGCTTGAGTTGAAAGCTCTTTTAGCTGTGTTGTTGCTCGGTTCTGTTACCACTGATCTGGCCACTTTACACGTGTCTAGATTCGTTTAGTAGTTATCGAACTCCTGTCTAATCTTCTCATTGATTATCGTTTTAATAGTTGTCAGAGGGACACCTATAGTCTTAACAGGATTCAGTTCTTTATCACTCGCTCCTTTCCTTTCCCCGATACCCATATAAGGCAGACTCTATTACGCCTAGCAAATAGGTTCAGTTTAATTTTGCACTCCTTTATTACTCGTGATTTTGACACAGGGTTTGTGATCGCGCTAATTGCTGCTATGCTGTCCGAGCAGATGTCGATTTGTCTCCCTTCGCCCTCTGCAAGTATTTCTGTTGCTTTCATAATTGCAAGGACTTCTGCTTAGAACACGGTTACAAATGGTTCTAGGTGAAAAGCAAGTTTAATCGGTGGGTTAGCACAGAAGATGCCACCCTCTGATTCTCCTCATATTTTAGAGCCGTTTGTTTGTATATACCGACGACCCATTGGAGTTTCTTGTTGTCGTTCCGATCGTCCAAGATTCTCTTGTGGGGAAAATTGTTTCCAAGCTGTTGGTGAACATATAAGATTTTTCAACAACAATATAACTAGGAAAATCGATGAGTGGTATCATTTCTCTTACCATTTTTTGTGATTTTCCGATGCCCCGTGTTAGCGCCTTCGTTGAAAAAGCCGATGATTCTAAGCGTTGAGTTGATGGCCCAGGCCACTTTATCTGCATCAACTAGGTTGTCAGTATCTTCCCATTTAGTTTCAGCACGAGTAAGCCCACACTTGTAAGGTGTGGCTGCCTAATTGAAACAGTTTGGGAAGTGTGCATACATCAGCGTCTCCAAGGTATCGGCTGCGGTTGCCAGAACGACGTTGGTGCAGAATGTTTTCCGTGATTCCCTTTTAGCGGCCTTGGTGAGTTTACTGAAGCAGTCTGCTCCTTCTTTTGTTTTTAAAGCTTTGTTTAGGCGTTGTCTAGCAACCCTCCTCTTTTTGCGGAGATTGCCGTTCCACCATTTTTGCTTAGCGCTTCTAGGTACCAGTTTCAGAGGACAGGCGGCCTTAAAGTATTCTATGATGCACTTCTGTACTTTAATGACTTCTTTGTTTAATTGGTTTATTTCAGTAGAGCTGTTAACACGAGTTGGTAATATCCTTGCCTGAAGATTTCTTGCAAAGATATTGTTAATAATCATTATTTTGAGTTTGGGATCAATTCCAATGTCAAAACACAACCACCTGTGGTCCGGAAAGGAGATCTCACTACTGATCTACCAGTTGGACATCAGATGTATAGACCTATCACCACATAAGGTTATATCTAATACCTCCCTTCTAATTTGATTTATGAAGGTTGGTGTACAGCCCTCGTTTAAAGTAATTCAATACTTAAAAAATCGGCCAAACACTCACCTCTTTTGTTAATGTCCGTTCTTTCCCAGTTAATGTGGTGGGCGTTAACGTCCATTCCCACTATAAGACCCTTTTGTATGGACCTAATCCAGGCGGCGCATTCCTTTAGCTCTTCGCTTGGTGGAGGTTGCGGGGAGTCATAGGGGAGATAACAAGAGGCCAACATGATTTGGTTGGTCTCACCATTTCTCACCCTATATTCTAGGCTCGTTGATGTTAAATCGCCTTTACTGATCTGCGGGATAAAGAAGATATTAGTATTCTTTTGCGTTACAATACAGGTTCTACACTTACTGTTTCCCTTCTCTGCTATCACTTTCAGTTTGTTCCCCCATCCTGTTACCTTATTATTCAGGCAATAGAGTTCCTAGATGAGAGCGATATCCGCCTTTCCTGCTGAGAGGTAGGCACCGAGGTTGGCAGTTGCCGCCCTACTGTTCTGAAGGTTTGCTTGAATTAACTTCATTTAACCTCTCATGGAATGAAGGGATCACGAAGCTAGCTTGGTGAAAGCCGCAAAGTGCTTTACCCCCTTGTAGAACAAGTGACTCCAAGGATTCCTCGTCAATCCCTACCACGATCAGTTGACCTTTGCCTGCCTGTTCCTTTGCGTGGTAGAGTTTCCACTTCTCCGTCTTAAGGTCTTTATTATGCAGCTTCATCCGCGCAAACAGCGTTGTAGGTTCCTCTACTACCCCTGGGATCCAAACGGACACCCTGGTTAGTTTGGGAATCTTCTCCGCTGGTAGAATCTCTAGTTTGGTTCCTTCCCAATCATCAAGTCTGGCTGTTAGTTTCCGCAGCGACTCAGACCGAGGCATTATCCTGACAGCAGATGTGGTAGCGGCTACCTTTGAAATCTGCCCTCAGGAAATTGAGGGAAGTCGTCGGATTCTCGCAGAGCGTTTGATCCAGAACAGCGTTTAGGGTTTTCTGGAAACGTTCCTGTAATTCCTCCGTTATCTTCCCATCCTCATTTTTCCTATTGTAGACCACCATCTCCAGTAGGTTGGCTGCTACATCCCTATAAGTCCTCGTATGACGGGACTTATTTGGAGCGGCTGCCTGCGTGTTGGATTTTAGTTTAATGACAGTACTTCCCTCGCTCCTCCCTGGATGAGAGTTAGCCCGCCCTGGTAGGGCAGATGTAAGCCTAGATTGTGGTCGTTGGTCTTTGGTGACTCTATTTCTTTTATTTTGCGGTAGCCCTGCGTGAGGACGCATCCTCCTCTTGTCATCAGAGTTTGTCGTGGCGTCCTCTGGTGACAGAGTAGGGTGTTCCAACCGCGGCTCCCTGTGCGTTGAAGTAAGATGGCTTGGGTTTGAAGCAGGATTCCTTTGCTTCTCCATCTCCAGTCACTTTCATTCTTTAGCCCTTTTTCTTTGTTGGGCTCCGGAGATTTTACTTTTTCGGGTCACTGGTTCGACCTCTTTGCGAGCGTCCGGTGTTATAGTTTCAGCCCCTTCAGTTACATCTGCTGCAGAGAAGAGATTCTGTAGCCCGAAGCTATCTGGTTTGAGAGTTAGAGCCACTCGTGACTTATCCCCTTTCGGGCCCAAGCCCTCGCCGACAGCCGTGGCATTGTACATTGAAACCGGTTAATAAGGGAAGTACCGTTATATGCATTTTTTGTCAAAAATCTGGTGCACCATCTATTAGCATATGTTTACTATAGCTCAAATTTGAAATTTGGACAAAATCCTTGGAACCGTTTTCAATAAATTTTTTTTCTTTTTCAAATCGGCTATTAGTAAAGTACCATCAATTTCGGGGTTAGAATGCAAATTACGATTTTCCCTCAAATTATGGCCTTACAGACCCCAGATATAAAGTTTGGAGAAAATCTGTGTAACCATTTATGCTGCAATTGTGCGTACAGACAGACATACGGACAGACTGATAGAATTGGCAGGCCTAACATTTTTATTTCATTTATACTAGCAACATCAGAATTGATTGAAATCTTGAGTTCGAAAGTTTTTCATGAAAACAGTACTATAGGTGCAAGTAAAAATGCTTTATATAGAGACACGGTCACTTTTTAGCGGCATTTGCGTCAAAATACATACGAATATACTGCTTTCTCGACGTTAATTACGATGATGTCTAAGATTTATTCTGAATATCTGATCAGAATGCTTGTACATCAGTAACAAATGGTGACAGCCAGTAACACTTTCTTCCAAGAAAAATTCGTAACAGCATTTTATGATGTTATTGCAGTTACATTAAAAGTGTTACAATACCGCACCCACTTTATTAGCGATGGGTTAAAAGATGTGGTATCATACGATCTGTTCCAGGCGGATTGTAACTTTACTACAGTTTCTTAGTAGTAGTATACGAGTATATAGTACATACGTATCTGTCTCTTTTTCTGGGTTCATGATGTTAATCTTAGAATCGTTTTTGTGATTTAACTCTATTAAAAAACACACTTAAGCTAAATAACTTCATAAACACCTTAACGACGGATAATTTTTCTTACAGATACGGTCCACATTTCGAGGATGTACAGAAGGAAGGACAACCCACAAATATTACAGTACAAGCTGGTGCAAGCGTCTATCTAAACTGTAGAATTTCCTTGCTTCAAGATAAGACTGTAAGTTCAATCCGCAATTCGTAAATATTATTTAACATAATAACCACTTAGGTTGCACTTTTTTTATCACTTAAGACCATGTCTTTTAAAATTTATTAACCCAGTGATGGAGGGAGAGGAGAGGGTATAGCCATACTAAAAACAAGATGTTCCGGAGTTCGTAATTTCAGACGTTTCTAACTTGAAGAAACGGGCCATGAGCAGGTCCCGTTTCTTCAAGTTAGAAACGTCGCTTATTTCGAGTCCGACACTGCAGGGGGATGTGGCTCAACGCTTACTTGAAGGTGACATACTATATGCCTGATCGATATTGGGTCCAGGTGTAGCTATGTGTTTTTTCTTAAGAATATCCGCTGCTTCTTCAAGACCGTTTATTTTTGAATAAACTTTATATCTATAGAGCTCTTCACCATTCATAACCCATGAACCAACCGGTAGCCTATAGCTCAGTTTTCGCAGAATTCCCTATATTCAGCTTCCCTAACATTTAAAATAAAGACCATGACTGGGTCGCATATATTTGCGATTCGTTGGTAAATTTTTCAGATTTAAAATTTTGGCGAAATTGGCAAGAGTGTTCTTGTGACACGTTTTAAAAATCTAAAAGATTCATATGTCCAATATTTCAATGCCAGATCGTCAATGACTGACATATCAAAATTGAATAAAATCGTCTTACCCATATTCAGACAAGTAAAAATAGCAAATTGTCTAGAGTTCGCTAATAAGTAAAATACCGCTATTCGAATGTTTAACGAAAAACTAACAAGGCAGCTTTATCGCAAATGTCCACATTATCTCAGATATGAATTTTGATCGAAATCGTTGGTGCTGTTATAGAGAGAATTACACTTTCTTAAAAGTGTTCTTTTCGAGAGAGAAATACTGAAAAAAATACCCTCATTTGCATTATTTTCTGTTATACTGTTTAAAATTACTTAAGCTGGACGAACAAAAGAATTCTCTAGAACTTAAGCTGGATGAACAAAAGAAAGCAATGGACGAACAAAAGAAAGCAATGGACGAACAAAAGAAAGCAATGGACGAACAAAAGAATTCTCTAGAACTTAAGCTGGATGAACAAAAGAATTCTCTAGATGCTCTGGAAAGTAAACTTGATGAGCAAAACAAGAACTTGGAATCCAAATTCGAAGTGATCGAAGAGAAAATCGAGAAGGTCGAGACGCAACTCGGAAAAGTCGAAACTAGATTCGATGAAAATTTTGAGAAACATGAAACTCAGTTCGGGAAAATAGAGACTCAGTTTGAAAAAGTGGATACGCAATTCGAGATAGTAGGGAAGCAAGTCGAAAATCTTGCTAAGGAGCTCAGCAATGTGAAGAGACAGAAAGCACGGGAATATTCCACTGACGGTCTGAGAAGAAAGGAGATGCAGCCTCCTATCTTCGATGGTCAAACATCATGGCCAATTTATAAAAGGCAATTCGAAGCGGCCGCAATGACCAATAGCTGGGACGATGAAGAGAAGTCCATTGCACTCACACTTGCACTGATGGGTCCAGCTGCGGAGCTCTTGCAGACCATCCCGGAAGATAAACAGCAGAACTACGACTCTCTGGTTCAGGCTATCGAGATGCGGTTTGGGGAGGAACACATGCAGCAGGTGTACAGGGTTCAGCTGCGTAGTCGAGTCCAGAAAAGGGGGGAAACGCTCCAACAGTTGCAAGCGGATATAGAGCGACCAGCCCATCTTTCATACCCTAAAGCCGGTGAGGAGCTTATCAACGAAATGGCGGTGGAAGCTTTTATTCAGGCCATAGAGGACAGACAACTGCAAATGGCTGTAAGGATGGCTGAAAAGCGAACACTCCCCGAGGCATTGGCATTCGCTTTGTCAATGAAGGCTGCGGACCAAGCATACCAGGGAATACACCGTGTCAGGGAAATGTCCGTCGTGGAATGCTCATGCCAGAGAACAGCCGTCATGGATGAAGACAGAGCTCGCGGAAGTCAAATCCGTTGCTGGAATTGCAACCAAACCGGACACCTACAACGGCAGTGCAGAAGTGCACCTAGACGAGGAAATTGTCCACATTGCGGAAGTAGGAGAAGCAGAGAGGAAGCATCCTGTCGGTCAGACTTCCCAAAACCAGCAGTCGGGAGATGCGTAAGGACCAACTTCGCGGGGCAGAAGTTGGTTACTGGAATCGAGGCCCCCAGGACCACCATTCAAGTTTCGCAAACCAAACGGGGTAACAAGAGCCTGACAGTGGAGGCACTAATCAACAAGAAGAAGTGCGTAGCCACCATCGACACAGGTGCCACTGCCTCCATTGTAAGAAGAGATATCGTCAGAAGCTCCTGGCTGCACAACACCAACAGCTACTGCCTGAAGACTGCAACAGGGGAAATGGCGAAGGTATTTGGAGAAGTTCGTCTTACGATTACTCTGGCAGGACTGACGTTCTCCCATGCGTTTCTGGTGGCAGATATATGCGACGAGTGCATCATCGGAGGTGACTGGAAAATGCACGCCGATTACCGCCGTCGCAACAATATCTGAACGTGATGCTCCAAAACCTCTCCCATCACCTTGGACAGCGGAAGCGAGAGAGACGATTCTCCAGTCCAGTGAGCTGAATCAGGAGCAGCGAACTATGGCAGAGAATCTTATCAATGAGTACGCCTCAACTTTGCCTCACAGGACGGAGAATACGGCCGAACACACCTGGTACAACATCGAATAGACACTGGTGATACTAGACCAATTCGTCAGCCTGCTAGGCGCCTTCCATTGGCAAAGCAGACAGAAGTTGCAGAGATGGTGTCGGCAATGGAGAAAGAAGGTCTGATTGAAAGTTCCAAAAGTCCGTGGGCATCACCGGTTGTACTGGTTAAGAAGAAAGATGGCAGCACGCGGTTCTGCGTGGACTATCGGCAGCTCAATTACGTCACCAAGAAAGACAGCTACCCTCTGCCACGGATTGACGACACGCTAGACACACTATCAGGAGCCCGATGGTTTTCCACTCTCGACTTGAAGAGTGGCTACTGGCAGGTACAGATCCATCCAGAAGACCAGGAGAAAACCGCCTTCACCGCAGGAAATGGGCTATGGCAATTCACGGTAATGCCATTCGGGCTGTGCAATGCTCCGGCGACTTTCGAGCGATTGATGAAATGTGTCCTGCAAGGGTTAACATGGAAAACCTGTTTGGTATACTTGGATGATGTCATCGTCGTAGGAAAAACGTTTGCGCAACACCGAGACAATCTAAGGGATGTGTTTCAAAGGCTTCGAAGTGCCCACCTGAAGCTCAACCCCAAGAAGTGCGCCCTGTTTAGAGCGGAAGTCAAGTACCTGGGACACATAATTTCAGCGAAAGGAGTGAGAACCGATCCGGAGAAGGTCGAAGCGGTGAAAAACTGGCCAGTCCCCAAAGACAAACACCAACTAAGGAGCTTCCTGGGCCTAGCCACCTACTACAGACGGTTCGTGAAGGATTTTGCCGGGATCGCAAAGAACCTGCACCAGTTGACGGAAAAGGGAAAGCAATTCAAATGGTCAATTGAGTGCGAGAAGAGCTTCAAGGCACTTAAACAACGGCTATGCGATGCCCCGATACTGGCTTACCCCACTCCCGGGGAAACGTTCGTTGTGGATGCAGATGCTAGTAATGTCGGGGTAGGAGCCGTACTCTCCCAGGTGCATGACGGCCAAGAGAAGGTGGTTGCGTACTTCAGCAAGGTGCTCTCTAAGCCAGAAAGGAACTACTGCGTGACAAGGCGGGAACTTCTAGCTTTGATCTTGGCTACGAAGCATTTTCACAAATACCTTTATGGGAGAAAGTTCGTTCTTCGCACAGACCATGCAGCCTTAAAATGGCTATTACAGTTCAAGAGTCCTGAGGGTCAGGTCGCAAGATGGATCGAAAGGCTGCAAATCTACGACTACGAAATACAGCATCGTAAAGGAAAACTCCACTCTAATGCGGATGCACTGTCCCGGAGACCATGCAGAACGGATTGTAAACATTGTGCGCGTCAGGAAGAACGGGAGCTGGTTTCCATCCAAAGAATGAGAGCCGAACCTATCACCGGCTGGACCGTAGATGAGATCCGGAACGCTCAGAAGGAAGACCCGGATATCGAGCCGATTCTGGCCTGGAAGGAGAACATGGAGAAACCGGATCATCAGGACATTTCTCACAGAAGCCCGACCTTAAAGGCATATTTTGCGCAGTGGGACTCCCTCCATGTCCAAGAAGGTGTTCTGAGAAGAAAATGGGAATCCTCCGACGGAAAGTCGTTTGTAATGCAGCTTGTCGTACCGCGGACGAGGGTCAAGGAGGTGTTACAGGAAATGCATGGCGGGGCGACCGGAGGCCACTTGGGAGTGAATAAGACGCTAGAAAAGGTACGAGAACGTTTTTATTGGTTAAAAGCGAAGGAAGATATCGAAGACTGGTGCAGAAAATGCGACGTGTGTGCAGCTAGCAAGGGTCCGAGAATCAAAACTCGAGGTAAGATGCACCAATACAACGTGGGAGCACCTTTCGAACGAATCGCCATCGACATCTCAGGGCCCTTTCCGGAAACCGACAATGGTAATCGGTATATACTCGTAGTGATGGACTACTTCAGTAAGTGGCCGGAAGCGTTTCCGATCCCTAACCAGGAAGCCAGAACCGTGGCGGAGCAGATCGTCTACAATTGGGTTAGCAGATTCGGTGTGCCCTTGGAATTGCATTCTGACCAAGGGCGGAACTTCGAGTCAAGAATCTTCCAAGAGATGTGTCAACTACTCGGAATCAAAAAGACAAGGACAACCCCGCTTCATCCACAGTCGGACGGTATGGTGGAGCGTTTCAATAGGACTTTGGACGAACATCTCTCGAAGGTCGTAGGTGACTACCAACGGGATTGGGACCGGCAGATTCCCTTGTTTTTGATGGCCTATAGAAGTGCCGTGCATAGCACTACTCGACATACGCCGTTCGAAATCTTATTTGGTGGAATAGCTCGTTTACCCAGTGAGGTGAAATTTGGATCTCCTACCAATGAGCCCAGAAATGAAGAAGAGTACGTGGCGGACCTTAGGGAAAGGCTTAGGGACATACACCAAAGGACCAGAAGCCAGATTAAGATGACGAGCGACCGCATGAAGACCAGGTATGATGCCAAGGCAACAACGTCAGGATTCCAGGAAGGAGATCTGGTGTGGCTGTATAATCCCCATCGCCAAAAGGGGAAATCACCTAAATTACAGCAAAACTGGGAAGGTCCCTACAGAATAGTAACCCGCATCAACGATGTTGTCTACCGCATCCAGCGAGGACCGAAGGCCAAAATGAAAGTGGTTCATGTGGACCGACTGAGTCGATACAATGGCCGAAATGAGGATGCTCTTGTTCGGGACGAACACGTCTAAGAGGGGGGCAGTGTAGCATAATAATAACTACGCTCCTATGTCTATGCAGCAAATTCCGAAGTGACTTTCCATTCTGGCAGAATTTTGGTTCGAACTGTCCTTTCATTCGAGGTTCGTGTCTGGGACGAAGTCTCCACAGCTCATGTCAACGAAAGAGACGAATAATATCAGGGATAAAAGGGAATTAAAACTGCAAGAATTATTTCTCTTGTTCCAGTGGTCGAAGAATTTGCTAGAAGTTTCTGGCTATCAGAAACTTCTGCTATATAAGGACAGATGGCGATCAAAAAAAGGGACAGTTGGTTTAGAACCGTGGCGAAGAGATTGGAAAAGTGATAATGGGCGAAGTTGTAATTTGGTGATAAATTGAAAGTTGAGAGTGGACAAGAAAAAGTAATTAGTTTGGATTTGTGAATTAAGTAATTGAAAGGAGATAAAGTGATTTGAGAGGAAAGAGACCTTGTAAGAAAAGAATTTGCGAAGAATAGTATAGTGTGAACTTGAATTGTTCTATAGAGTAGAAAATAAAGAAATAATTTCACAGAATAATTGTTTTATCTACTCGAGCCGTAGCTCGCATATTACAGTATTATATAATATTTGCAAAAGTATTGATACGTATTTTACCAAAAACATGACCATTAAGAATCAAATTTAACTTGAGTAGTTTGTTACGTTCATGTTTTGTTGTTTGTCTCAAATTATTATTGGTTGAAATTACGGAAAGGTTCACGTTCGTGTGCCGATACGATTCTGATGCGTTAATACTGATATTAGTACAAAATTAATTGAATAGTATCCATACTAAAATTAGTGATATAAAAGATAAGTACATAACAGTAGTATCGGAACACGTTACGACCTCTTAGAGACTACAACAAAGTTTAAAGCGCACACAAAAAAAATTAATTCTTATTCGGTCCAGTTGACATTAGACACCAAATGTGACACCAGTCACCAAAAGGCATCAAGTCCACAACGCGAATATAGATACATAAATAAACACAAATATAGGTACATAAATAATCACAAGAAAACGAATACCAACCACAGATCCACACCCATAAGGCAGACGCGCCGAAAAACAATCCTTGGCGGCCACAAGTATAAGGAGTCCTTCGGTGTGATCGATAACCACTGGCATGAATCTCCGTCTAGGCGAGTTATCTTTGTGGTTCCTCCGGTTACCTTCTCATAGGAGGCTCAAATCCGGTAACTTTGCTGGCAGTTCCAGTCGCCAAGAGCATTCCCCCCGGAAAAACTGTCGCAGTAAAAACTACCGCGGAGATCCGCTTTTTCTGTAGTAATGTCATTAGTAAATAGACTTTGTGTTAAATAGGGTAGGTTAGGTATATTAATGTAAAGTATGTTATGTAATTATATTGCTTGAATTTAGGTTATTGTATTAACTTATTGAATTGTTATACAAGGTGGCGCAAAATTAATCATTCAATTTTGTTTTTCAATTACTTTTTTACTAAATAAAAAAAATGATTTTGAGTGATAAAAATCTTTATTTGGATCTTTACAATTTTTTCTGTTAAGGGGAAAGGATGATATCCGCCAAGTGGCTGCCACCAGTGTTGATACACATTTGTGCCCGTTTTATCGCTTTTCCATGACTTTCCGCAAGACTTCCGGTGACAACTGTTCGCATTACTTTCGAATATTCTAATTAAGGGCTGCGATTGTCAGAGGCTTGTTGGCATAAACCCACGACTTCAAGTACCCCCAAAGAAAGAAGTATGGGACGGTTAAATCGGACAATCTTGCTGGCCATGCCAAATCGCCAAAACGGGAGATTACGCGACCAGGAAACGCTTCCATCACAATATCCATTGTGGCTCATGCTGTGTGTGCGGTTGCACCATCTTGTTGAAACCACATGTTCACCAAGCCCCGCTCATCCAATTCCGGCAGTAAGAAGTCGTTTATCATGGCCCGTAGCGCTCGCCAGTAACAGTGACCGTATTGCCGATGGCGTCCTTAAAATGAACGTCCTCAAAGTGAACGCCGCACCATACAGTGGCTTTGAGTGGATGTAATGGCTCTTCGTGCATCACACGCGGATTTTCAGTGCCCCAGAAATGAAGATTTTGCTAATTGACGTAACCGCTTAAGTGGAAATGCGCCCAGTCAATCATGATAATTTTCGACACAAAATCGTCCACTTCGCTGTTGAGATTGCGGCACAATTATTCCACACTCTTGCGAAGTATAGCGCTCCATTGCTTGCCTGTTTGTATACTGCAGCTGTCTAGTTCACAAATGTCAAATATGATTGACGTACGACGCCATTTGCAAAAATTATAACATCTTTAGATAGGATGATTAATTTTGGCCCACCTTGTATGTAAGTATTACCATCTTGACGAAGGGTATTGGCAAAGGGAATTTCCCTTTTCCAATGTTCCGAAAGCAATATGGATAATGGTAAAAGACGACCGATATGACAAACAGGGGGACAGAGAAAAAATAGATGGTCGAAGAGAAATGTAGGCAACGAATGAAAATGAAGGGGTAACGAAAGGACTATTATAAGGAGACAAAATGAGGAAGGCAAGCAAAGGAGCAACTGTCGATGCCCCGACACTACATATAGTGGAAGAAAAAAAAAAAAAAAAAAAAAACAGTGACACAAAAAAAACGTAAAGCTAATTTTAATAGATTTTTTATTGGGTTAGTGAGAATTAACTAAGGTCGTGCTAGCATGAAACAAAAAAATAGCTTTAATAGAAAATAATACGAAAGGTGCCAGGGCACTAACTTTCCTTGAGAAGAGGACAAGTTGGAATCAATATAGCAGAGGTATGTGCACATACATATAAAACGATTTTGAGGAGCCAAATAATTTAACTCGCGTAATTTTTGACGAATGTCCAGGACTTGGGTCGAACCGCTATACCCAAGCCTCTGCAAAGACTTTGTTGATATGCCCCGGTTTCTTTGCAAGCAACAGCTAGTGGGGACCGTTAGGAATACTGGCGAGACTCCAACCTACCGGTATTCTACAAGGGGACTTGAAAGACAGAAAGGAGCAAAGGTCATGCGACAAAACAAAAATTAAAAACACTGAAGTGAGGTGCTCCGCTCCATTGAGTTCCATACCGCAACAGTTCTATTGCCGCAACAGTAGAACAACGAGGGAACAACATTTTTTTTTTTAGTGTGATCAAAAAGTGAAGTGATTATTACTGATTGTCCTCTTTACTCGGCGTCTTCGGTGCGAGTAAGGCACGCTCGCGATTACTCGGCTCAGCTCGTCGGACGGGGTGGTTCTTGTCCACCTTACTTTACACCGAAGACGCCTCCGTGGCCAACCCTAGCTCACAACAATGGTGCCCAACGGTATTTTTATCAAAACCGGTTATTAGAGGCACGATTGCGACTCCAAGGGGACAATTTTCTACTTTCGAAAGTCGTCGCCTTGGACTCATATTCGCGATTAGTTTTTTTCATTTTTAAATATTTTTTACTTTTTTGTCTTTTGCATTCAAGGGCTGTAAATGCTCCTTGCTTAGTCACAGACTGAAGACAGCTATCCAATTCTTAGGCTATAAGCCAGTGGATCCTGTGAGGTAGTCGGAGGTCTGTGAATAAGCAAAGAGCGGGGCGAGGTAGAAAGGCCGAATGCGAGCTGCTGCCCTAGAATGGTGACCTTTAGTCATTTTCTTTTTGAGGCGTGAGCATAAGCCCCGAAGCCCGTTGGAGTTTATCTGGGAAATCCTGACCAGCCTTCTATTGGGTATTACCTGTTAGCAAGTAGTGGTAAGAAAGGAAAGGATCGACTTTAACACCTCGTGAAGTATCCGAGGCACCAGTCACTACCCGATGATACTGACACCACCCTAACGTGTATGGACAGACTTACATCTATAGAATGGTTGCTGGGAAACCTGACCAAAAATACACACACAAAAGCACATATATATTACATCACCTTACACATATACAAGTTTTTTTTTTAAGTTTTTGAATTTAGTTTTACTGTACGGGGTTTTTTTTCACCTTTTTCTACTTTGGTTTTTTTATTATCATTTTTTTCTATTGATTTTATTTCTTTCATTACAAATTTTTTTTTCTTTCTTTGAATTTTTTTACTACTTTTATTCTGTATTTCTTTTTTACCTTTTCTTTGAATTTTCACTATTTTTTTTTATTTTATTAGGGTTTCGCGTTTTTTTACCTTTTTTTATTACTATTTGTTTTATTTTCTGCATTTTTTTAGTATTTCGCATAGTGAAGTAGGGTAATTATTGATTTTTTTTTTTATTATGGAGGGAAAGGATAGAAATCTAGAGGCAGTACCAAAACACACTGGGTCCCAAGGAGCAGTTCCGCCAGGAATTCGGGTAACCCGATTAAGAGCAAGGATGGAACGCGAACAGGGAAATGGCGGATACGACTTGCCGCATGCTACAGAGACTAATTGCAATTACGCACGACAGGGGACGACCGACGACTACCTGTTCTTTGTCGAACACGACAGAAATGTCCTTACGAACTTGCATGTGACAGACCATACTGCGACGACAAGACAGAAGGTAACTCGGTAGAGCTCCGTGAGGGCCTAGAGAGAAGATCCCTTCCAAATGAACAGGACCTACTTTACTGGTACGAAGTACAAAACGAACGAACAACAACAAACACAAGACTACAAGCCAGAGAACTTGGAGGACAACGAAACCAAAATTCAAGTCTGTCGCTAGGCAACCAAGCGACAGCGGGTGTAGCAGAGACTAGGGTCGGCAACCAACTCCTGACGACGAAGACGACCTAACTGACCTGCCGAGTAAGACTGTAGAGGACACGAAATGGATTACACAATAAATACAAATGGTGGTCTATCCACCGGTGAGGAAGAATCAGGTTGAGATTATGTCGGTAAAAAGTAGCCAAAAGTATGAAAGATATGATGACTACCTTTCAGGAAAACATCAAGGCGATCAACGACAAGATCTGCAACCTGGAGCTCTCTGCAGCTGCGCAGAGGGAACCTCCTACAACGAACGACCGACGACAAGACAACACCCGACAAGTACAGTCCACTCCTTTGCACCCACTCAACTGGACGGAACTATTACATCAACCAACACCGACACTGAATAGACCGACTTTTAACCCGCCACCACACGAACGACAAATACCACCGAATGACCCACGATATGAACAGGCTCCACGCTTCACCGAACCATTTTAAAGATTTTCGGAACGGAAGGTGGACATTCATAAGTGGGGCATTAAGTTTGACGGGACACTAAAAACGATGTCAGTAGAAAGTTTCTTGTTCCGCGTTGAAACCTTGCAATGCCAGAACGGTATAAGCGATCACCAGCTATTCACCCACTTGCATCACATTGTAGCGGTTCTGTAGAGAGGTGGTTTTGGCAATTTCTGCAGCAAAATGAAGGCGATAGGTGCCTGAGCTACCACCGACTCAAAAGGGAATTGCTGAAACAATTTATAAATAACATTAGGGATCACGAGATTCTGAGGGCAATTATGGATAGGAGACAACAACCCCAGGAGTCTTTCGACGACCTCTACAGCGAAGTACGGACGATGGTATTATAGATGACGAGTCGACCGAACGAACTAGACTTAGTAGACATCCTCCGAAGTAACATAAAGGACAGAGTAGCGACGCTGATCTTCGGATGCTCTATTATTCTTAATTCTAAGAGACGAGTGTAGGCGCACGGAGAAGTACTTGACGACGAGGGAGACGAAATTCAGACGACACGTTAACGAACTAGGAGACGAGGGAATTTTTAGAGATAGGGAAACATTTAGGGAACAGAGGACGAAGAAGTGGCAATTGCTGCACTTCAACGGAACAGGACTGACAGACAACCGACTTACATGAAGACTGACAGAACGAACAATAAGAACTCGACTAACAGAACAGACCTGACTAGGAGTCCTGCTTCAACTCCGTCGACGTGTCAGTCTACTTCCCATAGTCTGAAGTGCTTGAGTTGTGGTCAAAGGAACATTAATTTTAGTTGCACACAGTCTCAGGGAAACCTGAGAGTCGGCAGTGCGACCGGGACGAACCAGCCGACAAAGACCACACTCCCGGAAAGTGAGAACAAGACTTCCAAATTTTGAAGAGGGTTCCAGAAGGCGATGATACCTCTACGAAGAAGGAAATCCCTCAAAGGGTCTTCACCAACGCCTGCAGGAGTATAAAGCCGCCAGAAAGCGTATCTTTGAAGAGGAAGTGACAGCGCCGGTGGAGAAGAGCTGGAACTATTTGAAAATTATTAGGCTAAGGGAAATATGTGCAATAAACAGACGACGAAAAAGAGATATAGTAGCGACTGTGATAAAAATTTCGGACAACAATAGGCCACACGCTAAGGTTAGGATAGACGGTGAGGAGCTCGTGGGCCTATTGGATAGTGGAGCTTCAATTAGTTGTTTAGGGAAGGGAGCGACTGACTTTTTAGACAAACATAACATACATAGTAATGACTAAGATGACTACGGACATACGAACAGCAGACGGAAACCACCAACGAATACTGGGTCGATTTAAGACAGTAATCTCCTGGGTAGAAAGTCTCATGAGTTAGAAATATTCATTGTGCCAAACTTACAACAGCTGCTTTATTTGGGGGTTAACTTCTGGAGGACGTTTAAGGTCATTCCGAACATAATTAACGAACTCGACATCCCATCGCCGACGGAAGATCGGTCTGGCAGATTCCTTTAGAGCGCAAATCAACGAAAAAGACAGCGTGCACAGTCCCTGGGAGGCCATTATATCAGTATACGGTTATGCCGTTCGGACTGTGTAGATAATGCCGCCCAGAGAATGGGTAGGCTTATGGACAAGGTCATACCCCCTCGCCTGAAAGAGTATGTCTTTGTCTATCTCGATGATCTCTTGGTTTGCTCTCCAACTTTCGAGCCCCTTGCCAGATTGCTGCAAGAAGTGGCCAAGTGTCTGAGGGAAGCGGGGTTGACCATCAACGTGGAGAAGAGTAAGTTTTGTTACAAGGAGATTAAATACTTGGGTTATATCGTCGGCGATGGTTGCCTACGAACTGACCCTGGCAAGGTTTCGGCGGTCGAGAATTTTCCAGTTCCAAAGAGTCCCAAGCAACTCCGTCGATTTCTATGGATGACGGGCTGGTATAGACGCTTTATTCCAAATTTTGCGTCTATGACGACTGTCTGAAGAAATACAAGACATTCGACATGACAAACGAAGCACTGACAGCCTTTCAACAACTTAAGACGACTCTAGTGACAGCACCGATACTAACGAACCAGGAATTCACAAGACGATTCTACATACAATGCGATGCCTCAACATCTGTTGTAGGGAGTGTGCTTTTCAAGATAGACACGGAGAACAACGAACGACCGATAGCATTCATGTCCCAGAAGTTCAATTCTGTCCAGCGGAATTATAGCGTAGCGGAACTTGAATGCTATGCGGCCGTTCTGTCAATGAAGTAGTTCAGGGCCTATGTGGAAGAATTACCTTTCACTATAATAACCGATCATGCAGGTCTGAAGTGGCTAATGACCCAAAAGGATCTGTCTGTCGCCAAGGGCATTCCGCCCGGAAAAAAAGTCGAAGTAAAAACTACAGCGGAAATCCGCTTTTTCTGTAGTAATGTCATTAGTAAATAGACTTTGTGTTAAATAGGGTAGGTTAGATATATTAATGTAAAGTATGTTATGTAATTATCTTGTTTAGGTAATTGTATTAAGTTATTAAATTGTTATATGTAAGTATTACCATCTTGACGAAGGATATTGGAAAAGGGAATTTCCCTTTTCCAATGTTCCGAAAGCAATATGGATAATGATAAAAGACGACCGACAAAGAGGGAGACAGAGAAAACATTCGATGGTAGATGGATGGCAACGAATGAAAATGAAGTGGTAACGAAAAGACTACGAGAATGACATAAAGAAAAAATGAGGAAGGCAAGAAACTAGGGCAAAAGAGCATCGACCGTTGATTACTTTTCTGATTAGATCAAACGTGAACTGTCGATGCCCCGACACTACATATAGTGGAAGAAAAAAAAAAAAAAAAAAAAAACAGTGACAAAAAAAAAAACCGAAAGCTAATTTTAAAAGATTTTTTTTATTGGGTAAGTGAGAATTAACTAAGGTCATGCTAGAATAAAACAAAAAAAATTAGCTTTAATTGGTGCGAGGGGCAATAACTTTCCTTGAGAAGAGGACAAGTTGGAATCAATATAGCAGAAAAAACGATTTTGAGGAGCCAAATAATTTAACTTGCATAATTTTTGACGAATTTCCAGGACTTGGGTTGAGCCGTTATACCCAAGTCTCTGCAAAGATTTTGTTGATATACCCCGGTTTCTTTACAAGCAGCGGCTAGCGGGGACCATAAGGAATACCGGTGAGACTCCAACCAAGTTACCGGTATTCTACAAGGGGACTTGGAAGACAGAAAGAAGCAAAGGTCACGCGACAAAACAAAATTAAAAACACTATAGTGAGGTGCTCCGTTCCATTGAGTGCCGTACCACTATTGCCGCAGCAGTAGAACAACGAGGGAACACCATTTTTTGTTAGTGTGATTAAAAAGTAAAGTGATTATTACTGATTGAATTTTAGTTTAGTTTTTTTTTAAATTCTTTTCTAAATAGTGCATAGCTAAGAAAATGTTAATAATTCGTTCTGTGCTTAGCATATTTTTGTTACCTGCGACAATATCGCTGGAACTACAGCAAATTGGAGCTCTTCTTGTGCTGCCGGCAGAACATCGGGGGACTAAAATATTTTTTTTTTTGATTTTCTTTTATTTGGAAATTTCTTTCTATATAAAGGTAGTGTAAATACTAAGAGCAGATTTTTTTTTATTTAGGTTAAGTTAGATTTAATTACCTTTATAATAATTAAGTTATAATTTTGTTTTGGGAATATTTTTACAAATCTGAGTAGAGATAGATAGTCTACATTTAAGGAAGGGTTTCAAAATATATCGCAATTTCGTCTCCTTTTTTTTTGTACACATTTGAAGGTACGGTAATGATGTGCTGGTAGATTTTGTTTGTGCAACTCTGTGGGGGAATGGGAAGGCCGTCTTTTCGCTTATCAGGTGCAACGATGACTTGACAGGACAACTACACTGACAAGACAAAGACCGGAAGTGATGACCCAACATACATAATATACAGAACAACATACGGTAGTGGCTGATTGAGGCATTGGGGACCATCTCCAGTAAATATTGGTCAAGGAGATGGCGAAGGTTGTGTCATCCAGACACAAGGGTGGGTAGGCCATGCTGGTGCCATCAACACCTGACACGTTTCTGGGACGAGGCGAACCCACATCCTGGAGAGTCTAGGAGATACGGAGGTTTATCGTAAATGTTATAGTAGAATAGGTTTAGTTTAGAATAGCTAAGTTTTGTTTAGATCTGATATACCCTTCTTTCTCCGGGATATGGGCACAAGCCCTTGAGCTTATTCTTCTTCTCCTGTCTTCTTTCCTATCTTTTTTTAAGTCCGTCTGGGGTCTAATTAGGTTAGATTCTTCTTTTCTCTAATAGGTTTCTTTTTAATATATGTATATATGGCACAATATTTTCGTGTTTGAGCAGGTATGAAAGGATGGGCACAATAACCAGCCCCGTCTGACGAGTTAAGTCGTGCAACCGCGTGCTTGCCACCGTCCCTTTCCTCCGCACCTAAGATATCTCTGTGGCTTGGTCCTGGCTCATAACAAACATTCTTAATCATCAAAGTATTAAAAAACTCTTATTCATTATATATTATCCCACAGAGTATAATAAAAAGAGAAATAATACCGATAGACCCCCAAGAGTATAAATGAATATTTGCGAAAGTTAAGCCTATCCAGGCATAGTATGTCACCAGTTCTTGGGCCTTAATTTTAAAATAGGAAGATTAAACTTGGTATATATGTAAGGTTTTTAAAACCCGAAGCGGTAAAAGTGTGTACATTTTTAAAATCCGCCCATAGACGTGCCCAATTTTTGAAAAAACATTTTCATACCCTATCCAGGGTATATTAACTTTGATACATTGCTTGTAATACAGAGAAATAATATCTATAGACCCCCAAAAGTATATATATTTATTTGTGATCAGCATCAAAAGATATGTCGATCTAACCATGTGCGTCCGTCCATATGGCACCATTTGCTGCGCCTTAAATTTTGAGCTAGGAACATGAAATTTGGTATATAAGATTACTAGAATCCGAAGCCTATAGGTGTAAAAATTTTTCAAATCTGCTCACAGACACGCAGTTTTTTTTTTTTTTTAAATCGTGTTTCTCAATATTTTTGCTCGAAATTAAAAAATATTGTCTCATGTCTTATATGTAGAAAACGACTTTTTCTACATTCCTCCCACACATTACACAAAGCCACGCTGACTTTTGTGGTCGTTTTCTTAAAAAAAAGTGGGCGCCGTGGCTAAGTGTTTAAGTGCGCGATAGGTTCAAGGTTCGAATCCAAGAAAACATAAAAATAAAAAATAATAAAAATTTCTCACGGTCCCACCTCTCTCGGAAGTCTGACAAACATCCAAGAGTAAAACTGTCATGAAAAGATTCTCTTAATCGAAAAAAAATTCCTCTTCGGAGACGGCATATAACTGTAGGTCTACACCATTCGTGCTGCACGAGTGGCTGAGAGAAGTTAGCCCAGGCCCTGCATTGAGCTGTTCGCTCCCAAAATATTTATTTATTTATCTTTCTTAAAAAGAAGCCCATATATTGCTTTTTCAAAGCTATTTGCGGTGATGGTTAAGCCTTATTGGGAATATCTCATCGGAATTCGTAAAATTCGGTTACAAATTGTCGCCAACTTTCTGATAAGAAAAAGTTATAACAACAGTTTTGTGATAAAATTCCTTAAAAATCATGAAAATTTGCTCTGTATAGAATAATACAATTACACCTAATTACAAATTTCGCACTTAATTCGGGGTGAGATAAAAGATGGGGGATAGGGAATCATACGATCCGTTCTAGACGAATTGTAACTTTTCTGTATGTTTTGAATTATATTCACATATATTGCTTTTTCAAAGCTATTTGCGGTAATGGTTAAGCCTTATTGGGAATATCTCATCGGAATTCGTAAACTTCGGTTACAAATTGTCGCCCACTTTCTGCTTAGAAAAAGTTGTAACAACAGTTTTGTGATAAAATTTCTTAAAAACCATGAAAATTTCCTCTGTATAGAATAATACAATTGCACCTAATAACAAATTTCGCACTTAATTCGGGGTGAGATAAAAGATGGGGGATAGGGAATCATACGATCCGTTCTAGACGAATTGTAACTTTTCTGTATGTTTTGAATTATATTCACACTTTCAGTATCACAGATGTAAAGAACTCGATTCTAAAACTATAAAGTTGACTGCACGTAATCCTTTTTTACCACTACCTCTGAAAACTAAATAAATTGAATTGAATTAATATTTTTGTTGTTTTTGAGTTTGTAGTACGAACCTTAAAAATTTTTTGATTAGGGTTCTAGGTAGCTCATACGAGTATACGAAATTTCTTTTTCCTAGTTCAAAACTGAAGACGCAATGACTGGTGACATAAATTTTTGTATGTCCATTACACTCCAAACGTGTATTTGATATTTTTTATTTTTTTAAAAAAAAAAAACTTGTTTTGGGTATGTACATATATAAAGGTTTTTTTAATAAGGACATAACAATTTTGTATTTAAATAAAACACAGAATAATTGAGATATCGGGCTGAAATTTATTCCAGGTGTACTACGCAGTATGGAATTCGGTTTTTTTCATATGACCATCGCGAGCACGTTTGCAGCCATCGATTTTTGGAGCCAATTTTCCACCACTCTTCCACACATATCGGCCTTCCGGCTGACAATTTCGCGTTCGATATTGTTCCTGAGCTTTTCTAACGTTATTGACTTGTTGGCATAAACCAACGACTTAACGTAACCTCATAAAAATAAATCCATCGGCGTTAAATCGCATAAGCCAGCGGCCATTCGACCGGACCATTTCTCAAGATTACACGATTACCGAACTTCCCCTTCAGCAGATCAATTGTTTGACCAGCTGTGTGGTACCATCTTAAATACCCTCTATATCAAATTCTCTACAACACACTCTCAATAAAATATGTGATATGTGAATATCACATTATCGCTGCTTAAGCGTACCGGCACTTCTCTTCGATTGACGAAGTTACGCACGCATAAAATGCTCGCGTCAGTTAATAAGACCGCTGCGACTTCAAGATGTAGGGCTCGTAAGTGAGGCATGTGAAGAGCGCGATCCACCTTTTCTCTCTTCGGCGGCTGATGGTTATGACGACGGGTCCAAAGTAGTCGAGGCCAGTAAAAGTAAGTGGTCTGACGTTCGGTGTAAGGCGATCCTCCGGTAGCTGTCCCATCAACATCGGATGCGGCATTGTTGGCATTCGTTCTTCACCATCTTTACAGCGTCGCGCAGACCGACTATCCAGTACCTCGGCAGTATGATAGAACGTCTTGTGGAAAACGGCACTATCGTGGCAGCATCAATCCGACCCATGATGTGAAGGATTCCAGATTCGTCGAGAAATGGTGTTAGTTGATCGATTTTACTGTTTTTTTCAACGGGTAAGTTGCGTCGCAGCCTGCGTATATCAGGACCGCAGGCCTCTCTTTGTATCTGATGCACTATCAGACGCTCAGCGCTGGCAAGCTCCGAAACGTTTAATTCTCCTGGCTCAATCTGCGTACCCCTGCATGCAGCTAGAAAGCGGAGCACCCATGCCATCGTCCTCTGCAGCTTCAGGTGCGTCGAAAATCTAGATTCGTCGAAACAGGCATTCTCGGCACGCAGCTCATGTTGGTTTCCGTACGCGGCAAGGACATCTGGCAGTTGAGGCCATTCCACTTCCAGCAATTTGAGAAAGGCGACGCATTTATCCACTTGTTGTCTAATTGAAACACCGGAGGATGGCGTGCTCGCGTACCATCGTCAGCTGGATTAATCTTGGAGGGAACCCATCTCCATTGCTTGATCTGAGTGCTGTCTAAGACCTGGGCAATCTGAAAGGTCACAAATTCCTTGTGGCGGCGAAGGTCGGATCGAAGCCTGTGAAACACCGTGTTTGAGTCGCTCCAAAATACGTGCTCGGTGATCGACAAATCGTGATTTTCTATGACGGCATTGTTAAGCCTCGTGCCCAGAACGGCGGCGGTAAGCTCTGGGCGGGATATGGAATGAAGTTTCTTTAGACTGGCTCTTGTTTTCCAATACACGAACGACACGTTGAATTCTCCTTTGAACTCGACCCGGAAATAGCTCACTGCGCTGAACGCCTCTTCGCTTGCATCTGCGAAGGTGTGAAGGCTCACTCGATCTACTTTCGATAGATGGAGGTAGTGGCATCTTGGAACAGTCTGACGTGGAAAGACTGGCAATTCCGTTTTCCACTCAGTCCACTGAGCAAAGACTTCATCTGGGATCTGCTCGTCCCATCCGATGACATGACGTCAAATCTATCGTAACAGGAGTTTTAGATGAAGCGAGATATTTGCGATCATCCCAAGTGGATCGAAAATAGAAATCGTTAGGCTCAGGAACTCTCGTTTGATCAGTCGTCGGTTCTTAGTCGCTACTGATCAAGGAACGTTCATGGCGAAAGCTTCCGTCGCAGCAACACACTTCAATGCGGAAATAACTGGATCGATACTGACCATAGTTGCGCTTGAAATTACTGCGGATGGGGTAGGCGTAAAAACAGTAAGCGTAGGCTGTGTTGACTGTTGTTCACTAAGTAGTCCATCGGTTAGTTGTAACGGCTTATTCCGTTACGGCGATGTATCCGATTGACCAATAGGATGGCTTGCTCTGGCGTGGGCTATTACTGCTGGGTAAGTGAGTAGCTACGGGAGAGATCTCTGGCTTTGTTGTTTAATTTCATTCACGGTGGCACACTTCGTTACAAATATCCCCTCTACGGCAAAGGCAAAACTTACGGCTTGGTTGTTGCTAGTTGTCGCAACAAAATGGCGTTTGTAGCATAAAGAAAAATGGTTGGCAACAAAAAATAAAGTTGTCGTCAACCTTCCACACGTAGTGTCACAAATAAAACACATCCAATTTGTTCGATTCGTTGAGGTTTATTTTCTAAAAAACAAAACCTTAAACTGACAGCTAAAAAGATCTGTCCGCAAAGTGGATCGTGAACCAGCGCCTTAGGCAAGCGTTACATTGGCAAAGTGCTCGGAACTTCGCGACACATATGTTTCGTTTGCGGAAGGTAAAGCGAACACATGTGGATATTGAATAACCTCGGTTGCATATTGGATACACGCTGTGTTTTGGGTTTTCAATGTGGAGCACATTGATATTGAATAACCTCGGTTGTTCTAAATGACTAACTGTCGCTGTGTCACTGTGTTACAACGAAATGTGTCTGGGCTCTGATTTGGGCACAACATAGCACGGTATCTCAGCCTGCTCTTCAAAGTCACGGATCCACTTTTTAATTTGCACTTTATCATCGCCGCTAAAGAGCTTCATTGAAGATTCTAACAAACACGCACTCATCTGTTCATCATAATCATCAACAGCGTTAGAATTATATTGATGTCTGGAACGCTCAAAACTACTAGCGCACAACCCGTAATTAACAGTTCACTGCACTCGCAATTAGCTCACGCCACTACGATAGAATTTTTTTTTTGATTATACGGCCACGCCACCACAACAGGAATTTTTGGTTGTTAAAAAAGTACCGCCCTGTAATACAATTTTTTTTCCACGTCTTCACTTCCCGACTTTGACGTTTTACACTAACAACTCGTTCTTCACCGAAGTCACCGTTTTTTTTTTTTTTAAATCCACTTGCTTTGTCCACTTAGAAATTTGAGTCGACCATCTCTTATCATCTCACACACTGTCACTCTTTTCAAACAATTTACAGCTCCTCTTTTGCCACCAACGAAGACACTGTTATCAATATCCACTTTCCACTCTATTTCCTTTTTTTCGATTACAAAAACAATGTGGAAAACAAATTGTTTGCCGCTCAAGAAGATACCGGTTGAGCCCCCATGTAGAAAATGCACCAGATTCAAGAAAATAGAAAAAAACAATCCACGCGCTTTAGAGTTTACTTTATTATTATTAATAAGGTAAAATGAAAAAAAGAACGGTCGAATTACGCATATTGGTGTTGAAAATCCACCCCTTGAGACCGCTACTTTTGAGGTCTTCAGGACAACTAAACAGACGTGCGCCGTCTGCTGGATACCGGGGAAACTTGCGAAAAAGGTGGATGTGCTAGCGCGCCTGCGTACCCAGAATCCTGAACTCGAGACGACCAAGTGGACTGTTCATTCACACAGGGAGAGAAAGAATCATCAAAATAAAAATGGTTCCATTCTGGTTGTGAGCTTGGACAAGGGTTCTGCCGAGGCCATTAAGTCTAGGTGCGAAATATGACCGTATTTACATCTTGGTAGGATTCAGTTCCGCGTCGATAACAAATGCGAACAATGGTCGAAAAAAAAACCCCTAGTATTTAATGATATTTACTTGGATCAACCTATACTTATGTCCTATATTCCCTTGTGGGTCCTAGGGCCTCGAATACGCCTACGCGCCATCGTGTACGGTTTCTGGCAATGTGTCTCAGCTCTCCCCAACTTTTCCCCAACTGCCGTGCTTCCTTCTCGACTGTTCTGCGCCATGTTCTCCTTGGACCACCAGGTCTTCTGTCATCCTGGGTTAAGGGGTTCCATTGCATAGCACGGTTCTCTATGGACCTGTCACCCTTTCGGAGCGTGTGACCAATCCACTGCCACTTCCGTCTTTGGATGGTTGTGCCTATTGGTTCCTGACCCGTACTCTCGTAAAGGTGTTCGTTAGAGATACGATTGGTCCAGAAAATCCTTAAGATGTTGCGCAGGCACCTATTAACAAACGTTTGCAGGTTTCTGGTGATAGCAGTGGTCACTCTCCACGTGCCGCATCCATATAACAGCACGGATCCAACGTTGGAACGGAACAGTCTTAGCTTGGTGTTCAAACTGATTGCATTGCTTCGCCATATTTTAGACAACATCCCGAACGCGGACTTTGCTTTGGCGATTCTGTTGGCTATATCCAGTTCGGTTCCACCATCGGTCGAGACAATGCTCCCAAGATACTGGAAATCCCTTACTCTCCCTACCGGTTGTCCAGCAATGCATATTTGAGCCGATGAGTTCGTTCCAAGACTGATAATTTTAGTTTTTGCGGTATTAATTTTCAGCCCAACGACGCCAGCCTCCCTCTCCACATCTGCTGTCATTTGGTGGAGGTCCATAATTTTATGAGAGTAAGCATACGTCGTCAGCGTAGTCGAGATGTTTAAGTTGGGATGTGAGAGTCCATCGAATTCCTCCGTTTCACGTCGACAAAGCTGCACGAAGCACATCGATAATCACCAATAGGAATAGTATTGGTGAAAGAATGCAGCCTTGATTTACTCCACTTTGGATCTCAAATTCCTCAGACAACCTTCCTCTGTGCAGAACGTGACATTTGGACCCTTCGTATGTAGCTTTGACAATAGCAATTAATTTACCAGGAATACCTCTCCTGCGTAAGGCACGCCAAATAAACTCCCTGTTAACACTATCGAACGCCTTCTCAAAATCGATGAACAGCAGGTAGTGGCGATCGATATTCAATGCACTGTTCGATGATAATCCGCAGGGTGTTGATGTGGTCGACACAGGAGAATCCAGAGCGGAAACCTGCTTGTTCGGCATCGAGTGTGTCTTCGAGATGTTGTTTGATTCGCTCCAGGATGGTTTTAGCTATTATCTTAGCTACAACTGGCAGCACGCAGATACCTCTCCAGTTTCCGCACTCTATTAAACTACCTTTCTTAGGAAGCTTGATGATCATTCCCTTTTTCCACTCGTCAGGAAAGCTCTCGGCTTCCCAAACTCTCTCTATAAGTGGAAGCAGAAGCTCAGCCGATGTTTTGGCGCTGCTCGTAAGAGCTCTGCGGAAATACTGTCAAGTCCGACCGCCTTGTTGGTTTTAAGTGCTTTGGTTTTAAGTGCGGTAGTGATCTCATCCTTACTGGGAGCCGCGGTGCGTATTCGGGCATTTCTTACCTCGGGCACCTCAGTCTGATTTGGGAGCATATCGCTAGCGAATACACGGTTTAAAACCGTAGCAAAATGTTCCTTCCCTCTCTTAAGCTGGTCCTCATCCGAAATAAGCAAGAAACCGTCCAGGCTTTTCACTGGGTGTTGGCTGGAGCTGCGACCACCTGTCAGCTCTTTAGTGATTCTGTAGACGGTCCTACTATCGCACCTTCATCCAGCATCTTCTGCTTCTGTAGCCAGGGCGTTGATGTAGTTGCGCCTGTCACGTCGCACACTACGCTGAACTTCTCTCATCTTCATGTGATATAGGGACTCTAGCTTATTACTCCCTTTTGCTGGAGCGGCTGCAATGTGAGCTTTCAGCTGCTTCCGTTCGTTAATCCGTCTCCAGGTATCATCGAAAAGCCACGCCCTATGTCTTTCCTGTGATCGACCGACAATTCTTTCAGCACCAGATGTAAAAACATTTTTCACAGCACACCATTGGTCTTGAATGGTTGTGTGCAGTGAGCTGCTGATTGCTTACACACCTTGAGAAATGTGCTCCCTTAATTGTTGGCACACTGAGGGATCACTAAGTCTATCGATGTTGAACCTGGGCATTCTTGTATTGTCGTGGGATCTTCGAACGGCAGCAGTGCGTAGTTGAAGAGTAGCTATCATAAGATGGTGATCTCGTACTATCCCCACATCTGCCCCTCGCCTATTTCGGACGTTCTGGAGAGTATTTCTAAAGCGGCGACTGACGGCAAAATGGTCAATTTGATTGGAGGTTGCTTGCCTGTCGTTGGATACCCAGCTGACTTTGTTACAGGTCTTGTGCTCAAACATGGTGCCACCTATCACAAGGCGGTTGGCATTGCAGAAATCCACAAACCTTTCGTCGTTGTCATTGCGGTTGCCTAGTCCATTCTTCCCGACTACATGTTTGAGCCCTTCGTTGTCGTTGCCTACCTTGGCATTCAAATCCCCCATCAATATGACAATGTCTCCATTTGGTGTTGTATTGAAGACGGCGCTTAGGAGATTGTAGAAGTTCTCCTTCTCGTCCTCAGACGAACCCTCCGTTGGGGCATAACACTGTATGATGGTGACGCGTCGTACTCTAGTCCGGAATCTGGCCGACATAATCCTATCACCATAAGGTTGCCAGGAAATTAGGCCTTTGCGTGCTGTTGGTGTTAGCAGCAATTCGACTGCATATTCCCGCGGACTTCCAGATGGTCTTCCGGAATAGAGTAGTACAGTGTTATGCGTTGGAGACTGGTACTCACCCGCTTTCCCCCAAAATGTCCAGCCTATATCGCATGAATTCTTTTTCCAATTGAAGGAATCTCGCATTATGAGGTCCTTCGCTTCCCGAGTCGAGGAGCGTCTTCACATTCCAGAAACCTATCTTGATCATTCCTTATCCTAGGCATAGTGTCGGTTTCTGTAGCGAGCAGGGTTCGGTAACGCAGGTTGCTAGCACACGTTACCTAGTCTAGAATCAAGGTTCTAAACAACCCGCACTTGCAATTTTAGCCTACACGCATAAGGGATTATACATATAGTTACCCGGGGACCACCACTAGGAGGTAAAGCAAGCATTTCATCACGAACATGATTATTGCGCTACTGGCCAAAGCCAAGTTTTGAGCAGTCAGTAGTTTCCCGATCAATCGCAATGCAGATCCCCAAAGATAGATCAACCTATAACACTGCAAGTCTGCCACCGCTCTTATCAGTAGCAAACTTGCAGCTAGTAGAACATAACCTCACATAATATCTATTCAAGCGCCTTGGGTGCGAAATAAGCGCATTTATGGCCTCTGAAGTATGCGTGATATCACGGTTTGTCTTATTGTACCAAATTACCTCTCAGCAACGAAGCTTGTACAGTTTTGTGGCCAGGACTTAGTCGCTGCAGCTGTAAGCAACAAGACGAAAGGTAAATAAGGAAAATATGTCGTTGCTTCTGCTTACTTCCCATATGACTCGGTAATACCCCCTCCACCAAGGGCAGTGGTCGAGCTCATAGAATATTGTGATACCAGATACATAGATATGCTGCGATGCTAATGTTCAATACATTGTTTGGGGCAGCAGCAAATGCAATGCACAGGAAGATCGTCTTCTGGACTTCTTACTATCGTCTGATCTTACCATCAACAATGTTAGCTCACAACCAACATTTGTTACAGGAAGTGATTGACTTAGGCTCTGTATTACCCCATCACTACAACCTTCAAGCATTCAAAGACAACGTGCATAGGCTTCTCCTCTATTCCTCTTCCCCTTTTCCACGACCTGAAACAGTTTAAGGGTATTCATATCCCGTTCGGCGCGCGCAGACTTGACCCTACTAAAAGGTAATTTAAGTCTATTACCAAAGGAGAGTTTCGCCAGAAATTTCCCTCTCAGACCATAGATACATGAAATTCCGTACCTTGTATAGAGATGTTTGTGGCAAGATCGAAATTCTAGGTGAAACCAGTTGTCTGGTCAAAGTTCTCAAGAATGGAAAACCAATCAAGCCGGAATCACTCAGGAAATCTGATGATGCGTTCACTGAGTCGAAAGCGGATGCTTTCAGTCTTCTGCTGGAGACTCACTACCCAGAAAATCAGGTCACCATCGGCTCGCAACCAGGTTCAACTAGTGAAGCTGTTAGCGAGCTGAGCCGAACAGCTCGGCACAGCTTGTATACTGCATCGGTCGTGGCGACGGATGAAGCTATCAAATATGCTGTCGGGTCTTTTGGCAACTTCAAGTCACCTGGTACTCGCGGAATATACCCAACTATGCTGAAACCAGGTATTAGTCAGTTGCTGCCAACTCTGAAGAGAATTTTCACTACTGGCTTGGAAAAACGGCAAGAAGGAGGAAATTGACGGATCTAACTCAGCCAGTGCTAAAAGGCGTCACTATCCAACTCTCTAAGGAAGTTAAATATTTGGGAGTAATCTTAGATAGTAAACTTCTTTGGACGAAACATGTCGAGCTGAAAACTTCCATAGTCAGTCAGTCTATCGGCAATGTAAAGGTGTTTTAGGCAAAGACATGGGGCTTATCACCAAGGAAAGCCCTTTGGATCTACACGGCAATAATAAGACCCTTCCTCTCACATACGTCAGTTGTTTGGTGGAATAAGCTCTCACGTAAATAGTTATTGCTGCTTACGCCAAACTCCAAAGAACGGTCTGTCTCGGCTGCTTGGAGCTTTCCCCAGTATGCCTGGTTCTGCTCTAGACGCCTTTTTTTCGCAAGAGAATACTGGACGTATGAAAGAACGACAAGAAACTCTAGTGGGGTGTCGGTATATATAGAAGACAGCTCTAACATATCAGGGGAATCAGGGGCTGCCATCTTTAGTGCTAACCCACCGACTAAACTTGTTATTCACCTAGAACCATTTGTATCGGTGTTCCAAGCAGAAGTCTATGCAATTATGAAGGCAACTGAAATACTCGCAGACGACACCAGCAAAGGAAGGGAAATCGACATCTGCTCGGACAGCAAAGCAGCAATTAGCACGATTGCAAATCCCATGTCGAAATCGCGACTAGTAAGGGAGTGCAAAACTAAATTGAACTTACTTGCCAAACGCAATAGAGTCCATCTTACATGGGTACCGGGGCATGAAGGTGTACCGGGTAATGAAAAGGCAGACGAACTGGCAAGGAAAGGGCGGGCAACACAGAACTGAACCCGGATAATACAATA
This sequence comes from Pocota personata, assembly GCA_963082735.1. Taxonomy (NCBI): domain Eukaryota; kingdom Metazoa; phylum Arthropoda; class Insecta; order Diptera; family Syrphidae; genus Pocota; species Pocota personata. The sequence continues at coordinate 76,860,294 of OY720431.1, forward strand.
GGCGTCCACCTGACAAATATTAAAACAATAATCAATGAAAATATACGACAGGAGTTCAATAGCTACTGGACGAGTCTAGACACGTACAAAGTGGCTAGATCTGTAATAACAAAACCGAGTAACAACACAGCAAATAGAGCTGTAACCTCAAGCAGAACACAATTGAGATTGATGGTCGGACTTTTAAGAGGGCACATCTATCTCAACAAACATTCATTCAGACTCGAGATAGCTGATACAACAATCTGTGCCAACTGTGAGGAGGAGGAAGATATAGAACACTTCCTCTGCCGCTGCCCTGCTACAGCTAGGTTAATACCGAAAATTCTGGGATCTCCAAGGATTCCGGTTATTACACACCTCAGTAAGAAAGGAATCAGGGATATATTGGAGTTCGCCAGACGAACGGTACGATTCCCCGATCACTATACGATATAGTTTCCCGTTGATACTCTCCATGATCCTATTACCTAAATCCCCTCTCAACGCATAATTCCCAAAGCACAGCACTATTCCTTACAGACCCAATGGAGGCCTAAGTGAAGAGCATAAGCTCACCCTCTTGAACCAACCAACCGATGTCTCCACTTTCTAGTAGATCGGTAGTAAATAATAGGTATAGTACTGGGCATAGTACACTGCCTTGAAATATACCAGCTTTAGTTTCCCTTAATGTTGAGTACTCTGTTTCTTGTTTAATTCTGAAGAATCGCTGTAATACCTTCTGATCAAAAAGTACCCGGAATTTACCTTTTAAACAAACCGCGCTTGAGATATTGTCAAAAGTTTTTTTTTTTAGGTTGGTACATCTGTCATCTGGTGCTCAAATATCTGTTTGACCGCCATTTGTCAGGAGTTTGTGCGTAATAGGTTTGTAAACAGGTTAGTGTTTGTTGTGTTCTGCGAATTGGAAACTGAAATTGTTGCAGAAACGGCATCGCATTGATGTTGCTAAAGAAATGCTTTCTTTGGACCAAAATGTTATCGATGGCATCATTACCGGTGACGAGACATAGGTCTATGAATATGACATCGAAACTAACCAACAATCACCGTGATGGCGCTTCTCAGACGAGCCAAAACCCAAAAAACTACAACAGAGTTGATGCAAAATCAAGGCTTTGTATACCGTTTTCTTTTGATTGCAGTGGTGTGGTCCACTCCGACTTTCTTCCGCCAGGCCAGACAGTAAATAAGAAGTATTACGTGAGCTTATTAAAGCGTTTGAGGGAAAATGTTCGTCGCAAGGCGCCAGAATTGTGGAGAAACAACTCGAGATTTTGTTCGTATAAAATCGTGGTTCAAAAACAACGTTCATACCGTTCCGCAAGCTCCGTATTCACCTGACATGACTCCTTATGACTCTTTCCTCTTCCTACGACTCAAATTACCACTTCGCGGAAAGCGTTTTGAGACCATTGAGGCTATAGAGGAGAGTTCGCAGAAGGAGATGAAGGCGATTCCAAAATCGACGAATAATCGATGAATAATTGAGCCGTTTTCGATTTATTGAAAAATTCCGAGTACATTTTGGTCAGAAGGTATATAAAACTCTAGAATTCTTGAATACTGCTTCGACAGTTGCTTTTGTAATTTATGGATCACTCCTTTGAGTCATACTCTATCAAGAAATATAGTAGTGCATATCTTTTTCTCTTCAAATGCTCTTTCAATTTTATCTGTGATTATATGCACCTGATCAATCGTAGAGTGCTTATTTGTAAACCAAATTGATAGTTTGGCGCTCTCGATTTTTCTTCAATTATTTTTTCCAGGCGTTTCATAAGCATCTTTTCGAATAACTTGGAAAACATTGGTAGTATCGATATTTGGCGGTTTTGGCACCAGTATTACCTCCGCGACTTTCCACATGATTGGCACATACCTTAACCTGAATGCAGCATTTATAATCTGCGCTAGTTCTTTTAAACCTTTTTTTGTAAATCGTTTTAGAATTTCCCCCCTAAATTAAATCAAACAAGAGCCTTTTTATAGGGTAAACCGTTCTGCGGCATTCATGAATATTGTGTCGAAAATTTTTCTGTCGTGGAAATATCGTGAATATTTTCGTTGTTAAAAATTACTGTCGCAAAATGTTCACTACATAAATCAAACACAGATTCAATGTAAACATTTAAAACATTTATTCCTCTATAGCCGAATACGGAGAATTCCTGGAGCAAGAGAATATACGTACCTGATAGAAATCAAAAATATTCTTCTATACGTCATTAGAAATTGGACGATTTGAACAAGTTTCTACTTACGTGAATAAATTGTACAGAACATTTAATCATTTCATGCCTATGCGCCCGCATAGGGCCAGTAAGTTAGAGTAAGATAGTTAGTTAAGCTAGTTTTAAGCGATTTTGTCTAGCAAGTAAGTATGAAATGAATTGAAATTAATAAAAATCTAAAAAAAAAAAACATTTTAATCAATTATAAATTTGCTCATAGTTTATGTAGGTTAATCTAAACGCGTCTACAATTACTTCTATGAACTATTTCATAGAGTGTAAACAGATACAGTTTATTCACGACAATCGTGTTGGCATTTTATTCCAGCAAGAAATTCTTAAAATTAACTGACTCAATGTGTGTGTATTTGATATTCAGAATTGAAATTCAATGAGTCTATTAAGTGTAGTAGATTTACATGTCCCTTCCATAATATGTCTATATTTTTACAAAGCTTAAGCAAATAGTATTGGCTATCTAATGCTTTTCGTACAACCGCTTTTTGTATTTACGTCGCATATATGTATATAGTACTTCCGTTCGGTAGAATAGTCTCCCCCACCCTCTCTTTTCATTGGCCATCCCACTATTCCGTTATGAACACCCGCAACCCACATGTGTCATTGTTTGTAATCATAATTTGAACATTGCACTCGTAGACTTAATCTGAACAGTTGACACCTGTATTTCATTCCCACAGGATATAATTCACTTATTCATTAGTGTTGTCACATCAATACAGTACAGAACTCTTAGAAATATAGGTCGTCCAGAATAAATTAAATATTGTGTAAAAATAAATAATGTGTAAAAATAAATAAGTTTTGTTTGTCTTATTTGTCCCATGACACACTTTTGAAGAATATTTACCAATGACACACAACCGGTTTCCTAGGAAATTCTCATCATCCCACAGAAAGCTCTAAAAATATGGTCAATGATTCCAATACCACATGTTCGCAATCTGTATTTTTTTATTCCAATATGACTACGAGAGTGACCAGATATGAACGATAGGAAAATAAATTTAAATAAAACAACAACAGTGTGAAATATCAAATTGATTCTGGCTTTATTTTGAAGCTTTTATGTTTATATTTAAATTTCAGCCTCGGCTTTGCTGGCAGTGCTTCAAGCGGTCGGTCCAATTTTTGATGACTCGGTCCAATATGTGCGACGTTATTCCGTCAATAGCGTCTCGAATAATGACCTCGAGCTCATCCAAAGTGATTGGCTTGTTAGCGTAGACTAAGGAGTTGAATATAATCGAGGGGTGTCAAGTCGCATGATCGCGGCGGACAATTGATGAACGGTCGCGTGAGATGACCCAGTCGTCAAATTTCTCCTTCACCACTTCGAGCGTTGCGTCACTTGTATGGCATGTAGCGCCGTCTTGTTGGAACCACAGCTCGAATGTATCGATGTTGTCGAGCTCTGGCCACAGAAAGTCGGTTAACATCGCTCTATACCGAGGTCCATTGATCCATAACCGCACATAAACCGCACTAAACAGTCAATCTTTATGGATGCATTGATGCTTGGTCGAACACTTGTGGATTGTGGTCACTCTAATAATGGCAATTTTGCTTGTTACATAGCCGCTGAACCAAAAATGGGCCTCGTCCGAGAAGATGATTTCCAGCGCCCAATTAGTGAACTCACGACGTTGTCTATAGTCTTTAGGCTTCAATTCTTGCGTCAGCGCAATCCTACACAGATGTAGGCTCAAATCCAACCGAAAAATAAGCCTGGTTGACTCTCTGGCGATGCCCAATTCAGCTGATCGGCACCGAATCGACATTACTGGGTCTTCTTCGATACTGGCCGCTACGGCGGCTATGTTTTCTTCACTTCGCACCGACCTCTGTCTGGTTGGTGGCTTAAAGTCCAAAAGAATGTACTCACACTCAAACTTTTCCACGGTGCGACGAATTGCCTGCGCACTGAAGCCAGATGATGACCGACCTCACGACGAAATTCACGTTGCGTATTTAAAACTGAGCTGGAATTTCGATAATATTTTTTAATAATTTCCACACGTTCCACACGTTAAAATGGCAGACCGTACTGGATATTTTGACACCTGGATGTCATTGGTAACTTTGACAGCTGCTAAAACATAACAATTGGAAAAACTATCATTGCTATCAGGTCACCCTTTATAATACCGATCTACGTGATGTTAAATTATATCTACAAAATTATACAAAAAATCAGGTTTAATGCCTTCGGATGTTATGAGATGATTTGTCTTACTGTTACTAAAGACTATCACTTCGTCGATGTATGCACACGTAGCAGATCTTTCTTATGTACTGCTTAAGTGCCTAGTTGATCATCCTTTGCAAAATAGCCGGGGCATTCGTTAGACCAAATGGCAGTGTAAGGAATTCATATTTCCCGTTCATAGTCGAAAACGGGAATTCATTGAGATTTGGTGGAAACCCGAGATAAGATCTATGGTTGTAAAATATTTTGCCTTGCCGAGGCTGGCGAGCGTGGCATTGATATCTAGTATCGGGTAGGTATCTAAAATTGTTTCCGCGCTCAACCGCTTGTAGTCAATGACCATTCGGTATTATTTTTCGCAAGAAGGCTTAGGTTTTTTGGGACCACTCAGATGGATGAATTATATGATATTTTGGAGGGACGAATAATGCCTCCACCCACTAATTTCCTTATTTATTTTTCTACTTCGTTCCTCATGCAAACAGGATAAGTGTAGTTTTTCACATATATTGGGTCATCAGCGATGGTTCTTATCTCGCCTGTACAGGCGTGTTGATGTCTTCGCTATATGTAGGTAAGTATTAGGTGCGCAACTAAGTTCTCTTTTTTGTTTTTGATGAAAATGCAACTTTATTGTGAAAAAATGGTTACAAATGGATCATTCAAAGTATTGCCCATCGGTAGCTACAACTTTTTCTCATCTTTCTGGCAGAGCTCGAATACCGTTACGGTAAAAGTGTTCATCTTTTGAGGCTATCCACGAATCAAGCCATTTTTTGATGTCTTCATACAGGGTGGCTGATGAAAGCCGCTACCAAAAAAAATTTAATAACTTTTTTTCTGGTTATTTTTTTTTTATTTTGCAGATTGATTTTTAGATTTAACAAAGATGGATAACTGGGACACTGAAACAAGAATTTGGATTGTCCGCCGCTATCACGCACTGGAGTCCGTAATTTCGGTTCAAAGAGAGTATAGGCGCACGTTTAGCGGCAATCCTCCGAGCAGATGGACCATAATGAGACTTGTTAACAATTTTGCCGAGCATGGGACAGTCGAAAGAAGACCTTACCATCGAAACCCTTCAGTTCGGACGGGGGAAACAATCGCTGCTGTAGCTGCTGTCATACAAAACAATCCAAGAGTTTCGACAAGAAGCTTATCTGCTCAAATGGGTATAAGCAGACAGTCATTGCAGTCAATTATGCACAATGATTTGGACTTATTCCCATATAAAATTCAAATGGCCAACAAACTGAATGGAGCAGACTTGCCGATTCACTTGGAATTTTGCCAGAAGATGCTTCAAATGGTGGAAGAGGACGGAAACATGTTGAACTGTCTTTTTATGTCTGACGAGGCCCATTTCGATTTAAACGGCAACATAAACAAACAAAATTGTCGAATATGGAGTGCTTCCAACCCACAGATACTCCATGAGACGGAATTGCTTCCACTTCGTGTCACAGTGTGGTGTGCAGTTTCATCACGCTGCATTGTCGGGCCCTACTTCTTCGAAGAAAATGGTCTCACCGTTACGGTTACTGGAGACCGTTACTTGAGCATGCTGAGAGAGTTTTTCTATCCAGAATTACGCCGAATGAGAATTTCTTTCAACTCTGTGTGGTTTCAGCAAGATGGTGCAACTCGCCCGGCCTGTTATGACAGAATTGCGACGAAAATTTCCCAATAAACTGATATCCAGAAACTCCACATTCCGTTGGCCCCCCAGGTCGCCAGACCTTACTGCACCTGACTTTTTCTTGTGGGGTTATTGCAAACAGGAAGTCTACAAAGCAAAACCAACAAATTTGAATGAACTAAAGCAATCCATTCGAGGAACAATTGAGGCTATTCCTGTCTCAACTCTCCAAGCAGTAATGAACAACTTTTTGTTAAGATGCCGCACATGCATAATTAAGCTATATTTAATAAAATTGAATGAGCTTTAACATGAATAAAAGAAAAATGAATTCCATACACTGAAAAAAAAGTTATTTGAGTTTCAGAATGTAGCAATATTCATCAGCCACCCTGTATGAGCGGAACTGCTGATCAGCCAGACCATGCGCCATCGAACGGAACAAGTAATAATCGGATGGCGCAATATCTGGGGAATATGGCGGGTGGGGTAGGTCTTCCTATCTGAGCGTTTCCAGGTAGGTTTTAACGGCTTTGGCAACGTGAGGCCGAGCATTGTCATGCTGTAGAATCACTTTTTCGTGCCTCTGCTCGTATATGGGCCGTTTTTCGCACACTGCTCGGCTCAATCGCATCAATTACTTTTGAATCATTCCAAATGCATGCAATCGCTTAGAAATGGCTTGACGGGTTACTTCTAATACTGAAGCAAGCTGTTTTTGCATTTGGCACGGATCCTCATTGAGCAATGGACGGTCATCAACATCGAAATCACCGTCTTTGAAGCGACGGAACCAATCACGACACATTGTTTCACTTAGAGCAGCATCTCCGTAAACTTTTTGGAGCTCTCGATGCGCTTTAGCCGCCGTTTTCGAATGAAAGAAGAAAATCAACACTTCCCGCAAATGACGATTATTTGGCACAAAATCAGACAATTCCACACAACCAAAAGTATATGACACCAAAACAAAATCACTAATGTGTCAAAACAGTTTGTTTACCATATGTCTAAGCTCGGTTCATGACGTTTTGGATATGTCAAAATCGTCCAGCACTTACTGCTGGAGCCATCTATTGACAAGAACTTAGTTGCGCACCTATTATTATTTTGTGGTATAGGCGAGCTGATTACATTTTTGTTCGCCCCAGTATCGACAAGAAAATTAAGTTTGCGTTCATCCTTAGTGAAGTGATCTAGATGTGGAAAGCTGGACAGGCGTCCATCACAAAATGTAGCTCGTCTTCCACATCGCCATCAGTAGCTTCCTCATATGCATCAATGGATGCTTCATCAACTACCTGTATGTTGTAGACCTTTACTGTCTTTGGGGATAGTCAGATCTAGCCTTCCTATTGAAAGGGCGGTTAGCCCTATCAGGATTCGAAGTATATTATTAACTGAACTTATTAGTTTCGTTACTCCTATTTTTATTTGCTCCATTTTGTTCGTTATATTCTAGTATAATAAATATTAAACTCTTACTTAGAACCTTTTCAAACAATTAATTTTATTCTATTTTCTCTGATGCAAACAATGTCCGAACTAAGTCTAAATTTAAATTCTCTCTCTTTCTGTCTATATTCACAACGCCCGTGCCCTGTAATAGTGTAAGCACAGATAATAAACTACCCAGATGTCGCACGCCCATATAAAAATTATTAAGCATATTTTTATCGTGGCAGACAACGTGGTAGCAGACAAAGAGCTTTCAGAATAAGTACAACAAATAAAACTTTTTCTTTTTCCTCACTCCGTTCGCTCGGGTGGGAAAAGTGTGTTGTGACATGCAAACGACCGAGGTGAGGAAGTGTAAATGGGTATGCGGGAAGGGGCATGAAGATGCATGACGGTAGGATTTCCATTTAGATTTTCAAGTTAATTACTAACATACATATACTAAAAAATTAAAAGCATAAGAATATTGTCTCCAAGGAAAAAATGTTCTGGAAAAGAACGAAGTGCGCAATTGCACACTGTTCTATAACCAAAAATTAATTGCCTGATGGAAAATTATTTAAAATTCCTAAAAAAGGAACAGTTAAATACGAAGAATGGCTAGCTTTAGCAGAGGAGTCTTGGGAACACAGAAAAAGCCTTAAAATGCCCTATATATGCAGCAAACATTTTAAGAATGCCTTTATTGGAAAGAAATATTTAAAAAAAAATGTTTACCCTTCTCTCTTGTTAAAACGAAGTGTTGCTATATCTGATGACGAGTTCATTTGTTTTGATCCAACGAGAGCTAAGGTTACATATGAAAACTGCAATAAATTAGTACTGGATTCGAATGATGTTACAGTAGAAGAACTAAACTTGTCTTCAAAAAGGTTGTCAAGAAAAAGATTCAATGGTAACGTTGAATTTACTTGCGCCAACTGTGAAACTCATATAAAAAGGCAATCTATTTATATTAAAAGAAATGAGAGGCTTAAGAAATTGAACAATAGCTTAAGGATAACAAAAAAAAGGAAATTGTAAATCGAAAATAAATTTGCTGCAGAGAATTCATCGTTTAAAAGAGGGCAAAAAAAGGCTGGAAGTGCGTGAAAAGCATAACAAGATAAAATTGATTTATTGCTTGGTATTGATCAAAATACTTAGACATTGTTGTGCCCAAATCAGAGGCCACACACATTTCGTCGTAACACAGTGACAGTTAGTCATTTAGAACAACCAAGGTCATTTAATATCCAATATGCAACCGAGGAACCGAGGTTAGTTAATATCAACATGTGTTCGCTTTACCTTCCGTAAACGAAAGATGTGTGTCACAGAATTCTGCCACCCAAGTGTTACGTATCATGCAATGAGCAAACGAAACATGTGTGTCACAGAACCAACCCGATATCACATTACGGACTTGACCCGATGCAAGCATTGGAAGCAGGTAATGGAAAAAGAGGACAAGCATGAACTATGACGCGAAGAATGGACAGTTGACGGCTAGCTGCAGCAGCGCTCGCACGTTCAAACAATACGAGTAACTACTAAATTTAGTATTAATAAATAAAGTTAAAAAGTGCTTAAAGTGGGTTTACATTTTTTTTTTTTTTTATTGCGGCAAACACAAGAACATTTTCGAAGCTCATTCTATCTGAGAGTACAAAAAAATACACCGAAGAGGAGAAGTGGATTTCGCAGTGCATTTTTTTTCCGTTAGTCTTCCGGATACATCTTTTTACGGGATCAGCTTAGACTACACTTGCCGCACCCATCTTCATTACATATTTGATTAAGATTAAAATTCTGTTACCAGGAATAAATAGAATTGTCCTAGAGGAAATAAAGAATATTGCTGTGAACAAGGACTCACAAATCGTAGTTTATATAGTAAACTTAATTTAAATGAAAAAAACTTTAACTTCAAAAAATGAAGGATTATATATTAAACATCGAACCCACAAACGCAAGAAATAGATCATTTTGTTTCAAAGGCTTGGACTTAACTATAAAAGCGTTTTAAGAATAAGAGACACATTATTCATGGATCATAATGATTTATATTACATTTATGTATGTAAATAAATTAAATCAAGATCCGTTAGAAAACTTATTTAGTAAAATAAGAGCGCGGAATATTAATAAAAGTAATCCAAGTGTTTCCGAATTTAACTCCCTGCTAGCCAAAGTTATATCGATAAAATTTGTATTCAAATCGAAATATTCCAACTGCGAAGAAGGCGATTCGGAATATCTACAGGTGGATTGGAATGTTATTTTGCAGAGTGATATAGAAGAACAAATAATACTTACACAAGAGCTATCACAAAATCACGACATTCTTAAGAATGAGAAATGTTTTGAAAATAACATGAATACGAACAATATAGTTAATCCACCAGATGAAGACGCAATATCAGTCAAGCTACCGCAGGTCAACGACCTTGCTACAAGATACTTTGCCGGACACTAAATCTTTAAAACAATATAAAAAAATGAACAAAATCTGTGAAAATTGTGCTGAAGAAATGTCAAAGGACAAACAGAATTTCGATCTAACGCAAGTATTGATAAAATTAAAAGAATATGAAATTTCAAAAGAAAATAGGGTTCTCTTATGGCCGTCAGAAAAAGATTTTCAAGTATGCCGTCTTTATGTACAAATATTTTCAGAACACTTTTGAAAACTACCTTTTGCATCTAACTTAAAAGAAAATATAATTGAAGAATGTATACTCGTAAAGGCAACAAATATACATTTTCCGAAATGGTTCAATGTATGTTATGATTAAGGTGATTTAACTGCAATTTATTACTAACCTAATTTAAGTTAAAGATTATTTTGTTAAGTTAGTTAGTTTTTTTATAATAATTTCGAAGATTAGTTACCTTCACTTAAGTAGGCCAAGAGCAGTGATTTATTATTATTAGGGGCATAAATATAAAATGCGCAAAACTCATACACATACCCATTTTCAGAGCAAATTTGTGTCCACAAAGTTTACAGAGTTTTTATTTACTTAATCAAGTGCTGAAAATAAGGTACATATATTTTTTTTTTTTTTTTTATAATTTGCGCGCGCCAAATGGGATATGAATACCATTAAATTATTTCAGGGCACGGGCGTTTATAGAAATTGAGAGAGAGAGAAAGAAAGAAAGATTGGTGTAGTGGGTTTGAAACTTAGGTGGTATTAAGTTTTAGTAAACTCCAAGGGTGGCGTCCAGATAACGGGGGAGCTTATTTGTTTTGCTTTTTGTCGTTGCTCATGATTCATAGTATTTTTTCCCCTCCACCTGATGTCATCATCACGATCAAGTTGCATTTAAGCCATATGACTACTCTACAGCCAGTGTTATGCCTTCGCAGTAGAGTTGACTAAGCTTTCGCAATTAATCGACTTCTTTATTTATTTCAGACGAAATAAACAAATAGATGATTGTTGAGATCATGATTTGAATCGTGAACCAAGAGCGTAACAAGCGTTGATGTTACCACTACACCACGGTCACATACAGACAAAATAACAAGCACACAACATAAGCCCAACCATTTGCACATACACCCCGCGCAACAAAAAAAGCCGCACATGGTAATTTTTAACAAAATGGAAGAAATCTAATAAATGATGACTAATCACTTCGTAGTCACTTTGTATTTTTGATGTTTAACATTTAAGTTAACACATTCCCCAATTTGACAATACATTTCGTAGCCTAATTGAAAAAAAGTAATGATCGTGAAGAGCAGACTATAAAATATCAGATATTACTCAAGTACTATCAATATACATAAATTTAAAAAAGAGCAACAATTTGAAAAGCAAATTTCTTTTTTCATATTTTTATTAACTTTTATTATCTGTGGTATAAGGGTATTCATATCTCCTTTGGCATGCGCAAATTATAAAAAAAAATCCCAAACCCACACTAAATGCCCTACATAAAACTAGATGCAATTTATAATGGGGACAGGTGTAAATTAATTTGTTTACAGTAGCAAAAAGGATATAAAAAAATTATCGGTAATTTTATTGAAAATGCAAAATTAATAATGCCTTACTGACTTCGAAAAAGCTTAACTTAGTGTTCACTAAATTTGATTTTAAAATATAAGGTACTTTCACTTGTCTTACGCAGTGTTGTCAACTTGTTGATTGAATTACATATATTCAGAATAACAATCTTCCACAAAACTCTAAGACCAAAATAAGAAGCCAAACTCTGCCCCTGTCTTATATGTGCCTTTCCTTCAAAATATCAACAATACAACCTTGACATAATTCAACCCAAACGAAAAAAAGAAACACAATATTTTCGATGTCTTTTCTACGTATATTTCTTATCTTATCCCAACCAAACTGAACTGTTGCCGGCAAAAATTTCGTTCAACCAAAGTTATAACTTGGCGATCAATTTCTTTGTTTCGCATTTCTTAGAATGCCAAAATATGTCTCTTTTTATGTCGGCATAATTTGAATTTGAAATTATTTCCCTAACTGATATAATTATGTCACTAATCTAATAATATAAAGAAGGATGCTAAGATATGTGAAATCGAAGAAATATTTTCGATATTTTGACCGAAATAAGTGTACAGTAAGTCAAACCAGGTTGTACTTTCTTGCTATATATAATATTTCTTTAATTATCTGGGCAGCAATGACGGCTATACCGCCGGGCGATCGATTGCCGGGATAAACAACAAAAGCAGGGATTGAATCACTGCATTCGTGAACGCATGAAAAATAAAAATATAAATATTTGGTGCAACAGCTCTTTAAGTGCCAGAACCTAGCTTCTCGCAACCACTCGTGTTGTGTTACGTTACATTTTTCACACGAATGGAAAGGACCTACAGTTTAGTGCCGTATCCGAACGGCAATTTGTTTTGAGAAGCTTTCTCGTGACAACAATACTCTCGGATGTTTGTCAGACGTTCGCGAGAGGTGGGATCGTGAAAAATCTTTTTGGTGTTTTCTGGGATTCAAACTTGGAACCTCTTGCGTAGTGATCCGACACACTAACCACTACGCCACGACGCCCGTGAACGCATAACTCGCCACATAAACTGTATTTTTATTTACTTAAGCTTAAGACAAACGGTGCTTAAAGGTAAACTTATTATATAAAAACTAAAGAAGGAAGGAAGAGGAAGTGGAATTATTATAAAAAGTATTTCTGAGTGAAAATCTGCTACTCTGAAAATCAAAAATGTGTTGCGTGCCATTACCATGCGTATAACCATAAACGGTGCGGCGAAAATTAAGACGGAAGAGGGGCACAGACCTTAGGTTACGTGAGTTAGTGTTAGGAGAAATCATTTGGATCAGTCCAGGACAATCGATGTTTACTGGTAATAGCTGATGCATAAAAAGTATACTCGTATCAGCAACTTCTCGACGTTTTACAAGAGACTGTACCCTAATCGATTTCAAACGATCCACATAGGAGGGTAAGTTACACCTATCCGCGTAAAGCAAAACGGATGAACCTGCGTTGGACAACCTCAACTCGAAGGGAATCGTAACAGGGTGGCCAGACTTAGCTAGGACATTCATGGATTGGCCTAATAAAGATAAGATAAAAGGATTTCGTGACATAACGGTTCGCGAATTCCTTGAACCAAAGTTTCACAAAGCCGAGCGCAGAATTGATTCTGCTAATAATTCTATCAATTTGGCAACGAAAATTGAGTTCTCTGTCGCAAATAACACCTAAATCATGCAATAAAGTGAGAAACAGGCTCGTCACAGATGCATTAGGATCTAGGGACTGGTGGAAGTCGCTTTCGTGAATAACTTATAGCTTGACATTTGTTGAACTGATACTAAAATCAGTGACATTACATTAACTTCTTTGTCATTCTTTGTGAATTACTCGTAAACAATACTTTCGAAGAGCTTAGGTGTGCAGGAGTTGGAAATTGCATTCTTACGACCTTTTTTGTGAGAGCGAATTATCTATAGCTCTTCCAAAGTATGAGGACGCCTCCCTGAGAGATAGAAAGTTGAAACGAACCATTCAGAAACAGTGAAACAATGGGCAGCCTATCAGGACCAAGAGAGTATTCGTAATTCAGTATTATTATCGTTTCTTCTACAAACGCCAAGGTAATATCAACTGATACTAATGAAGTTTGGAAAAAACTCCTCATATAAGTAAGTAATCATGAAACCTTTCTCTCATATGCGTCAGTTGTTTGGTGGAATAAGCTCTCACGCAAATGCATTTTTTTTTGTTAAACAGTAGTGTGGCCACGCCCAAATGGCGTGTAGGTACTGCGGCCAGAGAAATCTATTGTGCTAGAGACCACTCTTTAGGGCAGCAGTACTTCAAATTTCCTCATGAAAGCTATAATTACAGCTGCGGAGGAGTTCTTTAGGTCTAATGGAGACATTATCTCCTTAAGAAAGAAACTTCTCCTACTTCTGCACAGAGTTGCACACTCGCATAGTATGTGTGCTGCAGTTTCGTCTTCTTCTAGGCAGAGGCGGCAGGTGATATCCTCTGAAATTTTTATTTTATTTAGGTGGTAGAGTAGATGGCAGTAACCAGTAAGGAAGCTGACAAGTCTTCTTATGTCATTTCTGCTGTATTTTCGGATACCAGCTGCCTTTTTTTGGAAAGGTTGAACAGCTCTTTTAGCTTGTCGGAGACCTTGGGAGTTATTCCAATGGGAAATGCACATGTTGCTTTCCCAGTTGTTTAAAGTTAGTTTGAAGGCAGAATCAGATATTCCGCAAAAGGGTTCAGGTCCAATGAACAACTCAGAGGAACCTTTTCTGGCGAGCAGATCTGCAATTTCATAGCCGTCAACGCCTACATGGTCCGGTACCCACCACAATTTTACTTTATTGTAGAGGGCCAGGTTTTATAAACTGTCGAAGCAGCTTAGGACTGATTTTGAACTGATCAGGTGGGAGATCAGTGCTTTAAGCGCCGCTTGGCTATCGGTGAGTATGTGTATGGTGGCAGCTTTGATTCCTGATTGCAACTTTATATTTACACAGGTCTCAATAGCGTAAAGCTCGGCCTGGGTCCATACACACCGGCGCCAACTCCTGAATCCATTTTTGATCCATCGGTATACCAAACGATTCCTTTTGGATCAAGCAACGGTCCGCCATTATTCAATATATCACGGTTTGGGATCTCAATCTCAAACCTTGTACCAAAGTAGAGTGATTTGGGCGTAAAGTCAGAAACCGTGCTGGGAAGTCGGTTAATAGGTCCATGAGGTCCATTTATAAAAATGTGTAACGGAGTAAGTCCGATTATGGCTTCTATGGCTGTTGTGGGACAGGTTTGCCTTTGATGATGATCACAAGTTTATCAGCATAGCCTATAGTTGTAAAGTCTAAACTATTAAGTCTATACAATAAGTGATCCACCATAGACCATAAGAGAGGCGAGAGGATGCCGTCCTGGGGGCAGCCTTTAGCCGCGGCGACCGTCACAGAGACCTCTCTCAACGAAATAGTTATTATGCGGCTATCGAGCATATCCTAACCCATCTAAAAACAGGTTCGTCGATTCCCCTGCGTCTCGTGGCACTAGTGATGGATTCATAACCAGTGTTATCAAAAGCACCTTCAATGTCAAGGAATGCGCAAAGGGCAATTTTTTGCCACTGTAGGCTTGTTTAATCTCTGCAACTGGATGATAAAGGGCGCCTTCTGTGGATCGACCTTTCCTATATGCATATTGATCAGAGTGCAGAGGAGTAGTCTTTTCAAGACTACCTCTAATATGAATGTCTAGCAGTCTTTCCATGGTTTTCAAGAAAAACAATGTCAAGCTGATTGGACGGTAGGATTTGGGTAGCTCACTGGGTTTGTTACCTAGGTTAGGGATAAACACCACATTACCAAGGTGGGCGGGATGTATTCTAGACCTTTTTTAATAAGGGCTGGAAAAATACCATCACTGCCGGGTGCCTTAAAGGGTTTAAATGAACCGATTGCCATTTAATTTGATCTTACTGTTCACGCAACAGGTGCGTGATCACTTAAAATTGCCTTCCAGGGTTTCCCTTCGTATAGGTGTCATCAGATGTGATGAGCAATCCCAATCCGTTGGAATGATCCCTAGGGAGAGCCTTTTGGAGACGGGCTGCTACTGCAAGAGATTCAATGTTTCCGCAGTTCTTTCTCCATGCTGTTCTTTTGGATTTCCTCAACTCAATGTTGAATTTAGTCAATGCGGACCTATATTTGCCCCAATTTGTATTGTGTTTTTTGCGGTGTAAAAAAGTATTCACACCCTTTTACGCAGTACGAGTATCTCTAGCTGGTCATTCCACCACGGTACAGCCGTTTGACTGTATTGTAATTTTTCGGGACACAGCTACTCTTGAAGGAAAAGATTAGACAGTCATTTAGTTGGCAGGCTGCCACATCCACATCACATTTTGATATTAAAGATGTGTGCAGCATGTCATCTTTGACCGCGAGATTTTCGCGAAATAATGCCCAATTAGTTCCTTTCGGTGCCTAGTGTAAATATTCATGATTAACCCCACCCGAGAATTTAAATCTGATATGCTGATGATCAGGCGGAGGTGCACACGATCTCCCAAATCCTCCTGTTATCGGAATCTCAACAATACAGGCCACTAAGTCTCTGCTGATGAATTCTGGGATGGGAAGGAAATTAATTTTAGAACTGATTAAACAAGCAACTCTAGGCATTAACTCCCCACGGGCACATAACAACTTACATGTCCTATTATGAAGGCCCATTATTTTGCCTCCAATCACCCAAGGCTCCTTGATGAGACCAAGGGCGATTTTATACCGGATAAAGCGTTGGCTAAAGCACCTTTAGCATGATGCAGGTTACCCTACAGCACTTTGATGTTGTCCTTCATCATTTATGCTTGGTGTTTTTGTGGGATGGTTTCTTCTTACGGGCAGGCGTGATAGTGCCTATTTTCTTAAGTTTGCCATCCCAACGAGAGTGGCCAGCAAGCCTATCCCTCACAGCAGAAGCTGTCTTTGTTACAGGAGTGGGCACTGGTGCCTCACCCGCCACATGAGAGGCCAATGTTGTCACCGTCGAGGTATCAGCATCGCAGGTCTGCGGATTCTGCAAAGTGGCTACACTAGACACAATTGTATGTGTTTCCACTTTGGAGACTTCTGAGGTGGAATATGTAGACACAGCTGTATTATATTCCACCGCGTCTTGCGGTGCTGCGTCCTTAGGACGGGTGGCAACATCTGTTACTACTCCTACGGCTGTTTGAGTAGGTTTTTGTTCACCTGAGACTTTGTCTGTGCTCTTCAGGATCAGCCTAACTCTGCCAAAACAGTAGGCAACATTGCCTTTTAGCATCTTTAGGCGATCCATCAAGCAGTACGTGACACCTAGTACCAGATGATCAAGATCCCTCTCGATGTTCCTTTGTATCACCCTCCAGTTTCTTGCGAAGAGATCAGTATTCTGAGCATCCAGAAGCATAAGAATTTTACTGGTCGCAAAGCCGGTACTTTGTGGAAAGAACCCACGGATTATATGCGGCTTCGGAAGTGAATCTTCTTCCACTAGCATCATGTTCAAACCACATTTCCCTATAATTTTTTCGAAATTGACTCTCATCCACTCTGCAGTGGAGGGTCCAGAGCATACGACTAGGAGCCAACCTGATTTGTGAAACAACCAAAGAAAAACTGTGGTTTAGCTACCTCGTCTACCAGCTCCATGATAATGTCCATGATACCATTTTGGACGCCGGCCATTTACTCAGCAATAAGAGGATTACGCGCCAGATCCACGGGAACCACACCCAATGTGACAATCCCTACTTTGTCCCTATATGAGGTCTTGTCGAGTGCAGCAGTCCCGGTTTTAGCCTTTTTCTTCTGTGGAGCAGAAGGGGTAGATTCTTCGGATCGCAGACGCATCACCTCGGAACCCTTGTAGGACTGAGAGGATTTGGCTATCTCGAAAGCACGTTCTCTAGAGACGCCGTTTTTTACGGCAAGATTGAATCGCCGAAGTTAATTTTACGAATCCGCTGGTAGCTAGGGACAATTTCTCGGCACCAACTTCAACGGCAGTGCAACCGGATTGAACCGAGTGTTCGTCCGAGAGCATGCTAAATGATTCTCCACAGAGAGTGTCTCAATCAGAGTCTAGATGAGAGGATCCACTGCATTTCGTCTCTTATCAGCGACACTGATGAGAGGGTCGACCCTATTGCCAATGACTTCCTCGAAATTTATGGGTAGCACAGTTGCTGTCCCTTAAGTTGATGCAGTAGAGGGTGCATCACCCTGCTTATTTATATTTTCTTGTGAAATTTTGAACCCACGAGTAGTCGGGAAAGGAAACATCACCCACAGCAGAGCCCGGTATACTAAGAATGAAACAGGAGGTCGCCTGGTATCCTGAGTTCGCATACTAACGACTAAGCATCCTCTTAGCCATGCATCCCTCGGCGTATGCTGTTCCAACTTGGATTAGAGATTATTTCCAGAGGTTGTCTCCTCACGTTGCTCACTTTAGCAGAATGCCACAGTAATGAATTCAGTCCAGTAAGGCTCAAGAGAACACAAAGTCCGGTTGAGCGACTGGGCTAGCAGGCAGTTTATCATGCTGTAGCATTCGTTGCCCGGCGGGTCGGAGAGTCCGTAAATGACTCTTTACCCTAAAAGTCCGTTCCTGACCACGCAAATACGTTACTGCTGCTTTCGCCAAACTCCAAAGAACGGTCTGCCTCGGCTGCTTGGGAGCTTCCCCCAGTACGCCTGGCTCTGTTATAGACGCCTTATACAAACGCCAAGGTAATATCAACTGATACTAATGAAGTTTGGGAAAAACTTCTAATGTAAGTAAGTAATCATAAAACCTTCCTCACATATGCGTCAGTTGTTTGGTGGAATAATTTCTCACGCAAATACGTTACTACTGTTGTCGCCAAACTCCAAAGAATGGTCTGTCTCGGCTGCTTGGGAGCTTTCCCCTAGTAGGAATGGCTCTGATGACGCCTTATAGTAAGACCATATAGAATAGATTTTATTACTGGACTTAATGTTGTTAGTGAAAGAGGGGTGAGTGGAAGAGAGGGGAGTGTAAGGCAGGTGAGCCAAGGAAGAAGGATAGGACTTGTAGTAAGAGTTTGATCTATTATTTGTATTATCGGATTCATAATTGGAGTTTGTCTTATTATTACGCTTAAAAAATAATTTATCTATCCAGTGGGTCATCGTCATCTCGCTTAAAGTGAACACATCTTCCGGAGAGTAGAAAGGCCAGTCGCACTTTGAAGGGATCATGACCTTGAAACGGTGAAACTTATTGGACTGTAATCAAATGATCGTTCAGCATCTGACTTCAGCGATGCAGAATCTCTATTCGAAGAATTTGCACACCCAGGATACGATAAATTTAAGAGCGAAGAGGTATTATTACTTTACTTACTTTAGATCACACTACACCGGATGGAATTGGGCCTCAACCAAAGAGAGTCTCCAGCCAACTCGATCTTGTGCTAGCTGCCTCCAGTTTTGCACACCAAGTTGGTAGATGTTCCTTACCATTTGTATGTGCCACCTTAAGTAAGGTCCACATAGTCTCTTTGGGTGGATTCGAAGAATTTATGGGAAGAAGCATTGATATATGTCCCAGCCATCTCAGGCGATGAATTCGAACTTTTCTGACCAGGTCCATGCCGCTGTACAACCGATATAGTTCGTTGTTATATCTTTTCCTCCATTTCCCGTCGATACAAATGGGACCAAATTTCTGTACTGTCAGGACTGGGATGTTGAGGGTATTATATAAAGTCATCTTGGTTATCCGTGAGAAGACTTTGCTGCTCAATTGCCTTCTTAGTTCAAAGAAACAGCTGGAGACTAATACATCTGTATTTGGCGCAATTCAGAAGGTATCTTTTTTTTAGGTTTGGGCAAATTATGGTGAGGTTCAATTCGTCTTCATTTCATCCGACCATATTTATCCATCAGCCTTATTGGATTTAAGCTCTGTTCGGCTGTTGAACTGATGAGCAAAGATGGTGTAACACCAACGAGATATCAAAAGCAAAAAAAACCATTCGCCGTTAAAGGCAAGCAAATTCGCGGACAAGAAAAGATAGCCAACTGGACCAGGAACAACTGTTTGATTCTACGTTATAGAACGGCAAATAAAACAACTTGATTCGATTACGTTACAAAACAGAATAATTTCTTTTATTTGGCAATTAACAATTTTGCGTATTTCATTCAATTTTGACGTTTTACGTTTGAGCATTGTTGTCGCTGAAAGCTGCATTCAGTGCTCTTCAAATAAACTGCTGATCGGCTGCCTTCAGCTCTGGAGACGTCGTAGTCTCCAACAAGCTCAGACATTGCTATCTTAACTTCACTTTAGTCGGATGGACGGAATTGTTGCGAGAAATGCAGCACATCATGCCATTCCTAATCTGAGCTTTACGTTGGCGTGTACATACCGTGGCAGCAACAAGGTAGTCATCTGAGTCAATGATAGCTGCTCGGAAGGAACGAACATCCAAAATACTGGAGGAGATCCTTGTATCAATAGCGACCTCATCAATCTGGTTGACAGTTAGTTGATCCGAAAAATGCTAGGTGCCCTTATTAATATTAAGGTGCTTGAAACATGTGCTAGTTACAGTGATGTTTCGCGCAGACGCAAAGTCGATTAGTCTGAGTCCGTTTCCGGAGGTGCTTTTGTGCAGGCTGTATATTCTGACGGTGTTTCCAAAGATGCCCTCTTTTCCAATTTTTAAGTTAAAATTGCCAAGCACTACTTTGACGTCATAACGCGTACATTAGTCGTAAGTCCTGTCGAGGAGCTGACAAAAAACTATCTTTGGTCACTTGGTCCTTATCCTGTGTGTAGGCGTGAGAGCTTATTATACTGTTTTTGAATTTTGGTTCAGTGAGGATTGTCGCCAGGCTTTCGTTTACATGCCTAAAGCTCAACACTTATTGCCTAATCTGCTTCTAACGACAAACCCGTAACCAAATAGACGCTGATTCTGCTCACTGTTTTTTATTCAGATTTTGCCCAGCCCATCGCACCGTACTTCTTGGATGGGCTATTAAGGGTTCGAATATTCCACGCACAGATTCGAGGGTCATTGTCCTTATTTCGTTTGCGAAGTTCGTCAACAGTAAAATCATCCTTATCCGAGGCTTGTAGTTGTTTTTTAACCAGGTTTTTCATTGTAGTACGGTTACCCTGACGCACATGCCTCATCCTTAGTTAAAACCCCAAGGACAAGGGGTCGGATATTCCAATGTCAGCTACCCACTACGGGGATATAAGCGCTCCCGTTGGCCCATAAAGGGTCTTGAAAATCCTATTATTATACATAATTAATATGTATTTTTTAAATTCCTTAGGTCAAAATATGTGGAAGTGGATTTCGAGGGAACTCTGCGACCAGGACGACTCTGATAATGATCTCTCTTTAATACCAAATCCAAAGAAAACATAAAAGTCCAATTATTGCTTTGATTTGAGTTCGAAAAAAAAGTCTTCTAATAACTTTTATTTCTGAATTAAAAAATAAGAGTCGCAGGGTAACTGTTATGGCTGATTGAATAAAATAAAAAACACGGAATAACCTTTATTGATGACCTAAAACACTAAAGACTGAAAATAATTGTCATGTGATGACTTTTGTTATGAAAATGTTCAGGTAACTAATACAGTGCGCGCTAAAGGGAATATGAATTACAGTATATTTTTTCAGAGCACGGACGTTTGAAAAAAGGGGGAAGAGAAGAGAGGAGATGCTTGTGCTTTAAATGTTCGACGGTTGAAGGTGATGGAGGAAATACAGAGCCTGGTAGATCATTCCACAATCGTGTCATTCGACTTATAAACGAATCCCTATATTTCACAGTACAACCGTATTTGGGCTTGAGGGTGAACTCATGTGCCTTTAATACATGACGCTTATTGCGGGTAACATTTTGAAAAAGTGCAATGCAGCTGGCTATTTCGCTGGAGCATTTTTTATTTAAAAAAAAAAAAAACAATAAAATAGGGAAAGACATTTCTACGACGTTCAATTGAATGTATGAAGTTCACAATATCTCTATCACCTATAAGTTTTAACCCGTGATCTTGTACGATATCTAGAATGTGCGAACGGCATTGGGTGCACCAGACCAGATGTGGGAGTTATATTCCAGCTTTAGGCGGATGAATGCCTTATAAATTGAGGCCAGATCAGACGGGCTAAAATATTTATTGCACCGCTTAAGGAATCCTAGACAATTTGCAGCGGTTTTAGCGACTTCAAATATGTGATCATTCCATTGAAGAAGGTTATTAATAATAAGAACGTCATCATATTTATATGGTGAATTGCAGACTTAAAGTCGTCCAAGATAACTTGTATTGAAAGGTAATTTTTAATTTACTGAAAAAGAGACGCATCGACGCCTGGGAACCTCATGCCAAACTCTGTCAAATGCCTTTTAAATATTAAGCGCAACCATCTTAGTTTCGCCGAAATGATGGAGAGTTTGGTTCCACTTCTCGGTGAGATATGCCATCCAATTACCAGTGGAACGAAAACCATACTGCCGGTCATTGAGGAGTTTTTGTGAATCTAGATGTTTTATAAGCTGACTATTTATCAGCGTTTTTATTACCTTGGAAAGAAGGGACGTAAGTGCAATGGGTCGGTAGATTCGCCGTTTTTAGGGACGAGTTGGACAAATGCTGTTGTCCATCTACTCGGAAAGAGCTTTAAAGTATAGGATAGACAGAAAAGCTTACGCAGAGGTTTTTCCAGGGTGGAAGAACACCTCTTCAGAACTATGGGGGAGATACCATCTGGCCCAGTGAATCTGTGTATGTTAAGACCTTTGAGTACTCCTGCAATTGTAAGGAAAATTCGACTCTCTTAAGTACAGGCGGAGACAAAGAACTATTTAGCAGTGTGGAGTTCGCTACAAAGTGAGCAGCAATCAGATTGGCTTTGTCTAGGGAGCTGACAGCTGGAAGTTCATTGTAAATAGCAGACGAGGTGGAATTTTTAATATTTTTGACGAATGACCAAACATTTTTACTACCTTTGGGACATTGTAGAATTATTTGCCTCAATGTTTGGTCATGTAAGAATTTTATAAGTCAAATATGAGTATTGCAGTCTTTTCCGTCTTGTTAAAATTTTGTTCAGATTTCCTCACATTTGTTGGCTTTATAAGACCGAAAACTTACTTCCTGATACCTGATAGTTTCTTTGCAGCTCTGGTGAAAGCACGAGTTTGCCTTAGGTTTAATGCCCTTTATTCTTTTAGGAATAAAGTCATTCATACCTAATAGGATAGTGTCAGTGATCATATCAGCAACGGCATCCACGTCGCTATCGAGAAAGCATTGCCTCCAGTTAAAACTTCTAAAGAAATTATTAAGGCCATCCAGTTGACTGTCTTAAATTGTAAAACTTTTCTTTTAATAGTCTTTTCTTTAATTGAATTGTCAGAGTATGATAATTTAGCTGATACGATATTTTCGTCAGACCGGCCTAGAGACTCTTCTTCTTCGCCTTACGGCGAAGTTATGATCCGGAGTAGAAGGATCACCACCCTCCCACTTTACTACATCCCTATTGGTCCGCCTGTGGGCTTTACCAGCGGCCTAGAGACGCTAAAACATCAATAGTGTATTTATCAGGGTGCCAAGTAAGAAACAAGTCCAGAGTGCTGGCGGAATAACTTTCAGTGTCCTGTAAACGTGTAGGCTCATTTACAAGCTGAATCAAATAGTTTACCTCAGCGAAAAGTTCAACATATCTTCCTGCGGGTGTTGTCTGAACAGAATGTTGAAGCCAATCCGAATTGTGTATATTGAAACAGCCCGTATTGACTATTTCAGTATGAAGGTACAGGGAAACAATTGGAGTGATGGAATCGGACAGCGAATTAAATTGGTTAAAAGTTGGGTTGCTATCCGTACTAGGGCTTCAATAAATAAAATAGTAGTGAATTGATTGCTTATGGACGGTAAATCTTAGCCATTTGAAATTAAATTTCGGATTGAAACTGTGCCATACTGTGATGGAACTTAGTAAACAGCACCACTACGTATAAATGGTGAGGCCGAGATGAGGAAAGAATAATGATAGTAAGTTATATCCAGGCAGTTTCAAATCAGAAGATTCTTCATTCCCATAAACCACCTAAGTTCCAAAACAGCTGATTTATTATTGGCGTACATGTCGAAGCAATCATTCGAAGCTCACGAATATATTTTTTATCCTAAACTCAATCAGCATTACAACATTGAAACACAAAAATACACAGCTCTGGCGTAACTAACTGAAGCCGCGAAGTGTAGATCCAAAAAAATTGTTTTCTAAAATAGACTGTCGCAGGTGCTATGCCCAAACAACAGTCAGCTGTGGTCCACTATTCGGATAAACATTCACAGAAATGTTTCTCAACTAGGGTCTCGGTGTAAGTCATAGGAGTTAATCTATAGTTATAATTTTATTAATTTCAAGGTTTCTTAGTAAATACATATATTTGAAATCCGCCCACTTTTCTAAAAATTTATTTTGGTTATTTTTACTAGAATCTGTAAAAAAAAATTGTATTAACAAATTATGTACGACTATGTACATAATACACCTCAATATACCTCAATAAAGGGACTTTAAAAACGGTTTTGTTGAAAAAGTGCCTTAAAATCTAAAACATAACATATTAAATTGAATTAACAACGCTATACCTACTATAATGGCATTTAGTTATAAAATGAGAGTTATGGTATCATCCGAACCGTTCCAGATCCATAGCAAAGCTTCTTACGGCAGCAAGGTATTATTGTATTTAATTCAGTATATGTATAATGCCACACCTACTTTATTGGACCCTTAAAAAAGGATGGAATGGGGTAATGTTCCATTCCAGGTAGTTTGTAAATATTCTGTATGTCCTTTTATAATCGATCAAGGTCAAGGAACAGAACAATTGTTAAAAGGCAAAATGTTATTAACTTGTGTGTCAACTTTGGGCCACAGTGTAAATAAAAGTATTCATTTGCTATTGTTGCAGGTGTCCTGGGTACGAAGAAACTCTATGGGCGAAGATGCACTCGAATTGCTAACCGTTGGTCTGCATACGTATACGGGTGACAAAAGATACACGATGGAATTTCAGTATCCAAATAACTGGAGATTGAGAATAACAAATGCAAAAAAGGAAGATGAGGCCACTTATGAGTGTCAAATTTCAACGCATCCGCCCAGAGTCATACAAATTCACATACTTGTTAACGGTAAGAAAAATTTTAACTTATTTGTTCGGCATTTGTGTTATTTGAATTTCACATCGAATTCCCTAGCACCCAAAGTCGTAATCGTGGACGAATACAACATACCATTGCAGGAGAAGTATTATGAAATAGACTCAACATTACAATTATCATGTATTGTTCGAAATGTTGTTATGACTTCATCCGTAGTATTTTGGCGCCATGGTGATCAAATTTTAAATTACGACACTACTAGAGGAGGAGTTAGGTAAGTCCATACGATTTGACAACATTATACCCTTCCCTTAGGGTATATTAATTTTCATATATGGTTAGGTTAGGGTAGCTGCCTTGCTCTGTATAAAAAACATATTAATTTTGATACATAGTATGTAACATAAGAATTAATGATAGTTTAAACTAGAAATATCGAAAGGATTATTTTCTGTACCACATCAACTTAGTGCTTTTCATTTCGATGAAAGAATAATTCAATGAATCCAATAAGATCAAACAAAAATTAAGAATAAAAAGTAATAATTCATTCCACGAATTGATAGAACAAAACTGAAATTAAGAACAAATTCTTTATGTTAATCATTTGGGTACACCAGACCGCAGTTTTCTTCAAAAATTATCTTACTTTGAACACAATTCTAGGCACATTATCGGTTTGTATTCCATAAATACCTATATATGTATGTACTTCAGAAGCAATCTACAGATTGTCTACAACTAACCAGTTAATTTAGTATCATGAGATGTAATCAATATTCATCATAGCTCAGATGTCTCACTCTCAGGTATAAACTTATTTATATGTACACAAACATTATATACATGACCACAACGATCAGTAAAAATTATTAATCACAGTTCAGAAACAATCTTCTTGTTATTTACGACTAACCTTTTTTTAACCAACGGAGATCATAGCTAAGAGGTTCTGCTCTTAGGGCTAATCTTGCGTATACTCAAACGCGGCCTCTACATAATCACAAATTTATACAATGTTAATTTTAAACAAATTCAAAAAATTTGTGATTCAAACTAATTTAAAATCTTGAAAAAATATTAAACAAAACATTATTTTACTAAGCAACCACACACCTTTTATTTTTAGGCTCTCGTCCATTCATTTTCTTAAGTTGAGTTGCCTGCTGCCTGTCGTCGTGCGCGCACGTAGAATAAGATCGCTACAAAAAAAATGAAAAAAAAAAAATTATAATTCCATCGACAAACAATAACTGTTCGCGCGCGTCAAATTGCATTCAGTGTGGTGCAGTGGAAAAACAAATAAATAAAAAAAACAGTGCTATAAAGTGCAGTGGAAAAAAAAATAATTCAGTGCCGGTGCTTTCCATCTTCCACCCTCTCTCACCCGCTGTTGCGCTTCTTTGTTATCGCAATTGAAATACGTGCTATGTATGTACATACTTCCAGTTGCGATGACTGAGAGAGTGTAACATTTGATGCATAGCGGACTGTAAATGTTTATCCGTACATCGGACCTTAGCTGAATGTCGTTGGGAGTAGCACCTGCGACAGTTTGTTTTGGAAAACTATTCATTGGATCTTCACTTCCCAACTTCGCTTAGTTACGTCAGAGTTATGTCTTTTTGTGTTTGCTTTTTTTGTGTGCTTCGAATGAATTTCTTCGATGTGTACGCTCACGCCCATTCCCGACGTGGATGCCGCAGCCGATATGATCACCAACACTATACTCTTAGGTATGAATGATTTTATTCCTAACAGAATAAAGAGCATTAAACCTAAGGCAAACTCGTGGTTTGACCAAAGCTGTAAGGAGGCTATCAGGTTGAAAGAAGTAAGCTTTCGGTCTTATAAAGCCAAAAAATCTGAGGAAAACCGAAAGAAGTTTAAACAAGCCAGAAAAGACTGCAATGCCCATATTCGACGTTCAAAATTCTTACATGACCAAAAATTGAGGCAAAAAATCCTACAATGTCCCAAAGGTAGTAAAAATTTGTGGTCATTCCTCAAAAATATTGAAAATTCTTCCTCGTCTGCCATCCCCACGCTTATTTATAGTATAATGACATTCCAGTTGTCAGCTCCTTAGCCAAAGCTAATCTGCTTGCTGCTCACTTTGCAGCGAACTCCACGCTGCCAGATAATGCTTTGTCTCCACCTGTATTTGAGAGCGTCAAATTTTCCATGGGACAAGTCCACTTTCGCACTTTCGTACAGTTGCAGGAGTACTCAAAGGTCTCAACATACACAAATCCGCTGGTCCAGATGGTATCCCCCCCCCCCTAGTTTTGAAGAGGTGTTCTTCTACGCTGGCAAAAAGTCTGCGTAAGCTTTTCTGTCCATCTGGCTCTTTCTGAGTAGATGGAAAACAGCAGTTGTCCAGCCCGTCCCTTCTTTCCAAGGTCATGGAAACGCTGATAAATCGTCAGCTTATAAAATATCTCGATTCACGAAAACTCCTTAATGACCGGTCCACTGGTGATTTGATGGCATATCTCACGGGTCCACTGGTGATTTGATGGCATATCTCACCGAGAAGTGGAACCAATCTCTCCATCTTGCTTGATATTTCAAAGGCATTTGTCAGAGTTTGGCATCATTCTCTTTTGTCGAAAATGCGTGCATATGGCGTCGATGAGTCTCTTCTTCAATGGATTAGAAATTACCTTTCGGGGCGTTCAATACAAGTTGTTTTGGACGGCTTCAAGTCTGCAATTCACCAAATAAATGCTGATGTTCCGCAAGGCTCTGTTTTGTCTCCGACTCTCTTTCTTATTTTTATAAATAATCACTTGCCTGCAACTTCTAATGCAATCCATTCCTTTGCTGATGACAGTAGCCTCAGTTTTTCATATTCGTTTCCTAACTCACGTCCTTGCTCTTCGGCCGTATAAGGGGAACGGCAACGTATGTTAAACACATTAAATTCCGACCTGGACAGCATAATTAAATGGGGTTCAACCAACAGAGTGGAATTTAATGCTTCCAAAACACAATGCTGTCTTCTGTCTCTCAAGCGAAATCAAAACCCTCAACCATTATCCATGGATGGTACTTGCATTATTGAAACCAAAAGACTTGCCATTCTTGGTATGTGTATTAATAACCATCTTCGATGGTACGATCACATATTCGAGGTCGCCAAAAATGCTGCAAAATGTCTAGAATTCCTTAAGCGGTCCAAGAAATATTTTAGCCCGTCTGATCTGGCCTCAATTTATAAGGCATTCATCCGCCCTAAGCTGGAATATAACGCCCATATCTGGTTCGGTGCACCCAAGACCGTTCTGCACATTCTTGATAGGGTACAGAATCGCGCGTTAAGACTTATAGGTGATAGAGACATTGTGAATTTCATTCATTCACTATAACATCGGAGAAATGTCTCCTGTCTCTCCCTGTTTTATCGTTTTTTTAATAAAAAATGCTCCAGTGAAATAGCCAGTTGCATTCCTCCCCTTCAAAATTTCACCCGCAATACGCGACATGCTTCGAATGCACATCAGTTTACCCTATAGCCAAACTTCGGTCGTACTGTCAAATATAGGGATTCAGCTCGAACTGTTTTTTTCTCAATGCGTTTTAGCTATCAAACAAATCAAACATGATTCTAGAAATTTTCGTACATTCTTTGTCATTTTTGGCATCTAAAAGTGCTTCCTTATTTTTGCTAATGTTTTTCTTCTATCCAATATGACAATTGTCCCATGTCAATAACGCTAATCGGCGTTTTTGTAGTACAAACACTTTTCAATCGCATATCCGGATTAGCTTCTTTGAGAACCAGAGCTCAATATTAAGCTAGTTTTCGGACAAATTATTCAGCTTATATTTAATAAATTTTCTTTGGATTACGACTGAAAAAATCAACATTATCCTTTGTTGCTTTTAATGCGTTACAATCCGTTACTACAGTAAATTTATATCCCAACAAGTATGTGTGAATAAGTTTAACAGCAATCACTGCCGCAATCGTTTCCAATTTATAGTTATGGCATTTAGTTCGAACTGTTTTGTGCTATGACTGTAATTTTTTGCATTATGTAATTAAAAAAAATTAAAAAATATCACTTGCAATTGACCGTTTATTCGTTAAAACACTACAGCTTCGTAGCCATCGATATACATATATAACTTCCGTAGACCAACCTGGATCAACTATTTAATGATGTGATGTCTTGCCCCTTCACACTCATTAGTACAATCAAATTTCACATCCTTATTTGTTAATATAGTGAGGAATCTTCAAGCTGAAACTTCAAGATCAAGATATTCGTTCTGAGTATGTAGATTTTTGCATTAATCTAGAACTAAATTATTGTTTTCATTTAATCGTTCAATTTATCGAAATCCAATTAAACAAGAGCTATTGTCTCTTTCAAATTCTCCAGTGCCTTGTTGATAGCATGGTAGAATTCTGCCGGAGCGTTGGCAAGTCCAAACGGCATTGTGACAAAAGTTGTATTTTCAACTGATCTTTCTGCAATCGGGATTTGATGAAAACCATACCTATGTAAGTCTAATGAAGTAAAGTATTAGTTTCCAGATAGTCAAACACGTTCGTCCTCTTTTCTAGGTAGGAAATTGTTGAACTACAATGTCTATAACCAACGAAGATGAAGTAAAAAAAGTGTGTCTGCTGTAGTTTAAGGTTTTTAATGGAGAAAGTATAAAAGAAAGAAGTGACGTTTTAACAAAGAAAGAAAAATGCTAATAGATTACTAAAGTCCTAGATTGATGCACATAAGGTTAAGATCATAGTTCATTATGTTGCATTTAATTCCCAACATCCCCCCTTAAATGCAACCCCATTCCAATGGCACAGTTCTCATGTTTGGCTCTAGGGACAGCTTTGGTGAGGATGTCTGCTATCATTTAGTTTGTGTCTGTGAAAAAGATGGATAATTCTCCACTGTCGACTCGATCTCGAATAAAGTGATGACGGACATCTATGTGCTTACTACGTGCGCTGTATCCTTGTAGACTCGTCAGCTTAATAGTACTCTGGTCATCAATCTTTTAACTTCCATCCAGTGTAAAGAATCAAGATTTTTATTAAAACGACTAAGGTAATTAACCGTGTGGCATATATCCGGACGCGTCCCTTGTGATTTGTAGAGAAGACTTCCAAAAGCCTCTTGATAAGGAATGTTCTTTAAAACATTTTCTGTGGAGCTTAGAAGTTTGACATTTGAGTCCATAGGGATACAGGAAGGTTTGCATTCGCTCATTCCAAACTTCTTCAATGCTTGTTCGATGTATCTGGTTTGATCGATATAAATTTCGTTGTTTTTTCTACTTATTCGCAATCCCAAACAAAATTTGGCTTCACTAAGATCTTTCATTTTAAAATGTTGCTTCAATCCTTCTTTGATTGATAGCGCCTTTATCTCAAAGGAGAATATCGTTCACATGAAGTGTTAGAAAAAATAAATCATCATTTTTAACTTTGTAATAGGTGCGCGGATCTATGTTAGACTTCTTGAGACCAATCTGACCAAGAACTTTATCTAATTTCAGATTCCAGAGCCTCGACACCTGCTTCAAGCCATAAATAGATTCTTTCAATTTACATACCTGGTTACTGTTTTCGTAATATGGTGTCTGGGACATGTATAACTCCACATCGATGTCTCCTTGTAAAAAGACTGTCACTGCGATCATCTGTTCGATTTTTAAGTTGTGTTTAGAAGCCAGAGCAATGAGATATCGAATGGAAGTTTGCCGAACAGCAGGTGCAAACACGTCCTCATAGTCTATTCCGTGTTGTTGTTCGTAGACCTTAACCACTAATCGCGCCTTGTGGGCAATTACGTTTCCATCTGTACCCAGCTTGGTTTTAAAAACCCATTTGCACGGCAAGGCACTTTTATCGCAAGGTACCTCAGACAGTGTCCAAGTCTCGCTCTCAATCAGTGAATTAAATTCGCGATCCATGGCCCCTTTCCATTGATTTCTGCTTTTGCTACCTAAAGCTTGTTCGACGCTTTCAGGATCCTTCTCAAAATTGGAGAAATCAGCTGTGTTTTGGCATACATAGGTGACGGTCTTAGGTTTTCGTGGTTTTAAGTTGAAACTTGGTGGTTGAATGTCTTTGATCTTAGCCTTTGGTCTATAATCTTCATCTACTGATAATTCCTGACGCCATCGTACTGTGTGAACTTAAATCGCATTCATCGTCCTCGTAATAAGCAGTAGCATCCTTCTTTTGGTCCGCTTCTTTTAGTCCTTCTCTAAAAATACGACATCTCTACTTTTGATAATTTGTTTCTTACCTTCATCACAAAATCTGTAGCCCTTTGTCTCATTACAGTACCCGACAAAAATTAACTTTCTTGACTTCTGATCCCATTTCAGCCTTTTCTCCCGTGGAACATGTACCATAGCTTCACAAAACACTTCCATGTTACAAATGTCCGGTTTGACACCACTCCACATTTCTTCCGGTGTTTTGTAATCAAGAACTTTCGTATGTGAGCGATTGATTATGTACGAAACTGTAGAGACTGCCTCTGCCCAAAATTTCTTTCCTAATTTTGCATTGAATAGCATGCATGTTCTATGAGCGTTCGATTCATGTGCTCTGCAAGACCATTTTGCTTCTTTTTTTTTTTTATAATTTGCGCTCGCCAAATGGGATATGAATACCATTAAATTATTTCAGGGCACGGGCGTTTGAAGAAATTGAGAGAGAGAGAGAGAGAGAGAAAGAAAGATTGGTGTAGTGGGTTTGAAACTTAGGTGTTATTAAGTTTCAGTAAACTCCAAGGGTGGCGTCCAGATAACTGGGGAGCTTGTTTGTTTTGCTTTTTGTCGTTGCTCATGATTCACAGTATTTTTTCCCTCCACCTGATGTCATCATCACGATCAAGTTGCATTTAAGCCATATGACCACCCTACTGCCAGTGTTATGCCTTCGCAGTAGAGTTGACTAAGCTTTTGCAATTGATCGACTTTTTTATTTATTTCAGACGAAATAAATAGATGATTGTTGAGATCAGGATTTGAACCGTGAATCAAGAGCGTGACAAGCGTTGATGTTACCACTACACCACGGCCACCCTGCTCCGGTGTGTATGGATTCGTCGTTTGGTGTCTAATGCCGTGGGCCTTTAAGAACTTGGTAAGCATTGACAAATTCTGTGCCGTTGTCCATCCGTAAGACCTTCCTCTGTTCAGCTGATTTTCGACTAGCCTTTTATACTCTTTAAATTTTGAAAAAACTTCAGCCTTAAAATGTATAAAATAAACACTTACTTTGCGTGACTTATCATCAACAAATGTCAAAAAATATTTGGCACCACCAAGCGACTTGTGTTCCATGGTTCCACACACAACTGAGTGAATCAACTCCAGCAGGTTCGACGATCTTCGTCCAACATTCTTAAATGTAAATAAAGCTTAGATTGTTTTCCTTCCAAGCAAATGGTGTAAATGGTCTCATCTTTTGGTTTCACATGCAGCTGAGCTCCTTTTGTGCTATCACTTAGTTTGGGCAAATCAGAGAAGTTTAGGTGACCCAATCTTTGGTGCCATAAAATACTTGACGACGCCAGCGCGTTTGCCTGTGCGTTTACCACATATGTAAATATCGTTGACACGAAGAGCTCTCAAAATTTGTCTAGCATTTTGGTATACTATGCACCAGGTTGCAGAGAAATTTTGCTTGCACTCGTTCTTTATCATCTGACTAACTGATAATAATTTTGACGCTGGCGCAGGTATATACAAAACATTTTTTAGTTGTATTAACCCAAACTCACCTTCGGGACCACTCACCTTGATGTTAACTTTGCCACATCCCTTCATTTGGAGTGTCTTGTCGTCTGCAACTTTGACCATGGAGACCGGGGGTCTTTTGATGTCATAAATCCACTCAGAATGCTTTGTCGTGTGCATCGAAGCCCCTGAATCAATATACCAGCACTCGTTATTATTAATATTGCTGCAGAAGAGAATGCTGCCGCAAAATTGTTTCTCGAATTGTCACTGCTATAGTTCTCCCTCTTGTTCGTCTTGCAGAACTTACTGATTTGGCCATATCTGTTGTATTTGAAACATCGAAGACCTTTACTCTGATAAGATTTCGGATAAGATTGCTTATTTGGCTTTGATGAGCCCTTGCTGTGATTAGAGTAAAAAGCCGAAGTCACTTATATTTACATCTTGCAATGTTTTGGTTTTGACTGAATCCGCACTGATTTTGACATCGGAACTTTCTATCATTGGCTTGTAGACTTCAGGCAATCCAGCGAGTAGCGGAGTTCCGGTCCACTCATCATCTACCAAGAAACCAATATTGCGAATTTTATATGCTGTTGCGAAGATCTTGTTGACGTATTTTTCCACGTTGCTGCAGTTGTCAATACTTTATTAATTAATTCTCGCAAAAGACCTACCTTCCTGTTTAACCCAGAATCATCAAATGCCCTCTCCAGGTGTTTCCAAACTTCTTTCATTGACACCGTTTCCTGTATATGTAAATTATTGGATCCACCAGAAAAATTATTTTTGTTTTCCCTTTTGTGTCTCTTTTCTTGTCTAAATTCACGTTTTCGGTCACGTCCACGCAGTCCCAAAGTTCCTCGTGCTGCAAGTACGTCTTAACCGCAAAATTTCCATGTGTTGTAAATTTCCCGGCCAGTCAATATTTCAATTGATGTCATCGTGTTTGTCGCTGCCATGGTTCCGTACGCTATTAAACGATGAGGTTAAGTATTTTTAATCTGCTTGCATTCACAAGATTCATGTATATATTTTCTTCAAATATTACATTAAAGGTAACAAAAATTAATCAGGAATCCTGGGCCCATATCCTGTTGAAACTACAATATCTATAAACAACGAAGATGAAATAAAAAAAAGTGTGTCTGCTCTAGTTTAAGGTTTTTAATGGAGAGAGTATAAAAGAAAGAACAAAAAAAAAAAAAAGAGCTAATAGATTACTAAAGTACTAGATTGATGCACATAAGGGTAAGATCATAGTTCATTATGTTGCATTTAATTCCCAACAGAAATATCGATTCCAGAGTAGCAGGATTTAAAGCTCTATAGTCAACACCCAATCGATTTTGGCCGCTATTTTTCTTCACAAATATGTACAATAGGATTAGCAAACGACGAGTTGCTTTCTCGAACGATTTCATGTGATCTAAAGTCTATTGTTATTTCTTTCACAACTGTACACTATTGACAGTCAAGTATTCTTCTTAAGAAGTTGGTCCATCTCAATTTGATGCTCAGAAGAAAATACAAAGTCCACCTTAATGTTGTGCGTTGAAGAAGAACAAAGTCCTTTCATTTTTATGTGTTATCAAGTCGAGTTTCTGACGTAGAATTCGACATATCACATCCAATTATTATACTCTTATCATATTGGAGATTTTTTTTTTTTTTTAATTTTTAATGCATTTTTATTACTTCTTAATTCATTATTCCCTACGTTCTAAACAAAAAAAAAAACATAGCTAAAATAACTTATTAATGTTCAATCTAACTTGTTATGCGAGTGCTCTAAGTTAAACTTAATACTTAAAACTTTGTCTCTCGACGTAACCTAACTTAAATTCTTTATTTACTTCATTGTTTTATTACTAATAATTACTGAGAAAAATTTTACAATATTTAAACGAAAAAACTTAGTAAATTAACTTTTTGTTTTCTGTACCTTACGTTGTGCTCCACACACATTGCTGTGCCAGCACAAGACATTTCAGCCTCGTATTCCCAATACATCAGCGCCGAAGCGCCGATAACCCAGTTCAGCAAATGTCCAAACATTGCAACTGACCCACTGCGGTGAACACACAAGCGCCGTCACACTAACCTACTTGAGTGCCCGCAACAAATAAACGAAAAGGTCACAGAGTATTCAATATCAAGTTGTCGCGAAGTTCCATGCACTTTGCCAATGTAACGCTTGCCTAAGGCGATGGTTCACGATCGACTTCGCGGACAGATCCTTTTGGCTGTCAGTTTAAGGTTTTCAGCCCTTTTGAATAAACGTCAACCATCGTCAACCAACCCCGAATGAAATCGTGAACCAGGTGCCAGCAAGTAAGTGATTTTATTAAGATATTTATTTAACATTATACCGACTAAATCCAACCTAACAAATTGGACGAATTGAGGTGTTTTATTTGTGGCATTACGTGTGGAAGATTGACGACAACTTAATTTTTTGCTGATAGCCATTTTTCCTTGTGCTTTATTTTTCGCTGGGAGCCATCTTTATTTGTTGCTGCCAGCCATTTTTCCTTGTGCTTTATTTTTCGCTGGGAGTCATTTTTTTATTTTGCTGCCAGCCATTTTTCTTCGTGCTACAAACGACTTTGTGGCGACAGCCAGCAACGAAGCCGTAAGTTTGCCTTTGCCACGGGAGAAGAAATTTGAAAAGAAGTGTGTCGCCGTGAAAGAAATTAAAGCTCCCGCGAGGAAATCATAGTTGCCACCTGCATAATCCTGTTGCCGCCTGCAACAAGCCCGCCAGGAGAAACTTTCCACAGCCAGTGGAATAATTTGCTTGCCAGCAGCCAGCGGAAGATTTGCTTGTCCGCAGCCAGCGGAATATTTGTTTGCCCGCAGCCACGGAAAATTTTCATGTCCGCAGCCAGCGGGATATTTGTTTGCCCGCAGCCAGCGGAAGATTTGCCAGTCCGCAGCCAGCGGAAAATTCGCTTGTCCGCAGCCAGCGGAATATTTGTTTGCCCGCAGCCAGCGGAAGATTTGCCAGTCCGCAGCCAGCGAAAGATTTGCCAGGCCACAGCCAGCGGAATATTTGTTTGCCCGCATCCAGCAATAGATTTGCGAGCCGTTGCCACAGTCAACAGCAAATCTGCCAGATATTTGTCTGCAAAAGCCGCTTTCGCAGATAATACATACATATATACAGCCCAAGAATCTCTCCCGTAGCTACGTATCCAGCAACAACAGTCCACGCCAAAGCAAGCCGTCGGATAAATTGCCGTAACAGAATAAGCCGTTACAACTAACCGAAAACAAAGCGTGCGGTTGCAGCCAGTGACAATTGAAAAAGACATCGTACTACCAGCCGAAGCAAGAAGGGAGATAAGCCATTATGCCATAGGGGCATTTGAGAGAGACAAGGACTTCCTCCAGGCAGAGGAGTGAATCTGTTCCAGATGAGAAAGAAGAAAACGAAACTACAATGGAGACAATCGTGGAATTCGCCAGCAAAGTGCAGAATCTTACTGCATTCCTCGAGGCAAGTGGTATGCACCAATACTTGATGGATCCTCTGCTACTCGAGCACTTTAATGAATGGCTGAACCGTCTATCGCGAATAATATGTGTTGCCATGACGACGTCACTATCTCCTTCACCACAAGCGAGATCAGAAGCGAAGATGAGGTCAGGAAGAGTCTTACATGCCGATAGTGCTTCGACATCCAGCGGCGTGCTCAGCAGCAGTTGCCGACAGTGTAAAGAAAAGCGGCATCCTATAACCGAATGCAGCAGCTTTAAGAAACTACATAGATTCCTCAGCCAAATGGGAATTCGCCAAGACAAACAAGCTCTGTTACGGATGTCTAAGACGCGGACATGGAATGCGGACCTGCAGATTAAGAGGAGTTTGTGAGATCAACGGGTGTTCCAAGAAACTTCACCAACTGTTACACGAAGAAGAGCCAAGAAGTTAGGATGATCCGAAGACTAACGCCTGTGCACAAAGTAATGTCCAAAAGCCAGTGCTAAGTTGCAAACGAAGCGGTGATTCCAAAATTCTCTTTCGAGTAGTGCCAGTGGGAGTGTACAACGGTGACATAATGGAGCGAACGCATGCCCTGTTTGATGAAGGCTCTTCGGTGACCCTGATGAGCTCCAACCTTGCCAGACGATTACAATTAAGTGGAACTTCAAAAACACTGAACTTGCGATGGTTCGGAAACGAAACCATCCAAATTAGTTCCGATCGCAAGAAAGCTGTTAAGTTCAACATGTGTGGAGTTTAGACGATTGAGGAGCTTAATCTACCGAAGCAGACGTTTACCGCCTCCGAGTTGGATTTGCGACATCTCCGGAAGAATGCGCAAGCCATTGCCGAGTATACTGATGCTAAACCAGATATACTCATCGGACTTGACAACTGTCACCGTGGCGTACCAAAGAAAAGCATCAAGATGCTAAGCGGAGCTATTGTTGCGTCGCTCACCAAGCTTGGTTGGGTAGTGTAAGGGAAAGCAGCTTCAATCACCCATAGCCAGGATAAAATCGTTCTATGTAGCAGCCGTCTTCGAGAGCAAGACCAGCTTTCAGACAGTATTATTGAGGACTATTTCAGGATCGAGAACTTCGGCGTCAAAAAACCGAAAGAGAACCTAGTCTCTGATGATGACAAGCGTGCGTTGATGCTTCTTTTCACGACAACGGTACTAACTGGTAATCGTTACTCTACAGGCTTGCTCTGGAAGGAGGATGGCCTCCAACTGCCTGAGACCTATCAGCAAGCCAAAAAGAGACTGCTCAGCCTCGAGCTAAAAATGGAGAAGAATCCTGATTTTGCCGCCAAATACGAAAACATCGTGACGAGCTATGTCAACAAGCGGTATGCCAGAAAACTAACACGCACTGAAGCAGAAATGAAGGGTCCCAGGACGTGGTACCTCCCCCACTTTGGAGTACGGAATCCCAGCAAACCCGGAAAGCTCCGACTAGTATTCGACGCAGCAGCAGCGGTAAGTGGTGTGTCTCTAAACTCTTTTTTATTGAAAGGGCCCGACGACTACAGGCCACTTGTCGCCGTCTTGTCCAACTTTCGTATGCGGCCAATAGCAGTCATCGGGGACATAAAAGAGACGTTTCACCAAATCCTTATCCGAAAAGAATACCAGGACTCTCAACGCTTTCTGTGGAGACATAACAGAGATATGCCAATAGACGTCTACGCGATGGAAGCCATGACCTTTGGTGCTAGCTGTTCGCCGTGTTCCGCAAACTTCGTGAAGAACTCCAACGCTTCAAGATTCTCAACGGAAAACTCCAGAGCCGTCGAATCAATAACACGGAATCACTATGTCGATGATTATGTCGACAGCTTTGAGAACATCGACGAAGCCATCAAGGTGACAAAAGCCGTTGTCGCTATCCATAAGAGTGGTGGTTTTGAGTTGCGAAACTTCGCCTCCAATGCGGATGAGCTAATTCAAGAAATTGTCAATCATCAAGAGGGATCTTCCAGCCATGCAATCGACTTGAATATGGATTCAGCGACAGAAAAGGTCCTCGGCTTGTATTGGGATACCCAGAGGGACGTCTTAATTCATCTTAACTTTGCACGTGTGAGCCAAGACATCATTAAGGACAGCCGACGATCGACCAAACGAGAGTTCCTGAGTCTAACGATGTCTATTTTCGATCCGTTTGGGATGATCGCAAATTTCTCGCTTCATCTAAATCTCTTGTTACGATCGATCTGGCATCACGGCATCGGATGGGACGAGCAGATCCCAGATGAAGTCTTTGCTCAGTGGACTGAGTGGAAAATGGAATTGCCGATCTTGACGCGTCTGACTGTCCCAAGATGCCACTACCTCCATCTATCGAAAGTAGATCGAGTGAGCCTTCACACCTTCGAAGATGCAAGCGAAGAGGCGTTCAGCGCAGTGAGCTATTTCCGGGTCGAGTTCAAAGGAGAATTCAACGTGTCGTTCGTGTATTGGAAAACAAGAGCCAGTCTAAAGAAACTTCATTCCATATCCCGCCCAGAGCTTACCGCCGCCGTTCTGGGCACGAGGCTTAACAATGCCGTCATAGAAAATCACGATTTGTCGATCACCGAGCACGTATTTTGGAGCGACTCAAACACGGTGTTTCACAGGCTTCGATCCGACCTTCGCCGCCACAAGGAATTTGTGACCTTTCAGATTGCCCAGGTCTTAGACAGCACTCAGATCAAGCAATGGAGATGGGTTCCCTCCAAGATTAATCCAGCTGACGATGGTACGCGAGCACGCCATCCTCCGAAGTTTGAATTAGACAACAAGTGGATAAATGGGCCTGCCTTTCTCAAGTTGCCAGAAGTGGAATGGCCTCAACTGCCAGATGACCTTGCCGCATACGAAAACCAACATGAGCTGCGTCCCAAGCACATACTGAACGTGACCCTAGCCGAGAATGCCTGTTTCGACGAATCTAGCTTTTCGACGCACCTGAAGCTGCAGAGGACGATGGCATGGGTGCTCCGCTTTCTAGCTGCATGCAGGGGTACGCAGATTGAGCCAGGAGAATTAAACGTTTCGGAGCTTGCCAGCGCTGAACGTCTGATAGTGCGTCAGATAAAAAGAGAGGCCTACGGTCCTGATATATACAGGCTGCGACGCAATTTACCCGTTGAGAAGAACAGCAAAATTTACCAACTTACACCATATCTCGACGAATATGGAATCCTTCGCATTATGGGCCGGATTGATGCTTCTACGACAATACCGTTTTCCACAAGACGTCCTATTATACTGCCGAAGTCCCACAGAGTGACGAGACTAC
This sequence comes from Pocota personata, assembly GCA_963082735.1. Taxonomy (NCBI): domain Eukaryota; kingdom Metazoa; phylum Arthropoda; class Insecta; order Diptera; family Syrphidae; genus Pocota; species Pocota personata. The sequence goes on from OY720431.1 coordinate 76,899,589, forward strand.
TGATAGATCAATTTCACAGCCGCTTGGGCCACCAGGGAGATGATACAGTGGTAAACGAGATCAGACAGAGTTTCTGGATAGTCGGCCTGCGCGACGCTGTAAAGATGATGAAGAACGAATGCCAACAATGCCGCATCCGATGTGCCAAGCCATTACCGCCGTTGATGGGACAGCTGCCGGAGGATCGCCTTACGCCGAATGTCAGACCATTCACGTATACTGGCCTCGACTACTTTGGATCCGTCGTCATAACCGTCGGCCGCCGAAGAGAGAAAAGGTGAATCGCGCTCTTCACATGCCGAGCCGATTTCCAAGAGGCAGAGTCGTGAATGTGTTCCCCGGAGTAGATGGTGAGGTTCCTTCGGCAGAAGAGAAAACAGCGACAGGAATCATCCGGAGGCCTGCAGTGAAACTCGCTATCTTAGATGTGAGTGAGATTTCTCGTCAGGACTCGGGCGCCTTACGGGGGGTGGGGTGTCGCGAAGTTCAATGCACTTTGCCAATGTAACACTTGCCTAAGGCGCTGGTTCACGATCGACTTCGCGGACAGATCCTTTTGGCTGTCAGTTTAAGGTTTTCAGCCCTTAACCAGGTGCCAGCAAGTAAGTGATTTTATTAAGATATTTATTTAACATTATACCGACTAATACGTTTTTAGAAAATAAACTCTCTCTCTCCTAAATCCAACCCAACAAATTGGACGAATTGAGGTGTTTTATTTGTGGCATTACGTGTGGAAGGTTGACGACACAAGTGTTACGTATTCTTGCGGCCACTTGTATAAACAAACAGGTGCAATAATCCAAATAATAAATCACCAGTGTGTTTCTTAAAGCAACTGTGTTTTTTTTTCTTCTCCTTCGTTCCCGCACTATACAACATTTGATGGCAGCAGTGGGATGTTACGGAGAAAACATTTACCTTAACTCCCAAAATACAAATCAGTACGCGTTCTCGTTCCGTATGTGTGTGGAAAAGAGAAACTCAAGAATCAAAAAAAAAAAAGAATTAAAATTAAAAAACTAATTTTTAAATCTACTCAAAGTTAAGGAAAGATACAAAAATCAGTTATATGCATATGTACAAATGAAGACATGACAAATTTTATGCTATAAGGAAAAAAGTTCTAAAAGAGAAATAAATGTAATAAAAATCGAACTACAAGTGAAAAAAAAAAAAAAATAAATGTAATAAAATCGAATTAAAAGTGGAAAAAACTATCGATTAACACTTATACTGGTCAAAATTGAGGAGAAAAGTTTGCGAGTGCTCAACAGCAAGAAACAGATATTATCATCATTCAAGCAACATTCCATTATCAGTACCAGACCATTAACAGTCCAACGTCCAGCAGTCCAGCATCATCATAACAACAGCATTATCGTAACCATGGTCACACAGTAAGACTAAGATTTATATTTAAAAAATTTTTTTTTTAATTTTTTTTTAGTTTGTATAACTAGATCCTAATTTTAATAAAACGTAAAAAGAAAAAAAAATAAGAATTATTTTGTTACAAAGGTGGGGAACGACCGAGTCGAACCACCACCACTTCTAGTACTACTATTACAAACTACAAGAGAAGAAGAAAAAAAAACTCACGGCATCATTTAACATTGCTAGCAAACCGCTGCCATCTTCGCCGGCCACTGTTGTCGAATACAACCCATCCGGTTATCTGCAGCCACTCGCAGCGAAATTCTCGTCTCGCCTTCACTTCGCAATCCCAGGGATACATGGGATTAAAATAAAATTTGCACACAGGTAATTAATCTCACTTTAGGCACCTTCCAATGTTCCACCAACACCGGCACACCACCTCTCCAGAGTCATCTTGTTTATCCTTGCAAGCATCACCATCAACCCTCAGCGCCGAACCAGCGGGTTATCTCCAGCACCTCCGTCATGTCCATCAGCCGTCACCTATTGGAAGAAAAATTCATTAAAACGGTAATTTAACAAGTACCTCACTACTCACCTGTTCCCTCCCCCAAGGTTTACCTGCGATGTTTTATGCAGTACCCATCACATTGTCTAAGCGCGGCCGACTGAAAAGAAACCCACCCGCAATATCTATCCAGGCAAAAGCTTCACCGCACAGAAGAAAACAACCCCGATTTTGACAAAGATTACTTGCACAATTGTACCCGGCTGCACCTGCGCTGGCACAACCGCGGACCCCTCGATTCTCAGCAACGATGTCGCCTTCCCCATGGCATGGGCCACCGAGGAATCCAGTTTCGTTCACTGGAACAAAGGGATCGAATACACCCGCTAAAAACACAACCGAGAAAGGCAATAATGGCAACAAAAAAAAAGGTAAACAAAGATCTTAATCACTCACCTGTTGCAGAGGGTATCCAAATAGAGCTGACAGCAAGTTGTGGCGTGTGGTCAATTATCCTCAGATTGCAGTGCGGGTGGACTTCGCACTCCTCCCAGGCGGAAAAACACCCGGATTTATCGACCCGAAGAACGAACACTCGGATCCGATGAAGTACACCGCGCAGAATTGCTGCCAAGAGGAACCGCACTCTAATGGAAATTGGTGTCGGACGAACGATAAATCATAACACACAAAAACATGTTAAATACCCGGCGCGGTGCAAAAGAAAAAAAAATCAAATTGCCGAACAAAAAGGAAATTCTGACGTCTGTCAGCAATGTCATCCGGGGCACGTTCAGTGGACTTTTTGATGCGGCGCTCCCATTCAGATATCTTGCGGGTTGGGAATTATTGGGAAAGTACAGGAGCGCGTTTTAATTGCAACAAAGCGACGAAAAGTGGCAAACAGTTTAAAAAAGCCATTACAAGGGTAACTCCAGGTTCTCCGAGACAATAGACCCCTCGTTGGAAAGGGAAAATTACAGGCAATCTGGAGAAATGGGTAACGATGGCAAGGAAAAGGTGGACAAGTGGAAAATTGGGGACAGACAATTTTTCAAAATAGGAATAGAATAGAAAATCCGAAAAGCTGGAAGGTAATTGGAATTTGCATCAATTTTTGTTGGAATATTTTCAGGCGCAAGTGAGATGACAAGAGAGGACGGATAGATTCAATGAGGGAAATTTTGGTGGAGAGTTGGAAGCGTTTGAAAGGAGCGCGTTCGGCGTGAGAGAGCGGCTTTTTGCTGGTAATAGCCGTCAAGAAAGGAAGTCGAAATCGAAAATTCGTCGCTAGTATTGCAGTATCATCTGCGAATGTTGCCATAGTGTGGTTTTTTAATTTAGGAATATCACTAGTATATAATAAGTATAATATTGGCCCCAGTACACTACCTTGCGGTACGCCGACCTTTATTTCTCTTAGATTTGAATAAGTACTCTGTTGTTTTATTCTGAAATGTCTTCCATCTAGATACGATTTCAGAATAGAAGCATATTGATTTGGCAACATACATATCAGTTTATAGATAAGTCCTTCGTGACATACTTTATCAAAGGCCTGCGCCACATCTAAGAATTCAGCCGAGCAAACTTTCCTTTTTTCTAGTGCGTCTTCGATTTTATTCGTAATTCTGTGTACCTGTTGTATCGTAGCTGCCTTCGAAAACTAAATTGATGGTTCGGAATCAGCTTTTTCCTTCCATTAATTATTTTATTTAAACGCTTTGCGAGTACTTTCTCAAACACTTTTGATATCATTGGCAATAACGAGATAGGTCTGTAAGATGACACTTCATTTGGCGGTTTACCTGGTTTGGGAATCATTAGGACGTCAGCAACCTTCCACAAACTAGGCACATATTTAAGCTTAAATGTGGCATTTATTAAATTTGATATTTTTATTATTGCCTTCCTTGGTAAGTTCTTTAGTACGACATCAGATATAAGGACTTTTCTTTGCATTTATTTCATGCTTAATTAAGTTGCAAATTTCATTAGGAGTTGTGAGCAGAATTTCTTCGCTTCCTTCTTCTGAAGGACCTATTAACGTAGGTTGTATATTTCCATTTTCAACTGGTGGTTTAAATATGTTTTCTAGGTAGTTTGCGAAGAGAATGGTTTTGTCCTCATCGCTTCTTGCCCAGTTTCCATCAGTTGCTTTGATTGGAGGTATTTGCACAGTAGGCTGTTTTAATCCTTTTGTTGCTTTCCATAGAGAGTAATTAGTTACGTATTCAGCTGTTAACCCTCTGAGGTACCTTTTCATTGAATCTTCCTTAAATTTTTTAATTTCTCTTCTTAGTTGTTGACAGAGGTTGTTTAGCTTGGCTTTATGTTGTGGAGCTCTTGTTTTCTGCCATGTTCTTCTTGCTCGTCTTTTATCTGCTACTAAATCTTTTATTTCTTTTCTTTTTGTCTTCTTTCTATTTAGGGCGGGGGTGCTTTCCCAGGCCGATTGCTGAATATCGCTGACCAACTTATGCAGTTCTTTTTCTAAATCATTTTTGGTTATAAGGGGTATCATTAAATCTCTTTTACTTGTTAAGTTCAGCTTGAAGGCTTGCCAATCTGTTCTGTTATTTGTTAAGGTTTTAATATTTGTATTTTTAATTATATTGTAATATGCGAGCTACGGCTCGAGTAGATAAAACAATTATTCTGTGAAATTATTTCTTTATTTTCTACTCTATAGAACAATTCAAGTTCACACTATACTATTCTTCGCAAATTCTTTTCTTACAATGTCTCTTTCCTCTCAAATCACTTTATCTCCTTTCAATTACTTAATTCACAAATTCAAACTAATTACTTTTTCTTGTTTACTCTCAACTTTCAATTTATCACCAAATTACAACTTCGCCCGTTATCACTTTTCCAATCTCTTCGCCACGGTTCTAAAACCAACTGTGTCTTTTTTGATCGCCATCTGTCCTTATATAGCAGAAGTTTCTGATAGCCAGAAACTTCTAGCAAATTCTTCGACCACTGGAACAAGAGAAATAATTCTTGCAGTTTCAATTCCCTTTTATCCCTGATATTATTCGTCTCTTTCGTTGACATGAGCTGTGGAGACTTCGTCCCAGACACGAACCTCGAATGAAAGGACAGTACGAACCAAAATTCTGCCAGAATGAAGTCACTTCGGAATTTGTTGCGTCATATTTTAGGGGGCGTAGTTATTATTATGTTACACTGCCCCCCTCTTAGACGTGTTCGTCCCGAACAAGTGCATCCTCATTTCGGCCATTGTATCGACTCAGTCGGTCCACATGAACCACTTTCATTTTGGCCCTTGGTCCTCGCTGGATGCGGTAGACAACATCGTTGATGCGGGTTACTATTCTGTAGGGACCTTCCCAGTTCCGCTGTAACTTAGGTGATTTCCCCTTTTGGCGATGGGGATTATACAGCCACACCAGATCTCCTTCCTGGAATCCTGACGTTGTTGCCTTGGCATCATACCTGGTCTTCATGCGGTCGCTCGTCATCTTAATCTGGCTTCTGGTCCTTTGGTGTATGTCCCTAAGCCTTTCCCTAAGGTCCGCCACGTACTCTTCTTCATTTCTGGGCTCATTGGTAGGAGATCCAAATTTCACCTCACTGGGTAAACGAGCTATTCCACCAAATAAGATTTCGAACGGCGTATGTCGAGTAGTGCTATGCACGGCACTTCTATAGGCCATCAAAAACAAGGGAATCTGCCGGTCCCAATCCCGTTGGTAGTCACCTACGACCTTCGAGAGATGTTCGTCCAAAGTCCTATTGAAACGCTCCACCATACCGTCCGACTGTGGATGAAGCGGGGTTGTCCTTGTCTTTTTGATTCCGAGTAGTTGACACATCTCTTGGAAGATTCTTGACTCGAAGTTCCGCCCTTGGTCAGAATGCAATTCCAAGGGCACACCGAATCTGCTAACCCAATTGTAGACGATCTGCTCCGCCACGGTTCTGGCTTCCTGGTTAGGGATCGGAAACGCTTCCGGCCACTTACTGAAGTAGTCCATCACTACGAGTATATACCGATTACCATTGTCGGTTTCCGGAAAGGGCCCTGCGATGTCAATGGCGATTCGTTCGAAAGGTGCTCCCACGTTGTATTGGTGCATCTTACCTCGAGTTTTGATTCTCGGACCCTTGCTAGCTGCACACACGTCGCATTTTCTGCACCAGTCTTCGATATCTTCCTTCGCTTTTAACCAATAAAAACGTTCTCGTACCCTTTCTAGCGTCTTATTCACTCCCAAGTGGCCTCCGGTCGCCCCGCCATGCATTTCCTGTAACACCTCCTTGACCCTCGTCCGCGGTACTACAAGCTGCATTACAAACGATTTTCCGTCGGAGGATTCCCATTTTCTTCTCAGAACACCTTCTTGGACATGGAGGGAGTCCCACTGCGCAAAATATGCCTTTAAGGTCGGGCTTCTGTGAGAGATGTCCTGATGATCCGGTTTCTCCATGTTCTCCTTCCAGGCCAGAATCGGCTCGATATCGGGGTCTTCCTTCTGAGCGTTCCGGATCTCATCTACGCTCCAGCCGGCGATAGGTTCGGCTCTCATTCTTTGGATGGAAACCAGCTCCCGTTCTTCCTGACGCGCACAATGTTTACAATCCGTTCTGCATGGTCTCCGGGACAGTGCATCCGCATTAGAGTGGAGTTTTCCTTTACGATGCTGTATTTCGTAGTCGTAGATTTGCAGCCTTTCGATCCATCTTGCGACCTGACCCTCAGGACTCTTGAACTGTAATAGCCATTTTAATGCTGCATGGTCTGTGCGAAGAACGAACTTCCTCCCGTAGAGGTATTTGTGAAAATGCTTCGTAGCCAAGATCAAAGCTAGAAGTTCCCGCCTTGTCACGCAGTAGTTCCTTTCTGGCTTAGAGAGCACCTTGCTGAAGTACGCAACCACCTTCTCTTGGCCGTCATGCACCTGGGAGAGTACGGCTCCTACCCCGACATTACTAGCATCTGCATCCACAACGAACGTTTCCCCGGGAGTGGGGTAAGCCAGTATCGGGGCATCGCATAGCCGTTGTTTAAGTGCCTTGAAGCTCTTCTCGCACTCAATTGACCATTTGAATTGTTTTCCCTTTTCCGTCAACTGGTGCAGGTTCTTTGCGATCCCGGCAAAATCCTTCACGAACCGTCTGTAGTAGGTGGCTAGGCCCAGGAAGCTCCTTAGTTGGTGTTTGTCTTTGGGGACTGGCCAGTTTTTCACCGCTTCGACCTTCTCCGGATCGGTTCTCACTCCTTTCGCTGAAATTATGTGTCCCAGGTACTTGACTTCCGCTCTAAACAGGGCGCACTTCTTGGGGTTGAGCTTCAGGTGGGCACTTCGAAGCCTTTGAAACACATCCCTTAGATTGTCTCGGTGTTGCGCAAACGTTTTTCCTACGACGATGACATCATCCAAGTATACCAAACAGGTTTTCCATGTTAACCCTTGCAGGACACATTCCATCAATCGCTCGAAAGTCGCCGGAGCATTGCACAGCCCGAATGGCATTACCGTGAATTGCCATAGCCCATTTCCTGCGGTGAAGGCGGTTTTCTCCCGGTCTTCTGGATGGATCTGTACCTGCCAGTAGCCACTCTTCAAGTCGAGAGTGGAAAACCATCGGGCTCCTGATAGTGTGTCTAGCGTGTCGTCAATCCGTGGCAGAGGGTAGCTGTCTTTCTTGGTGACGTAATTGAGCTGCCGATAGTCCACGCAGAACCGCGTGCTGCCATCTTTCTTCTTAACCAGTACAACCGGTGATGCCCACGGACTTTTGGAACTTTCAATCAGACCTTCTTTCTCCATTGCCGACACCATCTCTGCAACTTCTGTCTGCTTTGCCAATGGAAGGCGCCTAGCAGGCTGACGAATTGGTCTAGTATCACCAGTGTCTATTCGATGTTGTACCAGGTGTGTTCGGCCGTATTCTCCGTCCTGTGAGGCAAATACATCAGCGTACTCATTGATAAGATTCTCTGCCATAGTTCGCTGCTCCTGATTCAGCTCACTGGACTGGAGAATCGTCTCTCTCGCTTCCGCTGTCCAAGGTGATGGGAGAAGTTTTGGAGCATCACGTTCAGATATTGTTGCGACGGCGGTAATCGGCGTGCATTTTCCAGTCACCTCCCCTCGCCTTAGTTTGACAGTGTGTGGTCTTGCGTTCAAAACCCTCACTGGAACCATGGTGTTCTTTGGTTCGACTAACGTCTTTCCCACGATGTAGTCTTGAGAATTCTTCTCTGGGTCTGGTTCTACTATGTAGAATCGGTGGCTCCCAAGATCACCTTCCAGCTTCGTCCAAATGATTGTCTCTGAAGACGGCGGCAAAACTTCGTCTTTGCTGATGACTGTCCTGAGAGTTACGGCATTCTCATTTCCGTACACCATCGGAATCTCCACATTTCGATACCTCAGTACTTGCATCCCGATGTCCAAGATTACTTCATTTGCTTTCATGAAGTCTACTCCGATGATGCACTCGTCGCATATATCTGCCACCAGAAACGCATGGGAGAACGTCAGTCCTGCCAGAGTAATCGTAAGACGAACTTCTCCAAATACCTTCGCCATTTCCCCTGTTGCAGTCTTCAGGCAGTAGCTGTTGGTGTTGTGCAGCCAGGAGCTTTTGACGATATCTCTTCTTACAATGGAGGCAGTGGCACCTGTGTCGATGGTGGCTACGCACTTCTTCTCGTTGATTAGTGCCTCCACTGTCAGGCTCTTGTTACCCCGTTTGGTTTGCGAAACTTGAATGGTGGTCCTGGGGGCCTCGATTCCAGTAACCAACTTCTGCCCCGCGAAGTTGGTCCTTACGCATTTCCCGACTGCTGGTTTTGCGAAGTCTGACTGACAGGATGGATGTTATCACCGCCAGATGCTTCCTCTCTGCTTCTCCTACTTCCGCAATGTGAACAATTTCCTCGTCTAGGTGCACTTCTGCACTGCCGTTGTAGGTGTCCCGTTTGGTTGCAATTCCAGCAACGGATTTGACTTCCGCGAGCTCTGTCTTCATCCATGACGGCTGTTCTCTGGCATGAGCATTCCACGACGGACATTTCCCTGACACGGTGTATTCCCTGGTATGCTTGGTCCGCAGCCTTCATTGACAAAGCGAATGCCAATGCCTCGGGGAGTGTTCGTTTTTCAGCCATCCTTACAGCCATTTGCAGTTGTCTGTCCTCTATGGCCTGAATAAAAGCTTCCACCGCCATTTCGTTGATAAGCTCCTCACCGGCTTTAGGGTATGAAAGATGGGCTAGTCGCTCTATATCCGCTTGCAACTGTTGGAGCGTTTCCCCCCTTTTCTGGACTCGACTACGCAGCTGAACCCTGTACACCTGCTGCATGTGTTCATCCCCAAACCGCATCTCGATAGCCTGAACCAGAGAGTCGTAGTTCTGCTGTTTATCTTCCGGGATGGTCTGCAAGAGCTCCGCAGCTGGACCCCTCAGTGCAAGTGTGAGTGCAATGGACTTCTCTTCATCGTCCCAGCTATTGGTCATTGCGGCCGCTTCGAATTGCCTTTTATAAATTGGCCATGATGTTTGACCATCGAAGATAGGAGGCTGCATCTCCTTTCTTCTCAGACCGTCAGTGGAATATTCCCGTGCTTTCTGTCTCTTCACGTTGCTGAGCTCCTTAGCAAGATTTTCGACTTGCTTTCCTACTATCTCGAATTGCGTATCCACTTTTTCAAACTGAGTCTCTATCTTCCCGAACTGAGTTTCATGTTTCTCAAAATTTTCATCGAATCTAATTTCGACTTTTTCGAGTTGCGTCTCGACCTTCTCGATTTTTTCTTCGATCACTTCGAATTTGGATTCCAAGTTCTTGTTTTGCTCATCAAGTTTACTTTCCAGAGCATCTAGAGAATTCTTTTGTTCGTCCATTGCTTTCTTTTGTTCGTCCAGCTTAAGTTCTAGAGAATTCCTTTGGTCGCCCATTGCTTTCTTTTGTTCGTCCATCGCTTTCTTTTGTTCATCCAGCTTAAGTTCTAGAGAATTCTTTTGTTCGTCCATTGCTTTCTTTTGTTCGTCCAGCTTAAGTTCTAGAGAATTCCTTTGGTCATCGAGCTTATGACTTTGATCTTCTATTGCTTTCTTTTGTTCGTCCATGACTAACTTAAGTTGCAGGAGCAGACTTGTTATACCCGGGTCGGCTACTGTACTTGCTGGTTCCTCTTCCACGTCAAACTCTATGTCATGCGGATTTTCACCTTCCTGCGTTACTGCTTCTTCCAGACGAATCAGTAGGGCATCTTTTCCCCCAGTTGTGTCGAGGTTCCGCTTACTGAGTTCTGCCTTTAGTTGAGTTATAGTTAGTTTTCCCAATTTGCGACCCATTTTGCGCAACTAATTAACTCAACACAGAAATCGTTTTTTTTTTTTTTTTTTGTGCAATTTCACACCACGGAAATAGTTATTCACAGAATAAGTTTTATCCCGCTTCTGACACCAATGTAATATGCGAGCTACGGCTCGAGTAGATAAAACAATTATTCTGTGAAATTATTTCTTTATTTTCTACTCTATAGAACAATTCAAGTTCACACTATACTATTCTTCGCAAATTCTTTTCTTACAATGTCTCTTTCCTCTCAAATCACTTTATCTCCTTTCAATTACTTAATTCACAAATTCAAACTAATTACTTTTTCTTGTTTACTCTCAACTTTCAATTTATCACCAAATTACAACTTCGCCCGTTATCACTTTTCCAATCTCTTCGCCACGGTTCTAAAACCAACTGTGTCTTTTTTGATCGCCATCTGTCCTTATATAGCAGAAGTTTCTGATAGCCAGAAACTTCTAGCAAATTCTTCGACCACTGGAACAAGAGAAATAATTCTTGCAGTTTCAATTCCCTTTTATCCCTGATATTATTCGTCTCTTTCGTTGACATGAGCTGTGGAGACTTCGTCCCAGACACGAACCTCGAATGAAAGGACAGTACGAACCAAAATTCTGCCAGAATGAAGTCACTTCGGAATTTGTTGCGTCATATTTTAGGGGGCGTAGTTATTATTATGTTACAATATGTTCACTCATTTGGAGAATTATAGGTGAATGATCAGAGCTTAGATACTCGAACTCATCTATGTGTATATAACTGCTTGACAAATTTTCGATTTTGAAAAAATCAATTAGACCTGGTATCTTATTTTTATCTGTAGGCCAGAACGTGGGCCTTCCTGTCGAGAGAATTTCGCAATGATGTTTTTGAATAGCAGCATAAAGTTCTTTTCCTCTCGTTGTTGTCAATCTGGATCCCCAGTTAAGGTTTTTGGCATTAAAATCTCCACTTATTATGTATCTGTTTCGTAGTTTTTCAAAAAAATTTGAATATTCTTCTTTTTTAATTGAATGTGTTGGAGGACAGTAAAGAGCAACGATATTAATTTTTTTATGCTTAGCTTTTATACATACTGCTGTAGCTTGTATTTTCTCTGTAATATACTTCAATTCCTCATATTGTTGTATATTATTTTTTACTATACTGCACTTCCACCCTTAGCTGTGTTTTCAGGGTAAACGGTGTGGTCGATTTTGTAGTTTTTAAATTTTGTTTGCGTGTGTTTTGTAAAATGGGTTTCTGAGATGTCTGACAAATGTCTATGTTATTTGTTTCAAGAATTACCTGCAATTCCTGTTGATGTTGCAGGAGACCATTTGCATTCCAACATATCACTTTAAGATTTTAATCCATGATTATGCCTAGGTACTTTGTCGTTGGTATTTTCTAACTTTTTAAGTCGCATATATAGTGCATTAAGTTTGGTTAGGACCAGTTGTAGTGTTTGATTCATGTCATTGCTTGGTTGAGTCTTTTGTTGGTTACACTCAGGTTGGTCCTTTTTCTGCATAGCATGCTGTTTTTTATGTGCAACCACTTGAGCATATGACATTATACCCGCGCTGGTTTCTTTAGCGTTCGGTTTTGTGTTTTCTTTTGCAATGGGTTTTATAATCTCTAGTTTTGATAGCTCCACATCTACTTTAATATTATCTGGTGATTCTTGTTTTTATCAAGAATTTTGTTTTTGGTGTTTAGTTTTTTATTTAAGATATTCTACAGTTCCATGGCAGCAGTGCACCCCCGATAGCTTGCGGGGTGGGGTTCCCCGCAGTGCACGCACTTAGGCTGCACATTTTGGGGCTTTGTGGATTCTGTTGTGTGGTGTTTCTAAGCGCATTTCACACATCTTGCCTGTCTATTGAAATATTTTTGAGTATGCACATATGCCCGGCATTGCTTGCATTGGGGTTCAATTTCAACTCTGCACCCCAGGATGTTTTTTGATTTGATAAACCTTTTCTATCTCTTCTTCTGCACTAAATGTTAACATAAACATGTTTAGAGGTTCCTTGTTTTCCCGCTTGAGCTTAATTGTAGCATCAATAATCTTGAAACCTTTAGATTTAAGATTTGTAGTTATATTTTCAGGCTTGCATGAGTGGTGCAGATTTTTAGCCATTACTCTAATTTTTGCTTATTTTCGTAGGAGTGCCAAGCATAGTTTTCTTCATTTAGTCGTATATTGTTTTTGTTGATGATTTTTAGATCGAAATTTTCTACCAGTGTAACTGATTTTATCTTTTCATACAGATTATCATAGCTAATTACCTCATCAATTATTATTGGAGGTGGTGGTGGAGTCTTTTTCGATTTCTTTTGGGTGTTTAATTTTGCCGATTCTGTATCTTTAGGGGGAGGAATTGAATTGTTAAGTTTCCTCTTTTTTACTCTCTGAGTATCTCTAATCCACTCTGTTTCTTTGCCAATTCCTCTTCATCTGTTGCATATATCAGTTTTTCCACATTTTGCCGAGGAGTGCTGTGGATATCTTGAATATTCTCCAGCTGTTTATTTTGTAATTCGTTTTCTTTCGATTTTTATTTATTTTCTAGATTTGTTGTATATAATTGCAAGTTTTTTATTGTTTCGGTTAAATTTCTATTCAAATTATTTGCTTCTATTAACGCGTTGTTAACTTGCATTAATTCTTTTTGTAGTCTTTGCTCATTTTGAGAAATTTTTATTTGACTTAATTTTCTCTTGGCATTTTCATTTTCTATTATTTTTGCTGATGTTACTGCTGTCACCTTTGGTTCAGAAGTCGGTGTGGTGCACTCCGCTGGTGGAGTGCCTAAAACTTTCGGCATATTTATTGGCCCGTAGTGTAGTCTTACTTATTCTAAAAACAAGTTGCATACTCACAGGCTGTATGCGATTTTGTATTATTATTTTAATTAAGATTCTAGCAATGGGTTCGTGTAGTAACTATAGTGGCTTTTAAAAGCTCAACTTATACACACGAACCCGATTTTATTTGATTATTAATATTTGTAAAGTTCAAAGATCACTATCGGTCCACAGAAGCACCTACCTTTTGGTTACAATACAAACCAGTCTGAAAACTAAAATACTTGGCAGGAACCCATGTATTTCAGTGATCAGTGATGTAGGAGCAGCTGATGATTCGATTTGTATGGAACACGAAAGTATTACCGCACTTTACCCTTTGAATTTAATTGTTTTGACACAGGTCACTTGTAATTACAATTTCCCTTAAGCAGTGTTGCCACTTCATATGAGGTTAAATATCGAAAAAATAAAGAATATAAGCCTTAAAGAAGTCCACCTGAAAACGATCAATTAGTATCTAATAATATATATAGTAATCTTAGTAACATTAACAATCATTGTAATTTTAATTATTAATTTCAAGAAGAAGGAAACTAAAATTGTAATTAAAACGAAACCAATAGTTGACCCATTTAAAATGTAAAATACTTTTTTTTGGTGGACCAAAAAACTTGTAGGAGGAGCTGTCACGTAAGTTTGTAAGTGACACTTCGTAGAATGCACTCACGGCACATTCCCTGTCATGTAGGATTGTAAGCGACACTTTGTACATCCGCAGCTGTAAGTTATTATTAAGAATGCACTCACGGTACATTCCCAGACATTTGCTTATTCGAGCATCGAATATCGAGTGTGCTGTTGATCGTCGCCCACGCTTTCTGTTCTGTCTTTATCTTCGTGGGAAGAAAAAGATAAGAGTAGCGTCATGCACATTAGCATGTTAGTATTAAGTTAACTTGTTCAGTTTGTATTCGACTTTAAATGAATAAAGTAATACTGTATAATATTCCAGGGTACTTGCCGCCTGTTGGCAATTGTAACGAGTCTTACCAGGCTGGGGGTGTAATGGTGTATGTTAAAAGTGGTTATACGTGTATTTTTTCTAAAATTAATATTTCAAGCGCCGATGTCGTCTCTTAAATATTAGAATGAAATCTATACTATGGTGTATATAGATTACAGGAAGTTAATAAAGCAATTTTTATAAATGATCTAGACGATACTCTAAGGGTAACAAAAGAAAAAAAAATCAAAAATATAAACATAAATATTTTAAATCATTCCGCTAATTATACACAGAACTATATGTTTCTTATTTTTTTTTTTTTTTTTGCCGAGAGGGTGAAAATCTTCTAAAGACACCATAAGGCCCGACCGCGCGTGCTTATGGTAGTGTGAGATTTTTACTCACTAAAAACACCACTCTTCAAGATCAATACTACAACTAAGCCGACGCTTATCCAGCAGTTTTATTTTCGCTTACGAGACTCGTAATTTTTGGAAAAAATGTTCGTATGTAATTTAAAAAGAATGTAGCGCTTTAGACAGGTTAAATTCCAATGAAAGTTCCTGCTGTTTTCACGACCGGCATATATTGCAGACGACGAATTGAATTGTTCGCGTCAAGTAGTTGAATGACGGTACTGTTACAATGGCCGTGAACACGATCTTTGTGTTTACGAGCAAAATTTGTTATCTCTTTGACGACGCTAGGAATTCCCAGGTCCTGATGAATATCTTCGTTACGTACGTACCATGGTGCGCTAACGATCGTTCTAAGAACTTTATTTTCAAAAGTTTGTAGAATGTTTCTGTTGCTTTTCCTGGTACAACCCCATAGTTGTAGACCATACGTCCACACTGGCCTTAGCACTTGCTTATAGATAAGCAGTTTGTAGGCTCTGCCTCGAATGTTTTCCGAGTAGCCAGTATATTTGTCGGTATTTGTTTTCGAGCTCGTCGCGTTTCTTTTTTACGTGCGATTTCCATTTAAGCTTAGCATCTAGAGTCATTCCTAGATATTTTGCTTCGTTCGCGTACGGTATTTGAGCCGAATTGAAATATACGGGTAATCTATCCACTTTTTTATAGGTAAAGTTTACGTGGGTAGATTTGCTTTCGTTTAGTACAATACGCCAAGAATTCGTCCAAGCGTGGACTTTATTAATAGCATGTTGCAGCTTTTCAGTTGCTGCTTCAATTGTATCGCCCGTTGTCAATATCGCCGTATCGTCCGCAAACGTGGCGACGACGCAGTTTCTTTCCTGTAGGATATCACGCGTGTAGAGTACATATAGAAGCGAGCCAAGGACACTTATTTGTCGAACTCCGGTCGCAATCTCCTTGAACTCGGAGTAATCATATCCGTGCTTAACACGAAAAAGTCTTTCGGTGAGGTACGATCGTAAGATTAGAAAGAGTTGCCATGGCAGTAGTCGTTGCAATTTATACACCAAGCCTTCGTGCCAAACCTTATCGAAAACTTGTGAGACGTCAAGAAATACACCACAATAAATCTTTTTTTCTTCGAAAGTTTTCTCAATCACGTCAGTTATTTTGTGGACTTGGTCGATTGTAGAATGTTTGATTCTAAATCCAAACTGATGGTCCGGAATCAGACGTCTTTCGTCGATTACGGGTTGTAGTCGTTTAGAGAGTAATTATTTGAATATTTTAGAGATAACCGGCAATAGGGAAATAGGCCGATATGATTTCTTCTCATTCAGAGGTTTGCCTGGTTTCGGGACCATTATAATCTCGGCGACTTTCCATTGTCTCGGAACGTAGAGTAATCTGAACGAAGCGTTAATCAAATATAGCAGTTTGATAAGAGCTTTATCCGGTAATTCCTTGACCACCTGCGCCGTTATCAAATTGTAACCCGGTGCTTTTTTCGTCTTTAGATTTTTAATCGCTTCCCTCAGTTCAATCAATGCAACTTTTTTTACTTTAAAGTTGTCAGATTCGTGACTGGGGAGTCGGGCGTTATCAAAGGGCCGTCGAATGGCTTAAACGTTTCTTCTAAGTGCAAAGCTAAAAGTTCTGCCTTTTCTTTGTCGCTCCTGGCCCAAGTTCTATCGTTTTTCGAATTAGTGGCGCATGCATTTGATGCCGGATGCCTTTTAGCGCTTTCCAAAGTGAATAATTTGATTCTCTTCCAGTGGAGAGATTTTCAAGGTAGGTCGCTATCTTATTGCTTTTAAATTCCCGAATACTATCTCTAAGGCGATTGCATAGTCGGTTAAGGATCTTTTTATGCTGCGGTGCACGAGTGATTTGCCATTTCTTCGTGCTTTTCTTTTCTCCCTCACCAGTTCAATGATTTCACTTGGATACTTTTCGTTGCGGTTAATCTTATAGCTTCTAGAATGAGTGTTTCTACATGCCGCTCTTTGGATTGCTTCCACGAAACGACCAACCTCGTCCTTTAGTTCACAAGGTGCTTTAAGTGATACATTTAAGACGTTATTTGTTTCGTAATCATTTCTAAAGCCCTCCCAATTCTATTGCTAGTAAGTCTTGGAGGTCCTTCTTTCTTGATCAACGCTTCACCAAGTAATAAAATTACCGGAGAGTGGTCAAAAGAGAGATCAAAACTTTCTTCGACTGTAATAAATTTATTGTAAATACCTTTTGAAACGAAAAAATCGATAAGATCGCGAATTTTTTCTGAATCGGTTGGCCAATAGGTGGGTTTTCCTGTCGAATAAAAACAACAACCGAATTCATTTGCCACTTCGTAGAGAATTTTTCCTTTAGAAGATGTACATCTTGAACCCCAGAAGGTGTGCTTCGCGTTGAAATCTCCACCAATAAGGAAATTTGAACCAAGGGCATTGGAGAAATGAAAGTAGTCGTCTTTTTCAAGCGAGCATCGCGGCGGACAGTAAACAGACGCTATGTTGTAGCTCAAGTGTTTATTTTTAACCCTTACCGCGCACAACTGAAGTTTTTCTACCTCTATGTTTTATCGACCGAGTGTTCGATGTTAGTTTTAATGAAGAAGGACGAACCTATTCGTTGTAGATTTTCTCCGTCGCATCTGTAGTTCCTTTGCGACCTCGCAACCGCGATAATTTGCTGGGTGCCTTCCTTTGCAGTTAACGCAAGTTGCTTTTTCATTTTTGCTTAAACTGCAATTTTCAGAAGAGTGTTTTCCAGCGCACTTAACGCAGCGCGGCTCTTTCTAACAGTACGCCTGCGTATGATTAAACTCTTGCCAACGCTTGCATTGAGGGATTGTCTTCGTGTTGACACGTAGCGGCTCGATTTTAACGACCATACTCATGATTGTACGAATATTGTATATCTTTTCCTGGCTTTCCGTTTTATCGAATGCTAGCACAAAAAGCGGAAGTTTACGTTTCACTATAGCTTCTTCTCCACGGTCGGGTCGTTTTCCCTCTTTTTTTAAAAGGTTCACAGCGTCAAGAATGTTATAACCTTTATCGCGTAAATCACCTATAACGTCTTCTTTAGCGCATGATGGATAAAGTCCTCTATCTACGACCCTCAAAAGTCTCTCAGACTTGTCTTCATAGGTATGCCATTGAATTTTTTCATTGTTAAGCTTTTGAGATACAGCCCGATAGCCTTACGTTTTTTAGATGGTCTTCGTTTAAGTATCCAATCCGTTTCGCGAGTGAGTTCTTCTTCGTCCGTACTGTAGTGATGGCAACCCGGAGAGGGCTCACTATGAATAACCGTCTGCGTTTGTGAAGACTCGTTTTGAAGCAAAGATACTTTATTCTCTGATTCCAGTTTTTCTATTTTGCTTTTGAGCTCCCGACACAAGAGCTCCATTTCGTCTAGCCTCTTTCGGAGCTCGGTGTTTTCTTTTTCCAGAGTACTCTGTTTCGAGGTTTGCGTTTCCCGAATTAACACATCCGGGTTTGCGAAACTCTTATTTTGCGCTTTAGGAGAAGTCTTTTGAGGCGGAGATCTTTGTAGCCGTGCGCTTTTCCTAAATGGGTTAATTAAATGTTGATGCAATAAATAGCTCTCCCCATAACCCGTAGAGCATGCCTTTTGCGAGGGTGGATTTTCCAGTTGAACTGGGCTGCCACCTGGGGTATTAATACCTTTTGTTTTGTTTATTGCATTATTTTTTTTTTTTGCCGTAATCTTAAGAAAGACGGCGGGTTGGCATTTTAGTCGCCTTTTACGACAGGCATGCCTACCGTGGGTATATTCTGTCCCCTAACCCACAGGGGGTAGTATGTTTCTTATGACGTCAAATGGTTTGAAAAGTGTTATCAATGATCCAACTCGCGTTAGAGATTCTTCTTCGAGTTGTATTGACCACATATTTACTAGGGTACATACAAATTTTAAAAATATTCTAAATGGTACAGTTTATGACCATAGAATTACTTGCCATCATATGATTAATATTGGCATTAATATGAATTTAGGGAAAATAAATAATCTCAATCTTCCAAGAAAAAAACATTTTATATATTACAGAATACTGAAGGAAAAGCTAACGTATGAGTTTTGGGAGCCGGTCTGAAAATAATCCTTCTATTGCATTTGACATATTTTTATTAATTTTTCATAAGCACATAAAAGTATACACGCTCTATTTACATATTTCTGATAAGAAAAAACATTTAAAACCGTAGATGACTAACTTGCTTCTAAAACAGATAAAAGGAAAACATCGTTACGCAGTTAAATCTGCAAAGCATCTACAAAACAGAAGACTGAAAAAGTACTATAACAAGCTTTGCAAAAAGATTCATAAAATTGTTACAGAATTGCGCAATAACCATTATTCCGACTTGTTTGATAGAGCAAAAAGTAATAGTAATGGAGAGTTATATTTAGATAGCATTTTGGGGATACATAAACCAAATATAGAAATAACGGATCTAGAAGTTGACGGAGTTCAATTAACTGACTCTGAAGGTATCTCAAATAAGTTCAATGAGTACTTCACTGAAGTATCACAACAATTAAAGCCATTTACAGCGCCTGTAACTGTACTTTGCCTCCAATTGTTATTGTGGAAAATATACAAACTAATAGTTTTGTATTTAATACTATTACTTCTAGAGAACTTTATATGCTTATAATGTCATTAAAAAATAAATTTTCGTGCACAAGTAATGGTATAACAAGCATTTTATTAAAAAACATTGTTTGGCAAGTGGTTGATGTATTGTGTTAATTGTTTAACCTAAGTATCTGTAATGGTTGTTTTCCTCAGTTTCTGAAATGTACTGAAAAATTTCACTTTTCAAAAAAGATAGTAGAAGAAATTTATCCGACTATAGACCTATTTCTCTTTTACCAACTTTCTCAAAACTTTTTGAGAAATTGCTTAAAGTCAGAATGCTAAATTTTTTGGAGCGTAATGAGTTCTTTTCTATTAATCAATTTGGGTTTAGGTCTGGTTTATCAACAGAGGACGCTATTCTTAGTGTGTGCGGTCAGTTACATGAAGGTATTACATTAACAGCAATCAACCCACAATTTATTCTTAGATATGATAAAAGCATTTGACATGGTAGTAGTAACTACTACTTACTACTACTAAAATGTTCTTTATTTTCAACTTTTAAATCTTTACAAGTGCATTGTTTAGAAATTAGAGTACATAATTTTTGTTGAAAATTAAAACTTACGACAATGACAATAAACAGTCGTCTGTCGGGTAAATTAGAATTAATAATGAATTTTATTTATTAGAGATTTGTATTTTGCTTTTCAAAGAATTATGTAAAAAGAAGAGAAATTTTGGAATAAAAGATGCTACTAATCTTTCTACTAATTGAATTCAGCTATAAGTTGTTTTCTGTAGAATATGGCCACAGTAATATAGTTGACCAGTCTGTTCCAATCGTTAATGTTTTCTCCATTGATTATAGTAATGAGTTCACTTTCATTCAAAATTGTCTTTTCAAAGTATCTCACATGTTACACATGCTGCATAGAGTTGAACCGGTGCCTCCATATCTGCTTCCATAAAGAAGGATTAGATCGCATCTAGCTTTAAAGAAAAATTGGCCTTTCGAGTAGTTCAGAAACTTGTAAATTCTTGTGCTACTTTCCCTCGTTCTCCGTTCACTTACTTGGCGACTATCTGCTTTGAGTCGATCTAGAAGCTGTAAGTTTTTCATGTTCCAGCGTTGTAGCTTATCAACTTCTTCAAACATTCCAAAGTCCCTGACTTGAGCACAATAAGTTTGAATCTGCAGACAGCCAGAAATAGTTTCCACTTTACACTGAGAGTTATACGAGTAATCTGTTTACTCAAAAAGCAATGCCATGTTGCGTTGATGCTGCTCTTAGCCGCAGTATTTCTTTTCTCTACATGTTTCATAAAACACAATTTTGGAGTGAGAAGTAGATAGGTATACTGCGAAGCTATTCGAATTTCTTCCCCTTTGAAAACCAACTTTTCCTGATTTGATAGCCTGCCACCATTTCGGAAAACCATGATTTCTGATTTTGAAAGGTTCACTTCCAAACTCCATTTCTGGCAGTATTCTTCAAAGCGGACTATCATCTGTTGCATGATTTTAATATCATCAGTTATTACTAAATAAGTTGTACCTATATAATGCTGGATTTAGAGGATCAATATATAATTCGTTTAAAACGTACTTAACGGATAGAAAAATAAAAGTTAAATTTAATGGTATCATTAGTAAGCCTCATGTCTTAAAAAATGACATCCCTTAAGGTTCTGTACTTGGACCTATTCTATTTTTGATCTATGATATATTAATTCGTTTTTCAAGCAGCAATTCAATGGCCTAGCCATTGCATTCGCTGATGACATAACTTTAACTTATATGTTTAAAAATCATTTTGAATATATTGACTGTGGTTTTCCCTTCATAAGTTAATTGTTAGCGAAAAAACGAAACTGTTAACCTTTAGTATATCAAGTAATTTTTCAACCGATTATAATCTTTGTTTTCATGCACATGGCTGTAATAGGTTTAGTTTACCGCTACACACTTGTGGTAAAAATAATTCTGATTATAACAGCTCATGTTTTAATAAGTGTTTTATAATTGAGTCAGTAAAAAACTTTAAATATCTAGGAGTCTTAATAGATTATAACTTGAACTGGAAGGATCATATCCATTCATTGGAATCGCATATGAATCTAGTGGCTCGTAAACTTGTATCTCATTAAACCTTATTGTAATAATAAAGTTTTATATAAAGTTTATTATGGTTTCGCACACTCGAAGTTACAGTATGGTATTGTCAGTTGGGGAGGATCATATATGCATACACTCCGACCTGTTTTGATTGCACATAACCATCTAGCTCGCATTAACTCTAGCTATAATCGTCGCACTCATAGTTGACTCTTGTTTAAGAGACTTAACATTTTACACTTATATGTTTTTAAAGTATTAAGGGAATTTTTTAAACAAAGTGGTAACATTCCAAGTAGAAATAATCAAGCTTACAATTTTCGAATAAATAACATGGCTTTTGTTAACGTATCAGTCGCACATACAGCTCACTTTTCTCTTTTTTACACAGTTACAGCCCCAAAGTATTTTAATAAGCTACCATATTCCATTCGAATAACTCATAACTTTAATGTATACATTAAAAAAGTAAAAATTGGTATTTACTCTTAATTATGCTAATGTTGAATCTCTATTACAAATAATATCTTAAAAGGTGGTTTAATATTATTTCATCTATTTATTGTTTTTTTTTTTTTTTTTTACTTTAATTACTAGAATTTATCAGAATTTATCTAGATCCTTTCTCTAATATTAGTTACTGATTGTCACCCCACATCAAAACATTATATAATATAATTTTTTGAGTAGTATTTGAAGTGTCGTTCAACACTAATTTAGAACAAATTGTTCTTAAATTATAGAGCGTCAACAATTTATTCATTCTGTCCATTTATTTTTGAAGTATTAATAATATTTTTTTTTTTTCATTTTTAATGCATTTTTATTAAATTCATTGTAACTTAATTGCTAGACAAAAAACGCTTAAAACTAGCTTAACTAACTTAACTATTCTTATTCTAACTTACTGGCCCTATGCGGGCGCTCTAAGTTAAACCTAATACTTAAAACTATGTCTTTCTACGTAACTAACTTAAGATTCTTTATTTATTTATTTTATTATTCTATTGGCTATTACTACTAAGAAAAATGTTTAATCGGATGAAAAAACTTAGTATAAGAACTTTTTTTTTAATGTTCTTATATATAAAACTTACAATCTACCTTAAAATAAGTCTTAAACTACCTTATTCTAAATTAGCCTATCTTATTCTACCTTACCTATTTTCTACGTAAATTTTTTTTTTGGTTTTTTTTTAATTTTTTTTGTTTTTTTTATCGAGTGCTGTTTTTTTGTATTTTTTTTCTGTGTTTTTTGTGTTTTTATTTTTTTTTTTATTTTTTTTCATCCAAGTGCTGTGGATATTTTTTTTTTTTTCAATTATTACCTACACCTACCTAAACTACCTACACTTAAACTATGTAAGTCGGCCATGGGCATGAACAGCCAACTTTTAACATCAAACAGGCTACCCTGGATTAGGAGGAAACGACGAAGGAGTTTCCTCTCTTTCGGCTAGCCACCAGAAATGACCGTACTGATGTTGGACGTCCTCTACATCGCGACCCAATACCGCCCTACTAAACCGAAGACGCTCCACACTGCCGTGTGCAACGTCTCTGTCGTAGTTGAGTCGCGTATCCACAACTGTCCGAGCAACGTGGAAGATTAGCGGCACTGCCAATCTGTC
The DNA here is from genome assembly GCA_963082735.1 of Pocota personata. Lineage (NCBI taxonomy): Eukaryota > Metazoa > Arthropoda > Insecta > Diptera > Syrphidae > Pocota > Pocota personata. Next base: position 76,922,369 of record OY720431.1, read on the forward strand.
CTGGATCAGACCCTTCTTATCAAAATAGAGGAACGCCTCTGGGGGAACAAAGCCGTTAAGGCGCATTCTCTAGTGATACTCGTAATTGGGGTAATAAGCCCAGGAGATCAGGTTGTTCGTCGAGCTCATTGCTCTTGCAATGTGCCTTCGAATCAGCTTGATAACGAAATTATCCACTCTTATTAGGTTAGCTCTGTTGTATAGGACCTCATTGGGATAGAATTTTATGTACTGGGACTCTGGTGTTTGCCAAGTTTTCGTCATTGAACCCGGTAAAACCTATGTTCTCGGATCGCCAGTGCTCTATATCATTTCGAAGGTAGAAGTTGTGCACAAGGACGCAATTTTCCAGGTCGTGGTTCGGGCAAATGGTATCATTCACCTTGTACACTTCCTGGAAAGTCGCTCCTATAGCCTCTGCCTTCTCCTGCGGATCTTCGATCACAAAGAAGTTGTCATCCTCTACTGCGGTATCTGGATCTATACCTGCTGTTATTAGTATTTGTCCATTGTTCATCGTTCGGGGGATCTTAAGACACGAAAGGTCATTTTGATTATTCCTCCGAAATATTTTATTTATTTGCGGGAACATACTCGGGTTGTTGGATTTTACAGCCCGAATTTTGTTGTTCCAATGCAAATTTACAGAAAGTCTGTAATTTTCTCTAATTAATTTTTGGAGGTTTTTAATCAACGAATTCAGCGTCCTAACCTCCGAGTTTTGTCTGTCAGTAAACTGTCTGTACAAGGTTTTTAGTCTCGACAGCAGTCTACTTTTGTGTTGGTGTAGTGCGTCAATTGTTGCATTGCGGAATATGTCTGCGTTGTCAGTATGTTGACACCGAGGTATCGTATTGTCCATAGTTCGTTTAATTATTTCGTCCATTTATTTTAGGTACCAGTCAATCTCCTCGTTTGACAGATTCCTATTGGACGGTGGGTAGAGCGAATTCGAGGAGAGTGCTCTTGTCAAAGTTCTTGAGAAGCGAGTCCAACGCGTCCTACTATAATTGTAGGAGTAGGTTTGGGCAAACTCCTCCAACTCCGCAATTTCGTTGGGAATCGTTATTACGGCACTGAGTCCGCAATGGTCACTGTCATACACAGATGTGTGCAGGCAGTTTATAGTTTGTCGGTCCATGTCGGTCATTTGTAACCGTACGTCGAACAGCATAAGATCCAGATAGGAGCCGCTTCTAGGAAACGACGGACTATCTGTAGTTTTCAAATCGAGTTTATACTCGACACTGTGCCGACCCCACCAATTGAATAGTAGGTTCCCTCTAGGATTTGGTGTGTTATTTCCCCAATCTCTATGTTTGGTGTTAAGATCTCCGGCCATGATGAAATAATTCTCCTCCGACTCCAGCCTTAGGCATCGAAAAAGTGTCTCGAGCTCTGAAATAAATAAAGTAGATTGAGTAGCTTCAGGTGCATAGAGTGCGACCAAGTACATCCTCTTTTTTTTTTTTTTTTTTTTTTTTTTTTTTTTTTTTTTTTTTTTTATAATTTGCACGTGTTAAAGGGGATATGAATACCCTTAAACTAATTTTTAGAACACGTGCGTTTTGCGGAAGAGGAAGAGACAGAGAGAAAGACAGAGTGGTGTAGTTTGAAACTTAGGTGGTATTAAGTTTCTGTAAACTCCAAGGGTGGCTGTCCAGATAACTGGGGAGTATTTTGTTTGTTTTTTTCGCTATTGTTGTCGTTGCTTATGATTCACAGTATTTTTTTCCGCCCTCCTGATGTCATCACCACGATCAAGTTGCATTTTACCATATGACCACCCTACTGCCAGTGTTATGCCTTCACAGTAGAGTTGACTTAGCTTTAGCAAGTGATCGACTTTTTTATTTATTTCATGCGAAATAAATAGATGATTCTTGACATCAGGATTCGAACCGTGAATCAAAACTGTGACAAGCGATGATGTTACCACTACACCACGGCCACCCTCTTTCCACTACGGAGAGGGATGCGCACGATACACGCTTCCAGCACCTGGAACCTTCGCACTTCACCTCTGTACATAACTTTAAATTGCAGTTGTTTGAGTATGAAGATCGCAACACCTCCTCCTTGTGTGGAATTGGGTCGGTCTCTTCTGACAATATTGTATTTATTGTGCCCCAATTTGTGCTTCTGGGATAGCTTTGTTTCGCTAACCATAAGCACATCAGGGGTTTAGTCTTCTAGCAACCTAAACAATACGGCTCTTCGCTCGATCCTAATCAGTGAATTCACATTCACCGCAAGGATCTTCAAGGATTGCTCCTCCATGTTCGTACCCATTACGACTGGAGGTGCGTTAAACCCGGCAGAAGTGTGTAGATATGGTCCACCCGCTTCGCCTGCTCCTGTACCTGACGTTGAAGCTACTCTATCTTCCCTTGGATATAGAGCAAGATGGCCAGCAGGTCAGTTTGAGCCTCCGGTGCTCTAGGCATTGGCGCCTGATAAGCAACCTTCGGTCTTTTCTGTTTCGCGTTTCCCCGACCTGCCGCCATTTGGGCGTAGGTCACTTGGGGAGTCACGGATTGTGTTTGAATTGGAGCAGGTGGACGTTACACTACAACCTTCTCCTGGCGAACCAAATTTACTTTCTTAATGTACTGGAACTTAGGACAACCCCGATAGTTTGCGGTGTGTCCCGAGTTCCTGCATAAAGCACACGAGAGCTGGCTCTTATCTGCCACTCCATCCTTACCCAGAGTGCATTCTTCTGCTTTGTGGTTCTTTCCACACTTGACAAATCGAGGCTGCATTTCACAGTTCGACGCCGCGTGACCGAACCTTTGGCAGCGAACACATTGCAAAATGTTTTCGCTCCTTCTTAATTTTTCCCATGCGACAACCTGGTAGTCTCGGACTTTAATACTCCTTAGACCATCCAGCTTGCTATTGGGAGAAAGCTGAACTAGAAAGAACGGGAGTTTCCGCTTCTCCCTTTTTGCCTTAGCTGTGGTGAATGGCTTGACCCCTACGAATTCGAACTCGTTGCACTCTTTCTCTTTAAGCAGCGCAAGGAGCATCTCCGGATCAGTAGACGGGTCTATCCCCCTCAGCAGCATTGTTTGCCGCTTTTCCCCCTTCGGGGTGAAGGAGAAGAACTCCGTCGTCGTGTCCTTTAACAAATCTTTAATTTTTTTATATTGTTCCACTGTATTGCAGTGGATAGAATGCCTGTCTACATTTAAACGTTTAATAGAAAAATTGTTACCTACGGCCGACTTACATAATTCAATTGTGTCCTTCAACTCTACCTTGTACGTGTTAATTGGCGGCACCCTGGTCTTCGTACTCGTCTTCTGTTGCTGCGGTTGCTGTTGTTTATGCTGCTGCGGTTGTTGCTGTTTTTTCTGCTGCTGCCGTGGTTGTTGCAGCGTTTTCTGCTGCTGTTGTTGTTGCAGCTTAGTCTGCTGCTGCTGTTGTTGCTGCTTATTCGGCTGCTGTTGTTCTTGCTGCTGCTTCTGCTGCTGCATTTGCTGCTGCATTTGTAGTTGTTGCAGCTGGCCTTCTGGCTGCTTCCGTTGTTGTTTGTTAGCGCGCTGGAGCTCTAGCTGCCGCTCCCTCTCTCTTCTGGTCATTTGTTTGGCCTTTATGGCACGCACCCTCTGTTCCAGCTGTCTGATGTTTGTAGTCAGGTTCTCGACCTCTTCATCCTCGTCATCTGATTCGGAGGCTGCAAGAACGGCGAAGCTATTATTCTTGTCTCCAACATAGTGGCCTTCCCCACCGTCGGAGATGTAAGCTAATTCGACAGAGTCATCCGACCTCTGCCTCTTTTTCTCTGCTGCTATTGCTGTTGCTGTGGTCCGCGCCCCTTCCCTCACTCCACCTGGCAGCTGTTCAGCTGAAGCTGATGTGGAGAGACGCTTTACAAGGTTGGGAGAAGGTTTCAACTTTCTTCTCCTTTTCCCCATACTTGCAGTTGAGACTGTTGCTGGCTGGCCTGTCTGTATTGCATCGGCTGATGCTGTCACCTCACCAGCTGATCCCGCTATTGGGAGCGCGGACTGCTCACTATCCATTGCCTGATTCTTGTTTGTTTTTAATTATTCACTGTTGTATTTAATTAAAAAAAAAAAAATAAAAAGCCCAATGTGAAATTTTCCCTGGTTGGGAATTGAACCCAAGTCTTGGAAAAACACTGTTTAATAGTCTAGTTGAAATTACTACCAATTTCACTTAAAGCCGAAACACGTCTACACTCTGCCAAAGTCTGTGAACGACTGAAAAAAAAATGAATATTAATAATATTGTTATCTTAGTTTAAGTTGAAATGAAATGAATAAAAAAACAATATCTATCTATCTATCTATCTATAGGGAATATTCACTTTTATATATGTATATAGAATTAAATACATATATACACATTTTTTTCTAAACTTATATTATTCATTATTATTATTTCTTATTTATTTTTTAACAACAAGATATAGTTCTGGCATTTATATAATTGTTATCAGATCTTACTTTAAAATATTTTTTTTTTGTTAAAAATTAAGTCTGGCTATATTTTAGCAAGGATCTAACGGTCACGCAACACTATCTTTATACATGACCACATGCCAATAATAGTAAGGCCTAAATTAATCTGACCGGACGCAATTGGCTTTGTGGTCCTGAAACTACTCCCAAAACATAAATAGAAAATTCCTGTAGTAGTAGTATTCCATAATTTCTTAGACCAAAATCACCAAAAAAAATGTTGTTTAAATTTATTTAGAAGTTTTGGAGGAAATTTTTTGCTGGAGATGGTAAGTAGAATCGAACAAAGAAACATTAAAAGGACACTTTCTAAATCAGGCAATACTTTTCGCCCCCTTTTTATTCTCGCAGCCACATTTTAAGGACGACATTTTGGATAACTTCCTTGAAGTTAGATTGACGTAATTAAAGATTCAAAAGAATAAGATAGCTAGCATTAACAGGATACCAACAGAAAACTACAAATATTGCCCCATATAGCTACTCCTGACAGAAGAAGTCTATCGAATTTTAGAGTGAAGTGAGGTTCAAGGGAACTACATATCTTTATATCTTTACCCTGTCAGAGTGGGAAGGAGGCTGCGCAATTAATAAAAGACGTCATGGGCGTTATTAGAGAACCGAAAAAATGTGCTATAATAGACGTGAAATAGAAATTGTGAAGCAATGCAAATATGATATGTAGATGTACTGATTTCAAACGATGGGAGCTTTCAAAACCGATTGTCGGATAAACTATTAGGTGCGCAACTAAGTTCTCAATAGATGGCTCCAGCAGTAAGTGCTGGTCGATTTTGACATATCCAAAACGTCATGAACCGAGCTTAGACATATGGTATACAAACTGTTTTGGCACATTAGTGATTTTGATTTTGGTTGTGTCAAATTGTCTGATTTTGTGCCAAATAATCGTCATTTGCGGGAAGTGTGAAGCGCATCGAGAGCTCCAAAAAATTTACGGAGATGCTGCTCTAAGTGAAACACCTTGCCGTGATTGGTTCCGTCGCTTGGTGATTTCGATGTTGACGACCGTCCGCGTGAAGGAAGGCCAAAATACTTCGAAGACGCTGAATTGGAGGTATTGCTCGATGAGGATCCGTGCCAAAAGCAAGATCAGCTTGCTTCAGCATTAGGAGTTACCCGTCAAGCCATTTCCAAGCGATTGCATGCGTTTGGAATGATTCAAAAACAAGGAACTTGGGTTCCTTATGACTTGAAGCCAACGTTGAGCGTCGTTTTTTCGCCTGTGAACAACTGCTCCAGCAGAAAAAAAGGAAGGGTTTTCTTCATCGCATCGTGACGGGTGATGAAAAATGGATTCATTACAGCAACCCAAAGAAAAGAAAGTCATGGGGACTGCCCGGTCATGCTTCTACGTCGTTGGTTCGGCCGAATATCCATGCTGCGAAGATTATGCTGTGTATTTGGTGGGACCAAGTTGGTGTTATTTATTATGAACTGTTGAAATCCAATGAAACCATCACTGGGGAACGGCCACAATACAAGCAGAGGCACGAAAAAGTGATTGTACGGCATGACAACGCTCGGCCTCACGGTGCCAAACAAGTTAAAACCTACCTTGGAACGCTCAAATGGGAAGTCCTACCCCACCCGCCATATTCCCCAGATATTGCGCCATCCGATTATTACTTGTTCCGTTCGATGGCACATGGTCTGGCTGATAAGCAGTTCCGCTCATATGAAGACATCAAAAAATTGATTCGTGGATAGCCTCAAAAGATGAACACTTTTACCGTAACGGTATCCGAGCTCTGCAAGAAAGATGGGAAAAAGTTGTAGCTAGCGATGGGCAGTACTTTGAATGATTCATTTGTAACCATTTTTTCATAATAAAGTTGCATTTTCAGAAGAACTTAGTCAGAGAACTTAGTTGCGCACCTAATAGCAAGTACAAAGTTCCCAAAGCTACGACAAAATCAATCTGGAGTACAGTCAAGCTGTTCAGGGTATTCTTAAAACTACTTTTCAGGCTGCCACGGGCTACACCAAACTACACGCTGTATGTAGAAACAGGGTTATTTCCACTTTTTATAACCACACTGATGCTAATGCGACTACATTTTGAACATGTAAATACTATTTGTTTAAATATTTGGAAGACTTACAATACAAATTTTGTAACTGTACGGTGGTGAATATCATATATTCCCCACATATAAGGCATGTTTTGTTTATTTGCTCAGTGCTGAATAGATAAGAAGAATGATATGGGGAAAAAATAACTTCTGTTTGGAGCAAATGTTTGAAATATTAAATTTTGGCCTTATTGGCCTCACTATTTAGGTAAAGACGAAACATATATAATTATTTTTATTTAATTAAATTTCAATCTAACAAACGGCAACTATCCAGTTCATTGTCTTATTCAATATTTTAAATTATGTAAGATACCTGCCCATACTCCAATCATGTTTAACCCCCATTATCGACATCCAACTTGTAGAAAATTTCAAATACCTAAAATTTCAGTCTCAATTATTTTTGTTCGTACAACTCACCGTTTTCTAGATATTCGCACGCAAAAACGAATTTCACATTTAGCATCGGGGTAAAGCTCATTTAGCGAACCATCGAATGAAATAAACTGAATAAAAGAGTAATGAACGAAATTAGAAAGAATGAAAATGTTACTTACTTTAGATGGCTATACGATCTATCTTGTACTAAAGTCTCCAGTTTTTCACATGAAGTTAGGAGAGCTGTATTTCATCTGTGTGCTCTACCTTAGGTGAGGTCTTCCTTTACCGCATTGCCCCTCTGGGATTTATTCAAAGTATTCCCAGGCCTGAGCCTAACTCTATTTGCTCCACATTTCCCAGCCATATTAGACGAAGAATTTAAACCCTTCTGAATAGGTCGATGTTGATGATTTTGTTTTAATTAATTTTAAAAAATTGAATGTAAGATAGGTACTTTGATGTTTTAGGGTATTACCAAGTCACAAGGAATATTTACCTCTTACCCAGTTCATTTTATTCAATTTGATGTTTAGTTCGATCCTTTTCTTGTTAACATGTTCTTTCCAACTTAACTTTGAGTGTGGGATCAGCGAACCAAAGACGGTTACTGGGTGTAATTGAATTCTTTTATTTGTAAAGTCCATATGTATTGACTTCGTATTGTTAAGCTTTATTCACAACTTTGTCCAATTGGCTACCTCATTAATCGATTCTTGTAATTTTTTACTAGATTCCTCTTCATTTTTTCCAACTGCTAGAATTGCCATGTGATAATAAACTACCCAGATGTCGCACGCCCATATAAAAAAATGAAGCATATTATTGTCCTGGCACACAACGTCCTGGCAGACAGAGAGCTTTCAGAATAAGTACCGCAAATAAAGCTTTTTTTTTCATCACTCTGTTCGCTCGTCTGGGAAAAGTTCTTTTTCTCGTCGTGTGTTGTGACATGCAAACGAACGAGTTGAGGAAGTGTAAAGGTATATACGGGAAGGGGCATGAAGATGCATGACGGTGTGATTTTCACACCACCGCAGCAAAAGAATACATTTCTATGAATGGAAGTTTTGCAAACGCGTATGCGTTGTATATGAAGAGAAGGTTTGAGAGATTTTGCTCGATTATTAATCATTTAGATTTTCAGGTTAATTACTAACATACACATATATTACATACATATACTAAAAAATTAAAAATCATAAGAAAATTGTCTGCAAGGAAAAAATGTCCTGGAAAAGAACGAAGTGCGCAATTGCACACTGTTCTATAACCAAAAATGAATTGCCTGATGGAAAATTATTTAAATTTCCTAAAAAAGGAACAGTTAAATACGATGAATGGCTAGCTTTAGCAGACGAGTCACGTGAATACATACCAAAAGAAAAAGAAATCGTGATTATATTTGATGAGATGAGCCTTCAGACGAATCTAACCTACAATAAATTCAAAGAAGAAATTGAAGGTTTTGTTGATTACGGAAGGAATCAAAGATCTAATATATGCGCTAAGTTTGTGTGTGTTTTTATGATGCGGAGTGTATGCGGAAATTTTAAGCAAGATTTATATCATGTCGTTTGTCCAAGCAATAAACCTATGAAACAACTTGAGATTGAGGTATATAATTGTCTTGATAGATGCGCGCAGCTGAAACTAACCGTTAGAGCTATTTGCTGTGATCAAGGACCCACAAATCGTAGTTTATATAGTAAACTTAATTTAAATGAAAAAAACTTTAACTTTAAGAAATGATGGATTATGTATTAAACATCGAACCCACAAACGCAAGAAATAGATCATTTTGTTTCAAAGGCTTGGCCTTAAATATGGAAAGCGTTCTAAGAATAAGAGACACATTATTCATGGATCATAATGATTTATATTACATTTATCTAAATAATAAATGGAATATTAATAAAAGTAATCCAAGTGTTTCCGAATTTAACTCCCTGCTAGCCAAAGTTATATTGATAAAATTTTTATTCAAATCGAAATATTCCAACTGCGAAGAAGACGATTCGGAATGTCTACAGGTGGATTGGAATGTTATTTTGCAGAGTGATATAGAAGAACAAATAATACTTACCCAAGAGCTATCACAAAATCACGATATTCTTAAGAATGAGGAATGTTTTGAAAATAACATGAATACAAACAATATAGTTAATCCACCAGATGAAGACGCAATATCTGTCAAGGTACCGCAGGTCAACGACCTAGCTACAAGATACTTTGCCGGATACTACATCTTTAAAGCAATAAAAAAAAAAAATGAACAAAATCTGTGAAAATTGTGCTGAAGAAATGTCAAAGGACAAACAGAATTTCGATCTAACGGAAGTATTGATAAAATTAAAAGAATAAAATTCAAAAGAAAATACGGTTCTCTTATGGCCGTCGGAAAAAGATTTTCAAGTATGCCATCTTTATGTACAAATATTTTCCGAATACTCTCGAAAACTATCTTTTGCATCTAACTTAAAAAAAATATAATCAAAGAATGTATACTCGTAAAGGCAACAAATATACATTCTCCGAATTGGTTCAATATATTATGATTAAGGCGATTTAACTGCAATTTAATACTAACCTAACTTAAAAAAAATATAATCAAAGAATGTATACTCGTAAAGGCAACAAATATACATTCTCCGAATTGGTTCAATATGTTATGATTAAGGCGATTTAGTTGCAATTTAATACTAACCTAATTTCAGTTAATGATTATTTTGTTCAGTTAATTAGTTTTTTTTATAAAAATTTCGAAGATTAGTCACCTTCACTTAAGTAGGCCAAGAGCAGTGATCAGTTATTATAAGGGCATAAATATAAAATGCAGTAAGCAAAACTCATACTCATACCCATTTTCAGAGCAAATTTGTGTCCACAAAGTTTGCAGAGTTTTTATTTATTTAATCAAGTGCTGAAAATAAGGTACATACATACAGACAAAATAACAAGCACACAATATAAGTCCAACCATTTGCACGTATATTTATGTATATATACGATCTATACAGATACTCCATATCCATCCTACCAACATGTCGGCATCAGAACTCCGTGACCGCAGTCGCACAAAATATTTTTTTTGTTTCTTTTTTGCAGTGAAGGTAAACAGGGGTATGTGTGAGTGACACGATGGACTAAAAAGTGAGCAGAAAAAACAAATGTTCTGTGTTCTGATTTCTTCCCTTTTGTAAGAAGTTTAAGCTTTTTAAAAAGCTTTTTTTTAGTGAATTTCGTTTTCATATATCACTTCTTCCCATATGAATGAGACATCTGGGTAGTTTATTATCTGTGCTAGTAGCTGTAACAGGTAGATCGCTAGTATAGAAAGATAGAGAATTGGTCCCAAAATACTTCGTTGGGGGAATCCTGCTTTAATTTCCTTAAGTGTGGCCGTGGTGTAGTGGTAACATCAACGCTTGTCATGCTCTTGGTTCACGGTTCAAATCCTAATCTCAACAATCATCTATTTATTTCGTCTGAAATAAATAAAAAAGTCGATCAATTGCGAAAGCTTAGTCAACTCTACTGCGAAGGCATAACACTAGCAGTAGAGTGGTCATGTGGCTTAAATGCAACTTGATCGTGATGATGACATCAGGTGGAGGTAAAACAAATACTGTGAATCCTGAGCAACGACAAAAAGCAAAACAAACAAGCTCCCCAGTTATCTGGACGCCACCCTTGGAGTTTACTGAAACTTAATACCACCTAAGTTTCAAACCCACTACACCAATCTTTCTTTATCTCTCTCTCAATTTCTGCAAACGCCCGTGCCCTGAAATAATTTAATGGTATTCATATCCCATTTGGCGCGCGCAAATTATAAAAAAAAAAAAAAGTTGAGAATATACACTTTCATGTTTGACTCGAAAGAATCTTTCGTAGAGGTAGGATTCGATAAGGTCTACGTATTGGAATGGAAGTAGCCTCTTTAACTTATTGATCAAACTTTCATGCCAGACCCTGTCAAAGGCTTTGGAAACGTCAAGGAAAACTGTTGAATACACCATTCTGCTTTCTAAGGCCCTTTCGATAACATATTGTGCAACTTGTTAGTATCTTCTTATTCATTTCCCGTCGATACAAAAGTAACCAAAACACTTTCAAAACAACAAAGGGTGTTTTTATCACGCTACTGTAGAATATAGCAGGACTGGTATGATGGTCCTATATAAAGTCATCTTACTTTGCCGTAAGAGGGCTTTGCTACTCAATTGCCTTCTTCGCCCAAAGAAACAGTGGTTGGCAAGAGTGATTCTTTACTTGCGCTGGTGTCATTTTTTGAATTTACAGCGGAGCATACGTAGTGCTTAATTGTCTCGAAATTGTAGATGTCTATTGTGACGTTGCCGATGTTGACTTTTTTGGTGGTCTCCTTTCTTATTGGGCAAATGATGCTGAGGTTCAATTCGTCAGGCATACTTTCATCCAACAATATTTTACAGATGAGTTGATATATGCTCCATACATAATCAACCCCAGCTGCTTTAAATAGCTCGGCAGTTAGCTCGTCGGCTCCACCAGCCTTGTTGTATTTAACCTTAGATATCGCTATCTTCATTTCACTTTGGCCGGGTTGACAGAATTGTTGATAGTCATCGTCCGGGTCGAATGGAGCCTTCTTCATAACAGTGAAGTTTCGGTCGTCACCGCCGTTTAACAGTCCGTAGAAGTGACGCACTAGACGAAGTCCTATTCTTTCTTTCTTCTGTTGTTTTGCCTTAACTACATACGAGTACGAGTACCGAAACCTTTTTTTCTGCCAGACTTTATCCTATAGTATTTCTAACGATTTTCAGCCCCAATCACGATTTGTGTGTCATTTTGTATCATTTTTGACGATTTCTATACAAATGGAGCGAAATATGATGATATTCACTTTTTTCCCGCTTGAATTTTAAAATTTTTTAGTTAAATAATTAGATGGGTCGATGAGATTTTATTTACACAATTAACTCTGACATTTTAGAACTATGTACTCGTATATATTTTTATATTTTAAATAAAGCTTTAACGGATTGTTTGCGTGCATACGTGCACAAGCTAAGTATTTACAAATGAGCCAACCAAATATATATTACTCGTATATATTTTTTTATTTAAAAAAAGAAGTAAGCTCTGCATTTACGAATAGGTCCACCAAGTAATGAATTAGGAAGCATTATTTGGAGGCATTCACATTCATATTATACTTAAATTGTTCGTAGCATTCCCATTTATATAGGTAAGCTAAGGCAGTGGTTACGTTAAGAGCTGCCCAGAGCGACGCTGTGACATGCTACGTCTCACCACCAAATTCAACGCATAGCATACTAGTGAGTGGTTATGTTAAGCGCTGCTCAGACGCGAACACGTCCAAATAGGGCATTGAATGCTATTCGAGGTGAAGCGGTGTAATATGCAAGTGGCTAAAGAATTAGTAGTGCACATAATGGCGACGCTGCTGGATGAAAAACTTACGAAAATGCCAATAAGAACTGACATCGAAGGAATGCATATGTTTTTTTTTTTTTATAATCAGCGCGCCGAAGGGGATATGAATACCCTTAAACTGTTTCAGGGCACGGGCGTTAGGAAAAGGGGGAAAAAGGACAGAGGAGGAGCCTGTACACGTTGGCTTTAAATGTTTGAAGGTTGTAGTTATAGGGAAATACAGAGCCTGGCAGATTATTCCACATTCGTGTCGTTTGGCTTATAAACGAAACCCTATATTTGACAATACGATCGAAAATGGCTTTAAGGGAAAACTGATGTACATTCGAAGCATGTCGCGTATTGCGGGTGAAATTTTGAAGGGGAGGAATGCAACTGGCTATTTCGCTGAAACATTTTTTATAGAAAAAACGATAAAACAGGGAGAGACATGAGACATTTCTTTTATATTCAAGTGAATGTATAGAATTCACAATGTCTCTATCGCCTATAAGTTTTAACGCGCGATTTTGTACCCAGACCAAATATGGGCGTTATATTCCAGCTTAGGGGGATGAATGCCTTATAAATTGAGGCCAGATCAGATGGAGTAAAATATTTCTTGCATCGTTTAAGGAATCCTAGACATTTTGCAGCATTTTTGGCCACCCCGAATATGTGATAGTTTTTTTTTAGTTTTCGATGATGCAAGGATAATGGTTGCAGTTTTGGCTTCGCGTGAGAGACAGAAGACAGCATTGAGTTTTGGAAGCATTAAATTCCACTCTGTTGGTTGAACCCCATTTGATTATGCTGTCCAGGTCGCAATTTAATGTGTTTAACATACGTTGCCGTTCCCTTTCTTCGGCCGAAGAGCAAGAACGTGAGTTAGGGAACGAATATAAACTGAGGGTACTGTCATCAGCGAAAGAATGGATTGGATTAGAAGTTGTAGACAAGAGATCATTTATAAAAATAAGAAAGAGAGTCGGCGACAAAACCGAGCCTTGGGGAACACCAGCATTTATTTTGGAATTGCACACTCGAAGCCGTCCAAAACAACTTATATTGAACGCCCCGAAAGGTAATTTCTAATCCCTTCAACATGGAAGCCCGACGCAGCTTATTAGACAGTCAAGTTGAGTTTTTACATTCCAAAATGGTGAGAAACTACGGAACTAGCGGAAGTGACCGGTGATTGGACATTTATTGAAAAACAAGGGTACTCTAAATATATAAAGAAGCATGTCCTAACTGATTCATCATCGCTGGGTCGAAAGCGCTGAAGCTAGAGCTATGAAATGTGGACAGTAGTTGCATTTTATGACATAGACACCCACTAAGATATGATTTCTTTAAATTCAATCCCTAAGGGTATACCAGTTTATATAGGAACAATTATTTGTCCGGTCGGATTTACTTGAAACTTAGTTATGCTAAGTCTACAGCATTACAACACTAATAATGCTAACAATATTCTAAATGAAACACGTATTTCAGCATTTCCCAAAAATCACCCCCTAAATAAACAACAATTCCAAAAAGTCTACGAATGAAGCCACGGGCATCAGCTAGTAGCTTAATAAGAATTTACATGCAGCTGGCCACCAAACCAAGCACGTAAGTAAGTTAAATATGCCCAACGTGTACATGCAGTAGAAGGTGGACGATCTAGGTCCCCATTTTTTTTTTTTTTTTTTCAAAAATGATATTGCATACATAAAATGCGATGGACGATTTCTTTGTCCTTTCCATAATGTTTTCCGTTTTTTGTGAGTTAACCTCAATCCGAAATTATTGGCCCAGTTGTTCAGTGTAATTAGGGCCGATTATATCAAGTTAGATACAGTTCGCAGGATATTTATGTAACCAATATAAATATGTAGTCAGCGTATATTACAACCTTACACCTCTATGCCCTAGTTTCAGTAAAATTTCATTTGACACCATTATCGAAAGAAGGGAAGATAGGATATACCATGAGCTTGGCAACGTCACAGTTCAAAGGGGATGTTTCTCGTTTTGTGAATGTAATGTCTGTCTTAAGCTATAGAGTTATACATTATTGAAGGCTACCTCGATGTCCAGTGAAGCTGCGAGCGTATATTCTCGGGGTAGATAACCTTTTCAATAGTTGTTGTCGTTTCTCTACCTGTTTGCCCATCATGTAACCATGTTGGGTCTTCGAGATATCCCTGGGATTTATTTTGGGGCGAATGCAGAAGTCTATTAATCTTTCAAGTATTTCGAGAAGGAATTATTAAGGCTTATTAGCCTAAAATCATTCGAAGTTATGTGGCGAGGTTGTTTTGGGTATGAAGATGACTTCTACTTTCCTCCATGCAAGCGGTACATATCTGCTGTTAAGACAGCCTCTAGAGATCTATACGAGCCATGGGATTGTATACTCCCGAGTTCTCTGTAGCAAAAAAGGACCGTCAGGTCCTGGCGCCTTCTATGAGGACATTGACAATTAGGTCTTTATTATGAGACACCCTAGGAAGTGATTACTGATAAGTATTTCTAACATCTCTGTGCATAAATCTGCCCATGAGCTATCCTGACTTTGAAAAGGCTTGCTGCTGCATACACTTTCGAAAGGATTTTTCTGCTACCCCATTGAATATGGTGTGCATTTGCATCGCAGCCGATTAATAATTCCAATGAAGAGGTTTAAAGAGCCTCAGTAGATGGGTGTATATATATAGTATATATATAGAATATACATATATATATAAATACATATATATATATATATATAAATATATATATATATATATAAATATATATATATATATATAAATATATATATATATATATAAATATATATATATATATATAAATATATATATATATATATATATTTAATAACGGCAACTACTTTACAAACTATTAATATATGTACTATAATATATATACCTATATAAACACTGTTGGATAAAATAAAGTACAAAACTAAATTTAGAAGTATTTATTACTTTATAAAGAGTTGTAACGTTTATTTTTTAACTTATTTTAATTTATAATCTTGTTTATAATTGTTTTACTATATATTGGACAAGTGAAGCAACTGTATTAGCTTATTTGCAAAACTACTAACCCACTATTTACAGAAGAGCAAATTAATGAAAGAAGACAAAATAAAATGCAAATTCAAAAAAGTAACAAAAACACATCAAATATTCAAACTTCAGCTTTCAAAATGAAAAAACTTAATAGCTGGATACCAGATTTTTCAGCGTGTCTCCTGGAATTTTCTCCCATTCATTTTGAAGGCTTTCCTAAAAAGAGGGTAAGTTTCGACGCTTATCTAATGGAATCTTCTCATCCAAAAAAGACCAAAGGTGCTCAATTGGGTTAAGGTCTAGGGATTGAGGTGACCAGTCCAATACATTAAAATTTGTTTGTGTAAAAAATGGTTAGCTGCTTTACTCGTATGCTTTGGGTCGTTATCTTGTTGAGAAATATAACTTCCCAAGGACATTATAGGGATAGAAGAAGCTAAATTTTCTCTGATAATGTTAACGTCAGTTGGACCCGTCATTTTAGTATCGATTTTGACCAGATTTCCAAAGCAGCTAAAGGAGAAACAACTCCAGAACATTGACCCTCCTCCGTGTTTTACAGTTTTCTGTATGCACCTTAGGTTCAGTCTTTCAGAGGGTCTGCACCAAACTCGGCGTTTTCGGATGTTGACTGTACGAAGCATAGTCTTTTTCTTCGCAAAGAAGTTGTTTAATCCGCTTTCTTGGAGTCACCTTTGCACTGTTCTTGGTGTTATACTTAATCTTCTTTAATGCCCTCTGGCCTCAGTTTTGATTCGTTGGTCTTCGGTTGCTGTGGTCTTCCGCTTCCTTCCGCAAAAACTCTTGGAACTGGCAACTGTCCCTCAAAGTTAAGGCAGATTTGCCTTACCATAGAAATTGACAATCCATATTTTTGTGCCAGTTTTTGAAATGTCAATCGAATTTGACGGTCCAAAACTAGCAGTTTCTCCATCTCAGGTGGTAGCATTTTCGTGCCAAAGTCTTAACAGAATAAAACAAAACTTAGCATCGAAAATAAAATTTCCAATTTTGATTTAAGGCTTCTACGTCTTATTTTTATATTAATAGTAAATATCTGTTCTGAAAAATTATAAAACTATTTACAATATTCTAGCGCGTCGCATACAAAATAGAAAATGCACTTTATTTTGTCGCGTCTAAAGTACAACTGCTACAGAATCACCTCAACTGATAGTAAATATACAAAAGTGATTAACGGTTAATTTTTACAAAACGGTGAAAACATGTGTAGGTAACGTCAGCACAAAAGAATTGAGACATTAATTTATTTTAATTTGGATATTGCAGATATGAGTGACTGAAATCTTTTAATTGTAAGTCTGGATGACCAATATATAGTCAGCTTAACTACAACCTCTAGGACAAATAGTATCTACTTTCGAGATCAGCTTGCTGTGAAAGAGATCTCAAGGATAGTAAAATTAAGCGGGGAATTTCTCAAGCCAAACTACGTACCACGCCGGGAAGAATTACCTAGAGAAGTTATTTTGAATTTTGTTCGCAATTGTAATTTTCGCGAATGACTTCTTACCAGAGGACCAAACGCCAGCTCTCCTTAACAAGATGGATGTTTCGAAGTTGTTTCGACATTGCAAAAGCTCACTGGCATATCAAAATTGGATAATAAGAGGAAATTGTAAAGTAGTTGTTATTGTTTGTAATCAATTGTCAACCACGCAGACGGCGTAACCATGCCTTTCTGATTTTTTAAACTACTTATCGTTTGCGACATAAAAAGTGAATGCTTGAATAAAAATCAGTCTAATTTAAATCTGAATTCCTATCGAGGAGCTCATAAAATCAATCTTTGGTCATGTCGTCCTTATCCACTCTATCACCTTTTGTACGAGTAACAAAGGTCACGGATTCTGGTGAAATATTCAAAATAAGGCTTAACTTAACAAAAATCCCCCTGAAATGTGGACGTGACCCTATGGACGAACTGTAGATAAATATTTTGGGGACTAAATATTTTTCAGTTTCTAGTAACATATTGAAAAAAACTACATTTTTTTCACTAACTGGTGACATACGGACAGACAGACAGATGAACGGACATGGGTAGATCGAAATAACTTTTGATGTTGATCACAAATATGTATATGCACTTTTGGGGGTCTGGCGTCATTATTTTCCTATGTTACTAACTACATACATATGTACTCGTATCAAAATTAATACATATAGCCTATGGGGTAGGATACGAAAACTCCCCCTGTATAGGTCGATTAACATTTTTGTAATATCGAACGTAATTCTATTTATAACTTAAATAACTCTGACTTCATATTACCATACGTAAAAATATATTTAATTACTTACATACCATCAATTTATTCTGTTTTAATATTTACAGTATGTATACTCACATATTTATTAATTTCAGTGTAAGAACAGACTTAATGGACGATGGTGCTAACTCATCTCTTTCCATTGCAAGAGTAAACAAACAAGATTCCGGTAACTACACGTGTTCAATTAGTGATTCGCAAGACTACAGTATAATGGTTCATATACTTAAGGGTAAGGAACAATTTTATATTAGATTTTTTTTAGTTCATGTAATAACATAGTCCCTGGATCAGTTTACAATCCCGGAATTTCGGGATTGGAAATTTTCTAATTATTAAAACGATACAAGACGAGCATATCCATCAGAAAGCACACATTCATTTAGAGACTCTTCGTGAGTAGATACTATCGCCGAAAAGCGTGGAAGTTTATATGTATTTGCGGATAATGTTGGAATCCACCTTAATCTTATTCAAAAATGGTACCCTTATCTGGTATATCCATAGAGCTAGATCTAAACTCCTTTAAATTTCAAGGGTGGCCGTGGTGTAGTGGTAACATCATCGCTTGTCACGCTGTTGATTCACGGTTCGAATCCTGAAGTCAAGAATCATCTATTTATTTCGCACGAAATAAATAAAAAAAAAAAGTCGATCACTTGCGAAAGCAAAGTCAACTCTACTGTGAAAGTATAAAACTGGCAGTAGGGTGGTCATATGGCTAAAATGCAACTTGATCGTGATGATGACATCAGGAGGTCGGAAAAAAATACTGTGAATCATAAGAAACGACAATGATAGCGAAATCAAAAAAAATACTCCCCAGTTATCTGGACAGCCACCCTTGGAGTTTACAGAAACTTAATACCACCTGAGTTTCAAACCACACCACTCAGTCTTTCTCTCTGTCTCTTCCCCTTTCCACAAAACGCACGTGTTCTAAAAAATTAGTGTAAGGGTATTCATATCCCCTTTAACACGTGCAAATTATAAAAAAAAAAAAAAAATCATCTCGAAATGGAACTACGTAAGTACTCGTATAAGTCAGTCTTTTCCCATTCCTTGCAATCGAAATACGAGTTCTTAAAATGATTGACCCTGAGTAACAGAAATACAAAAAACAACTCCGAAAGTCGCTGTTAGTTAGGTGATTGTAAGTTGGTCTTAACTTTTCAGCACTGTTGCCATGGAACTGCAGAATATCTTAAATAAAAAACTAAACACCAAAAACAAAGTTCTTGATAAAAAACAAGAATCACCAGATAATATTAAAGTAGATGTGGAACTATCAAAACTAGAGATTATAAAACCCATTGCAAAAGAAAAGAAAAAACCCATTGCAAAAGAAAACACAAAACCGAACGCTAAAGAAACCAGCGCGGGTATAATGTCATATGCTCAAGTGGTTGCACATAAAAAACAGCATGCTATGCAGAAAAAGGACCAACATGAGTGTAACCAACAAAAGACTCAACCAAGCAATGTCATGAATCGAACACTACAACTGATCCTAACCAAACTTAATGCACTAGATATGCGGCTTAAAAAGTTAGAAAATACCAACGAGAAAGCACCTAAGCATAATCATGGATCAAAATCTTAAAGTGATATGTTGGAATACAAATGGTCTCCTGCAGCATCAACAGGAATTGCAGGTGATTCTTGAAGCAAATAACATAGACATTTGTCTTATTTGTCAGAAACACATTTTGCAAAGCACACGCAAACAAAATTTAAAAACTACAAAATCTACCACACCGTTCACCCTGAAAACACAGCTAAGGGTGGAAGTGCAGTAATAGTAAAAAATAATATACAACAATATGAGGAATTGAAGTATATTACAGAGAAAATACAAGCTACAGCAGTGTGTATAAAAGTTAAGCATAAAAAAATTAATATCGTTGCTATTTACTGTCCTCCAAAACATTCAATTAAAAAAGAAGAATATTCAAATTTTTTTGAAAAACTACGAAACAGATACATAATAAGTGGAGGTTTTAATGCCAAAAACCTTAACTGGGGATCCAGATTGACAACAACGAGAGGAAAAGAACTTTATGCTGCTATTCAAAAACATCAGTGCGAAATTCTCTCGACAGGAAGGCCCACGTTCTGGCCTACAACAAAAATAATATACCAGATCTAATTGATTTTTTCATAATCGAAAATTTGTCAAGCAGTTATATACACATAGATGAGTTCGAGTATCTAAGCTCTGATCATTCACCTATAATTCTCCAAATGAGTGAACATATAATTAAAAATACAAATATTAAAACCTTAACAAATAACAGAACAGATTGGCAAGCCTTCAAGCTGAACTTAACAAGTAAAAGAGATTTAATGATACCCCTTATAACCAAAAATGATGTAGAAAAAGAACTGCATAAGTTGGTCAGCGATATTCAGCAATCGGCCTGGGAAAGCACCCCCGCCCTAAATAGAAAGAAGACAAAAAGAAAAGAAATAAAAGATTTAGTAGCAGATAAAAGACGAGCAAGAAGAACATGGCAGAAAACAAGAGCTCCACAACATAAAGCCAAGCTAAACAACCTCTGTCAACAACTAAGAAGAGAAATTAAAAAATTTAAGGAAGATTCAATGAAAAGGTACCTCAGAGGGTTAACAGCTGAATACGTAACTAATTACTCTCTATGGAAAGCAACAAAAGGATTAAAACAGCCTACTGTGCAAATACCTCCAATCAAAGCAACTGATGGAAACTGGGCAAGAAGCGATGAGGACAAAACCATTCTCTTCGCAAACTACCTAGAAAACATATTTAAACCACCAGTTGAAAATGGAAATATACAACCTACGTTAATAGGTCCTTCAGAAGAAGGAAGCGAAGAAATTCTGCTCACAACTCCTAATGAAATTTGCAACTTAATTAAGCATGAAATAAATGCAAAGAAAAGTCCTTATATCTGATGTCGTACTAAAGAACTTACCAAGGAAGGCAATAATAAAAATAACAAATTTAACAAATGCCACATTTAAGCTTAAATATGTGCCTAGTTTGTGGAAGGTTGCTGACGTCCTAATGATTCCCAAACCAGGTAAACCGCCAAATGAAGTGTCATCTTACAGACCTATCTCGTTATTGCCAATGATATCAAAAGTGTTTGAGAAAGTACTCGCAAAGCGTTTAAATAAAATAATTAATGGAAGGAAAAAGCTGATTCCGAACCATCAATTTGGTTTTCGAATGCAGCACTCTACGATACAACAGGTACACAGAATTACGAATAAAATCGAAGAAGCACTAGAAAAAAGGAAAGTTTGCTCGGCTGTATTCTTAGATGTGGCGCAGGCCTTTGATAAAGTATGTCACGAAGGACTTATCTATAAACTGAGATGTATGTTGCCAAATCAATATGCTTCTATTCTGAAATCGTATCTAGATGGAAGACATTTCAGAATAAAACAACAGAGTACTTATTCAAATCTAAGAGAAATAAAGGCCGGCGTACCGCAAGGTAGTGTACTGGGCCCAATATTATACTTATTATATACTAGTGATATTCCTAAATTAGAAAACCACACTATGGCAACATTCGCAGATGATACTGCAATACTAGCAGTAGGAAGAACCAATGAAGAATCCACAGAAAAACTACAAATTGGCATAAACAAAATCTGTGTATGGACTAATAAGTGGAGAATCATATTGAACGAGTCTAAGTCAGTCCATGTTGACTTTACTAATAAAAAAATCGAATATACACCATTTATTATAAACCAATAAATAGTACCATGCGCTAATACAGCGAAATATTTAGGTATGACTCTAGATGCAAAGTTGAGATGGAAAGAACACGTAAGAAAGAAAAAAGAAGAGTTAGAAATCAAATATAGAAAACTGCACTGGCTGATAGGAAGAAACTCATCCGTATCAATTGGAAATAAAGTGCTTTTATATTATCAAATTCTGAAACCAACATGGACATATGGAATCCAACTATGGGGTTGTGCCAAAAAGACAACTTACAGTAATATAAGAAAAATAAAAATTTATATACTTGCTTATAAATACATACACACTCGAAATAAAGAGTCACCAGGGGGTGAAACTCATACAACTAAACTGAAACTCATACAACTGACTAAGATGTCAGAAAAAAATTGCTTATTAGTCCAAGTGACTAGATCGCAATTATGTGGGTGGTGGTTTTAGTCGGTAAAAATCCGGCATGCTAATTATTCGGATCATCTGTATCTTTTGAAGATCTCCCCTTCCTCTAAAAAAAAAAAAAAAATCAGAACAGTTATTCTGATTCATTTTCACATTTTCGCTACTGTGAATACACAGCATACTTTTGATAGATGGAAAAAAAATAATTTAGATTTTAGCATTAATTCTTTTATCAATTTTTTTATTTATTATTCGTTTTATGACTGACGAATGGCCATCGGAGCTTTAAAGTTCGTTTTTTTTATTGTGCGGCTAAATTGTCAAAATAAATAAAAAAAACCTGCACTTATATTATTATTTTTTTGTTTTAGTTTTATAACATTATCCAACTTTTTTTTTGTTTCGAGGTTTTTTATTTTTGTTTCCTGAAAAAAAAATTTATGAAAATGTCGGAGCGGAAAATATCTGCAAATAAATACAGAATTGGAAAAAGATAAGATAAATATCAGAATTAAAGAAAATGTTGCCAAAAAATGCAGAAATATACGTCGCGGGTGCAAAAAAAATAGTGAGCAGTTAAGTTCGAAGAACACCCACATACGCCTCATATACAAAATATAAAAAATGTAATGCGATCGCAAGAACTCTGTGAGTCATAACTACCTACATATGTAGTTAACACTTTTTGTTTCTCAATTAAATCACGCACAAACGGATGCCACTTGAGAATTTTAAACATAAACGTCCGCATAGAGTTATGCATATCAAGCTCTTTCCCCTTAGGCAAACTGCGCCACTTGGTGATCTACAAAGTCCACAGGATTCTTGCATCACCACTTTTGCCCTACTCGTATATAAGCAGGTCCACTCTTCATTAGATTTCAATTCATCTTACTTCATATCAACCAAAGGTTTCCCCCCATCAGTGGTAAGGGACCTGAAATTGTAAGAATCAGTTAATAAAGAGATAATAGAGAATAAAATAAAATTGTTCCTTGTTTCATTTACTAGTTTCCAAATACAGGGAACCCAAAATAGTTTTTTTTAAGAGCCGGTATGATCATGGAAGATCCATAGTTCGTAACGTATATACTTGTTGAGAGTCTTACTATTTTAATGTTTTAATTCGGGAAAAGAAAAGGCGAAGCTTTTATTACCAGCATGAAAAATTACCTCTTTACCATCATCAATGAGGTCAGTGATAAGGAGTGCAGAGCACAAGGTATGTGGGATTCCCTACAGCGATCTTGCTTGGAGGTAGCCAAATCGCTGCTTTCAACGTGGAAAGGCCAACACGCCAAAAAAGAAAATGGTGGTGGAAGCTAAAGATACGAAAAAAAACCTGGTCTTGCGAAGAAGAAGTGCGCCCAATGTAAAGCAAAAAGTATGGAAGGCCTCTATCGGGAGTTATAGGAAATATTGTCTTCGGCGTCTGATAGGAATCAGGCTACCCAGGAGCTTCGACAAAACAACTATTTTCAAAATATCCGCCCCGAGTAGAAGAAATGCTCAGGAAATTCGTTTCCCAATTCATTAACAATGCTCAATTCCAGCTTCTTGTGGAAGACTACAAAATTCTCCACAGATGGCGACAGTATTGTGAAAGACTTCTGAATGAACAGTTTCCCCGGGTATACTTTCCACGAGCCGCTCTTAACCATAACGAGGTATCCGACGATACCATTGGAGAAGTTAGGAATGCGATCAGATACTCCAAAAAAGAAAAGCGGTTGGGCCAGACGAGATACCCTCTGAATTCTGGAAAAAGATGGGATACATCGGGTCCAGATGGCTCATGATTCTTATCTCCAAACTTATGAGCGGTGATCCAATGCCTAATCAATCAGTGGAAGGAAGATATCTTCCTGCTTTGCACAAAGGAAAGGGCGATAAGCGAAACTGCGATAACTACCGTTCTGTCAAAGGTGATTTCTTAAAGCGCTCGTATATGGTGTTGGTTGATTTTGAAAAAGCCTTTGACAGACAACCAAGAGATCTCTTATGGGTGGCGTTAAGACAACGAGGAGTTCCAGAAACCTATGTGCGCATGATCATGTACATATATGAGGGGCTGGGGCAAGAGTAAGATGTCCCCCAGGAGTCACCAAAGAGTTCCCAGTCAAAGTCGGTGTACACCAGGGAAGCGTCCTCAGTCCGTTGCTATCTATTGCAGTCCTTGATTATCTGCTTGAAGGAAAAGTGGTATCAGTTATTCTTTGCTGACGATGGAGCTATCATAAGTGAAGATCAAACGTGCCTGCAACGAGCACTTGATGTATGAGTGGATGTTTTGGAGGGAAATGGATACCGTACTAGTTCAAAGACAGAGTGTCTGTGCTGCCCGTTCTCTGATCCACACCAACCTATTCCAGACCTTTACTTGAATGGAAAAGTGATTCCCAAGTGCGAAAAGTTCAAATATGAGGGCAAGTTACTGGCAGCTGAGATGAAGATGCTTCGCATGACAGCAGGAGTAAAAGAACCCATCACAAGCAAGATAGAGCACGAGCGACTCATTCAAAGGAAAGGATCCTTCGAACCCCATCAAAATGTAATATCAATCAATGTTCCAACACAAACGCACACAACACAAAAAAGGCAGACCAAAAAGCAACTGTATCGCACGAATTCAAAAACACCACCATTTGATTGGCTTCAGTGAGGAAGTGATCTGAAACCGGGAAGTCTGCCGGTACTTCCTGAGGTCAAACCGGCAAGGGATGCGGTAAAGTAGGAGGGTGGTAGGGATGCGGTAAAGTGGGAGGGTGGTGATCCTTCTACTCCGGATCATAACCTAGCAGTGGCGTGGCATCCATACAAGCCGATTCCTTCCGGCTTCCCTTTTCAAATATCAAAAAATTTTTATTTTGCCACTTGCCAACCATCACATTCAATTATTTGTTCATTAAACCATTTTTCACAACTTTATACACGCTCGAAGATGAAATGCTGCGACCACTTCGGTTGTTTATTCATTTTTACTCATACACAAACTCGCACACATAGGCGAAACAAGTATGAACTAATCTAGTGAGAGAGCGTGCAATAAATTTTATTGAAAAGCCGTTTATTTTCCGGCTTATGCACTCATTTCTTCACAGTAAGAACTTTCAATTCTATTCCTTTCAGGCATATAGTAGAATTTTATTTGCAATTTCTTTGTCTAACATACTGTAACATAATGTAATATGCGAGCTACGGCTCGAGTAGATAAAACGATATTCTGTGAAATTTATTTCTTTATTTTCTAGTCTATAGAACAATTCAAGTTCACACTATACTATTCTTCGCAAATTCTTTTCTTACAAGGTCTCTTTCCTCTCAAATCACTTTATCTCCTTTCAATTACTTAATTCACAAATCCAAACTAATTACTTCTTCTTGTTAACTCTCAACTTTCATTTTATCACAAAATTACAACTTCGCCTATTATCACTTTTCCAATCTCTTCGCCACGGTTCTAAACCAACTGCCTGCT
The DNA here is from genome assembly GCA_963082735.1 of Pocota personata. NCBI lineage: Eukaryota > Metazoa > Arthropoda > Insecta > Diptera > Syrphidae > Pocota > Pocota personata. The sequence goes on from OY720431.1 coordinate 76,947,738, forward strand.
CTCGACCGCCATCTGTCCTTATATAGCAGAAGTTTCTCATAGATAGAAACTTCTAGCAAATTCTTCGATCACTGGAAAAATACCTAAAATTTTGTGCAGTTATAATTCTCTTGCGGTTATATTCTCTCTTATCCGTGACGTCGTCTTAGACATCACCCGTCTCTTATCGTGTACATGAACTGTGGAGACTAACCGCAGACACGAACCCCGAATGAAAAGATACTTTGGAATGGGCTGGAGGAGCGTAGTTATTATTATGTTACAATAATAATAACTGTCCTTATAATTTGCTAGAAGTTTCTGGCTATGAGAAACTTCTGCTATATAAGGACAGATGGCGGTCGAGAGCAGGCAGTTGGTTTAGAACCGTGGCGAAGAGATTGGAAAAGTGATAATGGGCGAAATTGTAATTTTGTGATAAATTGAAAGTTGAGAGTTAACAAGAAGAAGTAATTAGTTTGGATTTGTGAATTAAGTAACCAGAAAGGAGATAAAGTGATTTGAGAGGAAAGGGACCTTGTAAGAAAAGAATTTGCGAAGAATAGTATAGTGTCAACTTGAATTGTTCTATAGACTAGAAAATAAAGAAATAAATTTCACAGAATATCGTTTTATCTACTCGAGCCGTAGCTCGCATATAACATTGGTGTCAGAAGTGGGATAAAACTTATTCTGTGAATAACTATTTCCGTGGTGTGAAATTGCACAATAAAAAAAAAAAAAAAAACGATTTCTGTGTTGAGTTAATTAGTTGCGCAAAATGGGTCGCAAATTGGGAAAACTAACTACAATTCAACTAAAGGCAGAACTCAGTAAGCGGAATCTCGACACAACTGGGGGAAAAGATGCCCTACTGATTCGTCTGGAAGAAGCAGTAACGCAGGAAGGTGAAAATCCGCATGACATAGAGTTTGACGTGGAAGAGGAACCAGCAAGTACAGTAGCCGACCCGGGTATAACAAGTCTGCTCCTGCAACTTAAGTCAGTCATGGACGAACAAAAGAAAGCAATAGAAGACCAAAAAAAGTCTCTGCAACTTAAACTCGATGACCAAAAGAAAGCAATAGACGACCAAAGGAACTCTCTAGAACTTAAGCTGGAGGAACAAAAGAATTCTCTAGAACTTAAGATGGACGAACAAAAGAAAAAAAAAGACTTGATGAGCAAAACAAGAAATTGGAATCCAAATTCGAAGTGATCGAAGAGAAAATCGAGAAGGTTGAGACGCTACTCGAAAAAGTCGAAACTAGATTCGATGAAAATTTTGAGAAACATGAAACTCAGTTTGGAAAAGTGGATACGCAATTCGAGATAGTAGGAAAGCAAGTCGAAAATCTTGCTAAGGAGCTCAGCAACGTGAAGAGGCAGAAAGCACGGGAATATTCCACTGACGGTCTGAGAAGAAAGGAGATGCAGCCTCCTATCTTCGATGGTCAAACATCATGGCCAATTTGTAAGAGGCAATTCGAAACGGCCGCAATGATCAATAGCTGGGGCGATGAAGAGAAGTCTATTGCACTCACACTTGCACTGAGGGGTCCAGCTGCGGAGCTCTTGCAGACCATCCCGGAAGATAAACAGCAGAACTACGACTCTCTGGTTCAGGCTATCGAGATGCGGTTTGGGGATGAACACATGCAGCAGGTGTACAGGGTTCAGCTGCGTAGTCGAGTCCAGAAAAGGGGGGAAACGCCCCAACAGTTGTAAGCGGATATAGAGCGACTAGCCCATCTTTCATACCCTAAAGCCGGTGAGGAGCTTATCAACGAAATGGCGGTGGAAGCTTTTATTCAGGCCATAGAAGACAGACAACTGCAAATGGCTGTAAGGATGGCTGAAAAGCGAACACTCCCCGAGGCATTGGCATTCGCTTTGTCAATGAAGGCTGCGGACCAAGCATACCAGGGAATACACCGTGTCAGGGAATGCTCATGCCAGAGAAGAGCCGTCATGGATGAAGACAAAGCTCGCGGAAGTCAAATTCGTTGCTGGAATTGCAACCAAACCGGACACCTACAACGGGAGTGCAGAAGTGCACCTAGACGAGGAAATTGTCCAAATTGCGGAAGTAGGAGAAACAGAGAGGAAACATCCTGTCGGTCAGACTTCCCAAAACCAGCAGTCGGGAAATGCGTAAGGACCAGCTTCGCGGGGCAGAAGTTGGTTACTGGAATCGAGGCCCCCAGGACCACCATTCAAGTTTCGCAAACCAAACGGGGTAACAAGAGCCTGACAGTGGAGGCACTAATCAACAAGAAGAAGTGAGTAGCCACCATCGACACAGGTGCCACTGCCTCCATTGTAAGAAGAGATATCGTCAGAAGCTCCTGGCTGCACAACACCTGAAGACTGCAACAGATGAAATGGCGAAGGTGTTTGGAGAAGTTCATCTTACGATTACTCTGGCGGGACTGACGTTCTCCCATGCGTTTCTGGTGGCAGATATATGCGACGAGTGCATCATCGGAATAGACTTCATGAAAGCAAATGAAGTAATCTTGGGCATCGGGATGCAAGTACTGAGGTATCGAAATGTGGAGATTCCGATGGTGTACGGAAACGAGAATGCCGTAACTCTCAGGACAGTCATCAGCAAAGACGAAGTTTTGCCGCCGTCTTCAGAGACAATCATTTGAACGAAGTGGAAGGTGATCTTGGGAGCCTACGATTCTACATAGTAGAACCAGACCCAGAGAAGAATTCTCAAAACTACATTGTGGGAAAGACGTTAGTCGAACCAAAGAAAACCATGGTTCCAGTGAGAGTTTTGAACGCGAGACCACACACTGTCAAACTAAGGCGAGGGGAGGTGACTGGAAAATGCACGCCGATTACCGCCGTCGCAACAATATCTCAACGTGATGCTCCAAAACCTCTCCCATCACCTTGGACAGCGGAAACGAGAGAGACGATTCTCCAGTCCAGTGAGCTGAATCAGGAGCAGCGAACTATGGCAGAGAATCTTATCAATGAGTACGCTGATGTATTTGCCTCACAGGACGGAGAATACGGCCGAACACACCTGGTACAACATCGAATAGACACTGGTGATACTAGACCAGTTCGTCAGCCTGCTAGGCGCCTTCCATTGGCAAAGCAGACAGAAGTTGCAGAGATGGTGTCGGCAATAGAGAAAGAAGGTCTGATTGAAAGTTCCAAAAATCCGTGGGCATCACCAGTTGTACTGGTTAAGAAGAAAGATGGCAGCAGGCGGTTCTGCGTGGACTATCGGCAGCTCAATTACGTCACCAAGAAAGACAGCTATCCTCTGCCACGGATTGACGACACGCTAGACACACTATCAGGAGCCCGATGGTTTCCACTCTCGACTTGAAGAGTGGCTACTGGCAGGTACAGATCCATCCAGAAGACCGGGAGAAAACCGCCTTCACCGCAGGAAATGGTCTATGACAATTCACGGTAATGCCATTCGGGCTGTGCAATGCTCCGGCGACTTTCGAGCGATTGATGGAATGTGTTCTGCAATGGTTAACATGGAAAACCTGTTTGGTATACTTGGATGATGTCATCGTCGTAGGAAAAACATTTGCGCAACACCGAGACAATCTAAGGGATGTGTTTCAAAGGCTTCGAAGTGCCCACCTGAAGCTGAACCCCAAGAAGTGCGCCCTGTTTAGAGCGGAAGTCAAGTACCTGGGGCACATAATTTCAGCGAAAGGAGTGAGAACCGATCCAGAGAAGGTCGAAGCGGTGAAAAACTGGCCAGTCCCCAAAGACAAACACCAACTAAGGAGCTTCCTGGGCCTAGCCACCTAATACAGACGGTTCGTGAAGGATTTTGCCGGGATCGCAAAGAGCCTGCACCAGTTGACGGAAAAGGGAAAACAATTCAAATGGTCAATTGAGTGCGAGAAGAGCTTCAAGGCACTTAAACAACGGCTATGCGATGCCCCGATACTAGCTTACCCCACTCCCGGGGAAACGTTCATTGTGGATGCAGATGCTAGTAATGTCGGGGTAGGAGCCGTACTCTCCCAGGTGCATGATGGCCAAGAGAAGATGGTTGCGTACTTCAGCAAGGTGCTCTCTAAGCCAGAAAGGAACTACTGCGTGACAAGGCGGGAACTTCTACCTTTGATCTTGGCTACGAAGCATTTTCACAAATACCTCTATAGCAGGAAGTTCGTTCTTCGCACAGACCATGCAGCCTTAAAATGGCTATTACAGTTCAAGAGTCCTGAGGGTCAGGTCGCAAGATGGATCGAAAGGCTGCAAATCTACGACTACGAAATACAGCATCGTAAAGGAAAACTCCACTCTAATGCGGATGTACTGTCCCGGAGACCATGCAAAACGGATTGTAAACATTGTGCGCGTCAGGAAGAACGGGAGCTGGTTTCCATTCAAAGAATGACAGCCAAACCTATCGCCGGCTGGAGCGTAGATGAGATCCGGAACGCTCAGAAGGAAGACCCGGATATCGAGCCAATTCTGGCCTGGAAGGAGAACATGGAGAAACCGGATCATCAGAACATCTCTCACAGAAGCCCGACCTTAAAGGCATATTTTGCGCAGTGGGACTCCCTCCATGTCCAAGAAGGTGTTCTGAGAAGAAAATGGGAATCCTCCGATGGAAAGTCGTTTGTAATGCAGCTTGTCGTGCCGCGGACGAGGGTCAAGGAGGTGTTACAGGAAATGCATGGCGGGGCGTCCGGAGGCCACTTGGGAGTGAATAAAACGCTAGAAAAGGTACGAGAACGTTTTTATTGGTTAAAAGCGAAGGAAGATATCGAAGACTGGTGCAGAAAATGCGACGTGTGTGCAGCTAGCAAGGGTCCGAGAATCAAAACTCGAGGTAAGATGCACCAATACAACGTGGGAGCACCTTTCGAACGAATCGCCATTGACATCGCAGGGCCCTTTCCGGAAACTGACAATGGTAATCGGTATATATTCGTAGTGATGGACTACTTCAGTAAGTGGCCGGAAGCGTTTCCGATCCCTAACCAGGAAGCCAGAACCGTGGCGGAGCAGATCGTCTACAATTGGGTTAGCAGATTCGGTGTGCCATTGGAATTGCATTCTGACCAAGGGCGGAACTTCGAGTCAAGAATCTTCCAAGAGATGTGTCAACTACTCGGAATCAAAAAGACAAGGACAACCCCGCTTCATCCACAGTCGGACGGTATGGTGGAGCGTTTCAATAGGACTTTGGACGAACATCTCTCGAAGGTCGTAGACGACTACCGACGTGATTGGGACCAGCAGATTCCCTTGTTTTTGATGGCCTATAGAAGTGCCGTGCATAGCACTACTCGACATACGCCGTTCGAAATCTTGTTTGGTGGGATAGCTCGGTTACCCAGTGAGGTGAAATTTGGATCTCCTACCAATGAGCCCAGAAATGAAGAAGAGTACGTGGCGGACCTTAGGGAAAGGCTTAGGGACATACACCAAAGGACCAGAAGCCAGATTAAGATAACGAGCGACCGCATGAAGACCAGGTATGATGTCAAGGCAACAACGTCAGGATTCCAGGAGGGAGATCTAGTGTGGCTATATAATCCCCATCGCCAAAAGGAGAAATCACCTAAGTTGCAGCAGAACTGGGAGGGTCCCTACAGAATAATAACCCGCATCAACGATGTTGTCTACCGCATTCAGCGAGGACCAAGGGCCAAAATGAAAGTGGTTCATGTGGACCGACTGAGTCGATACAATGGCCGAAATGAGGACGCACTTGTTCAGAACGAACAAGTCTAAGAGGGGGGCAGTGTAACATAATAATAACTACGCTCCTACGAGTATGCAACCCATTCCGAAGTGTCTTTTCATTCGAGGTTCGTGTCTGTAATTAGTCACAGTTCGTGTACACGATAAGAGATGGATGATGTTTAAGACGACGTCACGGATAAGAGAGAATTATAACTGCAAGAAATGATTGTCATCTTGGAATTATTACATCAGAATTTTCTTATTCCAGTGGTCGAAGAATTTGCTAGAAGTTTCTGGCTATTAGAAACTTCTGCTATATAAGGACAGATGGCGATCGAGACCAGGCAGTTGGTTGTGAACCGCATGAAGAGATTGGAAAAGTGATAATGGGCGAAGTTGTGATTGTGTGATAAAATGAAAGTTGAGAGTTAGCAAGAAGAAGTAATTTGTTTGGATTTGTGAATTAAGTAACCAGAAAGGAGATAAAGTGATTTGAGAGGAAAGAGACCTTGTAAGAAAAGAATTTGCGAAGAATAGTATAGTGTGAACTTGAATTGTTCTATGGACTAGAAAATAAAGAAATAAATTTCACAGAATATCGTTTTATCTACTCGAGCCGTAGCTCGCATATTACAATACATTCGCTTATCATTAAAATAACCCGCGATTTCTCGGCTTTTGTGGATGAGCATTGGTGGAGGAGAAAGGTTTTAGTTCGAGGGAGTTTTTTTTTTTTTTATTGTAGGCAACAAAATAAGCCGACGAAAATCGAGTTTTTGGGTGATGTAGTGGTTCGAACGGCGTTTGAGGTTTTTTATTAGAAAATTTAAAAATTTTAGCAATTACATATTGGTAGTTAAGTTAGTATTTTAAATTATTAAATTATTATAAAATAGTGAGTGAGTTAAGTGAGTAGTTATTAGCTATATAACAAGTAAGTAATTATAAAGCTACTCAAGAGGTGCCCATTGAACATTCTTATTATTCTTAGACAAGATATATCTAGTTAATTTTGAGTGTTGTTTAACTGATTTTCTTCTAAAAGAAACCCACGAGTTCAGTAAGCTTTCTTTTTTGTAAAAAAAAAAAGTTATAGAACTAGGTCGCTCGACACCATCAATGAAGATTGATTATACGTGAAAGGATGGGTATCAGAAACATTTTCATGAGTCTTTTTACAAAAAAGAATCCATGGCTGACTGGCAGTTGCAAATTAAATGGAGTGTTTTGTTTTCCTTGTCTTTTTTTTTCTAATTCTCCTAGTGTTTGGAGTCTCACAGGTTTCTTTGATATAAACAATTTTATTAATTCTTCCAAAAAACATATTCAAACGGAAAAGCATATACGCAGCTACTTGCATTTGCATGAATTTGGCGAATATCGCATAGAGACTTCTTTAGGGAATTCTTACGAGGCTCATAATAGAAAAGTGTATCGCAATCGCGATTTAATGAAGCGTTTCATAGACACTGTACTTCTTCTAGGAAAATAAGAGCTGGCATTCCGGGGTATCAGAGACTCGATGGCAATATCATTCGCGTATAGTGAACGCCTTATTCAATTGCAGAGAAGACATAGAGCTTGCGAAACTTTAACCCTGCCTTTTTAACCCTGCCTTTGACTGTGGCCTCTGTCGAAAGATCTTTTTCGACTTTAAAAAGAGTCCACACTTACTTAATAAATTCCCAAGAAGAAGAAAGACTCAGACCTGGCACTTTTATATATCGAAAAGCACCTTCCTTTAGAAATTAAAAATAACACAAATTTTTATGATTTAGCTGAATTCGTAAACGTAAGATAGCTTTAGAGTACAAATAGGTAGTATATAATTGTAATTGCTAAATTTTTTACATTTAACAACGCTCCGAGTTATCAATAACTTATATAGATTATGTTTTTTTATGCGATGAGCTCGTTGTCTACGTAAATTCCAATGACTTAAAGTATAACAAAGGTGGCTTGGATTGCATATCTTAAATCTGTGTTTCTAATAAGCACCAAAATGGTAAGTCTTGAATAAAACATTTTACTTCAACTTTTTTCGGCTTCCCTCTCTTGAAATTTCACCCCACGCCACTGTAACCTAGCCGTAAGGCAAAGAAGAAGCATTCAAGAAAAGAAAAAGTGAAAAAAAATTATAATCATTGAATGAATATCAGTGAAAAAAATTATAATCATTGAATGAATATCAGTGAATAGAAATTTTTTTTAGAAAGCTACCAGAAGAAATTATCCTCAAAGAAGTAAAAGAAAGAAGCTTACACACCTACAACAGAAGATCAACCGAAAGAGTTAATCGGCGACGATGCAACAGCTGATTTCCAGGAGTACGTAAGAGCACAAGCGCAAAGGCTTAGATGTCAACAACGACAATAACAATTTAAAATTAAATAAGAAAGATACCAACCGTACAAAGTTCCAGCACTAACAGTACCAGTAATTCCAGAAGAAGAACCAGTACTACCAGTGGTCCCAGCAGCAGAAAGGCCAGCAGTACCAGTAGTTCCAGAGGAAGGACCCTTAGTACCAGTAATCCTAGCAGCAGGAGATCCACTAATCCCAGCAGCAGAAGATTCAGTTGCATTAGTAGTAGAACATCAAGTAATAAATTTAGCATCTCTAAATATTGACCCATTGTGGCTACTAAAGCTTTTGCCCAATTTTAATGGAACAAATTCCTGCAAAAGTTATAATGACGGGTCTAAGGAATTCATATCAAATGATTTTAAATCAAAGCTCACATATTATGTCCATGACCCGAGTGAATGGAAAGATGTAAAAAAGATAGTTGTAAACAATTTTGGAGAAAAATAAACCTTCCTTAGATTAAAAGAACAGGCAGATAGGAGTTATTGCAGAGATATTTCTCAATTATTTAAAGAATATTCAGAAATTTTATGTAGATTAAACAATAAATATTACTTGGCAGAAGAAAACTTATTGGCTAAGTTTTGAGAAAAAATTCAACCAAACGCTAGTTGTATTATAATAAATGCAAACATCAAAACTCTTAGTGAAGTATATTATAAATTAGAATCATGGCACTGGACAAGAGGAAATAGAAATTATAAAAATTATGGAAACTTGAAAAATGATATCGATGAGAAAATTATAGAAACAAAAGCAATTACAGAAATGGATACAAATTTCAAAAGTAATAACAATAAAAATACAAATACTAAAACAGATAGGAACACAAAGAATATCAGAATTGTAATACAATAACGAAGAGGAAATCAAAATAGGAATTACTAAAGGCAACATAATAGAAGTGGCTATGTACATATCAAAACAAAATAGAAACCCGTTCGCTCCACAAACAAATAGGAACGTTTCGAAAACAATGGAGATAGATCATTTATCTCAAAATACAGTCATCCCAAACCGGAAATGTTGAAACACGATCCTCAACAGACCCCTACCCTTCATAGATATATTTACAAAAAATGTTCCCGCTACATATCTATAATAAAATAAATCTAAAAACATAACTCTTACGACTTTATATAAAGATACAATAATAAATACTAAAATAATATTACCCTTACCAACAGAATTTGGAAAACCCTTATCCACTAAGGAATTTTTAATTACTTAAATCAATAACAATAAATTTGACGTAATTCTAGGAAACAATATCCTAATAAACTGAATTATTATATTGTACCCATTCGTTGAAAATTAATAATATAAAGATCCCATTGCTTACAAAGTCCAACAGTTTAGATGACTATATAGATACAAGCGTTATCAAACACAAAAATAAATGTGTAAAATGTCGACTTAGGAATCAAAGACTTAACAATCACATTAATAAAATCTTATATGAATAATGAGGGAAAGAAAACTCTTTAAAACGCAATAATTTTTTATTTTATAAAAACGGATATAATCTAACAAACGTTAATGAAGTAACCCATAAAATTGGAACAAAGGATGATAAACCAATATATTCACGCCTATACAGATATCCAGAAATTCATAAAGAAGTACGAGTAAATGAAAAAATAAGAGACATGCTAGATCCGTACAATCCCTCTATCTGGGTTGTATCAACAAAATTAGATAATTCGGGAATTACAAATAAAGTATTGTTTTAGATTATAGCAAATTTAACGAAAAAAAACCGTGGAAGACAAGTTCCCTCTACCAAACATTGAAGTTACATTTAGTAAATTGGGAAGAGCTCGATACTTCACTACTTTACAGTTAGCTAAAAGTTTCCCCCAGATATTAGTGAATCAAAGAGATAAACATAAAACAGAATTCTCAACAGCCAATTGACATTACGAATTTAATCGAATGCCATTCGGCTTGAAAAATGTTCCCGCTACTTTAATATAACCTAGAAAAAATTAAGTCAAACGAAAACATACCCATTTCTTCTACAGCGAAACAGATAAAGTAATTTTTAGGATTAACAGGCGACTATAGAAAATTTATTAAAGATTACTTAAAAGTAGCAGTATCTATAACAAAATATCTAAAAATGGGAGAAAAAATATATACTAAAGATCCAGCATATATTACAGCTTTTGAAGAACTGAAACTTCTAATATCAAACAAATCCATTTTAAAATACTCCGTGTTCTCGAAAGAATTCGTTTTAATTACAGACTCATTAAATTATGCAATCGGCCCTGTACTTTCGCAATTGAATCACCCAACATGCTATGCATCTTGCATCCTCAATGAACATGAGCACAGATATAGTATTTACTATAGAGAAGGAATTATTAAGTATAGTATGGTCAGTAAAGTATTACATTTTTATAAAAAAGTGGCAATGCGCAGTGCAGTTAATCTTCGAAAGTCGGATGTTAACAGTACATGGGATTATGTGGACCTCATGGACCTATTAACCGACTTCCCAGCACGGTTTCTGACTTTACGCCCAAATCACTCTACTTTGGTAGAAGGTTTGAGATTGAGATCCCAAACCGTGATATATTGAATAATGGCGGACCGTTGCTTGATCCAAAAGGAATCGTTTGGTATACCGATGGATCAAAAATGGATTCAGGAGTTGGCGCCGGTGTGTATGAACCCAGGCCGAGCTTTACGCTATTGAGACCTGTGCAAATATAAACTTGCAATCAGGAATCAAAGGTGCCGCCATACACATACTCACTGATAGCCAAGCGGCGCTTAAAGCACTGATCTCCCACCTGATCAGTCCTAAGCTGCTTCGACAGTTTACAAAACCTGGCGCGATACATTAAAGTAAAATTGTGGTGGGTACCGGGTTATGTAGGCCTTGACGGCAATGAAACTGCAGATCTGCTAGCCAGAAAAGATTCCTCTGAGTTGTTCATTGAAACTGAATCCTTTTGCGGAATATCTGATTCTGCCTTCAAACTAACTTTAAACAATTGGGAACGCAACATGTGCATTTCCCATTGGAATAACTCCCAAGGTCTCAGTCAAGCTAAAAGAGCTGTTCAACCCTTTCAAAAAAGGCAGCTGATATCCTAAAATACAGCAGAAATGACATAAGAAGGCTTGTGAGCTTCCTTACTGGTCAATGCCATCTACTCTACCACCTAAATAAAATAAGAATTTCAGATTATCACCTGCCGCCTCTGCCTAGAAGAGGACGAAACTGCAGAACACATACTATGTGAGTGTGTAGCTCTGTGTAGAAGTAGGAAAAGTTTCTTTTTTTAAGGAGATAATATCTCCATTAGACCTAAGGAACTCCTCCGCAGCTGTAATTATAGCTTTCATGAGGAAAGCTGAAGTACTGCTGCCCTAAAAGTGGTCCCTGGCACAATAGATTTCTCTGAAGGTGGTCACACTACTGTTTAAAAAAACAGGTATTTCCGACCATATTGTAGGTTTAAAGTACGAACCGATCACATACCTTCAATATGGCTAAGTGACTTAAAAGAACCCAATTCAAAACTACAAAGATGGAAATGAAACAAATCTTGAAATTAAAACTGAGCATTATTTTCCAAAGTTGAGATAGTTAATTAGAAGGTTCATAAATACTTGAACTGTATGTCAAATAGCAAAACATGATAGAAACCCCGAGAAAATGAAATTGGAAATAAGCAAAACGGCAATAAAACCAAATAAGCTGTTACACATGGACATTTACATTTTAAGCAAATATATTTACTTTTTGACTATATTAGAGATAAATATACAAAGTATTTAACAGCTTTTCCCATTCCTAGTAGAAATACTTTTAAAATTATAGCACTGTTAAAACTTAAGAATTCAATATTAGGTAATCCCCAAGAAATAGTGTGCGATAACGAATTTGATAGTCTGGCATTAAAAAAAAAATAAATCTTATTCGCCAGACATTGTTGCGCCAATATAGATTTACGGATTTCCTGTAATTTTCTTTAATAAGCTGCTTCAGATTTCGGATCTCTGAATTCAGCGTCCTTATCTCCTGTTCATTTCGATCCGTAAAAAAAAATAAATCTTATTCGCCAGACATTGTTGCGCCAATATAGATTTACGGATTTCCTGTAATTTTCTTTAATAAGCTGCTTCAGATTTCGGATCTCTGAATTCAGCGTCCTTATCTCCTGTTCATTTCGATCCATAAATTGTCTGTGCAGCTGTTTAAGCCTCAAGAGCAGTTTACTTTTCTGTCGGTACAGTGCACCGATTTTAGGGTTTCTGTACTTTTCTGTCCGGTCGTTATCGGAACGTCCCACCCGAGGAATAGTTCGTTCCATTGTTCATTTGATGACATCGTTCATTTGCAACAAATACTGATCGACGTCATCATTTGCCATATACCTGTTTGTCGGGGGATCGATCCCACTCGAACGTATATCCTGCTTTAAAAATCTGAAGGGATATCCGTCGCGTACAACTCAAGTTTGTACTCAATCATATTGAGGTGCCACCTGGTTGCCCCTAGTGTTTGGGGAAATTTTTCCCCATGCCGCATGTTTGACGTTAAGACCTCCGGCCAAGAAGTAATAATTTTCATCTGAATGGAGCTGAAGGCTACGAAAAAGTGTATCGAGCTTTGCCATAAATTGAGAGGGTGGAGATACTTTAGGTGCGTAAAGCAACACATACATTCGCCTCCTACTATGGAGAGGTATGCCTATAATGCATGCTTCCACCAACTGGAACCTACGCACGTCACCGCTATATATAACCTTATGGCGCAGTGCTTTACGAATCAAGATTCCAACCCCACTTCCTTGTGTGGAGTGAGGCCGGTCTCTTCTAACTACATGGTAGTTCTTGTATCCCAATTGGTGTTTCTGGTTTAGCTTAGTTTCGCTAACCAAAAGCATATCCGGGTTTTCAGTTCCTAGCAGGTTTGAAAGACTGGTTCTTCTCTAGATCCTGACCAGTAAATTAACATTCGCAGCAAGAATCTTTAAGTTTTCCTCATCCAGCGTAGCCAGACCCTCCAAACAGCTCCGAATAGATGACGTCTACTCGAGTCGCTTTTTTGGCACTTCTCTTCTTATGCTGTTTGCTGGTCTGAACTTGCTTTTTCAGCTCCTGGTACCTTGGGCAACCCCTGAAGTTGGCGGGATGCCCAGAGTTCCTGCAGTGCACACAAGAGAGGACACTCCTGTCTTCAACTCTCTCCTTGCCAAGAGGGCATTCTCAATGTATGTGGTCCTTGTTGCACTTTACACATCTAAACTCCATGTTGCAGTTAGCTGTGACATACCCGAACCTTTGGCAGCGCATACACGGAAGTATGCTACCTGACCGCTTTCTTTTCTCCCATTTTACAGCATGATGGTGCAAGTAACGAATATCCCGCAACATATCAATTTTGCTGTTGGGAGTGAGCTGTACTTGAGATCGTCGCTTTCGAAATTCTTGAACTTCGAACTCCTCTGTCTTATGTGAGGGATCAATTGCCTTAACCACAACAGTATTCAATCTCCCCCTCGGGGTGGACGTAAAGTACTCAGTTTATGCCTTTCTCAAGACGGCGCGCACTTTTTGGTACTCCTCAAAATTTTCACACATTATAACGTGTCTTTTGGCACTCAGCCTTTTGACATAAAAGTTCTTAGAGACTATACGTAGCTTACATAATTTAATAGTATCACTTATGTCTAGGTCACTTACGTTAATTGGAGGTACTTTTTCCCTCCTTGGCTGTTGCTGTTTTTGCGTCTGCTGCTGTGGTTTTTATTGTTGTTGTTGCTGTTCCTTTGTTTGTTGCTGTTGCTGCTTCTTTGTTTGTTGTTATTGCTGCCCCTTCTGCTTCTGCTGCTGCTGCTTGTTTGTCTGCAGCTCTTGCTGCTTGGCGAGCTGCTTTTACTTTAGCAGCTCTTCTTGTTGTTGCTGCTTCTTTTCCATTTTCAACTGCTGCACCTTCTCGCGCTTTTCGAGGAGCTCTTTAATTAGCTTGCTAATCCTCATCTTCCTCGTCCTCTTCGACGTCAACACCGTCTTCAGCCGGTAGGTCTTCGAAGGAATTTCCCTCGCCAACGTACAGGCCTTCGCCTCCCCCAGACTCATAAGAGAATCTGAGTTTTTCATCCTCGGTCTCAGCTGCCGACGATGCTGCACTTGGGGTCATGCTCCCCCTTCTGTATTTGCCTTCCCCTTGGCTGACAGATTTTGCGTCGGTTTTAACTTCCGTCGCCTCTTCTCACTTTTTTCTGTTAATTTTGTAGCTGCTTTTGCTGTAGCTGCTAACGTACATAGCTGTTATTGTTGTCATTTTTTGTGTTTGTTTTTGTTTCTGCATGTTCGACCGTCTTGTGCCCGCCATGTGCCTTTGTGGATGTCGAGACGTGGAAATCTCGTGCTGCTTACCACAATTTTTTTTTTTCAGCTATAAAATCGATGAGCCTGAGTCAGTTCCCGGATGTAGTGTCGTGTAGGCTGTGTTTTCCTATCGTCTTACCAAAGATGCTCTCTTTCCCCATTTTGGCGTTAAAATCACTCAAGAGTATCTTAATGTCATGTTTGGGGCATTGCTTGTAAGTTTTTGTGAGGAGCTCGTAGAACCTTTTCTTGGTAGCGTCGTTTTTCTCTTATGTAGGGGCATGTGCGCTAATAAGGTTCAAATGTTATGATATGGATTGATCATTCTCTCGCTGCCTTCGCGAAAGCTCAAGACTCTTTGCTTAAGTCTTCCTTTGACTGCAAAACCGCATCCAAACAACCGCGATTCAAAAAGGAAAATCTGAAACAATGTTTCCGCAGATTTTTTTTTTTTTTTTTTTTTTTTTTTTATAATCTGCGCGCGCCAAAGGGAGTATTAATACCCTTTAATTGTTTCAGGGCACGGGCGTCAGGGAAAAGGGGGAAGAGGAACAGAGGAGGTACCTATGCACGTTGGCTTTGAATGTTTGAAGGTTGTAGTGATGGGGAAATACAGAGCCTGGTAGATCATTCCACATTCGTGTTGTTCGGCTTATAAACGAATCCCTATATTTGACAGTACGACCGAAGTTTGGCTTCAGGGTAAACTGATGTGCATTCGAAGCATGCCGCGTATTGCGGGTGAAATTTTGAAGGGGAGGAATGCAACTGGCTATTTCGCTGGAGCATTTTTTGTGGAAGAAACGATAAAACAGGGAGAGACAGGAGACATTTCTCCGATGTTCTAGTGAATGAATGGAATTCACAATGTCTCTATCACCTATAAGTTTTAACGCGCGATTTTGTACCCTATCAAGAATGTGCAAAACGGTCTTGGGTGCACCAGACCAGATATGGGCGTTATATTCCAGCTTAGGGCGGATGAATGCCTTATAAATTGAGGCCAGATCAGACGGGGTAAAATATTTCTTGCACCGTTTAAGGAATCCTAGACATTTTGCAGCATTTTTGGCGACCTCGAATATGTGATCATTCCATCGAAGATGGTTATTAATACACATACCGAGAATGGCAAGTCTTTCGGTTTCAATGATGCAAGTACCATCCATGGATAATGGTTGAGGGTTTTGGTTTCGCTTGAGAGACAGAAGACAGCATTGTGTTTTGGAAGCATTAAATTCCACTCGGTTGGTTGAACCCCATTTAATTATGCTGTCTAGGTCGGAATTTAATGTGTTTAACATACGTTGCCGTTCCCCTTCTACGGCCGAAGAGCAAGGACGTGAGTTAGGAAACGAATATGAAAAACTGAGGGTACTGTCATCAGCGAAGGAATGGATTGGATTAGAAGTTGCAGACAAGAGATCATTTATAAAAATGAGAAAGAGAGTCGGAGACAAAACAGAGCCTTGGGGAACACCAGCATTTATTTGGTGAATTGCAGACTTGAAGCCATCCAAAACAACTTGTATTGAACGCCCCGAAAGGTAATTTCTAATCCATTGAAGAAGAGACTCATCGATGCCATATGCACGCATTTTCGACAAAAGAGCCTGATGCCAAACTCTGTCAAATGCTTTTGAAATATCAAGCGCAACCATCTTGGTTTCGCCGAAGTGATGGAGAGATTGGTTCCACTTCTCGGTGAGATATGCCATCAAATCACCAGTGGACCTGTTGCTACGAAAACCATACTGCCGGTCATTAAGGAGTTTTCGTGAATCGAGATATTTCATAAGCTGACGATTTATCAGCGTTTCCATGACCTTGGAAAGAAGGGACGTAAGTGCAATGGGTCGGTAATTGGACGGGGAGGAAGATTCGCCTTTTTTTGGGGACGGGCTGGACAAATGCTGTTTTCCATCTACTCGGAAAGAGCCCTGAAAAGTAGGATAGACAGAAAAGCTTACGCAGAGGTTTTGCCAGCGAATATTTAGGCTGAAGGCAAATTATCAATTCCTAAACTAAAACTACCTGACAGCAATGTTGGCCAAGTACTTTTGCAAACTCAACCTTATAGGGTCTCATTTTGAAATGGTCCATAGTGCTATCACGGACGATTCAGCCAATACCTATACGATTCGAAAAGAAATTTTGCGATTTCGAAAAAGAAATATTGGAATTTAGCTCTGGTATAACATCAGTCGCTCTTGATGCAGAGCAAGCAAGTAATTACTTTGTAACATTTAGTGAATTAATTGAATTTTTTCGTAAATTGATTAACAAAAAGTCCTCGAGATAATATGATATTCCAAACATAGCACATAGGTAACGCTATTATACGGCATCACTGTATTATGTACAATAACCTGTTAAGTAATCTGCATTTCCAGAAAGTTGCAAGATTGCCGATAGAAAACAAAATACAAAACTTATCGATCCCGACAAGTTACAAGTCGATAAGTCTTTTTTCCCATGCTGGAGAAATTTTTGGGATTTTGATTAGCAAAAAAGTATTGCACCTCTGCAGATTGAGTCATGTTATTCGGGAAAATTATCGTCAAAAATCGTCAGTATATGCAATGACAGTACTAGTTTTCAATATAAATTTGAATCTAGTTGGTAGACAACCTATTGGCGCATATCTGGTGGACCTTAAAATGGCATTCGATACGGTTTGGACGAACGGTTTGTTTTTAATCAAATATGAGTACTCCGAATATTTGATAAAAATTGTATCGAATATGATACGATATCTGACAGAAAATTTGTAATAACGAATAGATTGTAGTAAGTGACGGCTAGAGCTTTGCATGTCTCTAATCATTGGATCAAGGGTTCTTACAATACAAAATAATCCCTAGAAAAAGTTAGATCCACGATCATGAAAAATGTGGGATTATTTTATTTAGCACATTATTGAGTCAAGTTAGTAGAGATCTAAGAAAGCATTTGAAAAATTTGAAGATATTCAGGTAATGCGCAGTTGAGGAACTCGATAGGAGTGAGATAGTGAGATATTTAGGTGTAAAACTTGACCAGTATTTGTATTTTAATGATCACGTTATAACACAAATTGTTAAAGCAAGATCAGTCTTTATGCACCTAGAAAGGTTGTTCTACTTCTCACATGACTTTTCCTATATTTTAGTTATTTTATTGTATTAACTTTAAGGTGGATTACTTTCATTTTCTTTTTTATCTTAAAGTTATTTTACATATACTTTTTAAGTAAGTTTAGGATTAGAGTAGCTAATTTAGTATTTGTGTTCGTTTGGTTGAATGTATAGTATATAGTGGCGGCATTCCGGTTAGCCCTAGAATACTAATATATTTTGTTTTACCCCTTAATACAACGAGTAATGCTCGCCTTGGCTCCCTGAAATTACACAAAAGGAAATTACGCCAAAAAAACCAAAAAGGAAAATTCATCAGAAAGCAAGGAAATTACGCCACAACTTTGGAAAAATAGCCAAAAAGTAAAGCGGAAATTACGCCACTAAAAGTTTACCTTTCAATGGCACCGAATGGCGGGAAAAAAACAACCATTGCGCTATCTGTACGAGTAGTAGTTGTATCATGCATATAGGGTCGCATATACATATACACACATAAACAGTGAGGTAGGTATGGGGGGCTTGCTGCCTCTGCAACCCCCCTGCTTGGGGACTCTGTTGGATTTGGAGTAGGTGTGAGGTTGGGTATATGCAAAGTTTCTTTAAATCCAAAAGAAACTTTGCATACACCCAACTTCGCACCTATCCAAATTCAACAGTGACCCCAAGCAGGCGGTTGCAGGTTTGGCGTAATTTCTTTTTGCAATTTTTGGGCGTTTTTTTTATATTTCTTAAATGGAAAAAGAGCCAAAAGAGTTATGGAAAAAATGCCAAAAAATATTTGGTGTTTTTCCAAGGAAAAAAAGCCACAAATTTGTATGGAGATTTTTTGGCGTAATTTTAGGGAGCCTGTGAGGCAACTTTTTTTTATTAAACAACAGATTGCTTCGTTAAACTTGTTTTTTTTTATTAAACAAACTTAAATTCGGTCTTTATAAAACATACTGTAACATAATGTAGCATAATAACTACGCCCCAAAAAGATGCAACACATTCCGAAGTGTCTTTTCATTCGAGGTTCGTGTCCACGGTAAGAGACGGATTATGTCTAAGACGACGTCGCGGAATTAAGAGAGAATTATAACCGCAAGAGATTATTGGCTGCAGCTGTCATCTTGGAATTATTACATCAGAATTTTCTTGTTCCAGTGGTGGAAGAATTTGCTAGAAGTTTCTGGCTATCAGAAACGCGACTATATAAGGACAGATGGCGGTCGAGGTAAGGCAGTTGGTTTTCGAACCGAACGAAGAGATTGGAAAAGTGATAATCGGCGAAGTTGTAAATGTGTGATAAATTGAAAGTTAAGAGTTAACAAGAAGAAGTAATTAGTTTGGATTTGTGAATTAAGTAATTGGAATGAGATAAAGCGATTTGAGAAGAAAGAGACCTTGTAAGGAAAGAATTTGCGAAGAATAGTATAGTGTGTTCTGGAATTGTTCTATAGACTAGAAAATAAAGAAATAATCTCACAGAATAACGTCTTATCTACTCGAGCCGTAGCTTGCATATTGCATTGGTGTCAGAAGTGGGATAAAACTTATTATGTGAACAACTATTTCCGTGGTGTGAAATTGCACAATAAAAAAAAAAAAAACATTCCTGTGTTGAGTTAATTAGTTGCGTAAAATGGGTCGCAAATTGGGAAAACTAACTATAATTCAACTAAAGGCAGAACTCAGTAAGCGGAATCTCGACACAACTGGGGGAAAAGATGCCCTATTGATTCGTCTGGAAGAACCAATAAAGCAGGAAGGTGAAAATCCGCATGAAGTAGAGTTTGACGTGGAAGAGGAACCAGCAAGTACAGTAGCCGACCCGGGTATAACAAGTCTGCTCCTGCAACTTAAGTCAGTCATGGACGAACAAAGGAAAGCAATAGAAGACCAAAAGAAGTCTCTGGAACTTAAGCTCGATGACCAAAAGAAAGCAATACACGACCAAAAGAACTCTCTAGAACTTAAGCTTGATGAACAAAAGAATTCTATAGAACTTAAGCTGGATGAACAAAAGAAAGCAATGGACAAACAAAAGAAAGCAATGGACGAACAAAAGAAAGCAATGGACGAACAAAAGAATTCCCTAGAACTTAAGCTGGACGAACAAAAGAAAGCAATGGATGAACAAAAGAAAGCAATGGACGAACAAAAGAAAGCAATGGACGAACAAAAGAATTCTCTAGATGCTCTGGAAAGCAAACTTGATGAGCAAAACAGGAACTTGGAATCTAAATTCGAAGCAATCGAAGAGAAAATCGAGAAAGTCGAAACTAGATTCGATGAAAACTTTGAGAAACATGAAACTCAGTTCGGGAAGTTAGAGACTCAGTTTGAAAAAGTGGATACGCAATTCGAGATAGTAGGGAAGCAAGTTGAAAATCTTGCTAAGGAACTCAGCAACGTGAAGAGACAGAAAGCACGGGAATTTCTGAGAAGAAAGGAGATGCAGCCTCCTATCTTCGATGGTCAAACATCATGGCCAATTTATAAGAGGCAATTCGAAGCGGCCGCAATGATCAATAGCTGGGGCGATGAAGAGAAGTCTATTGCACTCACACTTGCACTGAGGGGTCCAGCTGCGGAGCTCTTGCAGACCATCCCGGAAGATAAACAGCAGAACTACGACTCTCTGGTTCAGGCTATCGAGATGCGGTTTGGGGATGAAGACATGCAGCAGGTGCACAGGGTTCAGCCGCGTAGTCGAGTCCAGAAAAGGGGGGAAACGCTCCAACAGTTGCAAACAGATATAGAGCGACTAGCCCATCTTTCATACCCTAAACCCGGTGAGGGGCTTGTCAACGAAATGGCGGTGGAAGCTTTTATTCAGGCCATAGAGGACAGACAACTGCAAATGGCTGTAAGGATGGCTGAAAAGCGAACGCTCCCCGAGGCATTGGCATTCGCTTTGTCAATGAAGGCTGCGGACCAAGCATACCAGGAAATACACCGTGTCAGGGAAATGTCCGTCGTAGAATGCTCATGCCAGAGAACAGCCGTCATGGATGAAGATAAAGCTCGCGGAAGTCAAATCGAGGGTTAACATGGAAAAAAACCTGTTCGGTGTACTTGGATGATGTCATCGTCGTAGGAAAAACGTTTGCGCAACACCGAGACAATTTAAGGGATGTGTTTCAAAGGCTTCGAAACGCCCACCTGAAGCTCAACCCCAAGAACTGCGCCCTGTTTAGAGCGGAAGTCAAGTACTTGGGGCACATAATTTCAGCGAAAAGAGTGAGAACCGATCCAGAGAAGGTCGAAGCGGTGAAAAACTGGCCAGTCCCCAAAAATAAACACCAACTAAGGAGCTTCCTGGGCCTAGCCACCTACTGCAGACGGTTCGCGAAGGATTTTGCCGGGATCGCAAAGAGCCTGCACCGGTTGACGGAAAAGGGAAAACAATTCAAATGGTCAATTGAGTGCGAGAAGAGCTTCAAGGCACTTAAACAATGGCTATGCGATGCCCCGATACTAGCTTACCCCACTCCCGGGGAAACGTTCATTGTGGATGCAGATCCTAGTAATGTCGGGGTAGGAGCCGTACTTTCCTAGGTGCATGATGGCCAAGAGAAGGTGGTTGCGTACTTCAGCAAGGTGCTCTCTAAGCCAGAAAGGAACTACTGCGTGACAAGGCGGGAACTTCTAGCTTCGATCTTGGCTACGAAGCATTTTCACAAATACCTCTATAGCAGGAAGTTCGTTCTTCGCACAGACCATGCAGCCTTAAAATGGCTATTACAGTTCAAGAGTCCTGAGGGTCAGGTCGCAAGGTGGATCGAAAAGCTGCGAATGTAGGACTACGAAATACAGCATCGTAAAGGAAAACTCCACTCTAATGCGGATGCACTATCCCGGCGACCATGCAGAACGGATTGTAAACATTGTGCGCATCAGGAAGAACGGGAGCTGGTTCCCATCCAAAGGCTGAGAGCAGAACCTATCGCCGGCTGGAGCATAGATGAGATCCGGAATGCTCAGAAGGAAGACCCGGATATCGAGCCGATTCTGGCCTGGAAGGAGAACATGGAGAAACCGGATCATCAGAACATCTCTCACAGAAGCCCGACCTTAAAGGCATATTTTGCTCAGTGGGACTCCCTCCATGTCCAAGAAGGTGTTCTGAGAAGAAAATGGGAATCCTCCGACGGAATGCAGCTTGTCGTGCCGCGGACGAGGGTCAAGGAGGTGTTACAGGAAATGCATGGCGGGGCGTTCGGAAGCCGCTTGGGAGTGAATAAGACGCTAGAAAAGTACGAGAACGTTTTTATTGGTTAAACGCGAAGGAAGATGTCAAAGACTTGTGCAGAAAATGCGACGTGTGTGCAGCTAGCAAGGGTCCGAGAATCAAAACTCGAGGTAAGATGCACCAATACAACGTGGGAGCACCTTTCGAACGAATCGCACGGCCCTTTCCGGAAACCGACAATGGTAATCGGTATATACTCGTAGTGATGGACTACTTCAGTAAGTGGCCGGAAGCGTTTCCGATCCCTAACCAGGAAGCCAGAACCGTGGCGGAGCAGATCGTCTACAATTGGGTTAGCAGATTCGGTGTGCCCTTGGAATTGCATTCTGACCAAGGGCGGAACTTCGAGTCAAGAATCTTCCAAGAGATGTGTCAACTACTCGGAATCAAAAAGACAAGGACAACCCCGCTTCATCCACAGTCGGACGGTATGGTGGAGCGTTTCAATAGGACTTTGGACGAACATCTCTCGAAGGTCGTAGACGACTACCGACGTGATTGGGACCGGCAGATTCCCTTGTTTTTGATGGCCTATAGAAGTGCCGTGCATAGCACTACTCGACATACGCCGTTCGAAATCTTGTTTGGTGGGATAGCTCGGTTACCCAGTGAGGTGAAATTTGGATCTCCTACCAATGAGCCCAGAAATGAAGAAGAGTACGTGGCGGACCTTAGGGAAAGGCTTAGGGACATACACCAAAGGACCAGAAGCCAGATTAAGATAACGAGCGACCGCATGAAGACCAGGTATGATGCCAAGGCAACAACGTCAGGATTCCAGGAAGGAGATCTAGTGTGGCTGTATAATCCCCATCGCCAAAAGGGGAAATCACCTAAGATGCAGCAGAACTGGGAGGGTCCCTACAGAATAATAACCCGCATCAACGATGTTGTCTACCGCATCCAGCGAGGACCAAGGGCCAAAATGAAAGTGGTTCATGTGGACCGACTGAGTCGATACAATGGCCGAAGTGAGGACGCACTTGTTCGGGACGAACAAGTCTAAGAGGGGGGCAGTGTAACATAATGTAGCATAATAACTACGCCCCAAAAAGATGCTACACATTCCGAAGGGTCTTTTCATTCGGGGCTATCAGAAATGCGACTATATAAGGACAGATGGCGATCGAGGCAAGGCAGTTGGTTGTGAACCGCACGAAGAGATTGGAAAAGTGATAATCGGCGAAGTTGTAATTTTGTGATAAATTGAAAGTTAAGAGTTAACAAGAAGAAGAAATGAGTTTGGATTTGTGAATTAAGTAATTGGAATGAGATAAAGTGATTTGAGAAGAAAGAGAACTTGTAAGGAAAGAATTTGCGAAGAATAGTATAGTGTAAACTTGGATTGTTCTATAGACTAGAAAATAAAGAAATAATCTCACAGAATAACGTTTTATCTACTCGAGCCGTAGCTCGCTTATTACAATACATTTAAAAAACTATAAAAATTAAAATTGCATTCTTAGTTTAAATAAAAATAATTGACATAAAAAAAAACATATTTTTCGTCTTTTCGGAGAAAACCCGAATACGTTGCGCCTCACAGGCGAGCATTATTATTCTAGGGTTAAACACTAGTTGATTTTTTTTTTCTCAATTTAACTTATTACTCCAATTCAATTACAACTTAAATGCCAGACAAAAGACGCTCACAACTAGCTTTACTCACTTAATTCTAACTTACTGGCCCTATGCGAGGGCTCTAAGCTATACCTAATATTTAAAACTATGTCTTTCGACGTACCTTACTTAATTGTTTTATTCATCTTATTGTTTAATAAATACTAAGACAATTTTTTTGATAAAATTAAAAAAAAAACTTAGTACACGTACTTTTTTTTTCTTTCGTTCTTATAATAAAACTTATAAACTACCTTAATATAAATCTTAGACTACCTTATTCTACCTTATTCTATCTTACTCTAATTATCTAATTAAATACATAATTATTTTTTTCCTTTTCAAAGTGCTGTTTTTATTTATTTATTTTTTTTTTTTGGTATCCAAGTGCTTTTATTTCTACCTAAAAATACCTGCAAATACCTTAAACTATGTAAGTCGGCCAAAACCAAACCAAACAGCCAACTTTAAATGGGCTACCCCGGATTGTGAGGAAACGACGAAGGAGTTCCCTCTCTTTCAGTTAGCCACCAAAATTTTGAGAACTGACGTTCAACGTCCTCCATATCGCGACCCGATTCCGCCCTACTGAACCGGAGACGCTCCACACTGTTGTGTGCCATGTCTCTGTCGTAGTTGAGGCGCCTATCCACACTTGTCCGAGCAACGTGGTAGATTAGCGGCGCTATCAATCTGTCCTGGATCAGACCCTTCTCATCAAGATAGAGGAACGCCTCTGGGGGAAAAAAGCCGTTAAGGCGCACTCTCTCGTGACACTCATAATTAAGGTAATAAGCCCAGGAGATCAGGTTGTTCATTGAGCTTATTCCTCTTGCAACGTGCCTTCGAATCAGCTTGACAACGAAATTATCCACTCTTATAAGGTTAGCCCTGATGCACGGGACCTCATTGGGATAGAATTGTATGTACTGGGACTGTGTTCTGTATAAATGAAGGCAACCGCTCTGAAACACCAGAATCTTTTCCAACAAGCTTGCTCACTCGTTGAACTACACGGGGCATCCATAAACGAGAATGGGCCGAATGAGAGCCATGTAGCAGATTACCTTCACCCTTACATCGAGTTGCTTGCTATAAAAAAGTCTCCTTGTAAGAGCAAAAGCACCTTTGGCTCTGGCCAGAGCAGCATCTATATGTTTGTTAAAATATAGATATTGGTCTAACCAAAGCAGTAGGTATCTGACTACACTTCGACTCGCAAGTGGATGTCCGTGCGGTTCAACGATTGAGAACTTTCGCCGCATACGCATACGGTGAAGTTATCTTATGAGATCGCTCGTGTAAATGTTGAAAAGGATCGGTGAATCCACCGCACCTTGTTGCAGACCGTTTTTGATTTGAAATGTTCCAGCAGAAGTCACATTGCTTTTTTTGACAATGAACTCTCTACTGGTGATCATATAATAAAGTATGTACAGCAGTGGTTTGCTTATGCCCCGCCTGTTCAGCGTATAAAAGAGTCCCCCTAACCACACGGTGCCGAAGGTCATCTCCAAATCAATCAGGAAGACAGCCGTGCACTGTTTCTTGCTTTTGTTCCATTGGATATCCGATACCAGTTTAGACGCTGCATGTATTGTATCATGCCCCGCCTTAAAACCGAATTGGCTATCCAGTATTATTTTATTGTCCACTTAATCAGGGCTCTATTGATCACTTTTCGAATAACTTACTGATGTTCGAAACGAGACTTATCGACCGGAGATTCGCCGAATTAGAGGTGTCCTTACCCCTTTTGGGGATGGGCTGTATCACTGCTGTTTTCCAATGCACTGGATAATGTGCAGAGTGGTGTAAATGTCCACCGCTTCTAGAGGGAGATGTTGAAGCACAATGTTCGACACTCCGTCGATTCCCACAGATTTCTTCCTTCTTCTTTCGAAGATCGCTTGCAGCTCCACCTTCGATATGTACGGGGGATGTACTCTTTCATCGGCGATGGCATTATTTGCCATAATATCATCAATGAACTCAGTAAAACGTATGTTCTCGGATCGCCAGGGATCTATATCATTTCGAAGGTAGAAGTTGTGCACAAGGACGGCATTTTCCAGGTCGTGGTTCGGGCAGATGGTATCATTCACCTTGTACACTTCCTGGAAAGTTGCTCCAATAGCCTCTACCTTCTCCTGCGGATCTCCGATCACAAAGAAGTTGTCATCCTCTACTGCGTTATCTGGATCTATACCTGCTTTATAAGTATTCGTCCATTGTTCGTCGTTCGGGGGATCTTAAGACGCGGAAGGTCATTTTGATTGTTCCTCCGAAATATTTTATTTATTTATGCGGGAACATACTGGGGTTGTTGGCTTTTACAGCCCGAATTTTGTTGTTCCAATCCAAATTTATAGAAAGTCTGTAGTTATCCCTGATTAATTTCTGGAGGTTTTTAATCAATGACTTCAGTGTCCTAACCTCCGAGATTTGTCTATCAGTAAACTGTCTGTACAAGGTTTTTAGTCTCGACAGCAGTCTACTTTTGTATCGGTGTAGTGCGTTAATTGTTGCATTGCGGAATATGTCTGCGTTGTCAGTATGTTGATACCGAGGTATCGTATTGTCCATAGTTCGTTTAATTGTCTCGTCCATTTGTTTTAGGTACCAGTCAATCTCCTCGTTTGACAGATTGCTATTGTACGGTGGGTAGAACGAATTCGAGGAGATAATAATTCTCCTCCAACTCCAGCCTTAGGCATCGAAAAAGTGTCTCGAGCTCTGAAATAAATATCGTAGATTGAGTAGCTTTAGGCGCATAGAGTGCTATCATGTACATCCTCTTTCCACTATGGAGAGGGATGCACACGATACACGCTTATAGCACCTGGAACTTTCGCACTTCACCGCTGTACACTACCTTAAATTGCAGTTGTTTTTAAATGAAGATCGCAACACCTCCTCCTTGTGTGGAGTTGGGTCAGTCTCTTCTGACAATATTACATATCGAACAATCGTATCCAGAATTCGGACGTGTGTCGCTCCCCACTTTTTGTGTTCTTTAACAATAACTTTTTAAATATTCACTTTTAAAAGATGAAAAATTGTGCTAGTTACGGAAATAGACTACTTCGCGATAATTTCATCGAATGTGGTGGCTTTTGTGGCACTAAATTTCATAAAAAGTGCGCGCAGCTTAGCGAAGAATCTGCTAAAGCCTTACAGGCAAACCACAATTTATTGTGGCGCTGCGCAAATTGCATTGCCATCAGTGATTCCCTCCTTTCCCTAATAGTGCAATTAAAAATTGACGTTGCCGAAATTAAATCTATGGTGTGCAAGGACACTGGAAATTTAAAAAATTCACCATCTGAGTGCAAAAATAAAAATATAAACAAATCAGTGTGGGAACCCAAACAAACCAAATCTAGTGAGGAAAGCAGCACAGTAGAAAATAGTGACTCATCAAATGTGCCGCTTATTGTACCTATTGCTTCCGCATCATCCCTACAACAATCCACCACCGAGACAGAAAGTGTAATGACACTGCTGCTCCAACAACCTTGCCATCGGTTCCTAGACTTCGTTTCTTACATCTCTCTCGTTTGGATAAGTGTGTAAGCGAAGAGAGTATAATTTCGTATGCCGCAAGTAAACTAAATCTTCCGGAAAATGTGCTTCAGTGCAATAAACTGATTAAAAGTGGTGCCGACATCTCTTCGTTACGTTTCATTAATTTCAAACTCGGAATTCCTGCTCATGCATTTGGTGATGCTTTGAATTCAGAAATTTGGCCTGTCGGCGTTCAAATAAAGACATTTTTAAACCATCCAAAAAACGAAAACTCTCTGGCTGTGAAGGAAGTGACGATAAGTTAAAATATGCTTCCTCATCGTCAGCTTGTCCGTCTCAATTGAGTGTGTACTTCCAAAATGCTGGTGGACTACGTACAAAAGTTAATGAGATCTTTATCAACTCTTCGTTGCATGAATATGATGTGATAATTTTAACTGAGACCTGGCTAAATGCAAGCTTTTTATCTTCTGAGTTGTTTGATTATTCTTATGTTGTCTATCGTATGGATCGTCCGATAGAATCTGGAATGGAACGAGGAGGAGTGTTAATTGCAGTACGCTCTAATTTTACCAGTCAGCAGTGCGATTTACCAACATATTCTTCATTTTCTGATCAACTCTGTGTGCACGTCAGCTCTAGTAAAAACGAAATTTGTTATATTGTGAGTTATATTAGGCCGCATAGTAGTTCTCATTTATATGCTCAACTTATTTCTAATATATAGAAGTGGTGTAAGATTTGACAATTGATCAGTTTCCATGTGTGTTAGGTGACTGTGGAAAAAATATAATTAAATCCGGCGGAACGTTAAAATTAGAAAGACCAAAACAAGGTTAGAAAATATAAATCTTTATTAGGTACTTCTTTCTATGAACGATGAATTGTGACTGACTAAAGTAAGTTACTCTACGTTATATTACAATGATAGAAAGATAGAAGGAGAAATTATAATATGAGATTGTGTATGAGTATGTATTGGTATAATTTTTAACATCCTCCGGCCGGCGAAGGAGAAGTAAGCTCCAGTGGGTATAATAGTTGGACTGGTCTTCGGGTTCGAGTTCCGTCTGAATAGGGTATTTCGCACGCCCTGACTTTACCATCACGTCCAACCAGAGCGCTTTCAATGACAGCCAATCTCCAGTTAATTTTTGGCTTATTGGCGTCGAAGACGAGGACGACATCATTTTTATTGAGTTGTAACGAAGAGCTGCATTTGTTGTGGTGAAACGATCGTAGTAGTTGCAGATACTCAGTACGCCATCGCTTCCACAGCATGCTGGTATACTTCATCCGCTGCTTCCAAAGATGTTGAATCTCATGTGAACCAGATACCACTTCACGATCGGACGAGCCACAATAACCCATCAAAAAGTGAGCCGGGGTCAGTGGAGTGGGATCTAACCGACTGCTGCTTATGTCTGTAAGTGGGCGAGAATTTACATCACCTTCAGCTTCGACGATTATTGTTCTTAGTTGCTCGAAAGTAAGCTTCGCTTTGCCTATGACCATCTTGAGGACGTTTTTGATTGTGCGTATAAGGCGCTCCCAAAATCCTCCCCACCATGGAGCTCGTTCCACTATGAACTTCCACTTAACACGCTTATTGGACAAAACCCCTTGGACAAGTTCATCCTCGAAAACGTGATTGACGGCACCTAACTCCAAAGCCGCCCTGCGAAAGGTTCGAGCGTTATCGGAAAATATGACCGATGGAATACCCCGTCGAGCCATAAAACGTCTTAATCCCATTAAGCAGCTTTCTGTCGTCAAACTTCTTACCATCTCCAAGTGCACAGAACGAATGGCAGCGCACGTGAAAATCATCAGATACGTTTTGGTCATTTCGCTTTCGAAACAGTAAAGGGGACCAGCGAAGTCGATGCCAACGTTGTCGAAAGGCCTTGAAAGCGTTAACCTCTCTATTGGAAGTGGTCCGAATGGCTGGGAAGCTGGCTTTCCCCATAGTTTCCGGCAGCCAGAACACTCTAGCTGCAACCTTTTAATCAACTGGCGTCCTTTGGGAACCCAGAATCGAGAACTCATCTGCGATAATACCATGTTGACTCCACCATGTACAGTTCTTTCGTGGTAGTCTTTTACTATGAGTTCAGTGACATAGGAATTTTTTGGCAATATTATGGGGTGCTTAAGATCCATAGCTTCCTCTAAGCACTGAAGGCGACCACCTAGTCTCATAATGCCATTGACGTCCAGAAAGGGACACAGCTGTGCAATTTTGGACCCCCCGGGTACGGATTTCTTCTTCTATTTATCAAATTGGATGTACCTGAGCCAATATGCTTCAGCGAGATCAAGCTCCTCAGCTCCCAAATACAGAGAGGATGCCCTTGCCCTTGTTTTGCGGCACGATCCACAGAAACGCATTACGTAGGCTGTAACTCGTAACAAACGCTTCCAAGTGCTGAAGTTTCTGAAGCAAAGAAGAGGCTCGAGTGGTTTGCTCACAGAAACGGAGATTTGCATTAGTAGAGCCAACTGAGTTACATTGCTCTGAACTTCTTTGATGTCATAAGAGTCACCCTCGTTGAACCAGGCCGGTCCATTGGTCCATAACGAAGAAGTTCGAAGATTTTTTGCAGTTATCCCCCTTGTCAGAAGATCCGCAGGGTTCTCCTTTCCGGAACAGTGCTTCCAGTCTAAAACTAAGGTGTGACGGCGTATTTCTGTAACTCGGCTCTGCACATATGGTTTCCAACGATCAACCTCTCCTTGTATCCAGTTAAGAGCGATTTTTGAGTCTGTCCACATGTGGAACTTCCGAACAGAAATTTTTAAGGACTGCCTCAAGTAAGAACGCAATTGCACTGCTATCAATGCGGCGGTTAACTCCAACCTTGGCAGTGTAAGCTCCTTCGTCCCATCCTCCTTCAGTGGAGCTACTCTGCTTTTCGCGCACAGAAATGAAATGTTGCTTTCACCTATTGTATTGGTGCTCTTGATGTAAGCCACAGTACCATACGCTTTGAGGCTTGCATCGGCGAAAATATGAATGTCCATCACACTTGTAGAATCAAAGATTAAAGCCGACCGAGGAATGGCTATCTCTTTTAACAACCGCAGACTTCTTGCACAATTTTCCCATTCGGCCATTAAGTCTGATGGTAAAACTTCGTCCCATAACAGTTTTTTTTTCCCATATCGATTGAAACAGGATCTTGATTTTTATTACAGATGGACCAAGCATTCCCAATGGATCGTAAACTCTTGCAATTGTTTGATGTACATTGCGCTTAGTACCTCTTGTTAAATTTGAGGAGAGTAAACTTTCTACGGACTGTAACGGCACAGCAATTTCATCGCTGGAAACGTACCACAATAGCCCCAAAACTTTCTGCATAGCCGGCGCATCAGCTGAACTGAGATCTTCTCGAATTTGAGCACAGTTGGAATTCCATTTTCTCAGGTTCATGCCGGCGTTATTCATTATGATGATGGCTTTCTTGCTGATCTGCTTCCCTTCTTCTTCGGTATCAACACTCGTCGCTAGATCGTCCATATAAAAGCATTCCTGCAGCACCTTGCATGTTGTGGGGAAATGAACCTTTTCCTTAGCCAAATGCAAGGTGCTGCAGGAATGCTTTTATATGGACGATCTAGAGAAACATTAGTGACGTAGACTGGTGTTTCTTGAGTGAAGAATAAATTCTTGTCCCATTTAATGTCACGACGGACATAGAGACCGAAGTTGTCGACTCTCAAGCCTCGTTAGGTCTATTTCAAATAAATTATTCTAAAAATTGTTTAGGTCGAACATTAGATCTTTTATTTTGTAATAATGATATGAAATTCTATTTACTATTACATGAAGCTGATTTTCCTTTAGTCAATCATCAACTACATCATAAAGCAGTTTATGTAATTTTTGAATTTTATGAATTTAGTTCTGAATGCACAAGAAAGGAGACCCTTTAAACTGCGCCAACTATAGAGGCATCAGTCTTCTGAATATTGCGTATAAGATCATGTCTGCTGTACTGTGTGAACGCCTGAAACTATTCGTCAACGATCTGATAGGTCCCTATCAGTGCGGTTTTAGGCCCGGTAAGTCCACGACCGATCAAATATTCACACTACGGCAGATCCTGGAGAAAACCCAAGAAGTCCAGATCGATACTCATCATGTTTTTATCGATTTTAAGGCCGCATATGGCAGCATTTATAGAGACGAGCTATACAGAGCCATGTCTGGTTTTGGCATCCCTGCCAAACTTGTCAGATTGTGCAGAATGACGATGGAGAACGCTCGCTGCTCAATAAAGGTTGGAAACAATCTCACCGAGACCTTTGATGTCAAAAAAGGATTTAGACAAGGTGACGCGCTGTCATGTGACTTCTTCAACATCATTCTCGAGAAAATTGTACGAAACTCACAAGCCAACACCAGGGGCATAATTTTTCAAAAGTCTGTGCAACTTCTTGCATACGCTGATGACATTGACATTATTGGCAGAACACAGCGAGCTGTCACTGGTGCGTTTGCAAGTATTAGTGCAGAAGCGGCAAAAATGGGTTTGGTGGTGAATGAGGGTAAAACAAAATATATGCTGTCAACAAGAAGGGACACACAACATCGACTAATCGGACAGAACATCACGACAGACAGCTACAATTTTGAGGTAGTTAGGGACTTTGTCTACCTCGGTTCCGCGGTAAACTCTGATAATGACACCTCAGCAGAAATCAAGCGAAGAATTACACTTGCAAACCGATGTTTCTTTGGCCTAAGACGACAATTGATTAGTAAGGCCTTGTCAAGAAACACTAAGACTCTATATAAGACCCCTATCATCCCTGTCCTGCTCTATGGCGCAGAAGCATGGACCCTAGCAAAAGCGGATGAAGATCTTCTTGGTCGTTTCGAACGCAAAATTCTTCGAGTGATTTTTGATCCCGTTTGCGTTGACGGGCTTTGGGGGAGAAGATTTAACAGCGAACTCTACGAGCTGTACAGCGACATCGACCTGGTCAGAAAAGTGCGCAACAGTCGTCTAAAATGGCTTGGACATGTAGAGCGAATGGACACCAACGCTCCGGCCCGAAGAGTCTTCGATTCCAACCCGGAGGGACAACGCAGTAGAGGAAGACCTCGCCTTAGGTGGCGCGCACAAGTGGAAGGGAACCTCAACCAGTGCGCAACTGGAGGCAGTTAGCCAAAGATCGCGCTAACTGGAGAGGCGTATTGGTTGAGGCCCAGGTCCACCCGGACTGTAGCGCCACCTAAAGTAAGTAAGTAAGTAAGTTCTGAATGCTCAACTGAAAATTGTTTTAACTTTAATTTCAGGAAGGCCGACTTCATAGCATTAAACAATTTCTATATTTCAATTGAATGGGAACATAGATTTTGCAATAAACCTCTTAGTAACATGTATACCACTTTTAAAAATTTAACTTTTAACGGCTTTGATCAGTTTGTCAAACGATCTTCTTTTAAGCTCCCATGGTTTAATAAAAGATTAAAAAATTTAGAAAACGTTAAAAATAAGGCATTGAAAAATCGAAAAAAATCAGGCACATCAGAGGATCGAACTCGTTTTCTTCAACTCCGGAGAGAATTTGATTTTTTAAACAAATTTCTTTATCATCAGCACATAAGTCTTGCCGAAAGAAATATTAAAAAGAACAGCAAATCTTTTTGGGTGTTCTTAAATTCTAAACGACAAAGTTCTTTTCTTCCAATTGCAATGGAACTCGACGGTAAAAAATCGAATGACATCAAATCGTCCTGCAATCTCTTTGCAAAGCACTTTCAATCGAATTATATCAGAGATGTTATTTCTAATATAAACGATTGGTATTCAAACATAGTCCCCAATATAGATTTTAATTTAAATTGCTTTTCGGACCAAGATGTTTATGAGGGTCTAATTGAACTCGATTCAACTAAAAAGGCTGGAGTGGATAAAATTCCCCCGCTCTTACTTTCGAAGTGTGCCTCGTCACTTTGTAGCGCATTAAAAATCATTTTCAATAAAACTTTATTAACTGGTGATTTTATAGATGATTGGAAAATATCCTTTGTGAATCCAATTTATAAAAGTGGTCCAAAGCACCTAGTTAAAAATTACAGACCAATATCAAACAATCAAACTCCCCAGTTATCTGGACAGCCACACTTGGAGTTCACTGAAACTTAATACCAGCTGAGTTTCAAACCAACTACACCAATCTGTCTTTCTCTCTGTCTCTTCTCCTTTCCTAAAAAAAACGCCCGTGTCCTAATATTAGTATAAGGGTATTCATAACCCCTTTCACGCGTGTAAATTACAAAAAAAAAATTATTATTAGCTTTATTTCGCACCGCTTTATTTCATTTTACATAGCACATCAGCGGTTTGGTCTCCTAGCAACTTAAACAATACAGCTCTTTGCCCGCTTCGTCTGCTCCTGTACCTGATGCTAAAGCTGACTCATATGCCCTTGGATAGAGAGCAAAATAGCCAGCGAGTCAGTTTGAGCCTCCGGTGCTCTAGGCGCTTTGGCCTGAGAAGCAACCTTCGATCTTTTCTGCTCCGACTTTCCCCGGCCAGCCATCATTTGCGCGTAGGTCACTTGGGGAGTCACGGATTGTGTTTGAATTGGAGCAGGTGTACGTTTTTACTTTCTTAATATTCTGGAACTTAGGAGAACCCCTATTGTTTACGGTGTGTCCCGAGTTCATGCATAAAGCACACGAGAGCTGGTTCTTATCTGCCACTCCATCCTTACCCAGAGTGCATTCTTCTGCTTTGTGGTTCTTTCCACACATCGAGGCTGCATTTCGAAGTCTGACGCGGCGTGCCCGAACCTTTGGCAGCGAACATATTGTAAAATGTTTTCGCTCCTTCTTAGTTTTTTCCATGTGACTTTAATACTCCTTAAACCATCCATTTTGTTGTTGGGTGAGAGTTGAACTAGGGAGAACGGTAGTTTCCGCTTCTCCCTTTTGGCTCTAGCTGTGATAAATGGCTTGACTCCTATGAAATGGAGATCGTCGGACTTTTTCTCTTTAAGCAGAGCAAGGAGCGTCTCCGGATCAGTAGACGGCTCTATCCCCCTCAGCAGCATGGTTTGCAGCTTTTCCCCCTTCGGGGTGAAGGAGAAGAACTCCGTCGTAGTGTCCCTCAATAATTCTCTAATTTGTTTGTACTGCTCCACTGTGTTACAGTGGATAGCATGCCTATTTTCATTTAAACGTTTAATAATAAAATTGTTACCTATGGCCGACTTACATAGTTCAATTGTGTCCTTCAACTCTACCTTGTAGGTATTAATTGGCGGCACCCTAAGTTCGTAGTCGTCTTATGTTGCGGTTGTTGCTGCGGTTGCTGTTGTTTGCTGCTGCTGCTGTTGCTTCTTTTTCTGCTGCTGTTGTTCTAGCTGCTGCTTCTGCTGCTGCACTTGCAGCTGCTTTTGTTGTTGTTGCAGCTGTCCTTTTGGCTGCTTCTGTTGTTGTTCCGAAGGACGCTGGAGCTCTATCTGCCACTCCCTCTCTCTTCTTGCCATTTGTTTTAGCATTTGTTAATGGCAAGCACCCTTTGCTCTAGCTGTCTGATGCTGCTGGTCAGACTTTGGACTTCCCCTCTTTGTCATCTGATTCAGAGGATGCCAGAACCGCGGAGCAATTATTATCATCTCCAATGTAGCGGCCTTCCCCATTGTCGGAGATGTACGGGAACTCGGCAGAGTCATCCGACCTTTGTCGCTTCTTTTCTGCTGCTGCTGCTGTTGCTCTGCTCGGCGCCCCTTCCCTCACTACACCAGGCAGCTGAAGATGATGTGGAGGGACGCTTAACCAAATTGGGAGACTGTTTCAATTTCCTTGCTTGCTTGGCCTGATGTCAATGCCTCTTCGGCTGATACTTTCTTATCAGCTGGTCCCTCTAATGGGAGCGCGGACCGCTCACTTTCCACCACCTGTTTCTTATTACTTATTAGTTTTTTTATTAACTATTTTTGTTTAAGTTATGAAAAAGAGTCCATATTGGAGTTTTCTCTGGTTGGGAATTGAACCCAAGCCCCTGGGTTGACGGTTCACCACCACTACCTCTGGGCTAACTAGCCACTTGAAATTAGACTGTTTAATTCTGTACTTTAAAACACTACGATTTTAAATTAAAGCCGAAACACGCCTGCACACTGTGAAAGTCTGTGAACGACTACGGTCACCTATCACTTGCACTAGGCTAACTCGCCTCTTAAATAACCAAATTCTATTCTCTACTTGAATTCACTCTGAATTTAAAGGATAAGCCGAAACACGACTATACACTATGAAAGTATGTGAACGACAGAATATGGATATGATATTCCGATCGCAACGCCTGTACATATGTTGTTTACCTGTAGAAGATTTGTATTTGCTTTTACATCGCTACAGGATTATTCAAACACAAATATTCTTCTTTACTATCGGACTCGGATACGTAACGACTAAAAACACTCTCGTACCTTCTGCAATAATTAGCGAAAATAATTCAAAAATTCCAGCATTTTCTACTTAACAATACAAGTTTTCCAAATCAAATTTCGGGCGGGAGCTTGAGATTCGGCATCTCAGGATTGTTGCTCCTATCTATGACCCTAATTCACCTGCTACTGAGGCAATCTGTTTGATATGAACTCGCAAACTACTGAACCGATTTTGTTGGAATTTTCACGGTTTTGTAAAATGTTTTTCCCGTGTAGTTGTAGGCTTTAAATTACTGTTGAGTGTACGTGTATTATGGTCTATTCTGACTTAAGTGGTTATAATACGGGAATTAAAGTTTCATCGAAATCGAGAGAGCAAAAAATATCTATTGAATTTCAAAAAAATAATGACTGAAGAAAATAGATTTCAATGAAATAATATTTTTTGATAACATTGAGCTGCATCTCGTGCTTGCCATCTTATTTTAATATGTATGTAGATTTAGATTATTTATGTGCGTCTACTACTCACTCATCAAGTGGATGAAAACTTTTTATCTCTAATAGTGAGTTACAGAAAAATGTCCTGGTAACTTCAAGCCAATGTCTATGATTTTTCTTAATTTCTACTTTTTCGCATAAGTGCATAAGTGAACTTAAAAGATTAGTTTATCCCGAACACTCAGACACAAAACAGGTTAAAAAACTCCTGAAGAAAACTCCTGGTCAAGTTTCCATGTACTCTTAGTAAGACAGGGGATACCAAAATCAAGACTTAATGCGCGAGGGGTTGAAAATTGCTTCTTTCTCAACTCATAGCCAATGATGTTGTTTTGAAAACTTCCAATTTTCAAAATGTATGCACTGAGCTTGAACTGCGTTCGAGAAAAAGTAATCATCTGAGTGAATTTTTTACCTAAAAAAGATATTTTGTGAAACTGTCGATTACAAGTGATTCTTTTTAATGCTATCAGTTGGTTGCAATCAATTTTTATGTTGTGGGGACACACTGGCCCTCTATGGAGCGGTAGCGCAATAACTACAAAAGTGCTGCCTACTTTTATAAATAGTTTCATCCTTTTTTCTTTTTTTATTTCTATCTCTTTTTCATGTTTTGTAACCAAAAAATTCGTTCCTTTGTTTGCCAGAGAAGCACGCATTTTATTACATTATTTGTTCGTTATTACTTCAAAATAAAGATTAAACAATTTGAATTTGAAATTTGAATCTCCACAATTGGTGACCCCGCCAAAGTACCCAAAAATAAAATAAAAAAAGATCTAACAAAATGCCGCTCAATCGCCCGCCACAGAAGACCAATGAAGAAGCGCAACCGATTATTTCCACCGAAGCGGAGCCGCCGCAAGAAAGTGTTTCATCGAATAACCTCTTCACAACTAACAAGTGTGTGGACTTGACACAAGTGGACCGAATTTAGCGTATAGAACTATCACCGATCTGGAACACCAAGGTGCAGCTATGGTTCGGATCTATCGAATCACAGTTCTATAGCAGACAAATACCTGCCGACTTAACAAAATATCACGCTGTCATCGCCCGTCTAGACCACGACACACTATCGTTTATTGTGCACATCATTGCCAAGCCTCCTGCTCAAAATAGATACAAGACCGTAAAAGAGACCCTATTGAACCATTTTTCAATTTCGCAAGAACGACAGTTTAAAACCCTTATCTCAGGGCTAGAACTGGGTGGCCGACGTCCATCAGACCTTCTGGCGGAGATGCATTGGCCAGGTGGCAACTTGCTAGACGCCACTTTCACTGCATGTGCAAGTTGTTCTCACCACGGCTGACCTCCTTGACAACAGCAGCCTCGCTCAACTTGCAGATAGAATAATGGATATTCAACACCACCAGAATATTGGACAATTTACGAGTATGCCTATTTCCCGATTTAACAAACGCAAAGATGTGGACAAACAGGTTCAAGAGCTCTCCAGGCAAGACGAGAAATTATCGCTGAAGTTAGACCGATTCATGGTAAGGTGCAAAGACAACTGTTCTTGCAGTGCCACTCTTGGACGGCGCAACAGTTTCAAGTCAAATGAGAACAAATCCCCAGCTTCATTTACCACTTCAATCTGCTATTACCATCGCCGATTTGCCGAAAACGCAAAAAAAAAATTCACTACACCGTGCTCATGGCCACAAAAACAGGAAAACACCAATCACCACCAGTAGATTCGGCGGATACTGATGGTGTAACATGCCCCCGTCGACTTTCCATACACGACCACATCTCTGGAACAAAATTCCTCGTCGATCCTGCACAGATATTTTCATTGCTCCTCACACTCGTGCAGTCAAAACAATCATCTCAAAATTTCAACTTTACGCAACAAATAACAGCAAGAGTTAAACCTACGGAGATCGAGCTCTAACTCTCAAAATAGGCTAACGCCGACCCATCCGCTGGATCTTCTGCATCGCTGACGTGCCGTATCCCATAATAGGCCCTGATCTCCTGCACAAATATGGCCTACTCGTTGACAATAAGCGCAGCCACCTTCTAGACTCGACAAAAGGATTAGACACAAAAGGTTCTCTAGCACCAGCTCCTATCGTTTCCGCCACCTCCATAAACGAAAGAAATAAGCACTACTCCATCCTCAAATAATTTCCAGAACTACTTGGAAATCCATCCATCCAACAGTTAAGGGACAAAACACCATGTGAGGCACTACATCTCAACCACGGGGCCTCCGTGTGCTCAACGTGTCAGACAGCTATCTCCAGAACGACTCAAAGTAGCTAAGGAGGAATTCAAGCTTATGATGGAGCTGGGACACATCAGACCATCCAAAAGCGCTTGGGCCAGTCCGCTTCGCATGACAAAAAAGAAAAGCGGAGACTGGAGGCCATGCGGTGACTACCGCAGGCTCAACGCTCAGACCTTACCCGACTGCTATAAGATACCTCTACTGCAGTTATCGCCGGTAACTCAATTTCTCAATAATAGATCTCCGAAGAGCGTTTCACCATATTCCAGTCGCCGAAGACGACATCCCGAAGACGCAATCATTACACCGTTCGGTCTGTTCGAATTTGTAAGCATGCCGTTTCACAAGGGGGTGAGTGGTGTGGGGACACACTGGTCCTCTATGGGGCGGTAGCGCAACAACTACAAAAGTGCTGCCTATTTTTATAAATAGTTTCCTTTTTTCTTCTTATATTTCTATCTCTTTTTCATGTTTTTTAACCAATAAATTCGTTCCTTTGTTCAGTAGAAAACCAAGCAATTTAATTACATTATTTGTTCATTATTACTTTAAAATAAAAATTAAAAAATCTGAATTTGAAATTTGAAACCCCACAACATGTATGTGGCGACTCCTGGCTATGAAACCCAGAAGATGCTTATCACTTTTGAGTTTAGGATTCGTTTATTGTCCTTTGTGAAACTGTCGATTACAAGTGATTCGTCTTAATGCTATCAGTTGGTTGCAATCAATTTTACAATTGCTATCAGTTCAGAGATTGCGCTATGCCTGTGTGTTGTCCACAATAAAAATATGTCCCGGATTGCGTTTTAGCTAATCTTTATTACAATTACTTAGGATTTTACAATTTTTTTAATAAATTACTAGAAGTGGCCGAACTGCTCAGATCGAAGGAAAAAGAAAAAGAGAGATGACAGCTGGTTGAAAAGTAGTTTAATATTTAAAATGTCCGCAGGGCGCTGCGGATGTGGCAAGGGTTATTGTCTGTGGTAAACGGCAGGGGTTATTATCTGTAATAAGTGGTAGCATATTAGCCGCATGCTGTGGCAGCATTGCGAGAAGTATGCAGCAACTAAGGCAGAGATGTCACTGCAATCACGTTGAAGGATTCAAAAATTCCACCGCATTAAGATAGGCACTTAGGTGAATTTCATCACACAATGTAATAAAGTCGTTCTATACCACAAGTAATAGAGTCATTATTTTAATAAAGATAATATGTTTGTCGTTTTTTAATTAAATGTTAGCGATAGCACTACAACTGGTGACCCCGACGTGATCAATAAATAAAAATAAAAAACAAAACAGAATTTCGTGACTGCGTATATTTGATTCGTACAGTTGTGCAAAATGCCACCAAAAAAGGGTGAGGGAACACCTAATTCTGCCATTGACCAACAATTGTCAGAATCCGAAAACACACCCAATCAAAGTGTTCCTACGCCCCAGTTATGTGGAGACATCGACAGACAGGAGACCGCAGCATTGAAAAACGTCAGAATGCCACCATTCTGGTAAGTCAATCCAGCGCTGTGGTTTGTCTAAGTGGAAGCCCAATTCCATAACCACAGAATCATCCCAGTCAACAACAGGTTCAACCTGATCATCGCCACGCTGGATCCAGAGATTCTAAACGAAGTCTCCGACTTAGTTCAATCACCACCATAAAGAGATAAGAATTCCACTTTCAAACTCCAACTAATTTCCAGATTCTCTGAATCGAAAAAGCGACAAATTAACAAGCTGGGGGATAGGCGACCAACCAGCCTTCTCAGGGAAATGCGTAACCTAGCAAGCAAAAACGTGGCAGATGAAATGCCTACAACCATTTGGATGAATCGCATGCCTAGCCATGTTCGAGGAATTTTGTCAGCGAATCTCGGGACTAATCTCAACGCTTTAGCTAAAATTGGAGACTGGATCATCGACAACAAGGAGACTCCTTGGACGTCGTACATCCAACGCCCACGCACGATCGAAACTACTCCGTCACACCTTACCAAGCTGGTTCAGGAGCTGACGATTGGTCACAACAGGTCAAATAAATACAGGCCCAAATCAAGAACAGGCTCCTCTGCTAAATCGTCAACATCAGTAACGGACCCTAAGCCATGCTTTTTCCACCGCAATTCGGCGAAGACGCGAGGAAATCTACGAAACCGTGTGGCTATAAAAAGTTAAACTGAAATCGCTGTTGTCCTCTCAGGCGGTAAACAACAGCGACCAAAACAACCAGCAATACTGCCTACACGGTTTCGACTCATCACAAATTTCTTATCGATTCTGGTTCTGCAATATCCGTATTACCTCGGCTATCAAACTGCAAAACATCCCCAACGCATGCAACTCTTTACGTAGCAATCAATTCTCCCATACACACGTACGGAAAAAAGGTACTAACCCTCACCTTCGGTCAACGGCGCGTGGTCAAATGGCCTTTCATTATAGCTGATGTCAAAACAGTGGTAATTGAAGCGGATCTACTTGCTCACCACGGATGGATCATTGATCTAAAATTAAGACGCCTTATCGATGCAACCACATCACTCACCGTATCAGGGAGAGTACATCCAGCTGTTGTTTGCGGACTGTCCACAATTGACGGGCGACAGCCATACAATGACGTTCTCAAAGAGTTCATCGAGCCCCCCCCATCAAGGACCACACACAAGCGAACACTAACACTGTACAACACCACATCATCACCACTGGTCAACCGACACCCGCACGATATCGCCGACTTGCAGGCGAAAAGCTAAAGCAGGCCAAAGCAAAGTTCAACGATCTGGTAGAAAAGGGGATCTCTCGACGGTCTAGCAGTCCATGGGCGAGTCCGATTCATCTTGTGCAGAAAAAAACTGTCAGGTGGCGATCCTGCGGAGACTACCGGCGTCTGAACACTCAAACACAACCAGACCGGTACTCGATACTTCATACCATGGATTTTACCGAGTCGCTCAACAATAAAAGTTTTTTCACCGTCCTCGATCTAGACAAGGCATATTACCAGATACCAATGGCACCCGAAGACATCAAGAAAACTGCGGTGAGAACTCCCTTTGGGCTGTATGAGTTCATCGTCATGCCATTCGGGCTGAAAAACGCCACACAGACTTTCCAAAGGCACATGGACACCGTTCTCCCCGGCTTGGAATTCGTGTTTTGTTACATAATCTTTTCAGACTCAGAACAGCAGTAGAGAGATCACATTTGCAAAGTACTGCATCATCTAAAAGAATATGGTCTTTCCATCAGTACTACCAAATGTGTCTTTGAGAAACCAGAAGTTACCTTCCTAGGCCACACCATCAACAATTCCGGCAGCAAACCACCAGACGA
Source organism: Pocota personata (assembly GCA_963082735.1). Lineage (NCBI taxonomy): Eukaryota > Metazoa > Arthropoda > Insecta > Diptera > Syrphidae > Pocota > Pocota personata. The sequence continues at coordinate 76,989,136 of OY720431.1, forward strand.
CAAAGTGCAAGCCATCCAACAATACCCGAAACCTTCAACCATCACGGAACTTCGTCGCTTCTTAGGAATAGTAAATTATTACCGACGTTACATTCCTAACTGCGCTCACATCCAAGCTCCTCTAAACGGTTATTTAAAAAATTCCAAAAAAAAATGACAACCAACAAATTTGATGGACACCGGAGGCTGAGAAAGCATTCGCGCTGTGTAAAGAAAGCATCAGTACGGCAACCATGCTGAACCATATAGATCCCGAAGCACTTCTCATCTTGACAACCGACGCTTCTGATTTTGCAGTTGGAGCAAAGCTCCAATAGGACTTTTTTCCTGCAAACTTTCTTCAGCTCAAAGTCGATACTGTACATATGATCGGGAGCTATTAGCGATGTGTCTTGCAGTCAAGTTCTTAAAGAATTTTCTCGACAGTCGTCACTTCATCATTCAAACCGACCAGAAGCCACTCATTTATGCATTCCAGCAAAGATCGGACAAAACATCACAAAGATGACTACGTCAATTAGACTTCATATCTCAGTATACAAGGGATATAGTGTATCTCTCCGGAACAGATAACTCAGTCGCAGACACACTTTCACGCGTGAATGCAATAACAATGCCACTTAAAATAGACCATCGAGAACAACAAGATGCCGAACTTCAAACAATTCTAACCGGCGACTCATCACTCAAACTGCAAAAACTTCCCATAGAACCTGATTGCAAGATTTACTGTGACATTTCAACCGATGTGATCAGACCTTACATACCACAACCTCTACGCCGTAAAGCCTTCGACTCCGTCCATGGGTTATCTCATCCTGGTGGACGATCAACAAGTTAGCAGCTTCGTCAAAAATATATCTGCCCTAGCATTAGGAAAGACGCATTGCAGTGGTCTCGCACGTGCACACCATGTCAACGCTCAAAGATCCACCAACACAATCGTTTACAGCCTTATAAAATGCATGTACCGGATGAACGATTTCAACACATCCATATCGACCTCATAGTCCTTCCCATATGCGAAGGCTACAGATACTGCCTCACTATGATAGATCGATACACCAGGTGGCCGGAAGCCATTCCCCTCAAAGACGTGTACGCAGATACGGTAGCATCAGCATTTTAAACCAACTGGATCGCACGCTTTGGTTCCCCTAGAATCGTCACTACTGACCAAGGGACTTAATTAGAGTCAGCATTGTTTAGGTCTCTCACGAACATTACATGTTCTTATTCGGCTAGTTCCACACATTGTGTGGAACTAGCCGATTTCATGCGAAATAAATAGATGATTCTTGACATCAGGACTCGAACCGTGAATCAACAGCGTGACAAGCGATGATGTTACCACTATACCACGGCCACATGTGAGTCCTACAGTGCTACAGACTGATGGAAGATTATTATTAAATATAGCGAAAAATAAAGGACTTGAAATTGATCCTTGAGGAACACCAGAATTAGTTGGAAGAAAGGTAGATAACTGAGTATTAATGCACACAGAAGTTATGTTTTAACTTTGCTAGGAGTATGATATGTGGAACACGGTCGAATGCTTTGGAGAAATTTAGCAGTAGCAACGTAGTTATATTTCCCTTATCTATCTGTAGTCGTATATGATCGACAATCTTTAGAGGGGCTGTCGAACCATTGTGCTGTGATCTAAAACCTGATTGTATAGGCGAGAGTAGTCTGGTCGTGGACAGAAACTCAGAAATCTGCCGGCTCAGTAGCTTTTCAAGAACTTTAGAGATACATACGATTAAATGGTAGAATAGAGATTGGACGATACTCTTTGGATCTGGAGTTCGTGTTTTTTTTTTTTTAGAACTGGAAAAACTTTAGAGGTTTTCCAAATCTTTGGATAGGAGGAACTGGTGAGTATCGTGTTAAAAAAAATCATTTTGATCACTGGAAATTGTATCTCAAAGACTGCAGTACGTAACTGCAGCTAATCAACTCTTGTAAAGCTAAATTCGCTTGAATGATTTAGTGAAATGGTTTGTGTTGTAGAGGTTGTGTAATCTTCAGATAAATCAGTTGAAGAGGCGCTCACAATTAATCTATTGAGCTCATTTACATCTTATTCCTCATTTGGGTCATTTGTTTTTTTAAGTAAGACATTTCTTGAAACGACGTATTACTAAATTTAGAGGAAAAGAATCTGCACTTTGTTTTTCTAATCTCAATTTTAACGGCTTTGGAAAGTTGCTTATATTCATTGTATTGTAGTTAATGTTGAAAAATGTAAACATACAAAAAAAATATGATAAAGAAAAATGTGAAAAGAATTAAGATAAAAAAATGTGGAAAAAGTTTAAAATTGAACTAAATATTATGTTGATTTTGGCTGGCTTATATCTTCATTTATTGCACAAGTCTGCCTTTTTAAAACGATATTGCAATTTTAACATAAAAAACTGTGAAACGCTTAATAAAACTGCTAAAACTTAATTTATAAATTTCTTTGTTCTTCCAGGTGAAAGTTTTGCTGAATTGCACCATGGAACGGGTACACATCTATGTGATCGTTATTCGATAGCTCTTTTTATTATACCCATAATATTAGTATTAAGTCAAACTAAAAATACGTTCAGATAGGGACATGTGAAAAGCCTAATTTCTTGTTAAGTATTAAATAAGCATTTTAATAAAATTTGTTATATTTGAATTATTTTTTTTAGAAATAATTATTACAGGAATGTAAGGTAATACATACAATTAGAATAATGAAAAAACTATAATAATAAAAAATAATTAAGGTAATTATTAACGTTTGAATTTGGTTTTTGTTTATAGATAATAGATACAGCTATTTTCGATTGCTTTAGCATATCGTTTTGTTTATACTCTACAGTGGTCATAAGGTCAATGGCCGTACACATTAGAATCGCTGCTTCTACAGTTTTCCCATTCGAGTTTGCCCACGGATACCGCATGTGGTTTGCCTGAGGTCCTTTGTTCTTCTGAGATTGGGTTTTGACTTCAACAATTAAATTATACTATAAATATATACTTTTCACTTTAATTTTTCGACAGATGGTGTTCTAGAAACATGAGATATGTCTTGATGAAAAAAAGCAGAAGGTACTTGAACAAATTCTCCTGTTTTTAATTATTTAAATGTAATTTTAATAATATATATTGAAATTGATAATAATATACATATATATACTCAAGAACAACGAAAGTATCCAAATCATAACCTTTGATTTGTAGGCTTGTTTGTGCTTAGGTAACGTATTATTTCTAAGAAATCATTCCGGTGGTTTCTTCATTTCGAGAAACAGTTTTTTAGCGTTTTTAGTTTCCTTGTACAGCTGCCCAAGCGCACGTTACCCGTTCCTTTTATCAGCCTGTACATAAACGCTATCATTTTGGTTTTAATTGGTGCGCGGATATTTGTACTTGCCAGAAAACGTTTTATTGTGATATTTAGTGCCACAGTCACCATTTGGTCCTTCGAACCAGATATTTCCCTATTCCTTGTGTTAGCGCGCGTACTAAAAACTAAAAAGAAACAATAAAGACAATATTCAGTGTGAAGTGTGTTTTTGGAAATAAGCTGCAAAAGTGACCTGAGGATTTTGGACTTGGACTTGGACTTGGACCTGGAAAATCAACATCGAATCATCCCAGCGTCAATTTCGGAGCCGCAGAATTTTGGGACTTGGACTTGGAAAATCAAGTGAGTACCTTTTTGATTACCTATTCAATCTGTAAATACATGGTGGCGCACGAATCGTGCTACGAAAACAAAATGTAATAACTTTTTTTCTGTGTGAGTAATCGGCTTATATTTTTTTTTATTTTGCAGGTTACTATTTAGATTTATTAAAATGAATGCTTGGGATACCGAAAAGAGGATTTACATATTACAGCGGTACCATGCATTGCAGTCCTTAGTTTCCGTTCAAAGGGAATTTAGGCGGGAGTTTGGCGGCACTCCCCCGAGTAGATGGACCATTATGAGGCTGGTAAACATGTTTGCCGAATCTGGAAGTATCGCACGAAGACCGTACCATCGAGATCCCTATGTTCGGGTTCAAGACACAATCGCGGCTGTAGCATCGTAAATTCAGGCAATTCCAAACGTTTCGACTCGAAACTTATCGGCGCAAATTGGAGTTAGCAGACGGTCATTACAACGGATAATTCATGATGACTTCAACTTGTTTACGTACAAGGTCAAATTACAAGAAAGTTAAACCCTCTGCATTTGCCTGTTCGCCTGGAATTTTGAAAAAAATTGATTGAAATGGTCGAAGAAGACAACAGCTTGACAAATTGCTTGTTTATATCTGATGAGGCCCATTTTGATCTAAACGGCAATGTAAACAAGCAAAATTGCCGTATATGGAGTGAATCTAATCCAGAAATACTCCATGAGATGGAACTGCACCCAGAACGCAGTTTCATCAAAGTGCATTGTGGGGCCATACTTCTTTGAAGAAAACGGTGTAATAGTAACTGTTAATGGGGACCGTTATTTAAAGATGTTGAAGGAGTTTTTTTACCAGAACTGCACACATAGCCAGACCGGTTATGGCGGAGCTCCAACAATAATTAATATCCAGAAACTCCACTTTCCGCTGGCCCCCAAGGTCACCTGACTTGACTGCACCAGACATTTTTTTATGGGGTTATGTCAAGCAAGAGGTATACAAAATGAAACCAAGGAATTTGATTGAATTGAAGCAGTCCATTAAAACAATAATTGAGGCGATCCCAACTACAACCCTTCAGGCCGCAATGAATAATTTCCTGACCAGGTGTCGCATTTGCGTGGATGAGCGTGGAGGTAATTTACGGTCTATCATCTTCAAAAACAATTAGTTATACATATAAAATAAAATTCAATTTTCGTTACAATAAAAAAAAAATAAATACATTGATTAAAAAATAAGTTATTTGAATTTCTTATTGTAGCACAATTGGTGCGCCACCAAAATAGAAACATATACATATGTGCATAATATTTGGATACAAAATGTACAAAGCTGTGTTGGCGAGTACCTTAAAACAACTCAAAAAAGATGTTGTCAACTTCGGCAAAACGGGCTCAAGTAAACGCACCGTGAACTACTTGACAAGCAGTCTATACTTTTTGGAAAAGACTATGGAATCAGCCACTAACCAGTTTTCGGGTCTCTTGGGTGAAGACGACTCCAAAAACGCAGCTTTAGACGACATTTTTGAGGAGATTCGGGAGAACTATTTCGACTACCGTTCTAGCTTACTAGATGCCATTAACAAGGTTCAGACGACGGCGCAGAATGAAGACAGCAAGAAGATATTAACTCCTAGCACATCGAAGTCAGACATCAAGCTGCCAAAAATAAGTCTGCCAACTTTTTCGGGTAGCTACGCGATATGGCGAACCCTCCACGATTTGTTCATTTCGGTGATCCACCGCAACACCAAACTGTCGGACTTAGAAATGCACTACCTGAAGTCAACGGTATCTGGTGAAGCTGAGAAACTTCTGACCCACCTGGCGATTGACAGCGGAAACTACGCAAATGTTTGGAAAATTTTATCGGAGAGGTATGATCATACGCGTTTTCTGGTCAACACGCAGCGGAAGTGTCTGTTCAACCAGCCATCACTGACGCATGAATGGTCGGAGTCAATAAAGAACTTGCTGGATACATCGACGGAAGTTGTACACTGCAACCTGAAGGTACCCGTCGAACTTTGGGATGCGGTGCTCATCTTCGTGCTGCTACAAAAACTGCCCACAAAAACACAGAAACTTTGGGAGGAGAAGCTGAAAGCCAAAGAGGACACCAAAGAACTTTCAACGTTCGACGAGTTAAAAGGTTTTTTGGAAACTTGGTTCCGTACGTTACAGGCAGTCAACCAACAGCAAGTACGAATTGCACCGAATCCCATCAAGCCTCTGTCTCACTGAAACGTTTTGTATACAGCAACCAGCACTGCGAAATGCTCTTGCCAAATTTGCAGCAAGGGCCAACATACTATTAGGAAGTGTTGTAGGTTTCTGAAGTTTAATATTGCTGAAATGTCGACATTGTTTAGCATACAGCCATACCTGTGAGCACTGAACATACCCCTGAGCATTGTAGTCGAGTAGTCGACGATGTTGCTACATATCATCAAGCATACCATTCGCTTCTCCATTTCAGTAACACTCCGACTGCGGGGCAAGCAAACTTTTTCACTACACAGGGGCACACTTTGGGGCCATCCACTTCCTCGATGAATGCTGATGCGCCCACTTTTCAACCATCTAAAAGAGAAACAACGTAAATAACACCGAACGTCAACGCATTTTACTACAACACAAGTCTTATTATCAACTGCCATAGTCAAAGTGAGCTCCGGAAGAGGCGAATCTCTTTCATTGCGAGGTTTAGTAGACTCGGGTTTAGATGCAAGTTCAGCTACTTCGTCTAAGCTACCTCCGTCGAAGTTTCTGGGTTAGATTTGGTCAGTAGCGGCATATGCTCAAGGGTGGTAGATATCTCCTTTGCTTCTCACCTCTCAGCGTTTAGAGCGTCCACTCAAGCTCTTGTACTCAAGTCGCTGTCTGGGCATCTTCCGACCCAGTTATGTCCATACCAGCCAGGACATCACTACTCATTGTGCTGCCGGAAATGGTTAAACCGATCGACAGCAATTTACCCATCAATCAGAAGACCAAATTAGGATGGGTTCTATTTGGTGGAGCTCCCATAGCACCCCCTCGAGTCATTAGTTTTCTCCAAACATGTACTATCGAGACAAAACTTCGCAAATTCTGGAAATTGGAAAAGATTTCGTACCAACCTTTTGAACGGCCGGAAGACATCGAGTGTGAAGCTTACTTTGGAAAAGACGTTCGACGCCTAACCGATGGTCGTTTCCAAGTGGCCCTCCCGTTCAGGGGAGATGTCTATCGTATTCTAGGCAGATCTAGGGAAGGTGCTCTCAATCGTTTCAAGAGTCTGGAAAGGAAGCTAGAAATAAATCCAAAATTAAAGCAACAATACACAGACTGTTTAGAAGATAACCTGAAGTGTTTCGTTTAAGATATCTGATGGCATCTTATTGAACGACATCATTCTCAGATGGAGGATCTACCGACAGACGTTTACTGGAGACACAGAGAAGATGTACCGACAAATTAGTGTGTTCATTTGGCGCAAGCGACCATCCGACATTTTGAGGACATATCGCCTCAAGACGGTGACTTTTGTAACAGCAGTTTGGTTTAATAGGGTGAGCTTATGCCCTTCACTTAGGCCTCCATTGGGTCCGTTGTGTTCCCCTCGTCTTTCGAACTGTAAGATATAGTGTCGTGTTTTGGGAATTATGCGTTGAGGGGGGATTTAGGTATTGGGATCATGGGAGTATCAACGGGAAACTATGTCGTATAGTGATTGGGGAATCATACTGTTCATCTGACAAACTCCAATATATCTCCGATTCCTTTCTTGATGAGGTGTGCATTATCCGGTATCCTTGGGGATCCCAGAATTTTCAGTCTTAACCTCGCTGTAGCAGGGCAGTGGCAGAGGAAGTGTTTTATATCTGTTTGAGTTTGTGTTGATCTGCTTGAGTTTAGAGCTTTTTTTGTTGTGTTGTTACTTGGTTTTGCTATTACAAATCTTTCCACTTTACGTGTGTCTAGATTCATCCAGCAGTTACTGAACTCCTGTCGAATCTTCTCATTGGAGTGAATCCCGTTCAGTTTCACTAATCCCGTTCAGTTTCACTAAGAGTTTTTTTTTTATATATCTAGTCGAGCCCCGACTTAGATGGAAGTTCATTCGCCACCAAGGAGTTAACATTCTCAATCGAGTCGAGTGTACAGGTGTCCAAGTTGTCAAGAACACTAATAAAGTTCGTGCTATAATTATGCCAATTAATCCTTAATCTCATTCAAATTGAAGAAGATGTAACTGTGATTGAAAGAGGAATTATGTTTGGATACTGTGCAGTGTTCAACTAATATTTTGGGACAGTTAGTAACTAAAGTAATATCTAACACTTTCCGTTTATTTCTGGTAATGAAAGTTACAAGGTTAGCTTTTACTAGAAAAGTGAAGAGACAGTCATCTCTATCCTTGATGCCGCTGCTGCCAAAGATTGTATGGTGTGCATTAGCGTCGAATCCTAGTAGTATTGGAAGAACTCCGATATCATCATAGGCCACATATGTACGTCGAAGAGATTCATATACAATAGATTCCCGGGAGGAGATCTCTAGATTAGCCACCGTTATGTCAAGGTCGCTATAAGCTGATAAAATATAGATTTTAAAGTTTATTTCTGCTAAAATACAGCTTCTTAATTTATCTTCACAATTAACATGCAGAAGTTTATAATTTATTGTTACTTATTGTCGCTATCTGCGTTCCTAGATATGTGTGGGGCAGCGACTTTATGAATCTGGTATCTGAGCCATGTTGTTCCTCTTCTAGGTCCTTTATTAAGGCCTGACATATCGCTTCTTTTGTGGTAACCCCGTCTAGGTCTTTTATTTCAACATCTGGTGAGTGATCGTTTTTAAATCCGCCTGTGTTCCAAGTACCTTTTCCCCCGAAATGTGGAACATGTTTGTTTGTGGGGCCGGAGTGTTTTTTTTAGCTTTCGAAGTAGGTCTCATTTGCCGTCCTCGTGCTCCGATCTACGTTATTTCCCAGCTATTTTAGTTCGGGATCGATTCAGACTTTGCGCAGCATATCTGCGTAGGAAAAATCCGCCTGCAGCTTTTATGACCAAGGCATCATGTCGTGGTATAATACACCTCCATGTGCTCTTTGTACTTGCTTCAGTTCGTTCCCATTTTTTAGCTGCTTCTGATTTAGTTGCGCGTTCCTTGCGATCATATCTCTGGGCTGGTGTGTCTCCAACCTTTCTTGTAGTACTCATTTTTTTAGCTTTGGGAGCTGTTGGCCGTTTGGCTTATTTTCATGCCTATGCTTTGGAGTTGTCATGCGCATTTCCTTCTCTGGCTCGGTCTCAGTGTATTTTGGAACAGCTGTACGATAGCTCATTGCTGGGAACTGCACTTGGCCGGCTTCTCCAATAAATTCATTGCCACGCACCGTGGGCTTATTTGCCATTGCCTATTCATACGTAGATTGTATTTCGGCCATTACACTCCTAATATCATGGTGTACATTGCTTTTCGCCTTAATGAAGTTGACGAACTTCATGATTTTCTTTCCCAGCACTTTGAAGAGATGTTTTTCTTTGTTGTCCTTGCTACTCCAATGTGTTTTTTTCTTCACCAGTGAGAAGGTCGTTTGTCTTGAGGTATTAGGGACACTTAATGAGAGGGTCTTTTGGTGGTAAACAAGCCAGCAACCTATATATCTGGTGGAACACAACCATAGATTTCATTCTATTTTTCGCACCCCAATTGATGATTGCATCAATGTCAGTGTTTCGAGCAGAATGACCTCATCAAACACGAAGGCTCAACGTGTTAATAATACCTTCCCATCATCAACTCCCCCACAACAAATGTCAAAATAAATACAATGAATTCATATACATGTATATATTAACAAAGATAATTTGTATATAAGAAAAACGTTTAACACTAAATAATTACTCTATTTAATTACGTTGATAGAATCGGTGGTTTTTCTTTTCAAACAGTTGTTCTAGCGTTTTAATATTCAGCTGTTCAAGTGCACGGTTACCAGTTCATATTCAGCGATTTTTCCTACATCGACGTTAACATTTTTGCATGTCTTTTGGAGAGCGTACACTTGCACTTGCCAAAGACCTTTTTCTAATATTTTGTAGCATAGTCGCCAATATTTGGCCCAATCGAGCCGGATTTTTTCCATTCTTTGTGTGTGCGCGCGTACTAAAAACATAAAAAGACAGTATTTAGTGTGAAGTGTTTTGTGAAAAGAAGCTGCAAAACTGACCTGAGGATTTTGGACTTGAACCTGGAAAATCAACATTTATTCATCAAAGACGTCGATTTCGGAGCCGCAGAATTTGGGGACTTGGACGGGAAATCAAGTGAGTACATTTTTTTGATAACCTATTTGTTCTGTAAATATACATATAAGAAATCAAAATCAAAATAAACGAACCGTGAACTACTTGAAAGGTCGTCTATCCCTGCTGGAAAAGACAATGGAGTCAGCCACTATTCAGTTTGAGTGTCTCTTGGATGACGACGACCCCAAAAACGTAGTTTTAGAGGACATTTTTGAGGAGATTCGAGAGAATTATTTCGACTACCGTTCTAGCTTACTAGATGCCATTGACAAGGTTCAGACGACGGTGCAGAATGAAGACAGCAAATAGATATCAATCCCTAGCACATCGAAGTCGGATATCGAGCTGCCAAAAATAAGTTTGCCAACATTTTCGGGTAATTACGAGACATGGCGAACCTTCCACGATTGTTCGTATCTGGCGAACCTGAGAAGCTTCTGACTCACCTAGCAATTGACAGCGGAAACTACACAAAGACTTGGAGCATTTTAGCGGAGAGCTATGATCATACGCGTTTCTTGGTCAACACATAGCTGAAGTGTCTGTTCAACCAAACATCACTGACGCAAGAAATGTCGGAGTCAATAAAGGACTTGCAGGGTACATCGACGGAAGTTGTACACTGCCTTAAGAACCTGAAAGTACCCGTCGAACATTGGGATGTGGTGCTCATCCTTGTGCTGCTACAAAAGCTGCTCACAAAAACGCAGCAACTTTCGGAGGAGAAGCTGGGAGCCAAAGACGACATCAAAGAACTTCCGACGTTTGATGAGTTCAAAGGCTTTTTAGAAACTAGGTTCCGTACATTAGATGCAGTCATTCAACAGCAAGTACGAATTGCACCGAACTCGATCAAGCTCGTGTCTCACCGAAACGTTCTGCATACAGCAACCAGCAACGGGAAATACTCTTGCCAAATTTGCAGCAAGGGCCAACACGCTATTAAGAAGTTTAGTAGGTTTCTGAAGTTAAGTATTGCTGATCGGTGTAAGCATGTTTCTAGATTAGGGATATGTCGAAATTGTTTAGCATATAGCCATACCTCTGAGCATTGTCCGAGTAGTCGACGATGCTACTACTGCCAACAAGCACACCATTCGCTTCTCCATTTCAGTAACACTCCGACCGCGGGGCAAGCGAATTCTTTCACTGCACAAGGGCACACACTGGGGATATCCACTTCCTCAATGAATGCTGATGCGCCCACTTTTCAACCATCTGAAAGAGAAAGAACGTTAATAACACCGAACGTTAACGCATTTTACTCAACTAACGCGACAACACAAGTCTTATTAGCAACTGCCATAGTCAAAGTGAGCTCGGGAACAGGCGATTCTATTTCATTGCGAGCTTTATTAGACTCGGGTTCAGAGGCCAGCTTCATAACAACATCAGCTGTTCAGCTACTTCGCCTTCCTCTAAAAACAACATCTGTTGAAGTTTCTGGGTTGGGTTTGGTCAGCAGCGGCACCTGCTTACGGGTGGTAGATAACTCCTTTGCTTCTCACCACTCAGCGTTTCGAGCGTCCGCTCAAGCTCTTGTACTCAAGTCGCTGTCTGGGCATCTTCCGACCCAAACTTTAACAATCACAGGTTGGGACCATTTGAATGGTTTGACGTTGGCGGATCTCAATTTCAATTAGCCAAGGTGGATTTACTGCTGGGTAGTGATATCCTGGCTGATATTCTGCTACCGGAAATGGTTAAACCGATCGACAGCAATTTACCTATCGCTCAGAAGATCAAGTTAGGATGGGTCCTATTAGGTAGAGCTCCCATAGCACCCGTTGGAGTCCATAGTTTTCTCCAGTCATGTACAATAGAGGCAGAATTTCGCAAATTCTGGGAATTGGAAAAACCCTTTGAACGACCGGAAGACATCGAGTGTGAAGCATACTTTGTCAAAAACGTTCGACGCCTAACTGATGGTCGTTTCCAAGTGGCCCTCCCGTTCAAGGGAGATGTCTATCCTATTCTAAGCAGATCTAGATAAGGTGCTCAATCATTTCAAGAGTCTGGAAAGGAAGCTAGAAATAAATCCGAAATTAAAGCAACAGTACGAGTACACAGATTGTTTAGAAGAGTACCTGAAACTTGGTCATATGTGTTACGAGGGCCTGTACCTCGTCCAACAACAACAAAAAAAGAGGAAAAGAAAAATTAAGAGGTACCTAAATCTAGACAATTTCTCCGGCAATCCCACGATGGTATTTGTCATCGTCGTCCTCTCGTCCTGTCTTACCGGTTCATGTGCTTCCTCGCACACACACCACATTTCAGGGTGGGGTTTTGATTTGTGTTTGCGAAATTAGGTTCAGTTAATAGCAAGAAAAAAGAAGAAACAAATTTCAACATACCTGTTTGTCTGTGCTACCTGCAGACATCATCCCTCCTACAGCGAGGTCCGTTCGTTTTTTTTTTTTTTTTTTGCTTCCTTGTGCATCTTTTGTGCACAAGAAGCTATCCGCACACACCCACCCCATTTCAGGGATGGGTTTTCTTTAAAAATATTTATTGTAAAATAAAAATAATTAAAAAAATCGTCTACAAAAGAAAATACAGCGATTCGCCTCGCAAAAAATTCAAAAGAAATATCAACAATCAGCTGACATGAGGGAGGGAGATACACTCGACTCTCTCTCGCAAAATTATTAATGGCGGTCGGGAAATTATCTGTGGTTCAGGGCTTAGGTAAAGAACATAGAATTCGTTTGTCCATTATTTTTATGTTATATGTTTATATATTTTTTTTTCGTCGTGCTAGTTACGAGTATATTAGGTAAGTGAGTTAGCAATATTGTATGTCAGCGTTAGTGTATTTATGTATATTATCGTCCAGGATTTTTTGTTTTAAACGAACATTTTTGTAATCGACAATGACGAGACGTAGGTCATTGGAAAGGGAAATTTCTCATTTCAGTGTTCCAAAAAAAAGGAAAACACTCACAGCTGACAAAGACAACATATGACAAAAAAAAAAGGGGAAGAGAACTAACAAAGAGAGGACAACGTAGAACAAAGGAAAAAAAGGAGACGAAAAGTAGTGCAATGGGAAACAGATAACTCAGATAGAAGAACGGGTTAGAGCATCGACCCCAAGTAAATCAGGTGCTCCCCCACATCAATTCAACATTACATAGAGGGTGCTCCGTGGGACACAGTGTGCTTGTGAATTCCCTTAAAAAAAAAAAAAATTGATTGAAGAGGATCTGTCATAGTGGCTAACTTTTTGAGTTTTGAAGTGCCTTCCCTTGCACCAGAGGATAATTTTTTTTTTAAACCTTTTTTGAATTAATTTTTTTTTTTTGCTAAATTGTTTTTTTAAATAGTGTTAAATTTTATCAATGAAGTACTAAATTTTAAATGAGTTGACATCCTGAAAGTGTTAGGATATAGCAAAAATTGTTAATTCTGCTAAGAATTGCGACTGAGACAAAAAAAAAAAAAAAAAACCGTGAGTAAGCAAAATTTTTGAGAACATTATTTCCGTATTCTTGGCAGAAAGGTTAGGAGTTTTATTTTTAGTAGTAGCCTTTAAGTCTAATTTTTATAATAAATTGAGTTGGGTAATGAGCCCATCAACAAAGTTTCAGCGATGTGTTCTTATATAAATATGTGTGAATATGAATTTTTTTACTTGGTGTGTGGATGGCCGGTCGGGCCGTCCTTCTGTAGATGAACGGGGACAAGACAGGACGACTACGAACAATGACGACACAACGTGATGACTAATAGACTTTTTCTACGACGGACTTAGGTCGTGACTGGGGAGCACGTTTAGGGGCTATCTCTCGCAATCATTAGCCAGAGAGGTAGCAATCGGTTGTATCAGAAGACACAAAGAGTGGGCAGGCCAACCAAAGGTTTAAGATAGATAGGTTTAGATTAGGATGTAGTTTAAGACATTAGGTTAGTTTAGGTTTAGTTTAGGATAGGTGGGATAAGTTGAGCGGAGTCCTCCCCAATCTTTCTCCTGGCCATGGACACAAGTCCTTGGATTTTCTTTTTGCTTTCCTTTTCTATCTTTTGAAGTCCGTCCGAAGTCTAAGTAGAGTAGCTTTCATCTCTCTTTTGTTTTTTTGATCAAAATGGCACGAGATTTTGTGTGCTGAGCAGGTGGTGTGAAGTAAGGTGGACAAGAACCACCCCGTCCGACTGAGCCAAGCAACCGAGAGCATGCCGCTGTCCTCCTTACTCGCACCGAAGACACATCCATGGCCAACCCCAGCTCACAACATATGGATGAAGTGGAGGAAGGTCCCATTACTAATCTACATCATTACTTCGTGCCACATCATGCAGTTCTTAAGGAGTCGAGCTAGACTACCAAGCTCCGAGTGGTATTTGATGCTTCTTTTAAGGCATCTGTTGGCATCTCATTAAACGATCAGCTAATGATAGGCGCTTCAACACAACATCACCGACATCATTCTCAGATGGAGGCTCTACCGATACACGTTTACTAGTGACATAGAGAAGATGTATCGGCAAATTAGGGTACCGGAACCTGATGCTAATTACCAGCTAATCCTTTGGCGCAAGCGACCATCCGACATATTGAGGACGTATAGCCTCAGGACGGTGACTTTTGGCACAGCACCTGCAACATACTTGGCGATTCGAACACTTCATGCACTAGTGGAGGGATTCGGAGAGCTGCGTCCCAAGGCTGCTAGAATGATTCGAAACGAGATGCACGTCGATGACTTGATTTTGGGAGCTGGGACCCTGCAAGAAGCTAAGGCCAAAATAGAAGAAATTAAGGAGATTCTAAGTAGAGCCGGTTTTTATTTACGCAAATGGACCGCCAACAATGAGGATCACGAGGCATCCTTCTCATTACACACTGACGGTTCAGATCGAGTGAAGACTTTGGGTATACAATGGCTCCCTCGTACTGACGAATTTTCTTTCAGTTATACTCCTTCGGAAAATCAGCAGCCAACTTAGTGATCCATACTATCCTCGATGGCACGCTTATTCGATCCCATGGGTTAGATCGCACCTTCCATTACCAAGGCAAAACTCTTGATGCAGCTTCTCTGGGTCCGCAAACAATCCAGGGATGATCCCGTTGATACTGATATTCTGGAAAATTGGAGAATTTTTCACGACGATTTGCAGGCTATTAACAACTTACGTATTCCATGGTGGTTACACACTCCTGGTATGACCAATAGACTTCAGCTACACGGTTTCTGCGATTCGTCGGAAAGGGCATATGGGGCAGCGGTGTACCTCAGAGTAGAAGATGAAGACGGCACCACCAACATGCACCTGCTGATGTCCAAATCGAAGGTCGCACCAGTAAGCCCAGTGACTCCTCCGCGTTTAGAACTTTGTGGAGCTTTCATGCTCGCTAAGCTCATACATAGCACTACAAGGACAGACTCCATGATCACCCTCTGCTGGATAAGAGCTGAGACTAGAAGTGCGAAACCTTTGTGCGAAACAGAGTCGGAAGGATAAACAATAAAATCCTGCAGATCTGGTCTCCCGAGGAATGTTCTCTTCAGCACTGGTCCAAGCCACTTTGTGGTGGAATGGGCCCACGTTCCTACGTTCTTCATGGAATTTCGAACTTCCAGAACAACCAGCTGATTTCAACACCGATGAAGGGAACGTCACCGACAATAGGATCAGCCATCTTATTCATCGATCCTCAAGCTTATGTTGGCTCATAAGAATCACCCCCTAATGTAGAAGATTCGGAGAAAACTCTCTAAAGCGGAGTTAAGAACGAACGTTTGGACCAATCAATACGTCGGAGCTCGCTGCGGCAACAAAGGCACGCTTAGCTCAATACGAAATGTTTCCACAAGGGGTAGCTATGACTAGAGGCATGGGTCCATTGAATCCTTTTACAGACGGTGAAGGTATGCTTAGAGTCGGGGGAAGGCTCAAAACGCCGATCTCTCCTACGATCAACAGCATCCAATAATCCTGGAACCTACACATCACTACACAAAACACATCAGCGAGGCACATAGCAGGACTCTTCATGGCGGCATCCAATTGATGATGGGACGAAACAAGTATTGGATCTTCCAGTTAAAAAGGTCTATCAAAAAACATATTCGTGGCTGTACCACTAGTTATAGGTATCGCACCAAAGCTGCTCATCAATTAATGGGAGATCTCCCTAGCTCCAGGGTAAGGATCTTAAAGGCATTCACACACACCGGGGTCGACTATGCTGGGCCCATAGATATAAAAACGTGGAGAGGCCACGGAGCCAAATGTTATATAGACTATCTCGCCATATTCGTATGTCTGACTACTAAGGCATTACATTTAGAGGCCGTAACCGACCTAACCACCCAAGCTGTTTTGGCAGCCTTTCGGAGATTTGCAGCACGGAGGGGACTCTGCCACGAAATATACAGCGACTGTGGTACAAATTTCGTCGGAGCCAACGCAGAACTTCATCGTTTAATGGATAACGCGACTTACGACTGGAAGGAAACAGATAAAGTTGTGGCAGGTCAAGGGACGCAGTGGAATTTCATTCCCCCAGCTTCCCCCCACTTTGAAGGGCTATGGGAAGCGGGCATAAAGAGTGTGAAACACCACTTCAAAAGAGTTGTCGGGAACGGGACACTCACGTATGAAGAGCTTGCCACGCTTCTAATACAAATTGAAGCGTGTCTTAATTCGAGACCTTTATGTCCTCTTTCAGAAGACCCAGATGACTTCCGTGCCTGCACATTTCCTAATTGGTCAAGAAGTCCTAACAGTTCCTGAATTCAATCTAGCCTCGGAAAAAATATGCACAAACGACCGGTGGAAGTCAATTCAACTCTGAATGCAGACGTTCTGGAAGCAGTGGCAACAGGAATATCTGGTACGACTACAACAAAGACCGAAATGGCTGAAACCACAACCGCAGCTAAATGTAGGTGATTAGGTTTTGCTAAAGGACGAACGACTGCCCCCTTGGCCGAATTCAGCAGACATACCCGGGAGCCGATATGATAGTCCGCGTAGTCAAATTAAAAACACAGCAGGGAGAGTTTAAATGTCCAATGACAAAACTTTGTCCACTACCTATCAACAATTCTCAACCTGAAGCCGAAGTATTGTAACTGCTACCTACGAAAATATACCAACGTACTCATCACAAAGAAAAACCATACAACACATACCCATAATGTACATGCATCCATCCAAGAACAATTACATTTATTCAGTAATAACTCAAATCATATTACAGTCCATTGTCCATTCACAAATTCACTTAAATAGTACTAAAAATAAATTTCAATAATTTTAGAACTAAAAACACACAAGTGGCATCATGTTTCGGAATGTTTCGAGCAGAATGACGTCATCAAACACGAAGGCTCAACGAGTTAATAATACCTTCCCATCATCAACACCCCCACAACAAATGAATTCATATATACGTATATATTAACAAAGATAATTTGTATATAAGAAAAACGTTTAACACTAAATAATTACTCTATTTTATAACGTTGATAGAATCGGTAATTTTTTTTTTCAAACAGTTGTTCTAGCGTTTTAATATACAGCTCCTCAAGCGCACGGTTACCAGTTCCTTTTCAGCGATTTTTTCTATATCGACGTGAACATTTTTGCATGTCTTTTAGTGCGCGGACACTTGCACTTGCCAAAGACTTTTTTCTAATATTTTGTGGCATAGTCGCCAACAGTCAGAGTAGAGTTTGGTTGACATTCGCTGTCGCTGGGACTCCACAGTTTGGTACGTAAAACAAACACATAGTGACGTCAGAGTGATGTAAAAGGCGGAATGCACCCACTCATGAAAATTTCCCATGTGGTGAATTTTGTTGTTTTATATACTGTCATTAAAACTATATAAAAACTCAAAAGGAAGTAAAATAAAATTCATTCAGTTATAACGTTTATAAAGTGATTGCGTTTTTATTAGGAGTTAAATTCACAGATTTTTACCCGTTTTTCTTTTTTTATATCGGTTCAAGACCCGAAAATTTTGGTCCAATCGAGCCGGATCAGTTTTTCGCGAATTTTGTTTTCATTTCAATTTTCCTTTGTTTTCATCAACACTGAACAATTCAAATTTCAAAGAGAACAATTAAAATGTGTGTGTGTGATACGCTCGTTGTCAAATTGGGGCTTCTGAGGTGTGCTAATTTCATCGCCAGGCGAAAAATTCTTGGATTCAACTTGGAATCGGATTTTGGACATCAACCAGCTGGATTTCTGACGAGAAGCTGCGGCAATATTGTTTTGTGAAACCGTCATCTGGACTAAAACAAAAAACCAAGTGATTGTCTGTCCTGGACCAGAAGTTGTCAAGTAAGTGCATTTTTATTATTATTCCTTTGTGTGTGGAAATATAAAACATTTTAACAAAAATGAAACATATTGTAGCATAATAATAACTACGCTCCCTAAAAGTATGATGCAACAAATTCCGAAGTGTCTTTTCATTCTGGCAGAATTTTGGTTCGAAGTGTCCTTTCATTCGAGGTTCGTGTCTGCGGTTTCCACAGTTCATGTCTACGAAAGAGACGGATAATATCACGGATGAGAGGGAATTATAACTGCAAGAATGATTGTCATCTTGGAATTTCTCTTGTTCCAGTGGTCGAAGAATTTGCTAGAAGTTTCTGGCTATCAGGAACTTCTGCTATATAAGGACAGATGGCGATCCAGACCACGCAGTTGGTTTAGAACCGTGGCGAAGAGATTAGAAAAGTGATAATGGGCGAAGTTGTAATTTTGTGATAAATTGAAAGTTGAGATTTAACAAGAAGAAGTAATTAGTTTGGATTTGTGAATTAAGTAATTGAAAGGAGATAAAGTGATTTGAGAGGACAGAGACCTTGTAAGAAAAGAATTGCGAAGAATAGTAGTGTGAACCTGAATTGTTCTATAGACTAGAAAATAAAGAAATAATTTCACAGAATATTGTTTTATCTACTCGAGCCGTAGCTCGCATATTACATTGGTGTCAGAAGCGGGATAAAACTTATTCTGTGAATAACTATTTCCGTGGTGTGAAATTGCACAATAAAAAAAAAAAAAAAAAAATTAGTTGCGCAAAATGGGTCGCAAATTGGGAAAACTAACTATAACTCAACTAAAGGCAGAACTCAGTAAGCGGAACCTCGACACAACTGGGGGAAAAGATGCCCTACTGATTCGTTTGGAAGAAGCAGTAACGCAGGAAGGTGAAAATCCGCATGACGTAGAGTTTGACGTGGGAGAGGAACCAGCAAGTACAGTAGCCGACCCGGATATAACAAGTCTGCTCCTGCAACTTAAGTCAGTCATGGACGAACAAAGGAAAACAATGGAAGACCAAAAGAAGTCTCTGGAACTTAAGCTCGATGACCAAAAGAAAGCAATAGACGACCAAAAGAACTCTCTAGAACTTAAGCTGGGCGAACAAAAGAAAGCAATGGACGAACAAAAGAAAGCAATGGACGACCAGAGAAATTCTCTAGAGCTTAAGCTCGACGAACAAAAGAAAGCAATGGACGAACAAAAGAATTCTCTAGATGCTCTGGAAAGCAAACTTGATGAGCAAAATAAGAAATTGGAATCTAAATTCGAAGCGACCGAAGAGAAAATCGAGAAGGTTGAGACGCTACTCGAAAAAGTCGAAACTAGATTCGATGAAAACTTTGAGAAGCATGAAACTCAGTTCGGGAAGATAGAGACTCAGTTTGAAAAAGTAGAAAAGCAAGTCGAAAATCTTGCTAAGGAGCTCAGCAACGTGAAGAGACAGAAAGCACGGGAATATTCCACTGACGGTCTGAGAAGAAAGGAGATGCAGCCTCCTATCTTCGATGGTCAAACATCATGGCCAATTTATAAGAGGCAATTCGAAGCGGCCGCAATGACCAATAGCTGGGACGATGAAGAGAAGTCCATTGCACTCACGCTTGCACTGAGGGGTCCAGCTGCGGAGCTCTTGCAGACCATCCCGGAAGATAAACAGCAGAACTACGACTCTCTGGTTCAGGCTATCGAGATGCGGTTTGGGGATGAACACATGCAGCAGGTGTACAGGGTTCAACTGCGTAGTCGAGTCCAGAAAATGGGGGAAACGCTCCAACAGTTGCAAGCGGATATAGAGCGACTAGCTCATCTTTCATACCCTAAAGCCGGTGAGGAGCTTATCAACGAAATGGCGGTGGAAGCTTTTATTCAGGCCATAGAGGACAGACAACTGCAAATGGCTGTAAGGATGGCTGAAAAGCGAACACTCCCCGAGGCATTGGCATTCGCTTTGTCAATGAAGGCTGCGGACCAAGCATACCAGGGAATACACCGTGTCAGGGAATGCTCATGCCAGAGAACAGCCGTCATGGATGAAGACAGAGCTCGCGGAAGTCAAATCCGTTGCTGGAATTGCAACCAAACCGGACACCTATAACGGCAGTGCAGAAGTGCACCTAGACGAGGAAATTGTCCACATTGCGGAAGTAGGAGAAGCAGAGAGGAAGCATCTGGCGATGATAACATCCATCCTGTCAGTCAGACTTCCCAAAACCAGCAGTCGGGAAATGCGTAAGGACCAACTTCGCGGGGCAGAAGTTGGTTACTGGAATCGAGGCCCCCAGGACCACCATTCAAGTTTCGCAAACCAAACGGGGTAACAAGAGCCTGACAGTGGAGGCACTAATCAACAAGAAGAAGTGCGTAGCCACCATCGACACAGGTGCCACTGCCTCCATTGTAAGAAGAGATATCGTCAAAAGCTCCTGGCTGCACAACACCAACAGCTACTGCCTGAAGACTGCAACAGGGGAAATGGCGAAGGTATTTGGAGAAGTTCGTCTTACGATTACTCTGGCAGGACTGACGTTCTCCCATGCGTTTCTGGTGGCGGATGTATGCGACGAGAGCATCATCGGAATAGACTTCATGAAAGCAAATGAAGTAATCTTGGATATCGGGATGCAAGTACTGAGGTATCGAAATGTGGAGATTCCGATGGTGTACGGAAACGAGAATGCCGTAACTCTCAGGACAGTCATCAGCAAAGACGAAGTTTTGCCGCCGTCTTCAGAGACAATCATTTGGACGAAGCTGGAAGGTGATCTTGGGAGCCACCGATTCTACATAGTAGAACCAGACCCAGAGAAGAATTCTCAAGACTACATCGTGGGAAAGACGTTAGTCGAACCAAAGAACACCATGGTTCCAGTGAGAGTTTTGAACACAAGACCACACACTGTCAAACTAAGGCGAGGGGAGGTGACTGGAAAATGCACGCCGATTACCGCCGTCGCAACAATATCTGAACGTGATGCTCCAAAACCTCTCCCATCACCTTGGACAGCGGAAACGAGAGAGACGATTCTCCAGTCCAGTGAGCTGAATCAGGAGCAACGAACTATGGCAGAGAATCTTATCAATGAGTACGCTGATGTATTTGCCTCACAGGACGGAGAATACGGCCGAACACACCTCGTACAACATCGAATAGACGCTGGTGATACTAGACCAATTCGTCAGCCTGCTAGGCGCCTTCCATTGGCAAAGCAGACAGAAGTTGCAGAGATGGTGTCGGCAATGGAGAAAGAAGGTCTGATTGAAAGTTCCAAAAGTCCGTGGGCATCACCGGTTGTACTGGTTAAGAAGAAAGATGGCAACACGCGGTTCTGCGTGGACTATCGGCAGCTCAATTACGTCACCAAGAAAGACAGCTATCCTCTGCCACGGATTGACGACACGCTAGACACACTATCAGGAGCCCGATGGTTTCCACTCTCGACTTGAAGAGTGGCTACTGGCAGGTACAGATCCATCCAGAAGACCGGGAGAATGGCTATGGCCATTCGGGTAATGCAATTCGGGCTGTGCAATGCTCCGGCGACTTTCGAGCGATTGATGGAATGTGTCCTGCAAGGGTTAACATGGAAAACCTGTTTGGTGTAAACGTTTGCGCAACACCGAGATAATCTAAGGGATGTGTTTCAAAGGCTTCGAAGTGCCCACCTGAAGCTCAACCCCAAGAAGTGCGCCCTGTTTAGAGCGGAAGTCAAGTACCTGGGACACATAATTTCAGCGAAAGGAGTGAGAACCGATCCAGAGAAGGTCGAAGCGGTGAAAAACTGGCTAGTCCGCAAAGACAAACACTAACTAAGGAGCTTCCTGGGCCTAGCCACCTACTACAGACGGTTCGTGAAGGATTTTGCCGGGATCGCAAAGAGCCTGCACCAGTTGACGGAAAAGGGGAAACAATTCAAATGGTCAATTGAGTGCGAGAAGAGCTTCAAGGCACTTAAACAACGGCTATGCGATGCCCCGATACTAGCTTACCCCACTCTCGGGGAAACGTTCATTGTGGATACAGATGCTAGTAATGTCGGGGTAGGAGCCGTACTCTCCCAGGTGCATGAGGACTAAGAGAAGGTGGTTGCGTACTTCAGCAAGGTGCTCTCTAAGCCAGAAAGGAACTACTGCATGACAAGGCGGGAACTTCTAGCTTTGATCTTGGCTACGAAGCATTTTCACAAATACCTCTATGGGAGGAAGTTCGTTCTTCGCACAGACCATGCAGCCTTAAAATGGCTATTACAGTTCAAGAGTCCTGAGGGTCAGGTCGCAAGATGGATCGAAAGGCTGCAAATCTACGACTACGAAATACAGCATCGTAAAGGAAAACTCCACTCTAATGCGGATGCACTGTCCCGGAGACCATGCAAAACGGATTGTAAACATTGTGCGCGTCAGGAAGAACGGGAGCTGGTTTCCATCCAAAGAATGAGAGCCGAACCTATCGCCGGCTGGAGCGTAAATGAGATCCGGAACGCTCAGAAGGAAGACCCGGATATCGAGCCGATTCTGGCCTGGAAGGAGAACATGGAGAAACCGGATCATCAGGACATCTCTCACAGAAGCCCGACCTTAAAGGCATATTTTGCGCAGTGGGACTCTCTCCATGTCCAAGAAGGTGTTCTGAGAAGAAAATGGGAAACCTCCGACGGAAAGTCGTTTGTAAAGCAGCTTGTCGTGCCGCGGACGAGGGTCAAGGAGGTGTTACAGGAAATGCATGGCGGGGCGTCCGGAGGCCACTTGGAGTGAATAAGACGCTAGAAGAGGTACGAGAATGTTTTTATTGGTTAAAAGCGAAGGAAGATATCGAAGACTGGTGCAGAAAATGCGACGTGTGTGCAGCTAGCAAGGGTCCGAGAATCAAAACTCTAGGTAAGATGCACCAATACAACGTGGGAGCACCTTTAGAACGAATCGCCATTGACATCGCAGGGCCCTTTCCGGAAACCGACAATGGTAATCGGTATATACTCGTAGTGATGGACTACTTCAGTAAGTGGCCGGAAGCGTTTCCGATCCCTAACCAGGAAGCCAGAATCGTGGCGGAGCAGATCGTCCACAATTGGGTTAGCAGATTCGGTGTGCCCTTGGAATTGCATTCTGACCAAGGGCGGAACTTCGAATCAAGAATCTTCCAAGAGATGTGTCAACTACTCGGAATCAAAAAGACAAGGACAACCCCGCTTCATCTACAGTCGGACGGTATGGTGGAGCGTTTCAATAGCACTTTGGACGAACATCTCTCGAAGGTCGTAGGTGACTACCAACGGGATTGGGACCGGCAGATTCCCTTGTTTTTGATGGCCTATAGAAGTGCCGTGCATAGCACTACTCGACATACGCCGTTCGAAATCTTATTTGGTGGAATAGCTCGGTTACCCAGTGAGGTGAAATTTGGATCTCCTACCAATGAGCCCAGAAATGAAGAAGAGTACGTGGCGGACCTTAGGGAAAGGCTTAGGGACATACACCAAAGGACCAGAAGCCAGATTAAGATAACGAGCGACCGCATGAAGACCAGGTATGCTGCCAAGGCAACAACGTCAGGATTCCAGGAGGGAGATCTAGTGTGGCTGTATAATCCCCATCGCCAAAAGGGGAAATCACCTAAGTTGCAGCAGAACTGTGAGGGTCCCTACAGAATAATAACCCGCATCAACGATATTGTCTACCGCATCCAGCGAGGACCAAAGGCCAAAATGAAAGTGGTTCATGTGGACCGACTGAGTCGATACAATGGCCGAAATGAGGATGCACTTGTTCGGGACGAACCCGTCTAAGAGGGGGGCACTGTAGCATAATAATAACTACGCTCCCTAAAAGTATGATGCAACAAATTCCGAAGTGTCTTTTCATTCTGGCAGAATTTTGGTTCGAAGTGTCCTTTCATTCGAGGTTCGTGTCTGCGGTTTCCACAGTTCATGTCTACGAAAGAGACGGATAATATCACGGATGAGAGGGAATTATAACTGCAAGAATGATTGTCATCTTGGAATTTCTCTTGTTCCAGTGGTCGAAGAATTTGCTAGAAGTTTCTGGCTATCAGAAACTTCTGCTATATAAGGACAGATGGCGATCCAGACCACGCAGTTGGTTTAGAACCGTGGCGAAGAGATTAGAAAAGTGATAATGGGCGAAGTTGTAATTTTGTGATAAATTGAAAGTTGAGATTTAACAAGAAGAAGTAATTAGTTTGGATTTGTGAATTAAGTAATTGAAAGGAGATAAAGTGATTTGAGAGGACAGAGACCTTGTAAGAAAAGAATTGCGAAGAATAGTATAGTGTGAACCTGAATTGTTCTATATACTAAAAAATAAAGAAATAATTTCACAGAATATTGTTTTATCTACTCGAGCCGTAGCTCGCATATTACAATATTAAACTCACGCGTGCATTAACCCAATTGGAAAAAGATGTGTCAAACTTCGCTAAAAGGGGATCAAGCACTCGGACTGCAAATTATATATCGGGTCGTCTATCCATGCTTGAAAAGTCTATAGAATCTGCTGAAAAAGTGTATGAGGTGTGTATAGGGGCGCTGTCGGATGGTGGGGAGGACAAATGTACAGAAGTAGAAGAAATATGCGAAAGGTTTCGCGAATTATATTTCGACTACAGGGCTGATCTTCTTGATGCGCTCGACCTAGTGAAGATGAAGGAAACCAAAGGTGGGGTTAGCGCAGTGAAATCAAATAGTACAATTACCACTCACAATGCAGACCTAAGGCTGAAAAATATTCCGGTTCCAGTATTCTCGGGTAATTACGAATCGTGGCGAGGTTTTCGTGACTTATTCATGTCCCTTGTTCATCACAACGCTTCATTATCTGAAATACAGAAACTCCATTATTTGAAAACGAGTATTTCGGGTGAAGCTGAAAAGATATTGTCGCACTTACCTCTTACCAACGGCAATTATTCGAAAGCGTGGGCTATTTTACAGGATAGGTATGATCATCAAAGATTTTTGGTCAACACTCAGCTGAAGTGCTTCTTCAATCAACCGCTAATCACTCAGGAGAGAGCTGAAGCCATAAATGACCTCCTAGATACATCAACCGAAATAGTACACAGCTTGGACAACTTGAAAGTGCCGGTCGAACACTGGGATGTAATGCTCATTTACATTCTGTTGCAGAAATTACCATCCAAGACACAGCAACTTTGGGAGGAGAAACTGGGAACCAAGAAGGACACCAACGAGCTGCCGACTTTCGCGGAATTCAAACAATTTCTTGAGTCTAGGTTCCATACATTGGAGGCTGTTGGTTACCAACAAGGTAAAACGGTGTCTGAATCGTCAGAAAATGGGTCTCAGCGTAACTGTTTTCACTCCCAAGCAGCTACTTCCAAGTTTGCATGTAAACTTTGCAATAAGGGTCAGCATGCCATCCGAAAATACAACCGATTTCTAAAAATTAGCATACATGACCGCTGTCAAAGCATCTCCAAGCTGGGTTTGTGTAGGAATTGTTTAGCTTATAGTCACTTGTCAGAGAATTGTCCAAGTACCCGTAGTTGTTATTACTGTCAGCAGCCACATCATTCCCTTTTACACAACTCACAGCATAACCATCCACAAACGAATTATCTGTCGCAACCTCTTCCATGTAATATGTCAACTAACATCCAAAAATTTCAGCAGCCATTCTCACCCATCACCCATCACGGAACAACCTCTTTTAAGTCAACGTGATGGTCCCAATGGTCAGCCGTCGAATGGAGAACAGCCAGGCGGCAGCAAATCCGTCCACACATACCTCTCTGTGCCACACACGGACACCCAAGTGATGTTGGCCACATCTATTGTGAAGGTCATCGGGTCATCAGGGGAAGTTGTTTTACTACGAGCATTGTTAGATTCAGGTTCTGAGGCGTCATTTATTACTGAATCAGCAGTACAATTTTTACATTTGAGGCATGAATCAACTTTTGTCGAGGTATCCGGGTTAGGTATGGTCAACAGCGGCACTTGTAAAAAGGTCGTTGACATCACGATTAGGTCTCGCAGGCCCTCGTATATAAGTCGCTGTCAGGGCATATCCCAGCCCGAAACCTTCTATTTGCCGATTGGAGACATCTCAAAGGCTTGAGCTTAGCCAGCCAAAATTGACTTGTTGTTGGGCAGCGACGTTTTAGCTGATATTTTGTTGCCAGAGTTGGTTAGACCAATTGATGCCAATCTACCTGTGGCGCAAAACACAAAACTTGGGTGGATTCTCTTTGGACGTGCCCCATTAGCGTCTCAGCCAATAAAGAGCTTTCACCAAACATGCAATTTGTAGGCTCGCATGCGCCAGTTCTGGGAGTTAGAAGAAACTCCATTTCTAACCACTGAAGCTCCTGAAGACATTGCGTGCGAAGAACATTTCTTGAAGAACATCAAGCGGTTGGTAGACGGCCGATGTGAAGTCGCCCTTCCGGTTAAAGGAAATGTTCATCCTATTATTGGTCGATCAAAGGTATGCGCTTTGTATCGCTTCAAACAGCTAGAAGGACGTCTATGGTAAAACAAAAGGGTTACAAAGGGATTATGCAGCATGTATTGAGGAATACTTACAACTGGATCACATGAGCGTGGTTGAAAAGCACTTGCTGGAAAGCACTCCGCACTACTATCTGCCACACCATGCAGTCATAAAAGAAAGCAGTTCGTCCACCAAATTGAGGGTAGTCTTTGACGCTTCCTTTAAGACGTCAGATGGAACGTCTCTTAACGACAGGATGATGACTGGACCGGCACTTCAAAATAATATAGTCGATGTTATCCTTAGGTGGAGGCTGTACAAGTACACTTTCACAGCCGATATTGAAAAAATGTACCGCCAAATTTGGATAACCAACAGGGACCCTTTTTACCAGCTCATACTGTGGCGAAAGGATCCATATGAGGCTCTCAAGACGTATCGGCTTAAGACAGTCGCATTTGAAACAGCATCCGCACCGTACTTAGCTATCAGGACTCTTAACTGGCTGGCAGAAGAGGCCCGTTCTCAATATCCACGAGCGGCAAAGATGATCAAAGACGAGATGTATGTGGACGATTTAATCTCTGGAGCTGACACCATCAACGAAGCTGAAGAAAAGATGAAGGAGATCAAAGTAACATTGGAAGCAGCCGGGCTAAACCTTCGTAAGTGGGCTTCCAATACGGCGAACCTTTTAAAGGAAGTTCCCCTTCAACACCGAGAGGTAAAGTTCTCGCTGCCTTCAGAAGGATTAAGTCAGCTAAAGATGCTCGGAATCTACTGGCACCCCGACGAAGACATCTTTCTATACAGCTACAAGCCACCAAGTCATCCACAGGCAACAAAGAGGTCCATCTTATCGACCATAGCTAGGCTTTTTGATCCTATGGGGTGGATTTCGCCATGTGTCATCAAAGCGAAGGGCTTCCTTCAAGTTTTATGGGCCAAAAAGATGACGTGGGACGACCCAGTAGACGAAACAACCCTGAGTGAATGGAACATTTTTTTTAAGACCTTGAAGCCGTAAACCGAATCCGTTTTCCTCGGTGGGTAAATACCAGGGAACGATTGCACAAGGTTGAGATACACGGATTCTCGGATGCATCCGAAAAGGCTTTTGGTGCGGCAGTTTACATAAGAGTTCAGGATGAAGAAGGCACAGTGCATATGCACCTGCTTCTTTCAAAAACTAGGGTTGCCTCACTCAAGCCGGTAAGCATTCCAAGGCTAGAATTATGCGGAGCAGTTATTCTGGCGAGACTTCTAAACTACGTGACAAAGTTGCTCAACTTAACCACGAAGAGTGTATATGCCTGGACCGATTCTACAATCACCCTCTGCTGGATTAGGTCGCAGCCATCACGATGGGAGACCTTCGTCGGAAACAGAGTTGGTGAAATTGAGCGGTTGACAAGCGTGTCAATTTGGAACCACATCCCAACCGAACAGAACCCAGCCGACTTAGCGTCCCGAGGAGTACTGCCCTCAGCGTTAATAAACGAGCATTTATGGTGGAAAGGACCTACATTTTTACATTCGGGTTGGGACTTCGAGATGCCGATCCAGCCAACGAACTTGTCAACCGAAGAAGGACAAAAGCGAACCCGATGTCACAGAGTGGAAGCGGAAGAAAATCAGGTTATGCGATTGATCGACAATTCTTCCTAACTTAAAAAGGTGGTCAGAATAATTGCGTATTGCAATAGGTTCATCAGAACCTTCCGCCAACACTGCAAGAAAATTTGTCAGTACAGGCGAAGTGCAACAGCTAATACCAATAAAATACCAATAAAACCCTTCACACCAACTGAGCTTGATGAGGCCAATAGATCGTTGATACGGGTCGCACAGAGAGCAATGTTCCCAGATGGTATCAACAAAACAAGAGGCATGGGATCGCTTAACCCTTTTATAGACGGGCATTGTGTTATTCGAGTCGGCGGAAGGCTTAGTCAGGCGAGCATCACTTACGATCAACAACACCCAATAATTCTGCAACCAAACTTTAACATCACGCAATTAATTATACGTGATTCACATTTTAGATGTCTTCATGGAGGGATCCAACTGATGATGGCGAACTTGAGGCAAAAATATTGGATCCTTAAACTTAAAAGGGCGGTAAAGAAGCATGTTAAAAGCTGCATCATATGCTATAGGTTCCGGTCTAATGCAGCACAACAACTCGTGGGTGAGTTACCAACTCCTCGCTTCACCGTGTCAAGGCCTTTCACATACACCGGCATCGATTATGCTGGGCCTATAAACATTCGGGCATGGAAAGGTCGCGGAGCTAAATGCCACAAGGGGTACTTGGCAATTTTTATTTGCTTGGCTTCGAAAGCGATCCACTTTGAAGCGGTCAGCGACTTAACCACTGAGGCATTTTTGGCTGCCTTTCGGCGATTTGCGGCACGACGAGGCGTTTGTACCAATATCTACAGCGCCTGCGGTACAAACTTCGTGGGTGCTGATGCGAAACTACGTCGGTTACTAAAAAGCGGATCTCAGGACTGGGAGGAAATCGCGAACGTCCTAGCAACGGAAGGAACTAAATGGAACTTCAATCCCCCAGCTTCTCCCCATTTTGGAAGATTATGGGAAGCAGGAGTGAAGAGTGTTAAGTTCCATATGAAAAGAATTGTTGGAAACGGGACTCTAACATATGAGGAGCTCACCACGTTTTTAACACAAGTGGAAGCTTAAACTCGAGACCTCTTTGTCCTCTTACAGAAGACCCAAGCGACTTCCAAGCTTTGACGCCAGCACACTTCCTTATAGGGCAAACCCTGTTCACCGTGCCGGAACCAGATTTGATATCGGGAAAACAAGGCTACGTCGACCGTTGGAAGGCGATCCAAGCTCATCTGCAGACGTTCTGGAAGCAGTGGCAGAACGAATACCTAAACCGACTACAGCATCGTCCAAAATGGCTGAAAGCTAAATATCCGCTAAAAGAAGGAGATCTGGTGCTAATAAAGGACCAACGACTTCCCCCAGCTAAATGGAACCTAGGCCGCATACTACAAACCTATCAGGGAGCAGACAAAATAACAAGAGTGGTAAAAGTTAAGACACAACAAGGAGAATTTCGCCGACCGATCACAAAACTATGCCCATTACCAATAAATAACACAGAACAATCAACACAAATTTAAAAACAAAAACCAAAATATATACAGTACTGGCGCGCTAATTAGCACACCCTCATAAAAGAATAAACTTGTGCCTTATTTCATAATACAACATAATTTATAAATTATTATATGTCCATATTACATATTTAACAATCTCTAATCATTTTGAAATTTCAGTAGGCTTTGCTTTATATTTTTTTTATTTTTAAAATAGATTGCCTTTCGCATTGGCATTTTAATTAGCACACCCAAACAAAAAATTGCGTTTCATTTAAAGCCGTTATTTTTCATTCATCCTATTGTTGTGGTGAGTTATAAAGTATTATTTTGAAGTGTTTAAGTGCATTTAGAAATAGTTATGGGATTAAACAAGAGTTCTACGCCGGAGGAGAGGAGAGGAGGTTAATATGGCTAATGTTCCAGAAGGAGCAAAACGTCAGCAAAATTGCACGGAACATAGATTGTTCGCGAAAAAAAGTGCAAAACGCTTTGAAGCATTATGAAACCCATGGAACATTTGCAGATAAAAGAAAATGAAGACCTAGAAAAACAACGAAAAGAGAGGATTCCATTATAGTCCGACATGCTCTTAGAGATCCTTTTGCCACTTCTTCTGAAATTAGAGCGCGCATGGAGCAAGAATATGGTGTAAACATCGCGGCTAGGACGGTGCGACAACGGCTTTTGGAGAACAACTTTCGAGGATGCCAGAGTCTTAAGAAACCGAAGGTAACAGATGGTAATAGGAAGAAGCGAATTGCATTCGCAAGAGGCCATTTGGATTCTCCTTCATCTTTATGGAATTCAGTGATATGGAGCGATGAATCCAAATTTAATATCTGTGGTTCTGATGGAAGAACTTTTGTACAACGACCTCCAAACAAGCACCTAGATCCCAAGTACACCAAAAAGACGGTAAAGTTTGGTGGAGGAAGCGTAATGGTATGGGGTTGTTTTAGCTCTCATGGTGTTGGACCTCTAGTCCTTATAAAAGGTAAATTAGATGCTCTAGCATATAAGACTATGTTGTCGAACCACCTCATACCATATCTTGAGAGTTTACCGCTATCATTGTACCGGGAAGCTGTTTTCCAGCAGGACAATGCGCCTTGCCATAAGGCCAGGTCTGTAAAAGAGTGGTTTGAAGAACACCAAATATCGGTAATGGATTGGCCCCCTCAGAGCCTAGACCTAAGCCCAATCGAAAATTTGTGGGCTATTATTAAGAGACGTGTCATGGCTTTAAAACCGAGAAATGTGAAGGAGTTATGGGACACAATCCATCAAGAATGGTTTAAGATACCAAAGGAAGAGTGCGCACGCCTCACATGCTCCTTGAATAAACGATGTGCCGCCGTAATTACCCAAAAAGGGTATCCAACTAAGTACTAGGTAAGTTTACATAAGTTAATTTTAATTTTAACTTGTTATTATTTATTTTTTTATATTTTCAGATGTCTTTGACGAGACTCTGGCGTGTTACGAAAACACATATTTTTTTATTTTTTATTTTTCTATTTTTTTTTATTGTTTTTTTTAAATTTGTTTTTATAAATTAATTAAGTATTAATATCAATAAAAGCAAACATTGAGGATCCTTATTAAATTGTTTTACTTTAACATTCGTTTTATCTTATCATAACTTTGTATGATAGGGTGTGCTAATTAGCGCGCCAGCACTGTAAATAAAATGCTTCTCCCAACAGCAGACTTTACCCAAAATACTTCTACCATTTATAGTACTTGGTACGAAAACTCATACACACCACTGTCATCACGGCAAACACAATCGCTCTTGTACACCCTCACGCATGTAGCAACACCATTCATCTCCATCGTCAGCAAAAAGAGAGTATGCGAGAGTAGAAGTACGGTATCGTGTGTAAAATTATGTACCGATTACTTTGTGCTTGTTTACTTTTCGTCACAGTTTCGTTGTTCATTGTCTGTATGTAAACAAATATAATAATTGGTTTCTCTTTATTTTATTTTATTTATTTTTTTATTTTTTATTTTATTAGTTTATGGCAAACTTTATAACATCACTTAAATAATAATTTTAAAAAGAAAATGTTCAAAATGTTTGTTTTGCATACACTATTAGATCTTTTTTAAAAATATTGATATTCGATTGTGTCTTTAAATTAACTGGTATATAATTAAACAATTGAAGTCCTTTTATGAAAATTTGATTTTGCGTTCTTGAGAGATTTGTCCTTGGTATGTCGAAGTTTCTTCTGTTCCTCAGTGTGTAATTGTGCCTATCCGAAACATAGGATACGTTTCGGTTAAGGTACTCCGGCAAAATATTGTGCTTTATTTTAAATATAAATATTAAATTTCTTACAACTACTCTTTGTTTTACACTTAAAAAATTTAATGATCTTAACATAGAACTTATTGATGTATAAAAATCAACCTGTAAGATAGCGCGCATTGCACGGTTTTGTAATTTTTGTAATCTATTTTTGTCAGTTTCGCTAAACATAAAAAGTATTGATGCACAATAATCAAAGTGTGGTAAAATGATTGTATTGTATACAGTAATTGCACTTAGTAAACTAAGTTTCCTTCTTAATCTATACAGGAAATTTACTTTTTTACTAATTTTGGAACAAACATCATCTGCATGATACTTAAAATCTAACTTATCATCTATTATTGCACCAAGATACTTAATTTGTTTCACTCTTTCAAGTTCCTCATTGTTAACTTTGATTTCAATATCGACTTCACTGTTAAGGATCATACATTTAGATTTATTTATATTTAACTTTAGTTTCTTGCTATATAACCAGGTATTTAGATTATTTAGGTCTTCTTCATTTTTTTCTTTTAACTCGCTTAAGTTATTACCACTTACATATATGAGTGTATCGTCAGCAAACAGCATTGTTTTACAAAATTTCAGAATGCTTGATATATCATTTATATATAACAGAAACAACACAACACCAAGAATTGAGCCTTGAGGGACACCTAACTCCACTACGTTAGGACTGGAGATTTCAGTATCAATCTTCGCAAATTGTAGTCTATTTTTAGGTAGGTTCTGAACGCTCTTTGTTCTTAACACCATAGCTTTTTAAATTGTCTAACAGAATCTCATGATCAACTGTTTCAAATGCTCGCTGGAAATCAAGGAACACTGCACAAATCCTCTCTCTTTTGTCTATAATACTTTTCCACTCGTGAACCATCCACATAAGCTCAGTTTCACAGGATCTTCCAGCCGTAAAACCCGATTGCTGTTCACATATTATATTCACCCCTATCACAGATTCCGTCGTAATAGAAAATGTGCTACGAATCCCTAAAAAGCTATTACAAAATACCTTCGGAGTAAGAATCTGCTACGAAATTCGAAATTCGTAAAATTTGGTATCACTGATTCCGAATGAAAAGGAAATATGCTGTCATTTTCTACGACGAAATATTCCTTTCGTATTCAGAGTCAAAACAAGTTTGGATTAAGGAAAAATGTAAGTATTTTTTCAAAATAACGTGATTTTTAGACATATTTGTATTCTTTAAAGGGCTAAATCAACAAACAAGGATCAAAAACTTTACGAAATGTTGAGCGAAAAACCCGATATAGCTCAAGGCTATACGAAAACATCTAAAGAAGATGTTAGTGTCTTCTGGGAAACTGTTAGAAAGGAATTAAACATTCTGGGTCCACCATCCAAAGAAGCATCAACTTGGAGAAAGGTTTGTGCCAAATTGATTTATTACTTTAATCGTTTTTTTAATTATACTTTCTCTCACCCAAGGTTTGGCTAGATTGGAAAGCCTACATAAAGAGGAAACTCGTGGAAAAGAAGAAAAAAATAAAAGCAACAGGTGACGCCGAGTGTAAACAAAATTTTTTTTCCAAATTAGAAGAAGGTATGATACAACTAACCGGGCTGCAAACTTCTACCGCAGAAATCGCCGGCACTTTGAGTTTTGGATGTATAATGTGCCCTGAAGTTCAAACCCAAAATTCCAACAAAAATGCGAAAGCATCTGACCAGGCAAATCTAGACCTTTCAATGTCATCGAATTGTGGAGAGTTGAGAGAAAATTTGCCCTCGACATCAAGGAAGATAACACCAGATACTGCGAAATTGTTGCAGCAGCATATTGAATTATAAAATGATTTTTATTTAAAAACGAAAGAATTTTATCATGAACAAAATCAGATTGGAAAAGACTTAAATAAAATAGGAGAAGAGTTAACACTCAACACCAAACGCATTTACAAGGGGGTGGATTAATTGTGCGAATTGCAAAAAGTTGAAATAGAAGAGACAACAAGACATAATAAAGTTCAAGAAGAACTTTTGAAGAAAAAAATTGAAAATAAGCTAAAGATGCTAAAAATTGAGGACAAACTTGGCAAAACAAATTAAAACAGTTCTCCTGAAAAGAACTTAAAGTTCCTAATTGAATTAATGTACAAGTTTTTCGTTTACTTTTTTTTAACCACTAATGTATTTATGAATTTGTTTTTTTTTTTTTTTTAAGTTTATTACAATGTTTTATAAAAAGAAGAATGGTTTTTATTTTTATAAAAATGTATTTAATATATTCTCTCTCATAGCATTCGATGCACTACGATAATTATTTGGATATGTGTCCAATGTTTCTGACACTTCGTCGTCTATAATTTCAGGTAAATCAACATTCATGTAGTCTTCGACACGGTAGTGGATGCAGATGTTATGTAATGCACAGACCACAGCCTTACGTGGAGAATAATGCAATTGTCGTGCACCCAGTGTGCACCGAAATTTGTTTTTCAAAACTCCGATTGTTCTCTCCACAATATTGCGAGTTTTGCTGTGCTTGATAAGTACTTTTCGGGCTTCCAGCTTCAGCAGAACGGAATGGGGTCATTAGCATCACCTATAATTTCCAAATATTTTTATTCACATAAATATCATAAATGACAAACCTAAAATCCAAGCGTTTCTCTCTCCAGCTAGGTATTTGTTTCGAAAATATTCTCGAGCGCTACTTAAATTCCAGATGTGAGAATCATGATTGGAGCCTGGGTATCTAGCATCAACGCACCTTATTTTCATATGGTTGTCACAAATCTAAAACG
The DNA here is from genome assembly GCA_963082735.1 of Pocota personata. Classification (NCBI taxonomy): domain Eukaryota; kingdom Metazoa; phylum Arthropoda; class Insecta; order Diptera; family Syrphidae; genus Pocota; species Pocota personata. Next base: position 77,024,110 of record OY720431.1, read on the forward strand.
ACACATTTATAAATGTTCAGTAATCATAAAGGTTTAAGACAATTTTACTAGCGTAGCGTTTATACTAAAATTTCCTTTTCGGTTGTAGTATAAACTTTTTTCTTCTACTGGAGCAATAATGTTGATATGCGTTCCATCAACACACATTACAACTCCTGGAAAACTCGCTTTTGAGTAGAAATCTCGTTTTGCTTGGCTCTTCTCATTCTCCTGCATTTCAATTGTTATCCATAAAGGACAGTCTATTTTCCAGTATATTTATTACACTCTTTAAAGTGCAGGAGAATGTAGACTATGCCATTCCCACTCCAAAATCGTTACCAACACCAAGCTGGTAAGCGCCTCCTGCCAAAAATCTTAGGACAGCAGCAAGTCGACATATGGGACTTATGGATGACGGATTCAATTCCCGTTCTAGCTGATCCAAAACATATTTAAATGCTGCTTTATTAAGACGCCAATTTCTTATGAATCTAAAAAGATACATTATAAATAAAACAATATTTTTATTTTACTAGATAAATGTTGGAAGGTACTTACAGTTTCTCATCTAGATCAAATGGATTAGATCTATCTCGCAGCATTTTTCTTTGCATTTTTTGTTTTTGCTTTCGTCTAGCTGAATCTTCCTCCGATGCAACAATTGCAAATATAAATGAATCCATTTTGTTTTAAAGTGCAAATATAATTTGAAATAAACCAATTAATTAGAATAAACGAATCACAAACTTTAAAACTATTTGTTTATTATTTTCAATGCATTTTGACGTTAAACAGCTGATTTCGAAAATGAGAGTGAGAGAGCTCTATGTGGCAATGCTTTTTGCGATTCCGTTCGGATTGTGTGGTAGTTCGTTTCGTAGTTCGTATCGTAACTTCGATTCGTAGATTTGCTACGAATGGATTCTGTGATAGGGGTGATTATTTTGTTCGAGATATTCTATAAATTGCACCGAAACGACTTTTTCAAACACTTTTTCAATAGTTGGGAGGAGGTTTATTGGCCGGAGCTTGTCGGGGGTTTTCGCGATTGCTACTTTTTGCACAGGTATTATCACAGATTGTTTTAAACAGGTAGGGAATTCACCTTCGGACAACGATTGATTTAACAAAATTAGCAACTGGTCACCAAATAAATCTAAATTGTTTAAAAATATTGCACTATTCATCCCATATGTATCTTTCTTCTTATTCATTTTATTTAATATCTTGGTCAGTTTGGACTTGCTCTCAATTAAACAGAATTTAAAATTGCACGAAACCGGGTTTATTAAGCTATTATATATCACAGATGGAATTGCTTTGTTAATGTCCTTAATACTACTAATAAAATAATTATTTAATATATTAGCTATTTGTTTCTTAATTCTAATTGTATCACCATTTATAATAATTTCTTTTATTGCACTTTTTTCTTGACCTAGCACGAAACGTTTAAGCGTTTTCCAAAGAGCCTTTTGATCGCCAGCTCTGGCACTAAGCTCATTCTGAATATATTTATGTTTACAATTTTTAACAGGTGTTTTATACTTATTTCTACAGAGTATATAGTTATTCCAGTGATCAATATTTCTTGAATGTAATGCTTTATTGCAAAGATTAATTTTTAGTTTTTTTAGCTGGCAAAGATTTTCATTGAACCACTTATTATTACGTTCAATATTTATTGCACATTCCACTGTAATGTTTTCAATAATATTATTAAGTTTATTGTTAAAGTATTGCACTTCCTCATTTAAGTTATTATATGTCAGAGTTTCAGCTCTCCAAAGCTCTGCAAAAGTTTTTTTTATCATATTTTAGTCGTCTAATTATAGTCTTATATTTCTTAGCACTGACTTTACAAGGTATATCTATAAGAATGGTTTCATGGTCAGTTATTTTAAAACGCTTCTCTATTCTAGCTTTTATTGCACCGTTCCCTACATTCGAAAGAGCATAGTCTATTAACGAACTTGTACTGTAAGTTACCCTCGTAGGCTCTTCCACCAAATGTTTGAGTTTTCTGTCATTCATAAAGTTGAATGCTTTGTTTTTGCAACTATCGTTTTTAAAATAATTAATATTAAAATCACCCACTGTCAAAATATTTTCTGAGTTTCTAAAATAAATATCACACCATTTCTCTAATTCGTCAATAAACAGATTCACTGGACTTTTAGGAGATCTATATACTACCATTATAGTCCACTTATCTTTATTTAGAAATACATTTATTGCTGTAATCCACATAACTTTGTCAATGAAATATTCACTTAAACTACTGTATTGCACTGTTCCTTTTACATATATCATAGTCCCCCCAGTATGTCTTGACTGGGAATATGTTATTATTGGAGTATATCCACTTTTTTCAAATTCTCACTTTTTAATATCTTCGGTCACACGGGTTTCACTGAGTAGAATTATTTCAGGAAATTCGTATTCCTCAATGAAGACTTCTAATTGTTCGATATTGGACGTAGCGCTTTGAATATTTAAGTACTTGCACCTTATTTTAGAAGTTGGTTGCTAAATGCGCTTGTTTTTCTCTTTTTCAAGTTTTTTATTTAAAACACCACATGCCCTATCAAACGCATTATGGTCCGTTGGCAGGTCTAATCCATATTCTTTTTTTTAGAAGAGTGCTCTTCGCCGCAGTGAGCGCATGCCATTTTTGCAGTACACTTAGATGAATCATGATAGAAACCAAAACATTTGTAACACCGTTTGACATAATATGCGACAAATACACGACACTTTTTCCATCCTAACCTTACAAAACCATCAGACATTACTTTTTCAAATATGTCCTTATCTATTTCTATTATTGCACTATATGGGTCGTATTTACTCTTATTTTTTGCTATTACCTTAACTATAATATCACAGTTTATTAAATACTCATTTTGCTTTTTAAGTTGGGTTACTAAATTCTCTTTTGTTGAATTTTCTCCTGAAAAATTAACTATTTTAATTCTAGGTTTTCGCAACGCTGGCACCACCGCATTATAATTATCACCTAATTTATCTTCCACCTCTTTTCTCAGTTTTTTAATAGAATCCTCATTTTCACATACAATCATCACTAATCCATTTTTTTTGTGTCTTTAGAGTTGAAACTTTTACACTAGAAGGGTCAAGCTTTGCCTTCACTACTTCCTCCGTTTTTGCACTACCATTTAATACTTTTGGCTTAACTAGCAGTATTGATTCACTTTTATTTATCGCGCATGCGGCAACACTTGCATATGAGTTTTTTTGGGTTTTTGAACTCACCACATTATTATCACTCATTTTTTTATATAGCTTTTTAAACTACTATTGTTTTTATTCTGCTCATTCAATATTAATAATTCCATCTCTTTCACACTTTCAATTACTTTTTCATTTTGATTAGTTACTTGTTTAACTTCACCACAGATCTGCTCGCTTTGTTTTTTGAAAGTCTCACTCAATGCAGTTATTTTCTTTACTTCTTTAACACTTCTCTCGCACGTCTCTTGAGCGGTTTTTATTGCTTCTAACCTTTCGGTATAATGCAACTCAATCGCTTCAAGAAGGCTTTTGATTTCAATTTCATTTCTTCTTAATACATCCTCAAATTCCCTTTTATACTCCTTCAAGTAATTTGAGTTTTTTTTTTTACTGTTTCTTGCATATCCTTTAGCACTAGGTCCACATTATGAATGTATAGAATACAGTCCGCGCATACGAACCTGATCATTACATTCCTTTCGAGAATCCCACTGCCGGTGGTAAATTTTCCCGCACACTCCCGCGCATTGTATCCTGGATTCGCCAGTGATAGTATTGTAACACTTAGCGCAATCATTCATTTTATCAGAATTTCAGCCGCACTCCGATTGTGTCACCTTTGTGTGCTGTTTTTCTGTTTTTAAATATTTTATTGCTTTTTTATTACTAACTAACACAGAGCTTGTACTCATAACGTCTTGACGGTTTGACAACTTTCACAGACATGTACTGTGAGACGCATGAACAGATCAACAAGATAAGACGTTAAGAAGGCAGCAGAAGGAGACCAGAAGGGGTAGCAGACCACCATAATTGAAATAAGCTGAAGTTAGAAGAAGCATCCTGATGACCTTCGCTCATCGGTGGGGGGAGAATGTTCACGTTACGTAAAACAAACACATAGTGACGTCAGAGTGATGTAAAAGGCGGAATGCACCCACTCATGAAAATTTCCCAAGTGGTGAATTTTGTTGTTTTATGTCATTAAAACTACATAAAAACTCAAAAAGAAGTAAAATAAAATTCATTCGGTTATAACGTTTATAAAGTGATTGCGTTTTTATTAGCAGTTAAATTCACAGATTTTTACCCGTTTTTCTTTTTTTATATCGGTTCAAGTCCCGCACAGTAAGCGATGCCAAAAGTGTTGTCATCCGCGAAGGAATGGATTGGATTACTAGTGAGAGAGAAAGGTCATTAATAAATATTGGAAACGGGGTCGGAGAGAGGTACACCAGCATTGTTTGAGAACGAGGCAGAAGTCCGACCGTCTAATATGTACAACTTCTATTGACAGATTACTTAAAAAACTCACAATCCATTTGAAGAAAATGCTACTTTACGAAGGGCTATGCCACACTGTATCGAAAGCTTTACAAATATCAAGAGCAGTTACATTACATTCACCGTATTGATGGTTCTACTTTTCAGACAGGGACTCGTATACTCGTACCATTATGTCCCCTGCGAAACGTTGCTGAAAACCTTACTAAAGATTGTTAAGAAGATGGCTTCTTTCGAGTTGATATCTCGAAAGAAGCCATATTCTTAAGGACTCGAGCTACTGAACAAGTTCGACAAAAAGTCCCAAAGAATATTAAATCGAATTCAGCATAGATGAAGATAGAGAGCAATCAGCTAAGCCAGCAGATTAGCATAGGACCAGTCAATAATCTGAAGAATGAATTAAGACCTCTCCAGTCGGCCTTCTCGTATTGCCAAATTGTTCTTCTAGGATACTTCTTATTAACTCGATTTAGTAAATATGTAGATTTATTAAATTGACATTGAAATCTTCTACAATAGTAATTGATTGAATTTTGGTCGAGATGTTGAAATATCAATTTTTTTTCTGAATTCGGTACATTTTTTTTTTATTTTATTTGATTTGATATACTCAAGGTCATGGTGTACCAAATTTCGAAAAATTGTCTAAATTTTTTTTTAAATATTAAGGGATTATTCTTTTAATTTCCACGGATTTAAACAAAAAGTGCATGGCTAGGTCGTATTTATTATACTTGCACCTATATGCTGTTTATCTGCAAAAACTCAAATTTTAAATTTAAACAAATGATGGCAGTTTAAAATGATTCTTTTTCTCGAAAATTTCTTAAAATTCAAAAAAAACATTTTTTTTTAATTTCCCAAAAATTGGTAAGCATATTGCTTAAATATGAATTTTGAATAAAATCGACTGAGTCATATTTGAAAACGAGCCAATTTTCAAAATCGTCCCTTAGTAAAGTACCGTTAATTTTGGGGTCAGAGCGAAAATTTGTATTTTTCCTCGAATTGTGAAGATAATCCGTCCAGCCGTTAAGGCAGCAGTCGGCCAACATAAAGACTAACAGAATTGAGAGACCCACTTTTTTGCGATTCTCTATATGTCGAATTTAATTAAAATCTCGAGATCGAAAAGTTTCAAGAAACCAATACTTGCCCTTATACGTGTAGGTGAAAGTAATAATTTCACATCTGAATTTTTGCAGATAGACAGCATATACCATAAGTGCAAGTACATGCGACCTAGTAGTGCGATTTAGTCACAGCGTAATCGTACTATTTGTGAAGACATTTATTAGTTTAATTTTCGCGATTGACAGTCTGACCTAATTCTATTGCGTTACTTTTCCCACGAGCTCTGGCGATTTCTTCCTTTTCAGCCATTTCTTGTAACCAAAAAAAAAACTTTTTTTTTATTTAAAAACATTTACACCGTTTTAGAGATTACAATCTACATACATAGTTGTCAACTGATAAATAATTTGAATCTAATTTAATTTGTTACGGGGTTTCACAAATAAATAAAACACTTATCTATTGATGGTGTCTTAAGTTCTATCATTTATAATTATTATGTTGTGTATTATATTATTATATGCATATTTATACTGTATATAATATACATACATGTATACATATTATCTACAGCTATAGTAATTTGAATGGTTTTACTCTGTTAATTCGTTCTCTAGGAGCTGGGAAGAACATATTCCCTACAGTCTACAGTCATGCCTAAATATTTGGCTGAGTTTGAGTACGGGATTATTTGTTGATTCAAATAAATCAGTTTTTGCTCGACTCCGTTATTGGTAAAAATCAACTTTCATCGATTTTGACTAATTTGGTTTGATTCGCCACCTATTAGTTCAGTTTTGTATTCCGGGCGATGGTAGTTTGTAGCTTTTCAATTGAATCTGTGTTGCTTTCAACGTAGCGGTATCATCAGCTAATGTTGCAGTAGTGTTGTTTTCAGGTGTAGGTGAATCACTTGAGTACAGGACATAGACCACTGGCCCAAGTACGCTGCTTTGTGCAATACCTGCTTTGATTTTCTTCAGGCCCGAGTAAGTATCTCCTTGCTTGATCCTAAAGTACGAGTATGTTTCTGTAATATACGGTTGAAGAATATCTTTGTATTGAATTAGGAGAAGTATCTTCAATTTATGTATAAGTCCTTCATGCCAAATTTTATCGGAAACTTGTGCCACGTCTAGGAAGATCGTGGAACACACCATTTTTCTTCTAGAGCTTTTTTAATAACGTTTGTGATCCGATGGACTTGATTTGGTAATTTGGTAAAAGGTTGCTCTTATTGATTAAAGCCTTTAGTCTTTTAAACAATAAACTGACAATAAAAATATTGGTCTATATGACGTTGATTCGTGGGTGGTTTTCCTGGCTCATTGTGGTACATAAAGGGGGTCCCAAAATTCTCGCAAGATTTGAATTGTGCGCCATTTGTGCGGTAAAGTGTTGCCAAAGAAAACAAAAAGACAGCGTGACAGCTGACAGTTCAGGGTTATTGAAAAAGAAGTGCTACACGAAAGGACAACACGTTTTCGTTGTTGAGCAATATTTTAAAAATAATGATGCTGAGTTTTCAAACAAAATCATCTTCAGCGATGAGGCTCATTTTCATCTCGATAGCTTTGTCAATCGTCAAAATTGTGGAATTTGGAGTTCAGAAAATCAACGAGTGATTGGTGAGAAACAAATGCATCCACAACGTGTCACTGTTTGGTGCGGATTTTGCGCTGGAGGCATCACCGGACCATTCTTCTTTGTAAATGCGGCTTATCAGGCAATAACAGTTAATGGTGCTCGCTATCGCAACATGATAATCCAGCTTTTTGTGGCTAAATTGAAAAAAAAAAAAACGGTGCCACATGCCATACAGCCCGAGAATTATTGCACGAGTCATTTCCTGGTCGTGTAATTTCCCATTTTGGAGATCAGAATTGGTCGCCCAGATCATGCGATTTAATGCCGTTGCACTCTTTTATTTGGGGTTTCTAAGGTTTATGCCAACAAGTCCACGATCAGCCACCCCTTGAAGGAGTAAATTGAGCGCTGAATCAATGAAATGCAGCCAAATTTATACAAAACGGTCATGGAAAATTTCGACAAAAGCGTGCGTATGTGCCAGCAAAGCCGTGAAGACCATTTACCTGACATGATATTCCATACTGAATCAATAAAACATTTACAATTTTTAATTAAAAACCTGTATTTTCTATCACAATTATTTCTTGCGTGAATTTTGGGACACCTTTTAGTTAAGTCAAAATGATACATTGATTTTCTTCAAATTGTTGTTAGGATTTGGTCAGTTATTAAAGCAGTTGCAGGAAATATAGGGATAAGGTGGTATTGGTTTTCGAAATTATGAACTTTTCGTAAACTTTTTATTCGGATGGGTATTGGTTTTCGAAATTATGAACTTTTCGTAAACTTTTTATTCGGATGGGTTTCTACATGCTGGTCATCTAAATAATCTCGATTCCCACAGAAAAAATGTAAATTTAATTTGCATTCTTAACACAAAAAATATACAAGGGCTTTCTAGGTCACCACAACCATATCCATATCCCTCCATTTCCTACAACTCTGTGTATAAATGCCTTTCTCCCAAATAGGAATAGCACTTTCTTCTAAAATTTTTTTTAGGTATGTCTGAAATTGGTAAGTCTTAGACTCCAGTTTCGCTACCCAGACCACACAAATTCGGACGAAAATGTTTTATAGATTTGTTTAATTTAAGAAATGTAGATGATTCTGTTTTGTGAAAATAAAATTAATATTGTATAAATTATGACAATTATCTTATACAGTGGGTGGCCGTGGTGTAGTGGTAACATCATCGCTTGTTACGCTGTTGTTTCACGGTTCAAATCCTAATGCCAAGAACCATCCGCATGAAATAAAATAAAAAAGTCGATCAATTGCGAAAGCTAAGTCAACTCTTCTGCGAAGGTAATGCGTTTCGTTTTTCATGCATTTATATTTATAAATTCATTAAACTTATTTGCTAGACAAAAAACGCTTATAACTATCTTAACTAACTTAACTATGTTATTCTAACTTACTGGCCCCATGCGGGCGCCCTAAACTAAACTTGATATTTAAAACTATGTCTTCGATGTGCCTTACTTTAATTCTTTATTTATTTCATTAATTTATTACCTATTGACAATGCCTAAGAACCATTTTTTTAAATAAAATTAAAAAACTTTGTAACTGAATTTATTTTTTTTGTTTGTTCTTATATAAGTTATCAACGTTTAAATATCCGCTCCCACAGTGGAACTGAAATGCATTCACGGATCCCATTACACCTTCGGTGAAATCGCTGACATCGCATCTGGAATTAGAGAATGCAAATTGGGTCAGGTATTTGTTTGTTCATAATTATAAATAGTAGTGCTTAGATCATATTGAATGTCATTATTGAATCTGATTGTAATAAAGGTGCAAGCAATCTGCTTGATAGTTTTTTTTATAAAAATAGTTGTATTGTTGGTTAACTGGCGCCTAACGTGGGGCGGTACCTTGAAAATAAGTGAAAAAGAATAAAAAATAAAGAGCTAACCAGTGCCTTTGTAAATTGCGGAAAAAAATAAAAAGTTAACCAGTGCTTTTGTAAATCGCGTTAAAAAACAAAAGGCTATCCAGTGCTTTTGTAAATTACGTTAAAAGAGCTAACCAGTGCTTTTGTAAATCACATTAAAAAGAAGCAAAGTGCTAATCAGTGCCCAGACCTGTTAAAGTCCAAGTACAAGTCTGCCAGTGCCCTTGTAAACCACACTTAAACAAAGTGTTAACCAATTGCCTTTGCCTTAAAAGGAACAAGAGTGTAAAATACCGGCCCCCCGGTCAAAAAGGAGCAGCCCAAAAGGAAGCAGTAACCAACCTGTATGTACCATCTGCAGCCACTTTACCAACCGTTCCTGAGGACCACCCCACAAACAAAACAAATGGAGACAAAAAGCATGTTATATTTAGTATTAGTGTAAGTTTTTACGAAATTTAAATAAATTTTTTTCAAAGAAAATAAGAAAAATCTAAATAAACCTTTGCATAGAATAATAAAAATAACATCTGAAATAAATAAAACCTACAAATACTTTTTGATCATTTAAAACTTTTTAAATACAATAAAAACGATTTATCGTTTGAACACCTTATTTAAAAAAAAAAACTTTAAAAGCCGTAATAATTTAAATCACTTTCTAAATCAAAACATTATTTATCATGCCAAATAACAGTAAAAATATTCTACGACCCCCAGTGCTCGTACCACCGGGCGACGTACCGCAAAATCCTGCACCACAGGCAAACGCATTTAATATGCAAATGTTATCGGAGCAAGTCTCAAGGATTGTCTCCGAAGCCCTACAAAGAGAAGGCAAATTATAAACGCACTTCTCAACCCTGGAGCCGACATTAACGATGATGTCGACCAGGTCATCAACGTCGAAGCTAACGACCTCACTGGTATGGATAAAATGCCAGACGTAGTGAAAAGCTTGCGGGAATTCTCTGAAGAACCCGAGGAATTTGTTTCCTGGCGCAAAGCGTCGAAAGAGTTTTATCTGTATACGAACCAATAAAGGGAGCTCCCAAATACTTCGGGATCGTAAATGTTGTTCGCAATAAGATTCGGGGACACGCCGATATAGTTCTGGAATCATATAACACCCCCCTTGTTTGGGACAAAAATGCGAAATGTTTAGCACTCCACTACGCCGACAAGCGCGACCTCGGAACTCTGGAATACCAACTAACAACGTTGATTCAAGGTAATAACTCCATTCCGGAGTCCTGTCAAGTTGTCTACAAACACCATTCCCTAATTTTAAATAAAATTTTCTCTACGGAAATAACTAAAGATAGTATGGATAACTTGGTACAGGCCTATAGGGAAAAGGCTTTCATAAGAGGATTAACAGGTGACCTCCCTAGTATGCTAAGTATTAAAGAACCGAAAGACCTACCACAAGCCCTTCATTTATGTCTAAAGCTCGAAAGTGTTGACTTCAGAACTCAATATGCAAACCATAATAATATGTACAGTCGTAGGCACACACCGTCAACTCCTCCTGTTCCTCCAAGACGTCCCACCAATCTAAGTCTAGACCCAATCCCCGCTCCGTGGAAAAATGTTTTCCCTGAACTCTATCACGAACCACAAAAGTCTCTAAGAGTCAATACTCCTCCACAACCACAATATCGACAACAATATGCCCAGCCAAATAAGAATTAAAATAGACCCACTCCGCCGAATTATAGACCATTACCACCAAAACCCCAGCAGAAATCGGAACTAATGGACTGGTCTACAATACGATCAAAAGCAGCCAATTACCAAAATCGTCCTCAAATTCGAACCGACCCAAGGAAGAGAGGTCCACTTTAAGGATCTCAGCAAGCTCATGCACCACACAAATATCAAAGGGTATTCAACATAACAACCGAAGATAATAATGCAACTCATAATCAGCAAGAAGAGGCAAATGATGACTACGAATTAGAACAATACCCTGAACAAATTAATGAGAACGACGCAGAGTACGACCAGACTTTGATAGACTATATTGAGGAACAAGACAATCCTTGTCTTGACCCCTCCAAAACCTTAACAGACATTTATTTTTTAGACTAAGGAAATCTTCATTACCCTATCTCGTAATGAAGAATGGAGAAATATTAAAATTTCTTATTGACACCGATAGTTTTCGAACAAAAACTACATCCAACCTTGTCTAATAAGAAACCCAATTCTAAATAAAAAGAAATTTTTTGCGAATTCAGTTGCTGGGAATATCAGGTTAACCCACCACACTTTCATAAATATTTTCGGACCAGAAACCGAAAAGCTGAAATTCTTCATACCACCTAGCTTAACATCCCTCAGTGGCATCATTCACATTCAAGGGAATTTTATGAATATAGACCTTGGGAAAAGAATTCCGCTAAAGCGACATGCCTCCGGATATGTCAATACAATTAACATTAGAACCGAACACTTGTCTAAGCAACAATCTGAACGACTTAATCACATGACCCGGATGAGGAACTTACTTACACTTCAAGAGTAAAAGGTGAAATCAGAACTATCACCGATAACCCAATCTACTCTAGAAGCCGTACCCAATGGCACTCAAGGATGAAGTCGACAAATCAAATAAAAAAAATGCTTGAAGACGGAATCAAACGACCGTCGAAATCACCATACAATTCACCAGTACGGATTATAACTTATATAAAACTTAAAAAAACTACCTTAAAATAAATCTTAAACTACCTTATTCTACCTTAATCTATCTTACTCTCACGTTATTCTATACGTTCTTTTTTTTTGTTTTTTTTTTATTTTTTAAAATTTTTTTTTTTATTTTTTTTTAAAGTGATTTTTTTTTTATTTTTTGGTTTCTTTTTTCTATCAACTGCTGTGATAAAAAGAACATTTTTGTTTGTTATTATTCTTACCTACAATCTACATAAAATACCTGAATTATGTAAGTCGGCCATGGACAAAAAACAGCCAACTTTAAACATCAAACAGGCTACCCGGGAAACGACGAAAAGTTTCCTCTCCTTCGGCTGACCACCAGAAATGTCCGTATTGACGTTGTACCTCCTCTATATCGCTACTCGATACCGCCCTACTAAACCGGAGACGCTGCACTGTTGTGTGCAGCGTCTCTGTCGTAGTTGAGTCGCCTATCCACAGCTGTCCGAGCAACATGGAAAATTAGTGGCACCGCCAATCTCTCAGACGTTTCTCATCCAGAAAAACGCCACAGGGGGAACAAAGCCGTTAAGGCGCACTCTCTCGTGGTACCCCTAATTGGTGTAATAAGCCCCGGAAATCAGGTTGTTCATCGAGCTCATTGCTCTTGCAATGTGCCTTCGAATCAGCTTGATAACGAAATTATCCACTCTGTTGTACAAGACCTCATTCGGATAGAATTTTATGTACTGGGACTCTGGTGTTCTGTATAAATGAAGGTAAGCCCTGCACTCGAATCGTTTCCAACACACTTGCCCCCACGTTAAACCACACGGGACATCCAAATACGAGCATGGACCGAACGAGGGCCGTGTAGCAGATTACCTTTACCCTTGCGTCGAGTTGCTTGCTATAAAAAAGTCTCTTTGTAAGCGCAAACGCACCTTTTGCTCTGGCCAGAGTAACATCTACATGTTTGTTATGGCATGCTATAGCATGCGTATGCTGTGGCATGGTGAAGTGATCCTATGAGATTGCTCGTGTAAATGTTGAAAAGGATTGGTGAATTCACCGCACCTTGTTGCAGACCGTTTTTAATTTTAAATGTTCCAGTAGAAGTCACATTGCCATTTTTGGCAATGAACTGTCTACTGGTGAGCATGTTGTAAAGTATGTACAGCAGTGGTTTGCTTATTCCTAACAGCTTGTAGAAGAGACCCTCCAACCATACAGGCAGGCACCCGTGCATTGGTTCTTTCAATTGTTCCACTGGATATCCGATACTAGTTTAGACGCGGCATGTATTGTATAATGCCCCGCCTCAAATCCGAATTGGGTATCCGGAATTATTTTGTTCTCCTCAGTCTACTTAATCGACAACGACATGTCTCCGAATCCGTCAATACAATTAATATTAGAACCGAACACTTGTCTAAGCAACAATCTGAAGGACTTAATCACATAATACGGAATTGTCCAAACCTTATCTCTGACCCGGATGAGGAACTTACTTACACTTCAAGAGTAAAAGGTGAAATCAAAACTATCACCGATAACCCAATCTACTCTAGAAGCCGTACCCAATGCAAATAAAAAAAATGCTTGAAGACGGAATCATACGACCATCAAAATCACCATACAATTCACCAGTACGAATTATCAGAAAGATATTGGACGCATCCGGAGAGCAAAAGTACAGACTCGTTATAGACTATCGGAAACTAAATTCTGCCACAGCCCAGATAAATACCCCAATCCGGAAATTTCCGAAGTCCTGCCAAATTTAGGAAAGAACAGTTTTCATCAAATTCCGTTAAGAACAGCTGATATAGAAAAAACCGCATTCTCGGTAAACAACGGGAAATACGAGTTCACCCTCTTACCGTTTGCGCTGAAAAATGCCCCCTCAATCTTCCAGAGAACTCTGGATGATAATTTCATAGAGCATATTGGCGTCAGGTGTTACGTCTACTTTGACGACATTATTATCTTCGGACGAAACGAAGATGAGCACCTTCAAAATCTAGTAATAGTCTTCACGACACTTGAAAAATCAAATATGAAAATCCAACTTGAAATCGAGTTTCTCCAATTCCTTGTCTCAACTGAGCGAATCAAAACTAGTCCAAAAAAAGGTTGAAGCTATCGTAAACATTCCAGCTCCAAAGACGCTCAAAGACCTAAGATCCTTCCTCCAAATGTTAGGGTATTACAGACGATTTATTCGCGATTATGCCAAAATAGCAAAACCCCTGACCAAAAACCTCTCCAAAAACAAGATAATTTCACTCGATTGAAATGCACTAGAGGTATTCAGGAAAATTAAGAGCTCTCTTTTATCCGATGAAGTCCTACTTGCCCACCCAAATTTCCACAAAGCATTTGAACTAACCACGGATGGCTCCGATTTCGCGTTCGGAGCTGTGCTCTCTCAAGAAAGCAAGCCCTTTACGTTTTTGTCGAGAACGCTCAGTAAAACTGAAGAGAGTTATGCGACAAATAAAAAGGGGATGTTGGCCATAATATGGGCCCTAAACTCTTTACGAAACTTCTCTATAGCTCAAAAAGAAAAGTAGTTATTTTTACAGACCACTAGCCGTTAACAAACGCACTTAGCAATAAGAACACAAATGCTAAGATTCCGACCGTTGAAACCCCCATAAACGTTTTCTGAAACCAAGTCATACTAAAACTAGGTGACGAAGACTAGGCAGGCACATAGTTATAATCCCAATACACTCAATGTGACATTGTGGATATCTTTGAAAAATATCTTAATCTCCACACAATAAACGGACTGCTGACTGAGGAAGTGAGTATGGGACTTACACAGGAAATCTATCCACTACATTTTAAGAACTACAAAATCAGGTATACCCAAAAACTAGTCGAAGACATACCGAACGAAGTAGAGAAAGAGAAAAAACATCCACCGCAGAGCTCATAGGAATGCTGAAGAGAATAGGTTACAGATAATAGACAACTTTTACTTTCCAAGAATGAGTGCGAAGATTAAGAAGGCAATAAATAACTGCGGTGTCTGCAAGGAAAACAAGTACGATAGACATCCGAACAAGTCATTTATTAACCCAACTCCCATTCCGAACTATTATGGACACACACTACATATAGACATATTCACAACCGAGAAACAAACCGTATTAACAGCCATAGACAAATTCATCAAATATGCTAAAACTGCAATCATCAAATCACGTTCAATAGAAAATATTCGTAAACCATTAAGAGACATCCTTTTTTTCTGTCCTGTCCCAGAAGTTATCATAATGGATAATGAGAAGGCTTTGAATACGAATTCTGTAATATACATGATGTAAGACGAATTACATATCACAATTTTCTCAACTCCTCCGTACAAGAGCGAAGTGAATAGGCAAATCGAAAGATTCCATTCAACTAACGAAATAATGAGATGCCTTAAGTCTGAAGAAACTCCTCGCTCATTCGAGGAACTCCTTGAAAGAGCCACACACGAGTACAATTTTACAATCCATTATGTAACAGGAAAAAAACCTGTCGAACTTCTTTTTGGGCGATCACCCCGAGAATGCCCTGAAACATTCGAGAAAAGTCGGCTAGACCATATAGAAAAGCTAAAACAAAGGCGGGAAAGACATGAGAACCCACAATAAGAAACGCACACCCTTAAACAACTGTGAGATTGGGGAAACAATTTTTGTTAGACACAATAAGAGAATAGGGTCCAAATTAACAAATCGGTACATTCAAGAAATTGCCAGGGAAAACAAAAATAGTGCAATAAATTTCTTTTAGTGTAATAACTTTTTACACATCAAAATGTGCAGTTCAAGTCCTTGATTACACAAACTCCCAGTTAGTAAAAATTAATTAACGACGAGCAAAAATCCAGACAGAACATTTCAAAATCATTCATGATATCGACCTACAAAAATATGAGACAATAATCACGGGCGCTTCGACTACTCTTGAACACCACATATCAAACTATAACCCATTGTACCCATACTTACAACATGAGCTGCTTCAAATCCAAGAACTTCTGACAAACCTAAGACCGAGAACTATTTACAAACGCTCCCTCGATTTCATTGCTTCAACTTGGAAGTAGATTGCGGGTAACCTCGCCCACGAGGATTTCGTCACCATAAAGCAAAAAATAAATAATGTTTTGAACAACAACAATAGACAAGTAATCTCTACACCTATAAAAGAGAACACATTTTCCTGTTTGTCCGCGAGTAGGGAGTAGGTACGTAAGGATACCTCAACAATATATACATATATCAATCGATCAATCAATATGGTTTTTAGTATCCTAAGTCCGTTATTGGGCCTTTAAACCCATTTTATATGATTTTTTAACCGAAAAATCCCATTTTTTATGTTTTACACACATATTACTACAAAATGGCTGAACAGATTTGAACATGACTTATTCTTCGATTAGTTCATTTCCTGGTGAAGACATGGATGTATCAATCATTATTCTGTGATTCTTATAACGGAAGTAATAAGCAAAAATGTGATTATTTGCAATCAGCAGCCCACCAGTAGAGTGCGGGCACATCCATTTTTATCAAACAAACTTTTTTTCTACTCTCTTCTTTCTTTGGACTATTGTAGGTTTCTTATGAAATTATTTATTTGTCTTATATAATTGTTTCAATGGAACATAAGTTGACAAATTATGTACAGCCAAAAAAAAACATTCATTCGCGAGTTTTCGCTGTCAATAATACAACAGTGAATGAGGGAATTGGGTACATGTGTACTTGCACTTAACGGATCTTTTTTTGTTTTTCTTTATTCTCTGTTTGTATAAAATAAATAAAAAAATAAAACAAAACTGAAATATCATTTCATCACTGAAAATATATATACATATGTGTATTCAATTAGAGAAAAAAAAATTTATTGTAAAGGGTGGTTAAATTTTAAGGGCCGATGTTGAATGTGAACCACACATAAACGTCAAGTTTTTTTCTGCATTTTATTTGACATTTCTCAATTTCAGACCAACTCAATTTGAACCATGGAAAGATAAACCACCCTTTATATCCACATGTACGTACTTCATGCACATATGCTTGCATCTATTAAAGGACCCAGCAAAGCGGGTACATCCATCTAAAGGGTGGTTAAGTTTTAAGGGCCGATGTTGATTTTGAATAAAACACAAATTATTTAGGAAATTACTGTCATTTCTTTTTATTATGATAATATTGGTATGGTTCAATTGTGTATGGAACAAAATATCGGCCAAATGGCCGCCGCGACCTCGGCGGCACACCTCCATCCGATGGTCCAAATTTTAGATGACGCTGAGGCATAATTGAGGTTCTATGCCGTTAATGTGCCGAATTATCTCATCCTTTAGCTCCTGAATTGTTGCTGGCTTATCGACGTACACCTTTTCTTTCAAATAACCCCAAAGAAAGAAGTCCAACGGTGTCAAATCACATGATCTTGGCGGCCAATTGACATCGCCACCACGTGAGATAACACGGCCATTGAATTTGTCGCGCAAAAGAGCCATTGTTTCGTTAGCTGTGTGGCAAGTGGCACCATCCTGTTGAAACCACATATCGTCCACATCCATATCTTCCAATTCGGGCCATAAAAAGTTCGTTATCATCTCACGATAACGAACACCATTCACAGTAACTGCCTGACCGGCCTCATTTTGGAAAAAATACGGCCCGATGATGCCGCCAGCCCATAAACCGCACCAAACAGTCACTCTTTGTGGGTGCATAGGTTTTTCGACAATCACTCTTGGATTATCATTCGCCCAAATGCGGCAATTCTGCTTATTGACGAATCCACTGAGGTGAAAATGTGCCTCATCACTGAAGATGATTTTCTTCGAATATTGATCATCCACTGTTGCCTTTTCTTGCCACCATTGTGACCATTGACGACACTTGAAATGGTCAAGAGGCTTTAGTTCTTGAGTCAATTGCACCTTGTAAGCGCGTAAATGCAAGTCTTTATGCATAATGTTCATCAACGACGAGCGTGAGAGGTGCAATTGTTGGGCACGACGACGAGTTGAGGTGGACGGCTCTACAGCCACACTATCGCGAACAGCACCAATATTTTCTGCAGTACGAGCTGTACGAGAATGCACTGGTGTTTTCACATCTCCTACAGACCCGGTTTGCACAAATTTTTGCACGATTTTTCCGATTGTACGCACATTTAGACGATTAAATTGACCGAAAGAATCACGAAATGCACGACATGCATTTTGATTTGAACGCCCATTTTCATAATAAGCCTGAATAACTTTAACGCGTTGCTCGATTGTGTATCTTTCCATGGTTCAAATTGAGTTAGTCTGAAATTGAGAAATGTCAAATGAAATGCAGAAAAAAACTTGACGTTTAGGTGTGGTTCACATTCAACATCGGCCCTTAAAATTTAACCACCCTTTAGTAGTCAATAAATTGCTTGCGGGTCGATTAAACTTAAATTAATTAAAGAAGAATTAATAAATATTAAATATGCCATAAATTTTGCGAGATCTAATTCTGTAAACACGATAATGTTATCAAAAAACGAAATTAAAATAGCAACCGATATTTTAGACAAAGAAAAGCTTCCATATGTCAATCCAGAAGTAGCTTTGGAATTTGCCAATGAGGAAATCGTTAATTTGTTACTTCTCTATATCGTTAATATTCCCATCACTTCTGATGAAACATATGACAAAATTCTTATTAAACCCGTAAAAAAGAGAAATGTTGTAATTGACATACCAAACAATATCATTATTAACAACTGTGTAAACCTAGAGATCCAAAATAAAACACTTTAACTATGTTGATCTAGTTCGGGTATCCTTATTACATCTACACTGTCTGACTGTATATATTTTTTTTTTTTTTTTTTTTTTTTTTTTTTTTTTTTCCCCGAGGGTTGGTGAAAAAATCTTCCATAGACACTATGAGGATAGCAAGCGCGTGCTCATAGTAGTGTCGGATTCTTACTGACTAAAAAAAAACCACCCTGCGATTTAATTTGTTATATATTGCAACTAAGAACGACCTTATAAGCAATTTTTCTATCATGAAAAAATAACACGTTTGGTAGGTTGCTTTCCACTGAAAGATCCTGCAATCTAGGCGCGCTTGATTCCTATCTCGCCAAGTCGAAAAGTATCGTCCTTTGTAGTCGGCGCAATAAATTGCTTTCATCCAGAATTTGTAGGATTGTATTGTTGACATGTCCGATTAGTCGGTTTCTAATTTCAGCTTCGATTGTCGGAATTCCGAGATCCCTGTGGATATCATCGTTTCTAGTATACCACGGTGCGTGGACAATTTCTCTTAGCACTTTATTTTGAAAAGTTTGTAACATATTGGCGTTTGTTTTCTTGGTACAGCCCCAAAGTTGTATACCGTAAGTCCACACCGGCTTTAGCACTTGCTTGTATAAAAGCAGTTTGTTCTCAGTACTGAGCTGGGAGTGTTTTTCCAGCAACCAGTTCATTTCTCTATATTTGATTTCGAGTTCTTTACGTTTCATTTTCACGTGAGAATTCCATTTCAGTTTTGCGTCGAGTGTCATTCCAAGGTATTTGGGCTCATTTGCAAAAGGTATTCGGGCCAAGTTTAGGAAAATTGGCAAGACATTAGTTTTCTTATAAGTGAAATTCACGTGAACAGATTTAGATTCGTTGAGGGCGATCCGCCAGTTCCTCGTCCATTCATTTACTTTATTCAGTGCGTTTTGCAGTTTTGCAGTCGTTTCTTCAATTGTTTTACGGCTAGGATAGCGGTGTCTTCGGCAAACGTAGCCAGGATAGTGCCATCTTCTTTCGGTATATCTCGAGTATATAACAGATAGAGAAGTGGCCCAAGAACGCTTCCTTGCGGTACACCGGCCGAAATTTCTTTTAGCTCCGAGTATTCATTTTCATTTCTAACACGGAAGAGTCTATTCCCGAGATATGATTCTAGAATGTCGTATAGGCATACAGGGAGAACTTGTCGTAATTTACAATTCAAGCCATCATGCCACACCTTATCAAAGGCTTGCGAGACGTCAAGAAATACGCTTGAGCATATCTTTTTCTCTTCAAGTGCTTTCTCGATTACATCAGTAATTCTATGCACCTGGTCAATCGTCGAATGCTTACTTCTGAACCCAAACTGGTGGTCAGGGATAAGATTATTTCCTTCTATAACCGGTTGGATGCGCCTTAGCAATATCCTCTCGAAAATTTTGGATATGACTGGAAGTAGCGAAATTGGTCTATAAGATTTTACCTCATTTGGCGGCTTTCCTGGTTTTAAAATCATTATAACTTCCGCAACTTTCCATTGGTTAGGCACGTGTTTTAATCTGAGCCCAGCATTTACAATATGAAGAAGCTTAATCAATGCTTTTCTAGGTAAAGCTTTGAGAATTTCTCCGGTGATCAAGTCATAACCAGGAGCTTTCTTAGGTTTTAGATTCCCGATCTCATGTTTGAGTTCCCTCAGCGTTGCACTCGCAAGTGCTAAATCGTCAGATGGTAAATCCGGCCTATTGATATTGTCGTAAAACACTTGACCATCGTACGGTTTAAAGGTATCTTCCAGGTGGACCGCAAAAACGTCCGCTTTTTCTTTATCTTCCCTTGCCCATTCATTGTGATTTAATTTAATAGGCGGCGCGGGGACCTTGGGTCTTTTGGTGCCTTTCTTAGTTCGGGTATCCTTATTCGGGTATCCTTATTACATCTACACTGTCTGACTGTACATTGACAACTGAACTTGATCAGAAGTAGAAACGGTTCTCTTTTCGGCTTACTCTTCTTAGTTGCTCTCCTGATCGTCTTGTGGCATAGGTCTCCATATCCCTCCGATGTTTTTGAGCTTTAAAATCAACGTGGGATCACTACCATCGACATCCCTTGGCACTGCTGGCTGCTTTGGTGCTGATTGAGTGGTGTTCGTGGTCAGCGGGTTGTCATCCACCTCCATTAACATGCTGGCACTTGTCGGTATCTTTTTAATATGGCTTATGTTACGCCTAAACACTTTTTTCCCCGCTTTTACTGTGACTTCGCTGTTCTTCCTGTCAATCACTTCAGATTCTGTTGGGTCAAAGTTAGTAAGTTTGTTTGGGAACGTCACATTTTTGATTAAAACCCTATCCCCTATTCCGATTTCTGAATACCTTGCGCCCCGTTTTTTATCTCCTCTTTCCTTCCCCTTTTGCTTGTTGATGGCATCACGATCCTTGGCTTCCAAATCTAGCAATGGTTCTTCTATATCCTGCATGGAAGGAATTTTGTCGCGAATTGTACGATTGTATAGTAGCTCCGAGGGAGCTTTCCCTGTTGTCCCATGTGGAGTAACATTGTACATAAGAATAAACTTCTGCATTTCTTCTTTATAATCACTTCCATTAGCATGGGCTATTTTAAAGCGTTTCAAGATCGAGCGATTCATGTTCTCCACTTCGCCGTTTGCTTGTGGCCAATAGGGTGGTGAAGTTATTAGATCAATGTTGTTATTTTTGCAGTAGTTTTTAAACTCATTACTGACAAACTGACGCCCGTTGTCCACCGTGATCACCCTTGGAATACCCAGTCTACAAAATATTGCTTTCAAGAAATTAATTATGTCATTGGAAGTTATCCTTTTTAAAAACTTAAACTCTTGGTATCTGGAGTAATAGTCGATTACAACAAGAATATAGTCGTGGTTGGGTAACGGTCCCAACAAATCCATTGCCACGTTGGACCAAGGTCTCGTGGGCCAGCTCTAATACACGAGAACGCAATGTCCCTGGTATAACGATCCTGGTTCCTCTTAACAGGATATTGCCTATAGTACAAAGCTCAAGTCTAGTTGGGTAGTATGAACTTGGCATCCTGGAGTTCCATGTTTCATTTTTTTAGCTTGCTCATAGCCTCCATCAGCTCATGGTCAGTGGTGTTATTAGAACAAATCTCTGATATGGTGACTGCTTTAGGGACTGATTTTTCAATTATAGTAAGTATGTTGTGTTCTCCTTGTTCATCAAATGTGTCTGCAGTTTGGATCCTAACGCGACTGGGCTGGCGTCTACTATAAGACGAATGCGTTTTTTTAAGTCAAAGTACGAGAGAGTGGACCAATCTGTTGGTAGTTCTTTCAAACGCTGAAATGTCTTCTGTTGAGCTTCTCCCCATTTAAATTTGACGTCTTTCTTTATGAGGCACCTGAGTGGTTCAGTGACTTTAGCTAAATTGGGAACAAATTTTCCCTGATATGTCATCAATCCTAGAAAACTGCTGGTTTCCCCTTTACTTTCCGGAGATTGAAATTCGAGTACTGTCTTTATCTTTTCCGGGTCTGGACTTATTCCTTCTGTGGCAAGAATGCGTCCCAAAAATTTCAGTTTCTGAACTTTCCACAAACATTTATCTTTATTTAGTGCCTCATCAAAATCTTTAAAGATATTGTAATATGCGAGCTACGGCTCGAGTAGATAAAATGATATTCTGTGAAATTGATTTCTTTATTTTCTAGTCTATAAAACAATTCAAGTTCACACTATACTATTCTTCGCAAACTCTTTTCTTACAAGGTCTCTTTCCTCTCAAAGCACTTTATCTCCTTTCAATTACTTAATTCACAAATCCAAACTAATTACTTCTTCTTGTTAACTCTCAACTTTCAATTTATCACAAAATTACAACTTCGCCCATTATCACTTTTCTAATCTCTTCACCACGGTTTTAAAACAACTGCTGCACCTTCTCAATCGCCATCTGTCCTTATATAGCAGAAGTTTCTGATAGCCAGAAACTTCTAGCAAATTCTTCGACCACTGGAACAAGAGAAATTCTGATGTAATAATTCTTGCAGTTATAATTCCCTCTTATCCGTGATATTATCCGTCTCTTTCGTTGACATGAGCTGTGGAGACTTCATCGCAGACACGAACCTCGAATGAAAGGACAGTTCGGACCAAAATTCTGCCAGAATGAAAAGACATTTCGGAATTTATTGCATCATACTTTTAGGGAGCGTAGTTATTATTATGCTACACTGCCCCCCTCTTAGACGTGTTCGTCCCGAACAAGTGCATCCTCATTTCGGCCATTGTATCGACTCAGTCGGTCCACATGAACCACTTTCATTTTGGCCCTTGGTCCTCGCTGGATGCGGTAGACAACATCGTTGATGCGGGTTACTATTCTGTAGGGACCTTCCCAGTTCCGCTGCAATTTAGGTGATTTCCCCTTTTGGCGATGGGGATTATACAGCCACACCAGATCTCCTTCCTGGAATCCTGACGTTGTTGCCTTGGCATCATACCTGGTCTTCATGCGGTCGCTCGTCATCTTAATCTGGCTTCTGGTCCTTTGGTGTATGTCCCTAAGCCTTTCCCTAAGGTCCGCCACGTATTCTTCTTCATTTCTGGGCTCATTGGTAGGAGATCCAAATTTCACCTCACTGGGTAACCGAGCTATTACACCAAATAAGATTTCGAACGGAGTATGTCGAGTAGTGCTATGCACGGCACTTCTATAGGCCATCAAAAACAAGGGAATCTGCCGGTCCCAATCCCGTTGGTAGTCACCTACGACCTTCGAGAGATGTTCGTCCAAAGTCCTATTGAAACACTCCACCATACCGTCCGACTGTGGATGAAGCGGGGTTGTCCTTGTCTTTTTGATTCCGAGTACTTGACACATCTCTTGGAAGATTCTTGACTCGAAGTTCCGCCCTTGGTCAGAATGCAATTCCAAGGGCACACCGAATCTGCTAACCCAATTGTAGACGATCTGCTCCGCCACGGTTCTGGCTTCCTGGTTAGGGATCGGAAACGCTTCCGGCCACTTACTGAAGTAGTCCATCACTACGAGTATATACCGGTTACCATTGTCGGTTTCCGGAAAGGGCCCTGCGATGTCAATGGCGATTCGTTCGAAAGGTGCTCCCACGTTGTATTGGTGCATCTTACCTCGAGTTTTGATTCTCGGACCCTTGCTAGCTGCACACACGTCGCATTTTCTGCACCAGTCTTCGATATCTTCCTTCGCTTTTAACCAATAAAAACATTCTCGTACCTTTTCTAGCGTCTTATTCACTCCAAGTGGCCTCCGGACGCCCCGCCATGCATTTCCTGTAACACCTCCTTGACCCTCGTCCGCGGCACGACAAGCTGCATTACAAACGACTTTCCGTCGGAGGATTCCCATTTTCTTCTCAGAACACCTTCTTGGACATGGAGGGAGTCCCACTGCGCAAAATATGCCTTTAAGGTCGGGCTTCTGTGAGAGATGTCCTGATGATCCGGTTTCTCCATGTTCTCCTTCCAGGCCAGAATCGGCTCCATATCCGGGTCTTCCTTCTGAGCGTTCCGGATCTCATTTACGCTCCAGCCGGCGATAGGTTCGGCTCTCATTCTTTGGATGGAAACCAGCTCCCGTTCTTCCTGATGCGCACAATGTTTACAATCCGTTCTGCATGGTCTCCGGGTCAGTGCATCCGCATTAGAGTGGAGTTTTCCTTTACGATGCTGTATTTCGTAGTCGTAGATTTGCAGCCTTTCGATCCATCTTGCGACCTGACCCTCAGGACTCTTGAACTGTAATAGCCATTTTAAGGCTGCATGGTCTGTGCGAAGAACGAACTTCCTCCCATAGAGGTATTTGTGAAAATGCTTCGTAGCCAAGATCAAAGGTAGAAGTTCCCGCCTTGTCACGCAGTAGTTCCTTTCTGGCTTAGAGAGCACCTTGCTGAAGTACGCAACCACCTTCTCTTGGCCGTAATGCACCTGGGAGAGTACGGCTCCTACCCCGACATTACTAGCATCTGCATCCACAATGAACGTTTCCCCGGGAGTGGGGTAAGCTAGTATCGGGGCATCGCATAGCCGTTGTTTAAGTGCCTTGAAGCTCTTCTCGCACTCAATTGACCATTTGAATTGTTTTCCCTTTTCCGTCAACTGGTGCAGGCTCTTTGCGATCCCGGCAAAATCCTTCACGAACCGTCTGTAGTAGGTGGCTAGGCCCAGGAAGCTCCTTAGTTGGTGTTTGTCTTTGGGGACTGGCCAGTTTTTCACCGCTTCGACCTTCTCTGGATCGGTTCTCACTCCTTTCGCTGAAATTATGTGCCCCAGGTACTTGACTTCCGCTCTAAACAGGGCGCACATCCCTTAGATTGTCTCGGTGTTGCGCAAACGTTTTTCCTACGACGATGACCTCATCCAAGTATACCAAACAGGTTTTCCATGTTAACCATTGCAGAACACATTCCATCAATCGCTCGAAAGTCGCCGGAGCATTGCGCAGCCCGAATGGCATTACCGTGAATAGCCATAGCCCATTTCCTGCGGTGAAGGCGGTTTTCTCCCGGTCTTCTGGATGGATCTGTACCTGCCAGTAGCCACTCTTCAAGTCGAGAGTGGAAAACCATCGGGCTCCTGATAGTGTGTCTAGCGTGTCGTCAATCCGTGGCAGAGGATAGCTGTCTTTCTTGGTGACCTAGTTGAGCTGCCGATAGTCCACGCAGAACCGCGTGCTGCCATCTTTCTTCTTAACCAGTACAACCGGTGATGCCCACGGACTTTTGGAACTTTCAATCAGACCTTCTTTCTCCATTCCCGACACCATCTCTGTACCTTTCAATTTATCACAAAATTGCAACTTTGCCCATTATCACTTTTCTAATCTCTTCACCACGGTTTTAAAACAACTGCTGCACCTTCTCAATCGCCATCTGTCCTTATATAGCAGAAGTTTCTGATAGCCAGAAACTTCTAGCAAATTCTTCGACCACTGGAACAAGAGAAATTCTAATGTAATAATTCTTGCAGTTATAATTCCCTCTTATCCGTGATATTATCCGTCTCTTTCGTTGACATGAGCTGTGGAGACTTCATCGCAGACACGAACCTCGAATGAAAGGACACTTCGAACCAAAATTCTGCCAGAATGAAAAGACACTTCGGAATTTGTTGCATCATACTTTTAGGGAGCGTAGTTATTATTATGCTACAATATTTAACACCATCTTTAACCCCTCGTCATGTTCCTTTTCGGTGCGACCAGACACTATAACATCATCTAGGTAATTGAATGCGTTTTCACAAGGAGCTAAAAGATTCAACATAACTTTTTCGAATACATATTTCCGGAGCCTAGTTGACACCAAACAGGAGTCTTTTATATCTAAACATCCCCTTGTGGGCTATGAAGGTAGTGATGTGTCTGCTATCTTTTTCTAGATCCAGTTGATGGTAAGCATTTTTCAAGTCTACCCTTGAAAAATATTTTGCACCTTTTAATTTTGTCATTACCACTTCAAATGTGGGAAGTGGAAAATTCTCCCATTGTATGCCGCATTTGCACGTCGCATATCGATGCAAAGCCGAATCTCACCATCACCCTTAAATGCTACCACAATTGGTGAAATCCAAGAACTTGGTCCAGAAAGGGGCTCAATGATGTCCTGTTCCATCGCTTCTTTTAGGTTCGCCTCAACTTTCTCTTCTAAAGTGGCTGGAACCCAGCGTAGTGGTTGCTGAACGGGTTTGATCGTTTCATCTATGGATAGCCTAATTTTGGTCCCTTTTATTTTTGGGAACATCTTTGAACTTTCGAGGTAATTAACATCAAGTCCCAGTTTCAAAACGCCTTGTTTGATTGCCGTCTCTCGTCCCAGTAATGATTGCCTTCCACTCTCAACTACGTAGAATGAAAAAATCAGTTCGGGAAGTTTTCCAATGGAGATAAGAGCTTCGAACACGGCCTTAATTTTAAGCAATTGATCACCCGCATAAGCCCTAAATTGATTTGTTGTTTCTTTTCTGATGTTCCACACAACAGCATTACATCTTTGCAGTATCTGCCAATCAGATTCGCCCAAAAGATTAAACCGCGACCCTGAGTCAATTACCATTGATATTTGATGGCCACCGATTTCACAGCCAATGATTTCGCTCATGTTAACATCGCTCTCCTCTACAACTCGAAAGCAATCGTGTTCTGCCAATTGAGTATCTTCTTCGCTCTCAACTTTGCCTCTTTCGTCCTCAATGAAGCGCACCCTTGCTTTATAGATTTCGTTTCGTACTTACGTGCAAAGTGCCCTACCAGACCACACTTGTTGCATTTTATATTTTACGCCGGGCAGTTTGAAAAATTTCCTAAGTGTCCCAGTAGACCACATCTACCACAATCGTCGCCCTCGTTTTTACCCCCATAGCGAGACGCAATATTATTTCTAAATGTATTCGAAGTTGATGGTAACATTACTTCCGATTGGTTATTAATTTGTTCATGAACATAACACATTTCAGTAATCTCTGTTAACGAATATTCTTTTTCTAGCAATCTTTTCTTCAGATCATTTGGTGCCCACGAATCTATAATTTTATCTTTCAAACTTATCTCCAGGATTTCTTCTTTGTTTTTTTCCAAACGAACATTTTGCCGCCTGATTCGTCAGCCTAACCATAAATTTGTTAATATTTTCGCCTTGCTCCGGTTTCAAAGACCGAAACAGCACTTCAAAAACGTCACCATCCGCACCTTCCCTTTGCTCAACAAGAGCGCCTGGTATATTATATGCTACCTCCTGAAGCTGTGGTCCCCCTAGGTGCAAGATTTGTTTCTTTTCTTTATCTTGTCTTTTACCTCTTCTGCCGCTAAATAAAGAGAAAATGATCGTTACCATCTCTCCCATTCTGATCTTACTATCGACTTATCTAACACCTCACATAAGAATGGTTCGATCTCACTCATTTTTTTTTTTTTTTGGAATAAGTTCTCCTTACCGTTTTTCTTTTTTTATATATATTCTAACATAATGTAGCATAATAACTACGCCCTCGAACAGGCAACAAATTCCGAAGTGTCTTTTCATTTGAGGTTCGTGTCTGAAATTAGTCTCCACAGCTCGGATAATATCACGGATAAAAGAGAACAAGAGAGAATTATAACTGCACGAAATGATTGTCATCTTGGAATTTCTCTTGTTCCAGTGGTCGAAGAATTTGCTAGAAGTTTCCGGCTATCAGAAACTTCTGCTATATAAGGACAGATGGCGATCCAGACCACGCAGTTGGTTTAGAACCGTGGCGAAGAGATTGGAAAAGTGATAATGGGCGAAGTTGTGATTTTGTGATAAATTGAAAGTTGAGAGTTAACAAGAAGAAGTAATTAATTAATTAAGTAATTGAAAGGAGATAAAGTGATTTGAGAGGAAAGAGAGATCTTGTAAGAAAAGAATTTGCGAAGAATAGTATAGTGTGAACTTGAATTGTTTTATAGACTAGAAAGAAAAGAAATAAATTTCACAGAATATCGTTTTATCTACTCGAGCCGTAGCTCGCATATTACAATATATATGTATATATATATTTTGTTGACGCAATTAAATGCGCGCGCTTTTCACGAGTGACAGATGGTCTTGTGCAATTCAATGTGCGTCCTTGGCTTGCACAATTTAATGTGCGCCCTTGCCTTGCACAATTTAATGTGCACCCAACAGACGATTTTCTCCCAATTTAATGCAAAACATCAATTTCCCAATCTGATGGAATTTGTGACAATTTAATGTCACTCGTATTCGTACTTCGACGATTCTACAGTCACAATGTCATAAGCTATAATACGAGAAAAGAAAGAAAACAACAATCAAATTTAACCATGCACAAGCTCGTTTTTTTCTATAGCACGCGACTTGGTATTACACACATTATTATTACTATTATCATTTCTTTCCTCTTTGTTTTCTTAATTTTTCTTTTTACACAGTGTGATTTATACCTCACGTCACAATAAACAAATAATAATAAGTTTTTTTTATGCCATCCTCGTCGCCAATGTGTAAACCTAGAGAAAAATAAAATAAAATAGAACACTTTAACTATGTTGATTTAGTTCTGGTATCTTTATTACATCTACACTGTCTGACTGTACATTGACAACTGAACTTGATCCGAAGTAGAACCGGTTCTCTTTTCGGCTTACCCTTCTTAGTTGCTCTCCTGATCGTCTTCTGGCATAGGTCTCCACAACAACCAAGGCAAAATGTATGAAATAAAGAACGAATGTAAAAATTATAATCAATGTAATGCAATGCAATATGTAATCAAATGGACATTCTAGATATAAGTAATTCATCTTGCATTCCAAATATTTTAAGAAGCACTGACTCAATTTGCAATAAAATCAATAGCCTGCAAGTACCTAAAGCAGAAGAAATCGCATCTGGAATACTAATCCTCAATAACTATAATGGGACAATCAAAATCAACGACATCCCCCAGGAACTCAACGGAACATACCTCATAAAATTCGACAACGCAACACCTACGATATAAGGGCAGACATTCACATCCAAAAAAATGTCGAGCCTACCAGCTTTACCTGGTATTCTTCAACCAACACATCGCGAGAATCAATATAGAGAAATGGAGGAAATGGAGATGATGAAGGAATTGCACATAAACAATACCGAACAAATCCAGCTTTTAAGATCAAAAAAAGAAATCGAGAAATGGACCAATTCGGGACTCACTCTCGTATTACTTATCATTTTAGGAATGATATATCCAAACTAGTAAGCCAAAGGCGAACCAATATTACCATCAAAGATACCAAAGGCCAGGATGAAAAAACAAGTTGTGATGTATCCGCCAACAATAGAACCACTTTTCAACCATCCTTTTTCAACAAACCACAGCATAATCGTCAAATATTTACTCTTCAGAGGTTCTACGAGTAACCATCTTCCTAAGCGAATGTGGACATCTCGCATTTAAGAGGGGAAGAGTTATCAACGTTCAAATATCCGTTCCAACAGTCGAACTGAAATGCATTCACGGGACGAATTAGGGAATGCAAATTCTAATTGTTTGTTCATAATTATAAATAGTAGTGCTTAGCTCATATTGAATGTCATATCTGATTGTAATAAAGGAACAAGCAATCTGCTTGCTAGTTTTTTTTATAAAAACAGTTGTGTTGTTTGTTAACTTATATAAAACTTAAAAAAAAACTACCTTAAAATAAATTTTAAACTACCTTATTCTACCTTAATCTATCTTAGTCTCACGTTATTCTATACGTTATTTTTTTTGTTTTTTTTTTATTTTTTTCAATTTTTTGTTTTTCTTTGTTTTTTTTTTTATCAAGTGCCGTTTTTTTTTATTTTTGTTGGTTTCTTTTTTCTACCAAGTGCTGTGATAAAAAGAACATTTTTGTTCTTACAATCTACCTAAAATACCTGAACTATGTAAGTCGGCCATGGACAGAAAACAGCCAACTTTAAACATCAAACAGGCTACCCGGGAAACGACGAATGAGTTTCCTCTCTTTCGGCTGGCCACCAGAAATGTCCGTATTGACGTCGTACATTCAGTACGAGGGAGCCATTGTATACCCAAAGTCTTCACTCGATCTGAACCGTCAGTGGGTAATGAGAAGGATGCGTAAATAAAAACCCGCTCCACTTAGAATCTCCTTAATTTCTTCTATTTTGGCCTTAGCTTCTTGCAGGGTCTCAGCTCCCGAAATCAAGTCATCGACGTACATCTAATTTCGAATCATTCTAGCAGCTCTGGGACGTAGCTCTCCGAACTCCTCCGCTAGCGCATGAAGTGTTCGAATCGCCAAGTATTTTGCTGGTGCTGTGCCAAAAGTCATCGTCCTGAGGCGATACGTCCTCAAAATGTCGGATGGTCGCTTGCGCCAAAGGATTAGCTGGTAAATGCTAATTACCAGCGAAGTTCTGCCTCTATAGTACATGACTGGAGAAAACTATGGACTCAAAGGGGTGCTATGGGAGCTCTACCAAATAGGACCCATCCTAACTTGGTCTTCTGAGCGACGGGTAAATTGCTGTCGATCGGTTTAACTATTTCCGGCAGCAGAATATCAGCCAAGGCATCACTACCCAG
The DNA here is from genome assembly GCA_963082735.1 of Pocota personata. Lineage (NCBI taxonomy): Eukaryota > Metazoa > Arthropoda > Insecta > Diptera > Syrphidae > Pocota > Pocota personata. The sequence continues at coordinate 77,054,765 of OY720431.1, forward strand.
CAGTAAATCCACCTTGGCTTACTGATTGAAATTGGAATCCGCCAACGTCAAACCATTCAAATGGTCCCAAACTGTGATTGTTAAAGTTTGGGTCGGAAAATGCCAAGGCAGCGAAGCAAAGGAGATATCTACCACCCGGGAGCAGGTGCCGCTGCTGACCAAACCCAACCCAGAAATTTCAGCGGAAGTTGATTTTAGAGGAAGACGAAGTAGCTGAACAGCTGATGTTGTTATGAAGCTGGCCTCTGAACCCTAGTCTAATAAAGCTCACAATGAAAGAGATTCGCTTCTTCCGGAGCTCACTTTGACTATGGCAGTTGATAATAAGACTTGTGTTGTAATAAAATGTGTTGACGTTATGTGTTATTTACGTTGTTTCTCTTTCAGATGGTTTAAACCTAGGCGCACCAGCATTCATTGAAGAAGTGGATGGCCCCAGTGTGTGCTCTTGTGCAGTGTAGCATCGTCGACTACTCGGACAATGCTCAGAGGTATGACTATATGCTAAACAATTTCGACATCTAGATCTCTCTGATCTAGAAACATGCTTACACCGATCAGCAATACTAAACTTCAGAAAATTACTACACTTCCAAATAGCGTGTTGGCCCTTGCTGCAAATTTGGCAAGAATATTTCGCGTTGCTGGTTGCTGTATGCAGAACGTTTCGGTGAGACACGAGCTTGATCGGCTTCGGTGCAATTCGTACTTGCTGTTGATTGACTGCCTCTAATGTACGGAACCTAGTTTCTAAAAAGCCTTTGAACTCATCAAACGTGGGAAGTTCTTTGATGTCGTCTTTGGCTCTCAGCTTCTCCTCCCAAAGTTGCTGCGTTTTTGTGAGCAGCTTTTGTAGCAGCACGAAGATGAGCACCACATCCCAATGTTCGACGGATACCTTCAGGTTCTTAAGGCAGTGTACAACTTCCGTCGATGTATCCAGCAAGTCCTTTATTGACTCCAACCTTTCTTGCGTCATTGATGTTTGGTTGAACAGACACCAGCTATGTGTTGACCAAGAAACGCGTATGATCATACCTCTCCGTTAAAATGCTCCAAGCCTTTGTGTAGTTTCCGGTGTCAATTGCCAGGTGAGTTAGAAGTTTCTCAGCTTCGCCAGATACCGTTGACTTCAGGTAATGCATCTTCTCTATGTCCGACAGCTTTGTATTGCGGTAGATCAACGAAACGAACAAATCGTGGAAAGTTCGCCATGTCTCGTAACTACCCGAAAAAGTTGGCAAACTTACTTTTGGCAGCTTGATATCCGACTTCAATGTGCTAGAGGTTGGTATCTTCTTGCTGTCTTCATTCTGAACCTTGTCAATGGCATCTAGTAAGCTAGAACGGTAGTCGAAATAATTCTCCCGAATGTCCTCAAAAATGTCCTCTAAAACTACGTTTTTGGAGTCGTCGCCATCCAAGAGACACTCAAGCTGAATAGTGGCTGACTCCATTGACTTTTCCAGCAGGGATAGACGACCTTTCAAGTAGTTCACGGTTCGTTTATTTTGATTTTGATTTCTTATATGTGTATTTACAGAGTAAATAGGTTATCAAAAAAATGTACTTACTTGATTTTCCGAGTCCAAGTTCCCAAATTCCGTGAAAATTATAATGTTGCCATTATATTGCTGTTTAAATGTAGGATGTCTGAAGTATACAATAGGTATAAAACTGGTCCTAATACACTGCCTCGAGGAACACCAGCTTGTATTTCTTTCTGTTCAGAATACGCGTTTTCATATTTAATTCTGTAGTATCTATTAGAGATATACAAATCCAATATTGTAGAATATAACTTTGGCAGACTTTTTTTAAGTTTGAATATCAGTCCATCATGCCAAACTTTATCAAAGCTTGAGCCACATCAAGAAAGACAGTGGAACAAACTTTCTTTTCTTCTTGTGCGTTTTCTATAGTGTTGATTATCCTATGGAGCTGGTCAATCGTTGAATGTTTCTTCCGAAAACTAAATTGGTGTTCCGGAATTAGATTTTTTCTTTCAATAATACTATTTAGTCTTTTCACCAGTATTTTTTCAAAAAATGTTGATATGAATGGCTCGTGTGGTGATTTCCCTGGCTTTGCTATCATTATAATTTCTGCAATTTTCCAGAGTTGTGGGACATACTTCAATCTAAAAGAAGCGTGTTATTTCTTAGTTTAATGTAGGCTTTTTGAGGAAGTTGTTTAAGAATTTCTCCAGTTATTAGATCGAACCCAGGAGCTTTTTTCGCTTTAATATTTTTTACTATGCTTTTTACCTCTGCTGTTGTAGTTGGCTCTATATTTTTTTTTTTTTTATAATTTGCACTTGTGAAAGGGGTTGTGAATACTCTTATACTAATTTTTTAGGACACGGGCGTTTTGAGGAAAGGGGAAGAGACAGAGAAAAAGACAGATTGGTTGGTTTGAAACTCAGATGGTATTAAGTTTCAGTTTCAGTGAACTCCAAGGGTGGCTGTCCAGGTAACTGGGGAGCTAGTTTGTTTTTGTTTTTGTCGTTGCTCATGATTCACAGTATTTTTTTCTGTCCTCCTGATGTCAACATCACGATCAAGTTGCATTTTAGCCATATGACCGCCCTACTGCCAGTGTTATGCCTTCGCAGTAGAGTTGACATAAGCTTTCGCAATTGATCGACTTTTTATTTATTTCATGCGAAATAAATAGAAGATTATTGACACCAGGATTCGAACCGAGAACCTGTAGCGTGACAAGCGATGGTGTTACCACTATACCACTTCTTGTTCTAAGTCCATGTCCAATACCTTATCATTTTCAACTGAGTTCGGTTTAAATATACCTTCAAGATATTCAGCAAATGTATTTACCTTTTGTTTGCTATTCCTCGCCCATTTTCCATTTATCATTTTGATAGGGGGGATTTGTGGAGTTGACTTTTCTATGTTCTTAGCTGCTTTCCAGAGCGAATAGTTAGAACTTTTGTCATTCGATAATCTCAATAGATATCCGGACGTTTTTCCATCCTTAAACTATTTTATCGTCCTTCTAAGCTTTTGTGTAAGTCCTGAGGGGCTCTAGTATGTTGCCATCTTTTCCTTGCTTTCCGTTTTTCAGCAATCAGTTTTCTTACTTCTAGTGGATAATTATTTCCTCTCAGCCTTTCCTTATATTGTGGAGTGTTTTACCAAGCAGAGTGTTGGATATCTTTTATGAATTTTTCGACATCATCATCTAAGTGTTGCGCACATTTGGAGGTGTTGAAGGTAAGCCAAATTGTTGAAGTCTTTCCATGACGATGCTAACATGTTTCGGATGTTGGATCTCATCGGCTGAGGCAATCAGCAAATCGTCTATGAATGCGTGGACGAAGACCTCGCATAACAGTGTTCATGTGTTTAGTGTTCTTTGCATTATTTGTGCAGCATTGCAAAGCCCGAAAGTTATCACAGTGAATTTAAAGAGGCCAAGGGGTGCGATTACGGCCGTCTTCTATATATCATCGTCGCTAACTTCAGCAACTTTGTCTTCTTGTCTAGTTGCTATTAATACTGTACTTATGTTTTCCGACAACCGGTCGGAAAAGATAGTCTTGAGTCACACTGCCTAGAATTGAGGTGCTTCATATGCGACAGAATAGCGATAAATAAAGAAATCATGATAAAGAATTGTTTCGCTCTCTGTCTTCTCCCCACAGCATTCGGCATAACTGCGTTGGTGTTGGTACGAAGTAATTGACTAGCATTTCCATTAGTGCCAGAAATTTGTTTGTTGTAGGTGGGTTGCTGACCAAATCCCCAGCGTTTTTCAAAGCTTTACCTTCAAAACTAACGAAAACAATCTAGCCCGAAGAAAGGATGTTATTAGCACCAATGAATAAGGAGAAATTGATCGGCGACAGCGAATCAAGATCGAGGTACTGGCTGAGATTGAAGAAAATACAGTTTTGTCAATACCTGACACAATGCATGACGACATTCCCAACAGCACTGAAAATCATGATGCATCGCCACCACCACAGGAAAGAGCTCTACTCCACCGACATCATCGGACACCATCAGAAATAGAGTCCCCCACTGCTACAGAATCAACACCCATCGCCACAATAAGGGAACGAAAAACCTAAAGCTTGAGAGATACGCGTATCTTTCGTATTACTTTCATTGAATTTGAAGGAATGGATCCATCACTACAGCCTAAAACACAAGAGTCTACGAAATTATAAAATTGTGAAGAACACTGTTTATAATAAACGCGGAAATCTTGCAGTACTACTTAGACCAAGAAACATGAAGATGGAAAGTGTTAACGTTCTCCTTTATATTTGTGCAGCAACAGCTTTACGAGCCTGAGATAAAGTCCCAGGGTTGTAGCAGGAATGTCCACTAATCCTAAAATAGAACAGGAACGCTTATATGATATGGTATGGTATGAGGGAAGTGCATCTTAGAGTGTTCTTGGACGTAGGTCTTCTGGCCCATTGTAGTTCCCTATAAATTTGAGTACCACCTCTAAATTGGTTGCCTCTCGATTGGTTTTGAATCAAACCAACCTGTACTCCTGACGAAACATAACATGTTCCCGAATGGGACTTGCGCCAGATCCTCCAGTTCTTCAAAAAGTCAGTTTCCCCTATATAGACCAATAGCCCACAGCAAATTTTGAGCGTGAAGATATAACCAAAAGATGTATACATGAATATAAAGGTCTGTAATATTTGATATCAAATGTGGAAGTCTGGCAGCGATTCATCGCAGCTGAAGTAAGTAATAGTATGATGAAAATTTTAATTTTTTCCAAAATCTGGATTTTTGGTATAACCACTTGAATGTAGTATTAAATGAAAGAACGGAATGCCCTGATAACAAATATATAGGTCTCAGAAGTTTTACGCGCAGCTATTGCCTTGTCAGACGTGCTAAAAGTATGCTAAAAATATAAATATTTTTGGGAAAAAAATTTGGTATGTATAACAACAATATAGTTGCAGCAACAAATTCGTGAGAACTTCTTGATTGCAAAACATATTGGTCCTAGATAATGCATATCTATAAGTTATCCTGAAAGTGCAGCTATTTCATGATAATAGACAAATTGATATACACCAAGTCTATGAATGAAGTTCTTCAATGTTTATTATGTGATAACACTATGTACATGTCTATGTACATATGTATATAAAAATAATGCAACCAGCTATTCATCATCAGACTCATCCGATGATTCGTTGATTTGAATATTGTCTTCATTATCGGATGCATCATTCCTTAAAATATCTTGCAGTCTATCAGGAGCGGCATTACCATCGAACCATTTAACTTTATACATATGATCATCTAATACCCAACCATTGTCTGATGGTAATAGCTGAATTGGTTCATTCCTTATAGAATTCTTCCATACATGACATATATAGTTGTATCTACATATTTGCTGTAATAACACCGATTTGATTGACGGTAAAAGACTTCCTTCAAAACCTACGATAAACAAATTAAATTAACTATATGTATACCTACTATGCATAGATTTTGAAAAGTGTAACTTACTTTTAAAATTTTTTAAAAATTTTGTCGGATGTGGGTTTGCAGGCCTTGTAAAATATTTCATATCTAGCTTCATTTACATTTAAAGCCTTTGTTTGGTGCATACTACACACCAAATTCTCAATACGGTGAAAATCCTCAGGAGCTTTGATTCCGTAGACAAATTGGGCCAAAGTGGATTGAAAATTTGGTCTGCTTTTTAAAATTTGGAAAGGCTTAATTTTTCCCTTTTTAAAGAAGGATGGGGTGTAATCACATCCAGTGAAGCTGTGAAATCCTGGTAGCGCAGCACAAAGCGTGGGTCCCAATGCGTGATACAATTTATTAATGTCGATATATCTAAGAATGTTTTTAGACATAGTTCCAACTTCAAGCCAGACTTTAACGCCGTTAGGTGTTAGGTGTGGTAAATTGTACAGAGCTATTATGAGCACATCTGTATCTGGTGACTTTATGACAACAGAAGAGTCTTATGGCAAAATAGACAAATGCAGCATCATGCGAGTGTCGGCTTCTTCTTGAGAGCTCATCAACTCATTAATAACTTCTCGAAAAACCTTGCTATTTGCAGTTTCGAAATAAAAACATTTCTCATTGCATGTAACGAAAATTTTTTTTTGGCCAATAACGTAGTAATACTCATCTACTAAAAATTCATTTAATTTTTTTTGAAAGAGTTGCTCCTTAAACTTTTGACAAAATTGGCTGGTCGTCTCTGATTTTTTGTAAAAGCACTATATTAAACTTGATCCTCTGAACAGTTTCGCCTATCGTGTTCAATATTTTTTAGGAAATAGTATTTGATCAAACACAATGTGGATGTGTGTTGCATTCATTTTGCAAATCTTATTTAATATGTGCATAGCAATATTGGCAAAGATTAAAGGTATGTCTCCTAAAGTATGTAGAAGAAAGAAACCATCTACAACTATGGCATCAACTTCTTTTGGAGGAATGTGAAGTTAAATTTTTTCTAAATGCCTGAGCAATGCTGATTTATCGGTTTTGATAATGGGTCCATCAAGGTGACCGAATGATTGAGTGTCAGGAGTTAGAGGGTATTTAAAAATTTCTTTTACATCAACAGAATTTTCGTAAGCTATAAACAGTAATCGTCCTATTAAATTCCTTTCCATCTTCAACTCACAAACTTTCCCACTACCCGATTTTTTGTAAACTTTATATTCGGAAGCGAAATTTAAGATTTCTGTTTTCGGAATGGTGTTTTCTAATCTTTTAGGATCTTTCTGATATTCAGTTAAAAACGTATTTCTTTCTTTACACCCAATTCTTTTAAACTCAGAATTTTTCTGTTTTTTTCCAGTGCAGAAATTTATCACATTGTCAGTGGAAGAAAGTGGGCCATCTGCAAAAGGGTTATTGAAATTTTTTATTTCCCTGATTACATTTTTCAGATTTTTTGAAAACCGTCTTATTTCTCCAGTTTTCAAATCATTGATTACTTCATCCTTACGAGATAAACCCAGGCTATTATAAAGCGATGAAATATTTGCCAAATCTTCTTGCATTTCGGTTGTGCCTGTAGATTATATTACGTAGGTTTAATATAATTTTCTGCTTAAACCCTTATTCATCTTACTTAGGGACGGGTTCATAATCTGATAAGCTATTCCCACAGTGTCATGAAGTGTATTCTTTCCGCTGCTTGTTTCGACGAATCGATCGTAGTTGTCGAACGCTACACCGGTGCAAACATTTTCTACGTTTGACATTCCTTGAGGAAGAATTGATGATTTCAAACTGTCGCTTGAAAAAGCAAGCTCTGTTTCTAATTCCTCAACATAGTGATAATTTACACTATGCCCCAATTTCTTGAAAATCTAGACAACTCTTCTACTGCTTGTTAAACTTTTCATTGCAAGACCTGAGATTATAATTTGTCTGAACTTATAATTTTTAGGTAATAAAAATGAAGGTATCAGAAAATGACGAAGGTTCAATTTCTGCTTAACCCGAGATTTAATAGAGTACTTTCATATGCCTCTAAATTAAGAATCATTGTACTTTACTACAAACAGGAATATATGTAAGATGGATATTAATCACTCCTATCCCAATTATTCTTGATCTTTCAGGTAAATTGCTATTATATAAAAATGTTCTTACTAACCTAATTGGATGTGCTTTCCTGGTTTTACTCGACCTCTTGTAACGCATAACAGATTTTAATGTCAAAATATTTGGGAGTGTTGTGCTTTCAATTTTGATTACTTATTCTCTCAATTTGTAAGCAATATCCCTATCAGATAAATGATCATACATAGGTATGTAACATAACATAATTTGAAATAAGGTATACCTTATCGCGGATTTTAAATTTAAAGATGTAAGTGTATCGTTTAGCAAACTATCTTGGCAGTCATTCATATTTGCACCCAATTTGCTTTTGAATTCTTTTCATGACAATTCTTTCTTTAAATCTGCTTAGTAGCTTCTTTTTTAAAAAAAATTGGAATAAGTCATTGACTGATCTTTCTCACATAATTTCTGTTGGTATAATGTCATCAAATGGATGCAGTTTTTTAATTTCAAAATGTGATCTTCCACAAAGGTGCAGACAGTTGAAAAGGCACATTTGTGAGCATTTCTGTATCCTGGTTTTTTCGATGCTATTTTTTTCCAAATTATTGGCTTCTTGGAGAAATTTAGCAAGGCATTTCTGGTATTTAAGTTCATCTTCTTTGCTGCTGCTTATCAATAAATCATACACCGCATCATTCTGAAGAAGTACGACACGATGTGTTCTAAGGTGGTTCTTTGGGCACTTATAAGCTTTTCTTTGCTTCCCTTTAAATATTTTGTAATACGACTACATATTAAACATTTGGTGTTCAAATCCACCGATATTTGTGATATTTTCACTATTGAAGATTTCAGACACTGTGTGGAAGCAAGTACGAGTAATGTTTGCTTATGGAATTATAATACACACGATTGCATTCTTAATTATTACTTACATTTATTTATTTCCACTGAAGATTCTATAAACTTTTTTGAAAGGGCAGCAAAAATTCGATAGCACGGCCCATGATATCCACTTACACTATCAACACTCATTGGAAGGTCTATACCCGATAACTTAAATTTTCGATTTTTCCTGGATTTTAAAATTTGAGTACACTTTTCCAAGGCCTTGTTATTAAACAAAATAATTTTTCCACATTCTTTTGGACTATTTACCGAATGCAGAACACATTTACCACTTACTTTATCAGCCATAAACACTTCACGGTCAACAAAATATAACTACCTCAACAATCGTATTACCTATTTGTTTTCGCATCATCAATGTTTTACGGGAACTGTACAAAACATGCTTGTTTTGCATGATCAGAGCCGAAGACTTCCACTGATGATTGGAGCATTAAACAATAGTCTCGCAATATTTATAGCGCGTATATCTTCATCTACAAAAAAAACTGTAACTTCAGTGAAACTTTAGTGCATATGTATGTATGTGCATATCTGGGACCAATATGTTTTGCAATCAAGAAATTCTCACGAATTTGTTGCTGCAACTATATTGTTGTTAAACATACCAAATTTTTTCCCCAAAAAGTGATTTTTAGCGTACTTTTAGCATGTCTGACAAGGCAATAGCTGCGCGTAAAACGTCTGAGACCTATATTTTTGTAATCAGGACGTTCTCACAATTTTTTTGGTGTATCAATCATGTGGTTATACCAATTATTTGAAAAATTGATTTTTAGCATACTATTAGCACGTCTCACAAGGCAATAGCTGCGCGTAAAAAGTCTGAGACCTATATATTTGTTATCAGGGTATTCCGTTCTTTCATTTAATACTACACATTCAAGTGGTAAACCAAAAATCCAGATCCAGACTTCAGCTGCGATGAATCGCTGCCAGACTTCCACATTTGATATCGTATATTACAGAGCTTTATATTCATGTACAATATATTTAGTGTTTGAATAAAAAAAACGATTACCGATTTACATTTGAAGTAATAAACGAGGTCTTTATTAAGGAAAAACTAATTAAAGATCAAATTGTTGACATAAGAAAAGGGTTCGGAGGTAATGACACGAGCGGTTGCCAAAAAACGTGGTGCGCTGACGACTGATGATGATTGACTGTCTCTTGTTTGTTGAGTAAATTATGTGTTTCATGTGGTGAGTAGACTATGTGGTGACCAAAAGAACGGTGACGCATTTATTTTACAGCTTGATTTTGTGTGTGGTTACTACATGTCTCCCCTTCTTAAGAAAGGTAAATTCATATAATTTTGTTACAATTTGAAACGGATTCTCTTCTGGCATCCAGTTTTATATGTCGTAGATCCTGGATCTGTTTCGCGGCGTTGCGTTTGATCCTCCTCTTGGGCTTGCAAATCTTCCTGAAGAATAAAAGCTGGCTTTAGCCTGTCAATCGAGATCGGTGTGCTTCTTCCTCTTACTAGGACCACAAAGTTCTTTTCTTGCCTTTGTAATACTTTATATGGACCGTCGTAGGGTGTGGCGAAAGATTGGCGTATGTGGTCATGGCGAACGAAGACACGAGAGGCTTCCCGAAGATTTTTGAAAATGAAAATTGAACGCTGTCCGTGGCGAGACATTTGTTGTGGGGCCAATTCCTTGAAGTGGTTTTGAAGGATTTGCACCAACTCTGGGGCCGAAGTGTTTCGATTTGACGGGTGAAGAAATTCCCCTGGCAGTCGAATAGGCTCGCCATAGACGAGTTCAGCTGGAGTTGCTTGCAGATCCTCTTTAAAAGCAGCACGAAGTCCGAGGAGCACCACATGAATGGCAGAAGACCATGTATCTCGATGACAAAGCAGTGCAGCTTTCAACTGCCGATGGAAGCGTTCAACCAATCCATTTGATTGCGGATGGTAGGGTGCTGTTCGAAGATGCTTGCAGCCAAGAAGTTAGGTTAGGCATTTGAATAAGTCCGATTCGAATTGCCTCTCCAAGTCCGAAGTAATTCGCAGTGGAACGCTGAAGCGGGAGATCCAAGATGAGAGCAAAGCTTGACCTACTGTTTCTGCAGATCCGTTTGGCAAAGGAAAGGCTTCGGGAAATCGCGTAAACCTGTCGACGATGGTTAGACACTGATTAAATCCTTTGGATGGCGTGAGGGTGACGAGGTCAATATGGATGTGCTCGAAACGCTGCGTGGGTGATTGGAAATTGGCGATCGGCGAAACTGTATGTCGTGTGATTTTGTTCGCTTGACAAGGAATGCAGCATTTTACCCACTTGAAGCAGTCCTTGTTCATGGCAGGCCATATGAAACGCTGAGCTAAAAGTTTCCTAGTCGCGCGTTGTCCAGAGTGTGTAAGCGAGTGCACAGAGTCGAAAACCTTTTTGCGTAACAGTTGTGGGACATATGGACGGATGGTACCAGTGGAAATATCACAGTAGAGCTCGACCTGGGGGTTGTTGAGTCCCAAACGACGAAGTTGAATACTGGAGTCTCGGTTGCTTAAAAGTTCTTGGAGCTCGGTGTCGTGGATTTGGGCATCTGCTAACTCACTTGGTTGCACTGCTTCTTCGACCGCGTCAATGCGAGACAACGTGTCGGCGACTAGGTTTCGGGTCCAGAAACGTACCTGATGTCGATGCTAAACTGCCCGATGAAGTCTAGCCTTCTAAACTGCCACGGTGAAGCACGCTCGGGTCGCTGTTTGAACGCATGAGTCAGTGGTTTGTGGTCTGTATAAATAACCTCATGCCGACCTTCAAAAATCTGTCGTACCGCTTCGTAGATCGCGTTAAGTTCCCTATCGTACGTTGAGTGCTTTGTGCTGATGGCGATAGCTTGCGGCTGAAGAAGGCAAGGGGTTGCCATGCACCCTGGCATCGTTGCTGGAGCACCACTCCGATGGCATGTTCCGAGGCATCAGTAAAGATCGACCACTCCGCGTTGACGTTAGGATGTGCCAGTAGCGCGGCCGTTGCGAGGGCGTTTTTGCTGTTCGTAAAGGCTTCTTCCAGCGTAGGCGTCCAATTGATGGGTTGCGAATTGGCCAGTCTTGGCCCTTCCAGTTGCTTGTTAAGAGGTGCAAGTATCTCGGCGGCGTTTTTAATGAACTTCCTGTAGAAGTTGACGGTGCCAATGAACGCACGAAGCTTCTTTACGGTGGCTGGCCTAGTAAAATTCAGGATAGCATCAACTTTTTTTAGGAGTGGAAGAATGCCGTTAGAAGATACGAGGTGTCCCAAAAAATCCACTTCGCTTTTTCCAAAAACGGATTTCGCCAAGTTGATGACGAGTCCTGCGTCCTGTAGCCGTTGAAATAATGTCTTAAGATGCTCGACATGCTGCAGCTCATCCTCAGATGCCACAAGTAGATCATCCATGTAGGCAAATACGAAAGGTAGATCCCGGGTGACCCCATCGATTTGGGTTTGGTTTGCGCGGCATTTCGCAGGCCAAATGTCATAAAAGGAAATTCGAAGAGGCCAAAGGGTGTTATAATCGCCGTCTTCTTGATGTCAGATGGAGCAACAGGGATCTGATTAAATGCCCTAATCAAGTCGATGGTAGAGAACGCTTGTTTCCCATGCAAGTTTGCAGTAAAATCTTCAAGGCAGCGAACAGGGTAAGCATCTGGGATCGTCCGGTCGTTAAGGCGTCTGTAGTCGCCACAGGGACGCCACTCTCCAGACTTCTTGAGAGCGAGGTGCAGGGGTGAGGACCAAGAACTGTCCGAGCGACGGCAATCCGCAGACGATCTGGCGCTAGTCGTCGTGCTTTGCTGCAAACTGGAGGGCCGTTTGTTGTTTTAATGTGGTGGACTGTTGTGTACTGTTTCTTCCTGTTTGCAGCACCCGGTTGTGTGATAGAATGGAACTTTTCAAGCAGTGCTGCGTAAGGCTGTTTAACACACGCTTGAATTGTGCGTACAGATGAAAATTGTGTCCTCGATACTCCACCCGCTGCCGAGCGCCCAGTATGTTCGTCGATGATCCGCTGTTCTTTGACGTCAACAAGCAACCCGAAATGACACAAAAAATCTGCGCCAATTATCGCTCGGCTAACATCGGCAACGATGAACTGCCACGTGAAAACTTTGTGAAATCCCAGGTCCAGGTGGAGTGTAACTGTGCCGTAGGTGTTGATGAGCGAGCCGTTGGGGGCGAAGAGCTGATAGGTAGACAGGGTTTGCGGTTGTTTTGTCTGTCGTAGTGGATAGATGGAGACTTCGGACACAGTATCAATTAAGAACTGTTGTTTAGATGATTTATCGGTGAGGAAGAGGCGGGTGTGAAATGTGAGAGAGTCGTATACCGCCATTAACGGCTCTCGGCGAAGTTTTTCTGAAAATGACAACCAGGTCGGCACAAACGTGCCTCGGCACCGAATTTATTATGGTACCAACAGGTATTTAATTGACGAGATACTTGCCTAGGTTGAGATCCACTTCTGGAACCAGCGTTGCTTTTAGAATCGCCCTGATGCCGTCTTGATCGGCCGATGGTTGAGAGAGACGTTGAAAGTGCTGCTATCTCGGCGGCCAGATCAGCAATTTGCTTGTGAATGTCACTCGTTGCTACCGTTTCAGCCACACTGGCTGGCGAAAATACCTCGTGCAGCTTGTCAGCGATTTCACCTAAGTCTACTATGGACAAAGATTTTTGAGCAACTAGTCATGCTTGCATTTGAGATGGCAGGTGTGATAGCCAACGTGCTTTTAAGACCTCTTTATCGATGCCAGGAACCAAGCTGGTCAGGTGGCGGAGATGCTGCGACGGCGTGCGATCTCCCAAGCTCTCTTTGTCCAGGAGTTGGATAATTTTTGCTTCCTTAGACTTCGAGGAACGGGAAATTAAGGTGCATTTAAGCGTCTGGTACGGGGTATCAAGCGGCGGATTGATTATGATATCTTCTACTTCAGCGGCAGACCGCGTGTCAATCAAGGGGATGGTGCGATAAAACTTGTCGCGTTGATTAATAATGCCACAGTTTGTAAATTGCGATTAGAATTGTGCGAACCATAAAGCAGGCCTTTCGGCACTGAACGGAGATGATTTAATATCGAACGGTAAAGATCGAGTAACATGATCAGGCGACACACGTGGAGCGGGATCGTTCGACTGTACCGTTGTGTCCGGCATCTATGCGGCGAAGGAACAAGAAAAAAACGGTGGACGCGAGAAGGAAACAAAAATTCACTCACGAATTAATCGAAAGATGATGATGTTTGAATAAAAAAAAACGATTACCGAATTACATTTGAAGTAATAAACGAGGTCTTTATTTAAGAAAAACTAATTAAAGATCAAACGACGATTTCTGTGTTGAGTTAATTAGTTGCGCAAAATGGGTCGCAAATTGGGAAAACTAACTATAATTCAGAACTCAGTAAGCGGAACCTCGACATAACTGGGGGAAAAGATGCCCTGCTGATTCGTCTGGAAGAAGCAGTAACGCAGGAAGGTGAAAATCCGCATGACGTAGAGTTTGACGTGGAAAAGGAACCAGCAAGTACAGCAGCCGACCCGGGTATAACAAGTCTGCTCCTGCAACTTAAGTTAGTCATGGACGAACAAAAGAAAGCAATAGAAGACCAAAAGAAGTCTCTGGAACTTAAGCTCGATGACCAAAAGAAAGCAATAGACGACCAAAGGAACTCGCTAGAACTTAAGCTTGAGGAACAAAAGAACTCTCTAGAACTTAAGCTGGATGAACAAAAGAAAGCAATGGACGAACAAAAGAATTCTCTAGAACTGAAGCTGGACGAACAAACGAAAGCAATTGACGAACAAAAGAATTCTCTAGATGCTCTGGAAAGCAAACTTGATGAGCAAAACAAGAACTTGGAATCCAAATTCGAAGCGATCGAAGAAAAAATCGAGAAGGTCGAGACGCAACTCGAAAAAGTCGAAACTAGATTCGATGAAAACTTTGAGAAGCATGAAACTCAGTTCGGGAAGATAGAGACTCAGTTTGAAAAAGTAAAAAAGCAAGTCGAAAATCTTGCTAAGGAACTCAGCAACGTGAAGAGACAGAAAGCACGGGAATATTCCACTGACGGTCTGAGAAGTAAGGAGATGCAGCCTCCTATCTTCGATAGTCAAACATCATGGCCAATTTGTAAGAGGCAATTCGAAGTGGCCGCAATGATCAATAGCTGGGGCGATGAAGAGAAGTCTATTGCACTCACACTTGCACTGAGGGGTCCAGCTGCGGAGCTCTTGCAGACCATCCCGGAAGATAAACAGCAGAACTACGACTCTCTGGTTCAGGCTATCGAGTTGCGGTTTGGGGATGAACACATGCAGCAGGTGTACAGGGTTCAGCTGCGTAGTCGAGTCCAGAAAAGGGGAGAAACGCTCCAACAGTTGCAAGCGGATATAGAGCGACTAGCCCATCTTTCATACCCTAAAGCCGGTGAGGAGCTTATCAACGAAATGGCGGTGGAAGCTTTTATTCAGGCCATAGAGGACAGACAACTGCAAATGGCTGTAAGGATGGCTGAAAAGCGAACACTCCCCGAGGCATTGGCATTCGCTTTGTCAATGAAGGCTGCGGACCAAGCATACCAGGGAATACACCGTGTCAGGGAAATGTCCGTCGTGGAATGCTCATGCCAGAGAACAGCCGTCATGGGTGAAGACAAAGCTCGCGGAAGTCAAATCCGTTGCTGGAATTGTAACCAAACCGGACATCTACAACGGGAGTGCAGAAGTGCACCTAGACGAGGAAATTGTCCACATTCCGGAAGTAGGAGAAGCAGAGAGGAAGCATCTGGCGGTGATAACATCCATCCTGTCAGCCAGACTTCCCAAAAACCAGCAGTCGGGAAATGCGTAAGGACCAACTTCGCGGGGCAGAAGTTGGTTACTGGAATCGAGGCTCCCAGGACCACCAATCAAGTTTCGCAAACCAAACGGGGTAACAAGAGCCTGACAGTGTAGGCACTAATCAACAAGAAGAAGTGCGTAGCCACCATCGACACAGGTGCCACCGCCTCCATTGTAAGAAGAGATATCGTCAGAAGCTCATGGCTGCACAACACCAACAGCTACTGCCTGAAGACTGCAGCACGGGAAATGGCGAAGGTGTTTGGAGAAGTCTTACGATTACTCTGGCGGGACTGACGTTCTCCCATGCGTTTCTGGTGGCAGATATATGCGACGAGTGCATCATCGGAATAGACTTCATGAAAGCAAATGAAGTAATCTTGGGCATCGGGATGCAAGTACTGAGGTATCGAAATGTGGAGATTCCGATGGTGTACGGAAACGAGAATGCCGTAACTCTCAGTCATCAGCAAAGACGAAGTTTTGCCGCCGTCTTCAGAGACAATCATTTGAACGAAGTGGAAGGTGATCTTGGGAGCCTACGATTCTACATAGTAGAACCAGACCCAGAGAAGAATTCTCAAAACTACATCGTGGGAAAGACGTTAGTCAAACCAAAGAAAACCATGGTTCCAGTGAGAGTTTTGAACGCGAGACCACACACTGTCAAACTAAGGCGAGGGGAGGTGACTGGAAAATGCACGCCGATTACCGCCGTCGCAACAATATCTCAACGTGATGCTCCAAAACCTCTCCCATCACCTTGGACAGCGGAAACGAGAGAGACGATTCTCCAGTCCAGTGAGCTGAATCAGGAGCAGCGAACTATGGCAGAGAATCTTATCAATGAGTACGCTGATGTATTTGCCTCACAGGACGGAGAATACGGCCGAACACACCTGGTACAACATAGAATAGACACTGGTGATACTAGACCAATTCGTCAGCCTGCTAGGCGCCTTCCATTGTTGGCAAAGCAGATAGAAGTTGAAGAGATGGTGTCGGCAATGGAGAAAGAAGGTCTGATTGAAAGTTTCAAAAGTCCGTGGGCCTCACCGGTTGTACTGGTTAAGAAGAAAGATGGCAGCACGCGGTTCTGCGTGGACTATCGGCAGCTCAATTACGTCACCAAGAAAGACAGCTATCCTCTGCCACGGATTGACGACACGCTAGACACACTATCAGGAGCCCGATGGCTTTCCACTCTCGACTTGAAGAGTGGCTACTGGCAGGTACAGATCCATCCAGAAGACCGGGAGAAAACCGCCTTCACCGCAGGAAATGGACTAGGCAATTCACGGTAATGCCATTCGGGCTGCGCAATGCTCCGGCGACTTTCGAGCGATTGATGGAATGTGTTCTGCAATGGTTAACATGGAAAACCTGTTTGGTATACTTGGATGAGGTCATCGTCGTAGGAAAAACGTTTGCGCAACATCGAGACAATCTAAGGGATGTGCGCCCTGTTTAGAGCGGAAGTCAAGTACCTGGGGCACATAATTTCAGCGAAAGGAGGGAGAACCGATCCAGAGAAGGTCGAAGCGGTGAAAAACTGGCCAGTCCCCAAAGACAAACACCAACTAAGGAGCTTCCTGGGCCTAGCCACCTAATACAGACGGTTCGTGAAGGATTTTGCCGGGATCGCAAAGAGCCTGCACCAGTTGACGGAAAAGGGAAAACAATTCAAATGGTCAATTGAGTGCGAGAAGAGCTTCAAGGCACTTAAACAACGGCTATGCGATGCCACGATACTGGCTTACCCCACTCCCGGGGAAACGTTCGTTGTGGATGCAGATGCGAGTAATGTCGGGGTAGGAGCCGTACTCTCCCAGGTGCATGACGGCCAAGAGAAGGTGGTTGCGTACTTCAGCAAGGTGCTCTCTAAGACAGAAAGGAACTACTGCGTGACAAGGCGGGAACTTCTAGCTTTGATCTTGGCTACGAAGCATTTTCACAAATACCTCTATGGGAGGAAGTTCGTTCTTCGCACAGACCATGCAGCCTTAAAATGGCTATTACAGTTCA
Organism: Pocota personata; assembly: GCA_963082735.1. Taxonomy (NCBI): domain Eukaryota; kingdom Metazoa; phylum Arthropoda; class Insecta; order Diptera; family Syrphidae; genus Pocota; species Pocota personata. Next base: position 77,072,097 of record OY720431.1, read on the forward strand.
AGAGTCCTGAGGGTCAGGTCGCAAGATGGATCGAAAGGCTGCAAATCTACGACTACGAAATACAGCATCGTAAAGGAAAACTCCACTCTAATGCGGATGCACTGACCCGGAGACCATGCAGAACGGATTGTAAACATTGTGCGCATCAGGAAGAACGGGAGCTGGTTTCCATCCAAAGAATGAGAGCCGAACCTATCGCCGGCTGGAGCGTAGATGAGATCCGGAACGCTCAGAAGGAAGACCCGGATATCGAGCCGATTCTGGCCTGGAAGGAGAACATGGAGACACCGGATCATCAGGACATCTCTCACAGAAGCCCGACCTTAAAGGCATATCTTGCGCGGTGGGACTCCCTCCATGTCCAAGAAGGTGTTCTGAGAAGAAAATGGGAATCCTCCGATGGAAAGTCGTTTGTAATGCAGTTTCACGTGCCGCGGACGAGGGTCAAGGAGGTGATACAGGAAATGCATGGCGGGGCGTCCGGAGGCCACTTGGAGTGAATAAGACGCTAGAAAAGGTACGAGAACGTTTTTATTGGTTAAAAGCGAAGGAAGATATCGAAGACTGGTGCAGAAAATGCGACGTGTGTGCAGCTAGCAAGGGTCCGAGAATCAAAACTCTAGGTAAGATGCACCAATACAACGTGGGAGCACCTTTCGAACGAATCGCCATTGACATCGCAGGGCCCTTTACGGAAACCGACAATGGTAATCGGTATATACTCGTAGTGATGGACTACTTCAGTAAGTGGCCGGAAGCGTTTCCGATCCCTAACCAGGGAGCCAGAACCGTGGCGGAGCAGATCGTCTACAATTGGGTTAGCAGATTCGGTGTGCCCTTGGAATTGCATTCTGACCAAGGGCGGAACTTCGAGTCAAGAATCTTCCAAGAGATGTGTCAACTACTCGGAATCAAAAAGACAAGGACAACCCCGCTTCATCCACAGTCGGACGGTATGGTGGAGCGTTTCAATAGGACTTTGGACGAATATCTCTCGAAGGTCGTAGGTGACTACCAACGGGATTGGGACCGGCAGATTCCCTTATTTTTGATGGCCTATAGAAGTGCCGTGCATAGCACTACTCGACATACGTCGTTCGAAATCTTATTTGGTGGAATAGCTCGTTTACACAGTGAGGTGAAATTTGGATCTCCTACCAATAAGCCCAGAAATGAAGAAGAGTACGTGGCGGACCTTAGGGAAATTCTTAGGGACATACACCAAAGGACCAGAAGCCAGATTAATATAACGGGCGACCGCATGAAGACTAGGTATGACGCCAACGCAACAACGTCAGGATTAAAGGAGGGAGATCTAGTGTGGCTGTACAATCCCCATCGCCAAAAGGGGAAATCACCTAAGTTGCAGCAGAACTGGGAGGGTCCCTACAGAATAATAACCCGCATCAACGATGTTGTCTACCGCATCCAGCGATGACCAAGGGCCAAAATGAAAGTGGTTCATGTGGACCGACTGAGTCGATACAATGGCCGAAGTCATGACGCACTTGTTCGGGACGTACAAGTCTAAGAGGGGGCAGTGTAACATCATCTAAAGAATGCAACAATAATGTAGAATAATAACCACGCTCCTCCAGCCCATTCCAAACTGTACTTCCATTCGAGGTTCGTGTCTGCAATAGCTGACAACGCCACGGATAAAGAGAGAATTATAACTGGAAGAAATGATTGTCATCTTGGAATTATTACATCAGAATTTTCTGTTCCAGTGGTCGAAGAATTTGCTAGAAGCTTCTGGCTATCAGACAGATGGCGATCGAAAGGGGGCAGTTGGTTTAGAACCGTGGCGAAGAGATTGGAAAAGTGATAATAATTGAAAGGAGATAAAGTGATTTGGGAGGAAAGAGACCTTGTAAGAAAAGAATTGCGAAGAATAGTATAGTGTGAACCTGAATTGTTCTATAAACTAGAAAATAAAGAAATAAATTTCACAGAATATCGTTTTATCTACTCGAGCCGTAGCTCGCATATGACTGTAGCATAATAACTACGCTCCAACAACTATGCAACACATTCCGAAGTGTCTTTTCATTCGAGCATAATTTCATTCGGAAGTGTCTTTTCATTCGAGGTTCGTGTCCGCAGTACGTGTCCGCAGTTCGTGTCCACGATAAGAGACGGATAATATCTAAGACGACGTCACGGAATTAAGAGAGAATTATAACCGCAAGAAATTATTGTCATCTTGGAATTATTACATTAGAATTTTCTTGTTCCAATGGTCGAAGAATTTGCTAGAAGTTTCTGGCTATCAGAAATGCTTCTATATAAGGACAGATAACGATCGAGGCAACGCAGTTGGTTTTCGAACCGCACAAAGAGATTGGAGATGTGATAATGGGCGAAGTTGTAGTTTTGTGATAGATTGAAAGTTAAGAGTTAACAAGAAGAAGTAATTAGTTCGGATTTGTGAATTAAGTAATTGAAATGAGATAAAGTGATTTGAGAAGAAAGAGACCTTGTAAGGAAAAATTTGCGAAGAATAGTATAGTGTGAGCTTGAATTGTTCTATAGACTATAAAATAAAGAAATAATCTCACAGAATAACGTTTTATCTACTCGAGCAGTAGCTCGCATATTACATTATTAACAACATTTTGTTTTCTAGCTTACAGAATGTAATTGTAATATTGTCGTTTTATTGACGAGAAAGAAAATGTATATATTGTAGATAATCGGTAAAGTATTGAGTGATTGACGGTATCGAAAGATTTAAAAGGGTTGTAATGTAACTGTGCTTATTAAGAAACCCTGATTGTTTAACGACCAATATTTTTTATCTACTTGTGAAGAATTCAAGTGACAAGAGGCTTGAAACTAACATGCGAAGTATTTCTAAAGGGAATTTACAAAGTTCAGAAATTATAGGTACATGCGTATGTAACTCATACCGCAATTTGCGACTCTAGTCCGCTTGGGTTAAAAAATAGAAATGACACCGGTCAAAGGCGCAAATTACGACAAGTGCAAACTGAAGTTAGCTACAGCTAAACATTTTAGTTTTTATAAATTTGCGCGTAGATGGCGGTTCTATCAAGCTCTTGTGGCGGCACATCAGATGTAGATGTCGCTGTGAATTACAAAATCCAATACCATGCATTAGATGGCGCTCTTCCCACTAAGAAGGATATGAAAGATACTCTCTGGTTTTTACTACTTCGTAATTTGGATTGGTACAACGTTACTGGTTCCTCAAGCACTTTGGGTTATTTAGTACAAATACTTGTTTTACATTTAATAAAGAACCTTTTAGTTACCTTCAATAAAGAATTACATTCAATAAAGATAAATTGTTCGTGTTTTTAGTCGAGAACCTATACTCTTGTGGCGAACACAACATAAAAGACCAACACATAGATGTCGCACCAAACACTTCAGAGGATTCAAGAAGATTCTCAACGACGAATATTATTGCGACATTCTGCTTTTGTTCTTCCGACAATAAACTGGTCGTTTAACTTTTCATTTGTGTAGTTTTTCTGGCGACAGACAGAAATTCTCCTTCTATGGGGCTTTCGAGTAAGGGAATAACTTTCGAACTTTCGCAATTTTGCATTGGCTTGGGAAAATGCATGTACTTAAAATGGTGTTGAAAATAGCGCAACGACCCCAATTCAATTCCACAAAGAAGAACTACAATGTGAGCCACCAACAAGTTTCTAGGATGTCCCAGTGACTCGATGCCTTTCTTGTTAATGGTAAAAGCGACAAGCAACAATGTCAGGAACTCCTCGTTCTGACCTCTAGTGAAAGTAATTCGTTTATAATAATGATAATTTGAATTGCAAAAAAGGCAGCTGGTCCCGATGGAAGCATCGATCTCTTTTAGACTTTTTTTATTACCTTCGGGAAGAAATCGCATTCAACCGATTCCCAAAAAAAAAAGAAATGAAATGCTTGCCCTAAGACTTTCGTTCCATAGCGTTGTTATTTGTGCTATATAAAGATAAGCCATTCAACTGAAATAATCAAATTTCTTGAAAGACATAAGTTAATAAGTAATAGCTATTCAACAGCAGACCTGCAAAGTTATGTTATCCCAGCTATTGAGCATCACGTCGAATTCGACTGAACATCTCAAAAGCGATACGGACTACCATAACAACTTTGTGGCTGGGTGAAAAATGTTCTTCCGAACAGATCAGTTCAAGTTGTGGTCGATGGTGTGTCTTCTGACATCTTTGCTGTAAATGCTGGAGTGCCACAAAGATCTACATATGTACATATGTATACCTTCACCAACACTGTATCCATTCCATATCAACGACCTACTAGAGTCAACAAACAACAAGATCTTTAGTTTTGACAGCACCCTAATATCATGTTGCTCGAACAATATGCCAGCGTATGTATGTAATTACATCCCTTCATCAAAAATGTGAACAAATAAAATCATTAAATAAAGACCTGAAGAGAACCTAGCAGTAGGGAAAAGCTAACATAGTAGACATCCACGAGGGAAAATTGATACTTTATAGGGAAACAGCTCCTTCTTTTGTGTAAAGAATAAGTCAGATCGCGGCTAGAGTGTTTTTTCTAACGTATAGATATCGGGCCCAAAACATTTTTATTTAAGTAATAAAAATATAATATTAACTGTTTAGTTACATACAATTATTTATTTTTTAATTTTTTATTTATTTATTATTTAATTCAATTACAAGTAAGACTACATCGATCGACAAATTTAGATTTAAGTTTTTGAATTCTTTGATGAATTAATTCAACATTCGCTTTGTTGTGCAGGTCTAAGGCAGAGTGCTGCCAGGGTAAATTAAGTATAATATGTAAGTCTTTATTTTGGCATATCTGCAGCATTTTATGTGGCATTTTGCACAATTGCCCCAAGTTTTTCATTCATATAAAAGAATCGACTGAAAAATTGCTTTGTAGATTATGACCTTGCTTTCTGTTGAAAGCAAACATTTTTTATAGATGGCAAGGTACAACATTTTGATGGCAAGTCCTACTTCCTTCGTCGTTTTATTAATATGTTCCTTAAATATTAGTTTTGAGTTTAGATTAACCCCTTATATCTGAAACAGGGATCCCAAGGGATACCTACTCCATTAACCCTGGTGGAGGGTAGAAAGCAACGCGTTCTTTTTTTTAGTGAAAACTATATAGCTCGCATGTTTTCCTTATTCAATTTAATTTTCCATTTTGAATAATAGTTTTGTAAAACTTCTATCGCATTTCTTTGATTGCTCTCAATGTTGAGAGCGAACACGTGCGAGGAAAATATAAGATTGCAGTATCACCAGCAAAAATGGCTGCATCACAATTGTGCAAATCGGGGAAATCAGAAGTGAAAAGATTATATAAAATAGGAAAAATAGGACATTTTATTAAATCGGAGACACCACTATTGACATGAACCTTAAAACGACGACTAGATTGAAAACTTTGGACTATTTTACAAATATAGGACAGAAAATAGATTAAAGTTAATCATTTTGAAAATGAGGTCATTGTGCCAAGCAGTATCGAATACCTTTTCGATGTCTAATAACACCATACCAGTCGATTTACCTATGGAGCAACTTGTTTTCACATGGTTACAAATTCTAAACACTTGATGCGAAATATTATGATATTGTCTGAAGCCATATTGCTCTTTAGGATATACATATTGTAATATGCGAGCTACGGCTCGAGTAGATAAAACAATTATTCTGTGAAATTATTTCTTTATTTTCGACTCTATAGAACAATTCAAGTTCACACTATACTATTCTTCGCAAATTCTTTTCTTACAAGGTCTCTTTCCTCTCAAATCACTTTACCTCCTTTCAATTACTTAATTCACAAATCCACACTAATTACTTTTTCTTGTTCACTCTCAACTTTCAATTTATCACCAAATTACAACTTCGCCCATTATCACTTTTCCAATCTCTTCGCCACGGTTCTAAACCAACTGTGTCTTTTTTTGATCGCCATCTGTCCTTATATAGCAGAAGTTTCTGATAGCCAGAAACTTCTAGCAAATTCTTCGACCACTGGAACAAGAGAAATAATTCTTGCAGTTTTAATTCCCTTTTATCCCTGATATTATTCGTCTCTTTCGTTGACATGAGCTGTGGAGACTTCGTCCCAGACACGAACCTCGAATGAAAGGACAGTTTGAACCAAAATTCTGCCAGAATGGAAAGTCACTTCGGAATTTGCTGCATAGACATAGGAGCGTAGTTATTATTATGCTACAATATATTATTATCACAGATACTCGAATGTTTGAGGACTTGTTCCTTAAGAACTTTTTCAAATATTTTACTGAAGCTACTTAGCAAACTTATCGGCCTATAACTTTCGGGATTTTCAGGTGTCTTGCTTGCTTTGAACACCGGAAAAATTTGGGTAACTTCCATACGAGTCGATTTACCTACGGAGCAACTTGTTTTCACATGGTTACAAATTCCAAACACTTGATGCGAAGCATTATGTTATTAGAAGCTTCGCGAGAAAGCATAGAAACCGACTAATCGGACATGTCAACAATACAATCCAACAAATTCTGGATGAAAGCAATTTATTGCGCCGACTACAAAGGACGAAACCTTTCGACTTGGCGAGATAGGAATCAACCGCGCCTAGATTGCGGAACATGCAGGATCTTTCAGTGGAAAGTAACCTGCCAAACGTGTTAATTTTTCATGATAGAAAAATTGCTTGATAAGGTCGTTCTTAGTTGCAATATATAACAAATTAAATCGCAGGGTGTTTTTTTTTAGTCAGTAAGAATCTGACACTACTATGAGCACGCGCTTGCTATCCTCATAGTGTCTATGGAAGATTTTTTCACCAACCCTCGGGAAAAAAAAAATAAAAATTATGTTATTGTCAAAGCCATATTGATGTTTAGGATATTGTAACATAATGTAGCATAATAACTAAGCACCAACAACTATGCAACACATTCCGAAGTGTCTTTTCATTCTGGCATAATTTCGTTCCGAAGTGTCTTTTCATTTGAGGTTCGTGTCCGCAGTTCGTGTCCACAGTTCGTGTCCACGATAAGAGACGGATAATATCTAAGACAACGTCACGGAATTAAGAGAGAATTATAACCGCAAGAAATTATTGTCATCTTGGAATTATTACATCAGAATTTTCCTGTTCCAGTGGTCGAAGAATTTGCTAGAAGTTTCTGGCTATCAGAAATGCTGTTATATAAGGACAGATGGCGATCAAGGCAAGGCAGTTGGTTTTGAACCGCACGAGGAGATTGGAAAAGTGATAACAGCCGCAGTTGTAATTTTGTGATAAATTGAAAGTTGAGAGTTAACAAGAAGAAGTAATTAGTTTGGATTTGTGAATTAAGTAATTGAAAGGAGATAAAGTGATTTGAGAAGAAAGAGACCTTGTAAGGAAGGAGTTTACGAAGAATAGTATAGTGTGAACTTGAATTGTTGTACAGACTAGAAAATAAAGAAATAATTTCACAGAATATCGTTTTATCTACTCGAGCCGTAGCTCGCATATTACATTGGTGTCAGAAGTGGGATAAAACTTATTCTATGAATAACTATTTTCGTGGTGAAAAAAAAAAAACCATTTCTGTGTTGAGTTAATTAGTTGCGCAAAATTTTTTTTTTTTTTTTTTTATAATTCGCGCGCGCCAAAAGGGATATAAATACCTTTATACTGTTAACAGGGCACGGGCTTTTAAGGAAAGGGAGAAGAGGAACAGAGGAGAAGCCTATGCACGTTGGCTTTAAATGTTTGAAGGTTGTAGTGATGGGGAAATACAGAGCTTGGTAGATCATTCCACATTCGTGTCGTTCGGCTTATAAACGAATCCCTATATTTAACAGTACGACCGAAGTTAGGCTTTAGGGTGAACTGATGTGCATTCGAAGCATGTTGCGTATTGCGGGTGAAGTTTTGAAGGGGAGGAATGCAGCTGGCTATTTCGCTGGAGCATTTTTTATTAAAAAAAACGATATAACAGGGAGAGACAGGAAACATTTCTCCGATGTTCTAATGAATGAATGGAATTCACAATGTCTCTACCACCTATAAGTTTTAACGCGCGATTTTGTACCCTATCAAAAATGTGCAGAACGGTCTTGGGTGCACCAGACCAGATATGGGCGTTATATTCCAGCTTAGGGCGAATGAATGCCTTATAAATTGAGGCCAGATCAGACGGGGTAAAATATTTCTTGCACCGTTTAAGGAATCCTAGACATTTTGCAGCATTTTTGGCGACCTCGAATATGTGATCATTCCATCGAAGATGGTTATGAATACACATACCGAGAATGGCAAGTCTTTCGGTTTCAATGATGCAAGTACCATCCATGGATAATGGTTGAGGGTTTTGGTTTCGCTTGAGAGACAGAAGACAGCATTGTGTTTTGGAAGTATTAAATTCCACTCTGTTGGTTGAACCCCATTTAATTATGCTGTCCAGGTCGGAATTTAATGTGTTTAACATACGTTGCCGTTCCCCTTCTACGGCCGAAGAGCAAGGACGTGAGTTAGGAAACGAATATTTAAAACTGAGGCTACTGTCATCAGCAAAGGAATGGATTGCATTAGAAGTTGCAGGCAAGAGATTATTTATAAAAAGAAGAAAGAGAGTCGGAGACAAAACAGAGCCTTGGGGAACACCAGCATTTATTTGGTGAATTGCAGACTTGAAGCCGTCCAAAACAACTTGTATTGAACGCCCCGAAATGTAATTTCTAATCCATTGAAGAAGAGACTCAACGACGCCATATGCACGCATTTTCGACAAAAGAGCCTGATGCCAAACTCTGTCAAATGCCTTTGAAATATCAAGCGCAACCATCTTGGTTTCGCCGAAGTGATGCAGAGATTGGTTCCACTTCTCGGTGAGATATGCCATCAAATCACCAGTGGACCTGTTGCTACGAAAACCATACTGTCGGTCATTAAGGAGTTTTCGTGAATCGAGATATTTCATAAGCTGACGATTTATCAGCGTTTCCATGACCTTGGAAAGAAGGGACGTAAGTGCAATGGGCCGGTAATTGGACGGGGAGGAAGATTCGCCTTTTGTAGGGACTGGCTGGACAAATGCTGTTTTCCATCTACTCGGAAAGAGCCCTGAAAAGTAGGATAGACAGAAAAGCTTACGCAGAGGTTTTGCCAGCGTAGAAGAACACCTCTTCAGAACTATGGGGGGGATACCATCTGGGCCAGCGGATTTGTGTATGTTAAGACCTTTGAGTACTTCTGCAACTGTACGAGTGCGAAAGTGGACTTGTCCCATGGAAAATTTGACGCTCTCAAATACAGGTGGAGACAAAGCATTATCTGGCAGCGTGGAGTTCGCTGCAAAGTGAGCAGCAAGCAGATTAGCTTTGTCTAAGGAGCTGACAGCTGGAATGTCATTGTAAATGAGCGTGGGGATGGTAGACGAGGCAAAATTTTTAATATTTTTGACGAATGACCAAAAATGTTTACTACCTTTGGGACATTGCAGGATTTTTTGCCTCAATTTTTGGTCATATAAGAATTTTACACGTCGAATGTGGGCATTGCAGTCTTTTCTGGCTTGTTTAAACTTCTTTCGGTTTTCCTCAGATTTGTTGGCTTTATAAGACCGAAAACTTACTTCTTTCAACCTGATAGCCTCTTTACAGCTCTGGTCAAACCACGAGTTTGCCTTAGGTTTAATGCTCTTTATTCTGTTAGGAATAAAGTCATTCATACCTAAGAGTATGGTGTTAGTGATCATATCAGCAGCGGCATCCACGTCGCTATCGAGGAAACATAGCGACCAGTTAAAACTCCTAAAGAAGCTATTGAGGCCGCTTCAGTTGGCTTTCTCGTATTGCCATACTTTTCTTTTAGGAGTTTTTTCTTTAACTGAGTGGTCGAAGTACGAGAATTTAGCTGATACAATATTATAGTCAGACCGACCTAGAGGCGCTAAAACGTCAATAGTGTATTTATCAGGGTGCGAAGTAAGAAACAAGTCCAAAGTGTTGGCGGAATGACTTTCAATGTCCGGTATACGTGTAGGCTCATTTACAAGCTGAGTCAAATTGTTTACCTCAGCGAAAAGTTCAACATACCTTCCTTCGGGTGTTGTCTGTCCAGAGTGTTGAAGCCAATACGAATTGTGTATATTGAAATCGCCCGCAATGACGATTTCAGTATGAGGGTACAAGGAGACATTTCGAGTGATGGAATCGGACAGCGCATCAAATTCGTCAAAAGTTGAGTTGCTGTCCGCACTAGGGCTTCTATAAATAAAGCAGTAGTGAATTATTTGCTTACGGACGGTGAATTTTAGCCATATGAAATTAAATTCCGGGTTGGAACAGTGGCCATACTGTGGTGGAACTTGGTAAGCAATATCACTACGGACGTAAATGGTGAGGCCACGGTGGGGAAAGAATAATGACACTAAGTTATATCCAGGCAGTTTCAAATCGGAAGATTCTTCCACTACCTGTGTTTCGCTTAGTGCCAAAACAGCTGGTTTATGGGAATGGGCGTGGGCGTACATATCGAAGAAATTCGTTCGAAGCCCACGAATGTTGGTAAAATCAACCCTAAATTCCCTCATCACTACAACATAGAAACACAAAAAGACACAACTCTGACGTAACTAAGCAAAACTGTGAAGTGTAGATCCAAAGAATAGTTTTCCAAAACAATGGGTCGCAAATTGGGAAAACTAACTATAATTCAACTAAAGGCAGAACTCAGTAAGCGAAATCTCGACACAACTGGGGGAAAAGATGCCCTACTGATTCGTCTGGAAAAAGCAGTAAAGCAGGAAAGTGAAAATCCGCATGACATAGAGTTTGACGTGGAAGAGGAACCAGCAAGTACAGTAGCCGACCCGGGTATAACAAGTCTGCTCCTGCAACTTAAGTCAGTCATGGACGAACAAAAGAAAGCAATAGACGACCAAAGGAACTCTCTAGAACTTAAGCTTGAGGAACAAAAGAAGTCTCTAGAACTTAAGCTGGATGAACAAAAGAAAGCAATGGACGAACAAAAGAATTCTCTAGAACTGAAGCTGGACGAACAAACGAAAGCAATTGACGAACAAAAGAATTCTCTAGATGCTCTGGAAAGCAAACTTGATGAGCAAAACAAGAACTTGGAATCCAAATTCGAAGTGATCGAAGAGAAAATCGAGAAGGTCGAGTCGCAACTCGAAAAAGTCGAAACTAGATTCGATGAAAATTTTGAGAAACATGAAACTCAGTTCGGGAAGATAGAGACTCAGTTTGAAAAAAAAGTGCATACGCAATTCGAGATAGTAGGAAAACAAGTCGAAAATCTTGCTAAGGAGCTCAGCAACGTGAAGAGACAGAAAGCACGGGAATATTCCACTGACGGTCTGAGAAGAAAGGAGATGCAGCCTCCTATCTTCGATGGTCAAACATCATGGCCAATTTATAAGAGGCAATTCGAAGCGGCCGCTATGACCAAAAGCTGGGGCGATGAAGAGAAGTCTATTGCACTCACGTTTGCACTGAGGGGTCCAGCTGCGGAGCTCTTGCAGACCATCCCGGAAGATAAACAGCAGAACTACGACTCTCTGGTCCAGGCTATCGAGATGCGGTTTGGGGATGAACGTATGCAGCAGGTGTACAGGGTACAGCTGCGTAGTCGAGTCCAGAAAAGGGGGGAAACGCTCCAACAGTTGCAAGCGAATATAGAGCGACTAGCCCATCTTTCATACCCTAAAGCCGGTGAGGAGCTTATCAACGAAATGGCGGTGGAAGCTTTTATTCAGGCCATAGAGGACAGACAACTGCAAATGGCTGTAAGGATGGCTGAAAAGCGAACACTCCCCGAGGCATTGGCATTCGCTTTGTCAATGAAGGCTGCGGACCAAGCATACCAGGAAATACACCGTGTCAGGGAAATGTCCGTCGTGGAATGCTCATGCCAGAGAACAGCCGTCATGGATGAAGACAAAGCTCGCGGAAGTCAAATCCGTTGCTGGAATTGCAACCAAACCGGACACATACAACGGCAGTGCAGAAGTGCACCTAGACGAGGAAATTGTAAACATTGCGGAAGTAGGAGAAGCAGAGAAGAAGCATCCTGTCAGTCAGACTTCCCAAAACCAGCAGTCAGGAAATGCGTAAGGACCAACTTCGCGGGGCAGAAGTTGGTTACTGGAATCGAGGCCCCCAGGACCAGCATTCAAGTTTCGCAAACCAAACGGGGTAACAAGAGCCTGACAGTGGAGGCACTAATCAACAAGAAGAAGTGCGTAGCCACCATCGGCACAGGTGCCACCGCCTCCATTGTAAGAAGAGATATCGTCAGAAGCTCATGGCTGCACAACACCAACAGCTACTGCCTGAAGACTGCAGCAGGGGAAATGGCGAAGGTGTTTGGAGAAGTCTTACGATTACTCTGGCGGGACTGACGTTCTCCCATGCGTTTCTGGTGGCAGATATATGCGACAAGTGCATCATCGGAATAGACTTCATGAAAGCAAATGAAGTAATTTTGGACATCGGGATGCAAGTGCTGAGGTATCGAAATGTGGAGATTCCGATGGTGTACGGAAACGAGAATGCCGTAACTCTCAAGACAGTCATCAGCAAAGACGAAGTTTTGCCGCCGTCTTCAGAGACAATCATTTGGATGAATCTGGAAGGTGATCTTGGGAGCCACCGATTCTACATAGTAGAACCAGACCCAGAGAAGCATTCTCAAGACTACATCGTGGGAAAGACGTTAGTCGAACCAAAGAACACCATGGTTCCAGTGAGAGTTTTGAACGCGAGACCACACACTGTCAAACTAAGGCGAGAGGAGGTGACTGGAGAATGCACGCCGATTACCGCCGTCGCAACAATATCTGAACGTGATGCTCCAAAACCTCTCCCATCACCTTGGACAGCGGAAACGAGAGAGACGATTCTCCAGTCCAGTGAGCTGAATCAGGAGCAGCGAACTATGGCAGAGAATCTTATCAATGAGTACGCTGATGTATTTGCCTCACAGGACGGAGAATACGGCCGAACACACCTGGTACAACATCGAATAGACACTGGTGACAGAAGTTCAAGAGATGGTGTCGGCAATGGAGAAAGAAGGTCTGATTGAAAGTTCCAAAAGTCCGTGGGCATCACCGGTTGTACTGGTTAAGAAGAAAGATGGCAGCACGCGGTTCTGCGTGGACAATCCGCAGCTCAATTACGTCACCAAGAAAGACAGCTATCCTCTGCCACGGATTGACGACACGCTGGACACACTATCAGGAGCCCAATGGTTTTCCACTCTCGACTCGAAGAGTGGCTACTGGCAGGTACAGATATATCCAGAAGACCGGGAGAAAACCGCTTTCACCGCAGGAAATGGGCTAGGCAATTCACGGTAATGCCATTCGGGCTGTGCAATGCTCCGGCGACTTTCGAGCGATTGATGGAATGTGTCCTGCAAGGGTTAACATGGAAAACCTGTTTGGTATACTTGGATGATGTCATCGTCGTAGGAAAAACGTTTGCGCAACACCGAGACAATCTAAGGGATGTGTTTCAAAGACTTCGAAGTGCCCACCTGAAGCTCAACCCCAAGAAGTGCGCCCTGTTTAGAGCGGAAGTCAAGTACTTGGGGCACATAATTTGAGTGAGAACCGATCCAGAGAAGGTCGAAGCGGTGAAAAACTGGCCAGTCCCCAAGGATAAACACCAACTAAGGAGCTTCCTGGGCCTAGCCACCTACTACAGACGGTTCGTGAAGGATTTTGCCGGGATCGCAAAGAGCCTGCACCAGTTGACGGAAAAGGGAAAACAATTCAAATGGTCAATTGAGTGCGAGAAGAGCTTCAAGGCACTTAAACAACGGCTATGTGATGCCCCGATACTAGCTTACCCCACTCCCGGGGAAACGTTCATTGTGGATGCAGATGCTAGTAATGTCGGGGTAGGAGCCGTACTCTCCCAGGTGCATGATGGCCAAGAGAAGGTGGTTGCGTACTTCAGCATGGTGCTCTCTAAGCCAGAAAGGAACTACTGCGTGACAAGGCGGGAACTTCTAGCTTTGATCTTGGCTACGAAGCATTTTCACAAATACCTCTATGGGAGGAAGTTCGTTCTTCGCACAGACCATGCAGCCTTAAAATGGCTATTACAGTTCAAGAGTCCTGAGGGTTAGGTCGCTGGTTACCATCCAAAGACTGAGAGCCGAACCTATCACCGGCTGGAGCGTATATGAGATCAGAAACGCTCAGAAGGAAGACCCGGATATCGAGCCGATTCTGGCCTGGAAGGAGAACATGGAGAAACCGGATCATCAGAACATCACTCACAGAAGCCCGAGCTTAAAAGCATATTTTGCGCAGTGGGACTCCCTCCATGTCCAAGAAGGTGTTCTGAGAAGAAAATGGGAATCCTCCTATGGAAAGTCGTTTGTAATGCAGTTTCACGTGCCGCGGACGAGGGTCAAGGAGGTGATACAGGAAATGCATGGCGGGGTGTCCGGAGGCCACTTGGAGTGAATAAGACGCTAGAAAAGGTACAAGCACGTTTTTATTGGTTAAAAGCGAAGGAAGATATCGAAGACTGGTGCAGAAAATGCGACGTGTGTGCAGCTAGCAAGGGTCCGAGAATCAAAACTCGAGGTAAGATGCACCAATACAACGTGGGAGCACCTTTCGAACGAATCGCCATCGACATCGCAGGGCCCTTTCCGGAAACCGACAATGGTAATCGGTATATACTCGTAGTGATGGACTACTTCAGTAAGTGGCCGGAAGCGTTTCCGGTCCCTAACCAGGAAGCCAGAACCGTGGCGGAGCAGATCGTCTACAATTGGGTTAGCAGATTCGGTGTGCCCTTGGAATTGCATTCTGACCAAGGGCGGAACTTCGAGTCAAGAATCTTCCAAGAGATGTGTCAACTACTCGGAATCAAAAAGACAAGGACAACCCCACTTCATCCATAGTCGGACGGTATGGTGGAGCATTTCAATAGGACTTTGGACGAACATCTCTCGAAGGTCGTAGGTGACTACCAACGGGATTGGGACCGGCAGATTCCCTTGTTTTTGATGGCCTATAGAAGTGCCGTACATAGCACTACTCGACATACGCCGTTCGAAATCTTATTTGGTGGAATAGCTCGTTTACCCAGTGAGGTGAAATTTGGATCTCCTACCAATGAGCCCCGAAATGAAGAAGAGAACGTGGCGGACCTTAGGGAAAGGCTTAGGGACATACCGCATGAAGACCAGGTATGATGCCAAGGCAACAACGTCGGGATTCCAGGAAGGTGATCTAGTGTGGCTGTATAATCCCCATCGCCAAAAGGGGAAATCACCTAAGTTGCAGCAGAACTTGGAGGATCCCTACAGAATAATAACCCGCATCAACGATGTTGTCTACCGCATCCAGCGAGGACCAAGTGAGAAAATGAAAGTGGTTCATGTGGACCGACTGAGTCGATACAATGGCCGAAGTGAGGACGCACTTGTTCGGAATGAACAAGTCTAAGAGGGGGGCAGTGTAACATAATGTAGCATAATAACTACGCACCAACAACTATGCAACACATTCCGAAGTGTCTTTTCATTCTGGCATAATTTCGTTCCGAAGTGTCTTTTCATTCGAGGTTCGTGTCCGCAGTTCGTGTCCACAGTTCGTGTCCACGATAAGAGACGGATAATATCTAAGACAACGTCACGGAATTAAGAGAGAATTATAACCGCAAGAAATTATTGTCATCTTGAAATTATTACATCAGAATTTTCTTGTTCCAGCGGTCGAAGAATTTGCTAGAAGTTTCTGGCTATCAGAAATGCTGCTATATAAGGACAGATGGCGATCGAGGCAAGGCAATTGGTTTTGAATCGCACGAGAAGATTGGAAAAGTGATAACAGCCGAAGTTGTAATTTTGCGATAAATTGGAAGTTGGGAGTTAACAAGAAGTAATTACTTTAGATTTGTGAATTAAGTAATTGAAAGGAGATAAAGTGATTTGAGAAGAAAGAGACCTTGTAAGGAAGGAGTTTGCGAAGAATAGTATAGTGTATTTTACGAAGGCTACTTAGCAATCTTATCGGCCTATAGCTTTCGCGATTTTCAGGTGTCTTGCATGCTTTGAACACCGGAACAATTTGGGTAACTTCCAAGAGCATTTGCTTTGTCAATATCCAAAAAGTAAGTGTTAACATAATCTTTTAGGAAACGTAATTGCCTTTTTTTGTTTTTTTATTACATTAACAATGTTCCAAAAGGGTTAAGCGATTTTTTCTAGAGTATTAAGTTTTCTATTCCAATCTTTATTGCGAACTTGCGATATGTTTTGGGAAATAGGTTTATTGAGATTCGATACCTCATAACTATAAAAGGGGTCTCGATATCTCTACTAGTTTTTTCGGTAAACGTTTCTTAATTTTATAAGCTCCAGGTTTTTTTGGAATACTGTTTTCAATAGCGTTCAATATGTATGACGGAAACTGATTTGAAATAAAATCAACATTTTCTTTGCTAAAAACTCTTTTTAAATTTGCTGCTGTACTTGCAACATATAATTAATTCCTGATCGAAAACGTTTCCAGTTTGCATTTTTCAAATGTGGAATGTGTTGTTTTTCCATTGCCCAACGAAGTTAAAAAAATAACTGGGAGATAACCAGAACTATGTTCCTTCACAACCATTGGCTGTGTTATTAAGCTAGGAACATTAGTAACAAACAAATCAAGGACAGATGGAAGACCACGTGAACCACACGGTAGGATTAGGAGGAAACATTATAGCGTTTTTAGCAAAGAAACTGACAAGGTTATACATAGATTTGACAGTACATTCCTCCAAAAGTTAGGTTTTACACAACCCCAATCGCTATGTCTTCAGTTGAAGTCCACTCCAGCGAGCACACCGCCATTCAAGGAAAATAACCTGTGGAAGTTATTCTGTACAACAATTCTTTTATCATTAGAAGCGCGGCCTCCAGGGAAATATATATAGAATACACTGATCTTTTGCTGATAACTTAATTGTGATTCAATGCGTATGTTTTTTTGCATAACGCGTTCTTACGATAGGTGAAAGCGAATGTTGAATTTGATGATTTGGAAATTGCTCTACTTTAGTTTTAAAAACAGGTGGTTTTGTAATCGTTTTCATACATAAGGAATTAATTTTTTCAGTCATAAATTTCGTATTGGAAGTATTGCCAGATAGAGATGTTCCTGGCTGGGACCACCGTTTTATTGTCTGAGAGTCTGACCGAATTTCGCTCCCAATGGTGATTTATTTACGGCGTTGCGGGAAATCAGACATAGAAGCTATTATCAATGCTTTTATAACCAATTATATTTTCCGTCGTATACATTTTTGAAGGTATAAAAATAGATAAAAAAAAAAAAAAATACTCTATTGTCTGCCAAATTGTATAATTTCTTGTGATAAATTTTTGTGTTTTAAAATGAAGAAAATAAGATAAAAACATGAAATACAGTTTTAATTATTTATTGCAGTAACAATAAACTAAAATATATGTCCTTTTAACAATTCTTCAAATGGATACATTTTTTTTAATATCTCTTAAATATTACCAAGTTTTCACTTAAGGGGAGTTGGAGTTTTAAGTCTTGACCACGACCGAAGCGAGCCACCCACCCCAAACTAAATACTCCAAGATGACATATTACTCAGTTTTCACTGAAGGGAAGTTGCTACATACATATGAGTGTTCCAAAATGTAAAAATGGAGTTTTAATTCTGAGCGAAGCGACGTAATTTGAAAATGTACTATCATGAATGCCTATCGGTTTTTTCACTATTGCATTATTTCGTATATATGGATACATACTCGTAGGTGTTTATAATGTCATTTTCTTTCGAACTGTTTTAACATAATTTTTAGTAGATTTTTACTGTTCTTTCTGATGCTTAAACTAATTTAACAAACAAAAATAATAATAATATAATATAATTAAGCGGGAAATAAAGAATAGCAAGGACTTATGTTTGTTTAAACCTTAAACCAATTTCACACCAAGGAAAATTTTTGTGGTGTTGGCGTAATGGATGGAAAAGATCGAACTAAATATTTAGGGCCTCAATGTGATGTGCAGAATAAAAAATTGGCGTATATTAAAATTACTACGATTGAAAAAGTTCACCCAGAATCAATAATTCAAGTTAGGAAAGCTAAATTACGGACTATATAAACAAGCTAATGCAATAGTAAAGTTGTGGAATTGAGCCACTGAATTTAATTAAATTACAAGCTAAAGCAAAGTGAAGTTGTGGAATTGTGCCTGTGCTTGTGTAAACATTGTTGTAAATTATATCAATATGCGCAGCGGATTGGTGTTTGGTGCAAAAGATCTGTGTCAAATTGAACATTATTATTATTCAATTAAAATGTTTTTACCAGAACTTTTACTATCCCGTGATAAATGCTTTGAAAAAGGCAGTTATCCGGTGCCTTTGGCAATGTTCTGAATTGACTTAAGGTGGTCGAAGGGCTTTGCAACATTTGGGCCCATTGTGCGGCCCAAGGACCGAAGCCGATCTGAAGGAGATTGGAAGGCTCCCGACTGCGTGACGGAGCTCCAAGCTTTCCACGGAAATCCGACCCAGTATATTTCGCGGGTACATACTGTGGTAGGAATATTAAAAGATTTTTCTATAATAAAATACAAGTCATTATATCGCGCAATACTACAGCATGTGCGACAAAAGATAAAAGGTAACGCGGATACCGCCCTTATCTCATACAATGTATTCGACAACGATTGTGTCTTTCTCTCCATTACGCAGATAATAGGGATATATGGACGCTGGCTGGAGCCCCAGCTGAACCAGTGTGAATTTTATGCTAACGTGGATTATCAGTTCTCAATAATAATCGCTAGTCGAAACATACCAAAATAGAGGACTGGATGTGTTCATACGGGGCCTATCCCAGATGCTAATCGTGCAAAAGCCGAAAACGTTACCGGAAGCCTCCATGGCATGTTTGCAAATCCGAAACCTAAACACCTGAATATACTCCATTCATTCACCAAATACTACCAACACGATGAAGGTCTATTTCAATCAAACGTTCAAGTCGGCCTTACCACAGAAGAACTTTGTTGATTTGGAAATTGCTCTACTTTAGTTTTAAAAACAGATAGTTTTGCAATCATTTTCATACATAAGGAATTAATTTCTTCAGCCATAAAATTCGTATTGGAAGTATTGCCAGATAGGGATATTCCTGGCTGGGACCACCGTTTTATTGTCTGAGAGTCTGATCGAATTTCGCTCAAAATGGTGATTTATTTACGGCGTTGCGGGAAATCAGACATAGAAGCTATTATCAATACTTTACTTCCGTTACCCCTACGAGGTTGCATCTAAGCTTCCTCGTGGACACCGGTGCCAACAAAAAATGTCTCAGTCCCCATTATAAAAGAAAACTACATCTCACCCAACTCGACTCGTTCGTTCTTTTTATGTTCACTCAGCAGGGGACAATATAAAAGTAGAAGAAAGAGTTTGTGGTCAATTTATTCGAAAAATTGTTCACCTTTTATGTCCTAACAGGTCTCACTTCTTTTGATGGAGTTATTGGAGGTGATGCCCTTAGAGAGCTCGAAGCAGTCATTGAATATAGGGGCAACACTTTAAGTCTCAAGTCAAATATAATAATTCCATTGAAAGCGAAATTGTCTAAAGAAGTCAGTACCATACTGGATGATCATCTACTCAAAAGCGCTAGGCAGAAAAAATGCGACCCTCTTTTCGGACCATTAAGCTATTAAAACTCCGGTTGGCGAATTTATATATGTTCACCAAGAGTTACCTCTTCCAGCTTATTTATTTGGGTTGTCCCGAAAAAACCAAAGCCATCGAGAGAAAAACAGTATCGAATAGTGATTACAGGGCTAAATGCCCTTGCCAGTTTGTGTTATTTTATTATTTAGCGTATAGTACATACACAGATATAAACGATTATAAGCATTGTTCTAGCTTATTACACGTTAATTATTGAAATACAAATTAAATATTTGAAGTTATATTTTTAAATATAGGTTCTTCAACCAGTTTACAGCATCAGGTATTACTTTGTGGATATCAGCTATATGCCCTGCCCAGTGGGCAGTCCAATGTGGTATGTTGGTTGGTCTGACTTGGTATATCGACATTCGTTGATAACATCAAACGAATGAAGTCGCAAAAATAGAGACGGGCTTTTGTGGCAAAATAATCCAATAATAATCCTTTAAAAAATCTTCAATTTCTGCAAAAAGCACCTAAGTTGTTAATTCTAGTAGTGGAACATTTTTAAATAATTGTCCAATTGCTTCTTTTTTTTTGTGATTTTGTGTAAATTTTGTTTTTGTCAATCACCATCACATTTGTGCCGAAGACTTTACTGCTCATTATGTCTAACCAACAATCTCTGCGGGAACTAAGATCTTTTGTCAAAACTATTGCCAAAGCAACCACCATCCCCCAAAATTCACCTGGAGCTAGTGCGACAACAAAATGTGATTATTTAAATAAAATTGATATGCGATTAAATAAACGGCTTAATGAACACAATTCACAACTAAAATCTCTCATCACTGAGCTGCATAACAACCTTGTTGACAAATTGGACACCATTGTAAGGGATTTTAATCGACGCTTCGAAGACATAAACAGAACTATGTTTGCCCTGACAGTACGGGTTGAAGTACTTGAGCAAACCTCTGAAGCTACTATTTGCTCCCAACTAGAGGCTGAAATATCATCACTACGCAGGGATCTTGATCATGTTCAACGAGAAAAATGTTCAACTGATCTAGTCCCCAAAACTCCAATGAAGATTTTCGCAGTACGTTGGAAAAACTTTGTTCTTCTATTCACTGCACACCAATACCTCTGCCAAATGATATATTTAGAACGAAACCAAAGCAGGGATC
Source organism: Pocota personata (assembly GCA_963082735.1). Classification (NCBI taxonomy): domain Eukaryota; kingdom Metazoa; phylum Arthropoda; class Insecta; order Diptera; family Syrphidae; genus Pocota; species Pocota personata. The sequence continues at coordinate 77,092,984 of OY720431.1, forward strand.
AGGAGATATAGCCATTATAGTCAAATTTCCAAGAGTTGCAGATAAAATCAGGGTACTACGTTCCATACATCTATCATACAAAAAAACCCATTTGTTTACAAAATCTCGACCTGTAATCTGGCAGTATAATATACTTAAATGAAAGAGGGTGTTCACACTGGACTGATGGACTTGATTTTTTTTTACGTTTACAGGCAAAGTAGGAAGTGGAGGGGTGACATGTTATGTCATTCCGGATTTTCTAAAATTTTTTAAAATTTTAGGATTTTTTCTGGCGTTTGAAAATGTCAATCGGTTGTTACTCGACTTTTTTTTTTTTTTTTTATTTTTTTTTCCCGAGGGTTGGTGAAAAAATCTTCCATAGACACTATGAGGATAGCAAGCGCGTGCTCATAGTAGTGTCAGATTCTTACTGACTAAAAAAAAACCACCCTGCGATTTAATTTGTTATATATTGCAACTAAGAACGACCTTATCAAGCAATTTTTCTATCATGAAAAAATAACACGTTTGGCAGGTTACCTTCCACTGAAAGATCGTGCATGTTCCGCAATCTGGGCGCGGTTGATTCCTATCTCGCCAAGTCGAAAGGTTTCGTCCTTTGTAGTCGGCGCAATAAATTGCTTTCATCCAGAATTTGTAGGATTGTATTGTTGACATGTCCGATTAGTCGGTTTCTATGCTTTCTCGCGAAGCTTCTAATTTCAGCTTCGATTGTCGGAATTCCGAGATCCCTGTGGATATCATCGTTTCTAGTATACCACGGTGCGTGGACAATTTCTCTTAGCACTTTATTTTGAAATGTTTGTAAAATATTGGCGTTTGTTTTCTTGGTACAGCCCCAAAGTTGTATACCGTAAGTCCACACCGGCTTTAGCACTTGCTTGTATAAAAGCAGTTTGTTCTCAGTACTGAGCTGGGAGTGTTTTCCGAGCAACCAATTCATTTCTCTATATTTGATTTCGAGTTCTTTACGTTTCATTTTCACGTGAGAATTCCATTTCAGTTTTGCGTCGAGTGTCATTCCAAGGTATTTAGCCTCGTTTACAAAAGGTATTCGGGCCAAGTTTAGGAAAATTGGCAAAACATTAGTTTTTTTATAAGTGAAATTCACGTGCACAGATTTAGATTCGTTGAGGGCGATCCGCCAGTCCCTCGTCCATTCATTTACTTTATTCAGTGCGTTTTGCAGTTTTGCAGTCGTTTCTTCGATTGTTCTACCTACGGCTAGGATAGCGGTGTCATCGGCAAACGTAGCCAGGATAGTGCCATCTTCTTTCGGTATATCTCGAGTATATAACAGATAGAGAAGTGGCCCAAGAACGCTTCCTTGCGGTACACCGGCCGAAATTTATTTTAGCTCCGAGTATTCATTTCCATGTCTAACACGGAAGAGTCTATTCCCGAGATATGATTCTAGAATGTCGTATAGGCATACAGGGAGAACTTGTCGTAATTTACAATTCAAGCCATCATGCCACACCTTATCAAAGGCTTGCGAGACGTCAAGAAATACGCTTGAGCAAATCTTTTTCTCTTCAAGTGCTTTCTCGATTACGTCAGTAATTCTATGCACCTGGTCAATCGTCGAATGCTTACTTCTGAACCCAAACTGGTGGTCAGGGATAAGATTATTTCCTTCTATAACCGGTTGGATGCACCTTAGCAATATTCTCTCGAAAATTTTGGATATAACTGGAAGTAGCGAAATTGGTCTATAAGATTTTACCTCATTTGGCGGCTTTCCTGGTTTTAAAATCATTATAACTTCCGCAACTTTCTATTGGTTAGGCACGTGTTTTAATCTGAGCGCCGCATTTACAATATGAAGAAGCTTAATCAGTGCTTTTCTAGGTAAAGCTTTGAGAATTTCTCCGGTGATCAAGTCATAACCAGGAGCTTTCTTAGGTTTTAGATTCCTGATCTCATGTTTGAGTTCCCTCAGCGTTGCACTTGTAAGTGCTAAATCGTCAGATGGGAAATCCGGCCTATTGATATTGTCGTAAAACACTTGACCATCGTACGGTTTAAAGGCATCTTCCAGGTGGACCGCAAAAACGTCCGCTTTTTCTTTATCTTCCCTTGCCCATTCATTGTGATTTAATTTAATAGGCGGCGCGGGGACCTTGGGCCTTTTGGTACCTTTTACAGCTTTCCAAAGTGAATAATTGGAATCTTTTTTCGCTGTTAAACTTTCAAGGTAAGAGCCTATCGCACGATTCTTAAAATCCTTTATAGTCTTCTTCAACGAATTGCACAGGTGATTCAAGTGAGCTTTATGTTGCGGAGCACGACTCTGTTGCCATTTCTTACGCGCTTTTCTTTTTTCCCTGACCAATTCTTTTATTTCCGTAGGATATCTTAGACCGTATTTGTCCGGAGTTTTCCTTGGATTGGGAGTATTATTCCAAGAGGGGAGCTGTACGATCCCAACGAAGCGATCAACTTCAACCTCAAGTTGATAGGGTGCCGTAAGTGGAACGCTCAGTTCAACATTATCTTCAATTTCGTTCCTAAAACCTTCCCAGTTAGTTGTTCTACCGGTTAATCTCGCTGGCTCTAGGGTATAGACTAGTTTTTCGCTCAATGTCAAAACAACTGGGGAATGGTCAGACGACAGATCAAAGCTCTCTTCAACATTAATGTGGTTGGTAGAAATTCCTTTCACGACGAAAAAGTCGATCAGGTCAGGTATTTTCGAAGTATCAGTTGGCCAGTAGGTCGGTTTACCCGTCGAATGGAAATCACAACTGTACTCCATACCTGCCTCATAGAGCATTCTGCCTTTTTGCAAGCTGTGTCTTGAGCCCCAGAATATATGTTTCGCATTAAAATCGCCGCCAATAATGAAATTAGGTTTCAGCAATTTAAACAAGTTAGTAAAATCACTTTTTTCAAGCGCGGAACGCGGTGGGCAGTAGATAGATGCGATTTTAAGAGTACGCTGACCATTTTTTACACAGTTGCAAAGTTTCAGGCTCGATCTTTAGGTCTTCGGATTGCTCGATGCAGTCTTTAATAAACAATGATGATCCGCCTCTCGCTTTTCCCGAAGGGTGACACGCGTGATAATCATTATAGCCTTTTATTTTTAAATGCGATTCGTTTTTTACGTGGGTTTCAGAAATCAAGCAAATATCGATATCTTTTTCACGCAAGAATAATTCCAATTCGTCAAGTTTTTGCAAAAGTCCGTTTGCATTCCAAGTACATATTTTTAACATTCGTTTTTCATTCATAATCTAGTTGGAGTACGCGTTTTCTCTGAATTACTTTCGAGCTTAACCAGCCTATCGAGAATAATTTTATTTATTTTGCTTTGTTCTTCAAGTTTCTCTAGAATAACTGAAAAAACATGAGAAACAGGGTCCTTCGAAATTTCAATATTTTTTGGTATTTCGGATGCCGCGGCGTGAACGTAAGTCTGCAGTCCTGCTGTTCGAAGGTCATTACCCGGTCGCTTTTCCAATGGTAACTTTTCTGTACCGTTTCTTTTAGGAACAGAGGTCAAGGGCTTTTCGTTCGTCATTCTTTCCCTCACCTTTCTGCGCTCTGAACCTGGTAGTTTAAATTTGCATTCTTTCTCCTCCGCGACCTTACGCTTTGGAGTAGTTTGCGGTTTTGATTTTGTATTTAGGGGCTTAAGGAAAGCATCTCTTCGTTTTTGTAACTCTTTAGCTACTTCACAGCCTCTATAATTTGCCGGGTGCTTTCCCTTACAATTAACACAGGTTGCGGAGGTTTGTTTGTTTACTCCACAAACTTGGGAGAGGTGATTTCCAGCGCATTTCACACATCGCGGTTCTTTTTTGCAGTACATTTGCGTATGATTGAATCCTTGGCAACGTTTGCACTGCGGAATCATTCTTATATTTCTTTGCATTGGCTCGATTTTGACTACGATATTTAGTATGGTCCTAATTCGATAGATATCGTCGATATTGTTGGACTTATCGAAGGTAAGCATAAAGAGCGGAAGTCCACGCCTTTCCAAGATGTCTTTATCTATTTCCGTCTGTTGCTTCTCCTTTTTGATGATATTAACGGCATCAAGAATTTTAAAGCCTTTGTCTTGAAGGTCAGTCATAATATCTTCTTTGGTGCATGAGGGGTGGAGTTCCCTTGCAACAACACGATGTGGCCTTTCTGACTTGATTTCGAAAGTATACCACTCAATTTTTTCGGTATTTAACTTTTTAGACACCGCTTGGTAGTCGTCGTATTCATCGACGTTAATTTTCCACGCATTGTCCCTCAAAGACGTGACCTTATATTTCGATGTTAAAGTTCCTTTAAGAAGGCTTTGCAACTTATTAAATTCCGTTAACCCGACGATGTTAATTGGTGGGGGTGGACGAGATTGCGCTCGAGGTTGCTTTTCTTGCTGTTCTTTGTGCTCTTCTTTCTCTTTTTCTTTTAGGGACTCGACTTCGGGCGAAAAGCCGGCTCTCCGTTTCTTTCTAGGTCTCTTCTTTGTGACCCGACACGTTTCGCGTGTTAGCTCTTCTGCGTCGGTGTGATATTCCCGACTAGCTAAGCGTGCTGGAGTACATTCGCGTTCTTCCTCTATACGTGAACTCTTTAGGACTTTATTTTCTTCTTTTAATAAGTCTATTTCTTTCTTGAGCTCTTGATAGAGTAGATCCATTTCGTTAAGCTGCCTTCGGAGTATTTTATTTCCTTCCTCAAAGCTGTTACATTTCGCTGAGTCCTGAATTTCTCGCGCTGGCGCTTCCGGTGGACTTCTTTTCCCGGAGTTATTCGATCTTGGAGGAGGAGATCGAGATACCCATGAACTTTTTGAAACAGGGTCATTGGATTGCAATAAGCGGCTCTCCCCAGAATCCGTAGAGCCGACCTCCGAAGAGGGTGAATTTTCCAGTAAAGCTGGACTGCCACATGGGGTAATATATCTTTTTGTTTTGTTCATTGCATATTTTGTATACACTATACGCTCGGTATACGGAGATTGGATTTTAGTCGAATCTTACGACAGGCATGATTACCTCGGGTATATTCTATCCCCTACCCGAAGGGGTCACTCGACATTGAGGGTGTTCACACACCGACAGAATGGATTGGACAAAAGTGTTAAGAAAAATTGTGAAAAAAAATTGCATTTGGCGGTGTTATTTGTTTATTTTAGTAGGTTTCTTAAAATTAAATTTTTAGATTCCGGTTTTTTTAGTGTTCCGGTTTTTTATTATAGATTCATTTTTTTAGCGTGTATTCCAGAGATCGTAGAATAGATTAGCGTGCATTCCAGAGATCGTAAAATAGATTAGAGTGCATTCCAGAGATCGTGTGTTTGGTAAGTCCATATAAGGGCATGAAATCGAACTTTGAATTAAAAACGCAAGACCTGCTTACTTTTTATCAGCAGTATCCTGAGCAGTACAATTCTAAAAGTGCGGATTAATAGGTTGAAGAAAAATTATGCTTTGATTTCGATCACAGAAAACCTGAAATAAATTATTATTATTATCTCCTGATGTAGTAAAGGCTAAGTTAAAAACATTGAGAAGTCAATACGTAAAGGAAAAAAACTGCATTTCCTTATCGAAAAAAAGTGGAGCTGGGATGGCTGACGTTTATGTCCCAGAGTTGTGGTGCTATGAGCCACTACAATTTTTGGACAGATTCGTTGCATCCACTCCATCGTTTTCAAACATTCGACAGGTAATAATATACAACTAATTTTCTAGTAATTGAATAATAAGATTTTTTTTCAGCCGTATACTAAAAATGCACTGGATGAAACAGAGGAAGAATACGATTATGAGACTCAATACTTGAGTGAAACATAGTTTCTTGGCCAGATGCTGGAAACTGTAATGATAATATTTGTTAATTAAAATACAATGGCGCAAAATTATAGTCATCTGATTTTAAAGAATGATAGTAGCCACTAAGTAACAGCTCTTTAACTTTAAAGCCCGTACTTAACTTTGAATTGAATTATAAACAATTTTTAACCTACCTACAACCAGTGTCGACCCAAGAACTGACGTACAGCAAATGTTAGTCAAATAAACCCAAAAATTTAAAGTTTGTGAACAAAAACACAGTTCAAGGGAAAATGTTGTATCAAATTTAAATGAATTAGATAGATCAAACAGAAATCGAACACATTTGTTGATTGTTTACATCCGTTGGTCGGCTGAAATTTGAATTTGAAAAAATGACAGATGACAGATGGTTAAAACCCCACTCTAAAAGTTAAAAGGTACTTTTGGTGGTTTTAAAATTAGCGCGAAGTGATAACTATAAAGTGAATTAATGTCGACTATAAATAGGACACTAATCTTGACTTTGTTACGTGCTACAATCTTTTTAAAGTGTACTTTATGCGACTACAATTTTGCGCCAATATATCAAAATCTTCCACTCACTTTTAAGAATTGATTTACAAAATGTTCGTATATAATTCCGCAAATTTCAGGAACTCTCTCCGAAATGTATGCGAGCGTTATTCGAGTGTGGAACTTCATACTTTTGTAATGTCGATACACCAAGTCAGACCAACCAACATACCACATTGGACTGCCCACTGGGCAGGGCATATAGCTGATATCCACAAAGTAACACCTGATGCTGTAAACTGGTTGAAGAACATATATTTAAAAATTGTTTATAATTCAATTCAAAGTTAAGTACGGGCTTTAAAGTTAAAGAGCTGTTACTTAGTGGCTACTATCATTCTTTAAAATCAGATGACTATAATTTTGCGCCATTGTATTTTAATTAACAAATATTATCATTACAGTTTCCAGCATCTGGCCAAGAATCTATGTTTCACTCGAGTATTGAGTCTCATAATCGTATTCTTCCCCTGTTTCATCCAGTGCATATTTAGTATACGGCTGAAAAAAAAATCTTATTATTCAATTACTAGAAAATTAGTTGTATATTATTTCCTATTAATGTTTGAAAACGATGGAGTGGATGCAACGAATCTGTCCAAAAATTGTAGTTGCTCATAGCACCACAACTCTGGGACATAGACGTCAGCCATCCCAGCTCCACTTTTTTTCGATAAGGAAATGCAGTTTTTTTCCTTTATGTATTGACTTCTCAATGTTTCTAACTTAGCCTTTATCAGCCTACATCAGAAGATAATCCTGACGCATTTATTTCAGGTTTTCTGTGATCGAAATCAAAGCATAATTTTTCTTCAACCTATTCAAAAAATCCGCACTTTTAGAATTGTACAGCTCAGGATATAGCTGATAAAAAGTAAGCAGGTCCTGCGTTTTTAACTCAAAGTTCGAATTCATGCCCTTATATGGACTTAAGAAACAAACGATCTCTGGAATGCACGCTAATCTATTTTACGATCTCTGGAATGCACGCTAATCTATACTACGATCTCTGGAATACACGCTAAAAAAATGAATCTATAATAAAAAACCGGAACGCTAAAAAAACCGGAATCTAAAAATTTAATTTTAAGAAACCTACTAAAATAAACAAATAACACCGCCAAATACAATTTTTTTTTTCACAATTTTGTCCAATCCAGTCTGTCTGTATGTGAACACCCTCAATGTCGAGTAACAACCGATTGACATTTTCAAACGCCAGAAAAAATCCTAAAATTTTAAAAAAATTTAGAAAATCCGGAATGACATAACAAGTCAACCCTCCACTTCCCACTTTGCCTGTGAACGTCAAAAAAAATCAAGTCCATCAATCCACTGTGAACACCCTCTTTCATTTAAGTATATTATACTGCCAGATTGCAGGTCGTGATTTTGTAAACAAATGGGTTTTTTTGTATGATAGATGTATGGAACGTAGCACCCTGATTTTATCTGCAACTGTTGGAAATTTGACTATAATGGCTATATCTCCTGATCCCCGCTTTGGTTTCGTTCTAAATATATTTCCAAATCAACAAAGTTCTTCTGTGGTAAGGCCGACTTGAACGTTTGATTGAAATAGACCTTCATCGTGTTGGTAGTATTTGGTGAATGAATGGAGTAGATTCAGATGTTTAGGTTTCGGATTTGCAAACATGCCATGGAGGCTTCCGGTAACGTTTTCGGGTTTTGCACGATTAGCATCTGGGATAGGCCCCGTATGAACACATCCAGTCCTCTATTTTGGTATGTTTCGACTAGCGATTATTATTGAGAACTGATAATCCACGTTAGCATAAAATTCACACTGGTTCAGCTGGGGCTCCAGCCAGCGTCCATATATCCCTATTATCTGCGTAATGGAGAGAAAGACACAATCGTTGTCGAATACATTGTATGAGATAAGGGCGGTATCCGCGTTACCTTTTATCTTTTGTCGCACATGCTGTAGTATTGCGCGATATAATGACTTGTATTTTATTATAGAAAAATCTTTTAATATTCCTACCACAGTATGTACCCGCGAAATATACTGGGTCGGATTTCCGTGGAAAGCTTGGAGCTCCGTCACGCAGTCGGGAGCCTTCCAATCTCCTTCAGATCGGCTTCGGTCCTTGGGCCGCACAATGGGATTGATTGTTCCACCAGAGGGACTACCATTGCTCTCTACATGTTGCAAAGCCCTTCGACCACCTTGAGTCAATTCAGAACATTGCCAAAGGCACCGGATAACTGCCTTTTTCAAGGCATTTATCACGGGATAGTAAAAGTTCTTTTAAAAACATTTTAATTGAATAATAATAATGTTCAATTTGACACAGATCTTTTGCACCAAACACCAGTCCGCTGCGCATATTGATATAATTTACAACAATGTTTACACAAGCACAGGCACAATTCCACAACTTCACTTTGCTTTAGCTTGTAATTTAATTAAATTCAGTGGCTCAATTCCACAACTTTACTATTGCATTAGCTTGTTTATATAGTCCGTAATTTAGCTTTCCTAACTTGAATTATTGATTCTGGGTGAACTTTTTCAATCGTAGTAATTTTAATATACGCCAATTTTTTATTCTGCACATCACTTTCCGTATTAAGACATTAATAATTTCCTTACATTGAGGCCCTAAATATTTAGTTCGATCTTTTCCATCCATTACGCCAACACCACAAAAATTTTCCTTGGTGTGAAATTGGTTTAAGGTTTAAACAAACATAAGTCCTTGCTATTCTTTATTTCCCGCTTAATTATATTATATTATTATTATTTTTGTTTGTTAAATTAGTTTAAGCATCAGAAAGAACAGTAAAAATCTACTAAAAATTATGTTAAAACAGTTCGAAAGAAAATGACATTATAAACACCTACGAGTATGTATCCATATATACGAAATAATGCAATAGTGAAAAAACCGATAGGCATTCATGATAGTACATTTTCAAATTACGTCGCTTCGCTCAGAATTAAAACTCCATTTTTACATTTTGGAACACTCATATGTATGTAGCAACTTCCCTTCAGTGAAAACTGAGTAATATGTCATCTTGGAGTATTTAGTTTGGGGTGGGTGGCTCGCTTCGGTCGTGGTCAAGACTTAAAACTCCAACTCCCCTTAAGTGAAAACTTGGTAATATTTAAGAGATATTAAAAAAAATGTATCCATTTGAAGAATTGTTAAAAGGACATATATTTTAGTTTATTGTTACTGCAATAAATAATTAAAACTGTATTTCATGTTTTTATCTTATTTTCTTCATTTTAAAACACAAAAATTTATCACAAGAAATTATACAATTTGGCAGACAATAGAGTATTTTTTTTTTTTTTTATCTATTTTTATACCTTCAAAAATGTATACGACGGAAAATATAATTGGTTATAAAAGCATTGATAATAGCTTCTATGTCTGATTTCCCGCAACGCCGTAAATAAATCACCATTGGGAGCGAAATTCGGTCAGACTCTCAGACAATAAAACGGTGGTCCCAGCCAGGAACATCTCTATCTGGCAATACTTCCAATACGAAATTTATGACTGAAAAAATTAATTCCTTATGTATGAAAACGATTACAAAACCACCTGTTTTTAAAACTAAAGTAGAGCAATTTCCAAATCATCAAATTCAACATTCGCTTTCACCTATCGTAAGAACGCGTTATGCAAAAAAACATACGCATTGAATCACAATTAAGTTATCAGCAAAAGATCAGTGTATTCTATATATATTTCCCTGGAGGCCGCGCTTCTAATGATAAAAGAATTGTTGTACAGAATAACTTCCACAGGTTATTTTCCTTGAATGGCGGTGTGCTCGCTGGAGTGGACTTCAACTGAAGACATAGCGATTGGGGTTGTGTAAAACCTAACTTTTGGAGGAATGTACTGTCAAATCTATGTATAACCTTGTCAGTTTCTTTGCTAAAAACGCTATAATGTTTCCTCCTAATCCTACAGTGGGGTTCACGTGGTCTTCCATCTGTCCTTGATTTGTTTGTTACTAATGCTCCTAGCTTAATAACACAGCCAATGGTTGTGAACGAACATAGTTCTGGTTATCTCCCAGTTATTTTTTTAACTTCGTTGGGCAATGGAAAAACAACACATTCCACATTTGAAAAATGCAAACTGGAAACGTTTTCGATCAGGAATTAATTATATGTTGCAAGTACAGCAGCAAATTTAGAAAGAGTTTTTAGCAAAGAAAATGTTGATTTCATTTCAAATCAGTTTCCGTCATACATATTGAACGCTATTGAAAACAGTATTCCAAAAAAACCTGGAGCTTATAAAATTAAGAAACGTTTACCGAAAAAACTAGTAGAGATATCGAGACCCCTTTTATAGTTATGAGGTATCGAATCTCAATAAACCTATTTCCCAAAACATATCGCAAGTTCGCAATAAAGATTGGAATAGAAAACTTAATACTCTAGAAAAAATCGCTTAACCCTTTTGGAACATTGTTAATGTAATAAAAAAACAAAAAAAGGCAATTACGTTTCCTAAAAGATTATGTTAACACTTACTTTTTGGATATTGACAAAGCAAATGCTCTTGGAAGTTACCCAAATTGTTCCGGTGTTCAAAGCATGCAAGACACCTGAAAATCGCGAAAGTTATAGGCCGATAAGTTTGCTAAGTAGCCTACGTAAAATATTTGAAAAAGTTCTTAAGGAACAAGTCCTCAAACATACGAGTATCTGTGATAACAATATATATATATCCTAAAGAGCAATATGGCTTCGACAATAACATAATACTTCGCATCAAGTGTTTAAAATTTATAACCATGTGAAAACAAGTTGCTCCGTAGGCAGATCGACTGGTATGGAAGTCACCCAAATTTTTCCGGTGTTCAAAGCAGGCCAAACACCTGAAAATCCCGAAAGTTATAGGCCGATAAGTTTGCTAAGTAGCCTCAGTAAAATATTTGAAAAAGTTCTTAAGGAACAAGTCCTCAAACATTCGAGTATCTGTGATAATAATATATGTGTATTGTAACATAATGTAGCATAATAACTACGCCCTCAAACAGGCAACACATTCCGAAGTGTCTTTTTATTCGAGGTTCGTGTCCACAGTAAGAGACGGATACGACGTCGCAGAATTAAGAGAGAATTATAACTGCAAAATCGCAAGAGATTATTGGCTGCAGCGGTCATCTTGGAATTATTACATCAGAATTTTCTTGTTCCAGTGGTCGAATAATTTGCTAGAAGTTTCTGGCTATCAGAAATGCGACTATATAAGGACAGATGGCGATCGAGGCAAGGCAGTTGGTTTTCGAACCGCACAAAGAGATTGGAAAAGTGATAATGGGCGAAGTTGTAGTTTGAGATAAAGTTATTTGAGAAGAAAGAGACCTTGTAAGGAAAGTATTTGCGAAGAATAGTATAGTGTGAACTTGAATTGTTCTATAGACTAGAAAATAAAGAAATAATCTCACAGAATAACGTTTTATCTACTCGAGCCGTAGCTTGCATATTACAATATCCTAAACAGCAATATGGCTTCAGACAATATCATAATATTTCGCATCAAGTGTTTAGAATTTGTAACCATGTGAAAACAAGTTGCTCCGTAGGTAAATCGACTGGTATGGTGTTATTAGACATCGAAAAGGTATTCGATACTGCTTGGCACAATGACCTCATTTTCAAAATGATTAACTTTAATCTATTTTCTGTCCTATATTTGTAAAATAGTCCAAAGTTTTCAACCTAGTCGTTGTTTTAAGGTTCATGTCAATAGTGGTGTCTCCGATTTAATAAAATGTCCTATTTTTCCTATTTTATATAATCTTTTCACTTCTGATTTCCCCGATTTGCACAATTGTGATGCAGCCATTTTTGCAGGTGATACTGCAATCTTATATTTTCCTCGCACGTGTTCGCTCTCAACATTGAGAGCAATCAAAGAAAAGCGATAGAAGTTTTACAAAACTATTATTCAAAATGGAAAATTAAATTGAATAAGGAAAACATGCGAGCTATATAGTTTTCACTAAAAAAAAGAACGCGTTGCTTTCTACCCTCCACCAGGGTTAATGGAGTAGGTATCCCTTGGGATCCCTGTTTCAGATATAAGGGGTTCATCTAAACTCAAAACTAATATTTAAGGAACATATTAATAAAACGACGAAGGAAGTAGGACTTGCCATCAAAATGTTGTACCTTGCCATCTATAAAAAATGTTTGCTTTCAACAGAAAGCAAGGTCATAATTTACAAAGCAATTTTTCAGGAGATTCTTTTATATGAATGAAAAACTTGGGGCAATTGTGCAAAATGCCACATAAAACGCTGCAGATATGCCAAAATAAAGACTTACATATCATACTTAATTAACCCTGGCAGCACTCTGCCTTAGACCTGCACAGCAAAGCGAATGTTGAATTAATTCATCAAATAATTCAAAAACTTAAATCTAAATTTGTCGATAGATGTAGTCTTACTTGTAATTGAATTAAATACTAATTGTATGTAACTAAACAGTTAATATTATATTTTTATTACTTAAATAAAAATGTTTTGGGCCCGATATCTATACGTTAGAAAAACACTCTAGCCGCGATCTGACTTGTTCTTTACACAAAAGAAGGTGCTGTTTCCCTATAAAGTATCAATTTTCCCTCGTGGATGTCTACTATGTTAGCTTTTCCCTACTGCTAGGTTCTCTTCAGGTCTTTATTTAATGATTTTATTTGTTCACATTTTTGATGAAGGGATGTAATTACATACATACGCTGGCGTATTGTTCGAGCAACATGATATTAGGGTGCTGTCAAAACTAAAGATCTTGTTGTTTGTTGACTCTAGTAGGTCGTTGATATGGAATGGATACAGTGTTGGTGAAGGTATACATATGTATGTAGATCTTTGTGGCACTCCAGCATTTACAGCAAAGATGTCAGAAGACACACCATCGACCACAACTTGAACTAATCTGTTCGGAAGAACATTTTTCACCCAGCCACAAAGTTGTTATGGTGGTCCGTATCGCTTTTGAGATGTCCAGTTGAATTCGACGTGATGCTCAATAGCTGGGATAACATAACTTTGCAGGTCTGCTGTTGAACAGCTATTACTTATTAACTTATGTCTTTCCAGAAATTTTATTATTTCAGTATGAATGTATAGCACAAATATCAACGCTATGGGACGAAAGTCTTAGGGCAAGCATTTCATTTCTTTTTTTTTTGGGAATCGGTTGAATGCAATTTCTTCCCGTAAGTCATAAAAAAAAGTCTAAAAGAGATCGATGCTTCCATCGGGACCAGCTGCCTTTTTTGCAATTCAAATTATCATTATTATAAACGAATTACTTTCACTAGAGGTCTGAACGAGGAGTGCCTGACATGGTTGCTTGTCGCTTTTACTATTAACAAGAAAGGCATCGAATCACTGGGACATCCTAGAAACTTGTTGGTGGCTCACATTGTAGTTCTTCTTTGTGGAATTGAATTGGGGTCGTTACGCTATTTTCAACACCATTTTAAGTACATGCATTTTCCCAAGCCAATGCAAAATTGCGAAAGTTCGAAAGTTATTCCCTTACTCGAAAGCCCCATAGAAGGAGAATTTCTGTCTGTCGCCAGAAAAACTACACAAAGGAAAAGTTAAACGACCAGTTTATTGTCGGAAGAACAAAAGCAGAATGTCGCAATAATATTCGTCGTTGAGAAACTTCTTGAATCCTCTGAAGTGTTTGGTGCGACATCTATGTGTTAGTCTTTTATCTTGCGTTCGCCACAAGAGCATAGGTTCTCGACTAAAAACACGAACAATTTATCTTTATTGAATGTAACTCTTTATTGAAGGTAACTAAAAGGTTCTTTATTAAATGTAAAACAAGTATTTGTACTAAATAACCCAAAGTGCTTGAGGAGCCAGTAACGTTGTACCAATCCAAATTACGAAGTAGTTAAAACCAGAAAGTATCTTTCATATCCTTCTTAGTGGGAAGAACGCCATCTAATCCTTGGAATTGGATTTTGTAATTCACAGCGACATCTACATCTGATGTGCCGCCACATCACTCCCCCTTCAGGGCGTAGGCACAATGAATTGTCAAATGTCACTTTTTTTTTGTTTAGATATGTTTTAATATCCATCGAGTGCTGCTGTTGTTGGTTTTTTATTAAAATTTCTGTTTCCAGATTCGCTGGTTTCAATCTTTCAACTGCAATATTTATCCTCCGCCCTTCTGCCTCAATGGTGAACAATCTGTCGTTTATCCTTTGGATGATTTTATACGAACCTGTGTAAGGCTGTTCGATTGGTTTCTTCACGGCATCGCAACGAATTAAAACGTGAGAACATTCGTATAAGTTCGGGTAAATGAATATTTTTTTCTTTGCGTGATGTGCAGTTAGTGTCGGTCGCATTTGTCGCATGGCTTTTCTATGCTTCTCAACGAATATCTGTGGATTAGCTGAAAAGTCATCACTAGTGAAAAACTCACCGGGAACTCTTAGATTGATCCCGTAAACCATCTCTGCCGCCGAGGCCTTGATGTCTTCTTTGTTTGCTGTTCGTAGTCCTGGCATCGCTGTTGGAAAGGCATTAATCCGGTTGTGAGAGATTTCGGTGAACCAAATCGCGCAATCCAGTGCGTGTAAAACGCAGTTGCCACCGTATCTGCATACATGTCCTTTAGTGGAATAGCTTCCGGCCATCTAGTGAAACGGTCGATCATTGCCAGGCAATATCTGTTGTCTTGACACAGTGGAAGTACTATGAAATCTATGTGGACGTGATGGAATCGTTGATCGGGAACTTTGATAGACTCAGGGCGTAGACTGTTGTGTAATTGGACTTTCGAACGTTAGCAAGTGCGTAACCATCTTAATGCATTCTCTTGATGCTGGTCCAGACGTATTTTTGCCAAAGTTGGCGGCTTGTTGCCCTTCCACCAGGATGAGATAGACTGTGAACAGAATCGAAGGCCTTACGACGCAGAGCCGAAGGTATGTACGGCCTGATTGTGTCAGTCGAGATGTCACAGAATATCTTGCAGTCTGAATCCATCGAGAGCTGTTGGAGTCTAAGTGCTGACTCTTTTTGGTTGTTTAGAATTGCTTGAAGTTCTAAGTTGAGTTGACATGAGTGAAATTCATATAGGCCCAGTTTAAACGGCATAGTTATGAATTGATGCGCGGTAGTGCGTCAGCTATGGACTTGCCTTTGCCTAATAAATAGATTATATCCGTGGTGTACTGGGATATGAAGTCTAATTGTCTCAAACGTCGCTGTGGTGCCTTGTCTGAACGCTACATAAAATGCGTCGAGAAGGTGTCTGAAAAAACACTCGGCAAGGTAAACCGCCAACAACTCTCGATCGTAGGTGCTATAGCGGCTTTGGGTAGGTGACAGCTTGCAGGAAAACAATCCAATATGTTGAAGGTCACTGGTTCTTACTTGCTCTAGCTTGGCTCCAACTGCGACGTCGGACGCATCCGTTGTCAAGATCAATGGTGCCTTAGGATCTATGTGATTCAGCATGGTACCCTTACTGATGCTGTTTCTGTAACTTAAAAATGCTTCTTCAGTCTGCGGAGTCCAGGGAATAGGTCAGTTGTCGTTTCGTTTGTTACCTTTATGAACACATTTAGTGGTGCCTGAATGTGGACATAGTTAGGTACATACGTTTACGATTCCAAGATAACGACGTATTTCTATGATGCTAGATGGCTTTGGATATTCTGCCTGGACTCTTTCTTCAGGCGGTTAGCTTCCAGTCTTGTTTATAGTATGTCCCAGGTAAGTAACCTCAGGTTTTCCAAAAACGGATTTTTTGGTGTTGATTGTGAAGCCATGTTCGTGGAGACGTTGCAAGACTTTGCGGATATGTTCTCGGGCTCCTCTTCCGAGTCAGAAAAAATGAGGATGTCATCTATGTAACAAAACACAAAGTCTAATCCACACAGAACCATGTTCATATGTCGTTGGAAGGTTTGTGATGCAATCTTGAGACCGTACGGCATGAAAGTAAATTCAAATAGACTGTTATGTATAACTTAGTTATCGTGTTAGCCAGTTCTATGTATGGGTTTCTATAAGCATATACTTATGTATACATATATTAAAATAAAGCCAGTCCATTCTTCTCCACCCAACCAACCGGTCGTATGATTCATAACATGGTGTCAGAATCGTGAACTCACTAAGGCGGTCTAATAACTAGAATTATAATTAAAGGAAAACTAAGGATTTAAGAATAGTTAAATTGGAACTTTTATCTAAAAAAAAAAAATAAAAAATAACAAGGTGAATTGTGAAAATAAATACGATGCCGGACCCCGCTAATACCCCTACCATAATGCAAAATAGTGTGTCTTCATATATTAAGCCCCCAAAGGCACTAGTTATAACAAATAATAATATGGCGTTAGCATGGAAAAATTGGATTCAACAATACACATGGTTTTCGGTAGCGGCAGATATGTGTAAAAAATCCGCAGAAATTCAAGTGGCAACTTTTATGACATCAATTGGAACTGATGCTGCGAATATTTATAATTCTTTCACATTAACGGATGAGGAAAGTAAGAAGCTGTCTGTGGTGCAGAAAAAATTCGAAGAGTATTTTGCTCCAAAAGTAAACGTTACATTTGAGCGATATACTTTCAATATGATGATGCAAAAGCCAGGTGAATCGTTTGATGAATTTCTTACTAAAATAATAAATCAAGGTAAGAAATGTGACTTTAGAACATTAGAAGATTCTCTCATAAGAGACAAAATAGTTGTTGGTGTGCTCAGTGATGCAATGCGCGAAAAATTGTTGGCAGAAGAAGAGCTCTTGCTAACTAAATATGTAGAGCTAGTGAGGCAGCAACACTACAGTTAAAGGAATTACATAAAGCTGAAGAAGTAAACGCACTAACCAAATATAGGCAGCAAAGCACACACTCAAATGAAACCTACACCAACAAGCAATCAAACTTTAACCCAGATAAGCGTTATCACAAAAATACACCAAAACCACAAATTAAAACAATAAACTGCAACCGCTGTGGAGAGAGACATGCAAAAAATCATTGTCCAGCATATCGTCATAAATGTTCACGCTGTCATAGGAAAGGTCATTACTCAGAGATGTGTTATAGAAAAAAGCAAGTACATGCTCTAAGTCATGATAATGATCATTATCACGATGATAAAGATCTCGCTAATACATACACTAGTGACACAGACTCGGATGGATTGTTGGTGCTCGCGGTAGAGACAAACAAAGACACAGAGAACAATTGGTATGAAGAAATTCAAATAAGCGGCAAACCAGTAAAATTAAAGTTAGACACCGGTGCTCAGTGTAATGTACTACCGAAATCAATAGTCGACAATTTAAGTAATTATATAGAAAATCCCGGTACAAAAAAGTTGATCGCATTTGGTGATAACCAAATAGATGTTTGCGGTGAAATTAACGCAAAATGTGTAGTTCGTAAGCAAAAAGCTTACATAAATTTTAAAGTTGTCGACTATCCAGTTGCACCAATTCTTGGCAGAACAGCATGTGAACAATTAAAGTTGATAGTTCGTGTTGAAGAACTAAAAATTGACGAACAAATATTTAATGGACTAGGTTGTGTTAAAGATTACGAGTACGATATCGATTTAGTTGAAAATCCGCGTTTTGAGATCTATGCTGCGCGTAAAATACATCATGCTATTCGTGATAAAGTTAAGTCAGAAATTGACAAAATGCTAAAAATGGGTGTACTAGAAAAAACTTCGGGAATTTCACAGGCAGTATCTCCAATGGTTGTGGTGAATAAAAACAATAAAATAAGAATTTGCATCGATCCTTCAGATGTCAATAAAAATATTATTCGGCGATACCACCCACTGAAAACAATTGAAGAGATTGTAGCAAACATAAAAGGATCAAAATATTTCACTTTACTGGACTGTAAAAAAGGTTTTTGGCAGATTAGGGTAACGCCTCGCATGTCGAAAATTTTGACCATGGCTACTCCCTGGGGACGAGTATCATATAAACGTTTACCATTTGGTGTAGCGTCAGCGCCGGAAGTTTACCAAAGTTATATGTCAAACCTATTGGATGGAATCAAAAATACAGAGGTATCTATAGATGATATTCTAATACATGGTAGATCCATAGGCGAGTTGAAAAAAATCACACAGCAAGTATTAAACGGAATCCAAAAAGCAGGATTGAAATTAAATAAAGAAAAATGCATTTTTAATACAACGACTGTCAAATTTCTTGGTCATATACTTACAGATAAAGGCGTACAAGCAGATCCAGACAAAGTGAGCGCCATAAAATCTTTATAGACACCGGAGAACAAGGTTGAACTGCAGAGGTTGCTTGGAATGGCCAATTACCTGAGTAAGTTTATACACAATTTCTCTGATTTGACACATTCGTTGAGATCTTTGCTTAAGAAAAATGTGGCCTGGAACTGGACAGTAGACCACAACATTGCTTTTAAGCGATTGAAAAGCATTTTTTCACATACACCGGTATTAAAATTTTATGACCCAAATGATGATGTCAAGCTGCAAGTGGATGCCAGCAGTTCAAGCGTTGGAGCTGTTCTGCTTCAAGGTGATCAACCGGTTGCATATGCTTCGAAAGCATTATCATCATCTCAAATGTTGTATCCACAGATTGAAAGGGAAGCAATAGCGATAAAATTCGGCTGTGAAAAGTTTCGTGAATACATAGTTGGAAAACGATTGACTGTAGAAACAGATCACAAGCCACTCGAAATAATCTTTAAGAAACCGATACAAAATGCCCCCAATCGGCTACAAAGAATTATGTTTCAACTAACTCAATATAACCCACAGGTTATATATCGAAAAGGCAAAGAAATTGCCTTAGCCGACATACTCAGCAGAGATTGCATAAATCCACCTAGTAACGATGAAAACAACGATCGTACGGAAGTTTATTCTCTTCACGAAGTTTCAAATCCATCCATGGAACGCTTCGCAGAGAAAACGGCAACTGATAAAGAACTTCAGCATCTCAGACAAATTTGTGAACATGGATGGCCGCACTCTCTACGGAAGGTTCCTGCTGAACTCCGAAAGTACTGGACATTTCGCGAAGAAATATCTTTTGAAAACAGGGTTTTGTTTAAGGGCACTAAGATAATCGTACCTGAAGCATTACGAGGTGAAATGTTAAGGAAAATTCATGACGGACATTTTGGAATCCAAAGATGCTTAAATCGAGCACGAAGCTTACTCTTTTGGGTTGGGATGACGGATGATATAACAGATTTTGTAAAGTCTTGTGGTATTTGTCAAAGTTATCAGGTATCAAAATCTAAGGAACCAATCATTTTGATAAATATCCCAACACTTCCTTGGGAAATTGTAGCTGTAGATTTATTTTATTTTAACAATAATGAATATCTTCTTATCACCGACAGCTATTCCGGATTTTTCGACTTCGTAGTCCTCTTAAACTTATCTTCGAAGGAAGTTATTAACAATTTAAAGAAATGGTTTGCAACACATGGTATTCCAGTCATCCTCGAAAGCGACAATGGTCCACAATTTTCTTCATTAGAATTCCGAAAATTTGATAACAGTTGGAACATAAAACACCAAACATCAAGTCCAAGGTACGCCCAATCTAACGGTCTGGCCGAGCGCTATGTTCAAATAGCCAAAGGAATGCTGAAAAAGTGTGCCAAGGACGAATCGGATATTTACATAGCACTATTGAATTATCGCAATACTGCTAGAAACAGCGAATTGAAGTCTCCAAACCAGCGTTTAATGAGTCGTTCAACAAGGACACTATTGCCAACACACGGAAATCATCTATAACCAAAGCTTATTAATAACGTTCACCAGAATTTAGTAAAGGCCAGAGAGGAGGGTAAGATGTCTGCTGACAGGGGTTCGAAACCATCACCACAAATGTCATCAGGTGATAAAGTGAGGTTGCAGATTAAGAAGCGAGAATGGGTTTCAGGTAAGGTTGATAAAATCGCAGAATCTCCACGTTCATATTTTGTGCGAACTGACGACGGGAAGGTATTTCAACGAAATTCAATCCACGTGCATCCAACAACAGCTACGATTCCCGTAATGAAAGAAGTTATCACTATTCCACCATCTAAAGTAAACGTCGAAGACAGCCTTGAGCAGAGTTATTCAACATCACCTTCAATTACACCACCCAGCCCAGTCAGGACTCGTTATGGCAGAGTTGTTAAGCCCGTTGACCGCTACAAACCCAATTAAAAAAAAAAAAAAAAAAAATATATATAATAGAAATACATAATGAAACATTTTTGAAATCTATATTATGAAATGTGTAACAATAATAATAATAATAATATCTTTGCGTTTCTTAAGTTGTAATTAAAAACTTAATAAAAAAAAAGGGAGATGTTATGTATAACTTAGTTATCGTGTTAGCCAGTTCTATGTATGGGTTTCTATAAGCATATACTTATGTATACATATATTAAAATAAAGCCAGTCCATTCTTCTCCACCCAACCAACCGGTCGTATGATTCATAACATGGTGTCAGAATCGTGAACTCACTAAGGCGGTCTAATAACTAAAATTATAATTAAAGGAAAACTAAGGATTTAAGAATAGTTAAATTGGAACTTTTATCTAAAAAAAAAAAATAAAAAATAACAAGGTGAATTGTGAAAATAAATACGATGCCGGACCCCGCTAATACCCCTACCATAATGCAAAATAGTGTGTCTTCATATATTAAGCCCCCAAAGGCACTAGTTATAACAAATAATAATATGGCGTTAGCATGGAAAAATTGGATTCAACAATACACATGGTTTTCGGTAGCGGCAGATATGTGTAAAAAATCCGCAGAAATTCAAGTGGCAACTTTTATGACATCAATTGGAACTGATGCTGCGAATATTTATAATTCTTTCACATTAACGGATGAGGAAAGTAAGAAGATGTCTGTGGTGCAGAAAAAATTCGAAGAGTATTTTGCTCCAAAAGTAAACGTTACATTTGAGCGATATACTTTCAATATGATGATGCAAAAGCCAGGTGAATCGTTTGATGAATTTCTTACTAAAATAATAAATCAAGGTAAGAAATGTGACTTTAGAACATTAGAAGATTCTCTCATAAGAGACAAAATAGTTGTTGGTGTGCTCAGTGATGCAATGCGCGAAAAATTGTTGGCAGAAGAAGAGCTCTTGCTAACTAAATATGTAGAGCTAGTGAGGCAGCAACACTACAGTTAAAGGAATTACATAAAGCTGAAGAAGTAAACGCACTAACCAAATATAGGCAGCAAAGCACACACTCAAATGAAACCTACACCAACAAGCAATCAAACTTTAACCCAGATAAGCGTTATCACAAAAATACACCAAAACCACAAATTAAAACAATAAACTGCAACCGCTGTGGAGAGAGACATGCAAAAAATCATTGTCCAGCATATCGTCATAAATGTTCACGCTGTCATAGGAAAGGTCATTACTCAGAGATGTGTTATAGAAAAAAGCAAGTACATGCTCTAAGTCATGATAATGATCATTATCACGATGATAAAGATCTCGCTAATACATACACTAGTGACACAGACTCGGATGGATTGTTGGTGCTCGCGGTAGAGACAAACAAAGACACAGAGAACAATTGGTATGAAAAAATTCAAATAAGCGGCAAACCAGTAAAATTAAAGTTAGACACCGGTGCTCAGTGTAATGTACTACCGAAATCAATAGTCGACAATTTAAGTAATTATATAGAAAATCCCGGTACAAAAAAGTTGATCGCATTTGGTGATAACCAAATAGATGTTTGCGGTGAAATTAACGCAAAATGTGTAGTTCGTAAGCAAAAAGCTTACATAAATTTTAAAGTTGTCGACTATCCAGTTGCACCAATTCTTGGCAGAACAGCATGTGAACAATTAAAGTTGATAGTTCGTGTTGAAGAACTAAAAATTGACGAACAAATATTTAATGGACTAGGTTGTGTTAAAGATTACGAGTACGATATCGATTTAGTTGAAAATCCGCGTTTTGAGATCTATGCTGCGCGTAAAATACCTCATGCTATTCGTGATAAAGTTAAGTCAGAAATTGACAAAATGCTAAAAATGGGTGTACTAGAAAAAACTTCGGGAATTTCACAGGCAGTATCTCCAATGGTTGTGATGAATAAAAACAATAAAATAAGAATTTGCATCGATCCTTCAGATGTCAATAAAAATATTATTCGGCGATACCACCCACTGAAAACAATTGAAGAGATTGTAGCAAACATAAAAGGATCAAAATATTTCACT
Organism: Pocota personata; assembly: GCA_963082735.1. NCBI lineage: Eukaryota > Metazoa > Arthropoda > Insecta > Diptera > Syrphidae > Pocota > Pocota personata. The sequence continues at coordinate 77,115,636 of OY720431.1, forward strand.
TTACTGGACTGTAAAAAAGGTTTTTGGCAGATTAGGGTAACGCCTCGCATGTCGAAAATTTTGACCATGGCTACTCCCTGGGGACGAGTATCATATAAACGTTTACCATTTGGTGTAGCGTCAGCGCCGGAAGTTTACCAAAGTTGTATGTCAAACCTATTGGATGGAATCAAAAATACAGAGGTATCTATAGATGATATTCTAATACATGGTAGATCCATAGGCGAGTTGAAAAAAATCACACAGCAAGTATTAAACGGAATCCAAAAAGCAGGATTGAAATTAAATAAAGAAAAATGCATTTTTAATACAACGACTGTCAAATTTCTTGGTCATATACTTACAGATAAAGGCGTACAAGCAGATCCAGATAAAGTGAGCGCCATAAAATCTTTATAGACACCGGAGAACAAGGTTGAACTGCAGAGGTTGCTTGGAATGGCCAATTACCTGAGTAAGTTTATACACAATTTCTCTGATTTGACACATTCGTTGAGATCTTTGCTTAAGAAAAATGTGGCCTGGAACTGGACAGTAGACCACAACATTGCTTTTAAGCGATTGAAAAGCATTTTTTCACATACACCGGTATTAAAATTTTATGACCCAAATGATGATGTCAAGCTGCAAGTGGATGCCAGCAGTTCAAGCGATGGAGCTGTTCTGCTTCAAGGTGATCAACCGGTTGCATATGCTTCGAAAGCATTATCATCATCTCAAATGTTGTATCCACAGATTGAAAGGGAAGCAATAGCGATAAAATTCGGCTGTGAAAAGTTTCGTGAATACATAGTTGGAAAACGATTGACTGTAGAAACAGATCACAAGCCACTCGAAATAATCTTTAAGAAACCGATACAAAATGCCCCCAATCGGCTACAAAGAATTATGTTTCAACTAACTCAATATAACCCACAGGTTATATATCGAAAAGGCAAAGAAATTGCCTTAGCCGACATACTCAGCAGAGATTGCATAAATCCACCTAGTAACGATGAAAACAACGATCGTACGGAAGTTTATTCTCTTCACGAAGTTTCAAATCCATCCATGGAACGCTTCGCAGAGAAAACGGCAACTGATAAAGAACTTCAGCATCTCAGACAAATTTGTGAACATGGATGGCCGCACTCTCTACGGAAGGTTCCTGCTGAACTCCGAAAGTACTGGACATTTCGCGAAGAAATATCTTTTGAAAACAGGGTTTTGTTTAAGGGCACTAAGATAATCGTACCTGAAGCATTACGAGGTGAAATGTTAAGGAAAATTCATGACGGACATTTTGGAATCCAAAGATGCTTAAATCGAGCACGAAGCTTACTCTTTTGGGTTGGGATGACGGATGATATAACAGATTTTGTAAAGTCTTGTGGTATTTGTCAAAGTTATCAGGTATCAAAATCTAAGGAACCAATCATTTTGATAAATATCCCAACACTTCCTTGGGAAATTGTAGCTGTAGATTTATTTTATTTTAACAATAATGAATATCTTCTTATCACCGACAGCTATTCCGGATTTTTCGACTTCGTAGTCCTCTTAAACTTATCTTCGAAGGAAGTTATTAACAATTTAAAGAAATGGTTTGCAACACATGGTATTCCAGTCATCCTCGAAAGCGACAATGGTCCACAATTTTCTTCATTAGAATTCCGAAAATTTGATAACAGTTGGAACATAAAACACCAAACATCAAGTCCAAGGTACGCCCAATCTAACGGTCTGGCCGAGCGCTATGTTCAAATAGCCAAAGGAATGCTGAAAAAGTGTGCCAAGGACGAATCGGATATTTACATAGCACTATTGAATTATCGCAATACTGCTAGAAACAGCGAATTGAAGTCTCCAAACCAGCGTTTAATGAGTCGTTCAACAAGGACACTATTGCCAACACACGGAAATCATCTAAAACCAAAGCTTATTAATAACGTTCACCAGAATTTAGTAAAGGCCAGAGAGGAGGGTAAGATGTCTGCTGACAGGGGTTCGAAACCATCACCACAAATGTCATCAGGTGATAAAGTGAGGTTGCAGATTAAGAAGCGAGAATGGGTTTCAGGTAAGGTTGATAAAATCGCAGAATCTCCACGTTCATATTTTGTGCGAACTGACGACGGGAAGATATTTCAACGAAATTCAATCCACGTGCATCCAACAACAGCTACGATTCCCGTAATGAAAGAAGTTATCACTATTCCACCATCTAAAGTAAACGTCGAAGACAGCCTTGAGCAGAGTTATTCAACATCACCTTCAATTACACCACCCAGCCCAGTCAGGACTCGTTATGGCAGAGTTGTTAAGCCCGTTGACCGCTACAAACCCAATTAAAAAAAAAAAAAAAAATTTATATATATAATAGAAATACATAATGAAACATTTTTGAAATCTATATTATGAAATGTGTAACAATAATAATAATAATAATATCTTTGCGTTTCTTAAGTTGTAATTAAAAACTTAATAAAAAAAAGGGAGATGTTATGTATAACTTAGTTATCGTGTTAGCCAGTTCTATGTATGGGTTTCTATAAGCATATACTTATGTATACATATATTAAAATAAAGCCAGTCCATTCTTCTCCACCCAACCAACCGGTCGTATGATTCATAACATAGACCAAGGGAAGTGGTCAATGCCGTCTTCTTAATATCTTCGGTTGCCATCGGGACAGTGGCTCAGTAAAATCCATAATGTGCGGAATTGGGTAACTATCCGGTTGTTCCTGGGCATTCAAACGACGGTAATCTCCGACACATCTACGTCCGCCTGATTTTTTTCTCTACTAAATGAATAGGGCTTGCCCATGGACTGCTGGGGGGACGGCAGATGCCATTTTTCACCAATACCTCGTAGTCGGCTTTGGCCTGTTTTAATTTGTTGCCTGCGAGTCGACGCGGTCGCTCAGCAACTGGTTGACTTGTGGTGATGATGCGATGTTGTACGGTGCTGGTTTCGGACTTGGTTCCAGTTATGTTGTTGTTGGCCTCTGCTGAAAGAAACTGTTTCACGATGTCGCTGTATGGTTGCAGACTACTGACTGTTGGGAGTCCAAATACAGCGGCGGTGTGAAAATGTCCAGGAACGGTTAGAGATGTAGTTGCATCGATGACACTTCTGGATTTCAAGTAAATGATCAACAGCAACAACAAATGGCCATGTGATAACACGTCGAAGCCCCAAGTTGAGGGTGAGCGGTAGGATAGAAATTGATGAGCCGTAATGAAGTAAAAATTTCTGGTTGGTGTTCTTGTCGAAGACATACAGGCGGCATTCCTTGTTGGTTCTAAAGCTGTTGCCTACCACCTGAGATGACAACAGCGGTTTTAGTTTAACTGTTGTACGTAACTGCAAGGTTTGTTGCACTTCCGAGCATTATTGCAAACTTTGGATTCTGGTTGGGACGTTGACTTATTGGGAATTGATCTGTTCCTCGAATTAGAGCGGGATCGTTGCTTGTTTGTGCTGCTGTGGCCAGCCATTAATGCTTGTACCAATGTTGTCAAAGTCGATAACGAAGACTCGATGGTGTGAAGGTGCCGATGAACATCGCTGACAGAAGAGTTTGCAGGTTGCGAATCTTCCTCTCGAACCTCAGTTGAAAATACTGTTTGTGCGGATGTGTTATCGACGATCCTGTCTACGATTTCCGCCAGTGCTGTCAACTGGATTCCATGACTTGCGGAAAGTATACCATGCACGTGATTAGACATTCGAGTCATCCATAGAGTCAGCAGCATCTCGTCAGGAACGCTTTGGCGTGCCAGCTTACGGATTTCCCTTAGAAGGCTGGACTGTCGCCTGTCTCCAAGTTCGAGCCCTGTCATGAGCCTATTTAGCTATCGCTCTTTTGACTCTGTGAACCTAGAGATTAATTCAGTATTAAATGCCTGATACTTCTCTTTAATTGGCGGCGTTTGAACCAGGTCTGAGACTTCGTTGAATATTTTCGGGTCCAACGAAGCAATGGCGGCGTTGAAATGTCACTGATTATCCTGTTGGTGTGGAAAACCGCTTCCACTTAGACGAACCAAAGAGCCGGATTGACTTTCCAGAATACAGGAATCCTCACATTTTTTAGCGCCGCGATTTCTTGAATCTCTGCTTCAGAATGAAGACTTGACTGCAATAGCACCGTGTTTCTTGTCCCAGATCCAGAAGTATTAGTAACTGCGTCCCCTTTGCCCGTATCTTCATCCATTGGATTCGACATAGTGTAAATGTCGCAGCAGAGCAATACCTAAAATGCGTAGTCAGCACAGACCAGAATGAGTGTGTCTGTTCGCGGTTCGATGAACAACTTTGCATGTATGTTTTTACATGTTTCCCAGATACGTGACGCAGTATGAATTTGTTTAACTATCCTGATCACGTCGGGGTCACCAATTATAGGTTCTCGACTAAAAACACGAAAAATTTATCTTTATTGAATGTAACTCTTTATTGAAGGTAACTAAAAGGTTCTTTATTAAATGTAAAACAAGTATTTGTACTAAATAACCCAAAGTGCTTGAGGAGCCAGTAACGTTGTACCAATCCAAATTACGAAGTAGTAAAAACCAATCAATACCAGCAGTCTGTCTCCCACATTACATACGCATGTACCTATAATTTATAAACTTTGTAAATTCCATTTAGAAATAAAACTTACTTCACACGTTAATTTCAAGCCTCTTGTCACTTGAATTCTTCACTTTTATTTCGCATACTGCGAGACTCCACTGCCAGGAGTGAATTGCCGTGAAGAATTTTGAAATCTGATTGAAACTCCCCTGCCAGGAGTAAATTGCAAACCACCTGAGACTCCCTTTGCCGCCAGGAGTACCACGAAATAGATGTTACGTCACACACCTCCCAGGAAAGTCCACGTTTTAATCCAGATGTAAAAACCGCCGCCATTATGCCTTTGAAGGAAACTATTGACACAGATGCCACTGCCGCCACATTGAAAAGTGTGTTCGATGCCTCCGTTCCTCCTACGGAGTCAACGATATCAAGTAACGCTGAGAAGCTGCAGAATAAACAACCTCGCCGGCCGCCAGAAGTCTCATTTGTGCAAAGTATCCCTCAGTCCACACCGCCGTTATCGACGTCGTATGCCGTTGCCCAATGTACGGTACCAAGTACAGTTTCTGTTTGCAGCCAAACCACGGTACAACCAACGGGCTCAGTTCGAGTAAACTCTCCGTTATTACCGGCAGCTAGCAGTTTTAGTGTGCCAAGTGCTAGCCAGGTAAACTGTATTGCATCTACGTACAAGTACATACCCATCAATTTGAGATCACAGCCGTTGTCTTCACAAACGACAAGAGTGTCTACGAGCGCTGGAAGTATCAATTGTACGTCTCAGCACACCCTTACCATCCCTCGTAAAATTGTTGATCTGCCAGAGTTCTGTGAGCATGCCGAGGATTGGCCGATGTTCTCGACAACGTATGCTGAGACAACTGCGGCGTACAATTACACAAATTGTGGAGATCTGTATGCGCCTACAGAAGAGTTTAAAGGATTATTCCCGAGAAGTAGTCAGGTCGCTGCTAATACACCCACAAAGTGTTAGTAAGGCGTTGGAACAACTTCGTTTACATTTTGGCCACTCGGAGCAGTTGATACGGAGCCAGCTGCAACGAATGCGGAAAACTCCTTCTATATCTGAAGCGTCTGTAGAGAAATTGGTACCAACGGCAACGAAGGTTAGAAATATAGCATTATTTTTGCAGTCGGTCAATGGTCAGCATCATCTGTCTAACCCCATCTTACTGGATGAACTCATAGCTATGCTTCTTATGAGCAAGAGGATAGAGTGGGCCAGTTATGCCGTATCCAGCAATTGTTGACTTCAGTAATTGGTTGAATGCAGTCGCAAGACTAATTTCTACCATTCAAGACAGTTTCAGTCACACAACTGCGGAAACAAAACGAAGGGTCGTTCTCCACGCAACGGAAGGTCAACGTAGTCATGCATTTAAATGCCTTACGTTACTCTCTACGCTTTTGGATTAAGGTTCATCTATCACTATGATAGATCGTGACTTGGTGGAGGAGTTAGGACTGTAAGGACAGTAGCATCAATTAAACGTTCGGTGGTTTGGGGGCAGAGCTACCCAAGAGCCTTCGATCGTAGTCAACGTGCACATTAGTGGCGCGCCATAAAGAAGAGATACATGCTACGAAATGTCTTCACCATATGGAATCATCAGTTGCCGGCGCAAAGCCTACACAGCAGTGTTATTCGTGGGACGTCCAGTGACATAGAACATCTTCCTTTGCTGCCATATTCTGATGTCACACCAAAGCTACTCATAGGCTTGGACCTCTGTCATTGGTTCTGCCAGTGGAGACGCTTTCGCTAAATTGGGTTGGGTAGTGTTTGGGCCAACCCAAGGAACGGTATCAACTAGTGCTTCATGCCTTATGACTAACGTCGCCAACGAGGATATTCTCCACAAATTAGTCGAGGATTACTTTCGTACAGAGAGTTTTGGTATTTGGCCAGCACCAATTGTTGAAACCAAAACTGATTTGCGAGCTAAAAGTATTTTGGAATCTACAACTGTCAAAATCAACGGTAGGTTCCAAACTGGACTTCTTTGGAAGAGCGATCGGATAGAGTTGCCCGACAGCTACGCAATGGCAAAGAATAGATTAGTCGCCATTGAACGTAAAATAACTCGTTTGCTGCCGCCTATAATGAGATCATTCGGAGCTACGTCGCTAAGAACTACGCTTGCAACCTGCAGAGGTCGTCATCGTTGGACCAAGAACGTGGTACCTGTCAAATTTTGCCTTGACAAATCCCAATAAGCCAGGCAAGCTGCGCTTAGTTATTGATGCCACCGCCACTGTTGAAGGGATTTCACTCAATTCTCGCAGTACTAACCGATTCCATCAATTTTGTTTAACTTATGTGTAGGAGCCGTCGCTGTGTGTGGAGATATTCGTGAAATGTTCCACCAAGTACTAATCTAGCCAAAGGACAGATGTGCACAGAGATTCCTCTGGCGCGACGGCAATGATGACCAGCCACCAGATGTATACGAGATGATGGTCATGACTTTTGGAGCTACTTGTTCGTATATAACGACGCTCGAGCTGTCAAAGCTATCTTAAAGCTCCACTACATCGATGACTTCGTGGACAGCTTCGATTCGATAGAGGAAGCCATCAGAATTGCAAAACAGGTTCGCGAAATCCATAAGGACGCCGGTGCATTATACATCATAAGCGTCTTGACCGATGGCCAGGAGCCCACGATGTCGACCTCTATACTGAGCTCTTGGGATATATTTTAATTAGAAGTTTCGTCCCTGGTCTAAATGCAGTTCCATATTCACACCAAATCTGCTTATCCAGTTGTTGACAATCTACTCCGTGATGGTCCTCACCTCCCGACGAACACTTCCGACCGTTTGCTGCCATTTGCTGGAGTAATCCATGACAACGGATGTAACGGTTGCCATTGTCAGCTTCCGAAAATGGGTCGGAGATATTAGCAGCGATTCGTTCAAAGGGTGCGCACATATTGTACTGATGCATCTTGCCTCGCACCCTAGTTCTGGGTCTCTTGCCAGCCGCACACACGACGCATCTTCGGCACCAACCCTCCAAAACGTTCCTTGCACTGAGCCAATGGGGAAGACTGCCATCATTAAAAGTGTAACGTTTCCAAGCGCCGTCGATTAAATCGCGTATTGTCTTCTTTCCCAGCGGCATCATCGCACCTTAACTCGGTTCACTGTCACTTTCCAATACCGCACAGCCTTTGGCTTTGTAAGCATTTGCCAATCGATCCAGATCATAGTCCTCCTCATCGTCAGACTCCACTTTCTGTAGGTTCTGCTTCTCCGACCACAACTGCACTCTCTTCTGACGTCTAATGTCTTCGTCACGGAAGTCGCCAGACTTGATGAGTGGATGTTCATCGCACTTCTTCTTCTTCGAGCTGGATTTCTTGGACTTTCCTTTTCCATTTTCATCCCCGTAGTCACTATCCTGTTCTGACTCTGAGACATTCGACTCACTATCTTTCTCATACAGTGCGTCGTCATTAGTGCGCTGGTCATCCTTGTCGTCAGCGCCCATCCTCAGACAAGAACATTCGATGGCAACCGCTTCGCTTTCCAGACTCTCGAATTCCCCCTCAACAACCTCGAACTTTGATCGAACGTTCTCGAAGGTTCCAGTTTCAGGTTCTTCGTTTTCGGAATTTTTTTCACTTTTTCCAAATCTAGTCTCGATAAAACGATTCTGGTCGATTATCAGTTGCTCTAGCTTCTCGAAATAATTCTTTCGCTCATTAATCTTTTCAGAAATTCGTTTCGTTTGCTCATCTAACTTTTTAATTTGCTCATCGAACTTTCCAGAAATCTATTTCATTTGCTCATCTATCTTTTTATTTTGCTCATGTATCTTTTCATTTTGCTCATATGTCTTTTTTGTTTTGCTCATCAAACTTTCCAGAAAGCCATTCCATTAAAGCTTTTATGTCACTCTCTGCCATTGCTTCTTCTTCTTCTTCTTCTTCGACGTCGAACGAAATTGCGTCAGGATCTGCACCCTCGTCCGTAATTATTTTCCTCAACTTGATAATCAATTCTCTTTTTGTTCCAGCCGTAGGTTGATCCCAATGGCTCATCACTTCCTTTACAATTTGCGCACCATTTCTTTTATAAACACAATACACAAGATTCGTTTTATCCCACTTCTGACACCAATTGTAATATTCTTCGTGGGTTCGTAATAAAACTACCTTGTGTATATTTCGAAACTCTTTATTCAATACAAAAACACTATTTCACAGTAATAGATCTCTTTATTCGTCCAGCAATTATTCCAGGTAGAATGTGGGACAACTAATATGCATGGTGACAGCCGGGATGGCTGTGTTCCCAAACAATGGCTGTGCTGCCGCACCATGGCTGTGTTGACAAACTATGCTCGTCGGTGAGAAGTACTCTGCCTGGATGTTAAAGTATGGTTCAATGCGTAAATAAAGTCTTACGTCATACACTGCGTGAAGTTGGATCACGTGAGCACACACTTCAGTGTCTCATCATCGAAGCAGAAAATGTGGTAAATTCTCCTCCCCTGACGCACCTGCCAATTTCTGTCGGCCAGGAGGAGCCACTAACTCCAAATCACTTCTTATTCGGGACAGCCCACACCGCACAGACGCCCAGTTCATTCGAGCCTCCAGAGAAGTTATGCGCTCTAAACAAGCAATGGCGAATCGCCCGCCAACTGAGGGATCTATTCTGGAAGCATTGGATTGCAGAGTATTTGCCGACCTTAACATGCTGTACTAAAGGGTGTTAGAAAACAACGCCGGCGCCGTTAAAGCAGGGGGACCTGGTATTCATGTGCGACGCAAATATGTCAAGAAAGCAGTGATGTCTTGGAAGAATTCAGCAAATGTAATATGGTGCGGACGGTGAAATAACGCAAGATGATGTGAGTACGAAATCAGGAGTGTTGCACCGTCCAGTGTCCAAGTTGGCTGATCTTAGCATGGATGGCTGTGAATCGAGTCAATCCACGGGAGTGGGGATGTAACAGAACGCCCACTCACTGGTTACCTCAACGAACAGAGCTTGGTTGAAGCGCCATCTACGCGCAAACTTATAAAAAGTAAAATGTTTAGCTGTAGCTAACTTCAGTTTGCACTTGTCGTAATTTGCGCCTTTAACCGGTGTCATTTCTATTTTTTAACCCAAGCGGACTAGAGTCGCAAATTGCGGTATGAATTACATACGCATGTACCTATAATTTCTAAACTTTGTAAATTCCCTTTAGAAATACTTCGCATGTTAATTTCAAGCCTCTTGTCAATTGAATTCTTCACAAGTAGATAAAAAATATTGGTCGTTCAACAATCAGGGTTTCTTCCTAAGCACAGTTACATTACAGCCCTTTTAAATCTTTCGATACCGTCAGTCACTCAATACTTTACCGATTATCTATATAAATTTTCTTTCTCGTCAATAAAACGACAATATTACAATTACATTCTGTGAGCTAGAAAACAAAATGCTGTTAATAACAATTAAATTGTCTGTATAGAAGAAAAGCCGCATGATGCTGATTAAACATAAACCTTAAGAACGTCATCACCCATATCTCCTACTGGGGTTGGGATGTACAAAACTCAAACATTTGGAAATAAAAAAAAAATTATAGAAACTGTGATTAATAGATAAAAACACCTTAGAAACAAAATGTTATAGTTAATGTAATTACCTCTTCGCAGTACGTTACCCACTTTGTTCGTTATTACTGTGACAATAATGTAAAGCTTCTATGAAATTAACGATCCCCAATCGGTGACATCGTGAACCAATGTAACAGTATTTTTTTGGGGAATATTGCAAAATTCTTGTCAATACAGAATTCTTCTATACACTTTTTTGAAATTTATTTTAGTGTTGTCTATTAAAATGTTGAAATTATAAGTTTCGCCATTTATCATATTTATCAGATGTTCTGGACATTCCTCGAAAACATAAACATGACTTATATACAACATTTTATTAGACAAAAATCAAATAAATTGTTTTGACCCGGCTTGTCCTTCCCAACCACACCTCAACATATTTAATTATCTGATTCCACTTTTTAGTGAGCTAGAATTATCCCCTAGGAGATCCGTGGGTATTTCGGATATATGGAACCCCATATTCTGTCTAGTTGAGCCCAATTCGCTGGATTCCTGCATCCTACAAGGTAAGGTAGTACTTCGCTTTCATTTTATGGGCAAAGTATAATTATTGTTACATGTGTACAAAGCAAAAACTACTCTATACATGTAGGGGGAGCAATGAAAATTAAATGTCCAATGCGTTTTGAGATCGTTTATTGACTGACTTCTGTACAATGTAATGCATCATAAATATGTAAACTAAGATCAAACAGATTGATATCAAAACGTGTAATTACAGATGCGGAGACATTTCGGATAAATCAGACTATTAGGTGGCTAGACTTAGATTAACATACATAGACGGAGTTAGAATACACCAGATACAATGTGGTTAATAAGTTTTGGGTTATTAATTAAAAATTATTCTGTGTTCGACTACAGTTCGGCCATCCTGACGGAATAATCGACCCAATTACAAAATTCTCCGTATGAATTCAAACTAAATAGACTTTGATAATAATTTCCTACAATTCAAAATAAATTCTCTATACATCGAAATAACTCTAGTGTTGTTAAACAAGATAATGTAAAATAGTGTCTAGATAAGTTTCATAGAAAAATAAGTTTAGGCGTTAGAACTCCATATTCAATTAAATTTCAAGATCTTCAGCTGAATTCAGTTCTTCCAAACGTTCTTCAGCTCCTTCGCCGTCATGCCTAGTGTTCATCAATTCCACATTATACGGTCTCATATTGCTTGGTGATGATATGCCTTTATAAGGTAGGCGGGTTATTTGTAGACCGTCTATATCTCCAATGATGTAACGATCGTTGGGTAGAACCTTCTTTACCTCATACGGAGCTCGATATTTAGCGTGAAGTTTCTTATTGATACCCGGAGTAGTTACGACATTTTTGATCAAAACATATTCACTGGGTTTTTAATGGCGACGGTCATAATAAATCTTGTTGATTAATTGTTTTTTTTTTTCAGTTTTTTCAAGCGCCTCTTTTCTTACGTCTCTTAGACAAGCCTGTTTTTCCCCTAAAGTATTTTGAAGATACTCACAAACACGATCACAGAACTCGCATTTTTGGTTTCTTCCAAACAAAAGAATACTTGGCGTAAAATCTGTACTCCTATTCAAGGTGTTGTTAAGTGCAAATTCAACTTTCGTTAGATGCTTATCCCAATCGCTGGTTGAATTAGCGTTACATTCTTTGGCTAAAATCGGGACGATAATGCGATTTATTCGCTCGATTTGGCCATTAGATGGAGGAGACTGTGTGGCAATCTTAATGTGCTTGACATTTTGTTCATCTAAGAAATCGAAAAATTCTTTGGACCAGCAACAACTACCACGATCGGATATAAGTCGATTAGGTCTTGAATAGTTTTCAAAAAATGACTTTAAGCATGTTATGGCCTTCTTACTTTGTGTTGTCTTGACGGGGTAAAATTTGATGAACTTCGTAAAACCGTCAATTACAAGAAAGACATGTTTTCTTTTTGCAAGATAATTCGGTAGAGGGCCAAGATGGTCGACATGAAGAGTATCAAAAGGAACATCTCCTTTTAGGATAGAATGTAAAGTGCCAGTATGAGGTGAAAAGTAAATGCATTTAAGACACGTTTTTATGTATGCTTTTATCTTTTCCTTCATTTTAGGAAACCAATAGCTTCCTGGCAGGTGATCAAAACACTTATCGGCCCCCAAATGGCACATTGCTTCATGGTGCGTTCGTATCATCTGTTCTTCCATTTGAGACGGAACAAAGAATAGAACCTTATCTTTACATTTCCGGTATATTAGGCCATCTATCATTTCATAACGACGACTTTCAGCCTTCTTCAGTTCGGAAGCGATTGAAATGCTTCTTGGACCTTGTCTTTGAGCTGCTGCAAGCGCAAACTCAATCGATTCATCGTCTACAAATAGAATGCTAAATGAGCGGCTAAAGCATCAACATGAGTCATCCGACTCTGTTTAAGTTGGATTAAATATTTATAAAATGATTGAAACACGTTGCTAATCATTGTTCAATTATGTAGAATTCAATTTTTATTTAATTCAATTACATTCAATTATGGTTAATCTAAAGTAAAGGTTAGGATTACGAACTGTCAAGAAACATAGAATTGTCAAATTAAGAATTAGAGCAATCTGAAATAAAATTCATTAACATGTGTAACGTCAAGCAAGTTGGTCTTTTCTTTTTACATTCGTCATAAAGTGGAAAGTAATCGTAATTATCCACACACACAAAAGATCGTGCAAATTCCAAACCCGAATCAAACATTGGTCCATTCGAGCCTAAGAACAAAGAGCCGAATAGTTTATTGCGCGATAACTTAAAGTGCGTGTTTTTTTGAATTTTGTGACCTTTGCCATTTCAAACATTGCTCTTGTGGATTTTCCCAACACCTGCAAAATAAAGAACAAGTAATTCAGTCTGCTGAAAGTTACAGTACAGTTTTGTTTGAATTTTACATTGCCAATTTGGTGAATTGGGTGACTTTTTTTTGTAAAAACATTACTGCAAAGTGCTATACGGGTTCCCGCACCGTTAACAATCCGCATAATACGGTACGTCATACCACAACTGTCCGGTGTACTGCAACTGGAACCGCATCGTGGGACCGTTCACTGCATACAGCAACCCATCTCGTTCACCGTAACAGGATACGCAACGGAGCGCTGAAAATAAAAAGAAAAAAGTAAGTAGAGTGTGTGTTGCCTGAATATTTTCATATTTCTTACGAGGATTTTTTTTTTCTCTCTGCGGTGCAATGAGTACAACGGAAAAATTGCTGAAGAATGTTTTGGCACAGATTCTAAAGGATTTCCAGAATTTCAAAAAACGATCTGAGGCTGATAGATCTAAAAATTACATCACAGCAAGAATCGACATTCTGGAAAATAATTTGAAAATAAGCAGCGAGTATAATAAGGATGCGGTGTCGTCAAAGGAAGCTCAAGGCCGGGAAGAGTGTGAAAAGCTAAAAAAAAGTAATCGAATGCAATTCGAAAATCGATAAAATCGGTTACACATTCGTGGCCATCCCTAAGTTAATAATTCGACACAATCATCTCTAACCCTACACTGAAACCATGAATGGAAATAATAACAAACACTAAAAACACTAAAAGAACTTTGAATATTAACCTAAAGAAATTATAATATAGGAAAATAACAACACTCACCTGGAATATCCCGCGCTGGTGCAATCACTGCATATTAAATCAAAATAAAATTAAAAAAAAAGACAAGCAATCAAAATAATTACACCACCATCGTCTATCACGTACATTTACGGCACTTATATCAATGGACAACAAAACAGTAGCGTAAGCGCAGATTACGGCTTCTGTAGTAAGAAGGCGACCCACGGCAGAAGTTATAGAGGGCACCTGCAACAGAACAGGGACAGACAGTGTTGTCATTTCTTTAGTCAATTCCCTGTTGATCGTGTTGTTGTTTAATTATGTATGTGCTATCTCTTTTACTAATCCATTTATTTTCTACTTTCATGTGAGAATAAGAACAGGAACAGAATTTCAAAAAACGATCTGAGGCTGATAGATCTAAAAATTACATCACAACAAGAACCGACATTCTGGAAAATAATTTGAAAATAAGCAGCGAGTATAATAAGGATGCGGTGTCGTCAAAGGAAGCTCAAGGCCAGGAAGAGTGTGAAAAGCTAAAAAAAAAAGTCATCGAATGCAATTCGAAAATCGATAAAATCGGTTACACATTCGTGGCCATCCCTAAGTTAATAATGGAAATAATAACAAACACTAAAAATACTAAAAGAACTTTGAATATTAACCTAAAGAAATTATAATATAGGAAAGTAGTACCGCGCTGGTACTGCATATTAAATCAAAATAAAATCAAATAAAAAAGACAAACAATCAAAATAATTCCACCCCCATCGTCTATGACGTACATTTACGGCACTTATACAATGGACAACAAAACAGTAGCATAAGCGCAGATTACGGCTTCTGTAGTAAGAAGGCGACCCACGGCAGAAGTTATAGAGGGCACCTGCAGCAGAACAGGGACAGACAGTGTTGTCATTTCTTTAGTCAATTCCCTGTTGATCGTGTTGTCGTTTAATTGTGTATGTGTTATCTCTTTTACTAATCCATTTATTTTCTACTTTTATGTGAGAATAAGAACAGCAACAGAGAAAAACCAGATGATAAGGTAGTACGAGAATTTGGCTATTAGGGATGTGTCCGAAGATAATTACCCAGTGCTGAGTACATTTATTGCAGCTGAAGGTGTTTAAGTTGCGAACCTAGTTCACGGGCCCGGAGAATGTTTAAGTTGGATTAAATATTTATAAAGTTATTGAAACACGTTGCTAATCATTGTTCAATTAGAATTCAATTTTTATTCGATTCAATTACATTCAATTATGGTTAATCTAAAGTAAAGGTTAGGATTACGAACTGTTAAGAAACATAGAATTGTCAAACTAAGAATTAGAGCAATCTGAAATAAAATTCATTATCATTTATAACGTCAAGCAAAGTTGGTCTTTTCTTTTTACATTCGTCATAAGGTGGAAAGTTAACGAAATTATCCACACACACAAAAGATCGTGCAAATTCCAAACCCGAATCAAACAGACTCCCTTTCCTATGTTCCATGACATTGTCAAAACTTTGTAGCTCTAAAGTCCAACGTGAAATACGGGGTTTCAAAGATTTTTTCTTAAGAGTCAAAGCTAAGCTTGACAATCGGTTACGATCTTAAAAGATATACCGATTAAATATATTTTGAATCTTCTTAAGGCGTAAATTATGGTGAGTGTTTCCAGCTCATAGCTGTGATATTTAATCTCTGATGCAGTTGCTCGCTTTGAAAAACAAAACACTAGATGAAATTTTTCATCCATCTGTTCTTATATCAATACTGCTCCGAAGCCTACACCACTTGCGTCACAATGCAGTTCGGTGATTGAATGGGGACAGCATATTGATAATACAGGTTAGGCTACTAAGTGGCCTTTTAACATGTTAAAAGTTTTCACTTCTTTTATACAAAATTCAAACGGAGTACCCCTTTTCAACAAATCGTAAAGTGGTTTAGCAATATTAGCAAAATTTTGAATGAATTTTCTAAAATAGGAGCTAAATCCCAAGAAGCTATGCATATACTTCGTACACGCTGGTATTGGAAAATTGCGTATAACATTAAGATTACAATCATTAGGCCTTATACTAACTTTAGTAACCTTGTAACCCAAATATACAATCTCAGTTTGCAAAAACATGCAATCGAAGGTGTAAGCCGTTTTCCACAACTATGTCAACGACCTGCTTCAAAATGACTAAATGCTCTTCAATAGAAAATATTGCAATGAGAATATAGTAAGCAGGTTACAATTTTACCCTCAGAGATCAAACTTCTAAAAATGTGCTTCATAAACCGTTCAAAAACAGTTGGGACATTTTTCAGTTCAAAAGGCATTCGCGTATATTCATACTGACCTAAAGGGGTAGTGAATGATGTATTTTTCATTGACTCTTCAGATAGTTGGACGTGATGGAAACCATTTATTTAAATCCAATGTTGTAAAATACCTTTTATCTCTGAGACGATAGAGGGATAATTGTCACGCAAAGTGACCTTATTTAGTTCACGAAAATCTACACAGAGCCTGAGCTCTTTATTATGAAAATAAGCCAACGGTTTTTTCACCTTTTGGTCAACAACTACTGGTATATTTTTATTTACGTTAAGATCAATCTCACCATCATCTCCACTTGAATCAATATTCAAAATTTGTTGGATAAACTCATCATCAGAAAACTCTTCATCAGAACTGCCTTTATGTGCTAGCTCATGACGATTGGTGCCGTTGAATGCAGTTTGAGGATCCTGATTTCCGCTGCTAACATTTTCTGCTCCAGTCCTTTGAAGGGCCAAACCCGTCTTTTCAATGAAATCTCTTCCTAAAATTATAGGATAAGTCATTAAGAATTTTCTTTATCACTTCGATCAGCTGACTGAGTACAAGCACCTGTGCTCTGATGCAAAACCAAGACTGGATCCTTATTTGAACTATTAGTAGATATGTGTTTTCCACATTTAAAACAAGTTGATTCGTAACGTCAGTATTTTTGATTTTGATCGCTGAACTATTGGAATTAAAAGATGTACCCTTCATGTGCTTCCCTATATATATTTTTTATTTTTATTTTTTTATATTAAAAGGAAATTTCCAAATCCCGGAGCACTCAGACTCCATTTTGCTGTGTCCATTGTACTACCAGGCAGAAACTCCTTTTTGGTGTAGTGGTTGGAGAAACTTAGATTTGTTTCTCTTATATGTTCGGGTGGCTGTGATTGCTGTTCCACGTCCGGGCTCGAACCTGCACAGTTCGGGTCACAAGTGAACACATAATTTATAATTACTTTTTAGTTTCTCATATTTTCGTACAGCTGTTTTCAATTCACTAAGGTTGTTAGCACTGTACAAAATTGTTTTATTCACCTCTGAGTCGGGAATTCCTTTTATAATAATTTCAATTAAGTTTTCTTCCTCAACAGTACTATGTGATGCTATTTCTTGCAAAATGTATCACATATTGTTGAATGGTTTCATCACGACGTTTTTTCCGCTTAGCGAGCTCGTTATAAACGTCTGACTTGGTCACAATTTTTTTGAACTCACTTTTTAATGCAGGTTTCAACTCGAACCAATATTTCACTTTCACTGTTCTCACAAATAACTTTGCAGTTCCAGTAAGAAGGCGTTTACTGTAGATAAACTTATCCTTCTCACTCAGCTTTATGACATTCGACAATTCTTCAAATTGTTCAATCCATCGCTGTATCGGATAATTATCATCACCACTAATTGCAGGCATAGCGTCTTCAACGTCTCTGAAGTTACAACTTGCATGTTATCTCGGATTGGACTCTGCCTCTCCCAACTGCAAATCCCGAATCTGTTATTTCAGCATCATTATTTCCATTTTCTTTTGACGTATTCTTTGCAGTTTCGCCAACTCTTCATCGAGGTGCTCCTGCTGCTCACTACTTGATTCATTTTCCCCATCAGACATTTGGTTGTCGCATGAAATAAATAAAAAAATCGATCAATTGCTAAACCTAAGTCAACTCTACTGCGAAGGTATAACACTGGCAGTAGAGTGGTCATATAGCTAAAAATGCAACTTGATCATGATGATGACATCAGGAGGACGAAAAAAATATTGTGCATCATGAGCAACGACAAAAGCAAAACAAACAAGCTCCCCAGTTATCCGGACGCTACCCATGGAGTTTACAGGAACTTAATACCATCTCAGTTTCAAACCACTACACTAAAATCTTTCTTTCTCTCTCTCTCTCTCTCTTCTTCACAACGCCCGTGTACTGTAATAGTATAAGAGTATTCATATCCTCTTTGGCGCGCGCAAATTATATAAAAAAAAAAAAAAAAACGTTCAGTCATTAGCACAATGGCCATAGTTTCTTGAAGCTGGATCCTCCTGCATGAACTTGAGAAGTTCGTCTTCCATAAAATCCTGTACACTACTTCTGTATAGTCGACACATTTAACACGCATCTGTGACATATGTATGTACATCTCGGGGCGTTGTCCTTTCGTCTGTAGCATGATGTGCACTACAAGCTACGCATTTTGTTTGCTTTGCTCTTTTGGTATTATCATATTTCCTTCGAAGATTTTAGAATCCTATTTTTTCGCTGTGGGCATCCAAGTTAATTCAGGTCTGCGGATGAGAGCTTTTCATACGGATAGGATGTCAATTGTCTTCTCTGGGAGAATATCAGATTGCCAGGCAACGTTGTACCCAAACGCACCGGACCAAAGGCAAATGGTCCAATATTAGCCTACTATTTCTTATATTTATTGCATTCATTTCGAATATTCCGTACATACACACACTGCTATATTTTATTCATTCGGAATATTCAGAACGAACTACCTCACAAGGTGGAATGAATAGAATCATTGATTGTCAAATGAAAGCAACTGTCAAGCGTGTGTTTGTTTGGCGAAGAAAATGTTGAATGAGCATTATTAGCGTCACAGATAGAATTATTGACACCCACAAATTTGTGCCCAAATTTCAGGAACTCCTGCTTATTAAAATGTTACTGTTCCAGAATCTGCCGTAAATTCTGCATATTTGTTATTAAACCTTTTTTTAAAACCACTAAAAATAAAACTAATAATTAAAGTATTGTAGCATAATAATAACTACGCCCCCTAAAAATATGACGCAACAAATTCCGAAGTGACTTTTCATTCTGGCAGAATTTTGGTTCGAACTGTCCTTTCATTCGAGGTTCGTGTCTGGGACGAAGTCTCCACAGCTCATGTCAACGAAAGAGACGAATAATATCAGGGATAAAAGGGAATTATAACTGCAAGAATTCCAGTGGTCGAAGAATTTGCTAGAAGTTTCTGGCTATCAGAAACTTCTGCTATATAAGGACAGATGGCGATCAAAAAAAAAGACAGTTGGTTTAGAACCGTGGCGAAGAGATTGGAAAATTGATAATGGGCGAAGTTGTAATTTGGTGATAAATTGAAAGTTGAGAGTGAACAAGAAAAAGTAATTAGTTTGGATTTGTGAATTAAGTAATTGAAAGGAGATAAAGTGATTAGAGAGGAAAGAGACATTGTAAGAAAAGAATTGCGAATAATAGTATAGTGTGAACCTGAATTGTTCTATAGACTAGAAAATAAAGAAATAATTTCACAGAATACTGTTTTATCTACTTGAGCCGTAGCTCGCATGTTACATTGGTGTCAGAAGCGGGATAAAACTTATTCTGTGAATAACTATTTCCGTGGTGTGAAATTGCACAAAAAAAAAAAAAAATATCGATTTCTGTGTTGAGTTAATTAGTTGCGCAAAATGGGTCGCAAATTGGGAAAACTAACTATAACTCAACTAAAGGCAGAACTCAGTAAGCGGAACCTCGACACAACTGGGGGAAAAGATGCCCTACTGATTCGTCTGGAAGAAGCAGTAACGCAGGAAGGTGAAAATCCGCATGACGTAGAGTTTGACGTGGGAGAGGAACCAGCAAGTACAGTAGCCGACCCGGATATAACAAGTCTGCTCCTGCAACTTAAGTCAGTTATGGACGAACAAAGGAAAACAATGGAAGACCAAAAGAAGTCTCTGGAACTTAAGCTCGATGACCAAAAGAAAGCAATAGACGATCAAAAGAACTCTCTAGAACTTAAGCTGGACGAACAAAAGAAAGCGATGGACGAACAAAAGAAAGCGATGGACGAACAAAAGAAAGCAATGGGCGACCAAAGGAATTCTCTAGAACTTAAGCTGGACGAACAAAAGAAAGCAATGGACGAACAAAAGAATTCTCTAGATGCTCTGGAAAGTAAACTTGATGAGCAAAACAAGAACTTGGAATCCAAATTCGAAGTGATCGAAGAGAAAATTGAGAAGGTCGAGACGCAACTCGAAAAAGTCGAAACTAGATTCGATGAAAATTTTGAGAAACATGAAACTCAGTTCGGGAAGATAGAGACTCAGTTTGAAAAAGTGGATACGCAATTCGAGAGAGTAGTAAAGCAAGTCGAAAATCTTGCTAAGGAACTCAGCAACGTGAAGAGACAGAAAGCACGGGAATATTCCACTGACGGTCTGAGAAGAAAGGAGATGCAGCCCCCTATCTTCGATGGTCAAACATCATGGCCAATTAATAAAAGGCAATTCGAAGCGGTCGCAATGACCAATAGCTGGGACGATGAAGAGAAGTCCATTGCACTCACACTTGCACTGAGGGGTCCAGCTGCGGAGCTCTTGCAGACCATCCCGGAAGATAAACAGCAGAATTACGACTCTCTGGTTCAGGCTATCGAGATGCGGTTTGGGGATGAACACATGCAGCAGGTGTACAGGGTTCAGCTGCGTAGTCGAGTCCAGAAAAGGGGGGAAACGCTCCAACAGTTGCAGGCGGATATAGAGCGACTAGCCCATCTTTCATACCCTAAAGCCGGTGAGGAGCTTATCAACGAAATGGCGGTGGAAGCTTTTATTCAGGCCATAGAGGACAGACAACTGCAAATGGCTGTAAGGATGGCTGAAAAGCGAACACTCCCCGAGGCATTGGCATTCGCTCTGTCAATGAAGGCTGCGGACCAAGCATACCAGGGAATACACCGTGTCAAGGAAATGTCCGTCGTGGAATGCTCATGCCAGAGAACAGCCGTCATGGATGAAGACAAAGCTCGCGGAAGTCAAATCCGTTGCCGGAATTGCAACCAAACCGGACACCTACAACGACAGTGCAGAAGTGCACCTAGACGAGGAAATTGTCCACATTGCGGAAGTAGGAGAAGCAGAGAGGAAGTATCCTGTCGGTCAGACTTCCCAAAACCAGCAGTCGGGAGATGCGTAAGGACCAACTTCGCGGGGCAGAAGTTGGTTACTGGAATCGAGGCCCCCAGGACCACCATTCAAGTTTCGCAAACCAAACGGGGTAACAAGAGCCTGACAGTGGAGGCACTAATCAACAAGAAGAAGTGCGTAGCCACCATCGACACAGGTGCCACTGCCTCCATTGTAAGAAGAGATATCGTCAAAAGCTCCTGGCTGCACAACACCAACAGCTACTGCCTGAAGACTGCAACAGGGGAAATGGCGAAGGTATTGGGAGAAGTTCGTCTTACGATTACTCTGGCAGGACTGACGTTCTCCCATGCGTTTCTGGTGGCAGATATATGCGACGAGTGCATCATCGGAATAGACTTCATGAAAGCAAATGAAGTAATTCTGGACATCGGGATGCAAGTACTGAGGTATCGAAATGTGGAGATTCCGATGGTGTACGGAAACGAGAGTGCCGTAACTCTCAGGACAGTCATCAGCAAAGACGAAGTTTTGCCGCCGTCTTCAGAGACAATCATTTGGACGAAGCTGGAAGGTGATCTTGGGAGCCACCGATTCTACATAGTAGAACCAGACCCAGAGAAGAATTCTCAAGACTACATCGTGGGAAAGACGTTAGTCGAACCAAAGAACACCATGGTTCCAGTAAGAGTTTTGAACGCGAGACCACACACTATCAAACTAAGGCGAGGGGAGGTGACTGGAAAATGCACGCCGATTACCGCCGTCGCAACAATATCTGAACGTGATGCTCCAAAACCTCTCCCATCACCTTGGACAGCGGAAACGAGAGAGACGATTCTCCAGTCCAGTGAGCTGAATCAGGAGCAGCGAACTATGGCAGAGAATCTTATCAATGAGTACGCTGATGTATTTGCCTCACAGGACGGAGAATACGGCCGAACACACCTGGTACAACATCGAATAGACACTGGTGATACTAGACCAATTCGTCAGCCTGCTAGGCGCCTTCCATTGGCAAAGCAGACAGAAGTTGCAGAGATGGTGTCGGCAATGGAGAAAGAAGGTGTGATTGAAAGTTCCAAAAGTCCGTGGGCATCACCGGTTGTACTGGTTAAGAAGAAAGATGGCAGCACGCGGTTCTGCGTGGACTATCGGCAGCTCAATTACGTCACCAAGAAAGACAGCTACCCTCTGCCACGGATTGACGACACGCTAGACACACTATCAGGAGCCCGATGGTTTTCCACTCTCGACTTGAAGAGTGGCTACTGGCAGGTACAGATCCATCCAGAAGACCGGGAGAAAACCGCCTTCACCGCAGGAAATGGGCTATGGCAATTCACGGTAATGCCATTCGGGCTGTGCAATGCTCCGGCGACTTTCGAGCGATTGATGGAATGTGTCCTGCAAGGGTTAACATGGAAAACCTGTTTGGTATACTTGGATGATGTCATCGTCGTAGGAAAAACGTTTGCGCAACACCGAGACAATCTAAGGGATGTGTTTCAAAGGCTTCGAAGTGCCCACCTGAAGCTCAACCCCAAGAAGTGCGCCCTGTTTAGAGCGGAAGTCAAGTACCTGGGACACGTAATTTCAGCGAAAGGAGTGAGAACCGATCCGGAGAAGGTCGAAGCGGTGAAAAACTGGCCAGTCCCCAAAGACAAACACCAACTAAGGAGCTTCCTGGGCCTAGCCACCTACTACAGACGGTTCGTGAAGGATTTTGCCGGGATCGCAAAGAACCTGCACCAGTTGACGGAAAAGGGAAAACAATTCAAATGGTCAGTTGAGTGCGAGAAGAGCTTCAAGGCACTTAAACAACGGCTATGCGATGCCCCGATACTGGCTTACCCCACTCCCGGGGAAACGTTCGTTGTGGATGCAGATGCTAGTAATGTCGGGGTAGGAGCCGTACTCTCCCAGGTGCATGAGGGCCAAGAGAAGGTGGTTGCGTACTTCAGCAAGGTGCTCTCTAAGCCAGAAAGGAACTACTGCGTGACAAGGCGGGAACTTCTAGCTTTGATCTTGGCTACGAAGCATTTTCACAAATACCTCTACGGGAGGAAGTTCGTTCTTCGCACAGACCATGCAGCCTTAAAATGGCTATTACAGTTCAAGAGTCCTGAGGGTCAGGTCGCAAGATGGATCGAAAGGCTGCAAATCTACGACTACGAAATACAGCATCGTAAAGGAAAACTCCACTCTAATGCGGATGCACTGTCCCGGAGACCATGCAGAACGGATTGTAAACATTGTGCGCGTCAGGAAGAACGGGAGCTGGTTTCCATCCAAAGAATGAGAGCCGAACCTATCGCCGGCTGGAGCGTAGATGAGATCCGGAACGCTCAGAAGGAAGACCCGGATATCGAGCCGATTCTGGCCTGGAAGGAGAACATGGAGAAACCGGATCATCAGGACATCTCTCACAGAAGCCCGACCTTAAAGGCATATTTTGCGCAGTGGGACTCCCTCCATGTCCAAGAAGGTGTTCTGAGAAGAAAATGGGAATCCTCCGACGGAAAGTCGTTTGTAATGCAGCTTGTCGTACCGCGGACGAGGGTCAAGGAGGTGTTACAGGAAATGCATGGCGGGGCGACCGGAGGCCACTTGGGAGTGAATAAGACGCTAGAAAAGGTACGAGAACGTTTTTATTGGTTAAAAGCGAAGGAAGATATCGAAGACTGGTGCAGAAAATGCGACGTGTGTGCAGCTAGCAAGGGTCCGAGAATCAAAACTCGAGGTAAGATGCACCAATAAAACGTGGGAGCACCTTTCGAACGAATCGCCATTGACATCGCAGGTCCCTTTCCGGAAACCGACAATGGTAATCGGTATATACTCGTAGTGATGGACTACTTCAGTAAGTGGCCGGAAGCGTTTCCGATCCCTAACCAGGAAGCCAGAACCGTGGCGGAGCAGATCGTCTACAATTGGGTTAGCAGATTCGGTGTGCCCTTGGAATTGCATTCTGACCAAGGGCGGAACTTCGAGTCAAGAATCTTCCAAGAGATGTGTCAACTACTCGGAATCAAAAAGACAAGGACAACCCCGCTTCATCCACAGTCGGACGGTATGGTGGAGCGTTTCAATAGGACTTTGGACGAACATCTCTCGAAGGTCGTAGGTGACTACCAACGGGATTGGGACCGGCAGATTCCCTTGTTTTTGATGGCCTATAGAAGTGCCGTGCATAGCACTACTCGACATACGCCGTTCGAAATCTTATTTGGTAGAATAGCTCGTTTACCCAGTGAGGTGAAATTTGGATCTCCTACCAATGAGCCCAGAAATGAAGAAAATTTTTTTAAACAATGCAAGAATGTCTTCTAAAGAAAAATTACATTGAAAATAACAGAACTGCAACTGTTTAAAGCCGTTACGCTATGTTCGTTTTGAGCTAGATTTGATTCAATTTTAATTGGAAAACATATTGTCTTGTAGTAAGTTTTAACGCTAATTCGTTCTCCTTAATTCACGATACGTAGGTAATACCACGTAATCAAGTACTCCGTTCCTTGTGTACTAATAGGAATAAAGAAACGCATCCTAAAATTTGAGATCAAAATCTTGTGCACTGTTTTCACACTTACGTGTTCGATGTTCGCGAGTGCTACACTAAACTCGCCCTGATTTTTGCAGCACTGCGTTTGCAGTATGCACTGAGAGAGCACTGAACTCATCCCAGGTATTTTCTCGAGGCAAGAAAAAAGTGCTGTCAGAAAACTAATTTTTGGTTGTTATTCGGTTGTTTAAGGCCAAATACTTCGCTTTGAATTGGAAAATATTATTATAATAAAAATGTGTAAATATGAGATGCAAACATTAATGGAATGTAGTAGTCAAAAATATATATCCAAATCGCTTCACTTGTGAAAATCAAAGAATGACAGCTTTCAGGGCAACATATTTGTGTTCGATGTAAAATATAGTTTCTGCAGTTGCTCTGAGTTTCAATTCCATGAAAATGCACTGAAACTACCCAGGGCGCACTGGTGCTGGGACGTCGAATCAACCTATTGTTTTTGTTGTGTTGTGAATATGTGTGAGCAAAATTAACGATTTATGAATTTTTAAGCACGTCCCTGCATTCGTTCTGGTGAGTTGATTTCCCTTCGTCAGGGATGTGACGATCATAGCGTACATATGTAAGTTCGATTATTGAGGTAGAAAACAAGCTTAAAATCATATATTCCTTTAGGAGCTTAAATAAAATAGAAAAGCGAACAAAAAAAATATTAGCATAAAGTGATTATTACAGAAATACACATACCCCCTTCGAGTAGGGGTTAGAATATACCCGAAGTAGGCATGCCTGTCATAAGAGGCGACTAAAATCCACAAAGCGGAGACGAAAACTTCGCAAAACTGGCAAATATAAAGAACAAATGACCCGGTCCTCTTGGCAGGGGGTTTGTATGTAGAAATTAATGTACTACCCAATAAAATTAATACGGTTACAACAAATATGGCAATGATGATATAAATACCCCAGGTGGCAGACCAGGTAAACTGGAAGATACACACCCCTCGGAGATCGGTCGCATGGATTCTGGGATTATTGCTTCTTAGCAGAACTCTAGAAAGAGTTCACTCACTCCGAGAACTCCATCAAAAACGATAGCTCCAAAAAGCCTTACGGCCGAAGAAGCTATCGACTCAATTAGCACAGAATATAAAAAGAATTTCACAGTTAAGAGACGGCAATGACTAGCAACTCTTCATCAACTCATGTCATTAAAAAACTAATACTTACCAAGAGGAAACTAAGGAAAAGGTGGCAGATGATTCGAGCACCAAACGACAAAACCCAGTTTAACAAGATAACCAAAGAACTCAAACGAAAATTAAGAGAGGTCCAGGAATCTAACCTGGCGAACTATTTAAAAAATCTTACCCCAACATCTGAGACAAATTATTCGCTATGGAAGGCTACAAGACACACAGCAAACAAGACAAAACAACTCCCACAACTCAAGAAACCCGACAACACGTGTGCTAGAGATAATTTTGACATCAAAGCATCAATCCTCGCCAAGTCCTTCGAGGCTACCTTCACCAACGTGGACGGCGATAAAGACTACTCCACTACAACAGTATCTCAGAGAAGAAACACATTAACAGGAAATTGAGGCCTGCGTTAAAAACGAAATAAAAAGTAAAAAAGCACCGGGATACGACCTCTTAACTGGAAAAATAATAAGGGAACTACCACAACAAGCCTTCATATTTCTACGCAACCTATTCAACAGTATAGCAAGACTCAAACACTTTCCAAAACTTTGGAAAGTCGCAGAGGTAATTGCTATGACAAAGTCAGGGAAGGACGCCACGAACATTACATCGTATAGACATATCAGTCTACTCCCCCTAATTTCCAAAATATTTGAAAAACTTCTACAAAAGACACTCCAACCAATATTGACACAATCGAATGCTATTCCTAGTCATTCGGTTTTATAAGACATCACTCAACTATTGAGCAAATACACAGAGTAGCAAATAAAATATCAACATCCATCGACGAAAAACAATTTTGTGTAGCGGTTTTCCTGGACGTTGCGAAAGCATTTGACTCTGTCTGGCACAAAGGACTTTTATACAAACTTAGCAAAATCATTTCAAAAGACTACTTTTGCTACTAAAAAGTTATCTAGAAGATCGATGTTTTTATGTAAGGTATGATGACAAATGCTCCCAAATTCACCCAATTAATGCAGGAGTACCTCAAGGAAGTATTCTGGGGCCCCTCCTTCATCTTCTCTTTACAGCAGTCATTCTGTCTCCCAACAAAGAAACGACCATGGTTGCAAAATTTGCCGACGACACAGTACTCCTGAACTCTGGAAGTCATCTCCAAACTACTACATCCCAATTACAAAAAACACTGTACAAAACGACAGAGTGGTTCTCAAAATGGCATACGAAGATTAACGAAGACAAGACGGTAAGTACAAGTTATTTACACCACCAGAACTAAATATCCACCTTCACCATTAACTATTAACAACAAACAGGTATGTATTCAACCGGTAGCTAAATATCTGGGGATTCATCTAGACAGCAAATTAACATGGAAGCAACACATCCAACAAAAACGCAACCAAATAAAGAATAAATTTCGTCAACTCTATTGGCTATTACGACCTCAATCCAAGCTATCCATAAATAACAAAATACTCATTTACAAGAGCATAATTAAGCCTATATGGACGTATGGTATTCAAATTTGGGGAACCTAAAAAAAAATCAAATCTAGATATCATACAAGGACAGCAAACAAAAATTCTAAGGACGATTACCAACGCTGAAAGGTATATTTGCAACCAAGACACCCATCGGGCTCCTAAGTCGGTAGAACGCGTTGCTAAGCAAACTGAGCAGGCTCGTAAGCCAGTTGTACAGACTCCTAAGCCGACTGAAAGGACGCTCGAATCAGCAGTGCAGACACTTAAACCAGTCAATCAGCCCTGTAAGCTGATTAAAAGTACGTCGAAGTTGTCCACTAAAAAGACTGAACGAAAAATAACCTCGGATAAGCCAACGAATCCCAGTTTTCTGACATATTCTCAGGCTGCAGTCAAAGCAACCAGACAAAATGACGGGCCACCCTCTGATCCGTTGAAAGAAATTCTGAACTGCATTTACGCTAAGTTCGAGGAAGAATGTGAAATGAACAAAAGAATTCTCAAATGACTCAGTAACGTCGAAAGCTTAGCTCTTCAAATCTAAGTAGATATGAACTCTTTGCTTAAAATTATAACATGGAATGCAAACGGACTCCTACACAAATTTAACGAATTAGAAATTTTTCTACTGAGAGAAAATATCGACATATGTTTGATCTCTGAAACACATTTAACAAGGGAATCGCAAATAAAGATAAGAGGCTACACTGGTTATCACGCCTATCATCCTTCTGATAAAACGCGGGGCGGTTCGTCCTTATTCATTAAAACTAACATTGAACACTCGGTCGATATAAACATAGAGCTCGAAAAACTTCAGTTGTGCGCGGTAAGGGTTAAAAATAAACACTTGAGCTACAACATAGCGTCTGTTTACTGTTCGCCGCGATGCTCGCTTGAAAAAGACGACTACTTTCGTGTCTTCAATGCCCTTGGTTCAAATTTCCTTATTAGTGGAGATTTCAACGCGAAGCACACCTTCTGGGGTTCAAGATGTACATCTTCTAAAGGAAAATTTTTCTACGAAGTGGCAAATGAATTCGGTTGTTGTTTTTATTCGACAGGAAAACCACCTATTGGCCAACCGATTCAGAAAAAATTCCCGATCTTATCGATTTTTTTGTTTCGAAAGGTATTTACGATAAATTTATTACAGTCGAAGAAAGTTTTGATCTCTCTTCTGATCAAGAAAGAAGGACCTCCAAGACTTACTAGCAATAGAACAAATTGGGAGGGCTTTAGAAATGACTGCGAAACAAATATCGCCTTAAATGTATCACTTAAAACACCTTGCGAACTAGAGGACAAAGTTGATCGTTTCGTGGAAGCAATCCAAAGAGCGGCATGGAGAAATACTCCTTCTAGAATCTATAAGATTAACCGCATTGAAAAGTATCCAAGTGAAATCATTGAACTGGTGAGGGAGAAAAGAAAAGCACGAAGAAATGGCAAATCACTCGTGCACCGCAGCATAAAAAGATCCTTAACCGACTATGCAATCGCCTTAGAGATAGTATTCGGGAATTTAAAAGCAATAAGATAGCGACCTACCTTGAAAATCTCTCCACTGGAAGAGAATCAAATTATTCACTTTGGAAAGCGCTAAAAGGCACCCGGAAACCTCAAATGCAAGCGCAACCAATTCGGAAAAACGATAGAACTTGGGCCAAGAGCGACAAAGAAAAGGCGAAACTTTTTGCTTTGCACTTAGAAGATACGTTTAAGCCATTCGACGGCCCTTTGATAATGCCCGACTCTTCAGTCACGACATCTGACAACTTTAAAGTAAAAAAAGTTGCATTAATTGAACTGAGGGAAGTGATTAAAAATCTAAAGACTAAAAAATCACCGGGTTACGATTTGATAACGGCGCAGGTGGAAAAGGAATTACCGAATAAAGCTCTTATCAAGCTGCTATATTTGATTAACGCTTCGGTCAGATTGCTCTACGTTCCGAGACGATGGAAAGTCGCCGAGATTATAATGGTCCCGAAACCAGGCAAACCTTTGAATGAGAAGAAATCATATCGGCCTATTTCCCTATTGCCAGTTATCTCTAAAATATTCGAAAAACTACTTTCAAAACGACTACAACCCGTAATCAACGAAAGACGTCTCATTCCTGACCATCAATTTAGATTTAAAGTCAAACATTCAACAATCGACCAAGTCCACAAAATAACTGACGTGATTGAGAAAACTCTCGAAGAAAAAAAGATTTGTTGTGGTGTATTTCTTGACGTCTCACAAGCTTTCGATAAGGTTTGGCACGAAGGTTTGGAGTATAAATTGCAACTACTACTGCCATGGCAACTCTTTCTAATTTTACGATCGTACCTCACCGAAAGACTTTTTCGTGTTAAGCACGGAAATGATTACTCTGAGCTCAAGGAGATTGCGGCCGGAGTCCCACAAGGAAGTGTCCTCGGCCCGCTTCTATATGTACTCTACACGCGTGATATCCCGCAGGAAAGAAACTTCGTCGTCGCCACGTTTGCGGGACGATATTGACAACTGGCGATACAATTGAAGCAGCAACTGAAAAGCTGCAACATGCTGTTAACAAAGTCCACGCTTGGACGAATTCTTGGCATATTATGCTGAACGAAAGCAAATCTACTCACATCAACTTAACCCACAAAAAAGTGGACAGATTACCCGTATATTTAAATTCGGCTCAAATACCATACGCGAACGAAGTAGAATATCTAGGAATGACTCTAGATGTTAAGCTTAAATGGAAATCGCACGTAAAAAAGAAACGCAACGAGCTCGAAAACAAATACCGACAAGTGTACTGGCTACTCGGAAGACATTCGAAGTTGAGCCTACATAACAAACTGCTTATCTATAAACAAGTGCTAAAGCCAGTGTGGACGTATGGTCTACAACTATGGGGTTGTACTAGGAAAAGCAATAGAAACATCCTACAAACTTTTGAAAATAGAGTTCTTAGAACGATCGTTAGCACACCGTGGTACGTACGTAACGAAGATATTCATCGGGACCAGGGAATTCCTAGCGTCGTCGAAGAGATAACAGATTTTGCTCGTAAACACAAAGATCGTGTTCACGGCCATTGTCACAGTACCGTCATTCAACTACTTGGCGCGAACAATTCAATTCGTCGTCTGCAAAGGACAAAACCTTTTGACCTCGCGTCATAGTATATGCCGGTCGTGAAAACAGCAGGAACTTTCATTGGAATTTAACCTGTCTAAAGCGCTACATTCTTTTAAATTACATACGAACATCTTTCTCCAAAAATCCCGAGTCTCGTAAGCGAAAATAAAACTGCTGGATAAGCGTCGGCTTAGTTGTAGTATTAATCTTGAAGAGTGGTGTTTTTAGTGAGTAAAAATCTCACACTATCATAAGCACGCGCGGTCGGGCCTTATGGTGTCTTTAGAAGAATTTCACCCTCTCGGAAAAAAAAAAAAAAATCGCGACCTGCAGATCAATACTGTCGACAACGAAATACAAAAAAAAACAGCACAAGACACATTCCAACAGCGAAGTCAACACTCTACTCGTCCAAGAAACCTCAAGAAGAAGAAGGCTCAAACGTAAAAGACCCACCTACTTAATTTTCCAGTAGTAATATATCCACATCTGTTAGCACAAAAGCAAACAGCTATATTTCCCATAGTAAACACACATTACCCTACATTCGTCAGATGATAGAATTTCCAATAGTAAAACAAAAGAAAATGAAAAACCCGTTACCACAACCTCTAGTCTAATTACAGAAAAAACTTCAAGCAACTCAAATACTAAATCCATAATTCATGAATCCTTGGTAAAAACACAACATATCAATAAAAACGCAATCTCTCAAACAATAAACCCCCAACTTACTTCACACACCTCACATTCTCTCTAATAATACTTCTCTCAATGAGAAAACACTCGCTTTTCCAACTCTAGATACTGATAACACCACATCTCTTACTCAATGTCCCATATCTACTATGACACAATCACTTCTAATAAATAATGGTTATTTCATTCACTTCGCTGATATATAATAAGCATATAATAATAACTCATATTCCCAATACCAAGACTCTGCTGTTCGGAGATTGAATCATCCAGGCACTTTTATGAGCCTGGATGCTTCAATATCCGAACCGCAGAGTTATAGCTCTAAACACCGAAACGCCACCAACATAAATTCCTCCCAACATAACAAACATTATAAAGCATGTAACCCGAATCAATCCAAAATAACTTTAAAATAATCAATCTTCATGAATTCCAGTTGCTTATACGCGAGCTCGAAACCCTCCGTTTTAGCACTGCAACAAACACACCTAATAAAAACATTGGTCTTAAACACCCCAAGAGAATACGCAGTCTGCTTCCATAACTTCGACTCAATTATTATACATACGCAAAGCAAGGCACTGGGTTGTTAGTTCACAAATCTATACCACAAAAAGGGCAAGTTTTAGAACACTTCTTATCTTACTCGAACCTAACTCTTTTTCCGACACACAAAACTTTCACACTGACTTATCGCTTATCTCCGCACAGCTCTCTCCAAACACCAGCTGGGAAGCCTTACAGGACCTACATGGTAGTGACCACTATCCGATACTTATTAATATCTCTTTGGGCAATACCTCCAAAACCTCGAAACTTCATCCAAAAATTTCAATCCGACAGAGCCAATTGGGGCATATTCCAAACCAAAGTTTCCGATTTTTTAGCGTCAAGACAACAATCGCATAATATTAACAAGGAGGCAGCCGTTATTACTAAGTCTATCCGTTTTGCAGCCAACATCTCCATTCCGCAAACTAAGACCATGCCCCACAAAACTGTCGTTCCTTGGTGGAATCCCGAGCTTGACAAACTCCGCAAGAACAAACAAATGGCTTGGAAGGTATTTAAGAAAAATTCGTCCGACCATAACTTGATAAACTACCGGAAACTTAAAGCCCTTTTTCGTAGAAATGCCAAATTCGAATAAAAAAATTTCGAAAGTTTTACTTGCAACATAGATCCTAACTCGTCCCCAACAAAAATTTGGGCCGACATAAAAACCCTCACCGGACGCTATACACCACACGGCATCAAAACCATCATATCCGGACCACAAATAATAACGTGCCCATTCCAAATAGCTGCACACTTTGCCCAAGTATAGTCGTCATACTCCGATGACTTCAACTTCCACCCAAACTTCTGAGCCGCAAAACATTTTGCCATTAATAATATTGTAACATGCGAGCTACGGCTCGAGTAGATAAAACGATATTCTGTAAAATTTATTTCTTTATTTTCTACTCTATAGAATAATTCAAGTTCACACTATACTATTCTTCGCAAATTCTTTTCTTACGAGGTCTCTTTCCTCTCAAATCACTTTATCTCCTTTCAATTACTTAATTCACAAATCCAAACTAATTACTTTTTCTTGTTCACTCTCAACTTTCAATTTATCACCAAATTACAACTTCGCCCATTATCACTTTTCCAATCTCTTCGCCACGGTTCTAAACCAACTGTGTCTGTTTTTGATCGCCATCTGTCCTTATATAGCAGAAGTTTCTGATAGCCAGAAACTTCTAGCAAATTCTTCGACCACTGGAACAAGAGAAATAATTCTTGCAGTTATAATTCCCTTTTATCCCTGATATTATTCGTCTCTTTCGTTGACATGAGCTGTGGAGATTTCGTCCCAGACACGAACCTCGAATGAAAGGACAGTTCAAACCAAAATTCTGCCAGAATGGAAAGTCACTTCGGAATTTGCTGCATAGACATAGGAGCGTAGTTATTATTATGCTACACTGCCCCCCTCTTAGACGTGTTCGTCCCGAACAAGTGCATCCTCATTTCGGCCATTGTATCGACTCAGTCGGTCCACATGAACCACTTTCATTTTGGCCCTCGGTCCTCGCTGGATGCGGTAGACAACATCGTTGATGCGGGTTGCTATTCTGTAGGGACCTTCCCAGTTCCGCTGTAATTTAGGTGATTTCCCCTTTTGGCGATGGGGATTATACAGCCACACCAGATCTCCTTCCTGGAATCCTGACGTTGTTGCCTTGGCATCATACCTGGTCTTCATGCGGTCGCTCGTCATCTTAATCTGGCTTCTGGTCCTTTGGTGTATGTCCCTAAGCCTTTCCCTAAGGTCCGCCACGTACTCTTCTTCATTTCTGGGCTCATTGGTAGGAGATCCAAATTTCACCTCACTGGGTAAACGAGCTATTCCACCAAATAAGATTTCGAACGGCGTATGTCGAGTAGTGCTATGCACGGCACTTCTATAGGCCATCAAAAACAAGGGAATCTGCCGGTCCCAATCCCGTTGGTAGTCACCTACGACCTTCGAGAGATGTTCGTCCAAAGTCCTATTGAAACGCTCCACCATACCGTCCGACTGTGGATGAAGCGGGGTTGTCCTTGTCTTTTTGATTCCGAGTAGTTGACACATCTCTTGGAAGATTCTTGACTCGAAGTTCCGCCCTTGGTCAGAATGCAATTCCAAGGGTACACCGAATCTGCTAACCCAATTGTAGACGATCTGCTCCGCCACGGTTCTGGCTTCCTGGTTAGGGATCGGAAATGCTTATGGCCACTTACTGAAGTAGTCCATTACTACGAGTATATACCGATTACCATTGTCGGTTTCCGGAAAAGGCCCTGCGATGTCAATGGCGATTCGTTCGAAAGGTGCTCCCACGTTGTATTGGTGCATCTTACCTCGAGTTTTGATTCTCGGGCCCTTGCTAGCTGCACACACGTGGCATTTTCTGCACCAGTCTTCGATATCTTCCTTCGCTTTTAACCAATAAAAACGTTCTCGTACCTTTTCTAGCGTCTTATTCACTCCCAAGTGGCCTCCGGACGCCCCGCCATGCATTTCCTGTAACACCTCCTTGACCCTCGTCCGCGGTACGACAAGCTGCATTACAAACGACTTTCCGTCGGAGGATTCCCATTTTCTTCTCCTTTAAGGTCGGGCTTCTGTGAGAGATGTCCTGATGATCCGGTTTCTCCATGTTCTCCTTCCAGGCCAGAATCGGCTCGATATCCGGGTCTTCCTTCTGAGCATTCCGGATCTCATCTACGCTCCAGCCGGCGATAGGTTCGGCTCTCATTCTTTGGATGGAAACCAGCTCCCGTTCTTCCTGACGCGCACAATATTTACAATCCGTTCTGCATGGTCTCCGGGATAGTGCATCCGCATTAGAGTGGAGTTTTCCTTTACGATGCTGTATTTCGTAGTCGTAGATTTGCAGCCTTTCGATCCATCTTGCGACCTGACCCTCAGGACTCTTGAACTCTAATAGCCATTTTAAGGCTGCATGGTCCGTGCGAAGAACGAACTTCCTCCCGTAGAGGTATTTGTGAAAATGCTTCGTAGCCAAGATCAAAGCTAGAAGTTCCCGCCTTGTCACGCAGTAGTTCCTTTCTGGCTTAGAGAGCACCTTGCTGAAGTACGCAACCACCTTCTCTTGGCCCTCATGCACCTGGGAGAGTACGGCTCCTACCCCGACATTACTAGCATCTGCATCCACAACGAACGTTTCCCCGGGAGTGGGGTAAGCCAGTATCGGGGCATCGCATAGCCGTTGTTTAAGTGCCTTGAAGCTCTTCTCGCACTCAATTGACCATTTGAATTGTTTTCCCTTTTCCGTCAACTGGTGCAGGCTCTTTGCGATCCCGGCAAAATCCTTCACGAACCGTCTGTAGTAGGTGGCTAGGCCCAGGAAGCTCCTTAGTTGGTGTTTGTCTTTGGGGACTGGCCAGTTTTTCACCGCTTCGACCTTCTCCGGATCGGTTCTCACTCCTTTCGCTGAAATTATGTGTCCCAGGTACTTGACTTCCGCTCTAAACAGGGCGCACTTCTTGGGGTTGAGCTTCAGGTGGGCACTTCGAAGCCTTTGAAACACATCCCTTAGATTGTCTCGGTGTTGCGCAAACGTTTTTCCTACGACGATGACATCATCCAAGTATACCAAACAGGTTTTCCATGTTAACCCTTGCAGGACACATTCCATCAATCGCTCGAAAGTCGCCGGAGCATTGCACAGCCCGAATGGCATTACCGTGAATTGCCATAGCCCATTTCCTGCGGTGAAGGCGGTTTTCTCCCGGTCTTCTGGATGGATCTGTACCTGCCAGTAGCCACTCTTCAAGTCGAGAGTGGAAAACCATCGGGCTCCTGATAGTGTGTCTAGCGTGTCGTCAATCCGTGGCAGAGGGTAGCTGTCTTTCTTGGTGACGTAATTGAGCTGCCGATAGTCCACGCAGAACCGCGTGCTGCCATCTTTCTTCTTAACCAGTACAACCGGTGATGCCCACGGACTTTTGGAACTTTCAATCACACCTTCTTTCTCCATTGCCGACACCATCTCTGCAACTTCTGTCTGCTTTGCCAATGGAAGGCGCCTAGCAGGCTGACGAATTGGTCTAGTATCACCAGTGTCTATTCGATGTTGTACTAGGTGTGTTCGGCCGTATTCTCCATCCTGTGAGGCAAATACATCAACGTACTCATTGATAAGATTCTCTGCCATAGTTCGCTGCTCCTGATTCAGCTCACTGGACTGGAGAATCGTCTCTCTCGTTTCCGCTGTCCAAGGTGATGGGAGAGGTTTTGGAGGACCACGTTCAGATATTGTTGCGACGGCGGTAATCGGCGTGCATTTTCCAGTCACCTCCCCTCGCCTTAGTTTGACAGTGTGTGGTCTTGCGTTCAAAACTCTCACTGGAACCATGGTGTTCTTTGGTTCGACTAACGTCTTTCCCACGATGTAGTCTTGAGAATTCTTCTCCGGGTCTGGTTCTACTATGTAGAATCGGTGGCTCCCAAGATCACCTTCCAGCTTCGTCCAAATTATTGTCTCTGAAGACGGCGGCAAAACTTCGTCTTTGCTGATGACTGTCCTGAGAGTTACGGCATTCTCGTTTCCGTACACCATCGGAATCTCCACATTTCGATACCTCAGTACTTGCATCCCGATGTCCAAGATTACTTCATTTGCTTTCATGAAGTCTATTCCGATGATGCACTCGTCGCATATGTCTGCCACCAGAAACGCATGGGAGAACGTCAGTCCCGCCAGACGAACTTCTCCAAACACCTTCGCCATTTCCCCTGTTGCAGTCTTCAGGCAGTAGCTGTTGGTGTTGTGCAGCCAGGAGCTTCTGACGATATCTCTTCTTACAATGGAGGCAGTGGCACCTGTGTCGATGGTGGCTACGCACTTCTTCTTGTTGATTAGTGCCTCCACTGTCAGGCTCTTGTTACCCCGTTTGGTTTGCGAAACTTGAATGGTGGTCCTGGGGGCCTCGATTCCCGTAACCAACTTCTGCCCCGCGAAGTTGGTCCTTACGCATTTCCCGACTGCTGGTTTTTTGAAGTCTGACTGACAGGATGGAAGTCATCACCGCCAGATGATTCCTCTCTGCTTCTCCTACTTCCGCAATGTGGACAATTCCCTCGTCTAGGTGCACTTCTGCACTGCCGTTGTAGGTGTCCGGTTTGGTTGCAATTCCAGCAACGGATTTGACTTCCGCGAGCTCTGTCTTCATCCATGACGGCTGTTCTCTGGCATGAGCATTCCACGACGGACATTTCCCTGACACGGTGTATTC
Source organism: Pocota personata (assembly GCA_963082735.1). Lineage (NCBI taxonomy): Eukaryota > Metazoa > Arthropoda > Insecta > Diptera > Syrphidae > Pocota > Pocota personata. Next base: position 77,152,461 of record OY720431.1, read on the forward strand.
CCTGGTATGCTTGGTCCGCAGCCTTCATTGACAAAGCGAATGCCAATGCCTCGGGGAGTGTTCGCTTTTCAGCCATCCTTACAGCCATTTGCAGTTGTCTGTCCTCTATGGCCTGAATAAAAGCTTCCACCGCCATTTCGTTGATTAGCTCCTCACCGGCTTTAGGGTATGAAAGATGAGCTAGTCGCTCTATATCCGCTTGCAACTGTTGGAGCGTTTCCCCCCTTTTCTGGACTCGACCACGCAGCTGAACCCTGTACACCTGCTGCATGTGTTCATCCCCAAACCGCATCTCGATAGCCTGAACCAGAGAGTCGTAGTTCTGCTGTTTATCTTCCGGGATGCTCTGCAAGAGCTCCGCAGCTGGACCCCTCAGTGCAAGTGTGAGTGCAATAGACTTCTCTTCATCGTCCCAGCTATTGGTCATTGCGACCGCTTCGAATTGCCTCTTATAAATTGGCCATGATGTTTGACCATCGAAGATAGGAGGCTGCATCTCCTTTCTTCTCAGACCGTCAGTGGAATATTCCCTTGCTTTCTGTCTCTTCACGTTGCTGAGCTCCTTAGCGAGATTTTCGACTTGTTTTCCTACTATCTCGAACTGCGTATCCACTTTTTCAAACTGAGTCTCTAACTTCCCGAACTAAGTTTGATGTTTCTCAGAATTTTCATCGAATCTAGTTTCGACTTTTTCGAGTTGCGTCTCGACCTTCTCGATTTTCTCTTCGATCGCTTCGAATTTGGATTCCAAGTTCTTGTTTTGCTCATCAAGCTTGCTTTTCAGAGCATCTAGAGAATTCTTTTGTTCGTCCATTGCTTTCTTTTGTTCGTCCAGCTTAAGTTCTAGAGAATTCCTTTGATCTTCTATTGCTTTCTTTTGTTCGTCCATGACTAACTTAAGTTGCAGGAGCAGTCTTGTTATACTCGGGTCGGCTGCTGTACTTGCTGGTTCATCTTCCACGTCAAACTCTACGTCGTGCGGATTTTCACCTTCCCGCGTTACTGCTTCTTCCAGACGAATCAGTAGGGCATCTTTTCCCCCAGTTGTGTCGAGGTTCCGCTGAGTTCTGCCTTTAGTTGAATTATAGTTAGTTTCCCAATTTGCGACCCATTTTGCGCAACTAATTAACTCAACACAGAAATCGATTTTTTTTTTGTGCAATTTCACACCACGGAAATAGTTATTCACAGAATAAGTTTTATCCCGCTTCTGATCTCTTACTCAATGTCCCATATCTACTATGACACAATCACTTCTAATAAATAATGGTTATTTCATTCACTCCGCTGATATATAATAAGCATATAATAATAACTCATATTCCCAATACCAAGACTCTGCTGTTCGGAGATTGAATCATCCAGGCACTTTTATGAGCCTGGATGCTTCAATATCCGAACCGCAGAGTTATAGCTCTAACCACCGAAACGCCACCAACATAAATTCCTCCCAACATAACAAACATTATAAAGCATGTAACCCGAATCAATCCAAAATAACTTTAAAATAATCAATCTTCATGAATTCCAGTTGCTTATACGCGAGCTCGAAACCCTCCGTTTTAGCACTGCAACAAACACACCTAATAAAAACATTGGTCTTAAACACCCCAAGAGAATACGCAGTCTGCTTCCATAACTTCGACTCAATTATTATACATACGCAAAGCAAGGCACTGGGTTGTTAGTTCACAAATCTATACCACAAAAAGGGCAAGTTTTAGAACACTTCTTATCTTACTCGAACCTAACTCTTTTTCCGACACACAAAACTTTCACACTGACTTATCGCTTATCTCCGCACAGCTCTCTCCAAACACCAGCTGGGAAGCCTTACAGGACCTACATGGTAGTGACCACTATCCGATACTTATTAATATCTCTTTGGGCAATACCTCCAAAACCTCGAAACTTCATCCAAAATTTCAATCCGACAGAGCCAATTGGGGCATATTCCAAACCAAAGTTTCCGATTTTTTAGCGTCAAGACAACAATCGCTTAATATTAACAAGGAGGCAGCCGTTATTACTAAGTCTATCCGTTTTGCAGCCAACATCTCCATTCCGCAAACTAAGACCATGCCCCACAAAACTGTCGTTCCTTGGTGGAATCCCGAGCTTGACAAACTCCGCAAGAACAAACAAATGGCTTGGAAGGTATTTAAGAAAAATTCGTCCGACCATAACTTGATAAACTACCGGAAACTTAATGCCCTTTTTCGTAGAAATGCCAAATTCGAATAAAAAAATTTCGAAAGTTTTACTTGCAACATAGATCCTAACTCGTCCCGAACAAAAATTTGGGCCGACATAAAAACCCTCACCGGACGCTATACACCACACGGCATCAAAACCATCATATCCGGACCACAAATAATAACGTGCCCATTCCAAATAGCTGCACACTTTGCCCAAGTATAGTCGTCATACTCCGATGACTTCAACTTCCACCCAAACTTCTGCGCCGCAAAACATTTTGCCATTAATAATATAATAATTATATAATATAATAATAATATTTAGTGCATAATACCAGCCCCTCTGCCAACAATATCGAACTACCCATCAATACATATTGTAGCATAATAATAACTACGCTCCTATGTCTATGCAGCAAATTCCGAATTGACTTTCCATTCTGGCAGAATTTTGGTTCGAACTGTCCTTTCATTCGAGGTTCGTGTCTGGGACGAAGTCTCCACAGCTCATGTCAACGAAAGAGACGAATAATATCAGGGATAAAAGGGAATTATAACTGCAAGAATTATTTCTCTTGTTCCAGTGGTCGAAGAATTTGCTAGAAGTTTCTGGCTATCAGAAACTTCTGCTATATAAGGACAGATGGCGATCAAAAAAGAGACAGTTTGGTTTAGAACCGTGGCGAAGAGATTGGAAAAGTGATAATGGGCGAAGTTGTAATTTGGTGATAAATTGAAAGTTGAGAGTGAACAAGAAAAAGTAATTAGTTTGGATTTGTGAATTAAGTAATTGAAAGATAAAGTGATTTGAGAGGAAAGAGACCTTGTAAGAAAAGAATTTGCGAAGAATAGTATAGTGTGAACTTGAATTGTTCTATAGACTAGAAAATAAAGAAATAAATTTCACAGAATATCGTTTTATCTACTCGAGCCGTAGCTTGCATATTACATTGGTGTCAGAAGCGGGATAAAACTTATTCTGTGAATAACTATTTCCGTGGTGTGAAATTGCACAATTAAAAAAAAAAAAAAAAAAAAACGATTTCTGTGTTGAGTTAATTAGTTGCGCAAAATGGGTCGCAAATTGGGAAAACTAACTATAACTCAACTAAAGGCAGAACTCAGTAAGCGGAACCTCGACACAACTGGGGGAAAAGATGCCCTACTGATTCGTTTGGAAGAAGCAGTAACGCAGGAAGGTGAAAATCCACATGACGTAGAGTTTGACGCGGGAGAGGAACCAGCAAGTACAGTAGCCGACCCGGATATAACAAGTCTGCTCCTGCAACTTAAGTCAGTCATGGACGAACAAAGGAAAACAATGGAAGACCAAAAGAAGTCTCTGGAACTTAAGCTCGATGACCAAAAGAAAGCAATAGACGACCAAAAGAACTCTCTAGAACTTAAGATGGACGAACAAAAGAAAGCAATGGACGACCAGAGGAATTCTCTAGAACTTAAGCTGGACGAACAAAAGAAAGCAATGGACGAACAAAAGAATTCTCTAGAACTTAAGATGGACGAACAAAAGAAAGCAATGGACGAACAAAAGAATTCTCTAGAACTTAAGATGGACGAACAAAAGAAAGCAATGGACGAACAAAAGAATTCTCTAGATGCTCTGGAAAGCAAACTTGATGAGCAAAACAAGAACTTGGAATCCAAATTCGAAGCGATCGAAGAGAAAATCGAGAAGGTCGAGACGCAACTCGAAAAAGTCGAAACTAGATTCGATGAAAACTTTGAGAAACATGAAACTCAGTTCGGGAAGATAGAGACTCAGTTCGAAAAAGTAGAAAAGCAAGTCGAAAATCTTACTAAGGAACTCAGCAACGTGAAGAGACAGAAAGCACGGGAATATTCCACTGACGGTCTGAGAAGAAAGGAGATGCAGCCTCCTATCTTCGATGGTCAAACATCATGGCCAATTTATAAGAGGCAATTCGAAGCGGCCGCAATGACCAATAGCTGGGACGATGAAGAGAAGTCCATTGCACTCACACTTGCACTGAGGGGTCCAGCTGCGGAGATCTTGCAGACCATCCCGGAAGATAAACAGCAGATTCGGTGTGCCCTTGGAATTGCATTCTGACCAAGGGCGGAACTTCGAGTCAAGAATCTTTCAAGAGATGTGTCAACTACTCGGAATCAGAAAGACAAGGACAACCCCGCTTCATCCACAGTCGGACGGTATGGTGGAGCGTTTCAATAGGACTTTGGACGAACATCTCTCGAAGGTCGTAGGTGACTACCAACGGGATTGGGACCGGCAGATTCCCTTGTTTTTGATGGCCTATAGAAGTGCCGTGCATAGCACTACTCGACATACGCCGTTCGAAATCTTATTTGGTGGAATAGCTCGTTTACCCAGTGAGGTGAAATTTGGATCTCCTACCAATGAGCCCAGAAATGAAGAAGAGTACGTGGCGGACCTTAGGGAAAGGCTTAGGGACATACACCAAAGGACCAGAAGCCAGATTAAGATGACGAGCGACCGCATGAAGACCAGGTATGATGCCAAGGCAACAACGTCAGGATTCCAGGAAGGAGATCTGGTGTGGCTGTATAATCCCCATCGTCAAAAGGGGAAATCACCTAAATTACAGCGGAACTGGGAAGGTCCCTACAGAATAGTAACCCGCATCAACGATGTTGTCTACCGCATCCAGCGAGGACCGAGGGCCAAAATGAAAGTGGTTCATGTGGACCGACTGAGTCGATACAGTGGCCGAAATGAGGATGCACTGTTCGGGACGAACACGTCTAAGAGGGGGGCAGTGTAGCATAATAATAACTACGCTCCTATGTCTATGCAGCAAATTCCGAATTGACTTTCCATTCTGGCAGAATTTTGGTTCGAACTGTCCTTTCATTCGAGGTTCGTGTCTGGGACGAAGTCTCCACAGCTCATGTCAACGAAAGAGACGAATAATATCAGGGATAAAAGGGAATTATAACTGCAAGAATTATTTCTCTTGTTCCAGTGGTCGAAGAATTTGCTAGAAGTTTCTGGCTATCAGAAACTTCTGCTATATAAGGACAGATGGCGATCAAAAAAGAGACAGTTTGGTTTAGAACCGTGGCGAAGAGATTGGAAAAGTGATAATGGGCGAAGTTGTAATTTGGTGATAAATTGAAAGTTGAGAGTGAACAAGAAAAAGTAATTAGTTTGGATTTGTGAATTAAGTAATTGAAAGATAAAGTGATTTGAGAGGAAAGAGACCTTGTAAGAAAAGAATTTGCGAAGAATAGTATAGTGTGAACTTGAATTGTTCTATAGACTAGAAAATAAAGAAATAAATTTCACAGAATATCGTTTTATCTACTCGAGCCGTAGCTTGCATATTACAATATGATGAAATTTGAAGATAACATTAATTCAGCCAAATGTAGAACGCCAGGGTTCGATAGGATTGACTATAATATTGTAATATGCGAGCTACGGCTCGAGTAGATAAAACAATATTCTGTGAAATTATTTCTTTATTTTCTAGTCTATAGAACAATTCAGGTTCACACTATACTATTCTTCGCAATTCTTTTCTTACAAGGTCTCTTTCCTCTCAAATCACTTTATCTCCTTTCAATTACTTAATTCACAAATCCAAACTAATTACTTCTTCTTGTTAACTCTCAACTTTCAATTTATCACAAAATTACAACTTCGCCCATTATCACTTTTCCAATCTCTTCGCCACGGTTCTAAACCAACTGCGTGGTTTGGATCGCCATCTGTCCTTATATAGCAGAAGTTTCTGATAGCCAGAAACTTCTAGCAAATTCTTCGACCAGTGGAACAAAAAAAATTCTGATGTAATAATTCCAAGATGACAATCATTTCGTGCAGTTATAATTCTCTCTTGTTCTCTTTTATCCGTGATATTATCCGAACTGTGGAGACTAATTTCAGACACGAACCTCAAATGAAAAGACACTTCGGAATTTGTTGCCTGTTCGAGGGCGTAGTTATTATGCTACATTATGTTACAATATGCTAAAAAATAACCCGCCAGTTTTTAAACATCGGTTACTCACTTTATTTAATGAAATAATAAGTAATGGCATAATTCCCCAAGTATGGAAAATCGCCACCGTAATTCCTATACCTAAGCCAAACAAAAAACCTACCGAAGTCAACGGGTGCTGCCCAATATCTCTCCTTCCATGCCCAAGTAAGGTTCTAAAAAAAATCGTTTCAAAAAGGTTATCATGGTATATGGAAAGAAATAACTTAATTGAAATTAGGCTAGTTGCATTGCAGTAGCGCAACAATCAAGTTCGTGATGAAGTGCTTGCTTTACCTCCTAGTGGTGGTCCCCGGGTAACTATACGTATAAATCCTTATGCCTGTAGGCTAAAATTGCAAGTGCGGTTTGTCTAGGGCCTTGATTCTAGACTAGGTAACGTGGGCTAGCAACCTGCGTTACCGAACCCTAATCGCTACAGAAACCGACACTATGCCTCGGATAAGGATTGATCACATGTTGACGACTTTTGGCTATTGTACCCGGACAAAGATAGGTTTCTGGAATGTGAAGACGCTCCTCGACTCGGGAAGCGAAGGACCTCACAATGCCAGATTCCTTCAATTGGAAAAAGAATTCATGCGATATAGACTGGACATTTTGGGGGTAAGCGAAATCATAACACTGTACTACTCTATTCCGGCAGACCATCTGGAAGTCCGCGGGAATATGGAGTCGGACTGCTGCTAACACCAACAGCCGCAAAGGCCTAATTTCCTGGCAACCTTATGGTGATAGGATTATGTCGGCCAGATTCCGGACTAGAGTACGACGCGTCACCATCATACAGTGTTATGCCCCAACGGAGGACTCGTCTGAGGACGAGAAGGAGAGCTTCTACAATCTCTTAAGCGCCGTCTTCAATACAACAACAAATGGGGACATTGTCATAGTGATGGGGGATTTGAATGCCAAGGTAGGCAACAACAACGAAGGGCTCAAACATGTAATCGGGAAGAATGGACTAGGCAACCGCAATGACAATGGCGAAAGGTTTGTGGATTTATGCAATGCTAACCGCCTTGTGATAGGTGGCACCATGTTTGAGCACAAGACCTGCCACAAAGTCACCTGGGTTTCCAACGACAAGCGAGCAACCTCCTTCAAATTGACCATTTTGCTATCAGCCGCCGCTTTAGAAGTAGTCTCCTGGACGTCCGAAAAAGACGAGGGGCAGATGTGGGGATAGTACGAGATCACCATCTTATGATAGCTACTCTTCAACTACGCACTGCTGCCGTTCGAAGATCCCACGACAATACAAGAATGCCCAGGTTCAACATCGATAGACTTAATGATCCCTCAGTGCGCCAACAATTAAGGGAGCACATTTCGCAAGGTGTGGAAGCAATCAGCAGCTCACTGCCCACAACCATCCAAGACCATTGGTGTGCTGTGAAAAATGTTTTCACATCTGGTGCTGAAAGAATTGTCGGTCGATCACAGGAAAGGCATAGGGCGTGACTTTCCGAGGATACCTGGAGACGGGTTGACGAACGGAAACAGCTGAAAGCTCGCATTGCAGCCGCTCCAGCAGCAGGGAGTAATGAGCTAGAGTCCCTATATCGCATGAAGATGAGAGAAGTTCAGCGTAGCGTGCGACGTGACAGGCGCAACTACATCAACGCCCTGGCTACAGAAGCAGAAGATGCTGCACGAAGGTGCGATAGTAGGACCGTCTACAGAATCACTAAAGAGCTGACAGGTGGTCGCAGCTCCAGCCAACACCCAGTGAAAAGCCTAGACGGTCCCTTGCTTATTCCGGATGAGGGCCAGCTTAAGAGATGGAAGGAGCATTTTGCTACGATATTAAACCGTGTATTCGCTAGCGATATGTACCCAAATCAGAATGAGGTGTCCGAGGTAAGAAATGCTCGAATACGCACCGCGCCTCCCAGTAAGGATGAGATCACTACCGCGATCAAAGCACTTACAACCAACAAGGCGGTCGGGCTTGACGGTATTCTCGCACAGCTCTTACGAGCAGCGCCAACAACATCGGCTGAGCTTCTGCTTATAGAGAGAGCTTGGGAAGCCGAGAGCTTTCCTGACGACTGGAAAAAGGGAATGATCGTCAAGCTTCCTAAGAAAGGTAGTTTAATGGAGTGCGGAAACTGGAGAGGTATCTGCGTGCTGCCTGCTGTAGCTAAGATAATAGCTAAAATCATCCTGGAGCGAATCCAGCAACATCTCGAAGATACACTCGATGTCGAACAAGCAGGTTTCCGCTCTGGATTCTCCTGTATCGACCACATCAACACCCTGCGGATTATCATCGAACAGTGCGTTGAATATCGATAGCCACTTCACCTGCTGTTCATCGATTTTGAGAAGGCGTTCGATAGTGCTAACAGGGAGTTTTTTTTTGGCGTGCCTTACGCAGGAGAGGTATTCCTGATAAACTAATTGCTATTGTCAAAGCTACTTACGAAGGGTCCAAATGTCACGTTCTGCACAGAGGAAGGTTGTCTGAGGAATTTGAGATCCAAAGTGGAGTAAGACAAGGCTGCATTCTTTCACCAATACTATTCCTATTGGTGATTAGCGATGTGCTTCGTGCAGCTTTGTCGACGGGAAACGGAGGAATTCGATTGACTCTCACATCTCAACTTAAACATCTCGACTACGCTGACGCGTATACTTACTCTCTCATAGAATTATGGACCTCCACCAAATGACAGCAGATGTGGAGAGGGAGGCTGGCGTCGTCGGGCTGAAAATTAATACCGCAAAAACTAAAATTATCAGTCTTGGAACGAACTCATCGGCTCAAATATGCATTGCTGGACAACCGGTAGAGAGAGTAAGGGATTTCCAGTATCTTGGGAGTATTGTCTCGACCGATGGTGGAACCGAACTGGATATAGCCAACAGAATCGCCAAAGCAAAGTCCGCGTTCGGGATGTTGTCTAAAATATGGCGATGCAATGCAATCAGTTTGAACACCAAGCTAATACTGTTCCGCTCCAACGTTGAATCCGTGCTGTTATATGGATGCAGCACGTGGATAGTGACCACCGCTATCACCAGAAAGCTGCAAACGTTCGTTAATAGGTGCCTGCGCAACATCTTAAGGATTTTCTGGCCCAATCGTATCTCTAACGAACATCTTTACCAGAGAATGGGTCAGGAACCAATAGGCACAACCATCCAACGACGGAAGTGGCAGTGGATTGGTCACACGCTCCGAAAGGGTGACAGCTCCATAGCGAACCATGCTATGCAATGGAACCCCTTAACTCAGGACGGCAGAAGACCTGGTGGTCCAAGGAGAACATGGCGCAGAACAGTCGAGAAGGAAGCACGGCAGTTGGGGAAAAGCTGAGGAGAGCTGAGACATATTGCCAGAAACCGTACACGATGGCGCGTAGGCGTAGTCGAGGCCCTAGGACCCACAAGGGAATATAGGACATAAGTAAGTAAAGTAAAGTAAGTCAGTTGCATTCAAGCATGGTCGAAGCACAATCGATGCACTGTTACACATTGATGACAACATTACCACTGCCTTATCCAGTAAAAATCATGTCTTAATCCTTTCAATTGATTTTGAAAAAGCATTTGACCGCATTGGTACACATTTTATTTTATATAAACTGGCCAAATGGAAAATTGGTCCTAAAATGTTTAAATACATTAAATCCTTTTTGACCAATTAAATAAAATTTCGAATAAAAGTGAATGGCCTTTAATTAAATTAATGAACATCTCTTAAAATACAAACAAATAAAACATTGCCTTTACGCCGATGACTTATTAATCTTTACAAAAAGTAATGATCTTAAAATGCATTCAACATTGTTTACAAATATTCATATGGATCTGAAAACCTGGTGCAGCTCATCAGTTTCTAAGATCTCAGCCGAAAAAAGTTGTATTCTACATGTTTGTAGAAAAACTAGTTGCCCTAAGCATATAACTCATAATTTCGATAATATTAGCATTTCTAACGTAAATTCTCTTAAAATATTAAGTGTAGTTTTTGATAATAAACATAGTTTTAAGAATCACTGTCTAGAACTTAAGGGAAGCCCAACTACCAGGTTAAATATTATAAAATTCCTTGCATCTAAGTATACATAGCTCCGCTCATGCTAACACATTGATTAAAATAACCAAATCAATAATTTTCTCAAAAATTGACTACGGACTGGTAATATATGGCAAATGCTCAAAATCAACCTTGCAGCCTATAAAATCTCCATACCATGCAGTGGCCCGGATAAGTCTTAGAGCGTTCAGAACAACACCGATCAAAAACATTTTAACGGAAAGTGGTCTCCCATCAATCGAACACAGCTTCGAATACCTAACCTCTCTCCTGGTCGCCAAAATCACACAAATCGCCACTAATTGATGACGTGAAAAAGGCGATGAAACGGAAGAAGTTAGCTAAATGCCCATCAGCAATATTTAATGCAGTCACTTTCTCCAAGAAATTAGACATACCCCTCTACAGGCAAATCAAGCGAACAGTTACACGCCCACCCTGGTTATTACCTAAGGAATCCATTATCACAGACATGGCAACGCTTCCGAAAAATTCAACAAGTGCTTTAATGTACAAACAAATGTTCGAAGACATCGAACACAAACACGAAAATTGGAATTTTATCTTCACGGATGGGTCTAATTGCGAAGAGGGGACTAGATTCGCTGTGCTTAACGACAATGGCAAGACATCCTACCAGAATTTGAGTCAATTCTTACGGCCGAAGCCGTAGCAATCCTCCGCGCTACGGAAACTGCATTTGGCGATAGAACTCTGATCTGTTCGGACAGTTTGCAATAAAAGCCATCTTAAACATAAACAACAAAAGTCCAATCATCGGATACATAAAAGACAAGCTCATTTTGAAAAAAAAAAAACATATTGAAAATTATGTGGCTGCCAGCGCATGCCGGCATGCAAGGAAATGTAGTAGCAGATTCTGCTGCGAAACTCGCTGTAAAAGAACCTCTTTTTACTTTTTGGACCAACGACAAAAAAAGACATCGAAAGGATTATCAAAAACATCTGTTGCGAAAAGAGAAGAAATGAATGGAGGCAATATATCCACCATTAGTGCTGTAGTTTTTTTAAGTTAAATTGTCATTTATTTACAATTTAGTAAATAATAATAATAATAATAAAATAAATAATGGGTATTGTTGTTAAGATCGATCCACTTCGAAAAAATTCAAACTCAATACCCCAATGCAAACGATGCCAAGTTTACGGGCATACGCAAAGCTATTGCAAAAGAGATTTTACTTGCGTTGAATGTGAGGGAAAACACCCCACAAAAAGTTGTCCACTAAAGAAGGACGAGAAAGCCAAATGCATCAACTGTCATGGTGGTCACCCAGCAAATTATAGAGGTTGTACGATGGCAAAAGAATATCAGGAAAGGGAAGCCAAAGCTGCTAAAAACAACCAACAAAATCCATTCAATAATAAAAGCAAACAGGTAAACGTTGAAAACATGAAACTAGACAAAGTGCCAATTGCTGCTAAAACAAACATACCAGCTATAGATAGTAAATCGTATTCCCAAATTGTGGAAAATACACGTAAAGAAGAGGAAATATCAGTAAAGGAAATGCTTATTACTATTATCCAAAGATTGGACAATCAGGATAAAATAATTAAACTGCTAAGCCAAGAAGCAGGAGGAAATCAACAAAATATTAATGATTAAAAATAATCTAAAAGTCGCAACGTGGAATGCAACACATCCCTGAATTTCAGGTATTTCTATTCAACGAAGATATTGATGTTTGCCTGATTTCTGAAATTCATTTGAAACAGGGAACAAAGATTAGAATTCCTGGGTATCTTTGTTACCACTCACCTAATCCAGCTGACAGTGCCAGGGGAGGTAGTACTGTAATTGTGAAAAGTACGACTACAGAGGAAGATCTAATTGACCTTTTTCAAATGTTAGGCAACAACTTCATCATCGGTGGTGATTTCAATGCAAAACATAAATACTGAGGGTCAAGACTAATAACAACAAAAGGCAGGAAGTTTTACAAATCAGGGCGAAATTTTAACTGTGAGTTTATTTCGACTGGATCACCAACTAATTGGCCATCTGACCCAACGAAAATATCAGATGTTATTGACTTCTTCATAACGAAAGGTATTAATAGAAAAGATGTTAAAGTTAAAAGCAGTGACGATCTGTCATTGTATCATACACCCGTAATCCTAACAGTCAACGGTTTATCAATAGAACAGATAAAAAACCCACGACTAATAAGCAAAAGAACGAACTGGTGTAAATTTAGAAAATCTCGAAGGTTTCATTAACCTTAGATCTCCATTTGTAACAACAAAACATATTGACATTGAAACAGAACAATTCATTGCCGATGTACAACAGGCAGCAGAAGATAGTCTTCTTCTTCTTTTCCTTATGGCGAAGTTATGATCCAGAGTAGAAGATCACAACCCTCCCACTTTACTGCATCCCTACTGGTCGTCCTGTGGAGTTTGCCGAGGCAGCAGAAGATAGTACAGCGACTTATCAACAAAAAAAACAGGCTTCGGTGAAATACCCCACGGAAATCAAGCAACTGATACTTGAAAAGAGAAGAGCTCGTAGAAAATGGCAAACGGCAAGATACCCTGGCGATAAAACCATATTTAATGGACTTATTAATAGACTTAAAAAAAGTATCACTGAATTCAAAAATGATTCTCTAGCTAAATACCCTTGTAATCTCACGGCTGACAAAGTCACGGACTACTCCCTTTCGAAGGCTGCTAAACGTTTAAAGAGACCTCAAGCGTAAAATCCCCCATTGAAAACATATGATGAGGGAAGGTTAAACTCTTTTGCCAGCACCTTCCAAATGCTTTCACACCTTTTTCACCTAGCGTAGAAAACGAAAATCTTGATTTCTATAACAGGGTAGATGAAAAGGAAATTGCTTATGTTTCGTTAAGAGAGATCAAGGCATGTATTCATAAACTCAATAATAGAAAATCACCAGGTTATGATCTTATAACTGCTCAAATCTTGAAAGAACTGCCCTCCACGGCATTGTTGAAACTCAAGCTTAATGCTTGCTGTAAACAAAGGTATGTCCCACAACACTGGAAGATAGCAGAAATTATTGTTATAGCTAAAGCCCATATCAAAAGTTACTTCATATAGGGCAATCTCACTTTTACCGGTATTATCGAAACTTTTCGAGAAACTCCTTCTTAAAAGACTAGACTAAATTATAGAGCAAAGAAAGCTTAACCCCACCCACCAATTCGGGTGTAGAAATAAATACTCGCCGATAGACCAAGTGCATCGCATAACTAATGTTATAGAAAAGGCACTGGAAGGAAAAAAAAATTAGACGTTGCACAGGCTTTTGATAAAGTTTGGCATAAGGGTTTAGAGTATAAACTTCATAGGGACCTACCTAGGACAGTACTGAGATACTTAAATCTTATATAGCAGACCCATCCCATAGTTATTATACACAAGTGATATACCTCATGCGAGTGATACCATGACAGCCACATTTGCAGACGATACTGCTCTTCTATCAACGAATGGATGTGTGGCTAAAGCAACAAAAATGCTACAAAATTCAGTTAACGAGATATGTGATGACGCAACGATGGCGAATTAAACTTCATGAGTCAAAGTCCACCCATATCAATTTCACAAATAAAAAATTAACGAATGTTCCCGTGGTTATTAATAACCAAGTAGTTCCTTACTCTAACACAGCTAAGTATCTGGGTATGAATATGGATGCTAAACTGAAATAGAAGGAACATGTGAAAAACAAAGTAAAAGACCTAAATATTAGTTATAGAAAACTTTATTGGTTGTTAAAATATAACTCAGAACTGTAATGATTCTATTATATTGCAATATGCGAGCTACGGCTCGAGTAGATAAAACAATATTCTGTGAAATTTATTTCTTTATTTTCTAGTCTATAAAACAATTCCAGTTCACACTATACTATTCTTCGCAAATTCTTTTCTTACAAGGTCTCTTTCCTCTCAAATCACTTTATCTCCTTTCAATTACTTAATTCACAAATCCAAACTAATTACTTCTTCTTGTTAACTCTCAACTTTCAATTTATCACAAAATTACAACTTCGCCCATTATCACTTTTCTAATCTCTTTGCCACGGTTTTAAAACAACTGCCCCCTTTCGATCGCCATCTGTCCTTATATAGCAGAAGTTTCTGATAGCCAGAAACTTCTAGCAAATTCTTCGACCACTGGAACAAGAAAAATTCTGATGTAATAATTCCAAGATGCCAATCATTTCTTGCAGTTATAATTCTTCCTTATCTGTGATATTATCCGTCTCTTTCGTAGACATGAACTGTGGAGACTTAGCGGCAGACACGAACCTCGAATGAAAAGACACTTTGGAATGGGCTGGAGGAGCGTAGTTATTATTCTACATTATTGTAGCATAATTTTAGGGGATGTTACAATATTGTAATATGCAAGCTACGGCTCGAGTAGATAAAACAATTATTCTGTGAAATTATTTCTTTATTTTCGAGTCTATAGAACAATTCAGGTTCACACTATTCTTCGCAATTCTTTTCTTACAAGGTCTCTTTCCTCTCAAATCACTTTATCTCCTTTCAATTACTTAATTCACAAATCCAAACTAATTACAACTTCGCCCACTTCAACTTCGCCCACTTCACACTTTTCTAATCTCCTCGCCACAGTTTAAAAACTACTGTTCCTTTCTCAATCGCCATCTGTCCTTATATAGCAGAAGTTTCTGATAGCCAGAAACTTCTAGCAAATTCTTCGACCACTGGAACAAGAGAAATAATTCTTGCAGTTATAATTCCCTTTTATCCCTGATATTATTCGTCTCTTTCGTTGACATGAGCTGTGGAGACTTCGTCCCAGACACGAACCTCGAATGAAAGGACAGTTCGAACCAAAATTCTGCCAGAATGAAAAGTCACTTCGGAATTTGTTGCGTCATATTTTTAGGGGGCGTAGTTATTATTATGCTACAATATTATATAATCAAATACTAAAACCCGTTTGGACATATAGTATCCAATTTTGGGGTTGTACAAAGAAAACGAATGCACAAATAATACAAACGATTCAAAATAAGGTCCTTCGGGGAATGGTGAATGCTTCATGGTATATTAGAAATAGTGACTTGCATCGAGATTTGCAGATTGACCTCATAATAGATGTGATTAAAAAGTACGCATTACATTCCTGAGATAGATAACGTCTTAAATGTATGATATAATATTCGTAGGCTAAGAAGAAACAAACCCCATGAACTTTTTTGACAAGACATTTCAGCCTCGTATTCCCAATACATCAGCGTCGAAGCACCGATAACCCAGTTTAGCAAATATGCAAACATTGCAAGTGACCCACTGCGGTGAACACACAAGTACCGTCGCACTGATCCACTTGAGTGCCCGCAACAAATAAACGAAAAGGTCACAGAGTATTCAATATCAAGTGTTACGTATTCTTGCGACCACTTGTATAAACAAACAGGTCCAAGAATGGGTCACACGGATCGGTTTACTCTGCTGACCTATAGAGCGTACGATAGGAGAATGAAGCGAAAGGCATGTAAGAAACATGGAAAACGAAAAACAGTGAGACGAAGATAATCATAACCAGTCAGTCGAAGATAATCATTATAACCAGTAGAGTCGAAGAGAATCATTATAACCAACAGAGTCGTAGATAATCATTATAACCAATAGATTCGAAGATAATCATTATAACCAATAATACTTAAAGCAACTGTGTTGTGTTTTTTCTTCTCCTTCGTTCCCGCACTATACAAAGTTTTTGGTGGCAGCGGTGGGATATTAAGGATAAAGCATCTGCTTTAAATCCCAAAATACAAATCAGTGCGCGTTCCCGTTCCGTATATGTGTGGAAATAAGAGAAACACAAGAATCAAAAAAACAAATTAAAATTAAAAAAACAAGTTTTAAATCGACTCAAAGTTAAGGAAAAATACAAAAATCAGTTATATGCATATGTACAAATGAAGACATGAAAAATTTTATGCTATAAAGAACAAAGTTCTATAAGATGTATGTGTAATGTAATAAAAATAGAACTACAAGTGAAAAAAAAATTATAATAATGAATGTAATAAAATCGAACTGTGAAAAAAAAAACTATCGATTAACAATTATACTGGTCAAAATTGAGGAGAAAAGTTCGCGAGTGTTCAACAACAAGAAACAGATAGATAGATAGATAGATTTATTTTCATAGTATAATACATAACAAGTTGGATTTTTTTACATAGCTTGCACAGAGATATGTCATTTCTTCTGTGGCTACTAAATAATATACAATGGGCTTAAAACTGCACTACGCACATGAATTCAATTATGGAAGGAAAACTATGCGAAAAACCGTTAATTTAAAAAGAAAATAGGAACCATTGGAACGCCAGTGTATAATTAATTATAAATAAATATATATATTGTATATATATATGTGTAGACATTAAGTATCACAGTAAGTATGTTTCTTGAAGTAAATAAAATAGGCAGGTACATAAGTAAATAAATAGATAAATAAATAAATTAGTAAACATGTAAATAAAAATAAATAAATAAATAAATAAAAAAATAAATAAATAAATAAATAAGTAAATAAATAAATAAATAAGAGCTAGGTAGGATATACATATATGATATACATGTGTGAATAAATATATGAATAAATAATACAATGGATAGTGCATAATACATTTATTATTAATGTGGTAAATTGTTTATGAGAGGGTTATCTATAGATTCACATTTAAGTAAGAATTTTTCATTTTAAATTTCAATTTCCCTTGTGATTGGTATGACTCCGGCTTTCTCGTGTAGAACCATTGTAGAAAAGAACCAAGGTAAGTGGAATATCATTTTTAATAGTTTATTTTGTAGAATTTGGATCTTCTTCAGATGAACATTTGCGCAATTTCCCCAAATTGGGCATCCATATAGCATTATGGCTTGAAAAAGTTTTCAAAATGAGCAGATTGTTGCTTTCGCTCAGTAATGATTTGCGATTTATATTTATAAGGGGATTTTTATGGCCACATTTACTTTGCACTGAATATTTTTCACATATTCACCAAAGGTTAGCGTCTTGTCGAAGTAAATATCAAGGTATTTGACTGAGCTTACCCAGGGAATATCACAGTTGTTTACTTTTAAGTTATTTCTTGGTAAGAAACAATTCTTTCTCTTTCTTGTAAAAAAGATAGATTGAGACTTTTCATCATTGATTTTAATTTTCCAATGCTTATAGTACTCGAAGATGGTGCTTAATACATTTTGTAAATTAGCCTCTATAGCATATACACATTGATCAGAAGAATATATTGCAGTATCGTCTGCATACATCGCAATTTCACAATTTGGGATAGTGGGAAAGGCAGATGTCTAGACATTATAGAGAGTTAGCGCCAATACAGATCCCTGAGGAACCTCTGCTGGAAATATTCTTCGGCTGGAGTAATTTTTATTAATGAACACGGTAAGTATCGGTCCATCAGAAAACTTTGGATAAGTTTAATCAAATGTGGAGGGCATTCGCAATTGATCAGTTTATAAAGAAGACCTTGTTGCCACACTGTGCCGAAAGCTTTTTGGGCATCGAGAAGTACTAGACCAGTCGATTGCTCGCTGCTAATTTTGCTTTCACATGCTAGCAAATTGTAAGAATTTGGTAAGACGTATTGTGGTCTTTTCTAAACCCAAATTGTTGAGATGGAATGACATTTTTTTCATGAAGAAATAAAAGAAACTTATTCCTTATAACTTTCTCCAAGATTTTGCTGCAAGTGCTTAATAGACTAATTGGTCTATAGCTGCTTGGCATGTTTGGGGGTTTTCCATATTTTAGAATGGGTACTACCTTGGCCATTTTCCATTTTTTTGGGAAATACTGTAATTTTAGACACGAATTGATTGTGAACCTTAGCAGTCGGAAGCTAGTTAATGGCAGTTGCTTTAAGACCAAATTGTTGATTTCATCTAGACCAGGTGATTTGTGGTTCTTTAGATCAAAGACAATGTCTTTAACCTCTTCAATAGAGACATCTATTTTCAGAGTTTCAGACTCTCGGTTATTAAAGTCATCTATGGCATTCTGGACTAAAGAATCTACTTGCGAAATTGAAGTATTTGCCGATACCTGATGGTTTTGAAGGAAGGTGTCAGCTACGATTTCAGATATTTCTTCATTGGTGATGGTAAGCCTACCTGAAACTTCGAGGTGGGGAATTCGCGAGTTTTTCTTTCTCAGAATTTTAGACAAGTTCCAGAAAGGTTTGGAACCTTTATCCAAAGAAGAACGTCTTTTGTTCCATTCTTTATTTCTAAATTCGAAGATTGCAGATCCTATCGATCGATTTAGGAATTTAATTCACTGAGATCATTTGGAGACCTTCTGTTCTGTTTAGTATATAGCGGGGAAGTACTATAACTCGTTTCCTTGTATTTTTAATTGGGACAGAAAAGCGGACACTGTTCAAAAGATTGTGTTCAAAAAATTCTATACTCTGGTCTATCTGTTTCGTGCAACTAACACCTGATAGCTCTGTGGAGTAATTACGAACTTTTGACGTAAAGAGAGATCTAAACAGGTCCCAGTTAGCCTTCTTATAGTCCAAAAATGTTTTTTTCTTTGAGAGCAGGAGTGCATAAGATCCTACATTCAACTGGGAGATGGTCTGAACTCAGTGCGCTTATGGCAAATGGCTGAGTTAGACTATTTAAGACATTTCTTATGAAAATGAGTTGAAGGAGAAAATATTGTAGCAGATGGTATATAGGTGGGGCTGTTGGGATACAAAGCTGCACTGGATATCTTAACATTAAAGTAAACCGAAAAGACTTTTAGTTTTAAAGAATTTGAGAGTGTTATTTCCACACCAATTGCTTCTATTACCTTCGTACTGATTAAAGGTAACAGAGTATGCTTAATTCATTTCTTTATAACGATGGCTACACCGCCGCCACTTCTATTTAGGCGATACACAATATAATTATTATTATTTGATAAATTAAAACTACTATTGAGCCACGTGTCAGAAAAAAGACATATATCAACATCACCAGCACAGAGAAAATTTAAAAATTCAGCTAATTTTTTATAATATTGTAACATAATGTAGCATAATAACTACATAATGTAGCATAATAACTACTACTAAAATAAAGAAATAAATTTTACAGAATATCGTTTTATCTTCTACTCGAGCCGTAGCTCGCATATTTCAATATTGTAATATGCGAGCTACGACTCGATTAGATAAAACGATATTCTGTGAAATTATTTCTTTATTTTCTAGTCTATAGAACAATTCAAGTTCACACTATACAATTCTTTGCAAACTCCTTCCTTACAAGGTCTTTTTCCCGGTCTTCTCTTAATCACTTTATCTCCTTTCAATTACTTAATTCACAAATGCAAACTAATTACTTCTTCTTGTTAACTCCCAACTTTCAATTTATCACAAAATTACAACTTCGGCTGTTATCACTTTCCAATCTCCTCGTGCGGTTCAAAACCAACTGCCCTGTGTCGATCGCCATCTGCCCTTAAATAGCCGCATTTCTAATAGCCAGAAACTTCTAGCAAATTCTTCGACCACTGGAACAAGAAAATTCTGATGTAATAATTCCAGGATGACAGCTGCAGCCAATAATCTCTTGTTCTCTCTTATCCGTGATATTATCCGTCTCTTATCGTGGACATGAACTGTGGAGACTAATTGCAGACACGAACCTCGAATGAAAAGACACTTCGGAACAAAATTATGCCAGAAATAAAAGACACTTCGGAATTTGTTGCATTATGCTACATTATGTTACAATATATTGTAACATAATAATAACTACGCTCCCTAAAAGTATAATGCAACAAATTCCGAAGTGTCTTTTCATTCGAGCATAATTTCGTTCCGAAGTGTCTTTTCATTCGAGGTTCGTGTCCGCAGTTCGTGTCCACAGTTCGTGTCCACGATAAGAGACGGATAATATCTAAGACAACGTCACGGAATTAAGAGAGAATTATAACCGCAAGAAATTATTGTCATCTTGGAATTATTACATCAGAATTTTCTTGTTCCAGTGGTCGAAGAATTTGCTAGAAGTTTCTGGCTATCAGAAATGCTGCTATATAAGGACAGATGGCGATCCAGGCAAGGCAGTTGGTTTTGAACCGCACGAGGAGATTGGAAAAGTGATAACAGCCGAAGTTGTAATTTTGTGATAAATTGAAAGTTGAGAGTTAACAAGAAGAAGTAATTAGTTTGCATTTGTGAATTAAGTAATTGAGAGGAGATAATAAAGTGATTTGAGAAGAAAGGGACCTTGTAAGGAAGGAGTTTACGAAGAATAGTATAGTGTGAACTTGAATTGTTCTATAGACTAGAAAATAAAGAAATAATTTCACAGAATATCGTTTAATTTACTCGAGCCGTAGCTCGCATATTACAATATGTACCTCTGGCGTTCCAACAGACTAATTTTAAGGAATTAATTGTATTACTTGACATTAGAATAAAGATATTTTGTAGCTAGCTGTGCGATAACATTGAAATGTTCTGCCTTAGATTTGCAGCTCCCCAGACGAGAGATCATCTCCGATGTAAGAGAGGACAATTCCTCTTCAGAGAACAAGGCAGGCGAAATCTCTTTCGCTGAATTGGAGTAGCTAGTTGTTGCATTCGCACGAACTGCAGGTACTTATGATGGTTGCTGACGTTTCACGAGGTTCGATGATTTTAGGAGAGGTGGAAAAGCATCAGCACTCATGTAGTTTAATGTTTTTGTTAGTACACTATGATCTTGTGTGTATTGAGGTCGCGTGCTTTTGTTTTTTCGATGAATTCTCTCTTGACTCAGAGTATTTTGAACAACTTATACAGACTGGATCGGTTGAACGATGGTTGCCTTTGCGGTTCTCACACTTGAGAATACCAACATAAGAACAATCTGAAGTCTTGTGTTTAGCAGAGCAATTAGCACAATAAGTATTGACATTATAATTCTTTTCGCCATGCCCGAACATTTGACAATTTCGGCTTTGGGAGACTTTATTTTTAAACCGGCGTTGAAATTCCCATCTGACTTAGGTGTGAAGAATTGTTTTAATGTTTTTACGTAAGTCTGAGAGGCGTATAGAACCATTTTCTAAATAAACAATATAGAACACATCTTGGAAAGTTTCATGATCTTTTTTAATTATTTTAATGTCTTTACACTTAAGACCAAGAGAGATTAACTCAGTTTTAAGAGAATTGGTATCTAGTTCGTCTAAGCCAAACAAAATCACTTTGAAAAACCGTTCACTCTTCAAAATTTGCGTGAAAAAATTACATTTATTTTCTTTTAATGCACTGCAAACTTTTGTAAAAGAGTTTATTGATTCACAGAAAATTTTTATACCGATCGATATTTTGCGAACCGAGTAATCAGCGATATTAAATTCCTTTAGCAGTTTGTGGATGAAATCACTATTTTTTTTTTTTAACTTTTATAGGGGTCGGCCGTTTTGGCAAATTAATTTCTTCTTCATTATCAGAGTCAGCTAAACATTATAATGAACTCCAATAATTACTATTGCAGTTTCCACTACGCGACGCCATGTTTGACGGAATAGTTTTTCTTGTTTTATTGATAGAGGATACAAGATCCTCATCACTTTTGGAACGCGCACGCATTAGAATTTTCACTGATTTAAGTTACACTGGTGAGAAAATCAGTACTTGGGAGATGCTCGAGTGTCCTACACGGTTAAGAGCACGCGATAGACTGCCAACAAGAAGCAGATATCATCATCATCATTCAAGCAACATTCCATCATCAGTAGCAGACCATTAACAATCCAGCGTCCAGCAGTCCAGCATCATCAGTCCAGCATCATCATAACAACAGCATCACCGTAACCGTTTTTTATTTTATATAACTACATCCTAATTTTAATAAAACATAAAAAGAAAAATTTTAAAAGAATAAGAATTATATATGTTTACACAATTCCACGTATAACGGTAAATGTCAAATTTAAACCTGAACATTTCACTCAAAAATAGGAAAGTTCGTAGGGCATCTGAAAGCGAAGTGTCCGATTCTTTGATTGATTCTTTACCCAAAAAAATGCCTATCGGACATTCTCCAACTCATTAAGAACCACAAAAGGAGACTGTTCTAGTCCCTGGTTCCTCTTTTAAAAGCCACGTCGTTGTTTCCGAGGCGACTTCTAACAACGGAATCGGTATCTCGTGTTTCCCCCAGCTAATAAATCAACTTCCTGTAACAATGTCCTTCAATTCTTCGCAAGCGATAAAACTCATACCAGAATTTGATGGTTCTGCCCGCAACCTGGACAGATTCATTCAATTGGTTAACCTTCAGTCGAAGAAGACCACCACTTAGCCCGATCAAGCGGAATTCATTGATATAGTGAAGTCAAAGCTAACAGGCAGAGCATACAACACTGTAGTAAAATATAGTGATTATATGCATGGCCAGAGTTGAAAGACGCACTAGTTAAAAGCTTCAGGAAAACTCGGTCTATACCTGTAATATAGACTGAGATTTTCCAATTTCAGAAAAGGTTCAGCGAGTCAATCATGTCCTATACGGAAAGAGCGCATGCATTGGTCGATGAACTGAACAATGCGAACGCCTCGACCCAGGACAAACCAAGCTATCCGCATTTTAAACGAAAAAATGATCCTTAATAGTTTTTGCAATGGCCTCGTACCTCAGTTAAAACTTCTGTTAAAGAACGCGAGATGTGAAGACCTCGAACTCTCAGAACCAAAGAAACTCTCAGAACCAAAGTCAAAACTTAATTCTCTGTTCCATAACCAAAAGTCAAACAAAATAGAGCCAGCTTCAAGCCGTAGCTCGACAGAGAACAAAATTATAAACACGAACCTAATCCTAAATCAAACCTACACAACCGGTCGAACTCCGACACAAATCGAAAGTCTAAATCAATTCCTAAAACAAAGTCCTATTTCTAATAGATAAGGAACTATAAGTCGGAACTATACGTCAATCGTCAATTTCAGTTCCTATAATAAAACTTCGAATTTCAAAAGGCAAATCAAATATCATCAAGGGAGTTCAAGGTTCCGAACATCCTAATGCTCCTAGACACAGGCGCTGCTTTAAGCCTGATTAAAATAAAGACACTAAACCCCAACAGAAACTATTACCGCATTAACAGGCATAAGTGACTTACTTACATCAACGCTAGGTACTATTAAGCTAAATCTAGAGTTCATTCCTGACCGAAAGATCACTCACACGTTCCACATAATTCCAAATAACTTCCCAATCACACAAGATGATATAATCGGGGAAGATTTCTTCAGAAAATTCAACACAGTAGTAGACTACAAGGACAACACATTCAGTTATCAATATAAGAACAGACACTATATAGTAGACTTCTGCTACGAGCACAGACTATTGACCATCCCTGCGAGATCCGAAAAAGTCATAAAATATGAACCAGTTACAGAAAACTCGGACCAAATCTATTTCGCTAGAGAAATCATACCAGGAGTATACTTTTCATTAACAATAACCACACCGAAAGATGGTTACGTGAACATATCAGTACTGAACACAAACAACGAAAAAGCAAACATCGAAAACCTGCTCCTTTCGGATGAAAATGCGAGCAACTACGAAGTGTATAACTTAAGCTCAACAATGATAAATCAAGTATTAGAAGAAAGACTGACGAAACTGCAGTCAGAATTAAAACTAGAACATTTAAACAAAGAAGAAAAGAAGTCGATAGAAACAATATGTAGGGAGTACAATTAACTATTTTTTATAGAAGGCGATCAACTAACGTCCACTTCCGGAATAAAACATTCCATCAAAACCAATTTAAACCGATTACCTGAAATACATAAACAATAAATTAAGAGCCAAGTAGACAAAATGACGTGGATGTCAACGTAATAAGACCAAGCTCTAACCCATGGAATGCGCCACTACTTGTTGTCCCCAAGAAGGGAAATCAAAAATGGAGAGTAGTAATAGACTACAGAAAATTAAATGAAGCTACAGATCCAGACGGGCAACTCGGAGACTCTAAATACTTTTCGACATTAGATCTAGCAAACGGTTTCCACCAAATAGAAGTTACTGAAGAGGACAGAGAAAAAACCTCGTTCAGCCCGACGGTCATTTTGAGTTTAACCGAATGCCATTTGGTTTACGCAACGCCCCACCAACATTCCAGAGACTCATGAATACCGTACTCTCGGGATTACAGGGTATAAAGTGTTTAGTCTAGCTCGATGATATAGTAATCTACGGAAAGAATTTGCAAGATCACAACAAGAAGCCAATAGAAGTTCCAGGCGTTAGACAAATTCAATTTGATAATCCAATTATCAAAGTGCAGATTCCTCCAAAGAGAAGTAATGTACCTAGGGCACGTAATCACGTCAGACAGTGTAAAACCTGACCCAGACAAGATTACGGCCATAAACAAAATCGAACCTCCTCAAAATCAAAAACAAATAAAATCTTTCTTAGGTCTCAAAAAATTTAAAATCAAAAATTTATCAAAAACTACTCGAAAATAGTTAACCCACTAAATAAACTACTCCTCTTTCAGAAAATTAAAAGAAGCCATAACGAAACACCACATTTTGAAATCATTACCGACCATAAGCCGCTTGTATGGATGTTTAACTTAAAATACCCCTCTTCAAGGATAATGCGCTGGCGCATCAAGCTAGAAGAGTACGATTTTACGGTAACCCATAAAGCCGGACATCTAAACACAAACGCGGACGCCCTATCACGATTAAATACAGCCGAAGTCAAAATAGTAACCCGCAGTCAGAGTAAATTACCCACAGACAAAGTTACGAAAGAAAGCCAAGGCGTAATGGAGATCTCAGACCCAGACAAAGTTAAGAAAATAATGTGCGAATTTCATGATACTCCTTTAGGAAGTCATCAAAAGAGAATGCAAATGGAAAAATATGCACACGGATGTGAAAAAATAAATCAAATCTTGCGATCTATGTCAAAGAAACAAATTATATTAACATATTAA
Source organism: Pocota personata (assembly GCA_963082735.1). Taxonomy (NCBI): domain Eukaryota; kingdom Metazoa; phylum Arthropoda; class Insecta; order Diptera; family Syrphidae; genus Pocota; species Pocota personata. The sequence goes on from OY720431.1 coordinate 77,177,763, forward strand.
AATACCGATGGTCATCGCCACAACGGCAAAAATCCCATTCGAAAGAATAGCTCTCGATATAGTGAAACCACTTCCGATCACAGAAGATCATGACAAATACATACTACTTCAAGATGGTCTTACTAAATTCGTCCAAGCAGTCGTAATACCAAATCAAGAAGCTCAAATAGTGGCAGAATCATTAGTAAAGAAAATTATTTGTACTTATGGTATACCCCAAACAATACTCACACACTAAGGAACAAATTTTACTAGTGAATTATTCAAAAATGTCTGCAAAATCATAAAAATTAAAAAGATTCAAAGCAGCCCACAATCAAATGGTGTACTCGAAAAGTCACACCGAACTTTAAACTATTGACTATTTGAGAAATTATGCAAGCAACGGCCAATCTAACTGGGATAGATATATCGAGTATGCAATTTTTTGCTGTAATACAAAAGAACACACAAACACTAACTATACCCCTTACGAAGCTCTCTTTGGATTCAAACAACCTGTATATAATTACGACGACTGGATCACGAATATCAAAACCAAATTACAAACGGGTTATAAAATCATCCGCCAAAACCAATTAAAAGCCAAAGAAAGATCAAAGGAGTACTACGACCGAAATTCAAATCAAATCAGTCACAAAGTTGGCGACAAGGTACTATTAGAGTCCAAAAATCGGTCGAATAAGAAACTAACTCCAATTTACGAAGGGCCGTATGAAATCGTAGAAAACTTATCCCCCATAGACTCCAAAGTAAAAATAGTTAGGAAAGAAAAGGTAATACATAACAACCTCATCAAACCATATCTACATACACAGAAACACACCTTCATAATAACAAGTCCCTGAACAAGAAACAACACACACCACATTCGTTTAAGCACTCGCTCTTGTTTTCTTTCTTTTTCCCAGCTTCGGTATCATTCTATGTTTCCTAAGCTCAACACTGGCCCAAGCAGTAATACAACCATTCAACAAAACAAGTGTATACCTAAAACCAATGGGTACTTTAGACAAATCATTCACAAAGTGGACATTCCTGTTCAACCATAACAACACAGGGACGAAAAAGAACACAGAGACCATAGTACAAAACATGAACTTTTGATGGATCTCTGCACAAGTACGATCAAAGAATATCCCCTAGACCACTGCAAGACAATGATAAAGATCTTAGACAACCTCCTACGAAAGATTCAACAAAACAACAGAGAGCTAGATACAATACTGTAATATGCGGACTACGGCTCGAGTAGATAAAACGATATTCTGTGAAATTTTTTCTTTATTTTCTAGTCTATAGAACAATTCAAGTTCACACTATACTATTCTTCGCAAACTCCTTCCTTACAAGGTCTTTTTCTTCTCAAATCACTTTATCTCCTTTCAATTACTTGATTCACCAATCCAAACTAATTACTTCTTTTTGTTAATTCTCAACTTTCAATTTATCACAAAATTACAACTTCGGCTGTTATCACTTTTCCAATCTCCTCGTGCGGTTCAAAACCAACTGCCTTGCCTGGATCGCCATCTGTCCTTATATAGCAGCATTTCTGATAGCCAGAAACTTCTAGCAAATTCTTCGACCACTGGAACAAGAAAATTCTGATGTAATAATTCCAAGATGACAATAATTTCTTGCGGGTATAATTCACTCTTATCCGTGACGTCGTCTTAGACATCATCCGTCGAATAAAAAGACACTTCGGAATTTGTCGCCTGTTCGAGGGCGTAGTTATTATGCTACATTATGTTACAATACTATTTAAGATAGCAATAAGTAGAAGAAGTACATTCAGGCAGAACGAAGGCGACCTGTTCAACGCAATAGAGTATACCTAAAAGTTCTTATTCGGTACAAAGGATGAGCATGACGCGTCCAAGATATACAAGGGGCTACAAGAACTTACAGAAAGGCAAGAGAATTTGTATCACCTGTCAGAAAACCAGGTCACCGTAATCTCACACCTCATAGACTCATTCAACGAATCAGCAAACCACATGAACATATTATCTATGTGCGCTTCAGAAATACTAGAAAAACAATCCGAACTATTAGCTATCATACAGAAAGCAAAATTAGGTAGATTAGACAGTCGATTATAAATTCAGACATATTCATGTCGACACTGAAACAAATCCAACTCAAACTCCCACATGGAGCAAGATTTCCAGAGAAATTATCAAGAATTTATTTACCCATAATCAATTCTATAGCGACCACAACCCCTCTTTATGTGAATAATAAAATCATGATACAAGGGAGCATCCCTTTAGTAAACGAGAAATTCCAGTTGTTTAGTGTTACAACACTTCCCATTAAATTAAGCACAAACATTTACCGGTACATAGCAATGAAGAACGAGATAATGGCTACTAATGAACATTACAGAAGGTACATATTCCTAAACGGAAAAGATCTGAGTAAATGTACAACATACTCGACGAACCGCTTTCTGTGCCAGCAAAATTTCGTGGTACACAATCACAATGTCAACAACTAATTTAACACAACTAATTTCAGAAAATGCGAATCCGTCGACTTGCGAGACCAAGGTTTTCAAATTAAGCCACCAAATTTGGTTCAATCTAATTAGCAAAAACTCACGGCTCTATGTACACCTGAACCAACTAATGTAAGAATTTTGTGTGGTGACGCACCTAAAAACCTAAAACTCGTAAATAGCGGAATTTTAACCATAGACCCATTTTGCAAGGCCATAACTAACGAGGTATATCTTCAAGCGTCAAATGAAAGATACAACTCTACCCCGATTAGTTACCACTCCGATAACGTGCTACCAATGGAAGCTTTAGACATTCCCGCAAATCTTTCCCAAATTAAAAATGTTGTTAATTCAAATAAAACACTCCTATCAATAAATCACAAACGTATGTATTTTTCATCTGCCACTATCTCCGTTATTTGTGTAGTTAGCATATTGGTATTGATAATAAATAAGCATAGAAAATAAGAGCAAATACAAATGTAAACTAATAAAGTAAAAAAAAAAAAAACAAATATCATAAATTGAAATCTAAACTAATGAAGTAAAAACAAAAAAGAGTGACAAATTGTAAAAACAAATAGTAAAAAATATCAAACTATGAAATGTATTAATAAAGCAAAAAGAAATTTTAATAACGAAATGTAAAACAATATCAGCCATTTTTATCGAAATTCTTTGTAAACCAATTCATCATTTACTATGAACCCTATTGTATCTTGAAAGCCTTCACTAACTAACCTAACGTCGTGCGGCTTTCGTATTTTAAGGGAGGAGGAGTGTTGTGCCCACACGCATTGCTGTGCCAGCACAAGACATTTCAGCCTCAAATTCTCAATACATCAGCGCCGAAGCTGGAAAGGGTCACAGTTTTTTTTTTTTTTTTTTAGCTTTTCATTAGTTTTAATTCATTTATACTTACATGCTAGACAAAAACGCTTAAAACTAGCTTAACTAACTTAACTACTTTTTATTCTATCTTACTGGCCCTATGCGAGCTCTCTAAGCTAAACTTAATCCTTAACTATGTCTTTCGACTTAATCTATTACTTATTACTATTTTACTTAAGAACAATAATGACTAAGAAAAATTTAGTTTTTGAAAAAAAAACTTAGTACCAGAACTGCTTATTTTTGTCATGTTATATATAAAATTTAAAAGCTACCTTAAAAATAAATCTTAACTTAACTACTTACATAATTAAATATGCATATTTTTTTTTTTTTATTTTAATTTTGTGCCTGTTTTAAGAAACTAAGCCTACACTTAGACTACCTAACCCTAGACACCTAAAAACTATGTAAGCCGGTCAAGGCAAAAATATGGCGGCCAACTTTGCCGTACTAGGCACCTACCCCTGATCGAAAGGGATCGACGAGGGAGCTCCCTCTAGTAACCACCAAAATTGCTGGTGCTGCTTGCTTACATCTTTAACTCGCGCCGCGATACCGATCTACTGAATCGGAGACGCTCCTCAGTGCTCTGTGCGACGTCTCGGCTGTAATTAAGTCGCCTATCCACAGTTGTCCGGGCAACGTGGAAGATTAACGGCACCGCTGATCTATCCTGGATCAGACCTGCCTGATCTAAATAGAGGAATGCTTCTGGGGGGACAAAGCCGTTAAGGCGCACCCTCTCATGGTACCTATGGTTGGGGTAATAAGCCCCGAAGATCAGGTTATTCATCGAGGTCATTGCTCTTGCAATGTGCCTTCGAGTCACCTTGACCAGGAAATTGTCCACTCTTATCAGATTCGCCCTGTTGTATAGGACCTCATTAGAATAGAATTTTTTTTTACGGAGACTGCCGTTCTGTACAAGTGAAGGCAAGCCGGAAGGCAGGCCCTCCAAGTAGACAAAATGACGTGGATGTCAACGTAATAAGACCAAGCTCTAACCCATGGAATGCGCCACTACTTGTTGTCCCCAAGAAGGGAAATCAAAAATGGAGAGTAGTAATAGACTACAGAAAATTAAATGAAGCTACAGATCCAGACGGGCAACTCGGAGACTCTAAATACTTTTCGACATTAGATCTAGCAAACGGTTTCCACCAAATAGAAGTTACTGAAGAGGACAGAGAAAAAACCTCGTTCAGCCCGACGGTCATTTTGAGTTTAACCGAATGCCATTTGGTTTACGCAACGCCCCGCCAACATTCCAGAGACTCATGAATACCGTACTCTCGGGATTAAAGTGTTTAGTCTAGCTCGATGATATAGTAATCTACGGAAAGAATTTGCAAGATCACAACAAGAAGCCAATAGAAGTTCCAGGCGTTAGACAAATTCAATTTGATAATCCAATTATCAAAGTGCAGATTCCTCCAAAGAGAAGTAATGTACCTAGGGCACGTAATCACGTCAGACAGTGTAAAACCTGACCCAGACAAGATTACGGCCATAAACAAAATCGAACCTCCTCAAAATCAAAAACAAATAAAATCTTTCTTAGGTCTCAAAAAATTTAAAATCAAAAATTTATCAAAAACTACTCGAAAATAGTTAACCCACTAAATAAACTACTCCTCTTTCAGAAAATTAAAAGAAGCCATAACGAAACACCACATTTTGAAATCATTACCGACCATAAGCCGCTTGTATGGATGTTTAACTTAAAATACCCCTCTTCAAGGATAATGCGCTGGCGCATCAAGCTAGAAGAGTACGATTTTACGGTAACCCATAAAGCCGGACATCTAAACACAAACGCGGACGCCCTATCACGATTAAATACAGCCGAAGTCAAAATAGTAACCCGCAGTCAGAGTAAATTACCCACAGACAAAGTTACGAAAGAAAGCCAAGGCGTAATGGAGATCTCAGACCCAGACAAAGTTAAGAAAATAATGTGCGAATTTCATGATACTCCTTTAGGAAGTCATCAAAAGAGAATGCAAATGGAAAAATATGCACACGGATGTGAAAAAATAAATCAAATCTTGCGATCTATGTCAAAGAAACAAATTATATTAACATATTAAAATACCGATGGTCATCGCCACAACGGCAAAAATCCCATTCGAAAGAATAGCTCTCGATATAGTGAAACCACTTCCGATCACAGAAGATCATGACAAATACATACTACTTCAAGATGGTCTTACTAAATTCGTCCAAGCAGTCGTAATACCAAATCAAGAAGCTCAAATAGTGGCAGAATCATTAGTAAAGAAAATTATTTGTACTTATGGTATACCCCAAACAATACTCACACACTAAGGAACAAATTTTACTAGTGAATTATTCAAAAATGTCTGCAAAATCATAAAAATTAAAAAGATTCAAAGCAGCCCACAATCAAATGGTGTACTCGAAAAGTCACACCGAACTTTAAACTATTGACTATTTGAGAAATTATGCAAGCAACGGCCAATCTAACTGGGATAGATATATCGAGTATGCAATTTTTTGCTGTAATACAAAAGAACACACAAACACTAACTATACCCCTTACGAAGCTCTCTTTGGATTCAAACAACCTGTATATAATTACGACGACTGGATCACGAATATCAAAACCAAATTACAAACGGGTTATAAAATCATCCGCCAAAACCAATTAAAAGCCAAAGAAAGATCAAAGGAGTACTACGACCGAAATTCAAATCAAATCAGTCACAAAGTTGGCGACAAGGTACTATTAGAGTCCAAAAATCGGTCGAATAAGAAACTAACTCCAATTTACGAAGGGCCGTATGAAATCGTAGAAAACTTATCCCCCATAGACTCCAAAGTAAAAATAGTTAGGAAAGAAAAGGTAATACATAACAACCTCATCAAACCATATCTACATACACAGAAACACACCTTCATAATAACAAGTCCCTGAACAAGAAACAACACACACCACATTCGTTTAAGCACTCGCTCTTGTTTTCTTTCTTTTTCCCAGCTTCGGTATCATTCTATGTTTCCTAAGCTCAACACTGGCCCAAGCAGTAATACAACCATTCAACAAAACAAGTGTATACCTAAAACCAATGGGTACTTTAGACAAATCATTCACAAAGTGGACATTCCTGTTCAACCATAACAACACAGGGACGAAAAAGAACACAGAGACCATAGTACAAAACATGAACTTTTGATGGATCTCTGCACAAGTACGATCAAAGAATATCCCCTAGACCACTGCAAGACAATGATAAAGATCTTAGACAACCTCCTACGAAAGATTCAACAAAACAACAGAGAGCTAGATACAATACTGTAATATGCGGACTACGGCTCGAGTAGATAAAACGATATTCTGTGAAATTTTTTCTTTATTTTCTAGTCTATAGAACAATTCAAGTTCACACTATACTATTCTTCGCAAACTCCTTCCTTACAAGGTCTTTTTCTTCTCAAATCACTTTATCTCCTTTCAATTACTTGATTCACCAATCCAAACTAATTACTTCTTTTTGTTAATTCTCAACTTTCAATTTATCACAAAATTACAACTTCGGCTGTTATCACTTTTCCAATCTCCTCGTGCGGTTCAAAACCAACTGCCTTGCCTGGATCGCCATCTGTCCTTATATAGCAGCATTTCTGATAGCCAGAAACTTCTAGCAAATTCTTCGACCACTGGAACAAGAAAATTCTGATGTAATAATTCCAAGATGACAATAATTTCTTGCGGGTATAATTCACTCTTATCCGTGACGTCGTCTTAGACATCATCCGTCGAATAAAAAGACACTTCGGAATTTGTCGCCTGTTCGAGGGCGTAGTTATTATGCTACATTATGTTACAATACTATTTAAGATAGCAATAAGTAGAAGAAGTACATTCAGGCAGAACGAAGGCGACCTGTTCAACGCAATAGAGTATACCTAAAAGTTCTTATTCGGTACAAAGGATGAGCATGACGCGTCCAAGATATACAAGAGGCTACAAGAACTTACAGAAAGGCAAGAGAATTTGTATCACCTGTCAGAAAACCAGGTCACCGTAATCTCACACCTCATAGACTCATTCAACGAATCAGCAAACCACATGAACATATTATCTATGTGCGCTTCAGAAATACTAGAAAAACAATCCGAACTATTAGCTATCATACAGAAAGCAAAATTAGGTAGATTAGACAGTCGATTATAAATTCAGACATATTCATGTCGACACTGAAACAAATCCAACTCAAACTCCCACATGGAGCAAGATTTCCAGAGAAATTATCAAGAATTTATTTACCCATAATCAATTCTATAGCGACCACAACCCCTCTTTATGTGAATAATAAAATCATGATACAAGGGAGCATCCCTTTAGTAAACGAGAAATTCCAGTTGTTTAGTGTTACAACACTTCCCATTAAATTAAGCACAAACATTTACCGGTACATAGCAATGAAGAACGAGATAATGGCTACTAATGAACATTACAGAAGGTACATATTCCTAAACGGAAAAGATCTGAGTAAATGTACAACATACTCGACGAACCGCTTCCTGTGCCAGCAAAATTTCGTGGTACACAATCACAATGTCAGCAACTAATTTAACACAACTAATTTCAGAAAATGCGAATCCGTCGACTTGCGAGACCAAGGTTTTCAAATTAAGCCACCAAATTTGGTTCAATCTAATTAGCAAAAACTCACGGCTCTATGTACACCTGAACCAACTAATGTAAGAATTTTGTGTGGTGACGCACCTAAAAACCTAAAACTCGTAAATAGCGGAATTTTAACCATAGACCCATTTTGCAAGGCCATAACTAACGAGGTATATCTTCAAGCGTCAAATGAAAGATACAACTCTACCCCGATTAGTTACCACTCCGATAACGTGCTACCAATGGAAGCTTTAGACATTCCCGCAAATCTTTCCCAAATTAAAAATGTTGTTAATTCAAATAAAACACTCCTATCAATAAATCACAAACGTATGTATTTTTCATCTGCCACTATCTCCGTTATTTGTGTAGTTAGCATATTGGTATTGATAATAAATAAGCATAGAAAATAAGAGCAAATACAAATGTAAACTAATAAAGTAAAAAAAAAAAAAACAAATATCATAAATTGAAATCTAAACTAATGAAGTAAAAACAAAAAAGAGTGACAAATTGTAAAAACAAATAGTAAAAAATATCAAACTATGAAATGTATTAATAAAGCAAAAAGAAATTTTAATAACGAAATGTAAAACAATATCAGCCATTTTTATCGAAATTCTTTGTAAACCAATTCATCATTTACTATGAACCCTATTGTATCTTGAAAGCCTTCACTAACTAACCTAACGTCGTGCGGCTTTCGTATTTTAAGGGAGGAGGAGTGTTGTGCCCACACGCATTGCTGTGCCAGCACAAGACATTTCAGCCTCAAATTCTCAATACATCAGCGCCGAAGCTGGAAAGGGTCACAGTTTTTTTTTTTTTTTTTTAGCTTTTCATTAGTTTTAATTCATTTATACTTACATGCTAGACAAAAACGCTTAAAACTAGCTTAACTAACTTAACTACTTTTTATTCTATCTTACTGGCCCTATGCGAGCTCTCTAAGCTAAACTTAATCCTTAACTATGTCTTTCGACTTAATCTATTACTTATTACTATTTTACTTAAGAACAATAATGACTAAGAAAAATTTAGTTTTTGAAAAAAAAACTTAGTACCAGAACTGCTTATTTTTGTCATGTTATATATAAAATTTAAAAGCTACCTTAAAAATAAATCTTAACTTAACTACTTACATAATTAAATATGCATATTTTTTTTTTTTTATTTTAATTTTGTGCCTGTTTTAAGAAACTAAGCCTACACTTAGACTACCTAACCCTAGACACCTAAAAACTATGTAAGCCGGTCAAGGCAAAAATATGGCGGCCAACTTTGCCGTACTAGGCACCTACCCCTGATCGAAAGGGATCGACGAGGGAGCTCCCTCTAGTAACCACCAAAATTGCTGGTGCTGCTTGCTTACATCTTTAACTCGCGCCGCGATACCGATCTACTGAATCGGAGACGCTCCTCAGTGCTCTGTGCGACGTCTCGGCTGTAATTAAGTCGCCTATCCACAGTTGTCCGGGCAACGTGGAAGATTAACGGCACCGCTGATCTATCCTGGATCAGACCTGCCTGATCTAAATAGAGGAATGCTTCTGGGGGGACAAAGCCGTTAAGGCGCACCCTCTCATGGTACCTATGGTTGGGGTAATAAGCCCCGAAGATCAGGTTATTCATCGAGGTCATTGCTCTTGCAATGTGCCTTCGAGTCACCTTGACCAGGAAATTGTCCACTCTTATCAGATTCGCCCTGTTGTATAGGACCTCATTAGAATAGAATTTTTTTTTACTGAGACTGCCGTTCTGTACAAGTGAAGGCAAGCCGGAAGGCAGGCCCTCTCAAACACCGGAATCCTTTCCACCCTACTTGCCCCTATCTTGAACCACACGGGACATCCATATGCGAGCATAGGCCGAATGAGGGCCGTGTAGCTGATTACCTTTACCCTTGCATCGAGTTGCTTCTTATAAAAAAGTCTCTTTGTAAGGGCAAAGGCAGCTCGGGCTCTGGCCAGAGCAGCATCTACATGTTTGTTAAAATATAGGTATTGGTCTAGCCAGAGTGCAAGGTATCTGACCACATTTTCACATGCAAGTGGACGACCGTGCTGTCCAACGATAGAGACCTTTCACCAATTCTTCCTGGTATTCCTAGAGGCCAGAGACAACGGCGTTCTGAAAAGAATGGTTTCCGACTTCTGAAAGTTGATCTTCAACTTCCAGTCGTGGCAATATCGCTGAATCTTATCGAAGTCACTCTGCAAGAGTTTTGCAATGACGTCGATCTTAGGTCCTGATCTGTACGCAATCAAATCGATCCTATCAGATCAGCCGTGTAAATATTGAAAAGTATCGGCGAATTAACCGCACCCTGTTGCAGACCATTTTTAATTTCGAACGTCCCAGCAGAAGTCACATTGCCATTTTTGACAATGAACTTTCTACTGGTGAGCACATTAAGCAACATGCACAGTAGTGGTTTGCTTATGCCCAACCTGCTCAACTTGTAAAAAAGCCCTTCCAACCATACGGTATCGAAGGCCTTCTCCAAGTCAATCATACAGGCACCCGTGCATTGTTTCTTGCTTTTGTTCCATTGGATATCCGACACCAGTTTAGACCGAATTGGTTATCCGAAACTATGTTATTGTCCTCAACCCACTTAATCAAGGCTCTATTGATCACTTTTTCGAATACCTTGCTGATATTCGGAAGGAGACTTATCGACCGGAGATTTGCCGGATAGGAGGAGTCCTTTCCCCTTTTGGGGATCGGCTGTACCACAGCTGTTTTCCAATGCTCTGAATAGTGTGCATTATTCAGTGCATTGTTGACAGGGTGGCATAAATTTCCACCGCTCCTAGAGGAAGATGTCGAAGCACAATGTTCGAAATTCCATCGATTCCCACTGATTTCTTCTTTCTCAATGATTCGAAGATCGTTTGGAGTTCTACCTTCGATACGTACGGGGGGTGAACCCTTTCATTGGCGATGGCATTGATTGCCAAGTTTTCATCATTGGACTCGGTAAAACCAGTGTTCTCTGATCGCCAGTGCTCTATATCATTTCGAAGGTAGAAGTTGTGCACAAGGACTCTATTCTCCAGGTCGTGCTTCGGGCGAATGCTAGCATTTACCTTATACACATCCTCGAAAATAGTTCCAATAGCCTCCACCTTCTCCTGCGGGTCTTCGATCAAAAAAAAGTCGTCGTCATCGACAGCGTCCCTTGGATCTATTCCTGCTGCTGTAAGTAAGCGTTCATTGTTCGTTGTTCGGAGGATTTTCAGACACGGAATTTCGTTGCCATCGTTCCTCCGAAATATTTTATTAATCTGGGGGAACATACTCGGGTTATCAGACTTGATAGCCAGAATCTTGTTATCCCAGTGCAAATTGGCCGACCGCCTATAATTTGCTCTAATTAGTATTTGGAGGTTCTTTATCAGCGATTTCAGCGTCCTAACCTCCGAGTTATGTCTATCAGTAAACTGCTTATAATAGTTTTTTAGTCTTGTAAGCAGTCTACTTTTTTGTATGTGCAGTGCGTCGATTGTTGCATTGCGGAACACGTTGTCAATTGGTCGATACCGAGGTATCGTACTGTCCATCGTTTGTATGATTGTCTCGTCCATTTGTTTAAGGTACCTGTCAATCTCCTCGTTTGACAGATTCCTATTGGACGGTGGGTTGAGCGAGTTCGAGGAGAGTGCTCTTGTCAATTCTCGGGAGAAGCGAGTCAACGAGTCCTACTGTAGTTGTAGGAGTACGTTTAAACAAACTCTTCCAATTCCGCAATTTCGTTGGGAATCGTTATATCGGCACTAATTCCGCAATGGTCACTGTCATACACAAACGTGTGCAGACAGTTTATCGTTTGTCGGTCCACGTTGATCAGTTGTAACCGTTCGTCGAACAGCAGTAGATCCAGATAGGAGCCGCTTCTGGGAAACGACGGACTATCTGTAGCCTTCAAATCGAGCCGAAACTCGACATTGTGTTGAATAGTGAGTTCCCTCTAGGATTTGGTGTGTTATTTCCCGAATCTCTATGCTTAGCGTTTAGATCTCCGGCCATGAGGAAATAATTCTCCCCCGACTCCAGCTTTAGGCATCGAAACAATGCCTCGAGCTCTGACATAAATAAAGTGGATTGAGCAACTTCAGCAGCATAAAGAGCTACCACGTACATCTTCTTTCCACTACGGAGAGGGATGTACACAATACACGCTTCTAGCCCCTGAAACCTTCGCACTTCACCACTGTACACGGCCTTATACCTAAGTTCCTTACGAATGAAGTTCGCAACACCTCCTCCTTGATTGGAGTTGGGTCGGTCCCTTCTTTCTATATTATAGTTTTTATGCCGTATCTTGCGTTTCTGGCTTTTTGAACTAGACCTGGTGGGACTTTCACTACATTTTTCTGCTTACGAGCCAGATTTGCTGTTTTAATGCATTGAAACTCAGGACAACCCCGAAAGTTTGCGGTGTGTCCCGAGTTCTTGCATATTGCATAGCACACATGTGAGCTGGCCCTTATCTGCCACTCCCTCCTTACCTAGAGCACATTCCTCCGTCTTGTGATTCTGTCCACACTTCACGCATCGAGGCTGCATATCGCAGTCGGACGCGGCGTGCCCGAACCTTTGGCAGCGAACGCATTGAACAATGCTACCTGCTGGAGTGTCTATTATCATTGAACCTTTTAATTGAAAAATTATTGCCTATGGCCGACTTACACAGTTCTATGGTGTCCTTAAGCTCCATCTTGTATGTATTGATAGGTGGAACTCGCACCTTCCCTGGCTTATTGTGCTGCTGTAGTTGTTGCTGTTGTGTCTGCTGTTGTTGCTGCTGCTGATTCGGCTGCTGTTTTTGCTGCTGTTGTTGTTCCTGTTTCGGCTGCTGCTGTTGTTGCTGCTGCTGTTTCTTCTGCTTTGGCTGCTGCTGTTGTTGTAGCTTTGGCTGCTGCTCCTTCTGTTGCTGCAGCTTCTTTTGTTGCTGCGGCTGCTTTGTTTTTTGTGATTGTTGCTGGTTAGGCTGCTTTTGCTGTCTGTTGTTTTTGCTGTTGCTCTTGGGAGCACTGGAGCACAGCCTGTCTCTCCCTCTCCCGCCTTGCTATTTGCTTGGCTTTTATTGCCAATACTTCTGCTGGAGCTGCCTTATACTGGTGTTAAGGCACTCCAGCTCATCGTCTCCGTCCTCTGACTCTGACGTTACCAGAGCGGCGAAGTTGTTGTTGTCCCCCATGTAATGGCCTTCACCACCATCGGAGACGTATGGGTATAAGTCATCGTCATCTGAAGACCTTTGCCTCTTCTTTTCTGCTGCTGCTGCTATTGCTGTACCAAGTGCCCCTTCCATCACTCCACCCGGCAGATTTTCAGATGCAGCTGAGCCTTTTCTCAGTACTTGCTTTGGCCACTGTTGCTTGGTGGCCTTACTTGTCCGTCTCATCGGCTGATGATTGTTTGTCCGCTACTTGAAGTGCGGACTTTTCATTGTCTCCCATCACGGTTTGTTTTTCTTTTCTTGTTAATTAAAAAAAAAAAAAAAAAGAAGTCCGATATTTGCGGGAATTGAACCCGTGACCACCAACTGACGGTCCACTAACAAGACCACTAGGCCAAGCTGGCACTTATTATTTAAAGTCTTTTACACCACTTGAAGAATTACTGTACACTTACTGCAAGTCGAAACACGCGTGTACTCCACGAAGGTCTGTGAACGACTGAAGGGTCACAGAATATTCAATATCAAGTGTTACGTATTCTTGCGACCACTTGTACAAACAAACAGGTGCAAGAATGGGTCGCACAGATCGGTTTACTCTGCTGACCTATAGAGCGTACGATAGAATGAAGCGAAAGGCATGGAGGGAACATGGAAAACGATGAACTGTGTCGAAGACAAACATTATAACCAACAGAGTCGAAGATAGTCAATATAACCAATAGAGTCGAAGATAATCATTATAACCAATAATGCACATAATAAATCACTAATGTGCTACTTAAAGCAACTGTGTTGTTTTTTTCCCTTCTCCTTCGTTCCCGCACTATACAGCAACAATTATGAGAGCCCGTATTTCAATTATAATGCATTCCCAAAACCGACTTAACCTTGAAAATAAAATCTTTTGGCGATCACTAGTTGATTGGTCATGATCAAGGAGGTGTTTTTAGTGCGGTTAGAGTCCCATACTACTTTGGGTTTCGAAATCCACTGTCTTTCGAGATTTTCACCTTCACTAACAAAAAAAAAAAAAAGAAATACATATCCTGAAATTTGAGATCAAAATCTTATGTCCAGTGGAAAATCACATAACTTTACTTAAAGAGATTAGCTTAGAGGTTATCAATATATAGAAAGACTTACCTTTCTGACTCATTAAATGTGATATAAAGCATATAGTGTAAATTAGTAGCACATTATTGTTGTTATAGTAATGCAGTCGTTTCTCTCTTTTTTCTATGTTACAAATTGCATCTTATCCATTTTACACTCTATACATTTTTTTTTGCATTTTTATTAATTATTAATTCATTATAACTTACTTGCTAAACAAAAAACGCTTAAAACTAGCCTAACTAACTTATCTATGTTATTCTAACTTACTGGCCCTATGCGGGCGCTCTAAGCTAAACCTAATACTTAAAAATATGTCTTTCGACGTAACCTAACTTCAATTTGTATTTATTTGGTTTTTTTTTTTTATTACTAATAATTACTAAGAAAAGTTTTATTTAGATGAAAAAAATTAGTAAATGAACTTTTTGTTTGTTTCTTATACATATAAAACTTGTAGACTAGCTTAAAACAAATCTTAACCTACCTTATTCTACATTAATCTACTTACTCTAACTACGTAATTATATACGTAATTTTTTTTTTTTTGTAATTTTTTTTCATTTTTTTTTTAATAGATCCAAGTGCTTGTGTTTTTTTTTTTTTTATATATATACAGTAGTGTCCGCTTATAACGAACTCGAAAGGACCGACCAAATTGGTTCGTTATAACCGAAGTTCGTTATAAGTGAATATGCTAAAAAAAATCATCAACTTTTGTTAAATCAAAAAAGAAAAGAAAAAGTGTTCAAACCAATTTTTGAACACATAAAAAACAAGTATTTCAGTATAGAGCATTATATTTTTATTAATTTTTTATTTGAAAAAGTCAAGAATTTTAATTTGTTTTGTCTGAGAAGATTTCAATTGTTTTAAAAACAATTCGACGTCTGCAAATCAATTGAAAATTCTTTGGGGAGTGTTTTGTGATTGAAGAAAAGCACGAAGGCCCCCAGCAAAGCGTAACGCGTTAGATATAGGTGCTGGAGCTGCTACAAATTCATCATTCTCACTTGCTTCGACCTCTTCATTCTCGGCAACATCTGCACTACCGCTTACAGAATCCACAATTGCATCATCATCCAGAAGTTCTACACTTATAATGTTGGCATCAAAGTGCACATATTCTTCAAAAGCATCGCTTTCTGTAACTGTTGTTAATGCGTTTTGAGAACCTATGTCTTCATCGTGGTTAAGTCTCAGCCAGTCAACTAAGGGTATGTCGTCCTGTAAATCGAAATTGTCCTCACTTCTGATGAATCCGCAATGTCGAAAACTATTAAAAATGTTTTTTTGTGTAACTTTTTGCCATGCCATATGAATTAAATTTATTGCATCTAGTAGGATTGGTGTAAAGTTTTCTTCTTTTTTTTCAATTGAATTTATCATTTTCATGAGAAGTAAATGCCGATAATTGCTCTTTAAACTGTGAATGACGCCTTGGTCCATAGGTTGCAGCCTCGAGCTTGTATTAGGAGGCATGAAAACTAACTTAATTGACGTCAAATCCTTTACCTCAGGATGTGCCGGACAGTTATCCACTAGTAATAGAATTTTCCTATCTTTACGACGTAATTCATTGTCCCACTGCCTTAACTCATTTAAAAAAATTTCGGAAGTCATCCAAGCCCTCTGATTATTTTTGTAGTTCACCGGCAATTGTTTGATGTTCTTAAAGCACCTGGGATTTTTTGGTTTTCCTATGACCAGCAGTCTTCTTTTTTCTGTACCCAACAAATTTGCCACCACCAATACGGTTATACGTTCTTTTGATAGTTTTCCACCAACGCATGTCTCTCCTTTAACATGCAATGTTCTATTAGGGGTCAGTTTATAGAATAAGCCAGTCTCGTCGCCGTTGAAAATGTCCTCATCCTTAGAGTTTCCCTTAATACTTGGCCATTTGTTTTGCAACCAATCATCGACAATACCCATGTCAACTGCTGCCGCTTCCCCAACAATTTTTCCGGTGCTAATATCATGCCGTTTTTTAAATCTATTTAACCAACTCTTGCTAAGACTGCATTCCTGATTCGTAAATTTCCGACCAAACTCTTCGGCTTTTTTTTGTAGAATCGCACTACTCACGGTCACATTGTTAGCCCTTTGTTGGCTAAACCACTTCAACAATCCACTATCCACCTTATCGTTTGTAGGTTTTTTTTACTTTTTTTTACCTTTGAATTTGTTTGATTGAAGTGGTCCAGGATCTCCTCCCTTTTCTTCCAAATTGTGCCAACAGTCGATTTACTTAGACTCATTTCCTTGCATATATCGCTTTGCTTTACACCTTGTTGTAAACGCTTTATTAAATCGTATTTAATGTCTTTTAATGTGAAACATTTTCTTTTTTTATTTTATACTAGATCTCCCATTTTACTTAAATGTCCTTTCTCTGTCCAGAATGTAACTCAACTAATTTGTGCTGCCTTTCGTTTGTAAACATATCATTACTCGAGGAAGTACCGAAAAAGTTATATTGAAGGACAGAATGTTGACGTTTGAGAATGTTGGTACGTATGCAGCTACACAGTTTTCGGGGAACTCCCGAAAAGTTGGGAAAATTCGAATGACAAATTTTTGGTTCGTTATAATCGGACATTTTCTTTATTTGACGCGCAAAATGCGTTCGTTATATGCGAAAGTTCGCTTTAGGCGGGTTCGCTATATGCGAAATTTTAATTCATTATTCTTATGGGGCATTGATTGGGACTTCATGAAATGATTCGTTATAACCGAAAGTTCGCTTTAACCGGGTTCGCTATAAACGATTACTACTGTATATATATGTTATCTAAAAATCTACCTAAAAACTACCTAACCCTAAGCTATGTAAATCGGCCATAGAAAAACCAGCCGACTTCAAACTGTCTACCCTGGATTGTGGGGAAACGACGAAGGAATTCCCCCTTGTTCGGCTAGCCACCAAAAATGTCCGTACTGACGTTGTACGTCGTCTATATCGCGACTCGATACCGCTCTACTAAACCGGAGACGCTCCACACTACTGTGTGCGACGTCTCTGTCGTAGTTGAGTCGCCTATCCGCAACTGTCCGAGCAACATGGAAGATTAGCGGCACTGCCAATCTGTCCTGGATCAGACCTTTCTCATCGAGATAGAGGAATGCCTCTGGGGGAACAAAGCCGTTAAGGCGCACTCTCTGGTGGTACCTGTAATTGGGGTAATAGGCCCCAGAGATCAGGTTATTCATCGAGCTCATTGCTCTTGCAATATGCCTTCGAGTCAGCTGGATCAGGAAATTATCCACCCTTATTAGGTTAGCCCTGTTGTACAGGACCTCATTGGGATAGAATTTTATGTACTGGGATTCTGGTGTCCTGTATAAATGAAGGCAAGCCCGAAGACAACACCCGAATCTTTTCCAACAAGCTGGCTCCCACGTTGACCCACACGGGGCATCCATATACGAGCATGGGCCGAATGAGGGCCATGTAGCAGATTACCTTTACCCTTGCATCGAGTTGCTTGCTATAAAAAAGTATCTTTGTAAGGGCAAAAGCACCTCTGGCTCTGGCCAGAGCAGCATCTATATGTTTGTTAAAATATAGACATTGGTCTAACCTAAGCCCTAGGTATCTGACTACACTTTGACTCGCAAGTGGCTGTCCGTGCGGTCCAACGATTAAGAACTTTCGCCAATTCTTTCTGGTATCCCTAGAGGCCCCAGACAACGGCGTCCCAAAAAGAATGGTTTCCGATTTCTGGAAGTTGATCTTCAATTTCCAGTCATCGCAATATCGCTGAATCTTATCGAAGTCACGTTGCAAGAGCAGTGCAATGACCTCGATGTTTGGTCCTGATCTGTACGCAATCAAGTCGTCTGCGTACGCTATGGCATGGTGAAGTGATCCTATGAGATCGCTCGTGTAAATGTTGAACAGGATTGGCGAATTAACCGCACCTTGCTGCAGACCGTTTTTAATTAGAAATGTCCCAGCAGAAGTCACATTGCCATTTTTGACAATGAACTCTCTACTGGTGAGCATATTATAAAGTATGTACAGCAGTGGTTTGCTTATGCCCAGCCTGCTCAGCTTGTAGAAAAGTCCCTCTAACCATACGGTGTCGAAGGCCTTCTCCAAGTCAATCAGGCATGCACCCGTGCATTGGTTCTCTATACATAAATAGGCTTTTCTGTATTGAATATACATTTATTTTTTTAAACCAAATTCGTAGTAATAACTCCAATTTTAATGTGGGCTTATTTTTTCTGCAGATTCACTACTTTTCTGACATAACCGTTTATAATTAATCTTTTCTAATTCTAGTACTTTTAACATTTTGAAAAAGATTTCTTGTGCTCCATCAAAATCCAAAATTCCGACGCAACTGATAGGAGTTTTTTTAAATAACGTATAACTCAGCTCTCGTCTATGCAAAGCAAACGCATAACGAATGTTACTATTTCGACACTTTTCTCTTATACATATAATCGTGTCATCCAATCCACCTGAAAAATAAACAATTTCATTGGTTTAAAGTAGAAAAAAAGTTGCGTTATACCAAAACCTTGCAAATCACATATTTCGCAATCCGTAGCAATTACAACGAACTTAATTTTATTAATTTGCATCTGAGCTTCAACCTCTCGGAATCCAATAACAATTCGTCGACGACATCGACATTTATATTTGTTACATTGAAACGCTCTCTTCTGACAGCGACAAAGGTCTCTCAGTAATGTTTCCATTAAGTTACATAATTCTTTAGAAGTTGTGTGGTCACAAAATCTGAAAAAAATGTTCTTAAAGGGGGAGGAGTGTTCTGCCCACACGCATTGCTGTGCCAGCACAAGACATTTCAGCCTTGTATTCTCAATACATCAGCGCCGAAACTAGAAAGGGTCACAGAGTATTCAATATCAAGTGTTACGTATTCTTGCGACCACTTATATAAACAAACAGGTGCAAGAATGGGTCACACAGATCGGTTTACTCTGCTGACCTATAGAGCGTACGATAGAATGAAGCGAAAGGCATGGAGGAAACATGGAAAACGATGAACTGTGAATCGAAGTCATTATAACCAATAGAGTCGAAGATAATCATTATAACCAATAAGCCACTAGTGTGCTACTTAAAGCAACTGTGTAGTTTTTTTCCCTTCTTCTTCGTTCCCGTACTATACAACAACAATTATGAGAGCCCGTATTTCAATTATAATGCATTCTCAAAACCGACTTAACGTTGAAAATAAAATCTTTTGTCGATCACTAGTTGATTGGTCATGATCAAGGAGGTATTTTTAGTGCGGTTAGAGTCCATACAACTTTGAGTTTCGAACCCCACTGTGTCTTTCGAGATTTTCACCTTCACTAACAAAAAAAAAAAAAAATACACATCCTGAAATTTGAGATAAAAATCTTATATCCAGTGGAAAATCACATAACTTTACTTGAAGAGATCAGCTTAGAGGTTATCATTATATAGAAAGACTTACCTTTCTGACTCATTAAACGTGATATAAAGCATATGGTAGTAAATTAATAGCACATTATTGTTGTTATAGTAATGCAGTCGCTTCTCTCTTTTTTTCTATGTTACAAATTGCATCTTATCCATTTTACACTGTATACATAAATAGGCTTTTCTGTACTGAATATACATTTATTTTTTTGAAACCAAATTCGTAGTAATAACTCTAACAATTTTAATGTGGGCTTATTTTTTCTGCAGATTCACTACTTTTCTGACATAACCGTTTATAATTAATCTTTTCTAATTCTAGTACTTTTAACATTTTGAAAAAGATTTCTTGTGCTCCATCAAAATCCAAAATTCCGACGCAACTGATAGGAGTTTTTTTAAATAACGTATAACTCAGCTCTCGTCTATGCAAAGCAAACGCATAAGGAATGTTACTGTTTCGACACTTTTCTCTTATACATATAATCTTGTCATCCAATCCACCTGAAAAATAAACAATTTCATTGGTTTAGAGTAGAAAAAAAGTTGCGTTATACAAAAACCTTGCAAATCACATATTTCGCAATCCGTAGCAATTACAACGAACTTAATTTTATTAATTTGCATCTGAGCTTCAACCTCTCGGAATCCAATAACAATTCGTCGACGACATCGACCTTTATACTTGTTACATTGAAACGCTCGCTTCTGAAAGCGATAAAGGTCTCTCAATAATGTTTCCATTAAGTTACATAATTCTTTAGAAGTTGTGTTGTCACAATATCTGAAAAAAATGTTCTTGGCTTTAAAAAAAAAAAAAAATACGCTGAAATACAATCCTTTATATTTTTGATAACAAAAACTCGATTATAAAATACTAGTAGCTGAGAATTCTGCAAGAAATAATAATAAAAACAAATTTGTCAAGTGTTTGCACAACAGTTCTTCCTCGTACTCGTTTTTGGAACTTCAAATCTTCTACGCACTCTTAGTTTACCATCTAAATACATATGCCAGAATAAACATATAAACCAAATATCAATAAAATCCATTCAGTGTATACATCCCGCGCAACAAAAAAAGCCGCATACGGGTTTTCCATTTTTTTGCACTAATTACCTTTAAAGGATTCGCCGAATTATATTTTATTGCTTCTGGGTTAGGTAATGCACATTTTGGAATGTGTCGGAATTCATTCTGGCAGTATTTAACAGTGCGTGCAGTTGTATTTCTTAAATAAAAGTGAAAAGAGTATATCGCGATATCTAAAAGGGTACAATTGAGTAAAGAAAATAAGGCAGTTATCGTCGCCTTATCCAAACAGAATCAATCATTTCGTGAAATTGCTCGACAAATTGGATGCAATGAGAGTTCTGTAAGAATATTCTGTAACAACTATCGTCGGGATCACAATCTGGACAGAAAAATTGGCACAGGATTGAAGAGATGTACCACTGTTTGGGAGGACCGGGAACTGAAGAGGCTAAGCTTGAGAAACAGGTTTACAAATGCATCGGAGTTAAGAGCTGACCTGCGAGAAGCTACTGGGGCTAGCGTCAGAACTATCCAGAATCGTCTCAACGAGATGGGTTTGCTAGCAAGGAGACCAGCGAAAAAGCCACTTCTGACCAGCAAAATGAAGAAAACGCGCCTTAGCTGGGCTAAGGAAAGGCAAAACTGGAGTGTTCAAGATTGGTCAAATGTTGTGTTCTCTGATGAGTCCAAGTTTAACCTAATCGGACCGGATGGGAAGCAGATAGTTCGTCGTAGAAAAGGGGAACGCTACAGCGACGAATGCATAGCTCACACCGTAAAACATTCTCCTTATGTTATGGTGTGGGGATGCATCACCGCAATCGGAGTTGCATCTCTAATTATGCTCGAGGCCACTGTTAACGCCATGCAGTACAAACAAATTATCTTAGATGGTGTTGTACCGAGTATGGAAATGATAACAGCAGAAACATCAAAACCAATTTTTCAAGATGATTCAGCACCTTGCCACCGAGCAAAATCTGTGAGTAATTCGAGGATTTTTTTTCATATTTATGGGTGTTTTGAAAATCTTATGATTCTAATTTTTAAATTTCCTCCACAGATTAAAACTTTGAAAGAAGAATTAGGAATAGAATCCCTAATATGGCCGGGAAACAGTCCAGATCTCAACCCCATCCAAAATGTCTGGGCCCTTATGGGAAAGAAGATCCAAGATAAAAAACCAAAAACCATGCAGCATCTAAAGAGCATCATTGAAGAAGTGTGGTTCAATGAAATTAATAACAATTACCTCGGTAATCTCTATGCCTCCATGCCAAACAGGGTTCATGACGTTGTTAGGGTGAAGGGTGGTGCTACGAAATACTAAAATCATTTTTTAGTATTATGAAAGTCTTAAATTATGTGAAAAGGTTTCTTAGTTAATAAAAATATGAAAAAAGAAATTTGCTTTTCAAATTGTTGCTCTTTTTAAATTTACGTATATTGTAACATAATGTAGCATAACAACTACGCTCCTACAACTATGCAACACATTCCGAAGTGTCTTTTCATTCGAGCATATTTTCGTTCCGAAGTGTCTTTTCATTCGAGGTTCGTGTCCGCAGTTCGTGTCCACAGTTCGTGTCCACGATAAGAGACGGATAATATCTAAGACAACGTCACGGAATTAAGAGAGAATTATAACCGCAAGAAATTATTGTCATCTTGGAATTATTACATCAGAATTTTCTTGTTCCAGTGGTCGAAGAATTTGCTAGAAATTTCTGGCTATCAGAAATGCTGCTTTATAAGGACAGATGGCGATCGAGCCAAGGCAGTTTGTTTTGAACCGCACGAGGAGATTGGAAAAGTGATAACAGCCGAAGTTGTAATTTTGTGATAAATTGAAAGTTGAGAGTTAACAAGAAGAAGTAATTAGTTTGGATTTGTGAATTAAGTAATTGAAAGGAGATAAAGTGATTTGAGAAGAAAAAGACCTTGTAAGGAAGGAGTTTGCGAAGAATAGTATAGTGTGAACTTGAATTGTTCTATAGACTAGAAAATAAAGAAATAATTTCACAGAACATCGTTTTATCTACTCGAGCCGTAGCTCGCATATTACAATATTGATAGTACTTGAGCAATATCTGATATTTTGTAGTCTGATCTTCACGATCATTACTTTTTTTCAATTAGTCTACGAAATGTATTGTCAAATTGGGGAATGTGTTAACTTAAATGTTAAACATCAAAAATACAAAGTGACTACGCAGTGATTAGTCATCATTTATTAAATTTCTTCCATTTTGTTAAAAATTACCATGTGCGGCTTTTTTTGTTGCGCGGGGTGTATATACGAATATATCTCAATATAGGCATTTATCAAAATTTCTTCAAAACTGATCCCTTGTAACTTAAACGCTTGTAGCCAGTTTTTATGATTTTCATACATGTTCCCCAAAAAAAAAAATAATCACCAGAATCAATGCAATGGTTCTTAATAAGTTAGACGTGCGACGGGGACGATTTTTTAATCTGACAGCTCTTCTACCAAACTTATATAATTTTAAAGTGGGACCGTCTACGTACCAGACCAAACCAACGAACCGAATTTCAAAAGAATCCATTGAGTGTTTCTTGAGTTAGCGCTGTTATAAGGACCAGTTTTAAAAATTTTTGAAACTCTGTGACGAAATAAAAATGAGGGCTAGCTCGATAGTTCTATCCAGCAAAAAACTGCCAAACAGATGCATCCACCTACCAGAAATCAATGAATAAAGAGATATCTAACAGAAACAAATGTTGCCACGCAACAGCTATTAGTTTACATTAGGTTTGTTTGACGAGGTGTTCGACGTTTGCGAGTGCTGTACTAAACTCACTCTGACTTTTGAAACACTGCGTTTGAAGTGTGCACTAAGGGCGCACTGAACTCACCTCTTGTACTAAAAAAGTGCTGTGAGAAAACTAAAGGCTGAACTATTACCATTGACTCGGATTGACTCGATCCGATCACAAAATTTTTTGTGAACGAGTTGAGTTTTTGCATGTCAACGCAGGTCGAAAGATTGAGTTTGACAGATAGAGAAAAAAGAGATATCGATAAGGGTGTTTGGCTTGCATACACAACTCCGCACACAACAGAAGTGTCAAACTCAATCCTCTTTCGATCCCTTAATTCGGTTACAACGAAAACCTGGATCGAATCTCAATCCTTTTTCAATCCGGTCATTTTATTAATCAATTTATTAACTTACATGCTAGACAAAACGCTTAAAACTAGCTTAACTATTCTTATTCTTACTTAACTATTCTCATTCTTACTGGCCCTATGCGGGCGCTCTAAGTTAAATTATTATTTCATTATTTAATTTTTACTTCTTACTAAGAAAAATAGAAAAACAAAAAAAAAAAAAAACTTTGTAAATTAACTTTTTTTTTGTATTCTTATATATTGTAATATGCGAGCTACGACTCGAGTAGATAAAACGATATTCTGAGAGATTATTTCTTTATTTTTCTAAACTATAGAACAATTCAAATTCACACTATACTATTCTTCGCAAATTCTTTTCTTACAAGGTCTCTTTCTTCTTAAATTACTTTATCTCCTTTCAATTACTTAATTCACAAATCCAAACTAATTACTTCTTCTTGTTACTCTAAACTTTCAATTTATCGCAAATTTACAACTTCGCTTATTATCAGTTTTTTAAATCTCTTCGTGCGGTTCGAAACCAACTGCCTTGCCTCGATCGCCATCTGTCCTTATATAGCAGCATTAATGATAGCCAGAAACTTCCAGCAAATTCTTCGACCACTGGAACAAGGAAATTCTGATGTAATAATTCCAAGCTGGCAATAATTTCTTACGGATATAATTCTCTCTTAATTCGTGACGTTGTCTTAGATATTATCCGTCTCTTATCATGGATACGAACTGTGGAGACTAATTGCAGACACGAACCTCGAATGGAAAGACACTTCGAAATTATGCTCGAATGAAAAGACACTTCGGAATGGGTTGCATAGTTGTAGGAGCGTAGTTATTATTATGTTACACTGCCCCCTCTTAGACTTGTTCGTCCCGAACATGTGCATCCTCATTTCGGCCATTGTATCGACTCAGTCGGTCCACATGAACCACTTTCATTTTGGCCCTTGGTCCTCGCTGGATGCGGTAGACAACATCGTTGATGCGGGTTACTATTCTGTAGGGACCCCTCCAGTTCTGCTGCAACTTAGGTGATTTCCCCTTTTGGCGATGGGGATTATACAGCCACACTAGATCTCCCTCCTGGAATCCTGACGTTGTTGCCTTGACATCATACCTGGTTATCATGCGGTCGCTCGTTATCTTAATCTGGCTTCTGGTCCTTTGGTGTATGTCCCTAAGCCTTTCCCTAAGGTCCGCCACGTACTCTTCTTCATTTCTGGGCTCATTGGTAGGAGATCCAAATTTCACCTCACTGGGTAACCGAGCTATTCCACCAAACAAGATTTCGAACGGCGAATGTCGAGTAGTGCTATGCACGGCACTTCTATAGGCCATCAAAAACAAGGGAATCTGCCGGTCCCAATCACGTTGGTAGTCGTCTACGACCTTCGAGAGATGTTCGTCCAAAGTCCTATTGAAACGCTCCACCATACCGTCCGACTGTGGATGAAGTGGGGTAGTCCTTGTCTTTTTGATTCCGAGTAGTTGACACATCTCTTGGAAGATTCTTGACTCGAAGTTCCGCCCTTGGTCAGAATGCAATTCCAAGGGCACACCGAATCTGCTCACCCAATTGTAGACGATCTGCTCCGCCACGGTTCTGGCTTCCTGGTTAGGGATCGGAAATGCTTCCGGCCACTTACTGAAGTAGTCCATCACTACGAGTATATACCGATTACCATTGTCGGTTTCCGGAAAGGGCCCTGCGATGTCAATGGCGATTCGTTCGAAAGGTGCTCCCACGTTGTATTGGTGCATCTTACCTCGAGTTTTGATTCTCGGACCCTTGCTAGCTGCACACACGTCGCATTTTCTGCACCAGTCTTCGATATCTTCCTTCGCTTTTAACCAATAAAAACGTTCTCGTACCTTCTCTAGTGTCTTATTCACTTACAAGTGGCCTCCGGACGCCCCGCCATGCATTTCCTGTAACACCTCCTTGACCCTCGTCCGCGGCACGACAAGCTGCATTACAAACGACTTTCCATCGGAGGATTCCCATTTTCTTCTCCTTTAAGGTCGGGCTTCTGTGAGAGATGTTCTGATGATCCGGTTTCTCCATGTAATCCTTCCAGGCCAGAATCGGCTCGATATCCGGGTCTTCCTCCTGAGCGTTCCGGATCTCATCTACGCTCCAGCCGGCGATAGGTTCGGCTCTCATTCTTTGGATGGAAACCAGCTCCCGTTCTTCCTGACGCGCACAATGTTTACAATCCGTTCTGCATGGTCTCCGGGACAGTGCATCCGCATTAGAGTGGAACTTTCCTTTTCCGTTGTGCGAAGAACGAACTTTCTCCCATAGAGGTATTTGTGAAAATGCTTCGTAGCCAAGATCAAAGCTAGAAGTTCTCTCCTTGTCACGCAGTAGTTCCTTTCTGGCTTAGAGAGCACCTTGCTGAAGTACGCAACCACCTTCTCTTGGCCCTCATGCATCTGGGAGAATACGGCTCCTACCCCGACATTACTAGCATCTGTATCCACAATAAATGTTTCCCCGGGAGTGGGGTAAGCTAGTATCGGGGCATCGCATAGCCGTTGTTTAAGTGCCTTGAAGCTCTTCCCGCACTCAATTGACCAGTTGAATTGTTTTCCCTTTTCCGTCAACTGGTGCAGGCTCTTTGCGATCCCGGCAAAATCCTTCACGAACCGTCTGTAGTAGGTGTTTAACCCTGGGGACTGGCCAGTTTTTCACCGCTTCGACCTTCTCTGGATCGGTTCTCACTCCTTTCGCTGAAATTATGTGCCCCAAGTACTTGACTTCCGCTCTAAACAGGGCGCACTTCTTGGGGTTGAGCTTCAGGTGGGCACTTCGAAGCCTTTGAAACACATCCCTTAGATTGTCTCGGTGTTGCGCAAACGTTTTTCCTACGACGATGACATCATCCAAGTATACCAAACAGGTTTTCCATGTTAACCCTTGCAGGACACATTCCATCAATCGCTCGAAAGTCGCCGGAGCATTCCACAGCCCGAATGGCATTACCGTGAATTGCCTAGTCCATTTCCTGCGGTGAAGGCGGTTTTCTCCCGGTCTTCTGGATGGATCTGTACCTGCCAGTAGCCACTCTTCAAGTCGAGAGTGGAAAGCCATCGGGCTCCTGATAGTGTGTCTAGCGTGTCGTTAATCCGTGGCAGAGGATAGCTGTCTTTCTTGGTGACGTAATTGAGCTGCCGATAGTCCACGCAGAACCGCGTGCTGCCATCTTTCTTCTTAACCAGTACAACCGGTGAGGCCCACGGACTTTTGGAACTTTCAATCAGACCTTCTTTCTCCATTGCCGACACCATCTCTGCAACTTCTGTCTGCTTTGCCAATGGAAGGCGCCTAGCAGGCTGACGAATTGGTCTAGTATCACCAGTGTCTATTCGATGTTGTACCAGGTGTGTTCGGCCGTATTCTCCGTCCTGTG
Source organism: Pocota personata (assembly GCA_963082735.1). Lineage (NCBI taxonomy): Eukaryota > Metazoa > Arthropoda > Insecta > Diptera > Syrphidae > Pocota > Pocota personata. The sequence goes on from OY720431.1 coordinate 77,205,157, forward strand.
AGGCAAATACATCAGCGTACTCATTGATAAGATTCTCTGCCATAGTTCGCTGCTCCTGATTCAGCTCACTGGACTGGAGAATCGTCTCTCTCGTTTCCGCTGTCCAAGGTGATGGGAGAGGTTTTGGAGCATCACGTTGAGATATTGTTGCGACGGCGGTAATCGGCGTGCATTTTCCAGTCACCTCCCCTCGCCTTAGTTTGATAGTGTGTGGTCTCGCGTTCAAAACTCTCACTGGAACCATGGTGTTCTTTGGTTCGACTAACGTCTTTCCCACGATGTAGTCTTGAGAATTCTTCTCTGGGTCTGGTTCTACTATGTAGAATCGGTGGCTCCCAAGATCACCTTCCAGCTTCGTCCAAATGATTGTCTCTGAAGACGGCGGCAAAACTTCGTCTTTGCTGATGACTGTCCTGAGAGTTACGGCACTCTCGTTTCCGTACACCATCGGAATCTCCACATTTCGATACCTCAGTACTTGCATCCCGATGTCCAAGATTACTTCATTTGCTTTCACGAAGTCTATTCCGATGATGCACTCGTCGCATATATCTGCCACCAGAAACGCATGGGAGAACGTCAGTCCCGCCAGAGTAATCGTAAGACGAACTTCTCCAAACACCTTCGCCATTTCCCCTGTTGCAGTCTTCAGGCAGTAGCTGTTGGTGTTGTGCAGCCAGGAGCTTCTGACGATATCTCTTCTTACAATGGAGGCAGTGGCACCTGTGTCGATGGTGGCTACGCACTTCTTCTTGTTGATTAGTGCCTCCACTGTCAGGCTCTTGTTACCCCGTTTGGTTTGCGAAACTTGAATGGTGGTCCTGGGGGCCTCGATTCCAGTAATCAACTTCTGCCCCGCGAAGTTGGTCCTTACGCATTTCCCGACTGCTGGTTTTGGGAAGTCTGACTGACAGGATGGATGTTATCGCCGCCAGATGCTTCCTCTCTCCTTCTCCTACTTCCGCAATGTGGACAATTCCCTCGTCTAGGTGCACTTCTGCACTGCCGTTGTAGGTGTCCGGTTTGGTTGCAATTCCAGCAACGGATTTGACTTCCGCGAGCTTTGTCTTCATCCATAACGGCTGTTCTCTTGCATGAGCATTCCACGAAGGACATTTCCCTGGCACGGTGTATTCCCTGGTATGCTTGGTCCGCAGCCTTCATTGACAAAGCGAATGCCAATGCCTCGGGGAGTGTTCGCTTTTCGGCCATCCTTACAGCCATTTGCAGTTGTCTGTCCTCTATGGCCTGAATAAAAGCTTGAACCTCCATTTCGTTGATAAGCTCCTCACCGGCTTTAGGGTATGAAAGATGGGCTAGTCGCTCTATATCCGCTTGCAACTGTTTGAGCGTTTCCCCCCTTTTCTGGATTCGACTACGCAGCTGAACCCTGTACACCTGCTGCATGTATTCATCCCCAAACCGCATCTCTATAGCCTGAACCAGAGAGTCGTAGTTCTGCTGTTTATCTTCCGGGATGGTCTGCAAGAGCTCCGCAGCTGGACCCCTCAGTGCAAGCGTGAGTGCAATAGACTTCTCTTCATCGTCCCAGCTATTGGTCATTGCGGCCGCTTCGAATTGCCTCTTATAAATTGGCCATGATGTTTGACCATCGAAGATAGGAGGCTGCATCTCTTTTCTTCTCAGACCGTCAGTGGAATATTCCCGTGCTTTCTGTCTCTTCACGTTGCTGAGCTCCTTAGCAAGATTTTCGACTTGCTTTCCTACTATCTCGAATTGCGTATCCACTTTTTCAAACTGAGTCTCTATCTTCCCGAACTGAGTTTCATGTTTCTCAAAATTTTCATCGAATCTAGTTTCGACTTTTTCGAGTTGCGTCTCGACCTTCTCGATTTTCTCTTCGATCACTTCGAATTTGGATTCCAATTTCTTGTTTTGCTCATCAAGTTTACTTTCCAGAGCATCTAGAGAATTCTTTTGTTCGTCCATTGCTTTCTTTTATTCGTCCATTGCTTTCTTCTGTTCGTCCATTGCTTTCTTTTGTTCATCCAGCTTAAGTTCTAGAGAATTCCTTTGATCTTCTATTGCTTTCTTTTGTTCGTCCATGACTAACTTAAGTTGCAGGAGCAGACTTGTTATACCCGGGTCGGCTACTGTACTTGCTGATTCTTCTTCCACGTCAAACTCTATGTCATGCGGATTTGCAACTTCCTGCGTTACTGCTTCTTCCAGACGAATCAGTAGGGCATCTTCTGATAGCCAGAAACTTCTAGCAAATTCTTCGACCACTGGAACAAGAAAAATTCTGATGTAATAATTCCAAGATGACAATCATTTCTTGCAGTTATAATTCTTTCTTATCCGTGATATTATCCGTCTCTTTCTAATCGCAGACACGAACCTCGAATGAAAGGACACTTCGGAACAAAATTCTGCCAGAATGAAAAGACACTTCGGAATTTGTTGCATTATACTTTTAGGGAGCGTAGTTATTATTATGTTACAATATTAAATGTAATCTTCACCACTTTATAACTATCAAAAATGTAGTACCAATTGTAATCTTCACTACTTTATAAGACTATTATGTCTTAAAGTGTAAGCTTTAAAGACAAAATAAATGAAATGAAAAATGAAATACTATTATAGTTCAGCTTTAAATTGTTGGCTGTCATTCGGTTATGATGTGTTTAAAACCAAATACTTTGTGTTGTATAAGAAAATATTAATAAAAATATGTAAACATTAATAAAAATGTGTAAACATGCCAGCTTTAAGGGCAAAACTGGTCTATATTGATAAGTTACATGAAGACTACATAGAAATGCTGTACCCACATCGTAAATGAATATTTTTAAACTCGATAAATTATATTTGTAAAATTTTACTCAGGTATGCTCCTTTTTAATGACTTAATCTATGAATTTCTGAAGTAAAACACGTAACTTAACTTAAATCATTGCAAACAAAACTGTGAACTTGTAAAGAATAAAACAAGTTAAAATAATATATACTACTACTATTTGTTGCTCTGAGGCTTTTTACAGCACATTAGTGCTAGAACATCGAACAAACCTATTGTTTTTGTTGTGAGCAAAATTAACGATTTATGAATTTGTAAGCGTCCCTCCATTCGTTGCGGTGAATTGATTTCCATTTGTCAGTGACGTGACGATCATCACGTACACTGCAGGCCAACTGCAGTTTGAGGCCGCGCTCAGTGCTTAAATAATCATGTAAAATGGACGAGGAACATATATGAAACCAAAGTAAAAAGAAAAATATTTTCATTTTGTTCTTAACATAAAGGAATTTAGAAAAAATTACTTAAACCGATTTTTCGTCGAAAAAGCCACCTTTACATTCAATTAATTTTTTTACAATTCCTGGAATTCTAGCTATCAATTTTTGAATTGTTGTCTGCGGTATATTGTTCCAGCAATCCATTAGTATATTCTACAACGCAGATTCTAATGATGGTCATTGAACCCGGACCCTTCCATCCAGTTCCTCCTACAACAGCTCTATAGGGTTTAAATCTGGTGATTGCGGCGGCCATACCATAATTTGGAAGATTTCTTCATCTTCCCCCTGTTTCAGGTATCTTGATGTGTGTTTAGGGTCGTTGTTCTGTTGAAATACGCCAATTAATCTTAGTCCAGAGGTTACAGCGTTTTCTTCCAATATTGTTTAGTATGCCTCCTTATTCATTTTTCCAATCACTCGAGCCCGATCTCCCACTCCACTTGAAGAGAAACATTCCCACACCATAACAGAACCGCATCCATGCTTGACAGTAGAAACCACAGTCTGGTAGCATCTTTTGTTCAGCGCTGCGTCGAACGAAAATTCTACGTTTTGTGTCACATATGTACCTCGAACTTGGATTCATCGCTCCATAAAACACTGTTGAAATCTTCTTCCGTCAAGTCTTTATTCTTTTTGGCCTATTCTAACCTTTTCTGCTTGTTTTGTGGTTGCAGCAGGGGTTTTCGCACAGTAACACGCCCAAATAGTCCAACATGTCTTAATCTTCATTTGACCGTTTCGCTTCATTCATTTAATTCACCGTGTAGCTTTTATGTAAGACCCTTGCAATCCAGGTCGACAAAATTTAGGATTTGGGAACCATTTTGATTTAAGGAGTCATAAACAATTGCTGAATCAACAACCAAAGATCATAAGATTTAATAATTATGAACAACCTAAACGCTTCTCAATAAACCATAAAATTGGTTTTTCCACCACTTGTAAACAAAACGCCCACTATTCAAAAACGTGTTTGTGTATTGTAAAGCAAGAAAATTTAGGCAAAAAAAAACTCAATGTAATTCATAAAATTCAATCTCCATGCATGAATGAAGTCAGTTGTCAAGGTAGGCCTCAAACTTTTGGCCTGTAGTGTACCTATGTAAGTTCGATTATTGAACAAGCTTAAAGGCATATGCTTCTTCTAGCAGATAAAATAAAATAAAAACGCGAAACAAAACAAAAATAAATATTAACTTTATTATCTTTATGTTACGATTATTACTGAAATACAACTGATATTTACTTCACTCATTCAATTGAATTGATATTAATTAAAAAGAAAATATTCACAATGGAAATGAATATTGAAAAAGAATTATCTATAACATAGGCGTTTATGCAGATTATGTCCATTATACGCATATACAGGGTGGCGCACCAATTGTGCTACAATAAGAAATTCAAATAAGTTTTTTTTAATCAATGTGTTTCATTTATTTATTTTTTATTGTATAGAAAATTCAATTTTATTTTATATTACTAACTGATTTTGAATATGATAGACCGTAAATGACCTCCACACTCATCTACGCATATGCGACACCTGATCAGAAAATTATTCATTGCGGCCTGAAGGGTTGAAGTCGGGATCGCCTCAATTATTGTTTTAATGGACTGCTTCAATTCAGTCAAATTCCTTGGTTTCATTTTGTACACCTCTTGCTTGACATAACCCCATAAAAAAGTCTGGTGCAGTCAGGTCAGGTGACCTTGGGGGCCAGCGGAAAGTGAATTTCTGGGTATTAATTTGTTTGGGAATTTTCGTTGGAGCTCCGCCATAACCGGTCTGGCTATGTGTGCAGTTCTGGGTAAAAGAAACTCCTTCAGCATCTTTAAATAACGGTTCCCATTGACAGTTACTGCTACACCGTTTTCTTCAAAGAAGTATGGCCCCACAATGCACTTTGATGAAACTGCGCACCACACAGTGATTCGTTCTGGGTGCAGTTTCGTCTCATGGAGTATTTCTGGATTAGATTCACTCCATATACGGCAATTTTGCTTGTTTACATTGCCGTTTAGATCAAAATGGGCCTCATCAGACATAAACAAGCAATTTATCAACCTGTTGTTTTCTTCGGCCATTTCAATAATTTTTTGGCAAAATTCCAGGCGAACAGGCAAATCCAGAGGGTTTAACTTGCTTGTAATTTGGACTTTGTACAGAAACAAGTTTAAGTTATCATGAATTATCCGTTGTAATGACCGTCTGCTAACTCCAATTTGCGCCGATAAGTTTCGAGTCGAAACGCTTGGATTTGCCTGAATTTACGATGCTACAGCCGCGATTGTGTCTTGAACCCGAACATAGGGATCTCGATGGTACGGTCTTCGTGCGATGCTTCCAGAATCGGCAAACATGTTTACCAGCCTCATAATGGTTCATCTACTCGGGGGAGTGCCGCCAAATTCCCCTTGGACGGAAATGAAGGACTGCAAAGCATGGTACCGCTGCACTATCCAAATCCTCCTTTCGGTATCCCAAGCATTCATTTTAATAAATCTAAATACTAACCTGCAAAATAAAAAAAAATAAGCCGATTACTCACACAGAAAAAAAGTTATTACGTTTTGTTTTTGTATCACGATCTGATAAAAGTTTGGGGTTTCTAATATCAAAGGGAAATTTGCTGTTTCTTTTGCTGCTAGATCTGCAGCTTCATTTCTTTTGATTCCTGTGTGTCCATGCACCCAGGCTAGTGCTATGTTATAATTAATATCCCTTCTGATGGCCTCCAAAGAGGGACATTTACTGGACGCACTCTTGAGCCCGTACTGGCCAGAGCTATCTTAATTGCCCTTTGAATGCCCGCTAGCTCTGCGATATAGTTTCCCGCTAAGTTTGGGAGCAGCCCTTGATGTAAGTTTACCGTTTGATCCGTGTTCAGAAATTCTATCACTGCATATGAGGTGGAGTTTTCGGTAAATGATTCATCCGTGTACAAAATTATATCTGGTCTGATGGACTCAATCATCTGTTTGTGCAATCGTTGGAAATCACTCTTCGATGTAGTTTTTTTTTTTGACTTTTGCCAAGCTTGTATGTATTTGCAAAAGGTTTCTTTTCCAAGGGGGCTTGCGGTTCACGTATGGCAAATTTTCATGCGCACTTGGAGATAGATAGGTAGGGAGAAGGAATACAACATTCTCGAGAGCAGAAAGGCCATTCCGCCTAGTGTTTTGTTCCGTTAGAGCATTTTTTATTTCCACGTGTAGGGGGTGTTCTATGTCTGTCATTGCTTTAGATACCAACATTTTTAAAACACGTATACCCTGTCCTTAAAGCATCAATTGGTTGTTCTAAGGCGCCTGTAGCTGCGCGGAAGCATTGGTTTATGACAACGTCTATATACTTGTTCTTCTTCTCCGTTGTCCACATGTATGTTGTGATGTTGAAGAGTTACTTCCACTAAAGTTTTCGCAATGCGAAGTGCCGTTTCTATGTGACCTTTTTTTCGAGAGCAGATAATTTTTAGCGCGTTTTTGCGTAATTTTAGTTTTTCTACAGTTTGTTTTATTTGTATATTCCATTTCAGGTTACCCGTAAAAAAGACTACTAGGATTTTAAGTTCTCTTCAGAGTGGGAATGTTATTCCAAGTAGAAAAATCGACTGCCGAGTGCATTTAGTTTTTTTGCATAGGTGAAGTGCCTCCATTTTTGAAACATTTATAATTGCTCCTCGTTCATGTGCCCAAGCTGATATAGCAGTATCGACTCGTATTAGGTTTTGTTCCACCCTATTGTGGTCGCCCGAAGATAGTGTATCATCGTAGTTGTGACTACTCCCAGCTTTTTTAAGGATAGGTTTCAGTTGTGCTCGCTTCCAATCGTGTGGGAAGCTACCCGTGCTAAGAATGATATTTTATAAAGCACAAATCCTTAGTTTGAGAGTAACTCGGCATGATTTGATCATGTTGTAAGATATTTTATCCTCCCCTGGTGTTGTTCCTTTGGCCATTTGAAGTGTGACATCGAGCTCTGACAATGTTATTTCTTCTGTCAAGCAGTTCGGATAGATTTCAAAAAAAGGATATTTTAGCGTAGGAGCTATTAGCGATATATCTTTTCCACTTGTTTGTGAAATTATTGGCTATAATTTTTGGGTTACTTTGAATGGTGTTATCCAAGAACATAGATGGAAAAGTTGGCCAGCGTCTATTACCTTGGAGGGACCTAATTCTTGCCCATAATGTATGTGAATCCATAGACGGATCCATTGAGTTTAGAAAGTTGTCCCATGACATCCTTTTTGCTTGGATACATTTTCTTCGAACTTTTGCGCATATCTTTCTGTACGCCAAACAGTTCCCAGTTGTGGGACTCCGATGTAGTCTTCTCCAAGCTTTTCCTTTCCTTTCACTAATTTGGCGACGTCTGCTGTAAACCAGATGGGATTCGAGTTACGGTAATTTTCTTTAGTTACTGGTATACTTCTTGCTGCTGCTATTGTTATAATTTTCTTTAATCTCGAAGCTTCTCTGTTTCGACGCATATGCGGGCTTTTATTTTATCAGTCACTGTTTTATTTGCTCCTTGGCGTTTTGTAGGTGGTGGGAGGTGATGAAGAGTTGGATTGTCATGCCAGGCTTCGCGTACGGTACAACGACGATGAGCTTTTATTTTGTTTATTGATTTGTACTTTATAAATGTTGGACAGTCAGGGTCGTACGAGGCGTGATTTTCCTCCTTGCAGTTAATAAAATATACTCGAGTGCATTCATCATGAGGTGGAGGTACGCAGCATTCTTTGCAGACCGTTGAGTTGGTACACCGGTTTTTGGTATTTCCCAATCTTTGACAAGAGATGCACCTCATTGGGTTTGGAATATATTCGTCAACATTGCAGTTGACCCATCCTATTTTAATGTCCTTGGGTCTTCGGATTAGGACGAAAGTGACGATTGCTGCGCCAGTTGGCACGAATATATTGTTTTCCTTCTTTATTATTTTCCTGACTTCCAATACCTTATACTTTTTAAGTTTTTTTTAAAAGTTCTTCCTCAATTATGTGCCTGGAAAAAATTCTGCTTTGCACGGAATTAAGCACAATATGGGAGGTAACCTTTACTGGGATCGAATCTACCAATTTAGCTTTTAAGAATTGAGGTTAGAAACTTTAACCAAAAGATCCCCAGAGCGTATGGCCTCGACTTCTGAAAAGTCTTTAGAGATATATTCCAAACCACGGTTTATTTAGAATGGGTTGTAAGATCCTAGCTGTTTGAAATGATCACCAAACTTTTCTAGCCCTGATACTACAACGTAGCGCGGGATATTATCATCGTTATTTGCTTTTATGGGTAGTGCTGGAAAGTAATCATCCGCGCATTTTCGTTTCACTTTTTTCCGGTTTAAAGGAACCTCTGGGTCAAGGTCTTTAAACCGGTTTCGATCAGGGGATCCGTACCCCCTTTCATATTAGTAATTAACGCGAAAAAGGTGCTTTATTTATGAGTTTATAAGTTTTTAAGAAAATCTTTATATGAAGGACCGCGTGGGCGGGAAAATAATTTTACACTTCGAGTGTAAACAAAAATATTCTAACTCTATCGCTGTCACACGTCTATTCACGGCGTTTGCAAAAGTGGCATACCAGGCAAGAGTTTACTTGGTATGCCTATCGCTACATGCAAACTTAAATTAAAGCTGGATGCTATCGTAAAGACAAATTCTAGGTGGACTAGGGGTACAACTTGTCTAGTGACAAAACAGATTTGGTCTATGCTGGATCTGAAACGCTCTAGGAATTTGATTGCTCTAAATAGAAAGCATATTAGCGCTGTTATAGGTGTCATAACTGGACACTGTCTAATAGACAAGCATGCAACAAGGATTGGCGTCTTCTCTAACGATTTCTGCAGAAGCTGCATGGACGAGGAGGAGGAAGAGACTATTCGTCACCTTCTTTGCACCTGCCCAGCTCTCTCCCAAAGAAGGAAACTCCACTTAGGAGCCTTCTGTTTCAATGACCTAAATGATCTAAATAATATTGACGTTAGGGACCTTCTACACTTTATCAGAAGCTCCAAATGGTTCAACGAGTAGGCTAGAGGCCGCGTCTCAAACCCATGTGATATCACAATGGACCTATTATTGGTCTAGTATGTTGGCTTCTTCTGCTGACAGCCACTACAACCTAACCTAACCTAGGACGCTATTGTCTGGGGCCTCTAGGGATACTAGAAAGAACAGGCGAAAGTTCGCAATCGTGGGACCGCCCGGGCAGTCACTGGCGTGTTGGGATCTGGCTAGACCAATATCTGTATTTTAATAAAAATATAGATTCTACTCTGGCCAGAGCCAAAGGTGCTTTTGCTCTTACAAAGAGACATCTTATAACAAGCAACTCAATGCAAGGGTGAAGGTAATAATAATCTACACGGCCCTCATACGGCCAATGCTCATATTTGGATGTCCCGTGTTGTTCAACGTGAGACCAAGCTTAATGGAAAGGATTCGGATGTTTGAGAGGGCTTGTCTTAGGGCTTGTCCTCATTTATATAGAACACCTGAGTCTCAGTATAAGAAAATCTAATGAGGTTCTGTACAATAGGGCGAACTTGATCAGGGTGGACAATTTCCTAGTCAAGATGATTCGAAGGCACGTTGCAAAAGCTATGAACTCGATGAATAACCTAATCTCTGGGGTTGGAGTGGTACCCCACCCCAATTACATGTACCACGAGAGGGTGCGCCCTAACGGCTTTGTCTCCCCAGAGGCATTTCTCTATCTCTACCAAGAAGGTCTGATCCAGAACAGGCGACTCAACTACGACCGAGACGTCGCACAAAGCACTGCGGAGCGTCTCCTATTTAGTAGGTCGGTATCGAAACGCGATGTTAAAGATGTGGAACGGCGGCATCAGAAATACTGGTGGCTTTTAGACAGAGAAGTAACTCCTTCGTCTTTCCCTCCCAACCCGAGCTAGCCGGGAATAGTTGGCTTATTTATCTTTTTATTATATTTGAGTAACACAGCACACGGATATTTAAGAGAAACAAAAAAAAATACAGCCTTGAATTATAAAAAAAAATGTTCGTATTTAATTACGTAGCTAGATTAAGGTAGGTTAAGATTTATTTTAATGTAGTTTTTTAAGTTTTATTTATATACATAGGTATAAGACAAAAAAAAAACAGTTCATGTATGTTTTTTAAAAACAAAAGAAAAACATTTTGCTTAGTAATTTTAAGTATGTGGTTTAGATTAGAGCGCCCACATAGGCCAGTAAGTTATAGTTAACATAGATAAGTTAGTTAAGTTAGTTTTAAGCGTTCTTCTGTCTAGCATACAAGTAATACTGAATTGAATTAATAAAAATGCATTAAAAATTAAAAATTGAAAATGAGTATATTCGCTTGTGACCCGAACTGTGCAGCAACCACAGCCACCCGAGCATAAAAGAGAAACGACTAAAATCTACGTTTCTCCAACCACTACAACAAAAGCCTGGTAATACAATGGACCAAAAATTGAGTGAATGCTCCGGAATTTGGAAATTTCCTCTTAATAAAAAAAAATAAATAGGATTTGCAGGAATTTCAACAAACGGGTATATCGGTTAGGACACAGCGTTGAAGCAATTCCATGCAATGGGGCGATGATTCTTTACCAATCCAGTCCTCAAACGATAGTATGCGGTACTCATGCAACACAATACAAACAATACAAACAATTTGGTCTAATGGACACCTATACCATTAAACTAACTTAATCCACAAACGTTTTATCACAAATATCACGGGGTGCCTACACACTCTAGCACTTACATATACTAAGTTGGGGGTAGTATTCAACGCCTCATCTAGATCTAGTAATGGTGTATATAAGTGGAACCCACTATTCCACAATACCCTAAACACAAAAACTCAGATTTTAAATTCAAACAAAATCTCTTAAACAAAAACTGCGTTAAAATTTCAGAAATGTGCGAGCGGATATTCTTGAGCGAGACTTACAATGTGTAAACTGGCTACCAATATATTCGGAACCTTCAACCGACATGCAAGTTGAATATCTGCAAAGCGTGATTACACAATTGTTTGACTACCATGTTCCTCTTAGAACTAAGCTTGCAAAATGCAACATCAATCCGTGGTTTACCCCAGAGATTCTCAGACTAAAAAATTAACGAGATGCTGTATACATGAAGTGGAAATATTTTAGGCTCCCTGAATTTTTCTCGTCTTATAAAGCACTAAGAAATCTTGTATGTTCAAAAATAAGGCAAGCCAAGCATATTTTTTACAGTGAACATCTTAACTATAAACTTCCCAGCAAGGTATTATGGAAGAACTTACGTCAGAAAGGCATTTGTGGTAAAATTGATTCAGGAGTTGATAATGTTGATCCAAACCAGCTAAACCGTGATTTCATCAAAATTCAATCGACAAACACTGGTATATCTCCGGTAATCGCACCAAGCGGATCCTTTGAATTTTCCAGGGTTGAGCAAATGGATATTGTTAGAGCTGTCCTCAAAATAAAATCGAAAGCTATTGGTGTTGACGGGATCCACCCCTATTTTATAAAAATGATTCTACCATACATCCTTCCAGCAATAACTCATCTTTTCAACACAATCATAACAACGTCCAATTTCCCAAAGTCCTGGAAAGCTGCAAAGATTATCCCAATCCTTAAAAAGAAAGCAACACAAAGAGCCCCAGCAGAATACCGACCTATCGCAATACTTCCATATTTATCCAAAGTCTTAGAAAAAACTGTCCACTATCAAATGTCTGCTTATCTTCGACAAAACAACCTTCTTTGTATGTACCAGTCTGGTTTTCGGCAGCATCACAGTTGTACTTCAGCATTGCTTAAAGTAACGGACGATATAAGGGCAGCAACTGATAAAAACTACGTTACTTTTCTAACTTTGCTAGACTTTTCAAAGGCTTTTGACACGGTTGATCATAGGCTTCTCTTGTCGCAAAGCTTCAAAATTTGTTTGCTTTCTCCTCATCCGCTGGAAAATTAATTTTTTCCTACCTGATAGGTCGCGTACAAGCAGTTTTTGTAAACGGTGTCCAAAACGGTTCACAGGTGTCCCCCAAGGATCCATATTGGGCCCACTGCTTTTCACAATCTTTATTAATGACCTCCCGAACGTTGTTCACAACTCCGCAGTGCATATGTATGCCGACGATGTGCAATTGTACATAAGTAGTGCACGCGGTCTTATCTATAATGCTGTTTATAAACACAATGAGGATCTGAAGAATATCCTTACTTGGTCCAAGGACAATTTTTTAAGTATAAATCCAGATAAATCCAAATGCCTTGTAATCAGCAGAAATGTTCATGATTCAAATATTTTACCCACTATTTATCTTGGAAATGCTCAAATTGAATTTGTCCACAAAGCCAAAAATCTGGGGGTTTGGTTCAGTGAAACGCTGTGCTGGGATAACCATATCTTGACGTTAATTGGCAAAATCTATGGATGTCTCCGAAATCTATCTTTATCGCAAAACTTCACACCGACAAATACAAGACTAATTTTGGCACGAACTCTACTCGTGCCCCTAATTACATACAGCTGTCAAATTTTCTGTGGCAATAACGCTATTATAACGCGCAAATTACAAGTTGCATTTAATAATATAACGCGTTATGTTTTTGGGTTAAGAAGATACGACCATGTTTCCGCCTATGCTAAGAAAATACTTGGTTGTACACTAGAAAAGTATCTTGAGTTTTGCACAATCAAGTACTTACACAAAGTCATAACCACCAAACAGCCTCAATACTTATACGAAAAACTAAAATTCGCAACAATCACAACGTTCTTTGACGTTGGTTCCACCTCGCGTTACTTATCAGGTCTCGGAACGCCAATTCTTCATTGATCCCATTCGCCTTTGGAACGCACTTCCTCTCAGCGTAAGAAGACTCCACGATGCGAATAATTTTTGTGATACTCTCTTTCGGCATATTACGTCTATGTACATAAATTGCAGATACAAATAATACTATCTAATATTATAAATTGTCTCATTTCTCTATTGAAATTATTTTAACCGCAGAATTTAACATGAAGTTTTAAACTAAGTAATTCTAATTTTGTCATGTCATCTCAATTCTAATTTTAAATAATGTAATGAAAATGTCAACATTTATGCCTTAAAAACTGTTAAAGTCTATTGTAAGTGTTGTTAAAAAGTTGAATAAATGAAATGAAAAATGAAATTTCACAAAACTTGCTATGCCATGATCTTCCATATGTATGTCAATACTGCTTACATATCAGTTTTGAATAAAATTGCCGAAGTCATATTTGAGCACGAGTCAATTTTCAAAAACCGTTTATAGTAGCGTTATACATTTTATTTTTATTTTATATTTTGGTAAAAATGTGGTACGCCACCTGTTAGCATGTATTCACCATAACTCAGATATCAAATTTAAACAAAATCGTTTAACCCGTTTTCGACAAAATCGATTCGGCCATTAGTAAAGTACTGTTATTTTGGGGTTAGAATGAAAACTCCGATTTCGCCTCGAATTGTGACCCTAGAGATCCCAGATATGAAGTTTGAAAAAAATCTGTCCAGCGGAACAGACAGAATTGAGAAACCCACTTTTTGAAATTATTTAAAGAGTTTATCAATAGGGACATTACAATTTTGTATTTTAAGACAAACGCACCCTTAAACTTTTTTTATGATCTGTCAATGTCAAAACGTCAATCAAAACGTTTACATTTTTATCATGGTGAAGTTCACAAACGAGCAACGTTTGGAAATTATTAAAAAGTACTACCGAAATTCTAAGTCAGTGGTCTTAACTTTAAGAGCGATTACTCCAATTTTCGGTCGTAATAATCGTTCCACCAGACAGGCTGTGCGTGCTATATTGGATAAATTCGAGTCAACATATTCACTATTGAATGTTCTTGTGCCAGTGAGACAACGCACCGGTCGAAGTACCGAAAATATCGCAGTCGTAAGTGCTTCAGTTAAAAATGAGCCAAATCAGTCAATTCGACGCCCTTCACAGAAATTGGGAATCTCTCAGTCCACATTGTGGCAAATTTTGGGTAAAGATCTTGGCTTGGTTTGAATAAAATTCTGAATTTCCAAGCTTAAATGCTTAATGGCTTTGTCAATAAGTAAAATATGCGTTATTGCAACAAACCCATATGTGCTTTAAGAGACTCCATTGCATCCACAAAAAATGACCGTGTGGTGTGGATTGTATTTTTTCGTCGATGAAAATAATCGCCATGTTACGATCAATAGAGTTCGCTATCGTGCCATTTTGGAAGACTATTTTTGACCAGAATTGGATGGACTTGATCTCGAGAAATGGTCCGGTCGAATTGCCAGCTCGATCATGCGATGTAACGATGAATTTCTTTTTTATGGGGTTACGCTGGTTCGTTGGTTTATGCCAACAACCCAACAACGATAGAGGAGCTCAGGAACAATATCGAACGCGAAATTGCCAACGATCCGGCCGATATGTGTGGAAGAGTGGTGGAAAATTGGCTCCAAAAATTGAATCGCTGCAAAAGCGCTCCCTGTGGTCAAATTATCGAATTCCATACTTAAATTTAACATGTGTACTACACCTTATAGGTGCAAGTACAAATCCAACTATGCATGTAACATATGTATTTACTCGTAGATATGTATGTACATATACATAAGTCATAAATATGAAATATGATATTGTAATATGCGAGCTACGGCTCGAGTAGATAAAACAATTATTCTGTGAAATTATTTCTTTATTTTCTAGTCTATAGAACAATTCAGGTTCACACTATACTATTCTTCGCAATCCTTTTCTTACAAGGTCTCTGTCCTCTCAAATCACTTTATCTCCTTTCAATTACTTAATTCACAAATCCAAACTAATTACTTCTTCTTGTTAAATCTCAACTTTCAATTTATCACAAAATTACAACTTCGCCCATTATCACTTTTCTAATATCACTTTAAGAACTACTGCTCCTTTCTCAATCGCCATCTGTCCTTATATAGCAGAAGTTTCTGATAGCCAGAAACTTCTAGCAAATTCTTCGACCACTGGAACAAGAGAAATTCTGATGTAATAATTCTTGCAGTTATAACTCCCTTTTATCCCTGATATTATCCGTCTCTTTCGTTGACATGAGCTGTGGAGACTTCATCCCAGACACGAACCTCGAATGAAAGGACAGTTCGAACCAAAATTCTGCCAGAATGAAAAGTCACTTCGGAATTTGTTGCATCATACTTTTAGGGAGCGTAGTTATTATTATGCTACAATATGTTTAATGTTTCAGAAGTTAGCATATAGACGGAAAAAGTGGGTTGAAGCCTGGTTTTTATTTCATAGGTACCAATGGTAATTACCTACCGGTCATTTTGGCAGTATGTATTTACCAGTGGCGTGGCGTCCATACAAGCCGATTCCTTCCGGCTTCCCTTTTTAAATATCTACAATTTTTATTTTGCCACTTGCCAACCATCACATTCAATTATTTGTTCATCAAACCATTTTTCATAACTTTATAAACGCTCGAAGATGAAATGCTGCGACCACTTCGGTTGTTTATTCATTTTTACTCATACACAAACTCGCACACAGCGTGCAATGAGTTTTTTTGAGAAGCCGTTCATTTTCCGGCTTATGCATTCATTTCTTCACAGTACGAACTTTCAACTCTATTCCTTTCTGGCATATAGTAGAAGTTTATTTGCGATTTTTTTGACTAACATACATTCGCTTATGAGGAAAATAACCCGCGATTTCTCGGCTTTTGTGGATGAACATTGGTGGAGGAGAAAGGTTTTAGTTCAAGGGAGCTTTTTTTTTATTGTAGGCAACAAAATAAGCCGACGAAAATCGAGTTATTGGGTGATGTAGTGGTTCGAACGGCGTTTTCTTACTTGTTGGGTATTTTTTTTTTTTTGCAAATTTGAAATGCAAATCGGTTGTGTAATTGTGCGTGATATATTGAAAATTTGGATGCAAATTTTTGTGATTTTTGTGACTGCTAATTATTAGAAAATTTTAAAAATTTAGCAATTACTAATTATTAATTAGAGGTGCGCCATTGAACATTTTTATTATTCTTAGACAAGATGTTTCTAGTTAATTTTGAGTGTTGTTTAACTGATTTTCTTCTAAAAGAAACCCACGAGTTCAGTAAGCTTTATTTTTTGTAAAAAAAAAAGTAATAGAACTAGGTCGCTCGACACCATCAATGAAAATTGATTATTTGCATGAATTTGGCGAATCGCATAGAGACTTCTTTAGGGAATTCTTACGAGGCACATAATAGAATAGTTGATCGCAATCGCGATTTAATGAAGCGTTTCATAGACACTGTAGTTCTTCTAGGAAAACAAGAGCTGGCATTCCGGGGTATCAGAGACTCGATGGCAATATCATTCGCGTATAGTGAATGTCTTATTCAATTGCAGAGAAGACATAGAGCTTGCGAAGCAAGAGATAGAGGGTTTTGAGTCATGGATTCATTCTGAATTTTTAAACTCATTTAACTCAATCTATAAGAGCGTAAGTAACTGCTCAGAACCTCCACGCAAACGCCGACTACTTAATATTGATTCAAATACAAATTATAGCCGAATTTTTGTAGCAATTATAGATAATGTTGCAAGTCAGATTAAGAATAGGTATAGTTCATTTAGTTCATATATTTTCTTTGATTTATTAAACAAATAAAATATGAATATTTTTCTAATTCAATGCCGGATTACAAAATACCTTCTTTAATTACCCTATTTCATGGAATTTTTAATTTTACTACTTCAAAAAAAGGAACTCAAAGTTTTATACACTACCCCTTCACTTAAACAGATTGAGGTTATTCAACTTTATAAGCATTTTAATACGGAAATGCTTAGAAATACTTTTTCTCAAACTCTAACAATGTGTGAAATCTTTTTAACCCTGCCTTTGACTGTGGCCTCTGTCGAAAGATCTTTTTCGACTTTAAAAATAGTCCACACTTAAGAAATTCCCACAAAGAAAAAAGACTCTCAGACCTGGCACTTTTATCTATCCAAAAGCACCTTCTTTTAGAAATTAAAAATAACTAAAATTTATATGAAAGAGTTTTAGCAGAATTCGTAAAAAAGAATCGTAGGATAGCTTTAGAGTACAAATAAGTAGTACATAATTGTAATTGCTAAATTTTTTATATTTAACAACGCTCCGAGTTATCAATAACTTATATAGATTATTCTGCCCAGAACAGCTTCTTTCGAAGCCACTTTTATTATGCGATGAGCTCATTGTCTACGTAAATTCCAATGACTTAAAGTATAACAAAGGTGGCTTAGATTGCATATCTTAAGTCTGTGTTTCGAATAAACACCAAAATGGTAAGTCTTGAATAAAACATTTTACTTAAAATTTTTTCGGCTTCCCTCTCTTGAAATTTCACCCCACGCCACTGGATTTACATATATTGTATAATTATAAAATTGGTTATTTAAGTATGTGGTATGTTCTGAAAAAAAATAATGTCACCCCTAAAAACAATAACACTGCCAGAATTCCAAGAGAAAATATCGATTACGAAAGAAAATGAATAATAATTCAACAATGAGTGACGAGGTTATAAGATATTCCAGGGACGATGAAAGCTCTATCTTTGTCCATGCAGGAACAGAAGGTGAAACTCGAAAAAATTAAGTCAGAAATGTGAAACATTGCTGAGGCGTAAGAGCGGCGTTTGAATAATCTCCACAGAACTATGACCGGGTTGGCTTTCGCAGAACTTGTAATGGCTCAAGCTTCAACGTCAAAAGGGCAATCCTCCCATACGGTGGCTGCTCATCCAAAGGTAACAGCTGGCGATGCACATACCTCTTCGCATACTTCTGGAGCCAAACTCATGAAAATTAAAACTCACCCTTTTGATGGTACTACATCGTTCGACGATTACCCACTTCAGTTTGGGGTTTTATCACAATATGTGGATGGGATAAGACACAAAAAAGGGCTGCAGCTAGCGGGCATGTTACGTGGATCCGCATTTGTTGTTCTAAGTATTCTTTCGCCTGAAGACCGGTGTAACTATACAAGGCATCGAGTCACCATTACGAGCAGTTATCAGACACGGAAAACTGCGGTCAGTCAATTTAAGAGGGCTAAAGTTGACGGTTCCTAAAGACCCCTCTGTCAAAACATTAAATTCATTTACTGGTTCTTTTTGAGGTTGCAGATATGATGTGATTATATTTTAGATATTGGATCAAATATCACTCTCATATCTAGCAGACTTATGCCTCAAGAGTTAAACTCATACCCAGCAACGTGCAAATATGTAGCATGACAGATGAAACAACTGCTGTAAGAGAGAATTGGTAAGTGTGGTTCTTTGCGAAAAAAAACTGCAACATCGACTTGTCACAAAAGACATTGTAGACTGGAAACAGGAAGGTACCATTCAGAGGTGATTTGCTTAAAGATCATACATCTGTTTCTGTCAATTTGTGTACAAGCAGTAGTATATTAACGTCGGTTTTTCAGGAAAAGTTCATAATAACCAAAATAAATACTAGCCCTCTGATGAGCCAAGGATTAGTTCAACCATATTTTGAAGACCTTCCCAAAAGAATTGCTGGTGGCCAAGGAATTGTGTTCTTCTAAAGACAAAACACCAAGGTCGCAATTTTGAATCAGAGGAATTTTCTCATGTGCTCAAAATGTTGGGAGTTCATAGGACCACGCTACACTTTATGACTAAATTCGTGAAGGAGAATGAAAATATTTGAAACTCTTTACTTCCGATTGACAATTCGGGAGGCAATTAAAGACACCACGGATCAATTTCTGCATAAGATGATGACTGGCAGAAAATGCGACATCCAGCAGACTTATTATTTGGAAAGCCTCCCGATGTGGAACGCACATCTATGTATGAGATACGTGCGAGAAGAAAAACTTTAGCGCTTAGCTTAGAGGATGAAGCCTAACTACGATATGTCGTCGAATCTTTTCCATTTAGAGGAGGGCTCGTTTGTATGATATCATAAGCCTCCAAAAAAAATTGGACAACGATCCAGATACAGCGAACTTCACGAACAAAAGCGAAGATTGTTCGACATTGATTGACCCACCTACCCCTACAGAGGTCATAACACGGATTCATGAGACGCACGAACGGTTAATTAGGACGATTAAATCTAATAGCGGGAAATGTCACGTTTACGAACTCTGGCTATCTCTGAGTGTTACACTATATATAATATATCTTGCAATATAAGAAATTCTGATATTAAATTAATGTCATATAGTGTTTTTATTTTTTGATCTGCAAGCAGGTAGACGGAATAAATTTATTTATATTTTCAATTTAACTGGCGTGTTATTTATTTGATAATTTCTCTCTTCGATTGAAAGAGAAAAACAATAACAATAGCAACAAATCGGCCATACAAGCCATTCTTTTCAATGAGTTAATGTCAATGTAAAGAATGAAACATTGTTGGAAAATTGCAGAAAGAAGAAAACATTTGACTCAAAAGTAGGGAAAGATTCTGCGATAGATAGGTTTTAAAACCATATCTATTGCAATATCCTCTTATGTATATATTGTTTTATTTGTAACCGAAGTTCAAGGATTCTGGTGAAATATAAAAAAAAAGTAAAATACGCAGTCACCGTCTGACATTCAAGCCGGTAACTTCGATAGTCATTTCGCTCCCTGTATTTTCTCTAACGTCAGTTAGTTTTACCGGTACTTTCTCTGCATTCCTTATCACCTTCTGTTTTTTTTATTTTCGATTTATCCCGGTATTGCAACTACACATATTTGCTAAAGTGCGTAAACAGTTAAAGCATGGCCCATGGGCCACCAGCGCTTTCAGGCAACAAATTTAGCATGCTCAACATGGAGCTGCAATCTGAGCATTAGCCCAAAAAAGAAAAAAAAATTAACTATACACATATAGATCTTAACAAACCGCTCCAAAAAAATACAGCCCTACCTGACCCTCAATTCATAGTGATCTCTTCTAGTGATGAAAAAATTCCCCTCTCATCCATAAACATGTTCTTACTTAAAAAAAGCTATCGATAGCATAAGTACTGCGTACGAAAACATAACGGAACTACGTGATGGTAGTCTACTTCTCCTTGTGAAATCTGAGAAAATAGCCAATTTATTCCTTAAAAAAAAAAACACGCGCTAATCTGTGCACAATTTCTGTCAAACTCCACTCTTAAACTCTTGCAAAGGTACAGTATACGTCCCTTGCCTAATACAAGTGTCCGAAGAAGAGATAGTCAGAGAAATGAGAGCCCAAGGAGTAACTGAGGTTTATAAATTTAAAAAAACAACTTCTGAAAACAAACTGCGAGCCACCGGTCTTGTTCTTCTTTCTTTTGATCGCTTCCGTCCTCCTTCCGTCAACATTGGATGGTACAATGTAAGAATATAAGAATACTTCCCTAATCCTACGAGATGCCGCAAATGCCAACTCCTTCGCTATATCATCAAAAGATATAGCCAAGGAGGCTCCGGCTTAGCCTCTTGCTAAAACTGAAACCTACACCGCACCAAACCGATAACTGCACACGTACTTCGTACGCCAACTGCTTCGAAGAACATCCATCATCTCCTAAAACTTGCAAATAAACAAGCAAAACCCGATCCCGTCTTTTCTACAACATACTCCGCAGTCGCACAAATTTCCTCTATTTCGATCACACACACACCTTCCACAGACTTATCTACTTGGAACTCCCTCCGATTCATACTTCCACCCACACTTCTTCTTTCTCCGAATCTCCACCTCTAACCACACAAAACAAAACAGCTATCCAACATCATCTAATAAACAAAACCGAATAATCAAACAAGTTTTGGTACAAACTTTCTCCTCTCCCCCATCCATTTACAATCAATCTTCCTACAAACCAAACACTCAAAACTAAAAAATAAACACTTCAAATACAATAACAACCATGTTTGTAAAAAAGTACGAAAACATAACGGAACTACGTGATGGTAGTCTACTTCTCCTTGTGAAATCTGAGAAAATAGCCAATTTATTCCTTAAAAAAAAAAAACACGCGCTAATCTGTGCACAATTTCTGTCAAACTCCACTCTTAAACTCTTGCAAAGGTACAGTATACGTCCCTTGCCTAATACAAGTGTCCGAAGAAGAGATAGTCAGAGAAATGAGAGCCCAAGGAGTAACTGAGGTTTATAAATTTAAAAAAACAACTTCTGAAAACAAACTGCGAGCCACCGGTCTTGTTCTTCTTTCTTTTGATCGCTTCCGTCCTCCTTCCGTCAACATTGGATGGTACAATGTAAGAATATAAGAATACTTCCCTAATCCTACGAGATGCCGCAAATGCCAACTCCTTCGCTATATCATCAAAAGATATAGCCAAGGAGGCTCCGGCTTAGCCTCTTGCTAAAACTGAAACCTACACCGCACCAAACCGATAACTGCACACGTACTTCGTACGCCAACTGCTTCGAAGAACATCCATCATCTCCTAAAACTTGCAAATAAACAAGCAAAACCCGATCCCGTCTTTTCTACAACATACTCCGCAGTCGCACAAATTTCCTCTATTTCGATCACACACACACCTTCCACAGACTTATCTACTTGGAACTCCCTCCGATTCATACTTCCACCCACACTTCTTCTTTCTCCGAATCTCCACCTCTAACCACACAAAACAAAACAGCTATCCAACATCATCTAATAAACAAAACCGAATAATCAAACAAGTTTTGGTACAAACTTTCTCCTCTCCCCCATCCATTTACAATCAATCTTCCTACAAACCAAACACTCAAAACTAAAAAATAAACACTTCAAATACAATAACAACCATGTTTGTAAAAAAGTCTCCAAAAAACTGTTATGTCTTAAGAAAAATGAGGAAAAATATTTCCAAAACAAGTGCATCCAACAAGAGTGTATAATGTAATCGTGAAACCCCACTTTGAATATTGTGCAAGTCTGTTACTCTTATGTAACGTTACTCAAAAAAATAGACTCCAAAAACTCCAAAACAAAGCTATGCGAACTATACTAAAATGTGATAGATACACACCAATACTGACATTATTAAACTGTCTGAACTGGCTAAACATAAACCAAAGACTTTACTCGATGACAATGCTCTTCGTCTTTAAAATTAAAAACAACTTATGTCCACAATACCTGATGAACAACCTACCCCAAAGCAGAACAATAAACTACGAACTACGAATTCTACTTACAGATGTCAACGACAGTACGAGCACAGAGAAGTATTTTATATAATGGACTACAAACTTTCAACATGCTTTTTGAAAATATAAGACACATAAGCAATCTCAATGTATCATGTTTAAAAGAACTATTTATCAATGCTAAAAATTATGTAATTCATTACTTAAATTAAATAAATAATATTTATTTATTTATTTCATTTCATCTACAAGTATATAACTTAACAGATTGTGATATGTATGTATATATATTGTTGCTGTTGCGGCTGAGGAAGCGTCGTCCTAAGAATAAAACACCGTTTATTCCTCTTGTTACGGAGTTTATTCTCTATAAATTCGTATTTATAAATTCAAATTAATTCTAATACAATATATGTAGGATATAACTTACTTTTGTAGTGGACGTTCCGAGCTTCCAAATGCAAATGGCAGAATTTTGCGTCGCGTGGAAGTAGCACCATACGGTGGTGTATTCCTCTACCAACTTTCGCGCCTATTTTGACATTTACGGGAGGGAAATTTAAGGCTCTGTTCGCATTCGAAAAAAGGGAAATTTAAAAGTTCTGTTTGCATTTAAAACCTCGAAGCGGTCACTTTACAAATTTAGTAAAATATCTTGACATCCCACCCCCCGTGAGGCGCTCGAGTCCTCACTCGTAGCCTCACTTACATCCAATACAGCTAGCTTCACCACCGGCCTTCGAAGACTTCCCACTTTGGTTTTGACCTCAGCTGAACGGACTTGGTTGTCTCGACCAGGAAAAACTCTGGTAACTATTCCTCGCACCCATTTGCTTCTGGGCATATCGGCATCACAGATCAGGACTAAATCTCCGACAGCCACTGGTGGAATCCTTTCAAACCATTTACATCGTCGCGTGAGGACTGGCAAAAACTCATGGATCCACTTTCGCCAAAACCGATCCTTGATTTGCTGGCTTACTCGCCATTGTTTGCGAAGACATAAGGCTTTTGCGTCTACCTGCCCTGGTGCTTGCGTTGAGTTCGGACCCCCCAGCAGGAAGTGGTTCGGTGTTAATGGGTCTTCGTCCTCAGGTGACACCGGCAAGTGCGTGAGAGGACGACTGTTGACGATATTTTCTGCTTCAATTAGGCTGCTTAGTAAAGTCTCAATTCTCGGCGATAACTCGTGAAGAACGTGCGACAGGACCCTCTTGACAGACTGGACGAGTCTCTCCCAACATCCTCCGGCATGTGGGTTCAACGGGCAATTGAACACCCATTCTATACCCTTTGAAGAGAGCTCCGTCTTGATGGCTTCATTGTCGAATACTTCAGCAGTCATCAGCTCATTTTTTGCTCCGATGAAGTTGGTTCCATTACCACTACTTATACGACGCGGAACCCCTCTTCTGTTGACGAAATTTCTAATGCACATAATGCAGGCATCTGTCGACAGCGATTTCCAAATGGACAGCCCTTATAGTCATACATGTGAAAAGTGCAATCCACCGTTTCTCCTTACGACGCCCAGTAGTGATTAGGACCGGTCCGAAATAGTCCAATCCAGTATAAGTAAATGGTCTCAGAAACGGGGTGAGTCGGTCCTTCGGGAGCTGACCCATTAACGGCGGCAATGGTTGAGCAGTTCGGATGCGGCAATAATGGCACTCTCTTTTCGCCCGTCTAACAGCAGAGCGTAAGCCAGGCACCCAAAATTTGAATCTTATCTCGTTCACAATTGAGTCGTCGTTCTGGTGACGTAGCAAGCTATGAAAATGTGCTATTAACTTCGTAAGTGGATGACCCTTTGGCAGAATGATGGGACGTCTGGCAGTGAACGGTATACTTGTGGCAGCATCTATACGTCCATAAACCCGTAGAAGGCCAACATCGTCCAAATATGGCGTCAGTTTGTATATAGCGCTGTTCTTCTCTAAGGGCAGATTCTGTTTAAATCGGTCAATCTCACGTCCGAAAATATCCATTTGGGCTTGACGACATAGCTGCTGCTCTGCTTCACAAAGTTCGGAAACCGACAACTCGCCGTTTTCTTCCACCTTTCGTTGACAGTTTCTCATAAATCGTAATACCCAGCCCATGGTTCTTTTCAGCTTCAAATATTTAGAGAATCTAGTGATGTCAATTATAGTTTTACTTACTGTGCTCGCGTGCAAAAGAGATTTTGGCCTTAGCTCTTTCTGGCAGGTGTGACTGCTAATGTCATCCGGCATTGCAGGCCAGGCATCCTCAGGCAGCTTCAAAAATGATGGCCCGTCCAACCACTTGCTGCGTATTTGAAGCCTAGGGGGATATTTGGCTCGCGTTCCTTCATATGCTGGATTTAACTTAGACGGAATCCAACGCCATTGACTAATCCTGCTGCTGTCAACGGAACGCCACAAATGGCTTGTTACGTCGCGGATCCATACGAAGCCAATTGATACAGGTTTTCGAATCACTCCAATATACTTGATTCCCAAATTGCAGCTCGTGACTCTCTACTATGGAATTACAGAGCCTAATGCCTATGACGGCAGCTGATAACTCGAGACGCGGCATCGATGTTAGCTTTTTTGGAGCACACTTCGTCTTTCCGCAGATAAATGACACGCTGATGCGATCTCCAACCTTAGCACGAAGATATGTAACTGCACTATACGCCTCTTCACTGGCATCGACGAATGTGTGAAGATCTATTTTGCTGGACTTTGACAGGAGCGAATCATGGCACCTGGGTATTCTGAGTTGAGTCAGCGTAGGGATCTCCGCTTTCCATTTCTTCCAGTTTTCAAAAATCTCGTTGGGAATCGGCTCGTCCCACGAAACTCCGTATTTCCATACTGACTGCAGCAACAATTTGAAATGAATGGTGAAATTAGCAATCATACCATATGGATCGAATATGGACATTGCTATACTGAGGAACTCCCTCTTAGTTGGACATCTATCATTCGCTATAACGTCCCTGTTGACCCGAGAAAACTTCAGGGCAAAGGTGAATATATCTTCGATGGGCTCCCAGCACATTCCAAGGACTTTTTCTGTGGCCCCATCAATATTCATGTTGACTACTTGGCTCCGTTGATCTTCGACGGCGGCATCAGAAATACTTCGTAAAACTTCCGGAGAATTCGACGAAAAGTTTCGCAGTTCAAAACCTCCTGTTTTATGTATTGATATAACGGCTCTGGTGACAGCGACGGCTTCGGTTATACTATCAAAACAGTCCACATAATCATCCACATAATGATGATCAACAATCGATTTCACGGCCCTCGGATGATCGTTTACAAAATTCGATGCGTTCAGGTTCTTGACAAAATTAGCTGAGCATGGCGAACAGCTAGCACCGAACGTCATTGACTGCATTAAATAAATATCGATGGGCTGGTCGCGTTCATCCCTCCACAGAAAGCGCTGCGATTGCTGGTCCTCCGGCTGGATCCGAATCTGGTGGAACATTTCTTTTATATCCCCAATCACCGCAATATGACGAAGACGAAAGTTAAAGAGAATAGATAACAAAGGTCTGAGGTTATCTGGTCCCTTTAACAATAGTGAGTTTAGAGAGACATTGTTCACACTGGCTGCTGCATCGAAAACTAGTCGAATCTTATTTGGCTTGTAAGGATTCTTCACGCCAAAGTGTGGAAGATACCATGTTCTTGAAGTCGTCCTATCTGCTTCGGCTTTGGTCAGCTTCCTTGCATACCCCTTCTCTACGTAGCTCTTGATGATGTCCCTGTATTTGGCCGCGAACTCAGGTTCCCTAGACATCTTATTTTCAAGGCTCCATAGCCTTCGTCTCGCCATCTCATAACTTTCTGGGATGTCAACCACTTCCTCCTTCCACAATAGACCTATTTGGAAACGACTTCCGACTCTTTTAGTTACACTCGAGAGAATTTGAAGAGCTCTCTTATCACTGGCGGAAATTAATTCTTCTGCTGGCTTCTTCACACCGAAATTTTCTATACTAAGATACTCTTCGACTGTCAGCTCCAAACGCAGATCTTCCTCCTCCTTGCTTTTACTACTATGTAGAACGAAGTCACCATCCGGTCCCTCCGATACGTTCACCTTTGTCCTACCATACACTACCCAACCAAGTTTAGTTTCGGCGATGATTGGTTCTGCATCCGACGACAGTATAGTGCTTAATGGAGCACCCAAATGGCTATTGTCAAGGCCAATTAACAATTGCGGCTGCGCGTTCTCAAACTCCTGAAGCGATAGTGTAGATGTATGGCAGGGCGACAAACGCAGATCGGTCGCAGTGAGTGATTGAATTGGCAGGTTCAATTCACTAACAGTCTGCACTCCGTTCAACATAAATCTTTCAGCTCCACCTTTGTCTGCGCTAATCTGAAGGTCCACCAGCATTGACTTCTCCGTCATCGTCTCCTTACCGAACCATTGTAAATTTAAAGGTCTATTATGACCCTTTAGATTCAACTCTCTAGCCAAATCCGCACTCATGATAGTGACGAGTAGCGCATAAGTTCTCACCACTATGTCATCATTATAAAGCCTTATGGGCAAAATACGAAAAAGAATCTTTGAACTCACCTTGGCATTGCAGCTCAACAAAGGCTTCGATGACTCCTGATGAATGTCTTCTTCCACTGACAAAGTCGGGTTCTTCGGCAACTGCTCTTCATGAAGAGTCGAATGATGTTTTCTTGTGCAGCCATTGATCCCACATGGCTTCCGGAATCTGCATGACCGCACACTATGCCCATACCTAAGGCAGCAGAAGCATAATTTATTCCTTTTAACGAATTCCCACTTCCTTTGAACGTCAAGGGACACATAAGCGTTGCAATTAACTACTGCGTGTGACTTTCCTTTACAATGGCGGCATAGGTCACTATTGGCGGCAGCTGGGGTGGATTGTTCTATGGCATGAAGAACTTCTGCTTGCAGCTTTTCACCTCGGCGTTGGCGTCCATTCTCTGCAACTGCTGCTGTTGAGTGTTCCGTGGCGTGAAGAATGTTTTTTGTCCTTGCTCTTTGATCGACTCTGGCTTGTGGCTGAAGTCTGGCTATTCCACTTAACCATTCGTCAAAATGTTTGACGGTGGAAAATGGCTGGATACAAACACTTCGTTGAGCCCATTCCAGACGCTTGCTCATTAGCAACTTGTTAACTAGCTCGTCAATTAAAGTGGGGTTAGCCAGATGTTGGTGAAGACCGCTTGACTCCAGAAACGTTGCGAGGTTTTGCACTTTCGTAGAAAATGGTATGAGCAATTCCAATTTGCCCTCTGGAATATTTGCGACTTGCCTGATCTTCATGAGTTGACTCCTCAACAGACACTCTGGACGACCAAATCTAAATTCCAACGCTGCCATGACCCGATCCACACTATTGGGGTGTATAAGCAATGCCTCGACTACCTCTTTCGCATCGCCTTTTATACACCTTTGTAACCGGAAAATATTTTCGACTTTAGAATAGCCGAACATTGTCGTTGATTCTTGAAAAGCTGTTGAAAACATAGGCCAATCTTCGGGCCTACCGGTGAAATCAGGAAGATCGTGGAGTTTTCGACCAGCATGCGGCATGGGCTGACTCATAGGAATGGACGGCGATGATCGTAACGATGGGTGCGGAATGAATGTCTGCTGACCGAAAGGCTGGAGTTGATTTAAAGGTGGCAGATACGAAGAAATTCTTTGCATGCCCGAAGAACTGGTCGAAGTTGTCTGCGTGGCTGACATCAGTGGCAATTGAGGCGGCAAATACATCGATGTCGACCATGTGTTCGTTGTGTACTGGCTGGTGCACATAACGGTTGATGAAACTGCAGTAGTAGTGCTGTTATTCCGGTACAGGGTGCGGTCACATTCGTTGAAGAATTAACTGTTGGTAGAACGGTGGGAACGCTTGAAGGAACGGCAGGAGCTTTGGCATCATTTTCCGGTTGGCGCAGGTTAATGAACTCCTGTAAACGAATGCGCTCTTCTTTTTCCCTTTCTACGCATGCTCTGGCAGCTTTGAGCTGTGAACGTAGCTCCTCTATCTGTTTCTGTACGTCCTGCTCATTGCCGGCTGACTGTAGATTTGTCCCTCCCGTCTCGACCATTGTGGTTTCCTCTTCTTTCTCGGAATCTGTCCCACTTTCAAAGGGTGTTGTGTCTCCTGAATTATTTAATTGATTGGCTGGGATTTCGCTTCGGCTGGTGGTGAACTTCCCTTTGTGCAAACGGGAGCTTCTTCTTGGCGGCTCGTCTTCTGACATGGGCGACTACGAAAAAATTTAATACTCGCTGGCGGCGGATAAAGTCGGCGAATACTTTCCACGAGAGTAATAAAGTTGGCGTATCTTCTTTGTTTACAAAAAGAATAAAAATTGTTGCTGTTGCGGCTGAGGAAGCGTCGTCCTAAGAATAAAACACCGTTTATTCCTCTTGTTACGGAGTTTATTCTCTATAAATTCGTATTTATAAATTCAAATTAATTCTAATACAATATATGTAGGATATAACTTACTTTTGTAGTGGACGTTCCGAGCTTCCAAATGCAAATGGCAGAATTTTGCGTCGCGTGGAAGTAGCACCATACGGTGGTGTATTCCTCCACCAACTTGCGCGCCTATTTTGACATTTACGGGAAGGAAATTTAAGGCTCTGTTCGCATTCGAAAAAAGGGAAATTTAAAAGTTCTGTTTGCATTTAAAACCTCGAAGCGGCCACTTTACAAATTTAGTAAAATATCTTGACATATATAATAGATTACAAAAGTAATTAAAAATAGATTAAATAAATATGAGAATTTGAATTTACCTACACAATTAACCAATAAAACTAAATAAAGTGTTTTTGAACATAGTTCTGAATAAACTCAGATCTACAACAGACCAAACCGAGTTGAAATTTAAAACAACTCGAGACATAGGCTCATTCAACCTGTAGTTTGTCCTAGGTATTGTGCGAAAAAGAAACTCTCTTTGTCTCAATGGCCTTTCAGGAGCGTAAATGGGGATTAAAGCTAACAAGCAAGGGCTTTTTAAATGATAACAAAGGAGGTCTCTTACAAACATTACATCATGGATCTTTCTTCGATTTAGAAGCTTAGCTAAACCCAGCAGTTGGAATCTAGCATCATATTCCGGTGAGAAATTCCAACGCATTTAAAAAAAAAAAAAAACAAATTTGGAAAATCTTCTTTGAATACTTTCCACCCGATTAATATGCACCTGGTAAAAAGGACACCAAACGATGTCACAATATTCCAGAAGAGATCGAGCAAGGGCTATAAAAAGGGTTATCAGCGAGTGAGGATTAGAAAATTCTACTGCATTTCTTTTAATGAAGCCAACCATGTAGTTCGCTGTTGACGTTATATAGTCTTCATGATCGCAAAAAGTTAACGCCTGGTCAAAAACGATTCCAAGGTCCTTACAACATTTACCCGAATTAACTCTATTGAATTAAGGGAGTATCGGTGAATAATTGGGTTGAAACATCTGCAAACAGTTGTTACGTTGCATTTCTTTATGTTAAGGAGAATCTTTGCACCATATAGAAAGAGCATTAATATCACTTTGGAGCTTTATACAATGATTTAAACTTGAAATTCTTAGCAACAGCTTTAGATCATCTGCATATAGTAGGCATTGACTGAAGCTTAGCACAGTTGTTATATCATTGATAAATATAATGAAAAGTAAAGGGCCCAGGTGACTGCCTTGAGGTACACCTGAGCTGCAATTGAATGGTTCTGAAAGAAAAGATTCAATTTTTACAATCTGCACTCTATTCATTAAAAAAGACGAAATCCATCTCAAAATAGATGAGTGAAAACCGAAGCAATTCAGTTTGCGTATTAAGACACTATGATTCACAAAGTCAAATACCTTACTAAAGTCGGTATAGACCGTATCCACCTGATAACCCCTTTCAAATGAATTTAATACAGACGATGTGAAATATACGAGATTGGAGGCTGTGGATCTCCCTGAAACGAAACCATGTTGAGATTCCGAAATATATTCTTTGACATAAAATTCCAATTTATCTTTGACTCTCAAAGAGCTTAGGGATGGCTGATAATTTAGGGGGTAACAGATACTGTCTTTACAGCTTCTTAATACCAATACTGGAATACCATCCACTCCTGCATTTGCCGATGGTTTTAGATTGCTAAGAGCCAGAACGATGCCATGAAAATCGAGATAAATGCAACCAATATCCACTCTTTGCTCGATTACGTTGGCTGGAGCTAAGTGGATCGAAGTGTTATTTACGTATACAGATTCGAAAAATCGAGCAAACAATTCGTAAGAAGTTCCAATATTATTGGAATCTACGTTTTCATACGACATAATCTCCGGAATACTATGCGTATTACGCTTATGCTTTATAAAAGTCCAAAAGCTTCTGGCGTCAGTTACTAGCTTGCTCTCGATATCCATAATATAATTTCTCTGGAGAAACCAGCTAAGCATGCAGATCAGTTTTCTCAAGGTACAAAAGCCAACATAATAAACCAAGTTTTGCGACTTTTTGTACTGTTTAAGTGCTTTAGTTTTAAGGTTCTTTAAATTCATTAACCGACGATTATACCAAGGGGATTTAGAGAGTTTCTTCTTGAAAGTTAATGGCACATACATTTCAAACCCAGAGTTAATAATAGCTATAAAACGAGCATACATCTCATTAAGACTAAGGTTATAAAATTCCTCCTTCCAATCGAAGGAATTAATCCAATTGTTTAGACCAGTAAAATTTGCTTTAAAGAAACTAAAATAACTACAATTACTGTTAGTATTAACCGGATCCAGAATAGAATAAAATTCAAATTCGAACTCAGTTTGCTTGTGATAGATCGAGTTATTAAGTAATTCACAAGAAGCAGAATTTGATTTTACTTTTAATTCCTTTACACAAACAAATAAAAGATCTAATAATCTGTTTAATGAATTGTGGACAGTGTTAACTTGCGAGAGGTTCAAGGAATATAAAAAGTCTATACAATTAAGTTCAAACTCTATATAACAATTCGTAGGGATTAGCATATTAATAAGTAAGTTTTTGTAATAAGTAATATTTGCAAACAAATGGCTACTGAGCCAAATAAACAGATTAAACATTAAACATCAAGTAATACAAATGCAACTACTATCACTTCCCCTCTCACATCTATTGCAAATACACTAATCACAAACAACAGCTACTACATGCAAACATCAGGCAATGACGTAGGAAAACTATTAGAAGCCGGAAGAATAAAAATTGGCTGGGTTAACTGTCCGCGAACGAATATTGCTCAAAAAAAATGTTGAAGTGTCTGGAGTTTGGTCACCTAGCCTGGCATATGTAGAAAATGTGGAACAGAAGGCCACATCGCAAAGAACTGTGAAAAAAGAGCCATCATGCATGTTCTGTAGAAAGGATCAACCAGAAGATGTGCAACACGTTGCCCGTAGCAGCAAATGCCCGGTCTTCAGGAGAGCAAGACATCATGAAGATAGACGATGCGCATGGTAGAACTCCAATGGTCATAGGCGGTGACTTCAACGCATGGGCAACAGAGTGGGGTAGCAGGCTCACCAATGCCAGAGGATGTATTCTACTGGTAACCTTTTTTTTGCAAACAAGAGGCGCGCGAACACATATTGCAAAGTAGGTATGGGGTCAATCATCGACATAACCTTTGTGAGCAACTCCCTCCTGTGCAACACAAAATGTTGGCTCAGTGAGGAATATACACACAGCGACCGCCAGGCGATAATAATTAAGAAATCTGGTTCAACCACTCAACGCCCTAAATTAAAAGGCCCAAAATGGAAAGATAAACTCTTCGACAAAGACACATTCGAGAAAATGATGGACGTCGATATCATAACTCGCTTCGGAACAGCGGAGAACCTCTCGCACCAGCTCACCCACACTATCACCACAGCGTGTGATGTGGCAATGCCCAGAAGAATAGCCAGTAAAAGAGGTGCACCATGCTGAGTCGTTCACAGACTTTCAAAGAGAGCGCACGTGTTTCGGCTTTTAATTGAAAACAATAGTGTTCTCTACTAAAAAATTAGACGGTGTTTATTCAAGTGGCGAGTTAGCCTAGTGGGAGAAGTAGTGAACCGTCAGTCGTTCACAGACTTTCTTAGAGTGCACACGTGTTTCGGCTTTTAATTTAAAATAATAGTGTTCTAAAGTACAAAGTTAGACCGGTGGAAGTGGTAGTGAACCGTCAACCCAGGGGCTTGGGTTGGGTTCAATTCCCAGCCAGGAAAAATTTCACTTTGAACTTTTTTTTTTTTTTTAATTAAATAAAAGAATCAGGTGATGGATAGTGAGCGGTCCGCGCTCCCAATAGCGGGACCAGCTGGTGGGGTGACAGCATCAGCCGATGCAGTACAGACAGGCCAGCCTGCAACAGTCTCAACTGCAAGTATGGGGAAAAGGAGAAGAAAGCTGAAACCTTCTCCCAACCTGGTAAAGCGTCCCTCCAAATCGGTTTCAGCTGAACAGCTGCCAAGTGGAGCGAGGGAAGGGGCGCCGGGTACAGCAACGGCAGCAGCGGCAGATAAGAAGCGGCAGAGGTCGGATGACTCTGTCGAGTTAGCGTACATCTCTGACGGTGGAGAAGGCCGCTACGTAGGAGATGACGATAATTGCTTCGCGGTTCTGGCATCCTCTGAATCTGATGACGAAGAGGACGAAGTCCAAAGTCTGACCAGCAGCATCAGGCAGTTAGAGCAAAGTGTGCTTGCCATTAAAGCCAAACAAGTGGCAAGAAGAGAAAAGGAGCGGCAGCTAGAGCTCCAGCGCGCTCAACAACTACAGAAGCAACCAGAAGGCCAACTGCAACAACAACAAATGCGGCCGCAAATGCAGCAGCAGCAGAAGTAGCAAGAAGAACAACAGCAGCAGAAAACGCTGCTACAACAACAGCAGCAGCAGAAAATGCAGCAACAGCAGCAGCATAAAATGCAGCAACAGCAGCAGAAAAAGCAGCAACAGCAGCAGAAACAGCAACAGAAACAACAGCAGCAGAAACAACAGCAACAGCAACCGCAGCAACAACCGCAAAAGAAAACGACTACAAAGACGAGGGTGCCGCCAATAAATACCTACAAGGTGGAGTTGAACGATACCATCGAACTATGTAAGTCGGCCATAGGAAATAACTTTTCTATTAAAAGATTAAACGAAAATAGACATGCTATCCACTGTAATACAGTGGAAGAATATAAAAAAATTAAACAATTACTTAGGGACACGACGACGCAGTTCTTCTCCTTCACCCCGAAGGCGGAAAAGCGGCAAACTATGCTGCTGAGGGGGATAGACCCGTCTACTGATCCGGAGACGTTCCTTGCGCTGCTTAAAGGGAAAGAGTGCAACGAGCTCGAATTTGTAGGGGTCAAGCCATTCACCACAGCTAAGGCAAAAAGGGAAAAGCGGAAACTACCATTCTTCCTAGTTCAGCTTTCACCCAATAGCAAGCTGGATGGTCTAAGGAGTATCAAAATTCTAGACTACCAGGTTGTCGCATGGGAAAAATTAAGAAGGAGCGAAAACATTTTACAATGTGTTCGCTGCCAACGGTTCGAGCACGCCGCGTCGAACTGCGAAATGCAGCCTCGATGTGTCAAGTGTGGAAAGAACCACAAAGCAGAGGAATGCACTCTGGGTAAGGATGGAGTGGCAGATAAGAGCCAGCTCTCGTGTGCTTTATGCAGGAACTCGGGACACACCGCAAACTATCGGGGTTGTCCTAAGTTCCAGTATATTAAGAAAGTAAATCTGGTTCGTCAGGAGAAGGTCGTAGTGAAACGTCCACCTGCTCCAATTCAAACACAATCCGTCACTCCCCAAGTGAACTACGCCCAAATGGCGGCAGGTCGGGGAAACGCGGAACAGAAAAGACCGAAGGTTGCTTCTCAAGCCCTAGCGCCTAGAGCACCGGAGGCTCAAACTGATTTGCGGGCCATCTTGCTCTCTATCCAAGGGCAGATGGAGCAGCTTCAACGTCAGGTACAGGAGCAGGCGAAGCGGGTGGACCAGATCTACGCACTTCTGCCGGGCCTAACGCACCTCCAGTCGTAATGGGTACGAACATGGAGGAGCAACCCTTGAAGATCCTTGCGGTGAATGTGAATTCACTGATTAGGATCGAGCGAAGTGCCATATTGTTTAAGTTGCTAGAAGACCAAACCCTTGATGTGCTTATGGTTAGCGAAACAAAGCTATCCCAGAAGCACAAATTGGGGCACAATAAATACAATATTGTCAGAACAGACCGACCCAACTCCACACAAGGAGGAGGTGTTGCGATCTTCATACGCAAACAATTGCAATTTAAAGTTATGTACAGCGGTGAAGTGCGAAGGTTCCAGGAGCTGGAAGCGTGTATCGTGTGCATCCCTCTCCGTAGTGGAAAGAAGATGTACTTGGTCGCACTCTATGCACCTGAAGCTACTCAATCTACTTTATTTATTTCAAAGCTCGAGACACTTTTTCGATGCCTAAGGCTGGAGTCGTAAGAGAATTATTTCATCATGGCCGGAGATCTTAACGCCAAACATAGAGATTGGGGAAATAACACACCTAATCCTAGAGGTAACCTACTATTCAATTGGTGGGGTCGGCACAGTGTCGAGTATAAACTCGATTTGAAAGCTACAGATAGTCCGTCGTTTAATAGAAGCGGCTCCTATTTGGATCTTATGCTGTTCGACGTACGGTTACAACTGACCAACATGGACCGACAAACTATAAACTGCCTGCACACATTTGCGTATGACAGTGACCACTGCGGACTCAGTGCCGTAATAACGATTCCCAACGAAATTGCGGAGTTGGAGGAGTTTGTCCAAACGTGCTCCTACAATTATAGTAGGACACGTTGGACTCGCTTCTCTAGAGTTTTGACAAGAGCACTCTCCTCGAATTCGCTCTACCCACCGTCCAATAGGAATCTGTCAAACGAGGAGATTGACTGGTACCTAAAACAAATGGACGAGACAATTAAACGAACTATGGACAATAAGATACCTCGGTATCAACAACGCAGACATATTCCGTAATGCAACAATTGACGCACTACACCAACACAAAAGTAGACTGCTGTCGAGACTAAAAACCTTGTACAGACAGTTTACTGACAGACTAAACTCGGAGGTTAGGACGCTGAAGTCGTTGATTAAAAACCTCCAAAAATTAATTAGAGAAAATTACAGACTTTCTGTAAATTTGCATTGGAACAACAAAATTCGGGCTGTAAAATCCAACAACCCGAATATGTTCCCGCAAATAAATAAAATATTTCGGAGGAATAATCAAAACGATCTTCCGTGTCTTAAGATCCCCCGAACGACGAACAATGGACAAATACTAATAACAGCTGGTATAGATCCAGATAACGCAGTAGAGGATGACAACTTCTTTGTGATCGAAGATCCGCAGGAGAAGGTAGAGGCTATAGGAGCGACTTTCCAGGAAGTGTACAAGGTGAATGATACCATTTGCCCGAACCACGACCTGGAAAATTGCGTCCTTGTGCACAACTTCTACCTTCGAAATGATATAGAGCACTGGCGATCCGAGAACATAGGTTTTACCGAGTTCAATGACGATAACATGGCAAATAATGTCATCGCCGATGAAAGGGTACATCCCCCGTTCATATCGCAGGTGGAGCTCCAAGCGATCTTCGACTCAATGAGGAGGAAGAAATCTGCGGGAATCGATGGAGTATCGAACATTGTGCTTCGACATTTCCCTCTAGAAGCGGTGGACAATTTCGTGGATAATTTCGTTATCAAGCTGATTTGAAGGCACATTGCAAGAGCAATGAGCTCGACAAACAACCTGATCTCCGGGGCTTATTACCCCAATTACGAGTATCACGAGAGAGTGCGCCTTAACGGCTTTGTTCCCCCAGAGGCGTTCCTCTATTTTGATAAGAAAGGTCTGATCCAGGACAGATTGGCAGTGCCGCTAGTCTTCCACTTTGCTCGGACAGCTGTGGATAGGCGACTCAACTACGACAGGGTAGCCTGTTTGATGATAAAAGTTGGCTGTTCTTGTCCACGGCCGACTTACATAGTTTAGGTTTAGGTAGTTTAGGTAGGTGTAGGTAATAATTGAAAAAAAAAAGAAAAAAAAAAACAAAAAAATATCCACAGCACTTGGATGAAAAAAAAAAAACAGCACTCGATAAAAAAAAAAAAAAAAAAAAGAATAAGATAGGCTAATTTAGAATAAGATAGTTTTAAGATTTATTTTAAGGTAGTTTATAAGTTTTATATACAATATAAGAATACAAAAAGTTTTTATATAATTTTCTTAGTTACAGTTAAAATTGAATAAATGAAATAAATGAAAAAATTTTCAAGTACGTTACGTCGAAAGACATAGTTTTAAGCATTTGGTTTAACTTAGAGCGCCCGCTTAGGGCCAGTAAGTTAGAATAAGATAGTTAAGTTAGTTAAGCTAGTTTTAAGCGTTTTGTCTAGCAATTAAGTTACAATGAATTTAAAAAATAAAAATGCATTAAAAATGAAAAAAAAAGGTGCACCATGCTACTGGTGGAACGAGAAAATAAAAACACTCAGGGCAAAGTGTTTACAAGCCCGACGCAGAGTCGATTTTCAGGAGCGTCTAGCCACATTTAAGCTGGCGCGACGCGATCTAAAAAAAGGCAATCAAAGGGAATAAGACGATATGTCTCAAACGACTCTGTTAACGAAGCAGACATAAACCCTTGGGGTAAGGCGTGCAGAATTGTGATGACAAAGCTGAAAGGCCATAGGTCTCCACAGATAACTTGCCCAGCTATGTTACGATCCATAATATAGCATCTATTCCCCCATAGACCACCTACTCAGTGTTACATAATCAGAGAGACCAACACAGAGCACATCCCCGTTATTACTCAGAGGGAACTATTCGAGGCATGCAAGAAGATAAGCAACAATAAAGCCCCCGGGTCGGATGACATCCCCAATAAAGCAGTGGCTGTTCAAAGGAGGCCCGATATCTTTATAACGACGATGTAAGTGTCTAGACGAAGGAGTTGTTCCTGTTCCATGGAAGCTCCAACATTTGGTGCTGCTACCAAAAGGAAACAAGCCGCCAGGTGAACCATCGTCACATCACCCGATATGTCTACTCGACACTTTGGGAAAGATCCTCGAACGAATAATATATAACAGATCGCTCGTGGTAGCAGAGGAGAAAGGAGCACTGTCAGATCAGCAGTTCGGATTCAGAAAATCGTGTTCTACCGTTGATGCCATAAAAGCGGTAGTCAATACAGCAGCTGAAGCGATCCAGGGGAAAAGATGGCGAGATGGGACAAAGAAATACTGTACAGTAGTGACTCTAGACATTAAAAAAGCCTTTAACTCGACAGATTGGTCGATTATAAGGAGATCGCTGGCCAGAATGGATACTCCATACCAAATTTTTTTTTTCCCGAGGGTTGGTGAAAAAATTTTCCATAGACACTATGCGGATAGCAAGCGCGTGCTCATAGTAGTGTCAGATTCCTACTGACTAAAAAAAACCACCCTTCGATTTAATTTGTTATATATTGCAACTAAGAACGACCTTATCAAGCAATTTTTCTATCATGAAAAAAATAACACGTTTGGCAGGTTACCTTCCACTGAAAGATCCTGCATGTTCCGCAATCTAGGCGCGGTTGATTCCTATCTCGCCAAGTCGAAAGGTTTCGTCCTTTGTAGTCGGCGCAATAAATTGCTTTCATCCAGAATTTGTTGGATTGTATTGTTGACATGTCCGATTAGTCGGTTTCTATGCTTTCTCGCGAAGCTTCTAATTTCAGCTTCGATTGTCGGAATTTCGAGATCCCTGTGGATATCATCGTTTCTAGTATACCACGGTGCGTGGACAATTTCTCTTAGCATTTCATTTTGAAAAGTTTGTAAAATATTGGCGTTTGTTTTCTTGGTACAGCCCCAAAGTTGTATACCGTAAGTCCACACCGGCTTTAGCACTTGCTTGTATAAAAGCAGTTTGTTCTCAGTACTGAGCTGGGAGTGTTTTCCGAGCAACAAGTTCATTTCTCTATATTTGATTTCGAGTTCTTTACGAATTCCATTTCAGTTTTGCGTCGAGTGTCATTCCAAGGTATTTGGCCTCGTTTCCAAAAGGTATTCAGGCCAAGTTTAGGAAAATTGGCAAGACATTAGTTTTTTTAAAAGTGAAATTCACGTGAACAGATTTAGATTCGTTGAGGGCGATCCGCCAGTCCCTCGTCCATTCATTTACTTTATTCAGTGCGTTTTGCAGTTTTGCAGTCGTTTCTTCGATTGTTTTACCTACGGCTAGGATAGCGGTGTCATCGGCAAACGTAGCCAGTATAGTGCCGTCTTCTTTCGATATATCTCGAGTATATAACAGATAGAGAAGTGGCCCAAGAACGCTTCCTTGCGGTACACCGGCCGAAATTTCTTTGAGCTCCGAGTATTCATTTCCATGTCTAACACGGAAGAGTCTATTCCCGAGATATGATTCTAGAATGTCGTATAGGCATACAGGGAGAACTTGCCGTAATTTACAATTCAAGCCATCATGCCACACCTTATCAAAGGCTTGCGAGACGTCAAGAAATACGCTTGAGCATATCTTTTTCTCTTCAAGTGCTTTCTCGATTACATCAGTAATTCTATGCACCTGGTCAATCATCGAATGCTTACTTCTGAACCCAAACTGGTGGTCAGGGATAAGATTATTTCCTTATATAACCGGTTGGAGGCGCCTTAGCAATATCCTCTCGAAAATTTTGGATATGACTGGAAGTAGCGAAATTGGTCTATAAGATTTTACCTCAATTGGCGGCTTTCCTGGTTTTAAAATCATTATAACTTACGCAACTTTCCATTGGTTAGGCACGTGTTTTAATCTGAGCGCATCATTTACAATATGAAAAAGCTTAATCAATGCTTTTCTAGGTAAAGCTTTGAGAATTTCTCCGGTGATCAAGTCATAACCAGGAGCTTTCTTAGGTTTTAGATTCCCGATCTCTTGTTTGAGTTCCCTCAGCGTTGCACTTGTAAGTGCTAAATCGTCAGATGGTAAATCCGGCCTATTGATATTGTCGTAAAACACTAGACGATCGTATGGTTTAAAGGTATCTGCCAGGTGGGCAGCAAAAACGTCCGCTTTTTCTTTATCTTCCCTTGCCCATTCATTGTGATTTAATTTAATAGGCGGCGCGGGGACCTTGGGCCTTTTGGTGCCTTTAACAGCTTTCCAAAGTGAATAATTGGAATCTTTTTTCGCTGTTAAACTTTCAAGGTAAGAGCATATCGCACGATTCTTAAAATCCTTTATAGTCTTCTTCAACGGATTGCACAGGTGATTCAAGTGAACTTTATGTTGCGGAGCACGACTCTGTTGCCATTTCTTACGCGCTTTTCTTTTTTCCTTGACCAATTCTTTTATTTCCGTAGGATATCGTAGATCGTATTTGTCCGGAGTTTCCTTGGATTGGGAGTATTATTCCAAGAGGCGAGCTGTACGATCTCAACGAAGCGATCAACTTCAACATCAAGTTGATAGGGTGTCGTAAGTGGAACGCTCAGTTCAACATTATCTTCAATTTCGTTCCTAAAGCCTTCCCAGTTAGTTGTTCTACCGGCTAATCTCGCTGGCTCTAGATTAGTTTTTCGCTCAATGTCAAAACAACTGGGGAATGTTCAGACGACAGATCAAAGCTCTCTTCAACTTTAATGTGGTTGGTAGAAATTCCTTTCACGATGAAAAAGTCGATCAGGCGGCTCTCCCCAGAATCCGTAGAGCCGACCTCCGAAGAGGGTGAATTTTCCAGTAAAGCTGGACTGTCACCTGGGGTAATATATCTTTTTGTTTTGTTCATTGCATATTTTGTATACACTATACGCTCGGTATACGGAGATTGGATTTTAGTCGCCTCTTACGACAGGCATGCCTACCTCAAATTACTTCACAAAGTTGAGGTACCAAACTGACGAGGGGATAAAGTACTACAACGTCACTGCGGGAGTCCCACAATGATCGGTACTAGGCACTTTTCTATGGAATATTATGTACAACGGAGTCCTGCGCCTAACACTCCCACAAGAAGTTAGGATAAGCGGGTTCACTAATGACATCGCCGTAGTTACCGTGGCCAAACACATCCACGAAATAGAGTCAGCCACAAATGAAGCAATCGCAAAAATCAAAGACTGGCTAGTATCCGCCGGTATATAATTAGCAGACCACAAAACTGAGGCTGTTCTTATAACAAGTCGAAAGGCTGTTGAATATGCGAATATTCGAGTCGGTAGCCAGACTATATGATCAAAAGAAGCAGTTAAAAATATGGAAGTAATGCCTGATAATAGATTGAAGTTTAAAGTCCACATAGAATACTCGAAAGAAAGTAAGCTTCCCTACTGCAGGGGGCCCTCTCTCAAATAGTACCAAACATCGGAGGACCTGGGTACGCTAGACGGATTTTACTATCCAGAGTCGTCTTCTCGGTTCTCATGTATGCTGCCCAAGTTTGGGCGGCGGCGTTAGCGACGATGGAGACACGCAGGAAACTTTCGGCAATATACAGGCTCTGCGCGATAAGAACAATCAGCGGTTCCCGAACAATATCGGACGAAGCAGCCTATGTCAAATCTGGAATGATCCCCATCGACATCCTCGCAAACGAGATAGTAAGGATCTACGAAAGAAGCTTGAGCGATTAAGAAGCAGGAATTGTCAAGAAAATGCAAGAGGAAGGGAAGGCAATATCAATAGCTATGTGGCAAGCTAGGTGGGAAAACAGTACAAAAGGCAGGTGGACCTATGCACATGCGTGTCTTGTCATTATTCGACAACACCCCGGGAATCGCAGCACCTTGTACTATGCTCGTCGCCGCTGGAGACACCGCAGTTAATACAGTTCCGGTTTTTACTCAATATATTAAATCATATTGTTTCAAAGACCCAATACATTAGAATGATGCTGCAGGTTTTACAATGGAACCTGAATGGCTATCTCAACAACCTCCACGAACTACAACTCTTAACACGCCAAATAAACCCCTCAGTTATCTGCCTACAGGAAACACACACTTTCCCACCTAAGCAATAAGCAGCAATCTTCCACAACTAACAATCCAATAATTCAGCGAAACAGGGCACGGACCTACTGGTGCACAAATCCATCCCCCACAAATACATCAACATTAGATCCCACATTTCAGCAATAGCCTCATTTTCGGCCCCGATAGGCCCATATCTTGGTTGTGAGATGTAGAGTGGGAGTTGAGGTTAACTACGCACGAGGAAAAAAATTGGAAGAAAGTTGACAGGAGCTAATGCGTGCGAGCGAGACAACTAATTGCCAAAGAAGGTGCGTTAAACTGAGCACAGCCGAGCTAAACAAGATGTTTATGCTACGAGAGCTAGACACCGACTGCGCAATAAATTAATAGTTAATAGGAACAAATTAAAACTCCTATGGGTAACAGGCCATGTGGGAATAAAAGCTAATGTAGAGGATAAGGCAGCCGAGGAGGACGTTAGGGAACCTTCTGGACATATGTACAGTTAATGATAAACTAGCATGAGTAACTCCCACCATCACAAGACGATAAACCCTGATGCCCAAACATTCATATATCCCACTGACAGTTCAAAAAGTATGATTAAGACTTTCATTCGACTTCGTCTAGAACACACAATGCTTATGCACAGTCACCTCTTCACTGGGAAGGACGCACCACACTTCCGCCTATGTACCTCCACTGAAAGACTTTCAATCAATCACCTAATATATGATTGCAACACCATCCAAACTAAAACATCTACTTATTTCCAAACCGTACTTTAGCTGATTTACTTAGAATATCATCAAAACAGAACATCAGAAACATCAGAAACATCTATAAACTACTTTCTACATTTAATATTCAAAATAGCATATAAATAATTTATATTCGTTCACATCTTTTTACAAATTAGCCGAAAACCCTGGTAG
Source organism: Pocota personata (assembly GCA_963082735.1). Lineage (NCBI taxonomy): Eukaryota > Metazoa > Arthropoda > Insecta > Diptera > Syrphidae > Pocota > Pocota personata. The sequence continues at coordinate 77,247,594 of OY720431.1, forward strand.
TTAATGCTGTAATCTTTGAATTAATCTTATAATTCATTATAAGTTAATAAAGTTGTAATAATAATAAGTCTCGAAACCTGGTGATATACAGACAAACGATAATGACTTTGAAATTAATATTATTATCTACTTTAAAGTGAATAGTTTGCACTTTAGAATAACTACTGTCATGCTCCATCGAACCGAAACAACGTTAGTCGGTTCTTTTCATACGAGCTCTGGCGATTTTTCCCTTTACTCCCATCTTAAGGCTTATTATTATACAGAGTGTGGCATTTGAATTAAGACACCTTAATACCTCGAAATGGTTGAAGATATGAGAAAAATAATTATAAAAAAATAATCGAACATTTGATTGGTTCTCCTTAATGTCCTTGATTGTAGGCATTTGAACATAGCTTGCGTTTTTTTGAATGGGAAAAGATAATTTCGATAGCCAATCGAAAGAACATGGAAAAACTAACCATATTTGAATAGAAATTTGTATTTCTCGCCCATTTTGATACATAGTTTGTAGCAGAAAAATAATAGCCCCAAAAATATATATGTACATTTGTGACCAGCATCGAAAGTTATGTCGATCTAGCCATGTCTATCCGTAGGTCTGTCTGTAGGTCACCAATTTTTTGGCCTTAAACTTGGAAGATTTTAGCTCCCAGACGATTTTTTTTAAATTTCGATGTCATTCGATGCGTGTTGTACTGATTTCACAACTGTAATAAATAAGTCAGACTTTCTCGTTCAGAAGTTATTGCGATTTTAATGTAATTTCAGTGTAAAATGCATGGCATACAACATCCGAATTTGAATTTGTTTTCTTTTATTATTTTTAGATTTAACGCGTATTAATATCATTGCAATAGCTCCTGTGTTGCTCTGAAATGGTAGTTTCAAACAGCTATAATTTTTGAGCAGGAGACCAACTTTTTTTAATTACAGGTTTGAAATCAGCACAATAACACCCATCGAATGATATCAAATAAGTTAAAAAAAATCGTCTGGGAGCTAAACTGTGCCAAAATAAAAAAAAAATAAAAAAAATCGATTCGAAGATGTCCCGGTGAAGTGAAGTGAAATCTACCCGAATTTGATAGTAACAATCATATTTTATGTAAATATATGTACATACTCTCGGAACCGTCTCGAATGCACACCAAATCTGTTTCCGAGTTCCAGAGTAAGATTTTCCAAACGTACAGTCACGTCCTCAGATGCACTTCTTGCAAGATTAAGTTTGTTTACATCAGCATTTCTTTTCAGCAATCTGTACTCTAAAATGCATTTTTTAAGCTTTGACTGTCGGCGCTTGTATTTTCTTATTTTATTTTTTCCTTCTTTATATATCGCATAAGCAGTTCTCTTTGGTGCTTTATATGGTCCTTTCTTCGGTGTTATAAATTGGCCAAGATTAAAAATTTGCCATTTTTTATATTTAATCTTATACGTTGACTTTGATTCCCGATGAAATTGTTCGTACGTGCCCTGATCAATAACTGTAATTTTTCGGGAAACGGGAACATTGTTTATCACTGAATTAGTATTACTCATTTCTTGCAGGTTTTCTTGTCCGACCGTCTGGATAATTTACATATTATTGGTTCCTTGAAAATTGTCAAAAATATACTCATAATACACAATCAAATATACAATTGCCGCGTCCCAATCACTCTACTAGAATCTACCAAAACGACTTTTTGTACCGGATGACAGCACAGTAAAAATTCATGCTACTGGCACTAGCGGGAAAATGTGGCGAAAATATAGGGAAAATATATGATAGTTCTTTTGCTAAAACACTAGAGAAAAGCGTCATCTGTGAATACAACTCATTAGCGATGGGATCCTCTAATAAAAGCCGAAAAGAATCGATATTGAAAAAAAAACTATCGTTTGCTATCAATAATTATGAACACTTGCAGTAAATGCTCGAAATTATTTGTTTCCCAATTAAAATCTTGTAGAATTAGTCTACCACTTACTTAGCTTTCCATTGCAGATCAATAGAATTTGATTAAATTCTATTTTAGACCATATGTATTATTTGTGTGTGCTAGTGCACACAATACTTGACATAAATGTGCAAATATTTTAAAAAGATTTATTTATAATGTTGCTATTTTCCACCTATTTTGAGAAATGACGAAACGTCAAATGCAGTATTGAATAGAGCAGATTGGGTAATTTTCCAAGAAATGCAGGAAGTATAAAATATAAAAGAATAAATATATTCCTTATAACAAGCCAATATCGGATATAACGCTTGCGAAAGGATAACATTATTCAAATATTTAATTTTATTTTATTTAACTTAAAACGATTTGAGGCCCTGGGCAAACGAGCTATATATGATACATACATATTGTAGCATAATAATAACTACGCTCCTATGACTATGCAACCCATTTCGAAGTGTCTTTTGCATTCTGGCAGAATTTTGGTCCGAAGTGTCCTTTCATTCGAGGTTCGTGTCTGCGGTTTCCACAGTTCATGTCTACGAAAGAGACGGATAATATCACGGATGAGAGGGAATTATAACTGCAAGAATGATTGTCATCTTGGAATTATTACATCAGAATTTCTCTTGTTCCAGTGGTCGAAGAATTTGCTAGAAGTTCCTGGCTATCAGAAACTTCTGCTATATAAGGACAGATGGCGATTGAGAAGGGGCAGTAGTTTCAAAACTGTGGCGAAGAGATTAGAAAAGTGATAATAGGCGAAGTTGTAATTTTGTGATAAATTGAAAGTTGAGAGCTAACAAGAAGAAGTAATTAGTTTGGATTTGTGAATTAAGTAATTGAAAGGAGATAAAGTGATTTGAGAGGAAAGAGACCTTGTAAGAAAAGAATTTGCGAAGAATAGTATAGTGTGAACCTGAATTGTTCTATAGACTAGAAAATAAAGAAATAATTTCACAGAATACTGTTTTATCTACTCGAGCCGCAGCTCGCATATTACATTGGTGTCAGAAGCGGGATAAAACTTATTCTGTGAATAACTATTTCCGTGGTGTGAAATTGCACAAAAAAAAAAAAAAAACCATTTCTGTGTTGAGTTAATTAGTTGCGCAAAATGGGTCGCAAATTGGGAAAACTAACTATAATTCAACTAAAGGCAGAACTCAGTAAGCGGAACCTCGACACAACTGGGGGAAAGATGCCCTACTGATTCGTTTGGAAGAAGCAGTAACGCAGGAAGGTGAAAATCCGCATGACGTAGTTTGACGTGGAAGAGGAACCAGCAAGTACAGCAGCCGACCCGGGTATAACAAGTCTGCTCCTGCAACTTAAGTTAGTCATGGACGAACAAAAGAGAGCAATAGAAGACCAAAGGAATTCTATAGAACTTAAGCTGGACGACCAAAAGAAAGCAATGGACGAACAAAAGAAAGCAATGGACGAACAAAAGAATTCTCTAGATGCTCTGGAAAGCAAACTTGATGAGCAAAACAAGAACTTGGAATCCAAATTCGAAGCGATCGAAGAGAAAATCGAGAAGGTCGAGACGCAACTCGAAAAAGTCGAAACTAGATTCGACGAAAACTTTGAGAAGCATGAAACTCAGTTCGGAAAGTTAGAGACTCAGTTCGAAAAAGTAGAAAAGCAAGTCGAAAATCTTGTTAAGGAGCTCAGCAACGTGAAGAGACAGAAAGCACGGGAATATTCCACTGACGGTCTGAGAAGAAAGGAGATGCAGCCTCCTATCTTCGATGGTCAAACATCATGGCCAATTTATAAAAGGCAATTCGAAGCGGCCGCAATGACCAATAGCTGGGACGTTGAAGAGAAGTCCATTGCACTCACACTTGCACTGAGGGGTCCAGCTGCGGAGCTCTTGCAGACCATCCCGGAAGATAAACAGCAGAACTACGACTCTCTGGTTCAGGCTATTGAGATGCGGTTTGGGGATGAACACATGCAGCAGGTGTACAGGGTTCAGCTGCGTAGTCGAGTCCAGAAAAGGGGGGAAACGCTCCAACAGTTGCAAGCGGATATAGAGCGACTAGCCCATCTTTCATACCCTAAAGCCGGTGAGGAGCTTATCAACGAAATGGCGGTGGAAGCTTTTATTCAGGCCATAGAGGACAGACAACTGCAAATGGCTGTAAGGATGGCTGAAAAGCGAACACTCCTCGAGGCATTGGCATTCGCTTTGTCAATGAAGGCTGCGGACCAAGCATACTAGGGAATACACCGTGTCAGGGAAATGTCCGTCGTGGAATGCTCATGCCAGAGAACAGCCGTCATGGATGAAGACAGAGCTCGCGGAAGTCAAATCCGTTGCTGGAATTGCAACCAAACCGGACACATACAACGGCAGTGCAGAAGTGCACCTAGACGAGGAAATTGTCCACATTGCACCAGTAGTAGAAGCAGAGAGGAAGAATCTGGCTGTCAGTCAGACTTACCAAAACCAGCAGTCGGGAAATGCGTAAGGGCCAACTTCGCGGGGCAGAAGTTGGTTACTGGAATCGAGACCCCCAGGACCACCATTCAAGTTTCGCAAACCAAACGGAGTAACAAGAGCCTGACAGTGGAGGCACTAATCAACAAGAAGAAGTGCGTAGCCACCATCGACACAGGCGCCACTGCCTCCATTGTAAGAAGAGATATCGTCAGAAGCGCCTGGCTGCACAACACCAACAGCTACTGCCTGAAGACTGCAACAGGGGAAATGGAGAAGGTGTTTGGAGAAGTTCGTCTTACGATTACTCTGGCGGGACTGACGTTCTCCCATGCGTTTCTGGTGGCAGATATATGCTACGAGTGCATCATCGGAATAGACTTCATGAAAGCAAATGAAGTAATCTTGGACATCGGGATGCAAGTACTGAGGTATCGAAATGTGGAGATTCCGATGATGTACGGAAACGGGAATGCCGTAACTCTCAGGACAGTCATCAGCAAAGACGAAGTTTTGCCGCCGTCTTCAGAGACAATCATTTGGACGAAGCTGGAAGGTGATCTTGGGAGCCACCGATTCTACATAGTAGAACCAGACCCAGAGAAGAATTCTCAAGACTACATCGTGGGAAAGACGTTAGTCGAACCAAAGAACACCATGGTTTCAATGAGAGTTTTGAACGCGAGACCACACACTGTCAAACTAAGGCGAGGGGAGGTGACTGGAAAATGCACGCCGATTACCGCCGTCACAACAATATCTCAACGTGATGCTCCAAAACCTCTCCCATCACCTTGGACAGCGGAAACGCGAGAGACGATTCTCCAGTCCAGTGAGCTGAACCAGGAGCAGGGAAGTATGGCAGAGAATCTTATCAATGAGTACGCTGATGTATTTGCCTCACAGGACGGAGAATACGGCCGAACACACCTGGTACAACATCGAATAGACACTGGTGATACTAGACCAATTCGTCAGCCTGCTAGGCGCCTTCCATTGGCAAAGCAGACAGAAGTTGCAGAGATGGTGTCGGCAATGGAGAAAGAAGGTCTGATTGAAAGTTCCAAAAGTCCGTGGGCCTCACTGGTTGTACTGGTTAAGAAGAAAGATGGCAGCACGCGGTTCTGCGTGGACTATCGGCAGCTCAATTACGTCACCAAGAAAGACAGCTACCCTCTGCCACGGATTGACGACACGCTAGACACACTATCAGGAGCCCGATGGTTTTCCACTCTCGACTTGAAGAGTGGCTACTGGCAGGTACAGATCCATCCAGAAGACCGGGAGAAAACCGCCTTCACCGCAGGAAATGGGCTATGGCAATTCACGGTAATGTCATTCGGGCTGTGCAATGCTCCGGCGACTTTCGAGCAATTGATGGAATGTGTCCTGCAAGGGTTAACATGGAAAACCTGTTTGGTATACTTGGATGATATCATCGTCGTAGGAAAAACGTTTGCGCAACACCGAGACAATCTAAGGGATGTGTTTCAAAGGCTTGGAAGTGCCCACCTGAAGCTCAACCCCAAGAAGTGCGCCCTGTTTAGAGTGGAAGTCAAGTACTTGGGGCACATAATTTCAGCGAAAGGAGTGAGAACCGATCCAGAGAAGGTCGAAGCGCTCAAAAACTGGCCAGTGCAAAAAGATAAACACCAACTAAGGAGCTTCCTGGGCCTAGCCACCTATTACAGACGGTTCGCGAAGGATTTTGCCGGGATCGCAAAGAGCCTGCACCAGTTGACGGAAAAGGGGAAACAATTTAAATGGTCAATTGAGTGCGAGAAGAGCTTCAAGGCACTTAAACAACGGCTATGCGATGCCCCGATACTAGCTTACCCCACTCCCGGGGAAACGTTCATTGTGGATACAGATGCTAGTAATGTCGGGGTAGGAGCCGTACTCTCCCAGGTGCATGACGGCCAAGAGAAGGTGGTTGCGTACTTCAGCAAGGTGCTCTCTAAGCCAGAAAGGAACTACTGCGTGACAAGGAGAGAACTTCTAGCTTTGATCTTGGCTACGAAGCATTTTCACAAATACCTCTACGGGAGGAAGTTCGTTCTTCGCACAGACCATGCAGCCTTAAAATGGCTATTACAGTTCAAGAGTCCTGAGGGTCAGGTCGCAAGATGGATCGAAAGGCTGCAAATCTACGACTACGAAATAAAGCATCGTAAAGGAAACTCCACTCTAATGCGGATGCACTGTCCCGGAGACCATGCAGAACGGATTGTAAACATTGTGCGCGTCAGGAAGAACGGGAGCTGGTTTCCATCCAAAGAATGTGAGCCGAACCTATCGCCGGCTGGAGCGTAGATGAGATCCGGAACGCTCAGAAGGAAGACCCGGATGTCCGAGAAGGTGTTCTGAGAAGAAAATGGGAATCTTCCGACGGAAAGTCGTTTGTAATGCAGCTTGTCGTACCGCGGACGAGGGTCAAGGAGGTGTTACAGGCAATGCATGGCGGGGCGTCCGGAGGCCACTTGGGAGTGAATAAGACGCTAGAAAAGGTACGAGAACGTTTTTATTGGTTAAAAGCGAAGGAAGATATCGAAGACTGGTGCAAAAAATGCGACGTGTGTCCAGCTGGTAAGGGTCCGAGAATCAAAACTCGAGGTAAGATGCACCAATACAACGTGGGAGCACCTTTCGAACGAATCGCCATTGACATCGCAGGGCCCTTTCCGGAAACCGACAATGGTAATCGGTATATACTCGTAGTGATGGACTACTTCAGTAAGTGGCCGGAAGCGTTTCCGATCCCTAACCAGGAAGCCAGAACCGTGGCGGAGCAGATCGACTACAATTGGGTTAGCAGATTCGGTGTGCCCTTGGAATTGCATTCTGACCAAGGGCGTAACTTCGAGTCAAGAATCTTCCAAGAGATGTGTCAACTACTCGGAATCAAAAAGACAAGGACAACCCCGCTTCATCCACAGTCGGACGGTATGGTGGAGCGTTTCAATAGGACTTTGGACGAACATCTCTCGAAGGTCGTAGGTGACTACCAACGGGATTGGGACCGGCAGATTCCCTTGTTTTTGATGGCCTATAGAAGTGCCGTGCATAGCACTACTCGACATACGCCGTTCGAAATCTTATTTGGTGGAATAGCTCGTTTACCCAGTGAGGTGAAATTTGGATCTCCTACCAATGAGCCCAGAAATGAAGAAGAGTACGTGGCGGACCTTAGGGAAAGGCTTAGGGACATACACCAAAGGACCAGAAGCCAGATTAAGATGACGAGCGACCGCATGAAGACCAGGTATGATGCCAAGGCAACAACGTCAGGATTCCAGGAAGGAGATCTAGTGTGGCTGTATAATCCCCATCGCCAAAAGGGGAAATCACCTAAATTGCAGCGGAACTGGGAGGGTCCCTACAGAATAGTAACCCGCATCAACGATGTTGTCTACCGCATCCAGCGAGGACCAAGGGCCAAAATGAAAGTGGTTCATGTGGACCGACTGAGTCGATACAATGGCCGAAATGAGGATGCACTTGTTCGGGACGAACACGTCTAAGAGGGGGGCAGTGTAGCATAATAATAACTGCGCTCCTATGACTATGCAACCCATTTCGAAGTGTCTTTTGCATTCTGGCAGAATTTTGGTCCGAAGTGTCCTTTCATTCGAGGTTCGTGTCTGCGGTTTCCACAGTTCATGTCTGCGAAAGAGACGGATAATATCACGGATGAGAGGGAATTATAACTGCAAGAATGATTGTCATCTTGGAATTATTACATCAGAATTTCTCTTGTTCCAGTGGTCGAAGAATTTGCTAGAAGTTTCTGGCTATCAGAAACTTCTGCTATATAAGGACAGATGACGAAATGGAGCTCTTGTGTCGGGAGCTCAAAAGCAAAGTAGAAAAACTTGAATCAGAGAATAAAGTATTGTAGCATAATAATAACTACGCTCCCTAAAAGTATGATGCAACAAATTCCGAAGTGTCTTTTCATTCTGGCAGAATTTTGGTTCGAACTGTCCTTTCATTCGAGGTTCGTGTCTGCGATGAAGTCTCCACAGCTCATGTCAACGAAAGAGACGGATAATATCACGGATAAGAGGGAATTATAACTGCAAGAATTATTACGTCAGAATTTCTCTTGTTCCAGTGGTCGAAGAATTTGCTAGAAGTTTCTGGCTATCAGAAACTTCTGCTATATAAGGACAGATGGCGATTGAGAAGGTGCAGTAGTTGGTTTAGAACCGTGGCGAAGAGATTGGAAAAGTGATAATGGGCGAAGTTGTAATTTTGTGATAAAATGAAAGTTGAGAGTTAACAAGAAGAAGTAATTAGTTTGGATTTGTGAATTAAGTAATTGAAATGAGATAAAGTGATTTGAGAGGAAAGAGACCTTGTAAGAAAAGAATTTGCGAAGAATAGTATAGTGTGAACTTGAATTGTTCTATAGACTAGAAAATAAAGAAATAAATTTCACAGAATGTCGTTTTATCTACTCGAGCCGTAGCTCGCATATTACAGTATCTTTGCTTCAAAACGAGTCTTCACAAACGCACACGGTTATTGATAGTGAGCCTTCTCCGGGTTGCCATCACTACAGTACGGACGAAGAAAAACTTACGCGCGAAAAGGATTGGATACTTAAACGAAGACCATCTAAAAAACATAAGGCCGGTTCATCGCCAGAGAACACGAAACTAAATGCAAAGCGCAGCGAAAAGCAGAAAAGCAAATTGAAAGCAAACGCGCCCCTCCTCCAATAAATATTACTGGCGTTGCAGACTGTAATTCTCTGCGAAAATTTTTAAAAACAACGATCGCTACTGAATTTAAAGTAACTTCCTTGCGAAACGCTGCATGGAAAATCAATGTTAGTGACGCTGAGGGCTAACGGGCTGTATTTCAAGAGGTTAGCAACGAAAAAATTCAATGGCATACTTATGAAGACAAGTCTAAAAGACCTTTGAGGGTCGAAGCTAGAGGACTTTATCCATCATGCGCTAAAGAAGACGTTATAGGTGATTTACGCGATAGAGGCTATAACATCCTTGACCCTGTGAACCTTCTAAAAAAAAGAGAGAAAACGACCCGACCGTGGAAAAGAAGCTATAGTGAAACGTAAACTTCCGCTTTTTGTGTTATCGTTCGATACAACGGGAAGTCAGGAAAAGATATACAATATTCGTACAATCATGAGTATGGTCATTAAAATCGAGCCGCTACGTGTCAACACGAAGACAATCCCTCAATGCAAGCGTTGCCAAGAGCTTAATCATACGCAGGCATACTGTCGGAAAGAGCCGCGCTGCGTTAAGTGAGCTGGAAAACATTCTCTGAAAATTGTAGTTTAAGCAAAAATGAAAAAGCAACTTGCGTTAACTGCAAAGGAAGGCACTCAGCAAATTATCACGGGTGCGAGGTTGCAAAGGAACTACAGATGCGACGGAGAAAATTTACAACGCCGACTGTGCGGGGAACGAAATCAGTCGATCGGACTCCTAAGTCGGTAGAGCGCGTTGCTAAGCAAACTGAGCGGGCTCATAAGCCAGTTGTGCAGACTCCTAAGCCGGCTGAAAGGACGCTCGAATCAGCAGTCCAGACTCTTGAACCAGTCAATCAGCCCTCTAAGCTAATTAAAAGTACGTCGAAATCGTCAACTAAAAAGACTGAATGAAAAATAATCTCGGATAAGCCAACGAATCCCAGTTTTCTGACGTATTCTCAGGCTGCAGTCAAAGCAACCAGACGAAACGACGGGGCACCCTCTGATCCGTTGAAATAAATTCTGAACTGCATTTACGCTAAGTTCGAAGAACAATGTGAAACGAACAAACGAATTCTCGAACGTCTCAGTAACGCCGAAAGCTTTTGTATGGCTAACCGTATATGTAAATCTAAGTAGATATGGACCCTTTGCCTAAAATTATAACATGGAATGCAAACGGACTCTTACAAAAATCTAACGAATTAGAAATTTTTCTAATGAGAGAAAATATCGACATATGTTTCATCTCCGAAACCCAACTAACAAGGGAATCGCAAATAAAGATAAGAGGCTACGCTGGTTATCACGCCTATCATCCTTCTGATAGGTCGCGGGGCGGTTCGTCCTTTTCATTAAAATTAACATCGAACACTCGGTTGATATAAACATAGAGCTGGAAAAACTTCAGTTGTGCGCGGTAAGGGTTAAAAATAAACACTTGAGCTACAATATAGCGTCTGTTTACTGTCCGCAGCGATGCTCGCTCGAAAAAGACGATTACTTTCATGTCTACAATGCCCTTGGTTCAAATTTCCTTATTGTTGGAGATTTCAACGCGAAGCACACCTTCTGGGAAGTGGCAAATGAATTCGGTTGTTGTTTTTATTCGACAGGAAAACCCACCTATTGGGCAACCGACTCAGACAAAATTCCAGGTCTTATCGATTTTTTCGTTTCAAAGGTATTTACAATAAATTTATTACAGTCGAAGGAAGTTTTAATCACTCTTCTGACCACTCTTCGGTAATTTTATTACTTGGTGAAGCGTTGTTCAAGAAAGAAGGACCTCCAAGACTTACTAGCAATAGAACAAACTAGGAGGGCTTTAGAAATGATTGCGAAACTAATATCGCCCTAAATGTATCACTTAAAACACCTTGTGTACTGGATGACGAAGTTGATCGTTTCGTGGAAGCAATCCAAAGAGCGGCATGGAGAAACACTCCTTCTAGAAGCTATAAGATTAACCGCAACGAAAAGTATCCAAGTGAAATCATTGAACTGGTGAGGGAAAAAAGAAAAGCATGAAAGAAATGGCAAATCACTCGTGCACCGCAGTATAAAAAAATCCTTAATCGAGTATGCAATCGCCTTAGAGATAGTATTCGGAAAATCTCTCCACTGGAAGAGAATCAAATTATTCACTTTGCAAGCCCCACCAATTCGGAAAAACGATAGAACTTTGGCCAAGAGCGGCAAAGAAAAGGCAGAACTTTTGCTTTGTAGAAGAAACGTTTAAGCCATTCGACAGCCCTTTGATAACGCCCGACTCCCAAGTCACGACATCTGACAACTTTAAAGTAAAAAAAGTTGCATTGATTGAACTGAGGGAAGTGATTAAGAGTTTAAAGACGAAAAAGCACCGGGTTACGACTTGATAACAGCGCAGGTGGTCAAGGAATCACCGAATAAAGTTCTTATCAAGCTGCTATATTTGATTAACGCTTCGGTCAGATTGCTCTACGTTCCGAGACAATGGAAAGTCGGAGAGATTATAATGATCCCGAAACCAAGCAAACCTCTGAATGAGAAGAAATCATATCGGCCTATTTCCGTATTGCCGGTTATCTCTAAAATATTCAAAAAACTACTTTTAAAACGACTACAACCAGTAATCAACTATAGACGCTCATTCCTGACCATCAGTTTGGATTTAGAGTCAAACATTCTACAATCGACCAAGTCCACAAAATAACTGACGTGATTGAGAAAACTCAACAGATTTGTTGAGGTGTATTTTTTGACGTCTCACAAGCTTTCGATAAGGTTTGGCACGAAGGCTTGGACTATAAATTGCAACGTCTACTTCAACGGTAACTCTTTCTAATCTTATGATCATACCTCACCGAAAGCAAATCTGCTCACGTCAACGTTACCTACAAAAAAGTGGACAGATTACCCGCATATTTAAACTCGGCTCAAATACCATACGCGAACGAAGCAAAATATCTAGGTATGACTCTAGATGTTAAGCTTAAATGGAAATCGCACGTAAAAGAGAAACGCGACGAGCTCGAAAACAAATACCGACAAATGTACTCGTATTGGCTACGGAAAACATTCGAAGTTGAGCCTACATAAAAAACTGCTTATCTATAAGCAAGCACTAAAGCCAGTGTGGACGTATGGTCCACAACTATGGGGTTGTACCAGGAAAAGCAATAGGAACATTTTACAAACTTTTGAAAATAAAGTTCTTAGACCGATCGTTAGCGCACCATGGTACGTACGTAAGGAAGCTATTCATCGGAACCTAGTAATTCCCAGCGTCATCGAAGAGATAACCAAATTTGCTCGTAAACACAAAAATCGTATTCACGGCCATTGTAACCGTACCGTCATTCAACTACTTGACGCGAACAATTCGCGACAAAACCTTTCGATGACGGCAACAACTTCCCCTCGGAAGACCTGAGGTCGCTCATATCAGCGTCTCAAAAAGGTAAGAAAAACTTAGTCTTGGGATGTGATGCTAACGCTTACCACACTTTGTGGGGTAGAACAGATATCAATGAGAGGCGAAGTTTTGTTTAACTATATTCTAGAAACCAATCTTATAATATGTAATAGAGGCAATGACCACCTTTGTAAAATCTACTAGAAAGGAAGTCTTGGATATTACGTTTGTTTCAGAACAGAGCTCTATTGAAGTTGTTGACTGGAGAGTCTCCGACAAGGCGTCACTATCAGATCATTGTTGGATACTCTTCAAACTTCAACTATCTACTTGTGGGGAAGGGACTTTTAGAAAACCGCGTAGTAGCCCTACTGGTCAAAATTCAAGAGAGAACTAAGGAAATCGGTGAATCATTACACCGAGGACCTCAACTCTATGGAAGCAGTTGACAATGCAGTCGCAACGCAATCTTTCGAGAAATCCTGTCCGATTAGTAGGCATAGCGGTAAAAAGCGTCCACCATGGTGGAGCGATAAAATAGCGGAACTCATTCGCATTCAAGAGTAGGATGGAACCTCGTAAAAGAGGGGGTCGTTGAGTGGTCCACCTATAAAGAAAGCGTAAAGTTACTTAAGAAAGAGATTAGGTTCGCAAAGAAGAACTCAACAAACGAAGCGTCCCACTTGCGGAAGATTCTGGCCAAGACACCAACGCCGGCATCCAATATTAGGAAGGGTGATGGTACCTGGGCAGAGTCACAAGAGGAAACGCTGGATATACTATTGAGTACTCTCTTTCCCGGATGTACATCGATCTCCGAAGATGATCTACCCACTCCAGAGATGACACCGGGAATAAGCGCGGAAGACGTGAGGAATATAATAGATGAGGACAAGATAGCCTGGGCAATTAAATCATTTGCTCCATATAAGGAACCAGAAATGGATAACATTCGACCTGTGATACTGCAAGAGTCAGTGAATATTGCTATTCCATGGCTCAAGCGCATTTTCACAGGATGCCTTAAGCTAGGGTATGTACCTAAAGCATGGCCGGAGGTGCTCGTCGTATTTATTCCCAAAGCGGGGAAAGCGAGCCACACAAACGCAAAAGACCTGAGACCTATCAGTCTATCCTCTTTTATGCTAAAAACACTGGAACGTTTAATAGATGTATACATAAGAAACATGATTGGTGATAATTACCTATCTAAATCACAACACGCATACATCTGCGGCAGATCGGTAGATACTGCGCTACACAGGGTCGTATCAAGTATAGAAAGATCCCTCCACTTTAAAGAGTTCACTCTTGGGGCTTTCCTAGACACTGAAGGGGTGTTTAACAACGTAATCACTCATTTAAACATGGGTCTCTGCAATTGGGTTTCACAGATGCTTCAATCGAGGGTTATATTTTCAATGCTAGGAGATGTAACCATCCGGAAAAGCCTCTGCAGAGGAACCCCCCAAGGCGGAGTTCTATCTCCTTTATTGTGGCTCCTCGTAGTGGATAAGATCTTGGTGATACTGAACGAAACGGCTTCAACGCGACAGCCTATGCCTAACGCCATTATGGCGTTAATTCATATGGGCTTAGTTCACGGCACCTCAATTCCTACCTTCAGACCCCCAAACATCGGTGGTACTGAACTAAGTATCTCAAGTTCAGCCCGATACCTGGGCGTAATTTTAGATTCCAAACTGAACTGAATGGATAACACTGCCGAACGCATCAAAAAAGCTAGCGTAGCTTTCTATTCTTGGAAAAGGCATTCAGCAACACGTGGGGCTTCAAACCAGCTGTGGTGTACTGGATATACACAGCGGTCGTAAGACCCATTCTCACATATGGTTAACTAGTCTGGTGGATGGCTCTTGAGAAGCAATATCAACTTTCAAACATCACCAAAATCCAGAGGGCAGCGTGTATCGGAGTCATGGGGTCAATAAGAACAACACCTACAGCGGCAATGGAAACCATGCTCAGTTTCATTCCGCTTGATATATACTGGAGCAGTCTGGCGGCTAAAACCGCAGTAAGACTGAGAGAAGGCCGATTGTGGCCATCGAGTCTTTACGGCCATGCCTCCATTTTATCCCAATGGGGAACTACTAGCAGATCGGCGGAAACTGATTTCATGACCCCTACGCTAGCATTTGAAAGGAGATTCAATATAAGAATTCCTGACAGAATGCACTGGAGGAACCTGAGAACCATGAAGAAAAAGGAACTGGCGTTCTATACCGACGGGTCTAAGATGGATGTTAGCACGGGAGCCGGAGATTATTGTGAGGCTCTAGGAATAAACAACTCCTTTAGAATTAAAAATAGATGACTGTAGCATCTTTCAGGCCGAAATCACAACCATCATACAGGCTGCGAAAATTATACGCGAGAGTAATATCGTTGGTAAAACGATAACTGTCTATATAGACAGCCAGGCAGCCATTAAGGCTCTGGACTCTGCTGTAGTTAGATCAAGGCTTGGGTCGGCGCTGCACTTATCGCGGGCCCTCCCTTTTGTAGTAACCCCAATCAGTTCCCTAAGAAAGAAAATAGAAGACGAAACCATCGATAGAGCAAACAGCCGAGAATATGCGCAACGGCCAGGGCGCTATGTCCGGCCTTTAGCAAGAAGAGATCAACCTCTCTGGTGAAACTTAGTCATTATAATACACTGGTCGTTTCTGGAATAATTACTGGCCATTGTGCCATTGGAGTTCACGCGGAGCGACTCGGTGTGTAACGACTACTGTAGAAGCTGCAGGGACAAAGAAGAAATTGAATCAGTTCGTCACCTGCCGTGTGATTGTCCTGCCCTATCCGTCACAAGAATGACGACTCTCGGAAGTTACTTCTTTTCGGATTTGAAGGACTTAGGTAACATAGAGCTTGCGGACCTCATGAGATTTATATCATTATCTGGGTGGTTCTAACGGCGGACTTTTTAACGTTTCCAGGGTTAAACGATTGGGCACAATGGACCCGAATTTGTTGGACTAAGTGAGCAGTGACTCTATTTGTCACAAGGCACCCATCTACCAAACCTAACCTGTCCTTCTTTGTACTAAAGACCTTCGAACGTATCCTTGATTTTAGAGTCTTTCCTTAGACACTGGATAATATCCATGCTTAATACTAGAATAAACAAAGCTACACTAGGCTATAGCGGTACAACTAAGATCGTAAATAGAGGAACCCCACAAGGTGGTGTTATCTCACCCTTGCTATGGATAATGGCAATCGACAAAATCTTGGTGCGACTTGAAAGGGAGGAAAGTTCTCAGGAAAGTTCCTCTCCACGATAAATCAAATCATAGAAAGAGCTCTGGATAAGGTACACTCTTGGGCTACGAGATATGGCCTTGGAGTAAATCCAGACAAGACCGAAATGATGCTATTCACTACAAAAACCAAGCTACAGGAATTCACTCCCCCCAAGCTAAACGGTCAACCACTCTCACTAGGTTCCAGTGCAAAATACTTAGTCACGATTCTAGATCTGCAAACTTATTATAGAGCAGCGGGTTAAGAAAGCAAATGTGGCTTTCTATGCCTGCAGTAGAACATTCGGCAAAAAATGGGGTCTCCAGCCAAAGATGACCCCATGGATGTACACAGCCGTTGTGCGTCCAATTCTTACCTATGGCGCCATAGTATGGTGGCCCGCCTTAAATAAAAAATATAACATCAACAGAATCAAAAAAGTACAAAGATCCTCGTGTATAGGCATCACAGGAGCATTGAGATCTTGCCCAACAGATGCAGTGTGATCCTGCATTTGATCCCCATTGAACTCCATATTCAATTTTCAGCTATATGCAGTGCAGTCCGGCTCAGGGAAACTGGGTGCTGGACAGCAAAGCTATATGGCCACTGTAAGGTCCTGGAGACGATACCAAGTGAATTGGTGACATCTTCGACCGATTACAGGACTCCCACGCTCGATTTCAGCAAACCTTTTTCAGTAAAGTTCCCTATCAAAGCAGAATGGAAGATCGGAATGGTAATCAATGACTTTGATATCTGATATATACGGATGGTTTCGAAAATGGATTGCGGAGTTGGCGCAGCAGAAATCATACGCTTTGGCAGAAATCATACGAGTACAAAATTAACAAGGGTGGCCGTGGTGTAGTGGCAATATCATCGCTCGTCACGCTACAGGTTCACGGTTTGAATCCTGATGTCAATAATCATCTATTTATTTCCCATTAAATAAATAAAAAGTCAATCAAATGCGAAAGCTTATGTCAACTCTACTGCGAAGGCATAACACTGGCAGTAGGGTGGTCATATGGCTAAAATGCAACTTGATCGTGATGATGACATCAAAAGCAAAAACAAACACGCTCCCCAGTTATCTGGACAGCCACCTTTGGAGTTCACTGAAACTTAATACCAGCTGAGTTTCAAACGAACTACACCAATCTGTCTTCTTCTCTGTCTCTTCCCCTTTCCTCAAAACTCTCGTGTCCTAAAATTAGTATAAGGGTATTCATAACCCCTTTCACACTTGCAAATTATAAAAAAAACAAAAAATTACTTTGGTAAAGATTTTCTCGGACCAACTGTATATATCGAAATCCTTCCGTCTCCCAGACTCTGCTAGTGTTTTTCAAGCGAGCTATTTGCGATTTGGGAAGCGTGCCGCATGCTAAAAAATTTCCCAACGTCCAACCTAAAAATATACGTATCTTTTCTGATAGCCAAGCCGCAATCAAGGCCATTGATTCGGTTACCATATCCTCAAAACTGTTAGAGCAAGGACGGTTTGAAATAAACGAACAAAGTATCCATTCTGGAATTACCCTTATTTGGGTCCCAGGACACAGCAATTATGAGGGTAATGAGCGAGCAGACGAGCAGGCAAGGCGAGGGTCAGCCCTTAACGGCTCGCTTGCGGAAATAGTCAATATTCCGATAGGAGTCGTTAAGGGCAATTTACACCTTCACTTCCTCCAACTAGCCAATCTCGGGTGGAACAACCTTACCAGTTGTGCCATATCAAGAAGGACATGGCCCAGTTTCAACAAACCTAAATCAAATGAGCTACTAAGCAGATCAAGGCCTGATATTGCCAGAATTGTAGCCATTATTACAGGCCACTGGCCTATAGGGGACCACGCGGCCAAGCTTGGCATTCTTCACAACACATTCTGTCGCAGCTGCAAAGACAGTAACGAGAGGGAAACTCTTTTCCACTTTCTTTGCAGTTGTTCTGCCCTAGCAAGAACCAGTCAACGCACGCTAGGTAAACCCTTCTTTGATGATTTCAAGGAGATAGCCTCTAAACGGATTGGAGTACTAATCCTGTTTCTGAACTCCACGGGCTGGGTTTAATTATATTTTCTATCTCCAATAACACACGTTAACAAATAGGGTACACGAGTTTTTGTGGTATGAAAACGGCGCACTTAGCGCTAATTGGGTTCTTCCGAACCATCACTTTACCTACCTACCTAACTAATTCAAACAATAATTCAAGAGTAGGTAATAATTCAGCACAGGTAGGTAATAATTCAGGACAACTCAGATCACTGATGAATTGACATAATCCCCGACAAATTCAACGAATAATTAACAAAAATGATTAGTCGACACAGGTTCATGAGATTGGTTTAGAAGAACCAGCATTTTTTACGACTATAAATGGACTTAGGAAGAAAGCGAACAAAATAATTACCCCTGTTATGCATATGCATACATTCTTGTCAAGGGCAATCGTAATACTATCGTTTTCTTTATCAGCACCAACAGACTATCTGAAAGTGATTATGCTGCAAAACGAAAAACGAATTGTTGAATGAGAGGGGGTCGTGTGAATGGCATCTAGTAGAAAATTTAGTCTTTGGAAGATCGTTGCTCAATAAACATCAATATTATATAACTTCAAACACTTTTAGTTTTTCTTTTATTTCGGCATAACAAAATTGGTGGCAGCTGTAAAATTAATTGGTCTCGAGACGAGGAAACAAATTTTTCTTTTTTCGTGGCAAATTCGAAAATACCTAATAAACCGAAAAGATAACCTCTAACAATTCTAAGTCATAAAGAAAACTCTTCTGTTCATAACCGACCAACGAAATAATCTCTCGTGCTTATTAGAAGTGAAAATACGTTTAAAAAGAATTAAGAAATCCATAAAATAAGTATCACTTTGTGTTGAATCTTGTAAGTTACAACTACAAGCCAGCGTGTAAAGTCAGTAAACTCAAACTGAACAAATCATTATCATCTGTACAAAGTGTGTAGTCATCTATACAAAATGTATAATCTTCGTCATCTGTACAAAGTGTGTGATCATCAGCATTTAACCATCAACAGCTGTAGCAAAAATGGAACATCAACAAGTTATCAATTTCAATATACTTTGCACGTAATTTAATATTTTGATTTGTAAAAATAAGTACAAAAAAAATTATTTAATTGTGTTGTATAAAAAGAAATAGTGTTAAAATAAGTAGAGCAGAATCCGATTCAACAATAGTTCCTTAAAATGAGTCATTTAAGTAATACCTCGTTAATTACGGATTTTGATTTCGATGAAGTTCCTCTTAAGGAGAAGTTTTCATGTACGGGAGAAACTAGTGCATAGATCGTCGAACTAACTTTGGCAGAAATCATACGAGTACAAAATTAACAAGGGTGGCCGTGGTGTAGTGGTAACATCATCGCTTGTCACGCTACAGGTTCACGGTTCGAATCCTGATGTCATTAAACATCTATTTATTTCGCATGAAATAAATAAAAAGTCGATCAATTGCGAAAGCTTATGTCAATTCTACTGCGAAGGCATAACACTGGCAGTAGGGTGGTCATATGGCTAAAATGCAACTTGATCGTGATGATGACATCAGGAGGACGTAAAAAGATACTGTGAATCATGAGCAACGACAAAAAGCAAAAACAAACAAGCTCCCCAGTTATCTGGACAGCCACCTTTGGAGTTCACTGAAACTTAATACCAGCTGAGTTTCAAACGAACTACACCAATCTGTCTTTTTCTCTATCTCTTCCCCTTTCCTCAAAACTTCTGTGTCCTAAAATTAGTATAAAGGTATTCATAACCCCTTTCACACGTGCAAATTATAAAAAAAAAAAAAAACTTTGGTAAAGATCTAGAAAATTTGTAGGGTATTTTACAACCAGCGCAGTTATCCTCGTAAGAGATTTATTCGGTTACTCTTAGACGATATACATGACCCTGATACTATAGAGAAGGATCTACTCACAAAGATAGCTAGCTTAAACATAGGAAATAATATTTCGGTTTTACAACAGGCACTACAGTAGATATGTCAGAAAAGATTAAGAACACCAAAATTACGAATGAGAAAGGAGCCATTCCGAAATCAGCTAAAACAATTCAACATCTTCGGTTGGAATTTTACGCAGACACAAATAGTTTGAAATATAATCCCCATAGGCAGCCAGAACAAACTAGGTCAGTTCCTCCCTCGTGTCCAGAACGTATAAGTTCAGTTGATGGAAACCAAATAATGAGTTTGGAGAATCTGATCAAGATAATCAATTATTTTGACAGTGAGCCCAGTAAGGCACATAGCTTTATGCTACTCAGCAACTAATGTGTTGTTTATTGCCGGTCATCAAAAATAGAATATTCGGTAATGTGGAAATTCTATTAATGAATAAATTTACTAAATTACTTCTTTGGAGTGTCTTAAATATGAGCTCAATAGAGTGTTCAGGGAAACGCATTCCAGTATGCAACTGCATTCTGAAATGACAAAACTCAGGCAAGGACTATCTGAAACAGTTATCCAATATACACAAAGGTGTTAAACGCTAACACGTAGGCGTATTCAATCTTGTATAATGAAAATTACTCGTATCTAGATGCAACATACCATGGACAGGTAGTAGCTATTCAGAAATATATCGTAATATGCGAGCTGCTGCTCGAGTAGATAAAACAGTATTCTGTGAAATTATTTCTTTATTTTCTAGTCTATAGAACAATTCAGGTTCACACTATACTATTCTTCGCAAATTCTTTTCTTACAAGGTCTCTTTCCTCTCAAATCACTTTATCTCCTTTCAATTACTTAATTCACAAATCCAAACTAATTACTTTTTCTTGTTCACTCTCAACTTTCAATTTATCACCAAATTACAACTTCGCCCATTATCACTTTTCCAATCTCTTCGCCACGGTTCTAAACCAACTGTGTCTTTTTTGATCGCCATCTGTCCTTATATAGCAGAAGTTTCTGATAGCCAGAAACTTCTAGCAAATTCTTCGACCACTGGAACAAGAGAAATAATTCTTGCAGTTTTAATTCCCTTTTATCCCTGATATTATTCGTCTCTTTCGTTGACATGAGCTGTGGAGACTTCGTCCCAGACACGAACCTCGAATGAAAGGACAGTTTGAACCAAAATTCTGCCAGAATGGAAAGTCACTTCGGAATTTGCTGCAATAATAATAACTACGCTCCTATGTCTATGCAGCAAATTCCGAAGTGACTTTCCATTCTGGCAGAATTTTGGTTCAAACTGTCCTTTCATTCTGTCCTTTCATGCTACTGTAGCATAATAATAACTACGCTCCTATGTCTATGCAGCAAATTCCGAAGTGACTTTCCATTCTGGCAGAATTTTGGTTCAAACTGTCCTTCATTCGAGGTTCGTGTCTGGGACGAAGTCTCCACAGCTCATGTCAACGAAAGAGACGAATAATATTAGGGATAAAAGGGAATTATAACTGCAAGAATTATTTCTCTTGTTCCAGTGGTCGAAGAATTTGCTAGAAGTTTCTGGCTATCAGAAACTTCTGCTATATGAGGACAGATGGCGATCAAAAAAAGACACAGTTGGTTTAGAACCGTGGCGAAGAGATTGGAAAAGTGATAATGGGCGAAGTTGTAATTTGGTGATAAATTGAAAGTTGAGAGTGAACAAGAAAAAGTAATTAGTTTGGATTTGTGAATTAAGTAATTGAAAGGAGATAAAGTGATTTGAGAGGAAAGAGACCTTGTAAGAAAAGAATTTGCGAAGAATAGTATAGTGTGAACTTGAATTGTTCTATAGAGTAGAAAATAAAGAAATAATTTCACAGAATAATTGTTTTATCTACTCGAGCCGTAGCTCGCATATTACACTACAATATGCTAAATCCGTATATTGTCGGGTGGCAAAAAAGAATTGAGTACTTTCGTCAATATTCAAAGACCAAAATCAATGGCAGAAGCTTCTCAGTTTGCCATGGAAGAAGAGAATAGGTTAGGATATTGTAGCATAATAATAACTACGCCCCCTAAAAATATGACGCAACAAATTCCGAAGTGACTTCATTCTGGCAGAATTTTGGTTCGAACTGTCCTTTCATTCGAGGTTCGTGTCTGGGACGAAGTCTCCACAGCTCATGTCAACGAAAGAGACGAATAATATCAGGGATAAAAGGGAATTATAACTGCAAGAATTATTTCTCTTGTTCCATTGGTCGAAGAATTTGCTAGAAGTTTCTGGCTATCAGAAACTTCTGCTATATAAGGACAGATGGCGATCAAAAAAAGACACAGTTGGTTTAGAACCGTGGCGAAGAGATTGGAAAAGTGATAATGGGCGAAGTTGTAATTTGGTGATAAATTGAAAGTTGAGAGTAAACAAGAAAAAGTAATTAGTTTGGATTTGTGAATTAAGTAATTGAAAGGAGATAAAGTGATTTGAGAGGAAAGAGACCTTGTAAGAAAAGAATTTGCAAAGAATAGTATAGTGTGAACTTGAATTGTTCTATAGACTAGAAAATAAAGAAATAAATTTCACAGAATATCGTTTTATCTACTCGAGCCGTAGCCTGCATATTACAATATTATAAAACTATGTACAAGTAGGGAATATACATGTCGAAATTTGATACGAATTAATCACACAACTGTAAAGTGTCTTAATTGTGGACTGGCAGGGCACATTTCACGAAATTGTTTTCGTAATAATAATATACAAACAAATAGAAATAATATACAAATATCTCAAGGTAGAGACAACAACGATTGTAATAGAAGTGTCAAAAAGAAGGAAGAAAGTAGAAGTAACTACGAAAAGAAGAACTTTAATCAGCGAAAAGACTATAAAATTGCTGAAGTACCTATGCGCGAAATTATTACAAATTTTGGAGTAACGAAACAGTTTCAAATTTTGTACTAAGCCCTCATTTTTTTTTTTTTATATAATCTGCGCGCGCCAAAGGGAGTATTAATACCCTTTAATTGTTTTAGGGCACGGGCGTCACGGAAAATGGGGAAGAGGAATAGAGGAGGTTTGAATGTTTGAAGGTTGTAGTGATGGGGAAATACAGAGCCTGGTAGATCGTTCCACATTCGTGTTGTTCGGTTTATAAATGAATCCCTATATTTGACAGTACGACCGAAGTTTGGCTTTAGGGTAAACTGATGTGCATTCGAAGCATGTCGCATATTGCGGGTGAAATTTTGAAGGGGAGGAAGGCAACTGGATTCGCTGGAGCATTTTTGTGAAAAAAAACGATAAAACACGGAGAGGCAGGAGACACATCTTCGATGATCTAGTGAATGAATGGAATTCACAATGTCTCTATCACCTATAAGTTTTAACGCGCGATTTTGTACCCTATCAAAAATGTGCAAAACGGTCTTGGGTGCACCAGACCAGATATGGGCGTTATATTCCAGCTTAGGGCGGATGAATGCCTTATAAATTGCGGCCAGATCAGACGGGGTAAAATATTTCTTGCACCGTTTAAGGAATCCTAGACATTTTGCAGCATTTTTGGCGACCTCGAATATGTGATCGTTCCATCGAAGATGGTTATTAATACATATACCGAGAATGGCAAGCCTTTCGGTTTCAATGATGCAAGTACCATCCATGGATAATGGTTGAGGGTTTCGGTTTCGCTTGAGAGACAGAAGACAGCATTGTGTTTTGGAAGCATTAAATTCCACTCCACAATTATGCTGTCCAGGTCGGAATTTAATGTGTTTAACATACGTTGTCGTTCCCCTTCTACAGCCGAAGATCAAGGGCGTGAGTTAGGGAACGAATATGAAAAACTGAGGGTACTGTCATCAGCGAAGGAATGGATTGGATTAGAAGTTGCAGACAAGAGATCATTTATAAAAATAAGAAAGAAAGTCGGAGACAAAACAGAGCCTTGGGGAACACCAGCATTTATTTGGTGAATTGCAGACTTGAAGCCGTCCAAAACAACTTTTATTGAACGCCCCGAAAGGTAATTTCTAATCCATTGAAGAAGAGACTCATCGATGCCATATGCACGCATTTTCGACAAAACAGCCTGATGCCAAACTCTGTCAAATGCCTTTGAAATATCAAGCGCAATCATCTTGGTTTCACCGAAGTGATGGAGAGATTGGTTCCACTTCTCGGTGAGATATGCCATCAAATCACCAGTGGACCTGTTGCTACGAAAACCATACTGCCGGTCATTCAGGAGTTTTCGTGAATCGAGATATTTCATAAGCTGACGATTTATCAGCGTTTCCATGGTCTTGAAAGAAGGGACGTAAGTGCAGTGGGTCGGTAATTGGACGGGGAGGAAGATTCGCCTTTTTTGGGGATGGGCTGGACAAATGCTGTTTTCCATCTACTCGGAAAGAGCCCTGAAAAGTAGGATAGACAGAAAAGCTTACGCAGAGTTTTTGCCAGCGTAGAAGAACACCTCTTCAGAAATATGGGGGGGATTCCGTCTCGACCAGCGGATTTGTGTATGTTAAGACCTTTGAGTACTCCTGCAACTGTACGAGTGCGAAAGTGGACTTGTCCCATGGAAAATTTGACGCTCTCAAATACAGGTGGAGACAAAGCATTATCTGGCAGCGTGAAGTTCTCTGCAAAATGAGCAGCAAGCAGATTAGCTTTGTCTAAGGAGCTGACAGCTGGAATGTCATTATAAATGAGCTCATTTACAAGCTGAGTCAAATTGTTTACCTCAGCGAAAAGTTCAACATACCTTCCTTCGGGTGTTGTCTGTCCAGAGTGTTGAAGCCAATACGAATTGTGTATATTGAAATCGCCCGCAATGACGATTTCAGTATGAGGGTACAAGGAGACATTTCGAGTGATGGAATCGGACAGCGCATCAAATTCGTCAAAAGTTGAGTTGCTGTCCGCACTAGGGCTTCTATAAATAAAGCAGTAGTGAATTATTACGGACGGTGAATTTTAGCCATATGAAATTAAATTCCGGGTTGGAACAGTGGCCATACTGTGGTGGAACTTGGTAAGCAATATCACTACGGACGTAAATGGCGAGGCCACGGTGGGGAAAGAATAATGACACTAAGTTATATCCAGGCAGTTTCAAATCGGAAGATTCTTCAACTACCTGTGTTTCACTTAGTGCCAAAACAGCTGGTTTATGGGAATGGGCGTGGGCGTACACATCAAAGAAATTCATTCGAAGCCCACGAATGTTGGTTTTTTTTTTTGGATTTCGCCAGGGATGTGTAATCTTCATAGATACTAATAGCTCGAGTGCTACTAGCATGCACGATTCGCAAACCTGGGTAATCGATGCCAGGATTACGCCTACGTACTAAACACACACCCTACACACTTCAACCACTCTCCCCGCGGGACTGCCATTAGGTATTACTTCGCGGGGCTGGTTAGCAGTTTATGTTATGCTTCTTGTGTCAGCTTCTTCCGATGCTTCAGTTGCTCTTCTTAGCTTTTCGATTCTCTTTTTGTAGAGTTGTTACGAAGGAACATATTGCCATCCAATTCTGTTCCGACCGTTACCTCCGTTATATCTGACATAGTTGTCATCTGGATTCGTGTTAGTCGCTTTGACTCTTTTCTCTCACGTTCCAGCATTCTAATTGGCTCAAAATGATTATTACGCGTTCGCGTGCCATTGTGGCCGCATGTATGCGCGTATGTCCGCGTGTCTTTGCGTCTGCGTAAGAAGCCCTCTGGCTTCTACTCTATTGCTTCTTGCGTTTTCTTCACTCTCTTTTCTTTCTCGCTCTAGTCTCCTTAGTTCTTGGCATACATCCTTGGCATAAGAGCTCACTGCGTTCCACTTGTTTTCAGATTCTAGCATATGATTAACTAAATTCTTCAGAGTTGGTGTTTCTCCCAGTGCTGCTTGTAGTGCTTCTCTTTGTAGAAGGAAACGTGGGCAGTGAGAGAATACAAGCTCCACGTTTTCAGGAGTATCACTGCACGATGGACAAGCGGGGGAGTCATCGTTCCTGTACTGATATAGATATGACCGGAAACAACCATGTCCCGTAAGCAGTTGTGTTAAATAGAGGTTAACTTCAGCATGTCTGCGGTTTATCCAAGTCTCTAAGGTCGGGATAAGGCGGTAAGTCCATCGGCCCTTGGAAGAAAGGCTCCAGCGTTGCTGCCACTCTATCAAACTTGTGCTTCTTCCTATAGTATCCGGTTCCCCTTGAGTTAGTCGCCCCTCAAGTCTGCACTCTAAAAACTTTTTCTGCAGTTCTTCCGCCAATATATCAATTGGGAACATTCCTGCAATAACGCAGGCTGCGTGGTCCGAGGTTGTGCGAAAAGCGCTACTCACTCTTCGTGCACATAGTCGGTTTACTGCTATGATTCTTCTTTTGTACGAAGTCACTTTCACAGCTCCGGCCCAAACTGGTGATCCGTATAGGACTACGGATGTGACTACTTTAGCTAAGAGTAACTGTATCTTGGCCCTCCTATATTCGGCATAATCCGCGCAATGGTGGCACCCACACGTGAGAATTTGTTGCTTACGTACTCCAGATGGTTTTTAAAAGTAAGTCTTGAGTCAATCATAATGCCAAGATACTTGATAGCTGGTTTCGAAACTATCTCATACCCACCTACTGTGAGCGTGATAGTAATGGTAATAAGTACCGCCTCTGTTTTGTGTTCTGCTAACATGAGGCCGACTGATGTTAATCACCGTCGGACAATTGATATGGTTTCGTTGCTAGTTTGAACAACTTCTTCCAGTTGTTTTGCAGTTACTACTATAGCGATGTCGTCCGCAAATCCCACGATTTTTGCTTCGGCTGGTATTTCAAGATGAAGGACTCCATCGTACATGAGGTTCCATAATGTTGGTCCCAGGACCGAGCCCTGAGGGACTCCTCCAGTGACTGCGTATTCTTTCACACCATCCTCTGTTTCATAGAGCAGCACTCTTTGCTGTTAGTTAGATAGTTTTTTAAAATATATTGTAGCATAATAATAACTACGCTCCTATGTCTATGCAGCAAATTCCGAAGTGACTTTCCATTCTGGCAGAATTTTGGTTCGAACTGTCCTTTCATTCGAGGTTCGTGTCTGGGACGAAGTCTCCACAGCTCATGTCAAGGAAAGAGACGAATAATATCAGGGATAAAAGGGAATTATAACTGCAAGAATTATTTCTCTTGTTCCAGTGGTCGAAGAATTTGCTAGAAGTTTCTGGCTATCAGAAACTTCTGCTATATAAGGACAGATGGCGATCAAAAAAAAGACACAGTTGGTTTAGAACCGTGGCGAAGAGATTGGAAAAGTGATAATGGGCGAAGTTGTAATTTGGTGATAAATTGAAAGTTGAGAGTGAACAAGAAAAAGTAATTAGTTTGGATTTGTGAATTAAGTAATTGAAAGGAGATAAAGTGATTTGAGAGGAAAGAGACCTTGTAAGAAAAGAATTTGCGAAGAATAGTATAGTGTGAACTTGAATTGTTCTATAGACTAGAAAATAAAGAAATAAATTTCACAGAATATCGTTTTATCTACTCGAGCCGTAGCCAGTATAGTACATTGGTGTCAGAAGCGGGATAAAACTTATTCTGTGAATAACTATTTCCGTGGTGTGAAAAAAAAAAAAAAAAAAAAAAAAAACGATTTCCGTGTTGAGTTAATTAGTTGCGCAAAATGGGTCGCAAATTGGGAAAACTAACTATAATTCAACTAAAGGCAGAACTCAGTAAGCGGAACCTCGACACATCTGGGGGAAAAGATGCCCTGCTGATTCGTCTGGAAGAAGCAGTAACGCAGGAAGGTGAAAATCCGCACGACGTAGAGTTTGACGTGGAAGAGGAACCAGCAAGTACAGCAGCCGACCCGGGTATAACGAGCCTGCTCCTGCAACTTAAGTTAGTCATGGACGAACAAAAGAAAGCAATAGAAGACCAAAGGAATTCTATAGAACTTAAGCTGGACGAACAAAAGAATTCTCTAGAACTTAAGATGGATGAACAAAAGAAAGCAATGGACGAACAAAAGAATTCTCTAGATGCTCTGGAAAGCAAACTTGATGAGCAAAACAAGAACTTGGAATCCAAATTCGAAGCGATCGAAGAGAAAATCGAGAAGGTCGAGACGCAACTCGGAAAAGTCGAAACTAGATTCGATGAAAATTTTGAGAAACATGAAACTCAGTTCGGGAAAATAGAGACTCAGTTTGAAAAAGTGGATACGCAATTCGAGATAGTAGGGAAGCAAGTCGAAAATCTTGCTAAGGAGCTCAGCGACGTGAAGAGACAGAAAGCACGGGAATATTCCACTGACGGCCTGAGAAGAAAGGAGATGCAGCCTCCTATCTTCGATGGTCAAACATCATGGCCAATTTATAAAAGGCAATTCGAAGCGGCCGCAATGACCAATAGCTGAGACGATGAAGAGAAGTCCATTGCACTCACACTTGCACTGAGGGGTCCAGCTGCGGAGCTCTTGCAGACCATCCCGGAAGATAAACAGCAGAACTACGACTCTCTGGTTCAGGCTATCGAGATGCGGTTTGGGGATGAACACATGCAGCAGGTGTACAGGTTTCAGCTGCGTAGTCGAGTCCAGAAAAGGGGGGAAACGCTCCAACAGTTGCAAACGGATATAGAGCGACTAGCCCATCTTTCATACCCTGAAGCCGGTGAGGAGCTTATCAACGAAATGGCGGTGGAAGCCTGACAGTGGAGGCACTAATCAACGAGAAGAAGTGCGTAGCCACCATCGACACAGGTGCCACTGCCTCCATTGTAAGAAGAGATATCGTCAAAAGCTCCTGGCTGCACAACACCAACAGCTACTGCCTGAAGACTGCAACAGGGGAAATGGCGAAGGTATTTGGAGAAGTTCGTCTTACGATTACTCTGGCAGGACTGACGTTCTCCCATGCGTTTCTGGTGGCAGATATATGCGACGAGTGCATCATCGGAGTAGACTTCATGAAAGCAAATGAAGTAATCTTGGACATCGGGATGCAAGTACTGAGGTATCGAAATGTGGAGATTCCGATGGTGTACGGAAATGAGAATGCCGTAACTCTCAGGACAGTCATCAGCAAAGACGAAGTTTTGCCGCCGTCTTCAGAGACAATCATTTGGACGAAGCTGGAAGGTGATCTTGGGAGCCACCGATTCTACACCGTGGGAAAGACGTTAGTCGAACCAAAGAACACCATGGTTCCAGTGAGGGTTTTGAACGCAAGACCACACACTGTCAAACTAAGGCGAGGGGAGGTGACTGGAAAATGCACGCCGATTACCGCCGTCGCAACAATATCTGAACGTGATGCTCCAAAACCTCTCCCATCACCTTGGACAGCGGAAACGAGAGAGACGATTCTCCAGTCCAGTGACCTGAATCAGGAGCAGCGAACTATGGCAGAGAATCTTATCAATGAGTACGCTGATGTATTTGCCTCACAGGACGGAGAATACGGCCGAACACACCTGGTACAACATCGAATAGACACTGGTGATACTAGACCAATTCGTCAGCCTGCTAGGCGCCTTCCATTGGCAAAGCAGACAGAAGTTGCAGAGATGGTGTCGGCAATGGAGAAAGAAGGTCTGATTGAAAGTTCCAAAAGTCCGTGGGCATCACCGGTTGTACTGGTTAAGAAGAAAGATGGCAGCACGCGGTTCTGCGTGGACTATCGGCAGCTCAATTACGTCACCAAGAAAGACAGCTACCCTCTGCCACGGATTGACGACACGCTAGACACACTATCAGGAGCCCGATGGTTTTCCACTCTCGACTTGAAGAGTGGCTACTGGCAGGTACAGATCCATCCAGAAGACCGGGAGAAAACCGCCTTCACCGCAGGAAATGGGCTATGGCAATTCACGGTAATGCCACTCGGGCTGTGCAATGCTCCGGCGACTTTCGAGCGATTGATGGAATGTGCCCTGCAAGGGTTAACATGGAAAACCTGTTTGGTATACTTGGATGATGTTATCGTCGTAGGAAAAACGTTTGCGCAACACCGAGACAATCTAAGGCTTCAAAGGCTTCGAAGTGCCCACCTGAAGCTCAACCCCAAGAAGTGCGCCCTGTTTAGAGTGGAAGTCAAGTACCTGGGACACATAATTTCAGCGAAAGGAGTGAGAACCGATCCAGAGAAGGTCGAAGCGGTGAAAAACTGGCCAGTCCCCAAGGATAAACACCAACTAAGGAGCTTCCTGGGCCTAGCCACCTACTACAGACGGTTCGTGAAGGATTTTGCCGGGATCGCAAAGAGCCTGCACCAGTTGACGGAAAAGGGAAAACAATTCAAATGGTCCATTGAGTGTGAGAAGAGATACTGGCTTACCCCACTCCCGGGGAAACGTTCATTGTGGATGCAGATGCTAGTAATGTCGGGGTAGGAGCCGTACTCTCCCAGGTGCATGACGGCCAAGAGAAGGTGGTTGCGTACTTTAGCAAGGTGCTCTCTAAACCAGAAAGGAACTACTGCGTGACAAGGAGAGAACTTCTAGCTTTGATCTTGGCTACGAAGCATTTTCACAAATACCTCTACGGGAGGAAGTTCGTTCTTCGCACAGACCATGCAGCCTTAAAATGGCTATTACAGTTCAAGAGTCCTGAGGGTGAGGTCGCAAGATGGATCGAAAGGCTGCAAATCTACGACTACGAAATACAGCATCGTAAAGGAAGGCTCCACTATAATGCGGATGCACTGTCCCGGAGACCATGCAGAACGGATTGTAAACATTGTGCGCGTCAGGAAGAACGGGAGCTGGTTTCCATCCAAAGAATGAGAGCCGAACCTATCGCCGGCTGGAGCGTAGATGAGATGCGGAACGCTCAGAAGGAAGACCCGGATATCGAGCTGATTCTGGCCTGGAAGGAGAATATGGAGAAACCGGATCATCAGGACATCTCTCACAGAAGCCCGACCTTAAAGGCATATTTTGCGCAGTGGGACTCCCTCCATGTCCAAGAAGGTGTGTTACAGGAAATGCATGGCGAGGCGTCCGGAGGCCACTTGGGAGTAAATAAGACGCTAGAAAAGGTACGAGAACGTTTTTATTGGTTAAAAGCGAAGGAAGATATCGAAGACTGGTGCAGAAAATGCGACGTGTGTGCAGCTAGCAAGGGTCCGAGAATCAAAGCTCGAGGTAAGATGCACCAATACAACGTGGGAGCACCTTTCGAACGAATCGCCATTGACATCGCAGGGCCCTTTCCGGAAACCGACAATGGTAATCTGTATATACTCGTAGTGATGGACTACTTCAGTAAGTGGCCGGAAGCGTTTCCGATCTCTAACCAGGAAGCCAGAACCGTGGCGGAGCAGATCGTCTACAATTGGGTTAGCAGATTCGGTGTGCCCTTGGAATTGCATTCTGACCAAGGGCGGAACTTCGAGTCAAGAATCTTCCAAGAGATGTGTCAACTACTCGGAATCAAAAAGACAAGGACAACCCCGCTTCATCCACAGTCGGACGGTATGGTGGAGCGTTTCAATAGGACTTTGGACGAACATCTCTCGAAGGTCGTAGGTGACTACCAACGGGATTGGGACCGGCAGATTCCCTTGTTTTTGATGGCCTATAGAAGTGCCGTGCATAGCACTACTCGACATACGCCGTTCGAAATCTTATTTGGTGGTATAGCTCGTTTACCCAGTGAGGTTAAATTTAGATCTCCTACCAATGAGCCCAGAAATGAAGAAGAGTACGTGGCGGACCTTAGGGAAAGGCTTAGGGACATACACCAAAGCACCAGAAGCCAGATTAAGATGACGAGCGACCGCATGAAGACCAGGTATGATGCCAAGGCAACAACGTCAGGATTCCAGGAAGGAGATCTAGTGTGGCTGTATAATTCCCATAGCCAAAAGGGGAAATCACCTAAATTGCAGCGGAACTGGGAAGGTCCCTACAGAATAGTAACCCGCATCAACGATGTTGTCTACCGCATCCAGCGAGGACCAAGGGCCAAAATGAAAGTGGTTCATGTGGACCGACTGAGTCGATACAATGGCCGAAAAGAGGATGCACTTGTTCGGGACGAACACGTCTAAGAGGGGGGCAGTGTAGCATAATAATAACTACGCTCCCTAAAAGTATGATGCAACAAATTCCGAAGTATCTTTTCATTCTGGCAGAATTTTGGTTCGAAGTGTCCTTCATTCGAAGTTCGTGTCTGCGGTTTCCACAGTTCATGTCTACGAAAGAAACGGATAATATCACGGATGAGAGGGAATTATAACTGCAAGAATGATTGTCATCTTGGAATTTCTCTTGTTCCAGTGGTCGAAGAATTTGCTAGAAGTTTCTGGCTATCAGAAACTTCTGCTATATAAGGACAGATGGCGATCAAAAGGGGGCAGTAGTTTTTAAACTGTGGCGAAGAGATTAGAAAAGTGATAATGGGCGAAGTTGTAATTTTGTGATAAATTGAAAGTTGAGATTTAACAAGAAGAAGTAATTAGTTTGGATTTGTGAATTAAGTAATTGAAAGGAGATAAAGTGATTTGAGAGGACAGAGACCTTGTAAGAAAAGAATTGCGAAGAATAGTATAGTGTGAACCTGAATTGTTCTATAGACTAGAATATAAAGAAATAATTTCACAGAATATTGTTTTATCTACTCGAGCCGTAGCTCGCATACTACAATATCTTTACTGAATGTATGAGCTCTAATAGTTCTGCATTGTTTATTTTTGAATATGGTTTCTAGAGTCATGGGTGATTCTGTACTAGATTTCTGAAAAATATACTGAAGACTAAATTCTTTAAGGGGTCTTTCGGATATTGGGATACCGTCATCTAAATTCTTTGTGCGGAATGCACGGTTGAACCACTGATACCATTGACTGACATGGTATCGTTAACATTTACATCAATATTCTGAACGGTTTTTAATAATCAATTTTAACTCTGCTAAGGGCATCCGCATTTGTATTATTTTTTCCCCTCTTATATACTATTTCGTAGTCGTATTCTTCCAATCTTAAGCGTCAACGTAATAATTTTGAATTAGGATCCTTTGAGTTCATGATCCATGTTAGGGGTTTGTGATCTGTTACGATTTTGAACTTATGGCCAAAAAGATATGGTCTGAAATACTTCGTAGCCCAAACGATGGCTTGAAGCTCTTTTTCTATGGTCGAGTAATTGCATTCGGATGTGGTTAGAGTTCTGCTAGCAAAACATATCGGTTTGTTGTTTCCTATTGGGCCTTGTGATAGGATGGCACCAAGAGCAAAGTTACTCGCGTCTGTGGTTAGATTAAATGGTTTCGAAAAATCCGGGTATTGTAATAACGAATCGTTAGTTAAGATGTTTTTACAATTTTGGAAGGTTTTGATATACTCATCGTTGATTTCTATTTTCTTATCTTTCTTCAGGCATACAGTCAGAGGTTTTACTTATTTCCTTCGGTGTACGAGGAAGGGGAAATTGTTTAATGGCATAGATTTTATCGGGGTTTGATTTAACACCTTGGGTTGTGACAATGTGCCCTAGGAATGCAATTTCTTTCCTTAAGAAATCGGATTTTTCTAATTGTACCTTTAGATTGGATTCTTTTTCTAAGTGTTCCTGCAATGAAGTTGAGAATATAATAATATCATCTAGATAAACTAGGCAACATTTTCCTACTAAGTCCTTAAGAATGTTATTTATGACACGTTGGAATGTCGAGGGTGCAATTTTTAGACTAAATGGCATTCTTAGGTATTCATAATGGCCTCCGTCTACCTAGAAAGCCGTTTTAGCGACATAGCTCGGATCCGTTTCGATCTGATGGAATCCACTAGCTAAATCCAAAGTCGAAAAGTATAGGCATTTACCCAATTTATCTAAAAATTTCATTAATATTTGGTATAGGGTACCTATCAGAAACTGTTTTCTCGTTTAGTGTCCTGAAATCAATCACAAGCCTCCATTTTTGCTTTCCGTTGGAGTCTTTCTTTTTCGGTACGATCCAGACGGATGAGCTCCAAATGGAGTAACTGTGTCTGATTATACCTTGTTTGAGCATTGAGGCGATTTGTTCTCGAATTTCTTCCTTATGACAGTACGGATAGCGGTATGTTTTCGTATATATGGGCAAGTCATCTGTGGTATGGATTTTGTGCTTTATTTTATTGGTAAAACTGAGGTTTTGTCCCTCTCTAAAAAAAATGTCTTCGAATTCTTTACAAAGTTTTATAAGACCTTTCTTTTCTTCTAAATTTAAGTGCGAAATATGAAGGAGTTCCGTTATATCAGAATGTGTTTGAAGCTCGTCAGGGTTAAAATTGTAATTATTTACTTCGATGAATTTGGAAGAAAGGTAAGGTTCGACTCTTAGAGGTTGTTCAATAAGGAGGGTTCTATCATTTGGAGAATTATTACAGATTTCGACTGGACAGTACCAATCTTTCGCTGTGTAAATTTCTTCTGATATTGTAAGGTTGGGTTCGACAAGGGTATTTTTGATGAAAATATCGCCGTTAGGTACATCTACCGGTACTTTAACAATTATTTTCGTATTAGAGGGAATTACGTGGAACTGAAATTTGGCTTGAATAGAAGTGGTATCGTGATATTCTTTGTTATCAAAGTTTTATTTTCTAAATCAATTTTCGCACGAAGTTGAGAGTGGATGTCCAGACCTAGTAGGCCATCGAAATATCCGTGGAATTTGAATAAGAAGAAACTAAATTGTCCGGGTTCGTAAAATTCGTTGAATGCGGGTATTGAAACTTTTTCGTTAAGTTTATGGTTGTTAAGAATTGTGGATATTTTAATAGGTGAACATTTTTCGGGTTTTAGGTGGTGAGTAAATTCAGGGTTGATGAATGAAGCTGATGCTCCAGTATTGATCAGAAATTTTAGAGGGCGGCCAAAAGGGGATGAAATGTGTGTATAAGTTAAGATGGAGCCATACTTGTTGACATCTATGTATCCGACTGCTTTGTGGGGGCAACTAACCGAAAATTTGTGTCATCTAGTTCACTCATAGCTTGAAGTGCTAATTGGTCTATTTCATCTAAATCTTGGTTATCTGAATCGTTATAATATGGGTCCAAATTCAGTAAATGATTAGGTGGTCTGTTATTTGAGGTTTCCTGTGCGTTGTCATTGTGTACTTCTTCGATAAAATAGCGGGGTGTATTACTGCGTGTAGTTTGGCTGCTAACGTTGGATTGCCTATTTGGAAACATTGTTGATTGACGTAGGTGTGAGTGTCCTGATCCTAATTCCATTGGTTCGGGAGGTGGTAAGGGACGGGGATTGTACTGTGGGATTCGTGGATTTGGAAGGTTTGGTCTTGAAAGATTTTATTGATGGGAAGGGTTTTGTCTGAAGCCAAAGGAGTTAGAAGGGATGGGTCTTGGGGTGGGTGTAAATCTTGGATTTGAGAAATTTTGTGGATGGGTGCGGGTTAATTGATGATTTGGAGGTTGGGGAAAGAAGTAATGTGGTTTATACGTTTGATTGTCGAAAGGTTTGGCTTTATGCTGCGAACTGATAGGGAACCGCTGGTAAGATGGTTTTTTGTATTGATTTTGAGAACGATAGTCGTATTTCATGTAAAACATGTTCTGTTCTTGGATGCAGAATGCTAAAGCTATTGCTAATGTAGTAGGTTTCATTGCTCTTATGCTGGAACCAAGGGGTTCCTTAAGACCGGATAAGAAGGTGTTAAGACACATTTCTGCGAACATATCTTTTTTGCTTTAATTACGTTTTGGTCGGTTTCGTGAATTAAAACGTTGTTGTTCATGGTAGCTTGAATCTCGACAACTTCGCTGTGAAATTCTTCTACGGTTCTTGGGCCTTGTTTCAGTAGGTGCAAGTCCCGGATTAGGGATGTTTCGTTTCGCTTATCGGAATAGTGTAAAATTAATTTGTTTTTAATGTCTTCCCGTGATAACGAGGTTCCATATAAATTCAAAACTTCATTAGCTTGTCCTTCTATTTTATTCCTAATTGCTCTTAGTATGATTTGACAATAAGGTGTGCCGTCTATACTTCTCATGTGCATTTGTATTTCTTCTACATTATTTATAAAGTCATACAAAAGACGGGGATTTCCGTCGAAACGCGGTAAATTCTTTATTGCGTCAGGTATACGAAGCGTATCAAAAATGGAACGAGTATTGGCCATATTGGCAATGTTGGCAATGTTGGCAACGTTAGGAACATTGGCAACGTTGGGAACATTGGGATTTATTGGTGGAGCCGAGTTTTCAAATTCAGAAGCTGGTTGGTTCAATTCGCTCATTGGTTCTGGATGCTCGATATGAGCGGAAATCGGGGCTGGAGGAAGATTTCTTGTTTCTTCCCTTTGAACTGTTTCCGGAATTGAGCTAAGGCTTCTAAATAATCTCGCAAACTTAGGGTAAGGAGAGGTTGTTCTTTTATCGGATGGCATAAACAGTATGCCATCCGATAAAAATCCCTGAGATAAAGAGAGTTATTCCTTTCACTTAATTGAATTCAGATGATTGTTCAAATTATGTTTCAATGAAGATTAAGTATAGGGTTTACAAGATTTCGCTTAACTATTAATTTAAATTGATACACTTTTTGTCTTTCTTTTTTTTTTTGGACTTAGATCACTATATTTAAAAAATTTTATTTTTTTTATCTACATATATGCTGATTTATCGATATATTTTTATAGATTGCACTGTATTATTATAATATTTCAAAATTTATTATATATATATATATATATATATATATATATATATATATATATATATATATATATATATATATATATATACATATATATATATATATACATATATATATATATATATATATATATATATATATATATATATATATATTTCTACTTTTTTTTTGTAAATAATAATATTTCGATAAAAATTTTTCTTTATATTGGCTTTCTAATTATTTAAAAAATATATATTTTTTTTTTTTGTTACTCTACGATAATAAATTGACTTCAAAGTACTTACCAGAGTATAAGGAGAATTGCTTTCATTGTGAAGAGATCTCCGGTACGATGATGACAGTTGATGATTTCCAGTGAATCCGCTGGTTATCTTGCTGTAGAGCCTGGTTGAGTTTCTCGGTGTGTTGATTGATGGTTGGCTGAGTGATTCCAGTAATCCGCTGGGTTTTTTCTTCTTTAAGAGGTTCTCGGTCACAAAGAATGGAAATTCACTGTTATTTCGCAAAATGCACGTAATAGTACGGGAAACCGCCGGGATTTTACTTCGAATTTAGGAGTTAACATTAACCGAACTACCCGACTGCGCCAATTATAACACTCTTAGCCACTTTTGCTTAAAAAAATTAAACTTTATTTCAATACAACTTTCATTGAAACCTATCTATTGCGAAGGTGATCGGTTGGGCGGAAATTTGCCAGACGCGGAATTAAAAAGTTGTGAAAATGTTATCATGAAATGTGTAGTTTGGATATATTTTTGGTGTGTGTCATTGCACTTTATTTATTATCGGGGATCGGGGATCGGGAATGGGGTATTGGGATATTGGGTGGGTTGTGAAATTGTTATCTGTGAAATTGTTTGTAAGTCAAGGTTGTGGTTGCTTTGTTGATTGAACTGGCGCTATGGTCTGGGTTGTTTCTTATGAGTATGTATGAGTATGAGTATGAGTATGAGTATGTATGTATGCATCAAAAACGAAAAACAATTCGTTCAATTTGCAATATTGAATTCTTAACTAAAAATTGGACACAACACCAGAGGAGCAATGTCCACAAAGCTAAAGTGCAAGAACTGTATGGGGAAAATGTTTATAAAATTAAAACCGCGTTTAGTGGACGCATAATATCTTTTGCGGTAGTGAATGCAAATGAAGCAGAGTTAGATGCGAATAATTTTGTTCGGTATAAAAAACAAGTAATAAGAAGTCTATTGGAAGAGTAAATGTGTACCCATGTTCGATAAAATGGAATTTAGAACTGTTTGCGGAATATGTTAAAATTCGTGGGGAAGATGACGTTACAATTGAAATGAAATCAATGGCAACAGAAATGCATTTGGTCTATTTGTCTTCAGAAATCGATAGTAAAATTGATGAAATGAAGGAAAAGATTCTGAAGAAAATGGATGAGTTTCAAGAGAAGGACTGTGGATGGGCTTCGGTTCGCAAAATAAGCATAGAAGTAAATATAAACAAAAACCAATCATTAAGGGGTTCCAAACACTTTATATTGCCGAAGTATATAGCAAACAAAAAGGCAGTTATAAATGTACAAAATGAAGATGTATTTTGCTTTAAATGGGCGCTAATATCATCTTTGAAAAAAAACGTTATAAAACCTCATTTAACTTCTTCACATAACATCTCAAATATATCAGCACAAAAATAGAATTGGATGACATTACATTGAATTTTGCCGGACTTAGTTTCCCTTTAAAACTAACTGACATTAGGACATTTGAAGCAAACAATATAAAAAATAGAAATCTAATCTGGCAACACCAGCTTATTATTACCCTACACCATAGATGCACCCCAGCCAGATCTCTTAAGTTAGTTGTCATTAAGCTCTCTATTCGTTCGCATCAACTATCTACTTTCTTTGTGAATTACTGTATACGTACATATAAAGGGTGGTTAAATTTTAAGGGCCGATTTTGAATGTGAACCACACCTAAACGTCAAGTTTTTTTCTGCATTTCATTTGACATTTCTCAATTTCAGACTAACTCAATTTGAACCATGGAAAGACACACAATCGAGCAACGCGTTAAAGTTATTCAGGCTTATTATGAAAATGGGCGTTCAAATCAAAATGCATATCGTGCGTTTCGTGATTCTTTCGGTCAATTTAATCGTCCAAATGTGCGTACAATCGGAAAAAACGTGCAAAAATTTGTGCAAACCGGGTCTGTAGGAGATGTGAAAACACCAGTGCATGCTCGTACAGCTCGTACTGCAGAAAATATTGCTGCTGTTCGTGATAGTGTGGCTGAAGAGCCGTCCACCTCAACTCATCGTCGTGCCCAACAATTGCACCTCTCACGCTCGTCGTTGATGAACATTATGCATAAAGACTTGCATTTACGCGCTTACAAGGTGCAATTGACTCAAGAACTAAAGCCTCTTGACCATTTCAAGCGTCGTCAATGGTCACAATGGTGGCAAGAAATGGCAACAGTGGATGATCAATTTTCGAAGAAAGTCATCTTCAGTGATGAGGCACATTTTCACCTCAGTGGATTCGTCAATAAGCAGAATTGCCGCATTTGGGCGAATGATAATCCAAGAGTGATTGTCGAAAAACCAGTGCACCCACAAAGAGTGACTGTTTGGTGCGGTTTATGGGCTGGCGGCATCATCGGGCCGTATTTTTTCCAAAATGAGGCCGGTCAGGCAGTTACTGTGAATGGTGTTCGCTATCGTGAGATGATAACGGACTTTTTATGGCCCGAATTGGAAGATATGGATGTGGACGATATATGGTTTCAACAGGATGGTGCCACTTGCCACACAGCTAACGAAACAATGGCTCTTTTGCGCGACAAATTCAATGGCCGTGTTATCTCACGTGGTGGCGATGTCAATTGGCCGCCAAGATCATGTGATTTGACACCGTTGGACTTCTTTCTTCGGGGTTATTTGAAAGAAAAGGTGTACATCGATAAGCCAGCAACAATTCAAGAGCTAAAGGATGAGATAATTCGGCACATTAACGGCATAGAACCTCAATTATGCCTCAGAGTCATCGAAAATTTGGACCATCGGATGGAGGTGTGCCGCCGAGGTCGTGGAGGCCATTTGGCCGATATTTTGTTCCATACATAATAGAACCACACCAATATTATCATAATAAAAAGAAATGACAGTAATTTCCTAAATAATTTTATTCAAAATCAACATCGGCCCTTAAAACTTAACCACCCTTTATATATAAATATTTTAATAAAGAATTATCTTATTGTACGCGATC
This sequence comes from Pocota personata, assembly GCA_963082735.1. NCBI lineage: Eukaryota > Metazoa > Arthropoda > Insecta > Diptera > Syrphidae > Pocota > Pocota personata. The sequence continues at coordinate 77,287,259 of OY720431.1, forward strand.
TTTGAATATCTTTTTGACATTGGTGCCGAAACCCGGGACGATAATCCCAGCGCGAAAAGAAATCGTTAAGATATGGAGTTGCAGAATCGCTCAGTATTTCGCGGACAGGTCACAAAATTGACTAAAACAGCGAGCGAATACTTGGGAAGCCCAGCGTCACAGTTAACTCCGGACAATAAGGATAATTTCTCGGAAATAGAAGAAGCGTTCTTGTGCAGCGTATTGTAGCAGCTCGGGAAAATCTTAACAAGGCGAATTTGGAGGTACGTAGGGTTCAAAATCTTAAAACAGACGTGCTACAAAAGTAGCTAGAAACTTGTTGCGAATATGAAGATAAAGCCCTCAGAAACATAGCCCGGTTAGAACATCGTTTGGTGAAAATTCGAGAAAGTCAGGGGGGGCTAGCTAAACTCGAAATGCCAATGCCTCGTGCAGAGTCATCACATAACCTTAAATTGCCCAAACTCGAGTTAAGAAAGTTTAACGGCGATTATAGAGAGTGGCTACTGTTTTGGGAACAGTTTCGCACGGCTGTGCATGAGAATTCAAGCTTAAGCGGCTCTGATAAATTTAACTATCTCTTAACAGCATTAACGGGAAAATCAAAAGACACTGTCTCTGGTTTTACTCCGACACAAAATTGTTATGATGCGGCAATATCTCTTTTGCAAGAAGAGTATGGCGATACCGAAAGAATTATAGATCGAAATATGCAAAATTTGATATCTCTACCATCCGTCAGTTCGAAATCCGATGTTGTTGGACTAAGAGGACTATACAATACGGTTATCTCTCTTACTCGATCGCTAACCTCTCTTGGTGTGCCCTCTTCCCATTATTACGTTATGCTTAAGACAGTTCTCTTAAAATGTATGCCCACTGAACTTAGGATTGAGTTTCACCGTTCCTACACCAGCGACGACAGTACCGATTTGAACGAAACAGAGAATGAAACAGTGATAAGCAATACAAATTCGGTTACGTTTAAGGGAGACAAGCAAGTAAAAATGCTCTTAAGGTATTTAAAGAAAGAGATCGAATCCATTGACCGTTCTAATGTAGAGATTCGCTCTAATAACGAGACAACAAAAGTCGCACACACAGCTGCTTCATTGTTGACTGCAGAGAAAGAAAGGGATAATTGTTTCTTTTGCAATTCTATAAGTCATTCCACTAAAAGGTGCAACAGTAGCCAGACCATCGGCCAAAGAAAGAACATGCTGAAAGAAGATCGTCGATGTTTTCGTTGCACTGAAAAGGGACATTGCTCTAAAGGCTGTAGGACAAAGAATATCAAATGTTCTCGTTGCAATGGTCGGCATGTCACACCTGTGTGCGAAAGGAACAGTCATAGTACCATTCAAAAGCAAACCTCTACCACCCAATCATCAGTGACAGATCAAATAAGCACGTAGATAAATCTCTGAGTATTTGTTCGATTAGCGCACCGACTCGTATTTATTTGCAAACGGCGAAAGCATTTATTTTCAATCCAGATTCTTCCAGAAAGTTATTTATTAGATTGTTGATCGACAGTGGAAGCCAGCGTACTTACATAAATCAAAAAGTTTCCAGGAAATTGAATTCTATAAGTCATTCCACTAAAAGGTGCAACAGTAGCCAGACCATCGGCCAAAGAAAGAACATGCTGAAAGAAGATCGTCGATGTTTTCGTTGCACTGAAAAGGGACATTGCTCTAAAGGCTGTAGGACAAAGAATATCAAATGTTCTCGTTGCAATGGTCGGCATGTCACACCTGTGTGCGAAAGGAACAGTCATAGTACCATTCAAAAGCAAACCTCTACCACCCAATCATCAGTGACAGATCAAATAAGCACGTAGATAAATCTCTGAGTATTTGTTCGATTAGCGCACCGACTCGTATTTATTTGCAAACGGCGAAAGCATTTATTTTCAATCCAGATTCTTCCAGAAAGTTATTTATTAGATTGTTGATCGACAGTGGAAGCCAGCGTACTTACATAAATCAAAAAGTTTCCAGGAAATTGAACTTGCCGTTTGTGGGAGCCCAAACAATAGAAATCTCAACATTTAATGGCAGAAAACCGGAACAGTCATGCAATTTAGTACGTCTTTCTTTGAGGAGCCAATTTAGTAACGAAATTGTATCTATGACTGCACTTAAAGTCGAAGCAATTTGTGACGATATTCTCATTGAACCCGATTGTGATGACGTCAGAGCCTTGAACATAAATTTGGCTGATTCGAACATTCGAAATATGCCGCAGGAACCAGGTATTTGTTTATTAGTAGGATCAGATTATTACTGGAGTATCGTTTCAGCTGAAAGAGAGCACCTTTCTCAAAATTTGGCTGCTGTTAAAACGGCATTAGGCTGGACCTTACAAGGACCATCGATGCACTGTTCTGCTAATAAATCAATCTGCCTGCCAACTGTAACTTTATTGAATCTGAGTGACGGCAAACAAAAAGAACCTAACTTCTGGGACTTGGAGACGATTGGGATTCGGAACGAAGAGAAATTTAGTACAGAACTGCAAAAAACATTCAGCGAGTACGTTGTTAAGAGGGATACTCACTACGAAGCGAAGCTCCTCTGGAGACAGGAGGATGTTGACATCGACAGCTACAGGGAGGGCGCACAATCCAGGTTTGGTAGTTTGATACGTAAGCTTTTGAGAAATCCTGTAGAATTGTTTTTGTACGAAAAAGCAATGAATGAGTTGATAGCGAGTGGAACAGCTGAGCGGATCACCGAACCTATTGAACCAAAAAAGCGAACTTATTATTTACCACACAGAGCGGTTTATAGAGATGACAAGTCTACGTCAAAAATTAGAATCGTGTTTGATGCATCAGCACATTCGGGTAGAAATGCATCACTAAATGATTTGCTCTCGCCTAGTCCCAATTTCTTACCTAACGTACTGCGTATTTTACTAAATTTTAGAATCGAACGTGTCGGTCTAGTTGCAGATATTTCAAAAGCGTTTATGCAGATCCATTTATGTAAGAAAGACCGAGATGTTCATCGATTTTTCTGGTTCAACGAAAAGATAAACGATGTACGTAAGCTTCCCAACTGGACAGAATTTCGTATGACTAGGGTTACTTTCGGCGTTGCATGCAGTCCATTTATTTTGCATGTTACTATCCAGAATCACTTAAAAGAAGAGCAACAGAACTTTCCACTCACCTGTGCCATCCTTGAGAGCTCATTTTATATGGACGATTTGGTGTGTAGCGTTTCTGACGAGTTGCAAGCTATTCGGATACAAAAAGAATCCATCGATATTATGAATAGAGCTGGAATGATCTTACATAAATGGAATTCTAATGCATCAACGGTCCGGGAGGAATTTTCCAAAGCGAGAGAGACTCCAGTGATGCAAAAGGTACTAGGTCTTAAGTGGTTTGTGAGTTCTGATGAACTAGGAGTGGATATGGGGAAACTGACGTCGGACATTTTACCTCAACATGGAACGAAAAGGGAGCTGTTGGGACTTATTTCAAAAATCTTCGATCCCTTGGGTGTGTGTGGTCCATTCACCGTAAAACTTAAAATAGCGTTTCAAGAATGCTGGAAACAAAAGCTCAACTGGGATGATACTTTGCCATTAGCTGAGTCTATGTTGGAACTGCATTTTTTGAAGGAGCTTATCATTCCCAGATGTATTTATATGTTTCAGCCGACCGAAAAGGAGTTGCACGTTTTCGTCGACGCAAGTCTGAAGGCATATGGAGCTGTAGCATATATTCGTTATATCACGACTGAAGGACAAGTGAATATTAGTTACCTTTGCTCTAAAAATAGGATAGCTCCCTTGAACGAAGACAATTCTCCGGAGCTGACGTTGCCAAAGCTTGAATTGACTGCAGCTGTTGTTGGTGCCCGACTTTTCGCTTATTTAAAGAACAATATAATAATGAATTTTAAGTCAATTTATCTCTGGTCTGATTCTCAGATTACGCTTCATTGGATAAGTGGAGATTGCAACAAGTGGAAGCCGTATGTAGCAAATCGAGTACGCGAAATCCGAAATAACACAAAGGAAGCTGTCTGGAGATTCTGCTCTGGGAAACTAAATCCGGCTGATATTCTGACAAGAGGTATATCTGCAAAAAGGTTAGCTGGGGCGAAGTTCTGGCTGCAAGGTCCCGAATGGTTGCAAAATTTAGAAGAAGCGGACTTATCGATTCCAATGAAGATAGGTAATAATGAAATTCATCTGATTAGTAGTTTTCTTCTCGTTTCCAGAAAAGAGCACTGCCAGAGTACAAATGTAAAGCGAAAACCAATTATACCACTGGAGAATTTTAGCAATCTTCAGAAGATTCTCAGGATCACCGCATATTTCTTCCGGTTTATTAAAGCGACAAGAAAAAAACCGGGAAAAGAAAAGCCAAAATCAGGACTATCTTTGAAAGCGAGAAAAAAGATACAACCTTCGTTACTAGCTGATGTACCAGTTCCAACGGCAGAGGAGCTAAAAGCGTCTGAACGATATTGGATTAAATCATACCAGAGAATATCGTTTTGCGACGAGATTCGAAAATCACATAGAGGTCTTCCCATTGACAGTTCTTCTGATATTCATGATCTAAACCCAATTATCGCGAAAGGGGGATTTTTAAGAGTTGGTTCTCGTCTCTCTGCTTTGAAGCCGGAATCAGAGATTTCTTATGATGAAACTTTTTCTATCATATTGCCGAAGGATTGTCGTTTGTCGGAACTGATTGTCATCAATTTACATCACCAGCGCCTCCATGCGGGAATCAGCACTTTATTAGCGGAATTGCGGAAGCGTTTTTGGATCCCGAGAGCGAGACAGCTGGTTAAACTGTTAATCAAATCTTGTGTTACTTGCAAGCGCTTCAAGGGCAGGGCAGCGAGTCAAGTTGTTGGCACCTTACCCGTCGAGAGGATTTTCGGTTCGAGACCATTCGAAAATACAGGATTAGATTTTGCTGGTCCCTTGTTTGTGAAGCAGCCGCAAGGCAATAAGAAATACTACATTCTGCTGTTTACCTGTTCTGCAGTACGCGCTGTTCATCTTGAGCTGACGCCAAGTCTCAACACAGAAAGTTGCCTTATGGGTATCAGAAGGTTCATAGCACGCAGAGGAGTTCCAGAGAAGTTCTTGTCAGACAACGCCAAGACTTTTAAGCGTTCTTCATTGGAGCTAGCCGTCTTGGGAGATGTACTACAGTCTAATGAGCTCAAAAACTTCTTAGCAGAACGAAAAATAACCTGGCATTTCATCGTCGAACGTGCCCCATGGTGGGGTGGATTTTGGGAGCGACTAGTGCGCTCCGTAAAGGACGCACTTAAGGCTGCTGTCGGTCGTGCTGTGTTGGACGAGGAACAACTTTACACTTTTTTGACAGAGGTCGAGGATGTCGTCAACAGCCGTCCTTTAACATATATAAGTGATGACGCAATGGACTTGTCACCACTTACTCCAGCACACTTCTTAAAGGGACATTGTGCTAATCTTAATTATGAAACACTTAATCTAATTTCAGATAAAGCGCTTCGAGGCAGGTGGATTAGTAGGCTGCGTGCAACAAGGTTGTTTTGGAAACGTTGGAAGCTAGAGTATCGCAACCAACTACGATCGGCACACCTTTCCAAACGGGGTTCGTCATACAGCGTTATGGAGAATGATGTTGTTCTCGTTTACGAGCAATATGTTCCACGTTTACTCTGGAAGTTAGCTGTTGTGGAGAAAACATTTCCTGGGCGTGATGGCAAAGTGAGAGCATGTGAGCTTCGTATGTCAGACGGAAGTTCTATTAGGCGTCCTGTTCAGCTTTTATACCCACTTGAAGTTTCCGGCCGCGGAGGATGTAAAAAACAGAAATCTAATCTGGCAACACCAGCTTATTATTACCCTACACCATAGATATACCCCAGCCAGATCTCTTAAGTTAGTTGTCATTAAGCTCTCTATTCGTTCGCATCAACTATCTACTTTCTTTGTGAATTACTGTATACGTACATATATATATATAAATATTTTAATAAAGAATTATCTTATTGTACGCGATCTTTGATTATCTTTTTGACAAACAATGAAGTGAGTGTAAATGTGTTGGGTTTTTCCAATGATAGAAATCCCCATATAGAAGGACCATATTATTTAACATCACACGAGAAGCAGCGTCATGTAAACCTGTTGCTGGAAAATGATCATTATATGTGGATGAAAAATATGAGTAGACTTTTAAGGAGTGCCGTTTTGGAAAAGAAGGAAGTTCAGTTGTTCTTCTGTAACAGTTGTTTATATCATTTTTATAATGAGAATAGTCTGATTAGACATAAGGAAGAATGTAAACGAATTGTTACAAATATGCCAATGGAGAAAAAAAAAATAGTGAAATTTGAAAATTACGAAAGGAAAATGGTTGTGCCGTTTGTGACATATGCAGATTTCGAATGCATACTTAAATCTGTTGATACTTGTATTCCGGATCCTTCAGTGACATCTACAACAATTGTTCAGGAGCACGTTCCATGCTCTTATTCATATTTTACAAAATGTTCCTTTGATGAAACGAAGAATCGCATGCGTACATTTACAGGTAAAAAAAGATTTTTGTTTAATTTAAACAGTTAATTAAAACTTTTCTTCTATTTCCATCGTCTTCTTAGGTCCATCCTGTACCAGAGAATTTGTCCATGGTTTGGTTGCAGACAGCATCGAAGTTTATAATGACTGTATGAAGAATCATCAAGCGATGAATCCATTGTCAGATGCAGAGGAACTTTTCTACACTATTTGGGAGTCCTGCATTATTTGTGAGAAGAAATTTAAAGCTTTTGAATACAGAGTTAAAGATCACTGTCACTTAACTGGCAATTACAGGGGTCCTGCACATAACTCTTGTAATCTTAAATATAAAGTTCCGAATTTTTTTCCAATATTTTTACATAACATGACAGGCTATGATAGTCATTTATTTTTTACGTCCCTCAAAGAAATTGAAGGTGACATTAAAGTTTTAGCAATAAATAAGGAAAAGTATATATCAATATCTAAGAGAATAGCTGTAAGCGAGAACAAATATATAGAGTTAAGATTTTTAGATTCTTTTCGCTTTTTAAGTGAGAGCATTGATTCGCTTGCAAAGAATCTTTGTGCAGAAGATTTTAACATTACAAAGTCTCATTTTTGCGATGATCAAAGCATAGAATTTATCAAAAGAAAGGGTGTCTTTCTCTATGACTATTTAAGCTCATGGGATAGATTAAATGAATTATCTCTTCCGGCTAGATCAGAATTTTTCAATAAATTAACTAATGAGGAATGTTCTGAGAAAGATTATACTTTTGCTTCTAAAGTTTGGAATCACTTTAAGTGTATAAATATAAAGGATTATCTAGAAGTATATTTGAGATGTGATGTTGTTTTGCTGGCAGATATATTTGAAAACTTTCGGAAAGTCTGTTTAAGTATATACCATTTAGATCCGTGCCATTATTATACAGCACCTGGTTTATCTTGGGATGCCATGTTGAAAACGACTGAAGTAGAGTTAGAGCTCTTAACCAATTTGGAAATGTTAATTTTTTTTCAAAAGGGAATAAAGGGAGGCTTAACACAATGCAGTCACAGATATTCAAAGTCAAATAACAAGTTTATTTCTTCATTTGATCCCGATATACCTTCGCAATATACTGTATATTTAGATGCAAATAATCTGTATGCTTGGGCAATGTCTCAATTACTCCCTTATAAAGCATTTGAGTGGGCAAATCCAGAAATATTTACAACTGACAACAAAAGTGGTAAATGATAACGGAGAAAATGGGTATGTATTAGAAGTAGATTTAGGGTATCCGGAATCTCTTTATGACGCACATAACGATTTACCATTTTGCCCTGAGAACATTTCCATGGAAGGAACTAAATCCAAGAAATTGATTGCTAGTCTTTTGCCTAAAACAAATTATATTATACATTTGAGAAATTTAAAACAAGCCCTACGACATGGTTTAATATTAAAAAGAGTGAGACGTGTATTGACATTTAAACAGTCAAATTGGCTTCAAAAATATATTTCTTTAATTAATTCCATCGCATGAAATCAAGCAATACTTTCGAAAAGAACTTTTTTAAGTTAATGAATAATGTGATTTATGGAAAAACCATAGAAAACATTGATAAGCGCACTGATGTTAAGATTGTTACACATTGGGAAAATATTGGTAAAACCCGGGGTGCACGAACTCTAATTGCAAGACCGAATTTCCATAGTCGTTCAATATTTGCAGAAGATATGATTGCTGTGCAATTGAAAAGAATCAATGTAACTTACGATAAACCTGTGTATTTAGGTTTTGTAGTACTTGAACTTTCAAAGCTGTTGGTGTACAATTTTCATTATGAATATATTAAACCTAAATTTAATGATAATGGTATTCTAAATTATATGGACACTGATTCATTTATATACACTATCAAAACTGATGACTTTTACGCTGACATTTTTGACGATATTAATATGAGATTCGATACTTCTGAATATGAAAATTTAAATCCCCATAATTTTCCACGAGTCAATGGAAAAGTATTAGGTATGTTTAAGGATGAAAATCAGGGAAAGAAGATATTAGAATTTGTGGGTCTCAGAGCAAAAATGTATTCATTTACCGTTGAGAATGGTGCTCCAGTTAAAAAAGCGAAAAGAGTAAATCCTTAACAAAAACACTTAGCATAGAAAATTATAGAAACTGTTTATTTAATAAAAAGGAAATGTACGGAAATATGTATGTATTCAAGACTAAATTACATAAAATATATACACAGAATTTGAATAAGTTATCTCTAAGCTTTCAAGATACTAAGAGATTTATTTGTTCTGATAAAATTAGCACCCTAGCTTGGGGACATTATAAATTGAATAAAAATATATAAAAAAAATCTGTAACTAATAGCTTAGATATAAGGGATTATCATAAGTATTTACTAAAAAAAAAACAATATATTTATAAGTCCATGTTTATATTTAGAAGTAAATTACATAACATTTATACGCAAAATATTAATAAGTTAGCGTTAAGTTATAATGACACTAAGAGGTATACGTAGAGATGGAATAAGTACCTATGCTTGGGGTCATTCCAAAATATCAAATAATAAAGAAATAAAAAAAGTTTCAATCAACATTTCATTATTTGTGTTTTACTTTTTTCTATCCATATTAATGCAATACATTTAAACATGTTGTTCCTAATCGTTTTGCTGATATTGTTTCTGGAATTTTATCTACTTTGGCTTGGGGACAAAATTGATATGTGTATGATTCTATAATATTGTAGCATAATAATAACTACGCTCCCTAAAAGTATGATGCAACAAATTCCGAAGTGTCTTTTCATTCTGGCAGAATTTTGGTTCGAAGTGTCCTTTCATTCGAGGTTCGTGTCTGCGATGAAGTCTCCACAGCTCATGTCAACAAAAGACAACAAGAGAGAATTATAACTGCACGAAATGATTGTCATCTTGGAATTATTACATCAGAATTTTTCTTGTTCCAGTGGTCGAAGAATTTGCTAGAAGTTTCTGGCTATCAGAAACTTCTGCTATGTAAGGTCAGATGGCGATCAAAAAGGGGTGGTAGTTTTTAAACTGTGGCGAAGAGATTAGAAAAGTGATAATGGGCGAAGTTGTAATTTTGTGATAAATTGAAAGTTGAGATTTAACAAGGAGAAGTAATTAGTTTGGATTTGTGAATTAAGTAATTGAAAGGAGATAAAGTGATTTGAGAGGACAGAGACCTTGTAAGAAAAGAATTGCGAAGAATAGTATAGTGTGAATCTGAATTGTTCTATAGACAAAAAATAAAGAAATAATTTCACAGAATATTGTTTTATCTACTCGAGCCGTAGCTTGCATATTACATTGGTGTCAGAAGCGGGATAAAACCTAACTATAATTCAACTAAAGGCAGAACTCAGTAAGCGGAACCTCTACACAACTGGGGGAAAAGATGCCCTGCTGATCCGTCCGGAAGAAGCAGTAACGCAGGAAGGTGAAAATCCGCACGACGTAGAGTTTGACGTGGAAGAGGAACCAGCAAGTACAGCAGCCGACCCGGGTATAACAAGTCTGCTCCTGCAACTTAAGTTAGTCATGGACGAACAAAAGAAAGCAATAGAATAAGAACGGAATTCTATAGAACTTAAGCTGAACGAACAAAAGAATTCTCTAGAACTTAAGCTGGACGAACAAAAGAATTCTCTAGAACCTAAGCTGGATGAACAAAAGAAAGCAATGGACGAACAAAAGAATTCACTGGATGCTCTGGAAAGTAAACTTGATGAGCAAAACAAGAACTTGGAATCCAAATTCGAAGTGATCGAAGAGAAAATCGAGAAGGTCGAGACGCAACTCGAAAAAGTCGAAACTGGATTCGATGAAAACTTTGAGAAGCATGAAACTCAGTTCGGGAAGATAGAGACTCAGTTCGAAAAAGTAGAAAAGCAAGTCGAAAATCTTACTAAGGAACTCAGCAACGTGAAGAGACAGAAAGCACGGGAATATTCCACTGACGGTCTGAGAAGAAAGGAGATGCAGCCTCCTATCTTCGATGGTCAAACATCATGGCCAATTTATAAAAGGCAATTCGAAGCGGCCGCAATGACCAATAGCTGGGACGATGAAGAGAAGTCCATTGCACTCACACTTGCACTGAGGGCTCCAGCTGCGGAGCTCTTGCAGACCATCCCGGAAGATAAACAGTAGAACTACGACTCTCTGGTTCAGGCTATCGAGATGCGGTTTGGGGATGAACACATGCAGCAGGTGTACAGGGTTCAGCTGCGTAGTCGAGTCCAGAAAAGGGGGGAAACGCTCCAACAGTTGCAAGCGGATATAGAGTGACTAGCCCATCTTTCATACCCTAGAGCCGGTGAGGAGCTTATCAACGAAATGGCGGTGGAAGCTTTTATTCAGGCCATAGAGGACAGACAACTGCAAATGGCTGTAAGGATGGCTGAAAAGCGAACACTCCCCGAGGCATTGGCATTCGCTTTGTCAATGAAGGCTGCGGACCAAGCATACCAGGGAATACACCGTGTCAGGGAAATGTCCGTCGTGGAATGCTCATGCCAGAGAATAGCCGTCATGGATGAAGACAGAGCTCGCGGAAGTGAAATCCGTTGCTGGAATTGCAACCAAACCGGACACCTACAACGGCAGTGCAGAGTGCACCTAGACGAGGAAATTGTCCACATTGCACCAGTAGGAGAAGCAGAGAGGAAGCATCTGGCTGTCAGTCAGACTTACCAAAACCAGCAGTCGAGAAATGCGTAAGGACCAGCTTCGCGGGGCAGAAGTTGGTTACTGGAATTGAGGCCCCCAGGACCACCATTCAAGTTTCGCAAACCAAACGGGGTAACAAGAGCCTGACAGTGGAGGCACTAATCAACAAGAAGAAGTGCGTAGCCACCATCGACACAGGTGCCTCTGTCTCCATTGTAAGAAGAGATATCGTCAGAAGCTCATGGCTGCACAGTAGCTGTTGGTTACTGCCTGAAGACTGCAACAGGGGAAATGGCGAAGGTGTTTGGAGAAGTTCGTCTTACGATTACTCTGGCGGGACTGACGTTCTCACATGCGTTTGTGGTGGCAGATATATGCGACGAGTGCATCATCGGAATAGACTTCATGAAAGCAAATGAAGTAATCTTGGACATCGGGATGCAAGTGCTGAGGTATCGAAATGTGGAGATTCCGATGGTGTACGGAAACGAGAATGCCGTAACTCTCAGGACAGTCATCAGCAAAGACGAAGTTTTGCCGCCGTCTTCAGAGACAATCATTTGGACGAAGCTGGAAGGTGATCTTGGGAGCCACCGATTCTACACCGTGGGAAAGACGTTAGTCGAACCAAAGAACACCATGGTTCCAGTGAGGGTTTTGAACGCAAGACCACACACTGTCAAACTAAGGCGAGGGGAGGTGACTGGAAAATGCACGCCGATTACCGCCGTCGCAACAATATCTGAACGTGATGCTCCAAAACCTCTCCCATCACCTTGGACAGCGGAAACGAGAGAGACGATTCTCCAGTCCAGTGAGCTGAATCAGGAGCAGCGAACTATGGCAGAGAATCTTATCAATGAGTACGCTGATGTATTTGCCTCACAGGACGGAGAATACGGCCGAACACACCTGGTACAACATCGAATAGACACTGGTGATACTAGACCAATTCGTCAGCCTGCTAGGCGCCTTCCATTGGCAAAGCAGACCGAAGTTGCAGAGATGGTGTCGGCAATGGAGAAAGAAGGTCTGATTGAAAGTTCCAAAAGTCCGTGGGCATCACCGGTTGTACTGGTTAAGAAGAAAGATGGCAGCACGCGGTTCTGCAGGACTATCGGCAGTTCAATTACGTCACCAAGAAAGACAGCTATCCTCTGCCACGGATTCACGACACGCTAGACACACTATCAGGAGCCCGATGGTTTTCCACTCTCGACTTGAAGAGTGGCTACTGGCAGGTACAGATCCATCCAGAAGACCGGGAGAAAACCGCCTTCACCGCAGGAAATGGGCTATAGCAATTCACGGTAATGCCATTCGGGCTGTGCAATGCTCCGGCGACTTTCGAGCAATTGATGGAATGTGTCCTGCAAGGGTTAACATGGAAAACCTGTTTGGTATACTTGGATGATGTCATCGTCGTAGGAAAAACATTTGCTCAACACCGAGACAATCTAAGGGATGTGTTTCAAAGGCTTGGAAGTGCCCACCTGAAGCTCAACCCCAAGAAGTGCGCCCTGTTTAGAGCGGAAGTCAAGTACCTGGGACACATAATTTCAGCGAAAGGAGTGAGAACCGATCCAGAGAAGGTCGAAGCGGTGAAAAACTGGCCAGTCCCCAAAGACAAACACCAACTAAGGAGCTTCCTGGGCCTAGCCACCTACTACAGATGGTTCGTGAAGGATTTTGCCGTAATCGCAAAGAGCCTGCACCAGTTGACGGAAAAGGGAAAACAATTCAAATGGTCAATTGAGTGCGAGAAGAGCTTCAAGGCACTTAAACAACGGCTATGCGATGCACCGATACTAGCCTACCCCACTCCCGGGGAAACGTTCATTGTGGATACAGATGCTAGTAATGTCGGGGTAGGAGCCGTACTCTCCCAGGTGCATGACGGCCAAGAGAAGGTGGTTGCGTACTTCAGCAAGGTGCTCTCTAAGCCAGAAAGGAACTACTGCGTGACAAGGCGGGAACTTCTAGCTTTGATCTTGATTACGAAGCATTTTCATAAATACCTCTATGGGAGGAAGTTCGTTCTTCGCACAGACCATGCAGCCTTAAAATGGCTATTACAGTTCAAGAGTCCTGAGGGTCGAGGAGATGTTACAGGAAATGCATGGCGGGGCGTCCGGTGGCCACTTGGGAGTGAATAAGACGCTAGAAAAGGTACGAGAACGTTTTTATTGGTTAAAAGCGAAGGAAGATATCGAAGACTGGTGCAGAAAATGCGATGTGTGTGCAGCTAGCAAGGGTCCGAGAATCAAAACTCGAGGTAAGGTGCACCAATACAACGTGGGAGCACCTTTCGAACGAATCGCCATTGACATCGTAGGGCCCTTTCCGGAAACCGACAATGGTAATCGGTATATACTCGTAGTAATGGACTACTTTAGTAAGTGACCGGAAGCGTTTCCGATCCCTAACCAAGAAGCCAGAACCGTGGCGGAGCAGATCGTCTACAATTGGGTTACCAGATTCGGTGTGCCCTTGGAATTGCATTCTGACCAAGGGCGGAACTTCGAGTCAAGAATCTTCCAAGAGATGTGTCAACTACTCGGAATCAAAAAGACAAGGACAACCCCGCTTCATCCACAGTCGGACGGTATGGTGGAGCGTTTCAATAGGACTTTGGACGAACATCTCTCGAAGGTCGTAGACGACTACCGACGTGATTGGGACCGGCAGATTCCCTTGTTTTTGATGGCCTATAGAAGTGCCGTGCATAGCACTACTCGACATACGCCGTTCGAAATCTTGTTTGGTGGAATAGCTCGGTTACCCAGTGAGGTGAAATTTGGATCTCCTACCAATGAGCCCAGAAATGAAGAAGAGTACGTGGCGGACCTTAGGGAAAGGCTTAGGGACATACACCAAAGGACCGGAAGCCAGATTAAGATGACGAGCGACCGCATGAAGACCAGGTATGATGCCAAGGCAACAACGTCAGGATTCCAGGAAGGAGATCTGGTGTGGCTGTGTAATCCCCATCGCCAAAAGGGGAAATCACCTAAATTACAGCGGAACTGGGAAGGTCCCTACAGGATAGTAACCCGCATCAACGATATTGTCTGACGCATCCAGCGAGGACCAAGGGCCAAAATGAAAGTGGTTCATGTGGACCGACTGAGTCGATACAATGGCCGAAATGAGGATGCACTTGTTCGGGACGAACACGTCTAAGAGGGGGGCAGTGTAGCATAATAATAACTACGCTCCCTAAAAGTATGATGCAACAAATTCCGAAGTGTCTTTTCCTTCTGGCAGAATTTTGATTCGAAGTGTCCTTTCATTCGAGGTTCGTGTCTGGGATGAAGTCTCCACAGCTCATGTCAACAAAAGAGAACAAGAGAGAATTATAACTGCACGAAATGATTGTCATCTTGGAATTATTACATCAGAATTTTTCTTGTTCCAGTGGTCGAAGAATTTGCTAGAAGTTTCTGGCTATCAGAAACTTCTGCTATATAAGGACAGATGGCGATCAAAAAGGGGCAGTAGTTTTTAAACTGTGGCGAAGAGATTAGAAAAGTGATAATGGGCGAAGTTGTAATTTTGTGATAAATTGAAAGTTGAGATTTAACAAGGAGAAGTAATTAGTTTGGATTTGTGAATTAAGTAGAAGAAAGGAGATAAGTGATTTGAGAGGAAAGAGACATTGTAAGAAAAGAATTGCGAAGAATAGTATAGTGTGAACCTGAATTGTTCTATAGACTAGAAAATAAAGAAATAATTTCACAGAATATTGTTTTATCTACTCGAGCCGTAGCTTGCATATTACAATATTAATCCTCTGCCCGGATTAATTTGATTTGCGCAGATCTTCCAATGGATTCTATAAAGATGAGGATGTGATTACCCTCATTTATACCATTTATCGCTCTGCTGCTTAAATTGTTGTTTCGTACTGGTAAAAACACCTGTAATTAATTTTGGAATTAATTAGAATTATATAAAAAAAAAAAAAAAATCCATTGAAAAAATTAATTGCCTGATACTCCTCCAATTCGACCACCATTCGCACACCGTATTTTGTAATGACTTTTTTCATTCCCAATATTCTTAGTGGTGTTAGCATCGGTAGATCTATTAGTTTTTTTGTTGGCTTGAAGTTAGTTGGAACTTCTAGAGCGTTTAATTCATCTTCAATGTCCATGTTTAAAGATTGACTGATTTGAATTATAAGTCCAATCTACTATTTATACAAAATTTCATGGGACAATCCAAAATAAATGTATTCTCTCAGGCAGTTTGTTTATCATTTTTATCTTGAAATATTGATTATTGTATTGATTATAATATGTTACTTTGTGACGAAGTTTTAGGAGAAGAAGAAGAAGAAGAGTTTGAATAAAAAACCAAATTGTTATTTTAAAATAAAAAAATTGTTTTATTTCCGCTCAGTTCCACATAAGAATTTATTTAACAGATAACAATTTTGCAATGCACAGCATTTGCTGTGGGTTAGACATCTTATTTCATTGGGATAGAGACTCTTCAATTGTCTTAGACTAGGACAACCAATTTCTTCAATATTGATTACTTCGACATTTTCATCCTGAAGTAATTCTTTCAACCATTGAATTTTGTCAGTCCCCTTAACGTAAACAGTAGAATTTTTGATTTTTTCTCGAAGATATTTTGTAACTTCTCTAAATTCTGTGAATCCTTCATCCCAGGTTAAACCATAATAATTCTGATAAAGCCATTTAGCTTGTCTCCTTAGCGATGGTGATAGTTGATTAGAGTTAAATGGAGGTTTTATAATGAAATGATGATGGTGATCATTGTGCAGTATAGATACTTCTTTTGTTATTTTCACCCTTAAAGCCATGAACATCGAGAATAAAATGCATTTTTATCTTGTCCGTTTGTATGTTTACTGAATAAAAGCTGACATTCAACTAACTTATTTACATTTCGCGAGAAACTATTTGACTCAAAGGATTATAGTTTACAATACGATCATGCAACATTAAACAGTATGCTGATGTATTAGAAGGGTTAATTTTTGATGTTTTGATTTCAATGCGAATATCAACTGGTCCGTTTTTAATTATTTCACTTTGATGTCGACAATCTATTATGAAATTTGTCGCTTGAGATTTAAATGCATCTCTTGATAATAACAGTTCAGCAATTAGTCGATTATAGTAGGTTTTTTTTCATCAGTGCGTGAGCGTGTGAGAATTAAATCATGTCGACCGTTCGGAATTATTCGCTTGTAGTCTTCAGCATATTTAGGGGTATACAAAAATTAAAGAAGAACCCATTGACATTGATTGAAGAATTTGGTGACCAAGATGCATTAAGCAGCATATCACTTTCATTTTTATTTAAAGATATATAGTTTTTAATAGTCGATGTGATGCCAACATTACGATTGCTATCAATTTCAACACCATTTAATTCGTAACGAATTTCGTCGAATAAGAAAGTTTTGATTTCGCAACTGCAGATCCATCAGTTTTCGAAACAGTGCCTTCAATATAAATGTAGCTTTCTGAAGGTAAAATATTAATATTTTGATGTTGGACACAAATTTGAATAATATCATTTTTCTCGAAATTATTCAAATATGGTGAGTATGTATGATATTCCAATTTTGAAATACTCTCCTCAAATGTTGGTTCTTCAAAAATATTCAACATCTCTCTCGCTCTCTCTCTTTTGATGGTGGATTTTAGTTTTTTAATTTATCAATTTGTATCCCAAAGATAATAGAAATTGTTGATTTTGTATAGTAAGTCGTTGTGATGTTCGCCCACCAGTTGTTGGTAGTATATTGATAGAATTGATAGTACTTTGCATTCTTTTATATCATATATTATCATTATTGAGGTTTGAGATGTAATCGTACGGTTATGGTTTCACCTCTGAAATTTATAAGATTTCCGTCTTGATCAAAGAGATTTATTGTTATAGAACTTATCCTCTTAACATTCACGGGTAAATAGATGACATTTCGTGGTACTTCAATTATTTTATACCCTGGGCTAACCTTCACAGAAAATTCATGTAGTATTGTATATGATCCGGACGATTATTGATAAATGTTCCATCGATTAAATTGCAATCAATTCGAACAATGTTCACTCTATTGATGTCAACATAGAGATCTGATTCGTGTGTTACATTTGCAGATAATTTTTTCTTGCTGAATCCTAAAAGCAAACCAATCGTATTAGGTTGAGAGAAATCAATTTCTTTGGTGCTAAAAATTTCACATTTTAAAGTATTATTGTTTGCTTTTATTTTGATTATGGGTTTTTTTTTCAGAATCATCATCATTTACTTGTTTGAGAATCTCTTGAATAAAGTTATTAATATCTTCAATCTCATATGAACCGATAGGAAGTGCAATCACATCCTCACCGAAATGTAGTAAATTATTTACATTTGATTATTAAATTTGAAAATCAATTAAACCACACACATAATTAGAATTTAAGACAAACCGGGGGAAATAGTCCGCAGTTAGAGTGGAATTATTTCCGCTTAGTGTAAGTGTTAACGACATTGCTATTGAAATAGAAATGAAAGAGATTTCTTTTTGATTTATTTATTTATTGAATCAATTAAGAATTTCAAACATAAATGACCACATATGTAGGTATTAAATTTTTGGCAGTTGTTGTAGTTGTAATTTATATCTTTGTCTAAATATTTGACAACTTCAATAGGAGGCTTTAAGTTACCAAAACTGTCAAAGTATTTAATGCTATTGTTCTTCTTAGTGTATGTGCCCCGTCCGCGTTCATCATCTAAATTAATTACACCACATTCGTTCATAAAAGGTTTTACTGGTAATGTGTTTCGCATGAAAACACTACGAAAATGTGCTATGTTTTCCTTTCCAAAGTTTGTAGTGTCAATATTTGATATGGGACGATTGGGTAGCGATTCTAATAGTTTTTTGAATCTGATGGTTTCAGAAAAAGTCCTAATCCATTCTTATGTGGTTCTAGATAAAGTCCTTTACCATTCTTAATTTGCACTGCTTCCATAGCTTGGTTATGTCTTTTATTCTCTTCTAACTGTTGCTTAGCAACTCTTGTATCCTTTACTGCTTTGGCTATTGCAGCAACTCCTCCGAATAGAGATCCAATCGCTGATAGTCCAGCAAAGATAGGTAACAATGGTAAGAAGCCACCAATTTTTGGTAATGGTATCATCCGTGGAATTATAATTTTCTTTCGTTTATTTCTAAGAACATTTTTAGCTGCCTTAAAGGCAGCTCCTACAATTACGGAGGGGTCCTCGCTTCTCGGTTTCCTTATAGCAATTCTTGCCTCCTTAACTGCCTCTTTAAATAAATTAACTTTTTTACACTTTGAAGGTTTACGATGACGATGACGACTTTTTTGTTTTCCAGTCTTAATATTTTGTATACCCATACCAAGCTTAGTTTTAGCCTTCATAATATTCGTAACCAACAGACTATTTACTTTTTCCGATACTGATGAATCTTTAGCTTTTACTCTTTTCGGTTAAGATTTTATCTGCAATATGTCTTTATTATTTGCATACGCAATATCATGTTCTCGACACGCTTCATCCAATTGATTAATTCCTCGGTCTCCTCTTGCGAGTCGTTCTTTTAGCTTAGTTCCGGGACCACAAAAATTATACGATGGAAGATGTAATTCAAATGGTAATTTATTAATTATGGAATTCACTAGTCCGTATCCCTAGAATGATTATTATATTACTTTATTGTTGTACGTGTTAATCAATTATGAACTGATTGACTATAAAACATAATGTTTTATACTGATGTATTTGAGTCAGTAAAATGAGGTTTATAAAGCAACCAGATATCATTAAAGTTAAGAATTTCGATACGAGTAGAAACATTAAAGAAAAAAAGAAACACGGACCATTATTTCCGAATAGTATTCGAGGGATTATTGTGGGTCCATCAAATTGTGGAAAAACAAATG
Organism: Pocota personata; assembly: GCA_963082735.1. Taxonomy (NCBI): domain Eukaryota; kingdom Metazoa; phylum Arthropoda; class Insecta; order Diptera; family Syrphidae; genus Pocota; species Pocota personata. The sequence continues at coordinate 77,306,455 of OY720431.1, forward strand.
TCATGTTGAGCATTCTTCTAGATCCCAATGGTTTAAAATTTGAAAACCTTTACATATATTCAAAGTCTCTGCATCAACCAAAGTATGTATACTTGAGAAAAATAATAAAATATATCAAAGAAATCGGATACAGCGAATTTTCAAGTAATTGTGAAATTATGTCACCTTCCGAAGCGAATCGAAATTCAATATTTATATTTCATGATGTAGCCTGTGACAAACAAAATAACATCAGGGATTATTTCTGTATGGGACGACATAATGGAGTGGATAGTTTCTACTTGTGTCAATCTTATACACACATACCAAAGCATTTGATTCGAGACAATGCAAACTATATAATTCTTTCTAAAAAAGATGAACTTAATCTTAAACATATTGTAATATGCGAGCTACGGCTCGAGTAGATAAAACGATATCCTGTGATTTTATTTCTTTATTTTCTAGTCTATAGAACAATTCAAGTTCACACTATACTATTCTTCGCAAACTCCTTCCTTACAAGGTCTCTTTCTTCTCAGATCACTTTATCTCCTTTCAATTACTTAATTCACAAATCCAAACTAATTACTTCTTCTTGTTAACTCTCAACTTTCAATTTATAGCAAAATTACAACTTCGGCTGTTATCACTTTTCCAATCTCCTCGTGCGGTTCAAAACCCACTGCCTTGTCTCGATCGCCATCTGTCCTTAAATAGCCGCATTTCTAATAGCCAGAAACTTCTAGCAAATTCTTCGACCACTGGAACAAGAAAATTCTGATGTAATAATTCCAGGATGACAGCTGCAGCCAATAATCCCTTGTTCTCTCTTATCCGTGATATTATCCGTCTCCTATCGTGGACACGAACTGTGGAGATGAATTGCAGACACGAACCTCGAATGAAAAGACACTTCGGAACAAAATTATGCCAGAATGAAAAGACACTTCAGAATTTGTTGCATTATCCTACATTATGTTACACTGTCCCCCTCTTAGACTTGTTCGTCCCGAACAAGTGCGTCCTCACTTCGGCCATTGTATCCACTCAGTCGGTCCACATGAACCACTTTCATTTTGGCCCTTGGTCCTCGCTGGATGCGGTAGACAACATCGTTGATGCGGTTTATTATTCTGTAGGGACCCTCAATGTTCTGCTGCAACTTAGGTGATTTCCCCTTTTGGCGATGGGGACTATACAGCCACACTAGATCTCCCTCCTGGAATCCTGACGTTGTTGCCTTTGCATCATACCAGGTCGCTCGTTATCTTAATCTGGCTTCTGGTCCTTTGGTGTATGTCCCTAAGCCTTTCCCTAAGGTCCGCCACGTACTCTTCTTCATTTCGGGGCTCATTGATATTAGATCCAAATTTCACCTCACTGGGTAACCGAGCTATTCCACCAAACAAGATTTCGAACGGCATATGTCGAGTAATGCTATGCACGGCACTTCTATAGGCCATCAAAAACAAGGGAATCTGCCGGTCCCAATCACGTTGGTAGTTGCCTACGACCTTCGAGAGATCTTCGTCCAAAGTCCTATTGAAACGCTCCACCATACCGTCCGACTGTGGATGAAGCGGGGTTGTCCTCGTCTTTTTGATTCCGAGTAGTTGACACATCTCTTGGAAGATTCTTGACTCGAAATTTCGCCCTTGGTCAGAACGCAATTCCAAGGGCACACCGAATCTGGTAACCCAATTGTAGACGATCTGCTCCGCCACGGTTCTGGCTTCCTGGTTAGGGATCGGAAACGCTTCCGGCCACTTACTGAAGTAGTCCATTACTACGAGTATATACCGATTACCATTGTCGGTTTCCGGAAAGGGCCCTGCGATGTCAATGGCGATTCGTTCAAAAGGTGCTCCCACGTTGTATTGGTGCATCTTACCTCGAGTTTTGATTCTCGGACCCTTGCTAGCTGCACACACATCGCATTTTCTGCACCAGTCTTCGACATCTTCCTTCGCTTTTAACCAATAAAAACGTTCTCGTACCTTTTCTAGCGTCTTATTCACTCCTAAGTGGCCTCCGGACGCCCCGCCATGCATTTCCTGTAACACCTCCTTGACCCTCGTCCGCGGCACGATAAGCTGCATTCCGTCGGAGGATTCCCATTTTCTTCTCAGGACACCTTCTTGGACATGGAGGGAGTCCCACTGCGCAAAATACGCCTTTAAGGTCGGGCTTCTGTGAGAGATGTTCTGATGATCCGGTTTCTCCATGTTCTCCTTCCAGGCCAGAATCGGCTCGATATCCGGGTCTTAATCCTGAGCGTTCCGGATCTCATCTACGCTCCAGCCGGCGATAGGTTCGGCTCTCATTCTTTGGATGGAAACCAGCTCCCGTTCTTCCTGACGCGCACAATGTTTACAATCCGTTCTGCATGGTCTCCGGGACAGTGCATCCGCATTAGAGTGGAGCTTTCCTTTTCCTTTGTCCGAAGAACGAACTTTCTCCTATAGGGGTATTTGTGAAAATGCTTCGTAGCCAAGATCAAAGCTAAAAGTTCCCGCCTTGTCACGCAGTAGTTCCTTTCTGGCTTAGAGAGCACCTTGCTGAAGTACGCAACCACCTTCTCTTGGCCCTCATGCACCTGGGAGAATACGGCTCCTGCCCCGACATTACTAGCATCTGTATCCACAATAAATGTTTCCCCGGGAGTGGGGTAAGCTAGTATCGGGGCATCGCATAGCCGTTGTTTATGTGCCTTGAAGCTCTTCTTGCACTCAATTGACCATTTGAATTGTCTCCCCTTTTCCGTCAACTGGTGCAGGCTGTTTGCGATCCCGGCAAAATCCTTCACGAACCGTCTGTAGTAGGTGGCTAGGCCCAGGAAGCTCCTTAGTTGGTGTTTGTCTTTGGGGACTGGCCAGTTTTTCACCGCTTCGACCTTCTCTGGATCGGTTCTCACTCCTTTCGCTGAAATTATGTGTCCCAGGTACTTGACTGCCGCTCTAAACAGGGCGCACTTCTTGGGGTTGAGCTTCAGGTGGGCACTTCCAAGCCTTTGAAACACATCCCTTAGATTGTCTCGGTGTTGCGCAAATGTTTTTCCTACGACGATGACATCATCCAAGTATACCAAACCCTTGCAGGACACATTCCATTAATCGCTCGAAAGTCGCCGGAGCATTGCACAGCCCGAATGGCATTACCGTGAATTGCCATAGCCCATTTCCTGCGGTGAAGGCGGTTTTCTCCCGGTCTTCTGGATGGATCTGTACCTGCCAGTTGCCACTCTTCAAGTCGAGAGTGGAAAACCATCGGGCTCCTGATAGTGTGTCTAGCGTGTCGTCAATCCGTGGCAGAGGATAGCTGTCTTTCTTGGTGACGTAATTGAGCTGCCGATAGTCCACGCAGAACCGTGTGCTGCCATCTTTCTTCTTAACCAGTACAACCGGTGATGCCCACGGACTTTTGGAACTTTCAATCAGACCTTCTTTCTCCATTGCCGACACCATCTCTGCAACTTCTGTCTGCTTTGCCAATGGAAGGCGCCTAGCAGGCTGACGAATTGGTCTAGTATCACCAGTGTCTATTCGATGTTGTACCAGGTGTGTTCATCCGTATTCTCCGTCCTGTGAGGCAAATACATCAGCGTACTCATTGATAAGATTCTCTGCCATAGTTCGCTGCTCCTGATTCAGGTCACTGGACTGGAGAATCGTCTCTCTCATTTCCGCTGTCCAAGGTGATGGGAGAGGTTTTGGAGCATCACGTTCAGATATTGTTGCGAGGGCGGTAATCGGCGTGCATTTTCCAGTCACCTCCCCTCGCCTTAGTTTGACAGTGTGGTCTTGTGTTCAAAACTCTCACTGGAACCATGGTGTTCTTTGGTTCGACTAACGTCTTTCCCACGATGTAGTCTTGAGAATTTTTCTCTGGATCTGGTTCTACTATGTAGAATCGGTGGCTCCCAAGATCACCTTCCAGCTTCGTCCAAATGATTGTCTCTGAAGACGGCGGCAAAACTTCGTCTTTGCTGATGACTGTCCTGAGAGTTACGGCATTCTCGTTTTCGTACACCATCGGAATCTCCACATTTCGATACCTCAGCACTTGCATCCCGATGTCCAAGATTACTTCATTTGCTTTCATGAAGTCTATTCCGATGATGCACTCGTCACATATATCTGCCACCACAAACGCATGTGAGAACGTCAGTCCCGCCAGAGTAATCGTAAGACGAACTTCTCCAAACACCTTCGCCATTTCCCCTGTTGCAGTCTTCAGGCAGTAACCAACAGCTACTGTGCAGCCATGAGCTTCTGACGATATCTCTTCTTACAATGGAGGCAGAGGCACCTGTGTCGATGGTGGCTACGCACTTCTTCTTGTTGATTAGTGCCTCCACTGTCAGGCTCTTGTTACCCCGTTTGGTTTGCGAAACTTGAATGGTGGTCCTGGGGGCCTCAATTCCAGTAACCAACTTCTGCCCCGCGAAGTTGGTCCTTACGCATTTCTCGACTGCTGGTTTTGGTAATTCTGACTGACAGCCAGATGCTTCCTCTCTGCTTCTACTACTGGTGCAATGTGGACAATTTCCTCGTCTAGGTGCACTTCTGCACTGCCGTTGTAGGTGTCCGGTTTGGTTGCAATTCCAGCAACGGATTTCACTGCCGCGAGCTCTGTCTTCATCCATGACCGCTATTCTCTGGCATGAGCATTCCACGACGGACATTTCCCTGACACGGTGTATTCCCTGGTATGCTTGGTCCGCAGCCTTCATTGACAAAGCGAATGCCAATGCCTCGGGGAGTGTTCGCTTTTCAGCCATCCTTACAGCCATTTGCAGTTGTCTGTCCTCTATGGCCTGAATAAAAGCTTCCACCGCCATTTCGTTGATAAGCTCCTCACCGGCTTTAGGGTATGAAAGATGGGCTAGTCGCTCTATATCCGCTTGCAACTGTTGGAGCGTTTCCCCCCTCTTTTCTGGACTCGACTACGCAGCTGAACCCTAACCCGCATCTCGATAGCCTGAACCAGAGAGTCGTAGTTCTGCTGTTTATCTTCCGGGATGGTCTGCAAGAGCTCCGCAGCTGGAGCCCTCAGTGCAAGCGTGAGTGCAATAGACTTCTCTTCATCGTCCCAGCTATTGATCATTGCGGCCGCTTCGAATTGCCTCTTATAAATTGGCCATGATGTTTGGCCATCGAATATAGGAGGCTGCATCTCCTTTCTTCTCAGACCGTCAGTGGAATATTCCCGTGCTTTCTGTCTCTTCACGTTGCTGAGCTCCTTAGCAAGATTTTCGACTTGTTTTCCTAATATCTCGAATTGCGTATCCACTTTTTCAAACTGAGTCTCTATCTTCCCGAACTGAGTTTCATGTTTCTCAAAGTTTTCATCGAATCTAGTTTCGACTTTCTCGATTTTCTCTTCGATCGCTTCGAATTTAGATTCCAAGTTCCTGTTTTGCTCATCAAGTTTGCTTTCCAGAGCATCTAGAGAATTCTTTTGTTCGTCCATTGCTTTCTTTTGTTCGTCCAGCTTAAGTTCTAGAGAATTCCTTTGATCTGCTATTGCTTTCTTTTGTTCGTCCATGACTAACGCAGACTTGTTATACCCGGGTCGGCTGCTGTACTTGCTGGTTCCTCTTCCACGTCAAACTCTACGTCGTGCAGATTTTCACCTTCCTGCGTTACTGCTTCTTCCAGACGAATCAGTAGGGCATCTTTTCCCCCAGTTGTGTCGAGGTTCCGCTTACTGAGTTCTGCCTTTAGTTGAATTATAGTTAGTTTTCCCAATTTGCGACCCATTTTGCGCAACTAATTAACTCAACACAGAAATCGTTTTTTTTTTTTTGTGCAATTTCACACCACGGAAATAGTTATTCACTATAATATAAGTTTGATCCCGCTTCTGACACCAATGTAATATGCGAGCTACGGGTAGATAAAACGACATTCTGTGAAATTATTTCTTTATTTTCTAGTCTATAGAACAATTCAAGTTCACACTATACTATTCTTCGCAAATTCTTTTCTTACAAGGTCTCTTTCCTCCCAAATCACTTTATCTCATTTCAAATACTTAATTCACAAATCCAAACTAATTACTTCTTCTTGTTAACTCTCAACTTTCATTTTGTCACAAAATTACAACTTCGCCCATTATCATTTTTCCAATCTCTTCGCCACGGTTCTAAACCAACTGCCCCCTTTCGATCGCCATCTGTCCTTATATAGCAGAAGTTTCTGATAGCCAGAAACTTCTAGCAAATTCTTCGACCACTGGAACAAGAAAAATTCTGATGTAATAATTCCAAGATGCCAATCATTTCTTGCAGTTATAATTCTTTCTTATCCGTGATATTATCCGTCTCTTTCGTAGACATGAACTGTGGAGACTTAGCCGCAGACACGAACCTCGAATGAAAAGACACTTTGGAATGGGCTGGAGGAGCGTAGTTATTATTCTACATTATTGTAGCATAATTTTAGGGGATGTTACAATATAATTCGGCGAATCCCTTAAAGGTAATTAGCGCAAAAATAGTCATTTGTATTAATAAAAACAAGATCTAAAATTCTATTTTGAGAATTCGTTATAGAACTAATTTGACAAAGGTTACAAAAAAGCAGTTAAAACTTATAGGTGATAGAGACATTGTGAATTCCATTCATTCATTAGAACATCGGAGAAATGTCTACTGTCTCTCCCTGTTTTATCGTTTTTCCAACAAATAATGCTCCAGCGAAATAGCCAGTTGTATTCCTCCCCTTCAAAATTTCACCCGCAATACGCGACATGCTTCGAACATCAGTTTTCGCTAAAGCCTAACTTCGGTCGTACTGTTAAATATGAATACGAATCCCGTTTATAAGCCGAACGACACGAATGTGGAATGATCTACCAAGCTCTGTATTTCCCCAAAAGCAAAATTTCAATAATCGCAAATTCGAAATCTTTTATTACATTATGTGGAATAAACATTTTGTCGTCTTCAGACCACAACCAAACTACATCACCAATGTTAAAGTCACCAAAAACGAGAATATTATCCGAATCAGAACAATGACTACTTATAAATTCAACATTTTCAATACACTTTTCATAAGTGTCTAGTTTCCTTTTTATGGTATATACGTAACAATGAAGAAAATCGATTTTTCAGTACCCTCAACATTAACCGAAACACATATTTGTTCCACATCTAAGATCGGCAATTCTATCTGCTTGCAGTAAAATGTTGTCCGAACAGCAATCAAACCTCCGCCACGTTCCTCAACCGATTTACAGCGATCAAGGCGAAATACATCATAGATTCGACTGTCGAATATTTCTGTTGACAGAATTCCATGATGAAACCAGGTTTCCGTCATTATTATTACTAATCGTTGTGACTTGAAGCCGTAAACAAATCAAGCTTCGTTCCGCAGCCGCTTGCGCTGTGATAGTAAACCCGAACCGATTGTAGAATATTATTGGTTTGACTCGGATCAGTATTGCCTAATGGCTTACTCGTACAAACAACATTAGCATTAGCAGAATGTAGTTTTTTGGTTTCTGGACGAAAGGGCGAATTTTTACCCCATTAGGCCAGAACTTCCCGTCATAGACAGAGCTTGTATATTGAGCAGGAACTCAAATTTTAAAATTTACAAATTTAAGAATTTGACTACTTCCATTTAGCTTAATTAAAGCACGAAAAATATGCAGAATTAATGTCCAACTTAAGGCTGAACTATAATAGAAGAATGCTTTCGTACGACCACTTCCGAAACAGAGCGAATACAAAGGATTTGTATTGTGTGACCATAATACCTTTTTGCTTCAATTCGTTAAGTTCCGTTCACTTTTGCTCACTTACGAAGGAGCGAATGGATTCACTCTTTCGTAAGTGTACGTATGAAAACTTAACAAGCGGTCCCCCATCTAAGTACTAACAGCGCCCTATGGTGCTTGATTTCGGTGATCGGACGAGAAGCTTTGCTTCCGAACATTATACGCCTCATTTTTTCATTTTTAATGCATTTTTTATTATTAATTAATTCATTATAACTTACATGCTAGGCAAAAAAACGCTTAAAACTAGCTTAACTAACTTAACTATTCTTATTTTATCTTACTGGCCCTATGAGGGCGCTCTAAGTTAAACCTAGTACTTAAAACTATGTCTTTCGACGTAACTAACTTAAGATTCTTTATTTATTTATTTTATTATTCAATTAATTATTACAACTAAGAAAAATGTTTAATCAATGGAAAAAACTTAGTATATGAACTTTTTTTTAATGTTCTTATGTATAAAACTTATAAACTACCTTAATAAATCTTAAAATATCTTATTCTACCTTACGTAATTATATACGTATTTATTTTTTTTTTTATTTATTTATTTTTTTTTTTTTTATCAAGTGGTGTTTTTTTTTCTTTTTTTTATCCAAGTGCAATACCTTACCCTAACACAATACCTAAACTTAAACTATGTAAGTCGGCCATAGGCAAGAACAGCCAACTTTAGACCTCAAACAGGCTACCCTGGATTAGGGGGAAACGACGAAGGAGTTTCCTCTCTTTCGGCTAGCCACCAGAAATGACCGTACTGACGTTGTACGTCCTCTACATCACGACCCGATACCGCCCTACTAAACCGGAGACGCTCCACACTGCCGTGTGCAACGTCTCTGTCGTAGTTGAGTCGCCTATCCACAGCTGTCCGAGCAACGTGGAAGATTAACGGCACTGCCAATCTGTCCTGGATCAGACCTTTCTCATCAAAATAGAGGAACGCCTCTGGGGGAACAAAGCCGTTAAGGCGCACTCTCTCGTGATACTCATAATTGGGGTAATAAGCCCCAGAGATCAGGTTGTTCGTCGAGCTCATTGCTCTTGCAATGTGCCTTCGAATCAGCTTGATAACGAAATTATCCACTCTTATTAGATTAGCCCTGTTGTATAGGACCTCATTGGGATAGAATTTTATGTACTGGGACTCCGGTGTTCTGTATAAATGAAGGCAAGCCCGAAGACAAGCCCTCTCAAACACCCGAATCTTTTCCAACAAGCTTGCTCCCACGTTGAACCACACGGGACATCCATATACGAGCATGGGCCGGATGAGGGCCATGTAGCAGATTACCTTTACCCTTGCATCGAGTTGCTTGCTATAAAAAAGTCTCTTTGTAAGGGCAAAAGCACCTTTGGCTCTGGACAGAGCAGCATCTATATGTTTGTTAAAATATATTTATTGGTCTAACCAGAGCCCCAGGTATCTGACTACACTTCGACTCACAAGTGGCTGTCCGTGCGGTCCAACTATTGAGAACTTTCGCCAATTCTTTCTGGTATCCCTAGAGGCCCCAGACAACGGCGTCCTAAAAAGAATGGTTTCCGATTTCTGGAACTTGATCTTCGACTTCCAGTCATCGCAATATCGCTGAATCTTATCGAAGTCACGTTGCAAGAGAATTGCAATGACTTCGATTTTTGGCCCTGATCACATTATACGCCTGTTATGGGCTACTTGCGCAATTGACAGTACTGAAGGAAACTTAACATAGAATTATGACATTAGCTTCCGACTATTATAGTTCAGCCTTTAGATGCGACGTAAGTAATAATAACATCCGTAGAAGTATTGGGGTGGGAGCTAGATACATGATACCACTTCAATTTGCGAACAACGTGAAGATCAGTAGCATTTTCATTAGTTCCCAGGATGACCTCCGGCCGCACGTTCAACTTTTTTCTGCTAATGTTCTGCTCAGCAACACCAGTACCAGAACCACCAACAGCTCCGATATTATTCATTCAGACTATCCGTTCCAGTAGCAGGAAAGTCAACATGAACGTCTAGAGCATCAGCACAGAGTCGTCGTTCACAGACTTTCATAATGTATAGACGTGTTTCGGCTTCTCCTTTAAATTCAGAGTGAATTCAAGTAGAGAATTAGAATTTGGTAAAGCGCCCCTCCACAACAGCTTCAACTGAAAAGCTGCCAGGTGGAGTGATGGAAGGGGCGCCTGGTATAGCAGTAGCAGCAGAAAAAAAAAAACGCCAAAGGTCGTCAGATGACGACGACCAATACCCATACGTCTCCGACGGTGGGGAAGGCCATTATATGGGGGACACCAACAGTTTCGCTTTTCTGACCGCTTCCGAGTCCGAAGACGAAGACGAGGAAGTATAAAACCTGAATAGCAGCATTAGACAGCTGCAACAAAGGGTGCGTGCTATTAAGGCCAAACAAATGGCCAGAAGGGAAAAAGAGCGGCAGCAAGAGATCCAGCACGCTCGGCAACAAGAACAACAGAAATCGCCAGAAAGCCAGCTGTAAAAATAAAAGCAGCCGCAACTACAACAGCAGAATCAGCAGCAGCAGCAGCAGCAACAACAACAACAACAGCTGAAGAGAAACCAGCTACAACAAGAACGGCAGACAAAGCAGCAACAACAACAGCTGCTGCCAAAGCAGCTACAACAACAGCAGCTGCCAAAGCAGCAACAACAACAACAACAACAACTGAAAAAGCAGCAACAACAACAGCCGCAGAAACCGCAGCAGCAACAACAACAACCGCAGAAGAAGACTACAAAAACCAGGGTGCCACCGATCAACACCTTCAAGGTCGAGTTAAAGGATACCATTGAGCTATGTAAGTCGGTCATAGGTAATAATTTCTATATTAAGAGATTAAATGAAGATAGACATGCGATCCATTGTAACACAGTGGAACAGTATTATAAAATCAAAGATTAACTAAAGAAATCGACGACGGAGTTCTTCTCCTTCACCCCGAAGGGGGAAAAGCTGTAAACTATGCTGCTGAGGGGGATAGAACCGTCTACCGATCCAGAGATGCTTCTCAAACTGCTTAAAGAAAAGGAGTGCGACGAGCTCTAATTCGTAGAGGTCAAGCCATTCACCACAGCAAGGGCCAAAAGGGAGAAGCGGAAACTACCGTTCCTCCTGGTTCAACTCTCACCCAACAGCAAACTGGATTGTCTAAGGAGTATCAAAGTACTAGACTACCAGGCTGTCGCATGGGAAAAATTAAGAAGGAGCGAAAACATTTTAAATGTGTTCGCTGCCAAAGGTTCGGGCACGCCGCGTCGAACTGCGAAATGCAGCCTCGATGTGTCAAGTGTGGAAAGAACCACAAAGCAGAGTAATGCACTCTGGGTAAGGATGGAGTGGCAGATAAGAGCCAGCTCTCGTGTGCTTTATGCAGGAACTCGGGACACACCGCAAACTATCGGGGTTGTCCTAAGTTCCAGTATATTAAAAAAGTAAATCTGGCTCGTCAGCAGAAGGTCGTAGTGAAACGTTCACCTACTACAATTCAAACACAATCCGTGACTCCCCAAGTGACCTACGTCCAAATGGCGGCAGGTCGGGGAAACGCGGAACAGAAAAGACCGAAGGTTGCTTCTCAGGCCCCAGCGCCTAGAGCACCGGAGGCTCAAACTGACTTGCTGGCCATCTTGCTCTCTATCCAAGGGCAGATGGAGCAGCTTCAGCATCAGGTACAGGAGCAGGCGAAGCGGGTGGACCAGATCTACGCACTTCTGCTGGGCCTAACGCACCTCCAGTCGTAATGGGTACGAACATGGAGGAGCAATCCTTGAAGATCCTTGCGGTGAATGTGAATTCACTGATTAGGATCGAGCGAAGACCGTGTTGTTTAAGTTGCTTGAAGACCAAACCCCTGATGTGCTTATGGTTAGCGAAACAAAGCTATCCCAGAAGCACAAATTGGGGCACAATAAATACAATATTGTCAGAAGACACCGACTCAACTCCACACAAGGGGGAGGTGTTGCGATTTTCATTAAAAAAACAACTGCAATTTAAGGTAGTGTACTGCGGTGAAGTGCGAAGGTTTCAGGTGCTGGAAGCGTGTATCGTGTGCATCCCTCTCCATAGTGGAAAGAGGATGTACATGATAGCACTCTATGCACCTGAAGCTACTCAATCTACGTTATTTATTTCAGAGCTCGAGATACTTTTTCGATGCCTAAGGCTGGAGTCGGAGGAGAATTATTTCCTAATGGCCGGAGATCTAAATGCCAAACATAGAGATTGGGGAAATAACACACCTAATCCTAGAGGGAATCTACTATTCAATTGGTGGGGTCGGCACAGTGTCGAGTATAAACTCGATTTGAAAGCTACAGATAGTCCGTCGTTTCCTAGAAGCGGCTCCTATCTGGATCTTATGCTGTTTGACGTACGGTTACAACTGACCGACACGGACCGACAAACTCTAAACTGCCTTCACACATTTGTGTATGACAGTGACCATTGCGGTCTCAGTGCCGTAATAACGATTCCCAACGAAATTGCGGAGTTGGAGGAGTTTGTCCAAACATATTCCTACAATTATAGTAAGACGCGTTGGATTCGCTTCTCCAGAACTTTGACAAGAGCACTCTCCTCGAACTCGCTCTACCCACCGTCCAATAGGAATCTTTCAAACGAGGAGATTGACTGGTACCTAAAACAAATGGACGAGACAATTAAACGAACTCAGCAGGTATAGATCCAGATAACGCAGTAGAGGATGACAACTTCTTTGTGATTGAAGATCCGCAGGAGAAGGTAGAGGCTATAAGAGCGATTTTCCAGGTAGTGTACAAGGTGAATGATACCATTTGCCCGAACCGCGAATTGGAAAATCGCGTCTTTGTGCATAACTTCTGCCTTCGAAATGGTATAGAGCACTGGCGATCCGAGAACATAGGTTTCACCGAGTTCAATGACGATATTATGGCAAACAATGTCATCGCCGATGAAAGGGTACATCCCCCGTACATATCGAAGGTGGAGCTCCAAGCGATCTTTGAATCATTGAGAAGAAAGAAATCTATGGGAATCGATGGAGTATCGAACGAATGTCCTTCGACATCTCCCTCTAGAAGCGGTGGACATTTACACCACTCTGTTTAACAATGCGCTGAATGATGCACATTATCCAGCGCATTAGAAAACAGCAGTGATACAACCCATCCCCAAAAGGGGTAAGGACACCTCCAATCCGGCAAATCTCCGGTCGATAAGTCTCCTCCCGAACATCAGCAAGGTATTCGAGAAAGTTATCAATTGAGCCCTGCTCAAGCGGACTGAGAACAATAATATAATTCCGGATAACCAATTCGGTTTTAAGGCGGGGCATGATACAATACATGCCGCGTCTAAACTGGTATCGGATATCCAATGGAACAAAAGCAAGAACCAATGCACGGGTGCCTGCCTGATTGATTTGGAGAAGGCCTTCGACACCGTGTGGTTACAGGGACTCTACTTCAAGCTGAGTAGGCTGGGCATAAGCAAACCACTGCTGTACATACTTTATAACATGCTCACCAGTAGACAGTTCATTGTGAAAAATGGCAATGTGACTTCTGCTGGAACTTTTCTAATTAAAAACGGTCTGCAACAAGGTGCGGTTAATTCACCGATCCTTTTCAACATTTACACGAGCGATCTTATAGGATCACTTCACCATGCCATAGCGTACGCAGACGACTTGATCGCGAACAGATCAGGACCAAAAATCGAGGTCATTGCACTGCTCTTGCAACGTGACTTCGATAAGATTCAGCGATATTGCGATGACTGGAAGTTGAAGATCAAGTTCCAGAAATCGGAAACCATTCTTTTTAGGACGCCGTTGTCTGGGGCCTCTAGGGACATCAGAAAGAATTGGCGAAAGTTCTCAATAGTTGGACCGCACGGACAGCCACTTATGTGTCGAAGTGTAGTCAGATACCTGGGGCTCTGGTTAGACCAATATCTATATTTTAACAAACATATAGATAGTGCTCTGGCAAGAGCCAAAGGTGCTTTTGCCCTTGCAAAGAGACTTTTTTATAGCAAGCAACTCGATGCAAGGGTAAAGGTAATCTGCTACATGGCCCTCATCCGGCCCATGCTCGTATATGGATGTCCCGTGTGGTTCAACGTGGGAGCAAGCTTGTTGGAAAAGATTCGGGTGTTTGAGAGGGCTTGTCTTCGGGCTTGCCTTCATTTATACAGAACACCAGAGTCCCAGTATATAAAATTCTATCCCAATGAGGTCCTATACAACAGAGCTAACCTAATAAGAGTGGATAATTTCGTGATCAAGCTGATTCGAAGGCATATTGCTAGGGCAATGAGCTCGATGAATAACCTGATCTCTGGGGCTTATTACCCCAATTATAGGCACCACGAGAGAGTGCGCCTTAACGGCTTTGTTCCCCCAGAGGCATTCCTCTATCTCGATGAGAAAGGTCTGATCCAGGACAGATTAGCGGTGCCGCTAATCTTCCATGTTGCTCGGACAGCTGCGGATAGGCGACTCAACTACGACAGAGACGTCGCACACAGTGTGGAGCGTCTCCGGTTTAGTAGGGCGGTTTCAAGTCGCGATTTGAAGGACGCAGAACGTCAGTTCGGACAATTCTGGTGGCTATCCGAAACAGAGGGAACTCCTTCGTCGCTCCCCCACAATCTGGGATAGACCGTTATAAAGTTGGTAGTTTACCTATGGCCGACTTACATAGCTTAGGTTTAGGTAGTTTTTAGAAAACAAAAAAAAAAAAAAAATCAAAAATTAGGCAGCACCTGGATTAAAAAAAAAAAAAGTACGTATTTAATTACGTAATTAGGGTAAGGTAGTTTAATTTTATTTTAAGGTAGTTTTTAAGTTTTATTTATATATATTATATGTAGACATAAGACAAAGAAAAAAACAAAACACTGTTCATGTACTAAGTTTTCTCATTTTTTCTTAGTAATCAGTATAGTTAAAAAAAACAAAAAAGGAAAATGAAATTAATAAAGAATTTCAGTTAGATTACGTCAAAAGACATAGTTTTGAGCATTAGGTTTAGCTTAGAGCGCCCGTATAGGGCCAGTAAGTTAAAACAACATAGTTAAGTTAGTTAAGCTAGTTTTAAGCGTTTTTTTGTCTAGCAAGTAAGTTAAAATGAATTGAATTTGAATAAAAATGCATAAAAAGAAAAAAAAAAGCATCAGCACAGACAGAAGCATACTCATGGAAACAGAGTTTATTTTGATTTCGATTCACCGAAATATTGTCTGTACCAGCAGACGAAGATGGAGAGACAAGAACAACGTCATCACACGCAGCTACGATAGTCGAACAGCTGTAAGCGCAATCAGTTTTATTCATTTTCTTACTCTGCTTGACAGAGTTCGAAATGATTTCGACGAGCCCTTAAGAGCATTATCACGTGGGACGTGATTCGCCATTGCAAGCTTTGTCGAGGGTGCCTCAAACGACACAGCCGCTTCTCATGCAAGTCAGACGCAGTGTGTGGAAAAAATAACTGCACCTTTAAGGATCATAAATTGCTCCATAATGACCAGAAGTACGCCCACCAATACCACAGCCGAACAATGCGAACATTCAAGAATCCCCAGCGGATATGTTTCGTATCGTTCCGGTTACCCTGCACGGCAATAACTCTAAGGTAGACGTGTATGCATTCCTTGACGATGGCTCGTCACTTACACTAATGGACGAGATAGCAGCGTAGCTCAAAGTCGAAGGTAAGCCAGAACCTCTCTGTATAAAATGGACTGCTAATACTCATAGGTACGAGGACGACTCACGAGTGATGAATCTACAAATAGCCGGCGCTAATTAAGTACCCTCTACTTAATGTCCACACGGTTAAAAGCCTTCAGTTACCACTTCAAGAGAAGATACAGAGGTCGTATAACCATCTTCCCAACCTACCAATCAAGTCGTATATCAACGCAGCCACTCGCTTACTCATTGGGTTAAATAATTGGAGGTTAGGTCTTCCTCTAAAGTTCAAGCAGGGCAAAATAGACGAACCTGTTGCAGCTAAGACCCGTCTGGGGTGGGCTGTCCACCGTTGTTGTTCTGTTCAAGGATCGGCTGCTACGCACGCAAGCTTTCACATATGCGAATGCACCGCCAAAAGCAAAAACGAAAAGTTTCGAGCGTCAGAGACCGCCAAGATTCTGCATTCTTCGGATGACCAGCGGGCCATGGAACTGTTGGAAAAGCACACCCGGCGAAAGGAAGGCCGGTTTGAAACCTGCCTCCCGCGGGATGCAGCGGCCAAAGTGGACAGAGTGGCTCTGCTCACGCCACTAACATCAGTAAGCTTCAAATTTCGTCAGAGGCGCTTTGGGATTTGTGCCGATATTCAGGAGTTGTACCACCAGATCCGGATAAGGAAAGAAGATCAACAATACCAAAGGTTTTTGTGGCTTAACCGGGACAACGACTGCGTAGAAGAATATATTATGTTGGTCATGACATTCGGTGCGACCTGCTCCCCTTGTACACTACATAATAAAACAAGAATGCGGATAAGTTCATTAGCGACTGCCCCCGAGCTGCAAAATCCATTCAGAAGAACAACTATGTGGATGATCTTATGCACAGCGTGGAATCTGAGGAAGAAGAGGAAAGTCTTGCTAAAACATAACGTTCATTTACATCCGGGGCGGATTTAACATCCGAAATTGGATTTCGAACTCTAAAAAAAGTAATGGAAGGCATGCAGTCAAGGCCCAAATAGAAGTCAATCTCAATAGTAATGCAGATCTGATGACCGAAAAGGTTCTTGGCATGTGATGGTGTGCGACAGCTGACTACCTTACGTTCAAGATATCGTCGAATCATAAAAATGCTGACATTTTGAAAGGCGTCCGAAATCCTACCAAGCGGGAAGTACTTCAAATTTTGATGAGAATATTTGATCCCTTAGGACCTTTAGCTAATTTTCTTAAGTACGCCAAGGTCTTGCTTCAAAAGGTCTGGCTTACGGGAATCAGTTGGGATGACCATTCAAAAAATGGCTACAATGGACTCGGATCCTACCACGTATCGAGAAGATGCGAATCATTAGATGTTATATTTCCAAGCACTTCATCGAGTATCCTGAAATGCAGCTGCATATATTCGTGGACGCTAGTGAGGATGGATTTGTAGCCGTAGCGTACGCCAGGGCAAGTTCCAGAAACTTTGCTGAATGTTCTCTGATAGCGGCTAAGACAAAGGTCGCTCCATTTAGAAGTCTCTCGATTCCTCGCTTGGAGTTGCACGCTGCGGTGCTAGGTGTCCGACTTGCCAGAACCATAGTGCAGTCACATTCCATATTTTTTTCAAATTCCAGTTTTTTTGTCCGACTCTAAAACAGTCCTGAGTTGGTTGAGGTCTGATCATCGACCGTATCGCCAATTTGTGGCAGTGCGAATAAGCGAGATACTCGAAACTAGTGCTATCGCTGACTGGCGTTGGGTCCCAACTAAACTTAACGTGGCCGACGAAGCTACGAAGTGGCAGAAAACTCCAGAATTCGACTCATCAAGCGCATGGCTCAATGGTCCTGCGTTCCTTACGTTGCCTTCCGAGTCTTGGCCGATCGAAGATTCTATAGCAGCTACTATGGGAGAGGAACTCACCTGCTTAGCTACCAAGGGGAAAGTAGAAAAATCTAGTTCGCTTGTCTCACTGAGACCGCAACTAGATGAGCATGGGATTCGTCGATCAAGCAGTAGACTAGACCGATACAAGGGAAAGTACGCAGGTGTTAGATGCCCGATAATTCTTCCAAAGCAGCATTATATCACATACCTCATAGTTGCAAGCTATCACAAACTATATCTTCATAGGAACCACAAAATAGTGGTCAACGAGCTGCGCCAGAAGTTCTATATCCCTAAATTGAGAGCAGTCCTCGGGAAGTTTCGAAAGAATTGTCAAAAATGCAAAAACTTCGCCGCAAAACCACACCCGCCAATGATGGCTCAGCTTCCAGAAGCCAGGTTAAGTTCCTTTTGCCAGCCCTTCTCGTTCGTCGGGATCGATTTCTTCGGGCCAATGACAGTGGTGAACTTAAGGAAAACGGAGAAAAGATACGGAGACTTGTTTGACCACCCGAGCAATCCATATAGAGATTGCCCACTCGCTGACAACGGACTCGTGTATTGTTGCAATCCGCAATTTTATAGCGCACAGAGAAACGCCGAACGAGCTTTTCAGTGACAACGGGACCAACTTCCGAGGAGCAGAACGAAAGCTGAGAGGCGTACGACAAGGTCGACAGCAACAAGCTAGTACAGACATTCACAACAAGCAACACCCAATGGAACTTCATTCCACCCGGATCGCCACATATGGGTGGGAGCTGGGAGAGACTGGTTAGGTCGGTAAAAACGATTCTCTACGAAATAGTTCCGAGTCGCAACCCATCGGACGAGTTCATCAACTCTCGACCTCTCACATACATTCCAATTGACAATGAGAGCGAGGAAGCTATAACGCCGAACCACTTCCTCTTAGGCTCTTCGAATGGATCAAAACCTTGGGCTGAATTCAACGACGATAAGGAGGTCCTGCGCCACAACTGGCTGATGTCACAGAGATACGCTCAACATTTTTGGCGAAGATGGGTAAAAGGGTACCTCCCGACGATTACGAGGCGCACTAAGTGGATCCTAGTTGGAAACTAAGTTGGCTAAGGACGGACAAGTCAGGAGCGCAACCGTTTTGACAAAGGGCGGCATCTTTGAAAGGCCTGCGATAAAGCTAGCTGTACTTGACGTTAGGAAGAATAAGGAGGTAGGCTCGCCAGCGGACATACCAGGAGGGGGTGTTGCGAACGAACCCTCAAGTGACAGCATAAAGATAATTTAACTTGTAATTATTTTTATTCGCTTGGTGAACAAATTGACAGATTAAAAGCACTTCAAGTTGTAAAACTCCGCAACAGTAAGGAAATGAAAACAATGCGCAATCGGCAATGCAATGCAGAAAATAATTTGGCTAAAAACATGTGTGAGTAAAGTTTGAGTATTTTAAAGCACGTTTTTCTGGAACACACTGTAACTCTGGCAGTAAGACTTTTTTAATGTACATTTGCGAATACAATCTTAAGGTTTAAGTTACACCAGCGCAGGGATTACTCTTGCCAACCGCTGTTTCTTTAAAATAAGAAGGCAATTGAGCAGCAAAGAGCGGATGGACATCAACGCTCCGGCCCGAAAAGTCTCCGAAGCCATCCCGTAGGTACGACGCGGTAGAGGAAGACCTCAACTAAGGTGGAACATACAAATGGAAAGGAACCTGAAACAACTTTGTGTGAAAAACATCAGAATTAGACGAAGACAATAGAAAAAAACCTCAACTAAGGTGGAGCACACAAAAGGAAAGGAACCTGAAACAACTTTGTGAAAAACTGGAGGCGGCTAGCACAAGGTCCAGTTGGCTGGAGACGCTTGTTGGTTGGGGCCCAGGTCCACCCCTGACTGTAGCGCCATTTAGAGTAAAGTAAAGTAAGCACCGATTAGTGCACACATACGAGTACCACAGTTGTCGGCTTAACAATTAAAATGTTTCCAGCCAGCGTCTGGCCCACTTTCCAGCCAGTTCTATAACATAAGAAATGAATTTAATAAATAAAAAAAACATTTAACATTAAGACTTCATTGTTCTGATTTTCTTTATTTCCGCCAAAACGTTAAATATTACAATAATAATAGTTCTGATTCGAAAATTGGGTTTGCTTTTCGCTTATTTCACATAATTTTCTTTTATTTATTTATTTTCTTTACAAATTCAAATCAAATAAACAATCGAATTTATAAATCTCATTTAAGTGTCAGCCTGGAATAAATAGAAAATTAAGAAATTCTTACGAGGAACGTGTGTGTTGGATTTCAATATATAACCAATTTTCTTTACCAACTTCAATGACTACAGTCAACATTATCTCTTTTTCAAACAAACAAAAAAATCATAAACATAATTTTTCATCATTAAGAATTTCTTTTTTCTTTTGTTTCAAATACTTAAGCAATGGTTAAGTATCAGTGAACGGTGACTTATTAATTGTTGTTGCTTATGGTAGGTTGTGGTGAACTGGTGAATTGTAATAGCAATACACGTTAATTCTGTGTTTGGTTAGATTATTTGCTTCCTTTAACTTCATCTTTATTATATCTTCTGCACAATTTAATGTCTCTTAAATATTTCTTTATTTAATGTGTTGTGTAAAAACAAAAATCGCAGCGTTTTGTTTTTATAAGTCAGCTCTTTTTTGTTGCTTGTCAAACAGACCCGAAACTTTTTTTTTTTTTTGCATGGTAGGAAGAACCATATATATGTATGTAGATTTATATTAAAAATTATAATAATAATAGAGAATTTAATTTAGTTAAAGATTTTCTTCAAATTAGAACAAAAAAAAGAACAATTTTCTACTCAACATCCATCGTCGAGTCCTCTGGAATATTACTATTTGTTTTAGTGTCCTCCTTCTTTTCTTGGTTTGCTTCACCGTTATGTTGTTGCGGTTGCTCGGTCGTCTTGGCTGTTGGGGTTGGTGGTTTAGGTTTAGGGCGGTTAACAACAGAGTTCACGCATGCGCTTAGCGTGTGCGATTCGTGGCGGATTTCGCTAACTTTCACAGGACTGTCGGAGGTGCGTGGTGTTTGAGTGAACTTGGCTAAAGCATTGTGAAGCCACTTTTCCGCTTTATCGGCTGCTTCAGAAATATTAATGAACTCAGTTTCAGTTAGATGATCGTACTTGGGTGATTCAGAACGGAAGTCAGTAACTGCGGTACGAGCATAGTCAATAGTTTTCCTCAGTTCATCGAATGCTAAAGGAGCATTCTCGAAGTTTTGGCTGCGTTCTTTGATGGGGTCGGTCTGACCATGTAACCCGCTCAATTTGGCAACATAGGTCTCACGGTCACAATTCTCACCGTCTTCGTATAGCCAGTTCTCCAGGTCGTTCAATTGGCGGCAGATAGCTTCGCGATCAGATTCGGCAATATAGCGTTCTAGTGGTCCTCCCTGGAGATATAAAGTTTGTTTTAATATCAACATTTTTTGTTATTCAAAGCATTAAACAATATATTTTCTTTAGAAAACATTCAAAGTTTAGGGTTTTAGCTAGAGAGGGAGAATGAAGATAAGAATGCTTGTTTTATGTTTGTGGTCCATTCAGGTTGGTGCTTCTTATAATAAGTCAAAATGCAAACTAAGAATTAGCATCATGTGACTTACTAAATGGGACACTACAGTTCTTCTTCGGAAATCGGGCTAAGCAAAGAAATCTATAAAGCTTTCTCTTGCCGAACGCAGAAATAAAACAACAAAAAGCGTTAAACAGTTGGGGAGCCTTGTGGAATCCACCCTTTTGGAAAATGTAAGAGGGTAGATAGAACGCCTCAATCACATACAATGGATGTAAACCAAATTCTGAAGGCTAAATACTCAAAAGCGTACGAAGAAAGAGATGGGTTTAAACAACTAAACGAGACATTAATTCAGGAAATTAATAGTTTAAAGCAATAGTTGCAAGCATTGAAACAACAGATCAACAGCCAAAATAGAGAAAAAGATAAAATTAAAGTAGTTGAGAAACAAACAAGACCAATTAAGATTGTAAAGAAACTACACTACAGAGAGTATAGTTTCAGATCTAAGAAGGAAAAACTTACAAGATATTGGAAGCTATTAATATGACAAAATATAAAAGCAAAGTACCGCTTTCAATGCTTATGCTTACTTTTGAGCACGACGGAAATGTCAAAAAGATATACGAAATTAAAGATATCCTTGGAATGAAGGTAGAGATCCATGCCAAAAGGAAATCAAAACTAGTCCCACAGTGCAAGAACTGCCAAAAGTATGGACATACACAAAAATACTGCAGCTCTACTGCAAAATGCGTTAAAAATGTGCAGGAATTCACCATACTAAAGATTGTATGAAGAAAAAAGATGAACCAGCAAAATGTGCCAATTGCAACGAAAAGCATCCACCCAACTATAGAGGCTGCATAGTTGCTAAACAGATTCAACTGACAAAAGAAAAGAAGCATAAACAAACTAAACCTAATTCAGAAAAGGACGCACCTAAAGTCATAAAGGACTTGCAACCGAGAACGCCAAAAGAAGTACTCAAAGTCCAAAAAATTATCAATAAAGTCCTAAGACCGAAAACAGGAGCGGGTACAGAATTGACATATGCCCAGGCTGCATCAAAAAATTTAGAAAAACCAATAGCTACAACAAAAGCAAAATCAAATGCTAGTATGGAAACCTTCATGCAAAAAATTCTAAATAGAATGGAAAGCATGGAAAAAAGCAATAGACCTATACTAGAAAGAATCTCGTTCCTTGAGAGAAAAAGCAGCAATAAAGGCTGCGAAAAGAGACAAACTTGATGGATAATATAAAAATCCTGGAGTGGAATGCTAATGATGTCTTGTCTCAGAGACGGACTTTAAATTCAAAACAAACTTCAAACTGCGAGGGTACGAATTATATCACTCCCCACACCCCCATAATTCGGCAAAATGCGGAGCTGCAGTTAAAGTAAAGAATACGATCGATCACCATATAGAAGCCAAATTCCAATCATGTGCGATACAAGGAATATCTATAAATATAAAAACGAAAAGTGGACAAATAATATCAGTTGCATCAATTTACTGTTCTCCCAGCTATAGTCTTAAGAAAAAATACTTTTTAGGCCTATTCCGCATATTTCGCAATAGATTTATCGCAGGTGGAAATTTTGATGCCAAAAACAAGTATTGGGGATCAAATACGAGAGGAAGAGAATTCTATGAAGTAATAAAAGAAATTAGCGGCACATATTATTCAGCTCTCAGAAACAAGTGAAACAGAAGACAGTTAATATCCAAAAAGCTGCATGGGCTGCAACACCTATAACTAAAACTAAAATCCAACAAAACTCATATCCAAAAGAAATATGTGATATACATAATTGCGGAAAAGAGAAGAGCCAGAAAACATTGGCAACAATCAAGGGCGCCCAGCGACAAAACGATACTGAATAATCTAAACAGTGAGCTCAAAAGATCGATAAGAGAATTTAAAAATTAGTCTCTTAAAAAATACCTTAACAATCTTACGAATGGTGCTAGTACTTCAGTACTCACTCTGGAAGGCAACACAGAAAATGAAAAGGCCAATTGCACACATTCCACCAGTTAAAAACAGAGAAGGTAACTGGGCAAGAAACAACCAAGAAAAAGCGAATTTATTTGCTGAGTATCTCGAAGGCGTCTTCCAACCTTATGAAGGTAAAGATTGTCAAGAAACGGAAGAATTGTGCGAAGAGGATGATACATAAATTGCAAAAGCATCTACCAAAGGAATACTCAGAAATCCTAGAGTTTATTATATATTACAGCGATTTTTTATAATCAAACAAGGAGCTGTCTACTCCACATTAAGAAAAATAGAAGCTGGTGTACCACAAGCCAGTGGCTAGGCCCTGTATTATATCTCTTATTTACCAGTGCCTTGCCATTTAATGATGAAACACCTGTGGCGATATTTGCAGATGATACTGCTATCCTTGCTGCGAGAGAAACTGTCGAAGTAGCGACGAAAAAGCTACAGAACGCAGTAAATAATATATCAAAATGGACCAAAAAATGTCAGATTATATTAAATGACCTAAAGTCGGTCCATATCAACTTTACGAATAAAAATGTTCTGCACATCCCAGTAATAATAAATAATAATGAAGTAGAATACGCAAACACAGCCAAATATCTAGGCATGACACTAGATGCCAAACTGCATGTAAAGGAAAAAAGAGAAAAACTGAACATGCGCTACGGTAAAATGTATTGGCTAATAGGGAAATACTCTTGTTTGTCCAATTCCAATAAACTACTGCTTTATAAGCAAATTCTAAAACCAGTATGGTGACCCCGGCTCCAGCTATGGGCATGCACATGTAAAACCAATTTACAGAAAATACAAACATTTCAAAATAAACGAAAAGCTTCCAAAAACGATAGAACGTCATGCAAGATAAACACCAGTGGGAATAAAGGTGATTCTATTCACGAAATACAGCTTTATATGGTTCAATTAATCACTGGTTATTACCAGGTACCCTTCTCACATCATTTCTATTAAAATATTGTAGTCATAACCCTTTCAACAGAAGTCATTCCGTATGTACGAGTATATATCACATTTGTTTTAGAAGAAACATAGATTACAATGTGCATGATAATAATAAAAATTGGTATAGTATTAATGACTAAAATCAATTGTATCGCAGGTCCAGTCCCTGCTTGTATGCCTATGTTTTCTTCTGTGTGCCATTCTTCAACAAATATTTTTTTCTACAATTCGAGCAAAAACTCAATTGAAAGAGCTTGTACGACTAATTTGCCAATATAATAGTTGTTAATTGGAATCCTCGATTAACAGAAACAACGTGGGTCAAGATAAATGGCAACACATCATCGACTGTGATGCAGATTCGCATCATACGCCACGAGGTAGAAGTAATACAAACAACAGAGTGTCTTTTTGTTTATAGTCTATCAACTAACTTCATAATTTGTAACAAGGGATCTTACCAACCTTTGTAGTAAAAAATAGGTTGTAAAAAGTTGGCTCGTAAAAGCTGGGGACTTAAGCCAACAATGCTGCACTGGCTATCACATACGGAGCATTGGTCTAGTTGAAACCAATCAGTTAGCAAACCACACTAGGTAAACTAACTACTGTACAAATATCGGCCAGTGTAGCTATCACTTGACCTGATCACAGACACCACGGTTGCACTGGACACCTTTCCCCATTTTCTGCCGCTGGATATACAATTTAATCACTTTGCAGGAAATAGTGCGCTCAGGCTAACTAATTTTGACTTCTTCAAAACTAGCAGAATAGGACACTGTACAATCCTAAAGGAAGTTTTAACAGACATCTAAAATAAACAAACGGATGATATCCTAACGTTATTCAATTTATCTAGAAAGGGAAGAGTGGCAAAGGAATTCAGTAACAAGATACAATGAGATTTCAATTTGTACCTACGGCTCTAAAACCACTGAACAGCCTTAGGAGTATATTCTGCTGATTCGGTGACTAAAAAGTACGTGCAGTGTATTTCACTGGGTATACTCACAGCTGCAGAAATATAGAGATCGATATATAATAGGGATATCGCTATTCACAGTGATAGTCAAGCCGCGCTTAAAACGCTAGAATCAAATCTGAAATAATCCTAAACTGCCATATAATGTTTGATGGGTCCAATATAGTGCCTATTGTTCTGTATAATCTCTGCTTCACAGCCCTCCACAGCGTAGCCTAATATAAAAAGCAGAAATCAGCCGATCAAAAAAAAAAAAAAGAGATCAGCCGATCAAAAAAACAAAAACAAAAGATCAGCCGATCAAAAATAAAACATAGTTTTAGAAAAATTGTGTTAATAATGCAAAACAAACCTTAAATATATTTGTCAAAATTTACACCAAATCTAATTTTCAAAAACAACTTTGTCCTATGTAAAATTGAGCTAATTCAGTGATTAATAAAACAGTGTTAAGAACGTATGATATATTTTAGAATTTATTCAATAAAATAATTTCATAAGTTATCATGACACGTTTATATTTACGTTCTTAACACTGTTTCATACATCTTGTATATTTTACCTGTAATTTATTCCTCATATCATAAACGTACTCCTCAAGTGCATTGCGTGCATCAACACGTTCCGTTTCCTTTGCATCATTGGCAATCATTCTTGTCTCCTGTTGAGTGTAATTAGTTAAATCAGCTAGCGAAAAACCATGAGTTTTCACATCCATTGAGAGTTCAATTAACTTGCTCGACTTCTTTTTCTTATCGTTGCCCTAAAAGAATTAAAGTGTTTTTTTTTTTTTTTTTAAATAAAGTCGAAAATTTAATTTAAAATCCTATTTATATAGGAAATGATGATGAAACTTATTGCACAAATGTAAACTAATGAGTTAGACGAGGTAGAGGTGGAAATACATAACATGTTAGTATATATGAACAATCAAAATTATGCTGCTTCTTTATTTAATAGCTTTACGTTCCACCCATATAATCAGTATCAATAATGACTAGAGGTTTTAAACAATTGTAAATAAAAATTGGAGACGACACATTTAGTATTTACCGAACAGCATATAATTGCTGTACTCCATTGACGGTGGCAATAGTTTAAAAATAGATTAAAATTAGTAAATCATCTGGTGAAAAATTGACGCTTAAATACTACTACCGAAATACTATTCTTATAGGCTGGTATAGTTGCATGTAGGTGGAAATAGCCCAGCGCGTAATTTACCTTACCCAATGGAACACGTAAACGGACCAGCGCTCCCTACTCAAATGTCATAGGAGCAGTTTCCGATTAAATCTAAATTTTCAAAATCGGCCCATTTTACTTCCAATTTTACCTCCAAGACTCTTGCTACGAAATTTGAATAAAATCCATTCGGCCACTTATGTCCATAGATAGATTGTAGTCGTGCGTTCATAGACGCAGATTTCCGAAATCGAAACTTGACCATCAAGGGAAAGAAACGGCAAGTAAGACATTTTTCAATGGACTTGGCGAGACGTGTGCAAGAGCTCGACTTGTATAATCTTCTGTACATTTTGCTAAGACACCCATTCCACACTTTAAGCATAAATTCATAGGTATGAACAAATTATTTTACACTAGAACTCCTAAAAATTCAATTAAAAGCTTTTGGTTTCGTAATACCAGATCAAAAACCTTCTGCAGAATTCCAAAGTACCCTACCAGGCTTATTATTAATAGATTGAAGAGAGTGGAATGCTGTCATGTGATCTCTTTAACTAAATTCTGAAGGTAACATCATGGGTACGATCTTTCAAAAGTCTGTGCAACTAAACGCGTACGCGAATATACGCTGACGACATCGAAGAACGAATCGGGCTGTCAGTGATGTATTGAAACAGAAGCGGCGAAAATGGGTTTAGCGTAGATATACATATGTATGCTGTTATCAAAAAAGGACAGTCAACATCGCCTATTTTGACTGAACGTCAGAATAGACAGCTACAATTTGGAGGTAATTAAGGACTTTGTCAATTCTAGGCTCAGTTGTAAATTCAAAGATTGATACCAGTGCAGAGATCAAGCGAAGAATCATTGTTGCCAACCGCTGTTACTTTGGGCTAAGAAGGTAATTGAGTAGCAAAGCCCTCTCGCGGACAACTAAGATGACTTAATATAAGACCCTCATCATCCCAGTCACCCTTAGCTGTTTTGAAATAAAGTTTCTTCGAGTGATTTTTGGTCCCATTTGTATCGACGGGCAATGGAGGAGAAGATTCAATGACGAAATAACCGGTTGTACAACGATATCAACCTAGTCAAAAGGGTCCGAATTCATCGCCTGAGATGTCTAGAACATATAGAGCGAATGGACATCAACGGTCCAGCCTGGAGTCTTCGAATCCATCCCGGAGGATCGATGCGGTAAAAGAATACCTATAAGTGGAGTAGACCTCAACCAACTTCGTGTGGAAAACTGGAGGCGGGTAGCACAAGATCGAGCTGGCTGGAGATGCTTGTTGGTTGAGACCTAGGTCCACCCCGGTTTGTAGCACCATTTAAAGTAGGTAAGTAAGAGCGTGGACTTACTTACCTACTATTTATAAATAGCATTAAAAAAGTTGACTAAATTCGTTATATTTTCTCCTAAATTAGTATGGAAAGTTCGGCCGGTAATCTGTCGGGGCCTGCAGCTTTCCTGCCGTTTTCCCTCAAAATACTCGGTCCTTCAGGACCGTTGCAACGTTCCAGCTGTCCACTTTCGTCAAGGAATAATTCTTCGATCCAGTCTTTCCACCATTGTAGTTTATCTTATGTACGTAAGAGATCACGGCCTTCATTATCCTTCAATGTGATAAAATGTTTTTTTTTTTTAATGCAAGAAAATTCTTTTACTTTTTTATGTAGACCGAAATTTCATGATTTCTATTAAGCCTCTCTAGTTATTCACATTGCGTTGTTAAATGTAGGTGTTTTTCGTTCGTTTTTCTTATTACACATAT
This sequence comes from Pocota personata, assembly GCA_963082735.1. NCBI lineage: Eukaryota > Metazoa > Arthropoda > Insecta > Diptera > Syrphidae > Pocota > Pocota personata. Next base: position 77,334,290 of record OY720431.1, read on the forward strand.
CTTTTATCTCTGTCCACTTACAGTTGATGGATTCTTCACTAATTCCGCTTGTATCTACTTGAAGAAGTTTTCTATTTATCTCTGTCTTAATGTTATTTTGAATTACTTGATCTTTTAGTAATCCTACATTTTTCATCTTTATTTTGATTTTAGCTATGATAGAGTTGTGATCAGATCCTACGACTGCGCCTGGGTACGTTTTTACCGATTTCACTATATTACGAAATCTTCGATTTATGATAATAAAATCTATTTGGTTCCTTATTATCGTATTCGCTGTGTGGCTTGGGGATGTCCAAGTGGGAGTTCGAACCATGTATTCATAATGGTTAGGTCGTATATGTAGTTGCCAAAACTCTACTAATTTTTGCCCTCTTTCGTTAATTTTTCCTAAAACATAATAGCCTACTATATTCTCTACTCTTGAATTTCCTATTTTAGTGTTAAAATCTTCCTTCGTGAGCGTCATTTCACTTTTCTTGGTGAGTTTGATCGCTTGCTCGAGGTTATTATAACATTCTTCAACAGGTCGATTCCTCGTTCTCACTTGTTGGTGCATATACCTGAATGCCATTCATAATAAAATGGCCCAATCGCGGTCAAGAATCCTATAGAACACATCTGGGAGATGCTAAAAGCAAGCAGCATTAATTGCCGCAAAGGCGGAAATACCCCAGCTGTAGTTAAAAGGGATAAAAACTACGCTCATTACTAATTCTAAGGACCAATAGTAGTCTCTCTTTGGGCTACATCAATGCATGTGAGAGTACTACGTGAGTATGATTCTCTGCTCAAAAAGTTGTTGGACCAAATGTCAAGAACGTGAATGCCATTTCCTTACGTATAAAATCGTCTAAGCCATATCCAAAAAAATTACCAATTTTCGCAATCTATTAGCAGGAAACGTGCCGTTAACGAAACGTCCATATGCAAACGTCCATATTATTTCAGATATCAATTTTCATCAAAATCGTTAGAGCCATTTTTGAAAAAATTAAGATTTTTTTTTTAAATACCTTTCAGCAAAGTACCTCTGAGCATTACCACACAGACCCTAGATATGAAGTTTGAAAAAAATTCGTCCAGCCGTTCATTTTCACGAAGACAATACTTGCTCTACAGGACCAAACAGGGTCGCACGTACTTGCATCTACATGCTGTTTATTTGCAAAAACTCGGATTTGAAATGTAAACGAAGTTGTTAAAATGATTTTTTTTAATATATTGTAGCATAATAATAACTACGCCCCCTAAAAATATGACGCAACAAATTCCGAAGTGACTTCATTCTGGCAGAATTTTGGTTCGTACTGTCCTTTCATTCGAGGTTCGTGTCTGGGACGAAGTCTCCACAGCTCATGTCAACGAAAGAGACGAATAATATCAGGGATAAAAGGGAATTATAACTGCAAGAATTATTTCTCTTATTCCAGTGGTCGAAGAATTTGCTAGAAGTTTCTGGCTATCAGAAACTTCTGCTATATAAGGACAGATGGCGGTCAAAAAAAGACACAGTTGGTTTAGAACCGTGGCGAAGAGATTGGAAAAGTGATAATGGGCGAAGTTGTAATTTGGTGATAAATTGAAAGTTGAGAGTGAACAAGAAAAAGTAATTAGTTTGGATTTGTGAATTAAGCAATTGAAAGGAGATAAAGTGATTTGAGAGGAAAGAGACCTTGTAAGAAAAGAATTTGCGAAGAATAGTATAGTGTGAACTTGAATTGTTCTATAGACTAGAAAATAAAGAAATAAATTTCACAGAATAATTGTTTTATCTACTCGAGCCGTAGCTCGCATGTTACATTGGTGTCAGAAGCTGGGATAAAACTTATTCTGTGAATAACTATTTCCGTGGTGTGAAATTGCACAAACAAAAAAAAAAAAAAAAAAAAAAAACGATTTCTGTGTTGAGTTAATTAGTTGCGCAAAATGGGTCGCAAATTGGGAAAACTAACTATAACTCAACTAAAGGCAGAACTCAGTAAGCGGAACCTCGACACAACTGGGGGAAAAGATGCCCTGCTGATTCGTCTGGAAGAAGCAGTAACGCAGGAAGGTGAAAATCCGCACGACGTAGAGTTTGACGTGGAAGAGGAACCAGCAAGTACAGCAGCCGACCCGGGTATAACAAGTCTGCTCCTGCAACTTAAGTTAGTCATGGACGAACAAAAGAAAGCAATAGAAGACCAAAGGAATTCTATAGAACTTAAGCTGGACGAACAAAAGAAAGCAATGGACGAACAAAAGAATTCTCTAGAACTTAAGCTGGATGAACAAAAGAAAGCGATGGACGAACAAAAGAAAGCAATGGGCGACCAAAGGAATTCTCTAGAACTTAAGCTGGACGAACAAAAGAAAGCAATGGACGAACAAAAGAAAGCAATGGACGAACAAAAGAAAGCAATGGACGAACAAAAGAATTCTCTAGATGCTCTGGAAAGTAAACTTGATGAGCAAAACAAGAACTTGGAATCCAAATTCGAAGTGATCGAAGAGAAAATCGAGAAGGTCGAGACGCAACTCGAAAAAGTCGAAATTAGATTCGATGAAAATTTTGAGAAACATGAAACTCAGTTCGGGAAGATAGAGACTCAATTTGAAAAAGTGGATACGAAATTCGAGATAGTAGGAAAGCAAGTCGAAAATCTTGCTAAGGAGCTCAGCAACGTGAAGAGACAGAAAGCACGGGAATATTCCACTGACGGTCTGAGAAGAAAGGAGATGCAGCCTCCTATCTTCGATGGTCAAACATCATGGCCAATTTATAAAAGGCAATTCGAAGCGGCCGCAATGACCAATAGCTGGGACGATGAAGAGAAGTCCATTGCACTCACACTTGCACTGAGGGGTCCAGCTGCGGAGCTCTTGCAGACCATCCCGGAAGATAAACAGCAGAACTACGACTCTCTGGTTCAGGCTATCGAGATGCGGTTTGGGGATGAACACATGCAGCAGGTGTACAGGGTTCAGCTGCGTAGTCGAGTCCAGAAAAGGGGGGAAACGCTCCAACAGTTGCAAGCGGATATAGAGCGACTAGCCCATCTTTCATACCCTAAAGCCGGTGAGGAGCTTATCAACGAAATGGCGGTGGAAGCTTTTATTCAGGCCATAGAGGACAGACAACTGCAAATGGCTGTAAGGATGGCTGAAAAGCGAACACTCCCCGAGGCATTGGCATTCGCTTTGTCAATGAAGGCTGCGGACCAAGCATACCAGGGAATACACCGTGTCAAGGAAATGTCCGTCGTGGAATGCTCATGCCAGAGAACAGCCGTCAAAGCTCGCGGAAGTCAAATCCGTTGCTGGAATTGCAACCAAACCGGACACCTACAACGGCAGTGCAGAAGTGCACCTAGACGAGGAAATTGTCCACATTGCGGAAGTAGGAGAAGCAGAGAGGAAGCATCCTGTCGGTCAGACTTCCCAAAACCAGCAGTCGGGAGATGCGTAAGGACCAACTTCGCGGGGCAGAAGTTGGTTACTGGAATCGAGGCCCCCAGGGCCACCATTCAAGTTTCGCAAACCAAACGGGGTAACAAGAGCCTGACAGTGGAGGCACTAATCAACGAGAAGAAGTGCGTAGCCACCATCGACACAGGTGCCACTGCCTCCATTGTAAGAAGAGATATCGTCAAAAGCTCCTGGCTGCACAACACCAACAGCTACTGTCTGAAGACTGCAACAGGGGAAATGGCGAAGGTATTTGGAGAAGTTCGTCTTACGATTACTCTGGCAGGACTGACGTTCTCCCATGCGTTTCTGGTGGCAGATATATGCGACGAGTGCATCATCGGAGTAGACTTCATGAAAGCAAATGAAGTAATCTTGGACATCGGGATGCAAGTACTGAGGTATCGAAATGTGGAGATTCCGATGGTGTACGGAAATGAGAATGCCGTAACTCTCAGGACAGTCATCAGCAAAGACGAAGTTTTGCCGCCGTCTTCAGAGACAATCATTTGGACAAAGCTGGAAGGTGATCTTGGGAGCCACCGATTCTACATAGTAGAACCAGACCCAGAGAAGAATTCTCAAGACTACATCGTGGGAAAGACGTTAGTCGAACCAAAGAACACCATGGTTCCAGTGAGGGTTTTGAACGCAAGACCACACACTGTAAAACTAAGGCGAGGGGATGTGACTGGAAAATGCACGCCGATTACCGCCGTCGCAACAATATCTGAACGTGATGCTCCAAAACCTCTCCCATCACCTTGGACAGCGGAAACGAGAGAGACGATTCTCCAGTCCAGTGAGCTGAATCAGGAGCAGCGAACTATGGCAGAGAATCTTATCAATGAGTACGCTGATGTATTTGCCTCACAGGACGGAGAATACGGCCGAACACACCTGGTACAACATCGGATAGACACTGGTGATACTAGACCAATTCGTCAGCCTGCTAGGCGCCTTCCATTGGCAAAGCAGACAGAAGTTGCAGAGATGGTGTCGGCAATGGAGAAAGAAGGTCTGATTGAAAGTTCCAAAAGTCCGTGGGCATCACCGGTTGTACTGGTAAAGAAGAAAGATGGCAGCACGCGGTTCTGCGTGGACTATCGGCAGCTCAATTACGTCACCAAGAAAGACAGCTATCCTCTGCCACGGATTGACGACACGCTAGACACACTATCAGGAGCCCGATGGTTTTCCACTCTCGACTTGAAGAGTGGCTACTGGCAGGTACAGATCCATCCAGAAGACCGGGAGAAAACCGCCTTCACCACAGGAAATGGGCTATGGCAATTCACGGTAATGCCATTCGGGCTGTGCAATGCTCCGGCGACTTTCGAGCGATTGATGGAATGTGTCCTGCAAGGGTTAACATGGAAAACCTGTTTGGTATACTTGGATGATGTCATCGTCGTAGGAAAAACGTTTGCGCAACACCGAGACAATCTAAGGGATGTGTTTCAAAGGCTTCGAAGTGCCCACCTGAAGCTCAACCCCAAGAAGTGCGCCCTGTTTAGAGCGGAAGTCAAGTACCTGGGACACATAATTTCAGCGAAAGGAGTGAGAACCGATCCGGAGAAGGTCGAAGCGGTGAAAAACTGGCCAGTCCCCAAAGACAAACACCAACTAAGGAGCTTCCTGGGCCTAGCCACCTACTACAGACGGTTCGTGAAGGATTTTGCCGGGATCGCAAAGAACCTGCACCAGTTGACGGAAAAGGGAAAACAATTCAAATGGTCAATTGAGTGCGAGAAGAGCTTCAAGGCACTTAAACAACGGCTATGCGATGCCCCGATACTGGCTTACCCCACTCCCGGGGAAACGTTCGTTGTGGATGCAGATGCTAGTAATGTCGGGGTAGGAGCCGTACTCTCCCAGGTGCATGACGGCCAAGAGAAGGTGGTTGCGTACTTCAGCAAGGTGCTCTCTAAGCCAGAAAGGAACTACTGCGTGACAAGGCGGGAACTTCTAGCTTTGATCTTGGCTACGAAGCATTTTCACAAATACCTCTACGGGAGGAAGTTCGTTCTTCGCACAGACCATGCAGCCTTAAAATGGCTATTACAGTTCAAGAGTCCTGAGGGTCAGGTCGCAAGATGGATCGAAAGGCTGCAAATCTACGACTACGAAATACAGCATCGTAAAGGAAAACTCCACTCTAATGCGGATGCACTGTCCCGGAGACCATGCAGAACGGATTGTAAACATTGTGCGCGTCAGGAAGAACGGGAGCTGGTTTCCATCCAAAGAATGAGAGCCGAACCTATCGCCGGCTGGAGCGTAGATGAGATCCGGAACGCTCAGAAGGAAGACCCGGATATCGAGCCGATTCTGGCCTGGAAGGAGAACATGGAGAAACCGGATCATCAGGACATCTCTCACAGAAGCCCTACCTTAAAGGCATATTTTGCGCAGTGGGACTCCCTCCATGTCCAAGAAGGTGTTCTGAGAAGAAAATGGGAATCCTCCGACGGAAAGTCGTTTGTAATGCAGCTTGTCGTACCACGGACGAGGGTCAAGGAGGTGTTACAGGAAATGCATGGCGGGGCGACCGGAGGCCACTTGGGAGTGAATAAGACGTTAGAAAAGGTACGAGAACGTTTTTATTGGTTAAAAGCGAAGGAAGATATCGAAGACTGGTGCAGAAAATGCGACGTGTGTGCAGCTAGCAAGGGTCCGAGAATCAAAACTCGAGGTAAGATGCACCAATACAACGTGGGAGCACCTTTCGAACGAATCGCCATTGACATCGCAGGGCCCTTTCCGGAAACCGACAATGGTAATCGGTATATACTCGTAGTGATGGACTACTTCAGTAAGTGGCCGGAAGCGTTTCCGATCCCTAACCAGGAAGCCAGAACCGTGGCGGAGCAGATCGTCTACAATTGGGTTAGCAGATTCGGTGTGCCCTTGGAATTGCATTCTGACCAAGGGCGGAACTTCGAGTCAAGAATCTTCCAAGAGATGTGTCAACTACTCGGAATCAAAAAGACAAGGACAACCCCGCTTCATCCACAGTCGGACGGTATGGTGGAGCGTTTCAATAGGACTTTGGACGAACATCTCTCGAAGGTCGTAGGTGACTACCAACGGGATTGGGACCGGCAGATTCCCTTGTTTTTGATGGCCTATAGAAGTGCCGTGCATAGCACTACTCGACATACGCCGTTCGAAATCTTATTTGGTGGAATAGCTCGTTTACCCAGTGAGGTGAAATTTGGATCTCCTACCAATGAGCCCAGAAATGAAGAAGAGTACGTGGCGGACCTTAGGGAAAGGCTTAGGGACATACACCAAAGGACCAGAAGCCAGATTAAGATGACGAGCGACCGCATGAAGACCAGGTATGATGCCAAGGCAACAACGTCAGGATTCCAGGAAGGAGATCTGGTGTGGCTGTATAATCCCCATCGCCAAAAGGGGAAATCACCTAAATTACAGCGGAACTGGGAAGGTCCCTACAGAATAATAACCCGCATCAACGATGTTGTCTACCGCATCCAGCGAGGACCGAGGGCCAAAATGAAAGTGGTTCATGTGGACCGACTGAGTCGATACAATGGCCGAAATGAGGATGCACTTGTTCGGGACGAACATGTCTAAGAGGGGGGCAGTGTAGCATAATAATAACTACGCCCCCTAAAAATATGACGCAACAAATTCCGAAGTGACTTCATTCTGGCAGAATTTTGGTTCGTACTGTCCTTTCATTCGAGGTTCGTGTCTGGGACGAAGTCTCCACAGCTCATGTCAACGAAAGAGACGAATAATATCAGGGATAAAAGGGAATTATAACTGCAAGAATTATTTCTCTTATTCCAGTGGTCGAAGAATTTGCTAGAAGTTTCTGGCTATCAGAAACTTCTGCTATATAAGGACAGATGGCGGTCAAAAAAAGACACAGTTGGTTTAGAACCGTGGCGAAGAGATTGGAAAAGTGATAATGGGCGAAGTTGTAATTTGGTGATAAATTGAAAGTTGAGAGTGAACAAGAAAAAGTAATTAGTTTGGATTTGTGAATTAAGCAATTGAAAGGAGATAAAGTGATTTGAGAGGAAAGAGACCTTGTAAGAAAAGAATTTGCGAAGAATAGTATAGTGTGAACTTGAATTGTTCTATAGACTAGAAAATAAAGAAATAAATTTCACAGAATAATTGTTTTATCTACTCGAGCCGTAGCTCGCATGTTACAATATTGTAGCATAATAATAACTACGCTCCTACGACTATGCAGCAAATTCCGAAGTGACTTTTCATTCTGGCAGAATTTTGGTTCGAACTGTCCTTTCATTCGAGGTTCGTGTCTGGGACGAAGTCTCCACAGCTCATGTCAACGAAAGAGACGAATAATATCAGGGATAAAAGGGAATTATAACTGCAAGAATTATTTCTCTTGTTCCAGTGGTCGAAGAATTTGCTAGAAGTTTCTGGCTATCAGAAACTTCTGCTATATAAGGACAGATGGCGATTGAGAAAGCAGCAGTAGTTTTTAAACTGTGGCGAAGAGATTAGAAAAGTGATAATGGGCGAAGTTGTAATTTTGTGATAAACTGAAAGTTAAGATTTAACAAGAAGAAGTAATTAGTTTGGATTGGTGAATTAAGTAATCGAAAGGAGATAAAGTGATTTGAGAGGACAGAGACCATTGTAAGAAAAGAATTGCGAAGAATAATATAGTGTGAACCTGAATTGTTCTATAGACTAGAAAATAAAGAAATAAATTTCACAGAATATTATATATATATATTATAAAACTTATTCTGTGAATAACTATTTCCGTGGTGTGAAATTAAAAAAAAAGAAAAAAAAAAAAAAACCATTTCCGTGTTGAGTTCATTAGTTGCGCAAAATGGGTCGCAAATTGGGAAAACTAACTATAATTCAACTAAAGGCAGAACTCAGTAAGCGGAACCTCGACACAACTGGGGGAAAAGATGCCCTGCTGATTCGTCTGGAAGAAGCAGTAACGCAGGAAGGTGAAAATCCGCACGACGTAAGTTTGACGTGGAAGAAGAACCAGCAAGTACAGCAGCCGACCCGGGTATAACGAGTCTGCTCCTGCAACTTAAGTTAGTCATGGACGAACAAAAGAAAGCAATAGAAGACCAAAGGAATTCTCTAGAACTTAAGCTGGATGAACAAAAGAAAGCAATGGACGAACAAAAGAAAGCAATGGACGAACAAAAGAATTCTCTAGATGCTCTGGAAAGCAAACTTGATGAGGAAAACAAGAACTTGGAACCCAAATTCGAAGCGATCGAAGAGAAAATCGAGAAGGTCGAGACGCAACTCGAAAAAGTCGAAACTAGATTCGATGAAAACTTTGAGAAGCATGAAACTCAGTTCGGGAAAATAGAGACTCAGTTCGAAAAAGTAGAAAAACAAGTCGAAAATCTTACTAAGGAACTCAGCAACGTGAAGAGACAGAAAGCACGGGAAAATTCCACTGTCGGTCTGAGAAGAGATGCAGCCTCCTATCTTCGATGGTCAAACATCATGGCCAATTTATAAGAGGCAATTCGAAGCGGCCGCAATGACCAATAGCTGGGACGATGAAGAGAAGTTTATTGCACTCACGCTTGCACTGAGGGGTCCAGCTGCGGAGCTCTTGCAGACCATCCCGGAAGATAAACAGCAGAACTACGACTATCAGGTTCAGGCTATCGAGATGCGGTTTGGGGATGAACACATGCAGCAGGTGTACAGAGTTCAGCTGCGTAGTCGAGTCCAGAAAAGGGGGGAAACGCTCCAACAGTTGCAAGCGGATATAGAGCGACTAGCTCATCTTTCATACCCTAAAGCCGGTGAGGAGCTTATCAACGAAATGGCGGTGGAAGCTTTTATTCAGGCCATAGAGGACAGACAACTGCAAATGGCTGTAAGGATGACTGAAAAGCGAACACTCCCCGAGGCATTGGCATTCGCTTTGTCAATGAAGGCTGCGGACCAAGCATACCAGGGAATACACCGTGTCAGGGAAATGTCCGTCGTGGAATGCTCATGCCAGAGAACAGCCGTCATGGATGAAGACAGAGCTCGCGGAAGTCAAATCCGTTGCTGGAATTGCAACCAAACCGGACACCTACAACGGCAGTGCAGAAGTGCACCTAGACGAGGAAATTGTCCACATTGCGGAAGTAGGAGAAGCAGAGAGGAAGCATCCGGCGGTGATAACATCCATCCTGTCGGTCAAGACTTCCCAAAACCAGCAGTCGGGAAATGCGTAAGGACCAACTTCGCGGGGCAGAAGTTGGTTACTGGAATTGAGGCCCCCAGGACCACCATTCAAGTTTCGCAAACCAAACGGGGTAACAAGAGCCTGACAGTGGAGGCACTAATCAACAAGAAGAAGTGCGTATCCACCATCGACACAGGCACCACTGCCTCCATTGTAAGAAGAGATATCGTCAGAAGCGCCTGGCTTCACAACACCAACAGCTACTGCCTGAAGACTGCAACAGGGGAAATGGCGAAGGTATTTGGAGAAGTTCGTCTTACGATTACTCTGGCAGGACTGACGTTCTCCCATGCGTTTCTGGTGGCAGATATATGCGACGAGTGCATCATCGGAATAGACTTCATGAAAGCAAATGAAGTAATCTTGGACATCGGGATGCAAGTACTGAGGTATCGAAATGTGGAGATTCCGATGGTGTACGAAAACGAGAATGCCGTAACTCTCAGGACAGTCATCAGCAAAGACGAAGTTTTGCCGCCGTCTTCAGAGACAATCATTTGGACGAAGCTGGAAGGTGACCTTGGGAGCCACCGATTCTATAGAATAGAATAGTAGAACCAGACCCAGAGAAGGATTCTCAAGACTACATCGTGGGAAAGACGTTAGTCGAACCAAAGAACACCATGGTTCCAGTGAGAGTTTTGAACACAAGACCACACACTGTCAAACTAAGGCGAGGGGAGGTGACTGGAAAATGCACGCCGATTACCGCCGTCGCAACAATATCTGAACATGATGCTCCAAAACCTCTCCCATCACCTTGGACAGCGGAAACAAGAGAGACGATTCTCCAGTCCAGTGACCTGAATCAGGAGCAGCGAACTATGGCAGAGAATCTTATCAATGAGTACGCTGATGTATTTGCCTCACAGGACGGAGAATACGGCCGAACCTGGTACAACATTCTGGCAGAATTTTGGTTCGAACTGTCCTTTCATTCGAGGTTCGTGTCTGGGACGAAGTCTCCACAGCTCATGTCAACGAAAGAGACGAATAATATCAGGGATAAAAGGGAATTAATTAATTATAACTGCAAGAATTATTTCTCTTGTTCCAGTGGTCGAAGAATTTGCTAGAAGTTTCTGGCTATCAGAAACTTCTAGCAAATTCCTGAGGTTAAGCCGGTGCGGGAGCACCTTTTCTGTGGGTGCTCACAATGGACAACCTTCTAAAAGCACTAGATGAAACCTGTGCAAAATGCATAGCGTACGCAGATGATTTAGCCGTTTTAATAATAGGTAGGCACCTGAACATCATAGTCGAGCTTTTGCAAAACACTCTACGAATCATAATGAAATGGGAGGAGGAGAGTGGATTAGGAATAAATTCAAATAAAACGGAACTGGTTCTCTTTACAAAGAAAACCAAAACTAGTGACTTTCACTTTCCGCAACTTGGAGAAGCATCACTGCAACTCCGTGACAGCGTCAAGTACCTGGGCATAATATTGGATAGGAAACTGACCTGGAAGAAACAGTTACCAAAGCTAAAAGGGCATATTGGATATGCAGGAGGGCCATCGGGAAGTCATGGGGCCTGAAACCGAAACAGGTCCACTGTATATACGAATGCGTAATAAAACCCATGATCTTCTGCGGAGTAGTCGCATGGTGGCCTGTGACAAACAAAAAGTACGCAGGAGACTTGTTTACAAAGGTGCAACGTATGGCCTGCTTGGGTATTACACGAGCATAATCCTCAAAAGCACCCGCGGCCATGGAAGCAATTTTAAACATCCTACCAGTGCACCTCGAAGCAAAGAATATTTCCGGTTTTTCAGCCTCAATGCTTAGAATCACCAGCCTTTTCAACGAAGGCGCTAATACGGGACATCGAAAAATCACCAAAATGATAAGAGAAATGACACCACTCATCGACTGTCCTAGTGATGTTGTTGAAAAATCTTATACGTTCACCAACAACTTCGAAACAATTTTCCCCACAATAGAATCTTGGACGAACGGAAGGACGACAAGAAACTCCAACCGGTCATGGGTATATACAGATGACTCTAAAATATCAGGGGAATCAGGAGCTGGCATCTTCTGTGCTAACCCACCGATTGAACTTGCTATTCACCAAGAACCATTTGGTAACCGTGTTCCAAGCAGAAGTCCTTGCAATTATAAAAGCAACAGAAATACTCGCAGAAGACATCTGCTCTGACATAATAAAGAAGTGCAAAATTAAATTAAACCTACTTGCCAGACGCAATAGAGTCCGCCTTATATGGGTACCGGGGCATGAAGGTGTACAGAACCGAGTAACAACATAGCAAAAAGAGCTTTCAACTCAAGCAGAACACAGTTAAGAGCGATGGTGGGACTTTTAAGAGGGCACATCAATCTCAATAAACACTCGTTCAGACTCGGGCTAACTGAAACAACAATCTTTGCCAACTGTAAGAAGGAGGAGGAAGATATAGAACACTTCCTCTGCCACTGCTCTGCAACAGCGAGATTAAAACTGAAGATACTGGGATCTCCAAGGATACCGGATCTACCACACTTCAGTAACAAAGGAATCGGTTATAAATTGGAGTTCGCTAAACAAACAAGAGGATTTCCCGATCACTATATGACATAATTTCTTTTTTTATACTCCCTATGATTCCAATACCTACATCATCACTTAATTTCCATATTACATTTCTCATCACTTAATTTCCATATTACTTACAGCTCGACAGTCGAGAGGAATACAACGAGCATAAGCTCACCCTCTTAAACCAACCAACAAAAGTGGGAGGGTTGTGATTCTTCTACTCCGGATCATAACCTCGCCGTAAGGAAAAGAAGAATTATGAAGCGGTGTACGACAACAATAATGCATTTTAATTGTTAAAACCTATCTCCGAAATCGGTAAAATTTAAATAATAGGTCATGCGAAAATATAAAAGAGAAAAAAAAGCAACATAACTCTTTCACTTTTCTATCAAGTCTTGAATCTTCTGAGTGAATTTATTAACTATCAGGATACAGTCAATTCTGTTTTTACACGGTATATTTTTACACGGATTTTAAAAAGGTGCAGAAAAACAAACGAATTCTACTTTTACACTTTTTTTACGGTTCAATGGTTTAACACATGAAATCCCTTAAATCTACAATTTTGGAAATATACTTATATATAAGGAATATTCAGTCGTACAATTAAAAATCTTGAACAGGCATTGCTAAAGCGAATCAAAATTTTTACTGAGCATTAACGACTTTTATGTGGTGTTACAAATTAAAATTATTATTCAAGATTTTACCAATTAAAATTATTATTCTATCAGTTATAAAAACATTTTATCTCGCTGACGGTTTTCATTGTAATGGCTCACCATCCAGAAGCGCTGTACAAATTCATTAATTTCGTTAAGAGAACTATCATTCGTTAACTTTGTTCCAGAAGGATAATTTCCACCTTTCTGGCCATTTTTAAGTCGAACTACTGGATGAGGAGCCACGAGTGTAAAGGCTCAACCATAATCAACATGGGAAAACATAAGCTAATGTCATAACTGAAAGAAATGCTTCCCTATGTTCTCTCAATTTCAACCGATGCCCATAATACTTTTACATACCTGTCTGTCAAATCAATGTTCATATTATTTTTCTCTCATTGTTCTCTCTCTCTCTTTCATGATCTGCCCGTTTCCTTTGAAACATCATCCCATGCCCTTTCCTTTTTCATTTTATTAAAATAAAAAGCATATCTTTTATCGAAAGGCAACTATTTTTGCAAACACTTTCTATTAATATGTGCACAAATTTGTAGTCCGACATTTTTTTTTTTTAATTTTCATAACAAACATAACAACTGTCAGATTTACATATGAAATGAGCGACTGAAATCGCTCTCTCTTAAGGCTGAACTATAATAGTAGAATGCTTTCGTACGACCACTTCCGAAACAGACCGAATACACAGGATTTGTATTGTGTGACCATAATAGCTTTTCGCTTCGATTCGTTAAGTTTCGTTCACTTTTGCTCACTTACGAAAGAGCGAATACGAGTACGTATGAAAACTTGACAAGTGGTCCCCCATCTAAGTACTAACAGCGGACGATGGTGCTTGATTTCGGTGATCGGACGAGAACTTTTGCTTCCGAACACATACGCCTATTATGGGCTGCTTGAGCAATTGACTGTACTGAAGGAAACTTAACGTAGAATTATGACATTAGCTTCCGATTGCTTCCGACTATTATAGTTCAGCCTTTATGTTCGCTCATGTATCCAAAAGTAAACGAACATTTAACGAATCGACGCTAGACTTATTATGTGTTGGATGATCAGATTGTGAGTATTCGTGGGTTTACATATGCGTGCAGAAGCAGGCGAATGTTGATTATATTTAGTAATTAATTATATTTTCTTAAATTATTGAATTTTTGTTTCATAAAATAAATAACTCGTTTAAACAAAATAAAGCGTGTTAATTTTATATTGGTCTGGGCTGTCAACTCATCCAGTACATGTGGACTGTAATCATTGAATATTACGTTTAACGGTACTTTGTTTATTTACCAGTTCCTGGAAATTAGCTATTTCTCAACTGATCAGACCGATTTGGTTTGAAATCAATATTTGAAATATATAATATTATGGTACACCGACTAACCTCTGAGCCGACAACATCGATTCTCTGTTTGTGTTCTACGTGCTCTTTTTTTCATAGGTGAAATTCCGCTATTTACATAGCACATTATCGTAAATTATCTTTCTTCTTACGACCTCCGCTAGTGAAAAAAAAGTGAAGTGCAAAACCACTACATAAATTATGGCCATGTGTGCTTTCGAGTAATCGGTTCAGCGGGCTCGATATAGATCCGCTTACCGAACCCAAAAATAAAAAGAGGAAAAAACAGAACTATGTACCAATGGAGCTAAATAAAACCTTCCCATCACACTCTAACCTAAACAACCCCAGATTTATTGTTGTCTCTTCAACTAGCCAGGACAAACCACTTTATTCGTAGTGTATTTCTGCTAAAAAAAAATTGATAATATCAGCACTGGATATGAACTTATAACGTCACAAAAAATTGCCGATTTGTTTCTTCAGAAAAAAAAAACACTCTCTAACCTACGCCAAATCTCTGTAAAGCTGCATGAAAACCTTAATTCATCTAAAGGTACGATCTACGCTCCGTGCCTTATAAATGTGCCTGAAAGCGAAATTATTCAAGAGATGAAGTCTCAAGGAGTCTCTGATGTGTACAAATTTACAAAATCTGAAGATGGCAAACAACGTGCAACAGGTTTAATTCTATTCACCTTCGACATTTTCCGCCCTCCAAGTACAGTCAATGTTGGGTGGTATAATATGAAAGATGAGGAATACTTCCCCAACCCAATGCGCTGCCGTAACTGTCAGATGCTGGGCCATACAGCAAAAAGATGCGTGTCATGTGGAAAGTGTTTCGAAGAACATTCATCTTCCTCTAAACAGTGCAAGCGTTACTTACAAGAAAAAGAGATACTGAAAATAAAAACCATCAAAAAGTGCAGTATGGCAGAGGCAAAATAAATATTCAAAGAACAAAATCCAATCCCCATCTTCACCTCAGCCTACTCCGCAGCAGCAAGAAAAGCAACGCAATCAACAATAAATCTCCCAACTGAAAAGAACTCTCCAACTCATTATAATAACCTTAACCCTGCCATTTCTACCTCAAACCTCCCTGTACCTGTAATACCAACAACACATAAGAACACAACAACTCAGGTTCTTAACGAACACAACAACGAAACATCACTCACTAACAAAACCAACCATTCGTCTAAACCTCAATCAGACCCTCAAACTATTAACATTCACTCAAACCCGTCCGATATCAATCTTAACTCTAACCGAGATGTTAGTTACACCAACAACACACAGAAACAGCACTCATCAAACGACAGTACCCTCTCCGTTACCAGCAGTCACACAATCAATTAAAAAAAAAAAAACAATATTACGTCAAACACTCAGAAATAAATGATGACGACAGCATCTAATAAAACTTTCATCACCCATGAATGCGACTCTGCTGCCCGAGGGTCAAATCGTTTTGGTACCACTCGGGACTTGAACGTTTCGACCTTTGCACAGCAGAGTCGCAACACTTCCCCCCTCAATTTGTCACCATCGGATATTTCACAATATAACTCTGCTTATATTACACAAACGTCCTCAATTTCTAATAAACCGTCACTTTCGGTCCTTCAGTGGAACCTCAATGGTTATTTTACTTATTATTAATTAATGACCTCAGACCTTCCATTATATCACTGCAGGAAACCCATATGCAACCCCTAAAAGCCCAAAGCAATATGCAGCATACTTCTACAACCTTCCTGAAAATACGTCAGCAAAACAAGGGATTGGGCTAATGGTACACAAATATCTCCCCCATAAACCTATTCATATCAACTCAACCATATCGGCAATTGCTGTTGAAATAGAATTAAAATTCAAACTGACAGTAATATCAATGTACATACCACCTGATCCACCATTTTCTACTACAGATATTGATAACATTGTAAACAATTTTTAAACCCCGATTCTTTTGCCTGGCGACTTTAACTCTTGGAGCACTTTATAGGGTTCTTCCTCCAGCTCTACAAGAGTTAAAAAAATCGAAGATTTGTTGGCAAACTCTAACTTAGCTGCCCTTAATGGTGGTAGCCCGATACATTTTTCTACACATAGAACACTTACTCATGTAGACCTGACTTTCTCTCTCCACAACTCTATCCCAATGCTGCATGGACAGCTCTCTCAGACCTACTCGACCATTTCCCAATAGTCACAACTGTTACTCTTGAAACAAGTCCAAACAACCATAAACACTTACCTAAGTTTCAAACAGAAAGGACCAATTGAAAATTATTCCAAGCTCTCAACTTTTAATGCAAAGAAGCCTCTCCAACAACATAAACAAAGAAGCAGCAATTATCCACAAATCCATCCGTGCTGCAACTGATGCTGCCATTCTTCAATCTCAAAACAATCTGAAAAAGCCAGTCGTGCCTTGGTGGAATAGTGAACTTAAAGAACTGCGACAAAATAAACAATATGCATGGAACAATTTTAAAAAAAAACATCCGAACGATCACAACCTAATCGCATACCGTAAAGCCAACGCCTACTTCCGCAGAGCCGCGAAATCTGCAAAGAGTGTTTCGCAAAATTCACACGACCACTCCGACCACGTCATCAAAAAAAACTATGGGCAGACATAAAAACCTTCACGGGCAACTACACTCCCCCACAGTATAAAAATTATTAAAACCGTAACTCAAAACCTTGTCCTGTACATTCGAAATCAATAAAAATAATAAAAAAATAAATAATAATAATAATAAAAAAAAAAAAAAAACACTTTGCCTCATAGAACTTCGTCAACAGCTAAATTAATCGAACTGCCAATCACTATGTCCGAACTCGAAAGTTGTCTCACAGCAGCGAAAGGGAAGACCCCAGGTTTTGATCGCATCACATACGATATGCTAAGAAACTGTCCTTCATTTCTAAAATTTCGGGTGACCAACCTCTACAACAACATTTTTAACACTGGAATTATCCCACAGGTGTGGAAAATAGCCAGTGTGGTGCCCATACCAAAATCAAACAAAAAACCATGCAGGGGAAAGATATTGAAGAAAATAATATCAAGGAGACTGCTTTGGTTTCTGGAGAAAAATAACCTAATTAACGCGAACCAAGTAGCCTTCAAACACGATAAAACTGCTTTATACACAAAAAAAAAACATATTTCAATTCTGTCAATTAATTTTGAAAAAGCTTTTGACCGAATTAGGTTATATGTAATCCTAAATAAATTGATAAAATGGAAAGTCGGCCCTAAAATGTTCAATTACGTGCAGTCATTCTTAATAAACAGAAAGTTCAGAATTAAGTTAAATAACACATATTCCCCAGTAAAAGAATCCAAGAATGGGATTCCACAGGGATCGCCTCTGTCGGTAATTATTTTTATTATAGCATTTAACGAATTAAGTGAGATTTTAAGTAAATACAAAACAATCGGTCATTCTTTGTATGCAGACGATTTATTCGTATTCTCTAAGTTCAAAGACCTTGATCAAATAGCATCCACATTCTAAAATATCTTAACGGATATCAACAGTTGGTGCTGTTTATCTGGTTCTAAAATGTTCATAGATAAAACTAAGATTCTTCATATCTGTAAAAAAAAAAACCAGCTGTTTAAAACGGTTATCACTTAGCTTTAATAATATTGTAGCATAATAATAACTATGCTCCTACGACTATGCAATCCATTTCGAAGTGTCTTTTCATTCTGGCAGAATTTTGGTCCGAAGTGTCCTTTCATTCGAGGTTCGTGTCTGCGGTTTCCATAGTTCATGTCTACGAAAGAGACGGATAATATCACGGATGAGAGGGAATTATAACTGCAAGAATGATTGTCATCTTAGAATTATTACATCAGAATTTTTCTTGTTCCAGTGGTCGAAGAATTTGCTAGAAGTTTCTGGCTACCAGAAACTTCTGCTACATAAGGACAGATGGCGATCAAAAGGGGGCAGTAGTTTTTAAACTGTGGCGAAGAGATTAGAAAAGTGATAATGGGCGAAGTCGTAATTTTGTGATAAATTGAAAGTTGAGATTTAACAAGAAGAAGTAATTAGTTTGGATTTGTGAATTAAGTAATTGAAAGGAGATAAGTGATTTGAGAGGAAAGAGACATTGTAAAAAAAAAAGAATTGCGAAGAATAGTATAGTGTGAACCTGAATTGTTCTATAGACTAGAAAATAAAGAAATAATTTCACAGAATATTGTTTTATCTACTCGAGCCGTAGCTCGCATATTACAATATCAACATCTGTAACGAAAGCACTTTAAACATACATTTTATATCGAATAAGACAAACCTATCTACCGGTGTTAATATTATTAAGTATTTATCATCTGAAAATAGCTGTTCACACGTCAACTCTGATCACGGTCACAAAAGCCACCATCTTATCGAAGATCGATTACGGACTGCCAATCTATGGCAAATGTTCAAAATCAACGCTTGCAATCATCAAGGCAACTTACACTGATCCAGTAAGGCTTCAGAACATCACCCATCAAGAACATGTTAATCGAAGCTGGCCTTCCATCAGTCGAACAAAAATTTGATTACCTCACTTCAATTCTTCTATCCAAACTCTTACTTTCGCGCAACTCACCGATTGTAAGCGATGCTAAAAAGATTTTAGTTCGAAGTAGACCTCCCACTCGACAGTTTATAACACTCTTCCCTACAGTAAACACCTCGACATTAAACTATCCATCCAAACTAGAAAAGCAAACACCATCATAATGGACCTCAATACAGTGCCCAAATGTTCAACGAACCACGAAATTTCAATTTCAATTTTTCAACAAACACAAGGTCAAGAACTGGAATCTAGTTTTCACAGATGGAACTAAAAGCGACGCTGGAACTGTATTCGCTGTTGTTAACGAAAGTGGCAAAACTTTGTCAAAAGGCCTATTGCCAGAGTAATCATCCATATTCTCTGCCGAAGCTCTAGCAGTCCTCCAAGCTACCAAACTTCAAACAAAAAATAAAATGCTTATATGCACAGACAGCCTCTCAACTATTACTGCGATTAACAACATCAACAATACTCGCTACTGAAGCCATCCGAAACGAACTAATCGCAAAAGTTGACATGCTAAAACTTATTTGGATACCAGGACATGTTGGCATCAAAGGAAACGAGGAAGCAGATAAAGCCGCAAAATCCGCAGCTAAAGAACCCCTCATTACCTTTTATATACACAACAATAAGGACATAAACAAGGCACTGCAAATATTCTGGAATATCACCATTACTCTACTCTCAATCCGCATGCTGTAAATGTTATCTTCCCAACAATTTGTGCGAATAATGTGATAAAATGCTTCATACGGCTACGCCTGGAACACACAACCATCTCATAACAAAAACCTCCAACTTTTCATCTATGCAATAAAAACTGCGTTCTCTCCCTAAACCACATTATGGTTGATTGCAATAAGATTAACACCATAGCAAGAAAACTCTTTGGCTCAACAGCTGCTTTAGACCTATTAAAATACCCCCCAGCAACTAACATCAAAAATATATTTAAGTTATTAACTACACGTCGGGTCGGGACTAACAAAAGTTCGCTTAGTTTGTGTCAATTTAGTAGTTTATGGAAAAAAAATATATGCTCTCTAATGAGATTATTAATGCAGTCGATGTCGAAATCGAAAAGCTTCAAAAAGAGATTTTGAAAGATGGATCTATAGGCTGAAGAAATGTATTGAAATAAATGGGAATTATGGGAAGAAATTAAAAAAAAAGATGAATATTAAATATCTAAAGTTAAAATTATTTTTGTGTTTTATTATTCAATCAACTAAGCGAACTTTTGTTAGTCCCTACGTACGAGTAGTTAGACTTGAAAATTATATCTAGAACTCTTATATGGGGCGATGACAGCACCGGCTACGGAATATTTACTCCGTGGACAATTTTTGTCCCTAGTAAAATGACCACCGATCGAATTGGTTTTTAACTAAACTTCAACTGCTAGCCTGACTCTCAACGCCCCATACATCAATGATCAAATAACTTTATCTCCTTTACTTATTTACATTACTAGCCGATAGCCTTGGTAGCTAGCGCTAAATATGTATACTTACTTACTTATGTCCTATATCCCTTTGTGGGTCCTAGGGCCTCGAGTACACCTACGCGCCATCGTGTACGGTTTCTGGCAATGTGTCTCAGCTCTCCCCAACTTTTCCCCAACTGCCGTGCTTCCTTCTCGACTGCTCTGCGCCATGTTCTCCTTGGACCACCAGGTCTTCTGCCGTCCTGAGTTAAAGGGTTCCATTGCATAGCATGGTTCGCTATGGAGCCACTTCCGTCGTTGTATGTTTGTGCCTATTGGTTCCTGACCCGTTCTCTCGTAAAGATGTTCGTTAGAGATACGATTGGACCAGAAAATCCTTAAGATGTTGCGCAGGCACCTATTAACGAACGTTTGCAGCTTTCTGGTGATAGCGGTGGTCACTATCCACGTGCTGCTTCCATATAACAGCACGGATTCAACGTTGGAGCGGAACAGTCTTAGCTTGGTGTTCAAACTGATTGCACTGCTTCGCCATATTTTGGACAACATCTCGAACGCGGACTTTGCTTTGGCGATTCTGTTGGCTATATCCAGTTCGGTTCCACCGTCGGTCGAGACAATACTCCCAAGATACTGGAAATCCTCTACTCTCTCTGCATTGTCCAGCAATGCATATTTGAGCCGATGAATTCGTTCCAAGACTGATAATTTTAGTTTTTGCGGTATTAATTTTCAGCCCGACGACGCCAGCCTCCCTCTCTACATCTGCTGTCATTTGGTGGAGGTCCATAATTCTATGAGAGAGTAAGTATACGTCGTCAGCGTAGTCGAGATGTTTAAGTTGGGATGTGAGAGTCCATCGAATTCCTCCGTTTCCCGTCGACAAAGCTGCGCGAAGCACATCGCTAATCACCAATAGGAATAGTATTGGTGAAAGAATGCAGCCTTGTCTTACCCCACTTTGGATCTCAAATTCCTCACACAACCTTCCTCTGTGCAGAACGTGACATTTGGACCCTTCGTAAGTAGTTTTGACAATAGCAATTAATTTATCAGCAATACCTCTCCTGCGTAAGGCACGCCAAATAAACTCCCTGTTAACACTATCGAACACCTTCTCAAAATCGATGAACAGCAGGTGAAGTGGCGATCGATATTCAACGCACTGTTCGATGATAATCCGCAGGGTGTTGATGTGGTCGACACAGGAGGATCCAGAGCGGAAACCTGCTTGTTCGGCATCGAGTATGTATGTATATTTTTCTACACGGTAAATATGGGAACATATCTCACGTGTAAAAACCGAATTAGTTTTTATCTGTATGTCTATATTTCAAGCAAATAAAAACTGGTAAAATACGGAATGTGTTTAAGTTGCGTAAGTTATCCTGTTTTTTTTTAAAACCCCGACTTTCAAAACCTCGCTTTTCAATATTGAAAATAGTGTTTCAGAAATCCGTTAAGAACTATTTTGATTTAGTATTGTTCATAGTAGCCTCGCGGTATTACAATGGTATAAAAGCTTCCATTTATGGTTCGCCTTGTCTAACGCGTAAGCGTGGATAAGGTATTTAGCAAAAGACTTTGGTGCCTTGATCTTGGGTATGCCTTTGCTATTCGAACAGGAAGAACGTTGTCGGGTTCATCAGCTTCGCAATTCCCTGGAATGTCACAGTGACCTGGTACCTAGAAAAGGGTGAGGTTATACTGTCCAGCTATCTTGGTGAGATATACGTGGCAGTCTTTCACTATATAAGATCTTATAATGCTTGATGTGAGAGGTTTGATGTCTAGCTGACTGTTGATATAAATAAAGATATTAATCTGGGATACAGTACTAACAGCCTACCAGTAAGCGGCTTGTGAACAGTGGTGACTTCGGCTTGGAAAACACTGCAGTGGTTCGGAAGGTTAAAGGACAGGTGAATGTCCAGGTCCTCGGAGACAACTCCGGCATAGACTCCGAGGACAATGCGATGCGTCCACTGAATTGTCCGTTGAGTTTTTGTGACCCAAGTTAAAATCTAATTTGGCGAACAGGTGGTCGGTGACTCTGAGAGATGACGGTACATCAATAGCATGTGTTGTTCTCTCCATTGTTGGGAGCCTATGCCTTTAGCTCTGAGTTGTGATAAGGGTCAAAGGGGTCGGGACTTTAAAAGCGAAATTTTTGGTGTATTGTTGAAGTCGAGATTTTAAAAACTGTGATTTTGATAAAACGATGATTTTTAAAAGAGGGATAACGTTAATTTCCCTTTTTTAATCATATTATTCTGTGATAATTTGAAATAAAATGATATCCTGCATCGGATATGTGTGTACGTTGCCGAATATCATGCTCGAATATGTACAACGTTTCTACACATTCCAAGCCGGGTATAGACGTTTATTGTCGAAGAAGTCTCTCAATGTTTGACGCGTTGTTTGGTCAAGTCAAATGCTGTTGTATAACCTTAAAACTAAGCTTGTTATCGAGGATAACTCCTAATACATTTAACGTTTTAATAGATAACAATTGTGAACAACTCGTTTTTTTGCAAATATGAAGAACATTCGTTTTATCAGGAGAAATTCTATATCCCGAGGACTACACCAATCAATAATATCTGTTAGGATATTTGAGAATGTGGCGTTAATGACCTGGAGGTCTTTAAAATATATATATATATATATTTTTTTTAAATAAATTCAGTGCAATAATCATGTAAAATTCAATTATAAGTTTAATTTATTAAATGTAAATTGTGTTAATCCAAAATGTAATAATTCTTCCTCTCATAATAAATAAAAATAAATATCCTGATGATAAATATATGTACATGAATACATATTTCATACGCATAAATAAGTTTCAACAAGATCATACAATCAACAAAGATCACAAATACATACTATATACGTGGTGCC
Organism: Pocota personata; assembly: GCA_963082735.1. Classification (NCBI taxonomy): domain Eukaryota; kingdom Metazoa; phylum Arthropoda; class Insecta; order Diptera; family Syrphidae; genus Pocota; species Pocota personata. Next base: position 77,357,512 of record OY720431.1, read on the forward strand.
GTTATAATCCCTATAATATATTGTAATATAATACATTTTTAGTTACGTTAATGAGAAAACACAGCATGTGATCCTCTTTACTTGCACCTTATAAGTGCTGTGTATTGGTTTCGTGAAAGTATTCAACTCGAGATTTTGATCAAACTTCACATTACTATAATACAGAAACTCAAACAAGTGGTTCTCTCAATTCTGGGTGTATGTATGCACGCTGAACTGCAGCCTAAATGGTTGAACGGTTTTACTTCAAACTTCATATCTGTGGCCTGCGGGGTTACAATTCGAGGCGAAATCTGGGTTTTCATTCTAGCCCCAAAATTAATGGCCGATTTTGGAAAAAAAAACCGTTTTCTCGAGATTATTTTTAAATTTTATATTTGGGTTGAGTTAGACATATCTCACTAGATAGCGTACCACATTTTTGGAAATAAAGTTTTCTATTATCGAATTTTCTAAAATTGGTCATTTCTCGGATATGAGTTAAACGATTTTGTTCAAAATCAACTTCGCTTAAATTTAAAATCTGATTGATTTGCAAATGAACACCACATAGGTGCAAGTGCGTGCAACCGAATTGGCACTTTATTTCTTAACATCGCTATTGACGATCTACTTTTATATAGTGTGTATAAAACACAACGGATAGGCAGTTGTTGAGGTAGCCAACGCTTGAACAACTTTGCAACTGGAGGATGTCTTAAACAACTCCTATAAAAATAATAACTTTTCAAATTCAAATATTTAAAAAAATAATAATGCGTTTTAATTTATCCCCTAGTTTAGAATTCAACAGATTTAAATTTTTCCTCGGAATTCTGGATGAGATGAAATTAAATTTATTGCGTCGTCTACAGAGGATCAAAACCTTTTGACTTAGCCAGATAATACTGTAACCGTGTCTAAATTACGGCACAAGCAGGAACTTTCAATGGAAAGTTGCCTGCCCCTCCATAAGTCAGAACTTAGTTGTAGTGACAATTTGTGTTGCATAGAGACGTTTTTTATTGAGTAGAAATCTCACACTACTATGAGCACGAACTTACTTACGGTCCCCATATTGTCTTTAATAATTTCCACCTTCGGAGAAAAACAATTTTCAGAAAATAAAACTACATAATTAGAAAAAAAAAATCATTAAGTGCGAGTCGGAACTTGCGCAATTAGTGTTCCGTACCGTTTTTTTTAAACTCTATCTTTCTCGTTAATTCGCTGGAAAAGAGAAAGCTATGGTCATACTTGAAAGGGAAGGGCGATCGCCAATGCCGGGGTTTTCGAGTTTATTTGTTTAAAGAAATTTATCATAAACAAATATATTTTGTATTTGTAGACTCCTTCGAAGTTCAGCTTTCATTTGATATATGGCATGATGTTAACAATTTATTTAAAAGTATGCCAAAGCGAATGTTAGAAGTTGTAGAAAATTGTTATTGTTGTTTCCATGATGTTATTTAATTTTAAAATCCACCTGTCCTATCTTTTTGTCCCAAACAGTTTTCGTTTTTTCCTTCAAAAACAAGAAAATTAAGGGTTTTTCCAAAAAAATATTTTATGTCAGTGCGGTCTAAATACATCCTGTTAAAAATTTGTGGGATGTCTTATCATTTTGTCCCGGAGTGTAGGTACAAGAAGTACGTGCGACCCAGTCGTGCACTTTATTTAAAATTGAGAAGCTATAAAACTTTGATAAAATTTTGTAAAACTTTCTTGAAAATTTGCTCGTTTTAGAATTATTTTGTCTGTAATAATTCAAAAGTACTTATGATTTCTAAAATCAATCACCCATTAAATGCTTATTCGACAAGAAATTGCCGTGACAAATGCCGCAATAAAGCGACGTGCGCAATACCACGGTCGTAAAAGAAAAATACGTGTGTTTGACGACTCAGAAAACTAATGTCGGTTTTTAAGGTAAGAAGTCGTTTAGACGATATGCGCGATACATAGTCGCCGAAATACCGAAAGCGACATCAGCAATAACGGTGATTACCTTTACACCTTGTCCTAAAAATCAACAAGGTTTTTAATAGCTTTGTAACGCATTTTGCGAAAAATATTCGCCTCCTATTAATTTAGCTTAAATTTAAAAACTGCATAATATGTCATGTCCTTTATTTCCTCTCTGTTTTTACGGGTTTACATATTTCATATGCACCTACATATCTGTGGCAATAAGACAGAAAAGCTTATGTCTGACAACATGATTTTGAGAAATCACCGTTTTTGTCTAAAATGATGGTTTTAAATTATTTTATTTTTTTCGTTTGGCATAGTAATGTTGGCAATAAGAAATATTTTAGAAAAAACTTAGAAATATTAGGTGCGCGGCTAAGTTCAATAGATGGCTCCAGCAGTAAGTGTTGGTCGATTTTGACATATCCAAAACGTCATGAACAGAGCTTAGACATATGGTAAACAAACTGTTTTGACACATTAGTGATTTTGTTTTGGCGTCATATACTTTTGATTGTGTGAAAATGTCTGATTTTGTGCCAAATAGTCGCCATTTGCGGGAAGTGTTGATTTTCTTCTTTCATTCGAAGAAAACGGCGACTAAAGCGCATCGAGAGCTCCAAAAAGTTTACGGAGATGCTGCTCTAAGTGAAACAACGTTCCGTGATTGGTTCCGTCGCTTCAAAGAAGGTGATTTCGATGTTGACGACCGTCGTTTTTCGCCTGTGAACAACTGCTTCAGCGGGAAAAAAGGAAGGTTTTTAACATCGCATCGTGACGGGTGATGAAAAATGGATTCATTACAGCAACCCAAAGAAAAGAAAGTCATGGGGACCGGCTGATCAGCAGTTTCGCTCATATGAAGACATCAAATGGCTTGATTCGTAGATAGCCTCAAAAGATGAACACTTTTACCGTAAAGCTATTTGTGCTCTTCCAGAATGATGGGAAAAAGTTGTAGCTAGCGATGGGCAATACTTTGAATGACTCATTTTTAGCCATTTTTTCACAATAAAGTTGCACTTTCATCCGAAAAAAACAGCGAGAACTTAGTTTCGCACTATATGTAATATATAGGTATATGTAATATTATGTATATATTACATTAGTGCAAGAAAAAAACGTTTTTATATTTAAGTGCTTTTGAAAAAATTAATTTATGTATGTATGTATGTATTTTATTTATTTAGTATCAGTTACTATTAAAATTCATTTGCTTTATCTTAATTTATATAACAATATTTAGTTTTACTTTTAAGTTACTGTATTTCGCATATGTGATATTGACAAATTTTTAAATATTCTTAAATCAGTTTCATTCTTTATTTCATTACGTAGTTCGTTAAATAATTTTAATCCACGATATAAGAGCATATTTTGTGTTCTAGAAGCCCTATACAACTGTAAAATGAAATCGTAGTTGGATCTTAAGTTATATGGTTGAGCGTCCCTTGTATATATTCAATTTGTAGTCAAGTATTGTGGCCCCATGCTGAATTTCATCTTAAATAAAAATGTTAGCACATTGAAGAAGATACGCTGCTTGATGTTTAGCCATTTCAAACAAGATAGCACCCATCTACTCGAGATATAATAGCTACATCGAAGAATTGTTCTCTTCGCTTTATTCTGCAGCACCTGCAGTTGATCTACGTGTTCATTATTCCCCATAAACAAAATAGCAGACCAGAATTCAAAGTGTAGTTTAATTATAGTATTATATACGTATGTTAATTGCACAAATAGTTGCTATATTTTTTCTTATTCTTGCAAGAAAGAAGACTTTTTTTTGGAAATTTGTTTAGTTATGTACATCATATGGCTATTAAAATTCATTTTACTGTCTAATATTACACCGAGGTACTTTATTTCAGGAACTTGTTCAATCTCTTCACCATATATTTTTAAATTAATACATTCGTCACCATTTATAACCATAGATTTAGTTTTGTTTACATTAATTTTTAGTTTGTTTTGTTGCAGCCATACACAAAGGTTTTTTAAGTCATTCTCAATATACTCTTTAAGGTCATTCAAACCTTTACCACTTACAAACATTAAGGCATCGTCATCAACAGGGACATTTGACTGTTTCTTAACACTTTACAGATATCATTTATGTAAATTAAAAATAATAAGGGACCGAGTATAGTTCCTTGTGGTACACCGAAACATGTATTTTTGGCACTAGACATTGCACAGTTTACACTAGTTTCAAATCAAACAAATAAGACGTTACCTTTTACACCATATTTTGACAACTTTTGTATTAATATATCTCTATCAATTGTTTCAAATGCTCTCTGAAAATCCAAAAATAATGCTATAAATTTGTTACCACTGTGTCTTTGTTCTTTAAAGGTCATCACTAACCAATTTAGGGATGTTTCACAGGAGTGATCATGACGAAAGCCCGATTGGTTGTCGGTCAATAATTTATTATCACACACATATTTATAAAATTGTTGCTGAGCACACTTACACTTTTCCACTATTTTCTCTAAAATAGGCATCATGTTAATGGGCCTAAATTTGTCACATATTTGTACCGGACTCCTTGGGTATTGGAACAACTATCGATTCTTTTAAGTTTCTAGGAAATTCACCACGATTAAATGACTCGTTTACGATTTGAAGTATTATTGGACCAATAATATCAAAACAATTCCAAATAATTTTTATATTTAGATGTAAAGCATTATTATCGTTAATCTTTTTGCATATTGACCGTAGTTAACTTAAACCTATTTGTCTAAACTTAAATATCGTTTGATGTTCCGTTAAAAATCGAAGAAGTGTTATTTGTCGCTATGGAATTACTGATAGCGTTTACACTTTCTATAAAGTAAGAATTAAACTTTTTTAAGTGCTTTTAAAAAATCAATTTAAATATCAGAAAAATTAAAACTACACTTCAACAAAATATCTTAAGTACATAGACATAGTATTTTTTGTGTAACAGAAAATAGATCAAGAACTTGAACGGTAATAAAATAATTTCAAGAACTAAGTTCTGGTGTTGAACGTAATAGCAATTTTGTTGGTACTTAATAAAACATTCCAACTAAAGCGGTTTTCTGCATTTAGTTTTGACATGTATTTTTTTTTAAACCGGTATAACTTTTTTTGTGGACGAAATTATTAAACCGTTATTAAACGAAAAACACACCTCCAGTCTCAAGATTTACCCTGTGGATATATCTCAATTTCAACTTAAGTCAACATAAGCTCTGTATTATTGCCACAGATATACCTAGTCCTGCTGTAAGTTCTGTTACAAATATAAAACGATATAAAAAAAAAACAGTAAACATATTGAATTCATTTATTAAACCACAATATTGATTATTAAAAAAAAATTGGATTCACTCGAAATGATTGCCTTTTGCTTTAACACAAGCTTCCAAACGGTGTGACCATTGGATTATAGCGGCACGTACGATTTCCAAGGAGATCGTGGAAGATGCTCTGGTTAATGCTGTTCTAAGGCTTTCCAAAATTCTTATTTTTTTATTTTTTTTCTGACCACAAACCATAAGGGTCATTCCACGAAGGATCGACCGACGTTCTGAACGACCCCCCTCTGATTTGGCTGAAAAGTGGTAGAAATATTCGTTGGAGTGGTAGGAATCATAAGGCAAAAAAGTTTTGCAGAATTCGATATAGTTTGCGTGTAACGGAACTTCAAAAATTGGCAAAAAATCGAAATTTAAACGTTCTTCTATATTTAAAAAAATCATAACTTTGGTTTTACTCATCAAAATTCGATAAAATATACCTTGTTGCATTCAGAAAATGTGAATTTTCAAAGATTATGAATAATTTTTATTTTCAAGGACGAAGGATATTCCAGAATATCCTTTTTACATATATCCTTGAATAACTCAAAAAATGGTATTTTGTTTTATTTTTCTTTTTTTTATATATCATAGATATAATCGTCCTCTATCTCTATGTCAAATTTCAAGTTGGGATCTCTATGGGTTCGGCCAAAATAATGTTTTATAGACGGCTAAGTCAAAAAAAAACTAAAAGTTTATTAGGTTACTCCTCTTATCATCGTCACATAACACATATGTTACATAGCTGTTTTTTTTTTTTTTTTTTTTAGAAAAAAAAAAAGCCTCACTGTGCTTGTTTTTGTTTTATTTCTTCAATGACTAGTGTTTGTAACTGCACATTTCCCGTTTTTCAATATTTTAGAAGTTAGACTAAGTAGTTTATTTGCACTCACTTGATGTCAATCAGTCGTGAGCTCGGGACTTTTTCCAGAATTATATCGTAAAAAGAGTTGATTAAATTGTGAGTTTAATAAATTGATAATGAATGCTTTTGTGTGGAAAACGTGCTGTAATCCTCTGGATTTACCACCTCACCAACCCAGTGCTCGCGATTTGCGGCCTGTACGACCATGGATGGTTACGGTTCAGCCAAAATTGGACACAAAGTTGGTAATTTGCTCTTCGTGCAGAAAAAAATTGAGTCAAATCCGAAATTCTGATACAACGCCATCATTGCTGGATGTTAAAGATCAAATTGGAGTTGACGAAATGTATTTTGATAAAGACATTGCATTCAATTTGATTAATGAATGCATACAGTATATTGGAGAAGATCTATTCGACAAGAGAAAACTTAGTGACTTAAAATACGTGCAGTCAAAATTAAAAATTGCAGAGAAAGTTTTCTCTGTTACTATTGAATTCGATGAAGATTATTCCAGAGAGGAAGAATATTTTGTTGGGAAAATAAAAGAAAATTTCAAAAAAACTACAAGCAAAGACAAACTTGTTTTGTTGTCCTTACTTTCAAGAGAATGGAGCGTCGAGAAAATTATAGAAGAGTTTCCCGGATCGACGAGTTATATGATTAAAAAATCTAGAAAACTTCAAGAAGATGAAAGCGTTCCATCAACTTATGGGAGAAGCTTAAATGCTGATATTAAGCAATTGGTAGAAACTTTTTACTGTAAAGACGATATCAGCCGTTTAATGCCAGGAAAAAAAGACTACGTATCTATAAAGGTAACAAAAATTTATTTTCTCAGGTTCAAAAATAAGACCTTTTGCTCTTTTGTTAGATTGAAAATCAGAAACAACATATTCAAAAACGCCTGGTTTTGGCTAACCTTAGAGAGATATATTGTAAGTTCAAGGAAGTTCATAATAATATTAAGATTGGTTTTTCAAAATTCGCGTCGTTAAGACCAAAGAACTGCATTTTAGCTGGGGCATCAGGAACTCATTCAGTATGTGTTTGCACCATCCATCAAAATATCAAACTCATGTTTGAGGGTAGCAACATATCGAGGCTGACAGAAAACGAAGATAAGCATCTCAATGACAGCAGAGCCTGTTTAGCTTTGGTAATATGTAACCCTCCTCATATAAATTGTTACTTGTGCAAGTGCTTTCATTGCCCAAACTATTCTAAATTAAGAAGAATCTTTGACACTGCATTTAGTAATCACTTCATAGAAGACGTAACATACTATCAGTGGACCCACACAGACCGATCAAAATTGGAAGTCAGAATTGAAAACTCTGAGGATTTCATTCAGAGCTTTTTGAAACGGCTTAGTGTTTTCATTCGTCACGTTTTTATAACTGACCAACAAAACATGTACATAAAAGAAGTCAAAACTCTCTTAACGAAAACGGACATACTTGTTTTAATGGACTTTTCTGAAAATTATGGTTTTGTTGTGCAAGATGCAGTGCACGGTACCACTGGACTAACGAACAGGCGACGATTCACCCTTTCCCAATATATTATCGGAACGAGATGCATGAAATTAAAAACGAAAGTTTTGTTGTAATCAGTGACTGCTTAACGCATGACACTATCGCAGTACACTTATTTCAGCGCCGTCTCTTAGAGTTCCTATACAAAAAATGCCAACATTTTAAAAAAAATTTTCCGATGGATCTGCTGTGCAGTACAAAAACAAAAAGAATTTTTTTAATTTAACATTGCATGAACAGGATTTTGGATTGAATGCTGAATGGAACTTCTTTGCCACCTCAATGGTAAGAGTGCATGCGGTGGACTTGGTGGCACAGTAAAAAGACTGGCTGCCAGAGCTAGCCTTCAAAGACCGTATAGGGAACATTTAACAACTCCCTTACAGTTATATAACTGGGCAACTGAAAATATAAGAAATATGGATTTCTCCTACGTATCCACACAGGAGTATAATGAAGAAAAATTATTGATGGAATCAAGATTTTTTAATTTAAGAACTGTGCCGGAAACAAGAAAACTCCATCATATTTCATCCGTTTCACCAGGAGTTATTAAAGGAAAATATTTTTCCTTTTCATCGGAAGAATATATATACGCTCTTAGAAGAAAATAAATAATGATTTTTTTAGTTCTTAAAGCCTTGGGATACAAAGGCCCCAGTGTGACTTTTTTTTAATATGGAAATATTTATTTTCAGAATATTTAACCTTTCTATAAAACATTATTTTGGCCGAACCCATAGAGATCCCAACTTGAAATTTGACATAGAGATAGAGGACGATTATATCTATGATATATAAAAAAAAGAAAAAAAAAACAAAATACCATTTTTTGAGTTATTCAAGGATATATGTAAAAAGGATATTCTGGAATATCCTTCGTCCTTGAAAATAAAAATTATTCATAATCTTTGAAAATTCACATTTTCTGAATGCAACAAGGTATATTTTATCGAATTTTGATGAGTAAAACCAAAGTTATGATTTTTTTAAATATAGAAGAACGTTTAAATTTCGATTTTTTGCCAATTTTTGAAGTTCCGTTACACGCAAACTATATCGAATTCTGCAAAACTTTTTTGCCTTATGATTCCTACCACTCCAACGAATATTTCTACCACTTTTCAGCCAAATCGGAGGGGGGTCGTTCAGAGCTCTCCATATAGCCTCGGCGATTTATCGTGGAATGACCCATAATCCAGTGGATTTAGATCTGGACTCCCCGACGGCCAATCTTCTGCTGCTATAAAGCCAGCAATATTGACTCTGAGCCACTCCTGGGTGGTTTTGGCTTTGTGCGCTGGAGCAGAGTCCTGTTGGAAGATTCATCTGTATCCATTGAAAAGGGTATTGGTCAAACCCTTCACAACGCCCTTTAGCACATCTTCTTGGTAAACCTTTGCACCAGTTTTTACGCCTTTTTCACAGAAATGGATGGATGTGACACCATGGTGAGAGACTCCCCACCAAACCATTACGGAAGCGGGATGATGGCCACATTCTGAAAAAAAAGTTAACGGTTCTATTCCTGCACTCTGAATTAATTCAGGAATAGACACATTTATAATTATCGTAAACATGTGCCAATTCCGGAGGTTACACTTTTGAAGCCATTCCAAATAAATCGGACACTCACATTTATTTTGGAAAAAGAGTCGACTCATCTAAGACTCTCGACCGACGAAATCGGCAATCGGTGCCTTTAGCATTATAACAGAAATGAGAATGGCTATAATAGAATATTCAAGAAAGCGGTTTTAAAGAGATGTAAAGGAATAATAGGGGAAGTTCACTTAATGCACTAAACAAGACATATAAAACCTATCATACATAAACCAACAAATCCTTTCCGGATGTGAACCACTAATCACTGCTAATACATCAACAATAAATAAACTTGAAACCACCAAAAACAAAGCCCTGAGGATTGTTACAGGCGCAGTTAAGACAACCAACTCTTACGCACTGAGACTATACACAGACAACCGCAAAATTACAACTGAAATACAAACAAATTTCAACACTCTAAATTAAATCACAACAGCAACGCGAGAGCGGGCGTTCACTGCACTCTCTTCAGCCACTACATCCCCCTGGGCACCAACAACACAGCTTTTGACGGAAAAGTAGCCACAGTTAATACAGCCCTGCAAGGACTAATATCGCGAATTCACCAAATAAAAAATATAGTCCTTCTGATCGACTCGAAAGCCACACCTGCTAACAGAACCATAACAGACATAAAACAGAAACTCAAATACATCCCAAACAAATTAAATATATAGTTCTTCAGTGGATACCGTTCCATGTAGGACTGAGCGGAAATGAAGCTGCCGACGACCTTGCTAAAAAAGCAATCAGACTCAACACAAGGGAAAAAGCTTTCGTCAAAATAAAAACATAACAAAAACATTAAACACAATAGACATAGAAGAACACAAACAAATAGATGACACCATATGCTGGAAGAACATTAAAGAGCTAGGCAGGGCAAACTCTGACGCCCCAAGAAGAGAAGCAGTGGCGCAATTGAGAATGACTACTAAACATGATTGTCTACCCCACCACCTATTCAGAATCGGGATAAAACTGAATGCCAACCGCCCAATCTGTAACGACACCAATTCGGACCAACAACACCTCCTCACCTGCCCGAACCACAACCAGCAACACCAACAAGAAAACAACCTAACAACGCTATACTGGGAAGCCCGAAAGAAAATGAAGTAAAACCCAACCCTGCCATTGGAAACAAACAAACAGAGGTGTAAACTTATTTGCTTTTTTTTTAACACATTAGCCAGGTCCTTCAGCTTGTTAATGTATATAAGCTGATAAACAATACAAAAAGCAGAACTCAAGTGGATTTTCCATTATATGAATTGTAACTTATGTAGACCTTCTATTTTATTGTTGGACTCGGATCAATCACAACCCTTTGAATACGAGGGCAAGGTGAAAAGTTCTCGGCCTGACAATGAAAGACTGCGATTTGCAGTTAAAAAATGATTTTATTTTTCTACAAAATCTCCCTTGACTTCGACACACTTAATCCAGCGTTTCTCCAACATCAGTATTCCTTCTCGGAAGTGAGAGTCTGAAAGGCTGTGAAAATATTCGTCTACGGCCCTCTCAACTTCTGCATTGGATGCGAAGCGCTTCCCAGAAACAAATTTCTTTAAGTTTGGGAATAGATGGAAGTCTGAGGGTGCCAAATCAGGTGAATAGGGGGGATGACCGAGCAAATCGTACCCAAAATCCCGCAGTTTTCCCATCGCCAACGCACACTTGTGTACAGGTGCATTGTTCTGGTGAAAGATGATTTTTTTCTTCTTCAAGCCAGCCCTCTTCTCGCGAATTTTGGCATCCAGCTGGTCAAGAAGGTTGGAGTAATATTCGCCTGTAATTGTTCTGCCTTTCTCAAGGTAATCAATTAACAGGATCCCTTTCGCATCCCAAAACACATTGGCCATGACCTTTTCGGTAGATGCGATCGGCTTCGCTTTCTTTGGCGCTGAACCACCACCCACTGCTTCGACTGCTGTTTCGTTTCTGGCGTGTAGTGGTGGACCCATGTCTCATCCATGGATTGCCGCGAAAATCGTTTGCGCGTTTGCTTTTGATCGGCATTCAGCAAATGCGGCACCCATCTTGCGCCGAGCTTTCGCATCCCTAAGTTTTTGTGCAAGATGTTTCGCACCCTCTCTGACATGGAAGGAGCAGAGTCCCCGTAAACTTTTGTCAACTTTGGATGAATTTCCTTAGGGGTTAACCTATCCAAAATACCATCCAGAATTTTATCACCGCACAATATTCAAGTTTATTGTGTAAAGAAACTACTTGAGAGAACAAGTTGAAACTTGTCATACGAACTAATGAGAAGTGCACCCAGGCAGGAAACATAAATTATTGCTGATTGGAACGCTATCTCTGCGTCACGCTGAGAACTTTTCACCTTGCCCTCGTAGCTATTTAGTCATAATCCATTCAACGTCGATTTTGCATCCACCACCTGGCTTTGATAAGATCTCCCCAAGATGGCTCGTTTCGGAAAACTGCTGATGAGCACGAGCCATGGGCCATGAGATCCTCACGCAACCTTTGAACCACATCAACCCCGGTTATTAACGTGAGCAAATTGACCCTAAAACCTCGACCCTGAGGACTCTTTAAAGAATATGCCGAGGTGGCAGGTCACAACTTTAATCAGCGACTATGTCAAAGGCATTTTGCAATATGAATTAATTATGAGTAAAACTGATGACCTGAGATTCAGAGATGTTTACACAGTCAATCATTTAAAATTATTATATAAAACACTGATGCTATTTAAAGTTCACAATTATAATTGTAGTGAAATACATATATGTATGTATATATAAATTTCCCCAAAACCAGATTATGTACTTAAATTTAAACTATTATTTAAAGAAGCAACACAATATTGTTTAAGGATGAAATCATTTTAAAAGAATCCAGCTCCGAAATACCCACCCCGAATGGATCCACTTCTTAAAAAAAAAAAAATCTTAAAAGTTATTTATTACTTGAAATGCCAATCAGCCCTTCACCAATTTGTTATTTCCACAAAATATATAACATAAAGCACACCACTTTATAATAATTAACAGTAAGTTACAAACAAATTAAGCAGATACGCTAATAAATATTTCCTTTACTTTTATAAATATTTGCCCCCAACAAAGCTTTTTTTGTTGTTTTTAATAATGTTTTAATGAAATTAAAGCCAACAGGTGAAAAGAACATAGAAAAAACATAGAAACTTAAATGTTTTTGAAATTATACATAAGGTAATTGTACACAAGAGAAAGAAATATTTGGCATTTGTAATGTAAGCAAGAATTATTCTGAATATACGTATATATTGTTTCTTATGTGGAGCACACAGGGTAGGCACATGAGCGGTCTTCTTTTTCTGTGTTTAAATGTCATTTAAAATTCATTAAAAACAAATCAAATTCGATTTACTATAACAAAAAAACAAAAAACAATAAATATAAAAACAAGATAACTATATATAGTTTCTTTGTCCGCAAATTTACACAGTGAAATAAAGAAAGAAAACACAAAAATATTATTTCAGAAAAACACAAGAGGTGAAATCGACTTTGTTGCTCTCTTATTTTTTCGTTTTCATTACTCGCATTCGGTTAAGTTATTTGGAAGAAAAAAATATTTCACATGGGACTCAATTTATAAGATGACAAAAAGTGTTATATTTCATTCACTTGCTTTTTTCTGTGTTTCTGATTTTTTGTTTGTTTTGTTTTATCTATGCAAACGTACCGAAGTAAACCATCCCTTGACCCGCTGGGCCCACCCTTGTCCTCCTGGTGATGAGGCTGTTGGCGAATCTCTACTACCATCATCATTATCATTACATTCCTACACAACAATGACAATAACACACAATAGTATACATAATTTGTTGTTCTCATTTGTTTGCCTTTTTTTAATTTTGTTATTTTACTAATAATAATTATCTTTTTTTTTAACGAAAGACGAACTCTAGAAGCTCTATAGAATTAAGCAATCGAAATAATAAGAATATCGAAAATTGGAGCAATAGTAAACTGAAACACTTACCTCCTGGGAGACTTCCATTGGCTCACCAGATGCAGCTGTGGGTGGCTGTGATTGATCTCCGGGTTGTTGTTCATCAATAGCAGCTTCATCAAGTTCTTTCTTATCAACCAAGGATGCGCTTGAGATCAGCACGATGCCATGATGATTGATGCGTACTTTTACTTTAACTTCCTGTAATTCTCCCTTCTCGTTTGGCTTGACATCTTTAATTAGCCATTTGCCGATAATAGATTCGGGATATGGGACCGGTTGGGCATACTGAACTGTCATGTTGAATGGTTCCTTGCGATTTAGGGTAAGCATCCGACTAAATGGAGCAGCATGGAAAGCGGGAAACACTTCGATTTCTCCACCGGTTAGCGAGCCTTCTGGTTCCCAAATAACTTTAACGGCATAGTTTTGGATGTCGGTAACACCAAATTCACGAACACGTACAGCCGGAGACATGATGGCGCATTGTAAAGCAGCGCCTCGTGACACAGATTCATCTTGATTTAAAGTTGTGCTAGCCGGTTTGCCAAAAGTCTTCAAAGAAATATTTTTTTAACAATAAGTTTTGCAAAAGAGAGAATATTTATATTTGTACATGAATTTAAAAATTTAACGCCGGTAGAACTTAAGAAGCTTTGTGAAACCTATCACCACCACAATTTATATAAATCAACTAGGTCAGAGCAACAAAGCCACCCTCTACTGGGTATCAGCTGATGAACTAGCAAGAAAGGGATCGGAGACCACCTTCGTCTCTCTAAGGTGAGACAGGCCAAGGAACTTCTCGGGAACAATAACCGAAAAAGAAGTAAGGTCTGCACAAATATCTATTTACAGGCTCCCTAACAGGACACTGTAGACTTAAGGAACATCTCAGAAAACAAACCCAGTAACGATCAAAATAGAGGATGTAGATTTTGCGAAGACGTTGATGAAACCGTAGGGCACCCGATTGAGGAATGTGGAGCAATGATTCACAAAACAAGGAATCACCTGAATGCCCATCAACTGTAAGAAGATCAACGATCGTCATCAAGGCAATTGGCCTGGAGGAGGTGCTCTACGTTGAGTATTTCATCGACTAGAGCTCCAAGGTCGCAGCAATCAATCTACCAAATTTGATTTTCAAACATTATGAATGGGAATCTAACTGAAGCTCCTAGAGAACATAATCCTTAAACCATGTCTCTCATACAAATTGTTCGGGGAAAAACAGGGCCACCTCTGACAGAAAAGTTCTAGTAACTGTAGTACAAGTGAAGTGCCAGATTCCGCATAAATGCTAAGTAAATTCCCTACAGAAAAGATTCACTGAGCGATTCCAATTAATTTAAGCATTTAGATAAATAAATAAATAAGTTGGCGGTAAACGCCCTTACAGGGCCTGACCTAGCTTCTCGCAGCCACTTACGCTGTGCGTGTTATATTTTTTCACGCGAATGGAAGCGACGTATGTATTGCTGTTTCCGAAGGGCATGATTAAAAACCTTTTTCTTGACAATTTGTCGGACCGTGAAAAAACTTATAGGTGTTTCTGGAACTCAAACATAACTACTGAGCTACGATGCCCATTGAGAAGTTATAGGCAGACACTCACAAAGCCGGTAGGTGGATGCAACATTGACGTTTAATGGGCTATATGGAATTATAATTTCCTTCTACAGTCCCATTCTGTCAAACGCCGTGTATAGACGTTCACACACGTCAGAGCTATCCTTCTCTTTCTTTTATTACACTGGAAGTGTCATTTCTATTGCCACCCACGTGGTCTTAATAAAACAAATTCCTTTATCTCAATTAAAAAATAAAATAAAAAAAAAGAATATGAATACCTTCATACTGTTACATGGCACGGGCTTTTAGGGAAAAGGGGAAGAGGAACACAGAGGAGAAGCCTGTGCACGTTGGCTTTAAATGTTTGAAGGTTGTAGTGATGGGGAAATACAGAGCTTGGTAGATCATTCCACATTCGTGTCGTTCGCCTTATAAACGAATTCCTATATTTAGTAGTACGACCGAAGTTAGGTTTTAGGGTGAACTGATGTGCATTCGAAGCATGCATGGAGCTGGCTATTTCGCTGGAGCATTTTTTGTGAAAAAAGTGATAAAACAGGGAGACATGAGATATTTCTCCTATGTTCAAGTGAATGTATAGCATTTATAATGTCTCTATCACCTGTTGATGAGACGTGTTAGTGAACAGACGTGTTTTATTGGGCTTTCGGTGATTATTATTAATCTTTAGGTGATACACCTAGCTCGCGATAATTTTTCCGGTGTAGATGTGTCCCCAATGTAAATGAATGCACTAAATATAAAAGTGTAATAATCAATACGAAAGGAGTGCATGAATAATTAAAAAGAAAAAAAAATTAAATTATCGGTTAAATAGCCAGTTAGTGGACAGAGACCATCGATAGCCGTATAAACAAACGGTTTTTGTTTTCTTTTTATTTATGTGTAATGCAGTGAGAGCATACATAAACAATAATGAGTGGCGAATGTTACAAGTGTAATAAAACTTTAGGAGGAAGAAGTGAGAGTGGTATTCCATGTGCAGCTTTTCGCCAAAAATTCTTTTGCAACAAATGCATTAGTATAGGTGAATACGAGAATAATATTCTGAAAAACTAGAACATTATAGTGGTATGTGATAAATGTAAAGAGAATACATGAAGTAGATAGTGATAAAAATGGAGAATGTACTAAAAGTAGTGAACGAA
The DNA here is from genome assembly GCA_963082735.1 of Pocota personata. Lineage (NCBI taxonomy): Eukaryota > Metazoa > Arthropoda > Insecta > Diptera > Syrphidae > Pocota > Pocota personata. The sequence goes on from OY720431.1 coordinate 77,373,527, forward strand.
AATAAGATTGCCCTAAGTAAACAAGAAGAGGACATCAAAAGCATATTAAATTGTGTAAAGCTTATTAGTGCAAAAGAGACAAATTCTGAAGTTAAAAAAGTAAACAAACCAAAAACATATGCGGAAATTGCGGTTAAAAATATTCCACCGGTAACCAAATAAAAATCAAGATAGTGAAAAGACGAAAACGGATTTAAAACAAAATATTAACCCAGCTGATCTGGCTCTTCAAATCAGTGGAATATCTAAGAGGACGAATGGATCCGGTTTGATAAAATGCGCAAATAAAGAATCAAGTAAAAAAATTGGAGATCTGGTCAAAGAAAAGTTGGGAGAAAAATATAAAGTGAATACACCATCCTTAGTGGACCCTCAAATATCAGTAATTGGTGTGGATAGAGAAATAGCAGAGGATAATTTGATAAATATTATAAAAACACAAAATAAGGTGAAAGGGAACATGAAACTTATTAAGTGCTTCAATAAATTTAAAAATGCAAAGAAGTATAATGCCATAATAGATGTAGACGGTGTGTTATTTAAAAAAATTATGGAAATGGAAATTATGTCATGCCTCAACATTGGTTGGAATAAGTGCGCGGTATTTGATAAGATAAATTTAAAAGGTGCTATAAGCCAACTAACAAAATGTGGAGATGAACATAGCGAAGATGAGTGTCAAAGTGTAAAAAATAGGTGCATGAATTGTGTTCTAACAATTAATAAATTGAATTTAGCCATTGACCCAGGTCACGATACTAGGGATGAAAACTGCCCGGTATTCATAAGAAGATTAGAGAGAGAGAGAGAGAGAAAGTTGCTTACTAGCAATTAAAGTTTCAGTGCATGTTTTTAAATATTCAGGGTTTAACTAATAATTTTAGGGCAGTCGGAAATGAAATATATGAAAATAAGTTTGATATGATCGTGTTGTCTGAGACCCACCTAAGGATAAGTGTAATGAATAAAGAAATAAACATAAACAACTACAATATAATCAGATGTGAAACTACATCTTCGCATACTGGAGGCAAAGTTATACACCTAAAAAGCTGTTGGGAATATAAACTTATAAAATCTGTTCAAATTGATTTAAAACTATGGATATTAATGATAGAAGTTAAAATGGAGCAGAAATCGACAACGTTTATTGATTGGCTTAGTTCCAGTATTTATAAAGGAGAACTTGAGTGCTTGTTTCAAGAAAATATGTGCAAACAACTAGTTGAAAACCAAGGGTGACCCTTGATACTAAGTCTTTACTGGACTATGTAGTAACAAATATTGTTCAATGTGAAGTAAATGTCTGAAACGATCTCAAAATTAGTGATCATGAATCTATTGAATGCAAAATAAACATGAATGGTGATAATATTGTGTACAACAGAAAGGTAGTAAGATATTTAAAATATAACAGATTTCAAGAAGAAGAGGTGAAATAAATCGGATTAGTATCTCAGTCCAATGTGATAATCAAACAAGTGATATATTTGAAAAAGAATTATTAAACGTAATAAATAAATTTATAGTAGAAAAATCGTTTATCTCCGAGTTGGTCATGAACTAGATAAGTGCATATGCCAAACACATCATCATACGCTTCTCCATCGTGAAGCGCCGTAACATGAACCACCAGTTTAATACTATCATACTGTGCTCATACTACGCAGCACGTTCTTCTAGGGACAGCCATTGTTAAAGTAAAGGATAACTCCGCAAGGTACCAGCCAGCCAGGCTCCTTTTCGACAACGAATCCCATCTCACGTTTATCAACGAAAGTTGCGTTCAAAGACTCACGCTGAGAAGAACTTCAGCATCTACAGCAATGGAAGGAATCGGCGCAACCGCAGCCGGAAACTCCAAGGGCGAAATCGAGCTTACCATCTCATCACATGATGTCACCTTTACAACAACAATTCGGGCGCATATAATACCTAAAATAACCAAAAAATTACCGCCAACTGGTCACACATCAGCAAGCTCAAATTAGCCAATCCTCTCTTCTATACACCAGCTGCTGTAGATATTCTCTTAGGATCGGATGAACTGGGTCAATTTCTATGAACTGGCTTAGTTAAGGGCCCCATCGGAACGCCAATCACACAATAATCTACGCTCGGCTGGATTCTCTTCGGCAAAATAGCCGATTTGGAAAACAAATATACTCCGTCTACTGCAGTTTGTATGTATACAGACGTCTCGTTAACGAAAGCTGTCTCCAAATTCTGGCAAATCGAATCGCTACCCACGATTAAGCATTTAACTGTCGAGGAGCAACTCTGCGAGAAATTCTTTGTCGATACGCATTATCGCAAAGAGGATGGTCGGTATGTGGTAAAATTGCCATCAAGCCCGGCTGCCCTCTAGGAAACTCTCGTCAAGCCGCTGTTCGTGCACTACTCAGAATGGAAGAGGTCTTCGCAAAGGATCAACATCTCTACCAGCAGTATAAAGACTTATTCGAAGAATTTATTGACCTAGACCATATGGAGGAAGCAGAAACCACTACTATATGCCGCATAGAGCTGTAATAAAAAAAACAAGCACCACGACTAAATTGAGGGTGGTCTTCAATGCCTCATTTCGCAGTGAAGGCTCTGCAACAGACTACTCTAGACGAAGGCTACCCAACAGCAACGCAAGTCAAACTACGCGACTTCTACATGGACGACCTGTTGACTGGGTGTTTCGAATAGTTAGAATTGCAACGTATACAAGTTGAGGTATCATCTATATTAAACCGAGGTGGATTTCATCTGAGAAAATGGTCATCGAAGTCTCTGCGCATTATCAGTGCTGTACCAGAAGATGAGCGTGAAGTCATTCACTTTTTGGATTTATCCGAAACAGAAAGCGTCCGAACATTAGGACTCTAATGGGAACCGCTACGCGACAATCTAACATTTACTGTTTAGGTTCATAATATAGACATCGCAAATGTAACTAAACGTTTACTTCTTTCAGATGCATGTAAGCTGTTTGACCCCCCGGGATTACTTTCCCCTATCACCATCATACCCAAGATGCTTTTCCAGTGCCTTTGGACTCCCAAAGTCAATTGGGATGAAGCTGTACCGAACGACGTAAAACGGCAGTGGCTACGTTACAGGGACCATATCACGAACTTCGCAGCAATTAAAGTGCCGAGGTGGGTCGGTACTGGTTTCCCGAATGCCGCAACTGATTTACACGGTTTCGCAGACGCATCTCAAGGTGCATACGCCGCTGTCGTGTATGTTCGCACAACAACCCCTGATGGCAAGATTAAGGTTAATTTGCTTACGGCAAAAGCCAGAGTCGCTCCGCTAAAACAAACAACATTGACTCTACCTCGCTTGGAGCTGTGCGGCGCCGCCTTGTTAGCGCAGCTAATGTCACAAGTTCGATCTTAGCTGGAATATCCAATCTCCCAACATATTTGGAAGGACAGACTCAACTGTAGCTCTCGCTTGGATTCGTCAACACCCTGGCAAATGGTGTACATTTGTATCGAATCGTGTTTCACAAATCCAAGAGGCCATACCTGCAGACAACTGGTTTCATGTCAAATCATACCAAAACCCCGCTGACTGTGCTACGCGAGGTGTACTACCACAAAAATCATCGTGGCCTCCGCAACAACTCTTCGTAACAAACATAGACCGACGATCTGAGTCAATAAACCTATCAACGAGCCCCAAAACACAACCGATCTTGCAGCTAATAGATCATTTTTCATCGCTAAGGAAGCTGAAACGTGTCACCGCATATGTCCTGAGGTTCCAACATAATGCTAGAGTTGCTCTGCGAAACCAGGAGAACGGAAATTGGTGGTCCCGACAAATCAGTAAACAGCTCCATCTTTCTGAACTGGACGAAGCATTTTCCTTCTGGATAAAACAGACCCAACTATATTTCTTCGCCGAGGATATTCAACGCCTGCAGTCTAATAAGCCGGTGAGGCGCCAGAGCAAACTTCTGAAGCTACATCCATTTATAGATGGGAGAGGATTGCTTAGGGTGGGCGAAAGACTGCGCAATACCTCACTTCAGCAAGACAAAAAATATCCTCTTTTGCTACCAGCATCCGCAAGACTTACACTTTCATTTGTGAAGACATACATCGAATTACACCAAGCTATACACTCTATGCTTCAAAGTCGTTTCTGGGTTATCGGCGCACGCAATATTCTACGGAAAATATTTAGATCGTGTGTAAAATGTCGCAATTCAACAACAGTTAATGGGTGACCTACCAATGCCTCGCGTGGTGGCATGTCGACCTTTTGTACGTAGCGGAGTGGATTTTGCAGGACCAGTCAAACTTTGATTCTCTAAAGGCCGTGGTTCGAAGTCGGTTAAAGGGTACATAACCGTATTCATTTGTATGGCAACAGGAGCTATGCATTTAGAGCTTGCGAGTGATCTGTCTTCAGCAACTTTCATCGCTGTCTTTAAGCGTTTCGTATCTCGTCGTGGCCATTGCAAGGGTCTGTACAGTGATAATGGCACAAATTTTGTGGGTGCTGAAAAAGAGCTCAGCGATTTTCTCACGAAGGCGATCAGGGACGAACAGTTGGCGAAACATATCGTTGACGACGGCACTGTATGGCATTTCAACCCTCCAGCTTCGCCCCACATGGGTGGGTATTGGGGAGCCGCAGTAAAGCGGGTAAAATTCCATTTGCGCCGAACACTGGGAGAGACTCTACCGACATACGAGGAATTTGCAACGCTTTTAACAGAAATCGAAGCTTGCGTTAATTCACGTCCTCTATGTTCAGTATCTTCGGATGTAAATGACTTCCTCGCTCTTAGTCCGGGGCATTTTTTAATCGTTGCGAGTACTTAGTACAACTTCAACAGCGTGCAAAGTGGACTCGAGTGAGCTGCAACGTCAATTTGGGTGATCTAGTGGAGATTCGCGACGAGAGGCTACCTCCTACCAAATGGAAGCTAGGAAGAGTTACAGATATTCATCCCAGAGCAGACGGCAATGTGCGAGTCGTCACACTCAAGACAGCCACCGATTACTAACTCGTCCTATTGTGAAGATATCTCCACTTTTAACGATAAACAAAGAAATTTCCTCAACAATTTAAGCTTAAGCTTATTTAAGCTTATTTATATGGCTTCACCATACAGAGCCATATAAATTGTATCTCATATCTAGGTATATTTAAGTTTATTGACAACATAAAACTAAAGTCTACCCAGATGTTGTTTCTCTATTTATAAACTTGAGCTCAGGGACAGAGGCTAGTTTTACTACTACACAATGGTAGAAATTCGTATATTCTCTCACCCCTTTTACATACAAACTATGCTGGAATGCAGACGTTAAAAAAAAAATAATAATATCGTAACGACAAAATATAGCCAGGATCAAACTCTGGAAAGAAAATAGAAAATGTGTACTCACTACTAGGGAAGACTGACATCTGTAGAAGCTAAGCTTGAGAAACAGGTTTGAAGCCGCACCACAACTAAGAGCTAATTTACGAGGAACTACTGGTGCTGATGTTAGTGTCAGAACCATCCAACATCGCCTCATTGAGATGGGTTTACTGGCAAAGAGACCAGTGAAAAAGCCCCTTTTGACCAACAAAAATTAAGGAAACTCGCATGCCCAAAGAGAGATAACACCGGAATGTTGTGGCTTGGTGGAAACGTGCGTAATTACGAAGGGCGTTGTTATTTGTTTATCTATGTTCTTATGCCACAAAGAAATACTGCCTATCGCTTTTCTTTTGCAGGGTATACATATGGAGTTTATTATGAATGCGTGTTTGTTAAGTATAAATCGTGATAGAGAGAGAAAGAGAGAGAGAGTAACCTCGTCGCATTTCGTTTGTACCAACTTTTTAAACTTACCTACGACCATAAACGCAGGTTCAAACCTCGGCAGCAGATGAATTTTTTATTGGAATCTTTATTAATATTTTTTTTAAATTTCTAATTAATTGTATCAATAAATCATCCATACAAGTTGGAAAATGGAAACCAAAACTCTACCAATTGCTATCCCTGGATGTTCTTCATTAGCTGCAAATAGTATAGCAAGGGACACTTAAGACAACGTTTAAAGTGTATTATTATCCGTACAAAAACCAGTTTGAAGTGAAAATGAATCGAATGAGCCCCGCGGATTCTACAATCAAGCTAATAGCACAGATAATAAACCACCCAGATGTCTCATTCATATGGGAAGAAGTGATATATGAAAACGAAATTCTCTAAAAAAAAAGCTTTTTGAAAAGCTTAAACTTCTTACAAAAGGTAAAAAATCAGAACAGAATTTTTGTTTTTTCTGCTTACTTTTTAGTCCATCGTGTCACTCACACATACCCTTGTTTACCTTCACTGCAAAAAAGAAACAAAAAAAATATTTTGTGCGACTGCGGATACGGAGTTCTGATGCCGACACGTTGGTAAGATGGATATGGAGCATTTGTATAGATCGTATATATATACAGCTATGGCCACATAAATAGCACAAGGCGGAACAAAATGTATACCTTACATTTTAACTGTACCGTACTGTACTCCTTTTATTTTAAACGATGTAAGGCAAACTTGTATGTATGCTACTGCCTTCCTCTATGTTCCAGTAGATTATGAAGAAAAAATTTTACCGTTATCAATGAGTTCATATGTTTCATTCTTTGAAGTAGTCTTTGTGGCTGGACACAAAAATAGCACAAATCGTGGTAATTGGAATATCTTTTATAATAATGTGTGTAGTCTTAATTTGTTTGTTTTATTATATTTTCGCATAGTGTTTAATTTCATTTTGCATTACAATGGGTAGAGGTAAGCACTGCACTTCCGAAAAAAGGAACTCAATTTATGCTCTTCATCAAGACGGCAAAAAACCAGCTGAAATAGCCGAAAAATTGAAATGCTCCCGAAAAATGGTTTATAACGCTATTAAATTGGTAAAAGAAGGTCAGATGCACTTAACCCGTAACAAAAATCGCCGTCCAAGACCAAGAAAAACAACGTTTCTGGTGGATAGAACCATAATACGGAAGAGCAAAAAGGATCCTTTTAAGTCATCTCTTGACTTAAATATCTCAAGTCGTTCGATTAGAAGGAGATTAAATGAAGCTGGACTATTTGGATGCATCTCCAGGAAGAAACCACTTCTTTAAAAAAAAAAAAAAATATATATAAGAAATCGTTTATTATTTGCAAGAACTCATCAAAATAAGAACCTGCAATTTTGGAGAAGGGTACTATGGAGTGATGATACAAAGGTGAATAGAATTGGGCCAGACGGAAAAACATTTGTGCATCGCCCAATAAGTAAAGTCTTGGATCCCAAGTAAACCCAAAAAACGATTAAGCATGGTGGGTGTAATGTCATGGTCTGGGGTGCATTTTCCTGGCATGGAGTTGGACCTATTGTAAGGATCAATGGCAAAATGGACAAATTCCAGTATTTAGATATACTGAAAACTGCAATGGAGCCCTACGCTTTCGAGTCTTTGCCAGTAAATTGGATCTTCATGCATGACAATGACCCAAAGCACTCAGCTAAAGTGGCGAAAGATTGGTTTTTGCGGGAAAGTATTGATGTTCCTGACTAGTCAGCTCAAAGTCCCGATCTTTACCCCATTGAGAATTTTTGGCATGTTGTAAAGGTGAAAATTGGGCAACAAAATTACAAGAACAATGATGAGTTATGGGAGAGAATAAAAGAAGCTTGGTATTCCATTCCGAAGAGTAGATGCCAGAAGCTTGTAGAGAGTATGGAAAGGCGGTGTCACTGAACCATGTGTTCATTTTTTATTAATTATTTACAGGAAAATGTATCTGTGCTATTTATGTGTCCAGAAGAAATTTCATATTCCCTAAGTTCTTTCCCTCAAACATTCGCTGAATTTGAACATATCCTTTTAATGAAGTAAATTTTATTTCTGTTTTACTTAAGATTTCAAATGAATAAAACCTTTTTACTATAGTACAAGTACAATTTAAAGTATACGGATATTTCTATTACGAGTTAATTTGTGCTATTTATATGGCCATGGCTGTATGTGCAAATGGTTGGGCTTATGTTGTGTGCTTGTTATTTTGTCTGTATGTATGTACCTTATTTTCAGCACTTGATTAAATAAATAAAAACTCTACAAATTTGCTCTGAAAATGGGTATGCTAGAACACATGGTTAAAAACCGCATTATCACAGCTTCTGTGGGAGACGAAACAAGAAGGGGAACAGTCCGAACGGGAACAACACCGGGGGGGATAAAATCTCCTTTTCTGTGGGTGCTCACAATGGACAACCTTTCAAAAGAACTGGATGGAACCTGTGCAAAATGTGTAGCGTACGCAGATGACCTAGCCGTTCTGATAAGAGGTAAGCACCTGAACATCATAGGAGAGCTTATGCAAAACACCCTTCGAATCATAAAAGAATGGGCGGAGGAGAGTGGATTATAAATAAATCTAAATAAAACGGAAATGGTTCTCTTTACAAAGAAAACCAAAACTAGTGACTTTCACATTCCACAACTCGGAGGAGTATCACTACAACTCCGCGACAGCGTCAAGTATCTGGGCATTATATTGGACAGGAAACTGACCTGGAGAAAGAACCTGGAAGAAAGAGTCACCAAAGCCAAGAGAGCATATTGGATATGCAGGATGGCCACCGGGAAGACATGGGGCTTGAAACCGAAACAGGTCCACTGGATATACGAATGCGTAATAAAACCTATCATCTTCTACGGTGTAGTTGTATGGTGGCCAGTGATGAGCAAAAAGTATGCAAGAGACTTGCTAACTAAGGTGCAACGTATGGACAAACATGATATAAAACTTGCTTAAAATCTCCGAATCATAAAAACACACACAGACCTAGCGCATATATTAGATCTTTGATAATCACGACTTCTTTTTCTTTTGGTGATAATGTCGAAGTTATTTTCTTTATTTCCTCTAGAACATTTATATTTATTCCAGGTGACACCACACTTTTAATCTTAATCCACCTATGTAATGAAGACGGGTGCGGCAAGTGTAGTCCAAGCTGATCCCGTAAAAAGTTGTATCCGGAAGACGAACGGAAAAAAATGCACTGCGAAATCCAATTCTCCTCTTCGGTGTATTTTTTTGTACTCTCAGATAGAATGAGCTTCGAAAATGTCTTAGTATTTAGATCAATACCAAGCAATAAATCAATTTTCTTATTTCGTGATAACTATTCCAGCACATTTCACTATTTGAGAATCTAAATTCCTGGTATTTGGCAATTTTTACTCGTTTAATAGTTTTTCAGACTTCACTATACCAGTAGTTTGTTCCGTTTTTTAACACCTTTGTACACACAAACATGTTTATTATTCTTATGAGTTCATTTTCAAGTACACTACCCATTATGCTCGGACTTTCAACATTGTATATACACTCAAACGCGCTACTGCTTCTAAGGTTATCTAGAAATAATGTTTTGTTATACTTAAGAATTTTACATGTATTTACTTCACTTTCTTTTATAAACTTATTTCGAGAACATAATTGAATTATTAACGTCTCGTGATCGCTCATTTTTAGGTCAACATTTACTTCCGCTGTAGTATAAGAGCTCGATTCTATTATGACATAGTCAATTAAAGTTTGTGTGCTATTTGTATTTCGTGTAGGTTCTCGGACGATTTGTTGACACTGATTATCTATTTCAATTATATTTTTGAAGTCATTTCTATACAGATTTGATTCGTCTAGCCAGTCGATGTTCATATCTCACATATATATTTGATCATAGGGTTAGAGTCGAGAATACCACTCCTATAATGCTCAAGCCCGCTAAATTTTACCGCAATGTGAAAGTTTTTCCCGCAAACGCCCGCGCACGATATACCCGATTCACCTCGGATCGAGCCTTTGCATTTGAAACACTCTCGCATTCTTCTGTTAAAGCAAAAGTCGCCACGGTTACACCAATTGTGTCCACCTTTCGTACTTTGGTATTTATTCACCAAAAAAGAAAAAAAAAACCTAGAAGTTCTTGTAATAATACGTCTTCACTCACTCGCATTCAACGATTTTCGATTTGCGATTTCCTTTTACTGTTATCCTTAAGCTATTGTTCAATTTCTTAAGCCTCTCAATTCTTTTAATATAAATAGATTGCCTTTTTATATGAGTCTCACAGTTGGCGCAAGTAAATTCAACGTTATCATTGAATCTTTTTCTTGATAACCTTTTTGAAGACAAGTTTAGTTCTTCTACTGTAATTTATTGCAGTTTTTATATGTAACCTTAGATCCCGTTAGATCAAAACAACTGAACTCGTCATCAGAAATAGCAACACTTCGTTTTAACAAGAGAGAAGGGTAAGCATTTTTTTAAAATATTACTTTCCAATAAAGGCATTCTTAAAATGTTTGCTGCATATATAGGGCGTTTTAAGTCGTTTTATATGTTCCCGAGACTCCTCTGCTAAAGCTAGCCATTCATCGTATTTAACTGTTCCTTTTTTAGGAAATTTAAATAATTTTCCATCAGGCAATTCATTTTTGGTTACAGAACTGTGTGCAATTGCGCACTTCGTTTTTTCCCAGGGCATTTTTTCCTTGGAGACAATTTTTTTTTATTTATTTAAAGACCAAGGCTAAGTTAACCTAACTAATAAAGTAATCTCGGAAAAGTATTGTAATCCTTAATCGTTTTATTTGGCAAATCTTATACAAGTAATAGTTCAGAAGTGGGATAAATATAAATTTTATTAAACTTCCGCGAAACTCTATTTCTAACCGTATTCACGATTTGCTGCGTCCACCACGATGGCTAATGAAGAATCACGAATGGATAATACGATAATACCACTAGCCGAATCAACAATGATTGCCAATTCTGGCACGGTCATGACACCAGCCGGTCCGAATACTAACCTGCACGCCAGCAGTCTGTGGCACGTGAATTCACCACCAGAACGAACCAGCGTGCTAGACCAACGAGAGCTCGAATTATTACGTCGAGAAAGGGAGGTACTCAGACAGGAATTAGAATTAACTAAACGTGAACTTTCTGTTTTACAGCGACAGTCAACAGGTAATTCCACCGCCACGTCTCCGGTACCAACTCCTCCAACGCCTCCGGTACCAGCTGCAAGCCAAGAAACCCCACCGCAACACGCTTCATCTGAAGTACTTCAGAAGTACAACAGTATTACTTCAGATGTGATAGCTTCAAGGGCATGCCTGAATAATTCATAAACTTACGGTTACGCGGAATTAAACCACTTGTCCCATTTTTCGATCCAAGCCAAAAATTAATCCTTTCATGCCAGAAGTGGACGCAAACAGTTGATAATCTACGAGATATTTATCAAGTCACGGATCAAATGACTCTGCTGATCGTTTCATCGAAGCTTCAAGGGGCAGCAAAAGGATGGTTTTCTAGTTAGCAATTTCGTATCACGAATTGGGTACAGCTTAAAGAGGGCCTTTTAACAGCATTTCCTTCTTACACAGATGAGTCTGATGTCCATATGAGACTCCTGAAACGGCACAAACAGGTAAACGAAAGTTTTGAACAGTATTTCTACGAGATGTTATCCATAGCTAGTTGCACCACATTTAGTAGTCAATCTATTTTGAAATACATTATTAACGGGGTAGGTAATAACGATTTACAACGAACATTGTCAATTAAAATTGTCTGATACACAGTGTTGTGTATGCAACTGTTTAGCTGACTGCTTGTACAGTCAGTCGATTTCCAAACGTCATCCAACATACATCGCTCTGCGCAACACATTGTCCATACATTATAAATACAATACATTGTACTCTCTATTAGTAATAAACAAATTTAAATAGTAGCTCGCGCATATTTAAAACACAGTCTACCGGTATTAAACGATTTGGCTACGACCACGTCAACAATGAAGAAACGACTATGATATACAACACATCACAAGGCGATAACGCGTCATTTGGCAATGACGAAAATGCTGTTACGAACGTAGAATTAAACAATTTGCCACAATACAATAACAAAGATATTGTACCGCAACAGATCTCGTACGGTGATTTTGAATGTGAGAATACCGTCAAAGATCATTATCCGCTGCCCATTATTGAAGATCTCTTGCAGCAATTAAAGGGTAGTGCATTTTTCATTGGTTTAGATTTAGCATCCGGGTACTATCAAATCCCTGTTGCTAAAGATTCACGGAAGTATACGGCGTTTGTTACTCCTGATGGTGAGAATGCCATTTGGACTTTCAAATGCGCCTTCGTGCTTCCAGAGGATGATGAATAACATCAAACGAAAAATGAAAGCAGGTCGATTGATAATATACATGGATGACATTCTTATTCCATGTAAGGATTTTTCGGAAGGTATGCAAAGTCTTCAAGCATTCCTGTCTCTTTTAAAAGATGAAGGCCTAACCCTCAAGCTGAAGAAGTCATATTTTTTTAAAGAAAAAATTGATTTTCTTGGATATGAGGTATCTTCTACTGGTATAAGGCCCAATGAAAGAAAAATTGAAGCAGTGTCGAATTTTCCTCAGCCAGAAAACTTGCATCAACTGAGACAATTTTTAGGACTTACCAGCTACTTCAGGAAGTTTGTTTTAGCTCATGCAATCATTGCGCAATCACTTACGGAGCACACGAGGAAAAATATGGAGTTCAAATGGACGGATGTTCACCAAAAATCCTTCGATCAGTTGAAAGAAGTATTATCCGCCAGGCCGCTGCTAACTTTGTACGATCGTCAACTGGAACATGTGCTGCACACGGACGCGAGCGCACTTGGAATCGCTGGTATTTTGCTGCAAAAAGATTTGGATCTCCAGCTTCGACCGGTAGGATATTTTAGCAGACAAACAAATGAATATGAGAAGCATTACCACAGCTACGAACTCGAGGCTCTTGCTGTGGTTAGATCAGGTTCCGAAGCTATCTCCTCGGTAAGCACTTTAAGGTCGTAACTGATTGTGATTCCTTGAGAGCAACGATTAATAAAAAAAACATAGTCCCAAGGATCGCACGTTGGTGGTTGCGGCTGATGGAGTACGACTTCGAAATCGAGTACCGGTGTGGGAAAAATATTCAGCACGTAGATGCGCTTAGCAGATCTCCGCACGATGAACCAAAACAGTGTGATGTTGTTAGCATGGATGTGTTTGCCGTTGAAATCAAAAATGAAGACTGGCTAATGACTGTTCAGCTCCAGGATCCGAAATTGCATGCAATCGTTACCAAGCTCAAACAAAATGGAACAACGGGCGCTCCTGGGTCTGCTGTTTGGAAAATTATAAGGTCCTGTCATGACGAGGTAGGTCATTATGCATTAGAACGAACATTAGATCTTTTGCAGCGTGATTACTGGTTTCCACGCATGAGGAATAAAGTTAAAAGTTACCTATCAGCCTGCATTGAATGCGCATACTACAAACGGCCGTCAGGTAAACAGGAAGGAGAGTTATTTTTCATACAGAAAACTCCTGTGCCCTTCCACACCCTTCACCTCGACCATTTAGGCCCCTTTCCGAATAGCCATAAGGGCAACACTCATATTTTGGGAATTATTGATGGGTATACGAAATACGTCATTCTAAGAGCCGTCAAAAACGTCGGCCTTTAGCTCAAAAGAATTTGAGAAGTATTGTTCTGCCAATGACATCAAACACATCATGACCGCAGCGCGAACTCCGAGAGCCAACGGCCAAATCGAACGGTGTGACCGGACTTTATTGCATGCATTGTCCACAATGGCGAACGATAAAACTGATTGGGACACTTATCTCAAAGCTATACAATGGGGAATGAGTTCATGCATGAACGAATCTACAAAACAAACACCACATACCTTACTATTTGGGTTTCAGCCTCGAGACCCACTCGGAAACAAGGTTTTGCTCGCATTACATGAAGATACTCAAGAAGAACAGCGATTGGATTTGGAGGTGGTACGTCAGGAGGCGGTGTAGGCTATTATCAAATCTCAAGCGAAGCATGAACAACGATATGACATGCATCATAAGTCTCCGTGCGTGTACAAGGAAGGTGATCTAGTCCTAATTGAGCGACCATCGATATCTACCGGAGAATCACGTAAACTAGACCCAAAATATAAGGGCCCCTACATGGTGACGGGAGTGGTAGACCATAACAGATATGTCATACAAGATATTCCAGGTGCACAGAGAACACAGAAAAAATTTAAATCGGTCTATTCGTCAGACAACATGAAACCGTCGTGTAAAAACTTGGATGATGATAGTTTTGCTGGCGTTATTCATGAAACCGAGATCGAGTACGACTATTAAATTCAGGAAGCCGAGCTGTTACCCTATAAAATGTTATCCAACCCTTAATGTGAATTTGAGAGCTGTGTTAGATATGTTTGACAGCTGTGCTGTCACTTCCGCCCTTTTTCTTTTTTTTTTCTTGCCTTCTTCTTGTTCGGCGACACATTGCAAGCTGTAGTAATTTCGCTAAGTTAACCTAACTAATAAAGTAATTTCGGAAAAGTATTGTAATCCTTAATCGTTTTATTTGGCAAATCTTACACAAGTAATATATGTATGTAATATATATGTACGTTAGTAATTAACCTGAAAATCTAAATGATTGATATTCGAGCAAAATCTCTCAAACCTTCTCTTCATAAACAACGCATACGCGTTTACAAAACTTCCAATTATGAAAATTTATTCTTTTGATGCGGTGGTATGGAAATCACACCGTCATGCATCTTCATGCCCCTTCCCGCATACCCCTTTACACTTCATCACCTCGCTCGTTTTCATGTCACAACACACGATGAGAAAAAGAACTTTTCCCATACGAGCGAACGGAGTGAGGAAAAAGAAAAAGCTTTATTTGTGGTACTTATTCTCAAAGCTCTCTGTCTGCCAGGACAAAAATATGCTTAATTTTTTTATATGGGCGTGCGACATCTGGGTAGATTATTATCTGTGCTAATAGTTAAATAGTGCTTATTCACCCTGCAAGCAAATCTCATCTCTTATGTTACAGCGTTATTCACCTATAAAATTATGTTAAACAATCTGATTAATGTTATAGGGATCGCGTACAACAAACAGCGATACCTCATTCTTAATGAAATTGAAATGTGTTCTCGACCCACATCAGACATCGTTCGCTTACTGTTTGAAACTTTTCCCAGCTATAAATACACACACTTCTTATAATCTATTTAATTGATAGGAGTCATCATGGCATTTGGCCAATGTTTTACGATCTAAATAAAAAAAAAAAACATACTATATTTTCATTATATTTCCATTCTTACCTGCTCAATTAATGCTTTAATGGATGGAATACGTGAGCTTCCGCCGACTATCTCAACCGAATGAATCTCATCGAGTGACAATTTCGATTCTTGTAAACACTTCCTCAGTGTAACATCGACACGCTCAAACAAATGGGCACAAAGATCTTCCATTGTCGAGCGTTGCATGCTCGAATGTACATCGACATCATTCATGAAGCATTCAATGTTCAGTGGCAGTTTTGTACTGTTTGCGGACATTTGCTTTTTGATCTTCTCGATTTCCGTCACTAGTCGCAAGTAGGCCCTGGCATTCGTTTTCGCATTGAGTTTGTATTTCTCCTGGAATTCCTCAGCAAAATAGTCTGCGAGGACATAATCGAAATCCCGCCCACCAATTTGATCCCATGTACTGGCGATCATCTTCAGTTTTCCTTTGGTAAATGCACAAACACTGACCTGCAGTGCTGAATGACCACAATCGACAAACACAACATTGCGTGGCTTTTCATCGGGGAGATCTTGCTTATAAAAACCGTACGACAGTGCCGTAGCTGTTGTTTCATTCATCAAACGAAGCACATTAAGGCCGGCAATGCTGGCGGCATCTAACAATGCCTTACGTTCGGCGTTTGTATAATATATGGGGCATGCTATTACGCAATCGTTCACCTGGAAAATGAGTACTGAATAAAATTCAATAGATCTGTTTTAGCCTGCGCAAACTTACCTGAGCCTGCAATGCATTGATTGATGTCTCCTTCAGTTTTGTGAAGAGCATCGCAGTTAACTGCTCGGGGGAGAAAAGTTGATCCTGATCAAGATAGTTGACGCGTATGCCTATGCCGCCATCTGGTCGTTGTTCTACTTTATATGGAATGGAAATGAGTTCACGCTGCACGTGTGGATCGTTAAATTTGCGCCCCAATAAACGTTTGAATCCAGCGACTGTATTTTTCATGTTTGTGACCTGTTGATTTCTGGCCGCAACACCAATGATACGCTTCTTGCCATCGAATGCTACACATGATCTGTAAAATGAAAGAGAAAAGTCAGTATTATTGAAAGAGAAAAGTCTTTGCACTCAAATAGTGAAAACTTAAATAAGAGACAACAATGCAACAATGGGATCCCGTTGCCATATGGTTTAATTCTATCTCACATTTCGCTATATTCATTACCATAAATAAATACACATCAATTGATTAAGTGGTTTTCATACATATGTATGTTCGTTCAATCGACAGGTAATGGTGTTGGCCGGCAAAACATAGAATTACGTCATAACTACTATTAAGGAGCGAACACGCAGAAACAAAAATAAAACGTTTAATGCCGGCAATACAAATGAACACAAAGCAAAGTTGGAGATGAAGTAATCGATGAGAAAAAAAAGAGTGAAAAACATTTCGTTAGGTGATTCATATTTTTTATATTATTTCTGCTTGCTTGAAAAATTTTCCATGTGAACATGGTGTGTTCGACAAAAAAGGTTTCCAAATTTGTTAAAAGGTGTTTAGAGAAATGGGGAGAATTCATAAACATATTATAAAGCCTTAAATGTTTCTCGAAATTCGTTAATAATATAAAAAGTAAGTAATAAATAAAATAAATAATAAATGAAATAAACAAACCGATTAAAAGCCGTTAAGTGTTTTAAAAAACAATTGTAAAATAAATTATGAAATTTCACTAAATAAGCAGCGTATGCACCGTAATAGTCGCTTATACACCCGATTATACTACGCGCACGAATCGAATACTTGATCAAATATTCAATTCATTTTAACCCCACTTCATTACCAAGAATGAATCCCACCTTATCAGCTGACGAATTTAGCTAAATTTGAATTAATTAAGGGGAAGTATTGGTTTCCTGACCTCTACTTGATTACCGACCTTGTCGTGGTGTAGAGGCTGAGTAAGGGCAATGATTCTCGGGAACAGAAGAATCCTGAAACCAATAGGTAGTCACCCCCCTAATCCAGGGTGTTATGCGAGCCGTGCCCATTGGATGGTTTGTAGCCAGGGAGTATACCGGCTGAATTTTAACGGAAAAAAAAGAAAAAAAAAAACTACGCTACAACTTAAAGGAGTGTCCCTGGGACTTCAAAGATACAGCTAGAAGATGCAGCAGTAGCAGTAGGTACGACGGAGGGCTGGAACCAAGCTCTATCCCCCCGACTCTTGCGCAAAGAGGCTACAGCGGATATGGAAGCTAAGAAGCCGAGCACAGTTCGGACTCCTACAGCCTCTCGATCCAATGTAGCTCCTACCAAGAAAAATCGAGCAAGACCTCTGATGCCACCACTGGGGCAACCTGGAGGGTTAGGTGACCCACCGAGGAAAAGACTTAGTGGTGGAAAAAGGGTTTGCACCTTAGGTTGCCAGGAAAAAGGCAGATGAGCATAGGGCCCAGCTCGACTCCAATGTCACTCTAGCTACCAAGAGGAGCAACCAGGAGATAACACCCCCGCATGTAATGTGCAAAAAAGATGAGGGCACAGGTGAGTTCCAACAGATCCCAGGCAGGGCCTGCGAAAGCTAGCGCTGTTTCAGCTGGCAGAAGCTAAGCTGCGGTTGGAAGTGCAGCTCCGGCTAGAAAAAGACATGCTTTGACTGCGAAGGCCGAGCAGGTTGCATTATTGTATTGTTATACATTTCAAGAAGGGGATACTATTAGTTGAGTACGAAACTCCGCAGACGGTGGAACCGCTCAAAACCGTAACTCCCAGATTAAAGAATTGGAAAGGAGTGGGCTTTACTGCATGCAGCGGGACAGAAATACCACGTGCCTATTCCATCCCAGTCTTCCTGCCAAAAGTGCGGATCAGGAGCATCAAACCTCCTTGGCACTCCTGAAGGCGCAAAATGATGGATTAAACACCATGGCATGGAAAATCTTGTATGGTAGTAACGAGAGTACCGGGCAAGTACTGGCTCTATTAAGGCTCAAAATGGTTTTCTGAGCTCCCGGTTTGGTAGGATGGCGGTGAGAGGATCCAAGAGACTGGAGGAGAGTGCAGGGCAAGGTACCATCTCGAACCCAGTCTCGAGGGGAACGCAACCAGAAGTGGAGCAACAAGTTCTGCGAGAGGTTGTAACACCAGCTCGTACTATCGAACAGGATACCCAGAGTACTGATGAGAGTATGTCCATCTCAGAGTACTCGCTCTCTGATGAGGACCTTAATCTCCCTCTGGATCTTGATCTTGAGGAGGAAGAGATTCTACAAGCGGAGGATGGGGCATCTGACCCCGACGACCATTAACTCGATGACCTCCGATTTCAAAATTAAGGTTGCCCAGGTAAAGATTCACCACGCTATAGCGGCATCTGCCGCGATAGTCAGGCATAGCACTGATTCACGAGTCATGAATCTTAAAAGGACTAGTGAAAGGACTATCATGTAAGAATGCAAAGGTAATTTGGGATATGAGAGTGGCCAGCCCAAGGGCATTTATTCTAATAAACAATAAAATTAACTTTCTCCTATTTCAGATTATATGACGCGAGACTTGGTGCCATTACAGGTCACTCTAAATATAGATGGAGTACACCGCACCATAATCATCGCTTCTGTATACTACGCTGGGGATGAACTAGCTGTTACAAGGGAACTGCAGCATCTAGTGGAGTACTGCAACAAGCTCCAATCGCCGTTGCTGATTGGATGTGATGCTAATACTCACAATGTCATCTGGGGGAGCACCGACACAGTCCTAGCATAAGTAGGTTAATTAAGAACTGGAGAGCATCCAGTGAGCCGTCATTGTATGATCACAGAATAATTGTGTTTGACCTAGACATTGCATGTATCACGAGAAATCCAACTAGAAATATAAGGAAAACAAACCGGGAGACTTTTGAAGAAACCCTAGGTAATAATCTGAAGCATATCGACATTAGTAGAGCTCCAGCCCATTACTTAGAGTTACACTATCACAAATGCGTTTGAAACAAGTTGTCCCATAAGCAACAATAAGGGTAGGGAAGAAGTGCCATGGTGGAGCAACAATTTGTCAAAATTAAAATCCGTAACACACAATAGGGCAAAGCGTAACGGAGACTGGCAGTTACTAGCACTCCTGCTGCAGCTAGATTGCATAAAGCTCTGGCAAAATCGGGTGGAATGCAAACATTTCTAAAAAAAAAACCCAGACGGTAGTTTCATTAAGGATGAGGAAGAAAGAGCACTACTGCTCTCAGAAACTTACTTCCCTGGAAGTATGCAGAATACAAATGGAGAGAGCACGACCTACACAACAAGACCTCGGAAAGAAGATTGGAAAATTGCAAACACAATCTGTTCGAGAGGGAGAATTGAATGGGCAATCAGCTGTTTTCAGCCGTTCAAGTCACCAGGTGTGGATAGTATCACACCATACTACATAAGGGTCAAGAAAGACTACTACCATAACTAGTCAGAACAATGAAAAGTAATCTTGCACTGGGGTATATTCCAAAGCAGTGGAGACGGCCAAAGGTTGTGTTCATACCAAAAGTGGAGAAAAAAGGACCCAACACAGCCGAAGTCATACAGACCAATCAGCCTAACATCGTTTCTTCTTAAAACAATGGAAAAAGCTGTGGACAACTACGTAAGGGGGGACGTACTTAACACATCCCCACTTCATTACCGTCAACATGCATACAGACGACTCCATTTCAGTTGACGGAAACCATACAGGAAGCTCTTGAAATGAAAGAGATTGTTCTCTGCGCCTGCCTAGGCATCGATTTTCTCGAAAACGGCTCTAACGATTTTGATCAAATTTGATCTTCTTTTTCTTACGAGGCCATGATTCGAAGTAGAAGAATCACAACCCCCACCTTACTGCATCCCGCCTGTCCGATCAGGATACGTCGGGAGTGATTCCTAATTACGAGGGAATGCAAAGTAACCCAGATCTCAAAATTTTGATAAACACAGTAATAACTGCGATTATACAGCCAAATATGACAGAAATAATTTGAATTTTCAGAAACTCCAAGAGACGTTAATGATATAATCCACGTATGTACATATGTTCATAGATGTTTACACAAACAGTAAACATAATTTTATTATGTTTATAGACAAATTCTCTAAACATGCTGATAGTTTCCCCTTTGAAGATAGAAATCACAACTTTAATTGGAAAACTATGACAACTAATTTCAATTAAAGAAAGAGAATGAAAAACTAGTGTGATAATGAGTTCAATAGTATTAACATAAAACCATTTTGCAGGGATGAAGGAATAGGAATTTATTTTGTAAAACCAAATAATCATACTGAAAATTCAGACAGAATACCAATCAAAGAACAAATGTTTAAAACCATATAATAATAATAATAATTTGTATCACTCTACTGCCGAAGTCAAACCGTTAGATGACGAAAATCGGACTATTGATCTTCTTCTTCTTCTCCTTCTTTTCCTTACGGCGAGGTTATGATCCGGAGTAAAAGGGTCACAACCCTCCCACTTTACTGGATCCCTACTGATCCGCCTGTGGGGTTTGCCGGTTTGACCTCAGGAAGTACCGGCAGGCTTCCCAGTTTCGGATCACTTCGTCCCTGAGACCGATCAAATAAATGCTGGTGTTTTTGCATTTGAGTGATCCAGTGTTTTTTGGTCTGCCTTTTTTGCACGATTGTGTAGGAATGTTGACTTTTTTTGCACGTGTGAAAGGGGATATGAATACCCTTATACTATGTAATTTTAGGACAATTTAAATTCAATTCAAATTTAGGACGTTCTGCAGAAAGGGGAAGAGACAGAGAGAAAGACAGATTAGTGTAGTTGGTTTGAAACTCAGATGGTATTAAGTTTCAGTGAATTCCAAGGGTGGCGTCCAGAGAACTGGGGAGTATTTTTGTTTTGCTGTTATTGTCGTTGCTTATGATTCACAGTATGTTTTTCCGTCCTCCTGATGTTATCATCATGATCAAGTTACATTTTAGCCATAACCTACTGCCAGTGTTATGAGTTCGCAGTAGAGTTGACATAAGCTTTCGCAATTGATCGACTTTTTTATCTATTTCATGCGAAATAAATAGATATTTCTTGACATGAGGAACCGTGAACCTGCAGCGTGACAAGCGATGATGTTACCACCTTTTTGACGGGGTTCGAAGGTCTCTCCTTTGAACATGACAATACCAACTAAGCCGGTCGTGCTCTATCTTGCTTGTGATGCGTTCTTTTCATATGATCAAACCAAAACAAAAGCAACATTGTCATAAAACCAAAGAAGAGTTGAATGAAAAAGTGGATCCCAAAAATTTAAAAATTACAAATATCGAAACTACAACTAGCGGAATAGTTTTAATTGAAAGTGAGACCACATCTGAAAGAAATAAAATAAAAAGTGTTATAGAGGAACAAATGGGCGAAAAGTACGAAGTTAAAGTACCAAACAAAATTAATCCAAGAATTAAAATATACAAAATGAAGTTTATTAATAATGAGAAAGAAATTATCGAAAAATTAAAGAAACAAAATAAAGTTTTTGAAAATAAAGAGACTAAACTAATTAAGTATTACGAAACAACAGTAAACAATTACAAATTTTATAATGCAATAATAGAAATTGACGAAGAATCATTTCGAAGAGTCATTGAGGCAAGCAAAGTGAACATTGGTTGGGAGCAGTGTAAAGTATTTGATGGCATTAATCTTCTGATGTGTTATAAATGTAACGGTTACAACCATAAAGCTGTGGAATGCAAGAATGAAGAAATATGCCTAAAGTGCCTAGGAAACCATAAGAGTAACGAATGTGTCAAAGAAACAGTAATGAAATGTATAAACTGTGTGAACATCAACAAAAGACTAATCCTTGGACTAGACGAAAATCACCCAACTCGTTATAAAAACTGTCCAGTATACTTAAGGAAACTAGGAGAAAAAGAAAAAAAATTAGTTATTAGCAACCAAATCAATCACCATTCTATGCTTGAATATTCAAGGTCTAATCAACACTTTAGATGAACTGGAGACGTTATTAATAAATAAAAATGTTGATATAATAATCGTAACAGAAACACATATTACCGATAATATATACGACCAAGAAATTCAATTAGTAAATTATAACATATCAAGGTGTAACAGTATGTCAACGCGTACAGGTGGTGTTATAATGTACACAAAACAAAAAATTAATGTAAAGAATATTAAAACTTATGCTAACGGCATGAACTTTTGGTGGTTAGTTAATCGTGTCAATTTCAATAAGTACTCATGTCTGGTGGCAGGAGTTTATAGATCGCCTAGTTCACCTGAAGTAATGTTTTGTGACGAATTTGCTATGCTTATAGAAGAGATCTGTGGATCAAAAGATGATTTAATAGTTGATTGGTTTCAAACTAATGACACGTGTCTCGATAAAATTATTAAGGATAATGCATGCGTACAACTTCTGAAACAAGCAACAAGGATAACGCGAACAACAAGATCTTTGATTGATTATTAAGTTAACCGTTGGTGGCTAAAACTACGGAGATTCAAGTCCAGTGCAATTAATTTAACTTTTAATTTACTAAATCAAGTGTTTAAATTTTGATTTTGGTGTGAAAAACATCGGAAAGTGGTGTTCATAACATCAAAATAAAAATAAAAACTATTTAGAATGGCCTTGTGCCATAAATGCGGGTTTGCAATTCGCGGCGAGACCGGTATAAGATGTGACGGAGTATGTACGAAGGTATTCCACTCAACACAAAAATGTTCAGGTTTGGACAATTACAGCAGGGGAATCATTGGAACAAACACTATGGTAAGATTTATCTGTCAAGATTGCATTACATACATACAGAATGTGGACCTTGTTGTCAAAGAGATGCAAGAAAATGTTGTGAAAAATACGAGCTATCTTAAGCTATACAAAGAGGAATTTGAAGAGTCACTAAAGAAAAACGAAGAGGAAATTAAGCACTTACTGGAAGCAATCGAGGCTCGATATATCGAAAGAATAAAAGAAATGCAGAAGGCTCAATAAATATGTGCAAAAAGTATCACAGAAATTAAGAAAATGTATAATGTCACCGAAAATTTTAGAGAGCAGGGTGAAAAGATATGTAATGAACTAAAAAACAATATCAGCGCATGTGATGAAGTGAAAAAAATTGTAAACCACCAAACAAAGACAGGAGGTCAAGGGTCATTTTCAGAAGTTGTCAAAGAAGGAAGTAACAGAAACAACGAAAAAGTGTTGCCACTGCCAAAAACCCGAAAAGAGCTACCACTTATTGTGAAACCGAAGGAAAATCAAAAAAGTGCTAAAACACGAGAAGATCTTAACAAAAACGTTGATCCAAAAGACCTTAAAATTTCGAACATTGAAAGCAGGCATAGCGGAATTATAATTATAGAAAGTGAAAATGCGGAGGAAAGAAACAAAATAAAAAGTGCAATTGAAAAAAATTTGAATGGAAACTATGAAATAAAGGTACCAAACAAAATAAGACCTAGAATCTTAGTGACAAATATACAATTTAAGAATAAAGATGATGAAATCATAGACAAATAAAAAAAAAAAACAAAACCCGTGATTGCAAAAAGTGAGATGAAATTGATAAAACATTATGAAACTAAAAGGAACAACAATCAGGTATACCATAACATCGGATGGGAACGCTGTAAAGTTTTCGACGAAATAGGAATAATGCATTGTTTCAAATGCAAGGGATTTAACCATAGAGCAGCTGAATGCAAAAAAGAAGAAATATGCCTAAAGTGTCATAATAAACATAAGACGAACGAATGCAACAACGTGTATAAATTGTTTGTGTATTAATGAAAAACTTAGTTTAGGGCTTGATGAGAACCACTCGACACTAAGTAGGTTATGTCCAGTATACCTGAATAAGCTCGAGACCAAAAAGAAAAGAATTATATACTAGTAATCAAACACTGTAAAAGGAATTTATGTCAATATTCAAGGTCTTACAAATAATTTTGAAGAATTGGAAATATTAGCTGACACTCATGAATATGACTTTATATTTCTGTCAGAAACGCACCTTACAGATGAGACTGGTGAAAATGAAATTAGAATTAATGGTTTCAATAACGTGTCATGTCTATCTAACTCAAGTAGAACAGGTGGCGCGACAATATATATTCGAAATAAGTGGAATATAAAAAAAATAACGAGAAAAGCGATTGATTGGAAAATGTGGTTAGATCTAGAAATAGATCGCCAAGTCACAGTGAAAGAAGTTTCTGTGATTTTTTCGAAGAAAACCTTGACTTTATAACTGAGTCAACAAACAATGTACTAATAACAGGAGACTTTAACATTGACTGGTGCAAAAACGATACATACAAGCGGGAGATAGAAAGAGTTTTGAATGATAACTGTCTAACGCAAAAAATGCAGGAATATTCAAGAGTAACACAAACATCAAATACAATAGTCGACTACGTTATAACGAACATGGACAACATTACGGTTAGAGCAAAACCAAACGAAAAAATAACAGATCATGAGAGTATCGAAGTAATAATAAGCACGAAAACTAATACGAAGAAAGATGAAAACGACTACGAATCTTTCAAATATTGCAAGCAATTATTTACACAAGAACTTAGAAAAGCAAATCTGTCATACAACGAGGCGGAGAATATACACGAAAACGCGGAAAACATCAACACGGCTCTTAAAACCACAGTTTCAAAATTTATCAATAAAAAAAAGGATGAATATAGACAGTAAAACAAATCGGTGGTTTAATAATGAACTTAAAATTCTAAAAAATAGGAAGATCAAAAAGTATCAAAAAGCAAGAATGATCAACAATAGCCGAAGCTGGGTGGAATACAAAGATTTAAGAAACCATTATAAAGTCAAAATTAATAACGCCAAAAATCAATATATAAACAATAGGATTAGCCAAGCGGTTGGGCAGAAACAAATGTGGAAAGAAATAAAAGATTTAGTCTTGAAAGAGCACAAAAACAGTATTAAAAGTGTTATCTTCAACGGGAAAGAGTACAAAAATGAACTAACAATCGCAAAGAAGTTTAACGAATATTTTATTGAAAGTGTTAAAGAAATAAGAGAATCGATAGAAGATCTAGAGTATGTGAATTACGCTATTCCTACAGCATCAAAATTCAAATTTCGTCAAATTACTATAGATGAATTGAAAGAAGTCTGCAAGTCGCTAAAGAACAAAACGGATTTTGATAGAATAAGTCCTAGAATAATACTGGATAACTGGAATTCGTTGGGAAAAGTTCTACTAGAGCTGGTAAATAGATCGATTTCCACGGGAGAATTTCCAAACTCTTGGAAGGACTCAATGATAACACCAGTAGAGAAAGTACCACATACACTGCGTACTGCCGAGAAAATTATTGAAACAGTAGTAAAACAGCAACTCATGAAATATATGGAAGAAAACAATATTTTCTCGGAATTTCAATCGGGCTTTAGAAAAAACTACTCATGTGAGACAGCAGTAAATCACGTAATTAATGAATGGAAAGATGGGGGCAAACGAAAAACAGTAATAGCACTTTTCCTCGATTTCAAAAGAGCGTTTGAAACAATAGACCGTGAAATACTTATTAAAAAATGTATAACTATGGCATTCAAGATAAGGAACTGAGATGGTTTAGGACATTCCTGAACAACAAAGTACAGCGAACTAAAGTAAATAACAGTGTGTCTGATTTTGCCGAAGTGGAACTTGGTGTACCGCATGGGTCGATATTAGGTGCACTGTTATTCATTATATATATAAATGATATGCCGAAAATAGTGAGAAACTGTAAAATTGTCCTATACGCGGATGACACATTGATTTACGGTAAAAAAATTGAAAACGTCAGTAGCATTAAATACTTATGAATGATTATTGATAAAGAGCTGAACTTTAATGAACATGATTACATATGCAAGAAAATTGGCAAAAAAATTGGATTTTTCAAACGAATAAGAAAGAAGATGGATAGCATAACAGCTGTGATAGTATACAATACCATAGTGAAACCACATTTTGAGTACTGTGGCACAATTTTATACTCTTGCTGCAACCAGGGTCAACTGGAAAGGCTCCAAAAGCTTCAAAACAAAGCGATGAGAAGTATTTTAAAATATAATAGATATACACCAATCAGATGCATGCTGGATGCCCGTAAATGGTTAAGTATAAAACAAAGACTTGAACTTAATACACTTTTAGCTGTTTTCAAGGTTAAATACGGAGTCGCACCAAGGTTTCTAACAAGGAGTGTCAGACGAGTCGGAGAGGTGCAGCCATACCCTTTACGTAATGCCAACAACTTCAGAGTGGGATTTCAAAATACAGCGGCAGGTTAAAACACTTTTATTTATAAGGGCTTATGTCTTTTTAACACGCTACCAAATGACATAAAAAATGAAGCCAATCCCAGAATTTTCAAAAGAAAATGCATTGCATTTGTCAAAACTAGCACGTGAATGTTATTACTAATATTATGATTTTTCGATTATTTTTTTTTGTGTATTGTATCACTATTAGATAATACTTTAAGTAAATTTTTTTATTTTTTTTTCTTTTTTATGTAAATTTGAAAGTATTTAAAATACTAATAAAAAATTGTGGTGAATCCACAGCTAACCCACCACCCGTCGGTCCAATAGCTTCCATTATGGATGAGGGCTCTTCGGACGGGTTGGCCGTGGTTTTTTTAACCACAAATGAATGAATAATTACGTTATTACCAATAGTAAATACGTGCAAGCTACTACTATGAGTGAATTACTGATCAGTGATCACCAATCTCTATTTGGAACTGTAAGCAATAAGGAAAAGGATGTAACATCTAAACAGTGTAAATGAGTAACTCAGATGGTTTATAATAAAAATACATTTTTTAATACAATACATTAAAATAAGTAAAAAGTATATTCAGGGCAACATCAACATCAATCGTGTCCTTTTTTTAGAAGGTATAAAAGAAACAATATCAGTGTTTTTAAGAAAAATGTGCAATATCGATAACCGGGTAGAGTGGTTCAATAGTTCTCATATAAGATTAAGAAAAGAAAAAATTGCAAAATACGGTACGGCAACGGTCACAAATACTGAGGAAGATTGGGCAGCTTACAGAAATGCAAGGAATAAATATAAGTTAGAACTCAAAAAATCAAAATCAAAAATCTACGTGGAAAAATCTAAAAAAAATATGTACTCAAAAACTAAAAATCACGTGATATTATCGACATTCAATTCGACAACCATAATTATAGTGATAAAAAATTAATTGCTAACAAATTTAATAATTATTTTGTTGAAAGTGTCACAAAAATTATTAACTCAATTCAACATGTGCCTTTTTCTAATTATGTAAACGAAGTGAATGTAACCTTCCAATTTCAATCTGTTTCAGTTGAAGATATCCGACTAAACCTTAAAGAGATGAATAATAAATAAGACTTATATTTCATGTGTACTCGAAGATACCTTGACAACTTCGAAATTATAGGACCTTCGTTACAAAACATATTCAATCGCTCTATCGAATACGGTATATTTCCAGACTCGTGGAAAAAGGCAGTCGTTACGCCAATTGAAAAAATAGCTAACACACGTTTGTGCGAAGAATTTAGACCGGTCAACGCGATGCCCCTATTTGAAAAAGTTTTCAAAAAAATAATATTTAAACAGCTCAATAGCTATTTTGAAGAGAACAATTTAATAACCGACAGGCAATCGGGATTTAGAAAAAAACATTCCTGTGAAAGTGCGATTAATTTAGTGACCACGAGTTGGAAAGAAGAGATATCAAGAAAAAAGATAGTGAATTGTGTTTTTTTAGACTTCAAAAGAGCATTTGAAACAATCGATCGAAATATTTTATTGGAGAAACTAAAACGATATGGTATAAAAAATAAAGAGTAGTGGCTTTCGTTATATCTCTCAAATAGAACCCAAATAGTAAGATTAAATGAAATCGAATCGGACCCAATTGAAGTAAACCTAAGTGTACCACAAGGAACTGTGTTAGGTGCACTACTGTTTATCATATACATAAACGACATGCAAATGGTTTTACAAAACGCGAACTTAGCTCTTTTTGCCGACGATGCGGTGATATATGTGACTGAAAACAGCATAGAAGAAAGTCACAGATTTCTACAGGAAGATTTGGAACGGGTAAATATGTGGCTGAAACAAAACAAATTGAAATTTAACATTACCAAAACGAAGCAAATGCTGATCAACAACAGGCAACATTGTAATTTAAGAATATCAATTGACGGTGAGATCATTGAGAAAATTTAAGAGATTAAATACTTAGGCGTTAAATGATAACAAACTTAATTTCGATAAACACGTAGATTATATTTTTAAAAAAATTGCTAAAAAAATTGGATTTCTAAAAAGAATACGAAATGAAATATCTACTATAAGTGCAATAAATATTTTTAATGTGATAGTAAAACCCCATTTTGAGTATTGTTCCTGGACATTGTTTTTGTAATGATAATTTAATCCACAGAATGCAGTTGTTACAAAATAAGGCTATGAGAAGTATTTTAAAATGTAATAGATATGTGTCAATAAATTTTTTATTAAGTGCATTGAATTGGTTGTCTGTAAATCGAAGACTAGTAATAAATGTGGTCATTTTTGTATATAAAATTAAAAATAACTTGATGCCTAATTATTTGTTAAACTACGTGCAATATATTGTTGATGTTCAACCATATTATCTTAGGAATAATAATAATTTTAGACTATACTTAAGAACTAGTAACACTCAAAACTCTTAATTTATAAAGGCTTTAAATTATTTAATGAAATGGATGATGATGCTAAGAACAGTTTTAGGAAAAAAGCTATTAAATTTGCCAGGCATACAATTACTCCATATTAATTAATTAAATAATTGTTATTTTCTTTTACTTCTTATCTAAATCTACATCTTATTAATAACTATCACGATTGTTATTTAAATATGTAAAATGATATAATTAGCTTTATAAAAGCTAGTAAATAAAGATTATTATTTTATTTATTTATTCTTTTACGTGAAAGCTTCCTCGAATCTTCGAACTTCTTATTCTATCAAGCTTTGTTACTCCTGCTGCTATGTGAAGCATCTTCATCTCAGCTGCAGTTAATTTGCCTTCATACTTTTTGTACATTGTCCAGCATTGAGAACCGTATGTGAGCGCCGGACGTACAACTGCGTTGTAGAACCTTCCTTTCAACTTAGGGGACAAATTTGATATTTGAGTTATGGTGGGTATATGTTAACAGATAGATTGCCATATTTGACGTACGAGTACATATGTACATATGCAAGGTTATGGTATACCAAGTTTTGGAAAATTTTTTTTTTTTTTTTTATTTGAACGGTTTTTTAAACAACATATGCATGTGCAAGTACGTGCGACCCAGTCGTGTACTTTATTATTGTTTTTAATAACGGTTCGTACCAGGAGAAATATTTTGCCCTAAGTGTTCATAACATTGAATTTTTTAAAGAACTAACAAATGTAATATGACGATGTTATCATCTTTGCTGTGGGGGAGAAGAGGGGCAAGACCGTTGCCGAAATGACGCGAGCAAGCAGAGACAAAATCCAGTGGAGAAATTGATTATTTCGAGGTCTCCCGGACGCCTAGCAGCAAATGGGTAATGAAAAAGATGAGTTCAGGCTGCCTCAAAGCCAAAGGAGAACACAAAGAGCTTTGTAAGACTCTAAATACATATTTCAAATAAACGATATTTAAGAAAAAATTATCTGTGTTTACATCACAATAGTGATAAAGTGCGGTCGTGTATAAATAGTGTATAAATATTTATAATTTGGGCGTTAGTGTATAAATATTTAAATCATATTTATTTTTTTTGCAATTGTTCTTTCTAATGCGTTTCTTTTTTTTTTGTATATTTTATTAGTATTAATAATACTCTATATATTACATTATAGTACTTCAAAAATTCAAAATTAAAATAGAGTTTAAAAAAGATTTCAGAATTAACAGTGTTCAAAAAAATTTCACAAAACAAATTACTAATTAGTGTTCATTTACGTTAATGTGTTAGTTTTAATGTGTTCTATACATCTTCTTTTAAAATTTCTATAGTTTAATTCATTTTTTATTTCATTAGGAAAGTTGTTGTACAGTTGGAATCCTTTGTATATGAGAGTTTTTTGACCTGACTGATGTCTGTCGTTGTAATCTCAGATCATGTATATTTCTTAGTTGGTATGGTTGCACTTCGCTCACTAGCCTGACCTCGTCGGTGAGGTAACTTGGAGCATTTCCATGTTTAATTTTAAAAACGGCTATTAATGTACTTAACTCCAGTCTTTGTTTTACGTTTAGCCACTTTAACGCGTCCAGCATTGATCGAATCGGGGTAAAAAGGTTACATCTTAGGATACTTCTCATCGCTTTGTTTTGTAGTTTCTGTAACCTTTCTATCTGGCCTTGGTTACAACACGAATATAGAATAGTGGCACAGTATTCAAAATGCGGTTTTACTATACTGTTGTAGACTATAATAGCCGTCATGTCGTCCATCTTTTTTCTAAGATGTTTGAAAAATACGATTTTTTTGCCAATTTTTTTACATATATAATCTACATGTGCTTCAAAACTCATTTGGTTGTCAATAATCACTCCTAAGTATTTAATATTGTGTACATTTTCAATGTGCATGCCGTTGATTACTATATTAGTGTTTCTAGGTCTAACTAACTATTCAAAATTTACAAGAATGTGACATGCTAACAAACATACAAACAGACAGATACCGTGTTAAATAAATTATTGTTCCATTTTACACCATACTGGTACGAAGCACTAAAAAGGAAATAAATGCTTGCGTTGTTGTCTAAAGCGATGGAAAAATCAATCAACCAATCAATCAAATTTCTAGAGGAACATGAAGTGTCTGATTGAACTGGAGACCTGCATAGTTATAAAAATACAAAAATTTGAACTAAGGTACCTAAACAAGCTTATTAAAAACTTTATAGAAAAGCAGAGATATATGAAATGGAAGAAACTTCTTGAAGGTATGGAAAAATGTTCTATGCAATTCTAGAATGTCACAAGATAGTTAAATGCAAGCGGAGACAGATTCCTGTTCTCAAACGTTCTATATATATTTAACAAGCACTGAAAAGGCTGAATTTTTTCACAACAATTTGCCTCAAATTTTACAATTTCAGCAAATTGTATAACCCCTTGACAGCAAATATGGCTGAATGTTCTGTAAATCAGACTGCCTCAACTGTTATATATACTTTACCATCTAAAGAAATCAAAAATATAATAAAGCTTTCTCGAATCAGAAAAGCCCCTGGTCCTGATGGCATATCCAACACGTGCCTTGGTCTTATTTATCTCACCCATATAATAAGAGGGTGGCCGTGGTGTAGTGGTAATATCATCGCTTGTCACGCTACAGGTTCACGGTTCGAATCTTGATGTCAATAATAATCTATTTATTTCGCATGAAATAAATAAAAAAGTCGACCGATTGCGAAAGCTTATGTCAACTCTTCTGCGAAGGCATAACACTGGCAGTAGGGCGGTCATATGGCTAAAATGCAACTTGATCGTGATGATGACATCAGGAGGACCGAAAAAAAATACTGTGAATCATGAGCAACGACAAAAGGAAAAACAAACAAGCTCCCCAGTTATCTGGACAGCCACCCTTGGAGTTCACTGAAACTTAATACCAGCTGAGTTTCAAACCAACTACACCAATCTGTCTTTCTCTCTGTCTCTTCTCAATTCCTCAGAAAAAAAACGCCCGTGTCCTAAAATTAGTCTAAGGGAATTCATAACCCCTTTCACACGTGCAAATTATAAAAAAAAAAAAAAACGGCTCTCTAGAGTTACAGTATTTTCCACAGGAATGGAAGGTTTTGAAATTAATTGGGATTCCGAAACCTCGCAAGCTTCCTAATGATCCTTCTACCTGTCGCCCCATTAGTCTTCTAAGCAACCTGGCAAAGACCTTAGAAAAAAAAATAATTAAAAGAAAATTAATTAACTTATTGACGACAACTCATTAATGAAAATCCAACAATATGGTTTCACACCTGGACATAATACTTCTCACCCTGTCTTAAGAATCGCTAGACATGTAAAAGCAGCTTTACTATAACAAAATCTACCGGACTCGTGTTACTTGACATAGAATCTACTTTTGATTCTGTATGGCATGACGCTTTAATTCATAAAATGATCCATTTTGGCTTTCCCACCGCCTTAACTGCTTTAAGAAGAAACTTCTTGCAATAACGCAGTTTCAAAGTATATGTTGGCTTTGTTGTATTCACAGAAAAACTAATAATTGCTGGAGTCCCTCAAGGCTCGGTGCTGGCACCGATATTATATAATATATACTTGCCGGATTTTTCCAATCTACCCAACTGCTTTTCGTCAATTTTCGGCGACGATACTGGAATATATGTAAAACCCTCATATATCTGGTCAAACCTTCAACAAGGTCTTGCTACGCTCAGTGCCAATTTTCACAAATAGAAAATAAAAATTAACGAAAATATGACCAAGCCATGTTTTTTCAATAACAATATTAACCTAAATGGCTCTAACAACAATCTAATATCCCTTGGGCAGAAAATGTCAAATACCTTTGCATCACTTTTGACAAAAACCAAGCAAATGTATTAAGCAAAGCTGGAGTCCTAATTAAAATCTAATACCCGTTTATAAATAGGAGATCTACACTTAACCTGGAAAATAAGCTCATAATGTACAGTGGCCCTTATGGTTTATGGTTGTCCTTCTGCACTAACACCGCTCCATATCCGAATCTACTGGCGTCTGCGTGAATTTCCATTGAGGCCTTAGGATTAAACAACTAAAGAACTGGTGATTTGACAAGCGCTGATTTGAGTTGTTGAAAAGCTAAGAGCTGTTCGGTTTCCAACTTGAACGTCGCAGCTACTTCGAGAACTAATCCTAACTTCTCAATCCCCTCCTTTTCGTCCTTCGATGGAATTATCATGTCGTCCATATACAATATCATTACACCGGCTTGGATTAGTGTCCGAAACAGAGCAAATATATATCGGCAAAAGACTGTTAGCGAATTGGAGATCCTAAATGGAACGTACAAGAATTCGTACTACGAATCCTGCGTTACGAACGCCGTATATTTCACTCTTCAATGTTTTCTAAAATGTTCAAAATAAATGAAAACAACTATATGTTTCATAAAAATTGTAGAACGCTTTTACAATGTTTCGGAAAAAATAATTCCACAGATAAGAAGTAAATTTCCACTCCATAAATATCTGCAGATTTTGAGTATGCTAAGAAATTAATAGAATTCGTTTACATTTCAACTTTTTTCTTATGCAATGTAAACAAATTTCGGATAAATTTTCCGTTTTAGAAAAAGATCATCGCTGTTCTTCAGCACCTCTAATTAGACGAAGAATAAACTGTTAGAGCGAAATTATGAATCTTTCTTTCTCGAAATTATGTTTTAAAATTATTAATCTTATGGAAAGCAATCACAAACTATTATAAATAGATGGTATGGCGCTTTCAAATCATCGCCGATACTTCTAGCATTTAATTTGCCCACATTTGCATTTTTCTATCAAATACATTTTTTTAAAGTAATAAATATACTTCGTATAGGTATACATATGTATGTAAATTTTATTTATCGATATTTGGAAGGGATCATAGGTCGTCGACTAATTTTTCTGAGTCAGCACTAATTTATTATCACAGGCAGTATAATTATTTGCTTATATTTTGAAACCAAAATATAGTTCACCTACGATTTTGTATCGTGCCATTTATAAAAATAAAAAAAAAATCTCGTCTTGTCGAAGATATTTTAAGGAGAACCATGTGAGAAACTTTATTTAATGTTACCATAAGAAAATTTACTGTAGGAATTTGCAAAAGAGAATGTATTTTAAGACACCAAAATTGTTTTGAGTGTAAATGCAAAAATCAGTTTTCAATTGCAACTACAAGGGCAAGTATTTTGATTTTCATCAAACTCGACTTAAAAAAGTAGGTCTCTCAATTCTGTTTGTCTGCATGTAAGTATGTGCGTTGGGGTATGTAGGGCCACAATTCGCGGAGAAATCGGAATTTTCATTCTAACCCCAAAATTAACAGTACTTTACTAATGTCCAATTTCGACAAAAATCGACTTTCTCGAAAACGGTTCAAACGATTTCGTTTATATTCAATATTTCAGTTATAGGGGAGATATGCCAACAGATGGCGTACCAGGGTTTTGCCAAGAAATGTATATAATGATACTTTACTTATTAGCTAGTTTTGAAAATTTGCTACCTATTATTCAGTCGATTTTGTTCCATTTCAATATATACAGTGGCGTCAAAATAAATAGCACATTCAGGTTCTTTTTTTCTAACTTGAAATTTGTGTATTTACATACATATATGTATGTATAACGTAAAGATAAATTTTATTTATGCAATAAAATTCAATACGGGATAATTAACTTGAGAAAATGAAAACTATAAACATTTCATTGATATTCATAAAAAAAAAATTGAAACAAGTATTCTTAGGTTCAATTTTCGGTACACAAAATAAATAGCGCACTTTATGAAAATTCTTTAATTTTAGAAGAATAATAAAGAAAATTTAAAAAATTGGTATACAGATATTAATTCATGTCATCAATATTTAGACAGATAGCCTTTATTTTTTATGATACCAAGGCCTGACATCGTTCTACCAGTATTACACCCCAAGCAGCTGAACTACTGGGCAGGCCAACTTAAAATATCAACCTTCTAACTCTATAACTACTGCTTCACAGTATGCTTCGGGTCGGTGCTGAAATTTTCATTTCAGTGGCATTTACTCCTCAGCATAGGGAAGCACAATGTTGTTCGAAATGTCCTTGTATTTTATTTGGTCCATAATGCCCTCAATCCAATTTATTGGACCAATACCACGTGAAGAAAAGATCCCGCACCTTGCATATTCTTCCCCATCTGACCCGAACCGATTAAATTTTGATTCATCGATTCACATAAATTCGGTCCGATTAAATATTGATTTATCGGTTCACATATTTTACCACCAGTTGGGGTCCTTATTAACATCGCGTACATCTAAACGGCGTGAAACTACGTTCTGATACCGATGATTTCTGCTTGGCAATCATTTCATTTCATTTATTTATTTAGCATTAGAACCGACTAGCATTAGAACCGAACGCATCGTTTTCATCTGTCCGTGTGCTTTGTTTACTTTTTCGCGGCCAAGTGCGCGCACTCTCCACCGCGCACTATATTCCCGTAAACCGTTCAACCGCCCACATGTTATTTTTTTTTTCCGCGCGGGAGTCTTTTTCTTCGATAAGAAGAATGACCCCTAGGCTAAATAAAAACGAAAATTGATTTAAGGAGCTTGATGTTGACGCTCCTTTCGATTTCCAACCCAATCCCCCCTACTGGAGTTCCCTGAATTACCTGAAAGACCAACAACAAAAAATTCAAAATTTATGCTTATCTCTGCTAAAAATGCCGAAAAACAACTATCATCTCTTAGTCCCTTTTTATTGAAAAAAGCAATTGATGGAATTAGTAAGGAGTTCGCTTCGTGACGGAGACTTACTTATTTTAACCAAATCGCAAAAAGTTGCCGATATGTTCCTTAAAATTAACAACCTCGTCAATGTTTGCCCAGTGATTGTTAAACTTCATGACCGACTAAACTCAACTAAAGGGATTGTTTATGTTCCCTGTCTGATCAATGTGCCAGAATCTGAAATAGTAGCTGAAATGAGGCCTCAGGGAGTATCTAAAGTATTTAAATTTACAAGGACAGATAATGTATGTATGTATGTATGTATTTTATTTATTTAGTATCAGTTACTATTACAATTCATTTGGTATATCTTAATTTATATAACAATCTTTAAATTTACTTTTAAGTTTTACTTTTAAGTTACTGTATTTCTTATATGTGATATTAACAAATTTTTAAATCTTCTTAAAACAGTTTCATTCTTTATTTCATTAGGTAGTTCGTTAAATAATTTTAATCCGCGATATAAGAGCATATTCTGTGTTCTAGAATCCCTATACAACTGTAGTCTAAAATCGTAGTTGGATCTTAAGTTATATGGTTGAGCGTCCCTTGTATATATTAAATTTGTGGTCAAGTATTGTGGCACCATGTTGAATTTCATCTTAAATACAAATGTTAGTACATTGAAGATGATACGCTGCTTAATGTTTAGCCATTTCAAACAAGATAGCATCCATCTACTCGAGGTATAATAGCTACATCGAAGAATTGTTCTCATCGCTTTATTCTGCAGCACCTGCAGTTGATCTACGTGTTCATTATTCCCCATAAACAAAATAGTAGAGCAGAACTCAAAGTGTGGTTTAATTATAGTATTATATATGTTAATTGCACAAATGGTTGTTATATGTTTTCTTATTCTTGCAAGAAAGGACACTTTTTTGGAAATTTGTTTAGTTATGTACATCATATGGCTATTAAAATTAATTTTACTGTCTAATATTACACCGAGGTACTTTATTTCGGGAACTTGTTCAATATCTTCACCATATATTTTTAAATTAATACATTCGTCACTATTTATAACCATACATTTAGTTTTGTTTACATTAATCTTTAGTTTGTTTTGTTGCAGCCATACACAAAGGTTTTTTAAGTCATTCTCAATATGCTCTTTAAGGTCATTTAAAGCTTTACCACTTACAAACATTAAGGCATCATCAGCGAACAGGGACATTTGACTGTTTCTTAACACTTTACAGATATCATTTATGTAAATTAAAAATAATAAGGGACCGAGTATAGTTCCTTGCGGTACACCGAAACATGTGTTTTTGGCACTAGACATTGCACAGTTTACACTAGTTTTTTGAGTACGATCAAACAAATAAGACTTAAACCACATAAGCTCGTTACCTTTGACACCATATTTTGACAGCTTTTGTATTAATATATCTCTATCAATTGTTTCAAATGCTCTCTGAAAATCTAAAAATAATGCTATAATTTTGTTACCACTGTGTCTTTGTTCTTTAAAGGTCATCACTAACCAATTTAGGGATGTTTCACAGGAGTGATCATGACGAAAGCCCGATTGGTTGTCGATCAATAATTTATTATCACACACATATTTATAAAATTGTTGATGAGCACACTTTTCCACTATTTTCTCTAGAATAGGCATCATGTTAATGGGCCTAAATTTGTCACACATTTTTGTACCGGACTCCTTGGGTATTGGAACAACTATCGATTCTTTTAAGTTTCTAGGAAATTCACCACGATTAAACGACTCGTTTACGATTTGAAGTATTATTGGACCAATAATATCAAAACAATTCAAAATAATTTTTATATTTAGATGTAACGCATTTTTATTGTTAATCTTTTTGCATATTAACCGTAGTTCACTCAAATCTATTTGTCTAAACTTAAATATCGTTTGATGTTCCGTTAAATTAAAAATCGAAGAGGTATTATTTGTCGCTATGGAATTACTGATAGCGTTTACACTTTCTATAAAGTATGAATTAAACTTGTTGGCAATTATAGAGCTATCACTTTCCAATCTATCACCGAACCGAACTTCACTGATTTCTACTTTTTTCTGCTTTAACACCAAGTCTTTTATAGCTTTCCACATAGACTTTTGGGTTTCACATGATCCGATTTTATTACATATATAGTTCTTTTTAGCAAAATGTAATTTATTTTTGTACATGTTTCGTATACTTCTATAACTTTCCCAGTCTGATGCAAAATTAAATATAGTCGCCTTTTGAAAATATTGAATTTTTTTGTGTTTTAGAGTTCTAAGTTCATTGGTGAACCATTTGTCCTCACAAAGCGCGATTTTCTTACGAATAGTCTGTTTTTTTACACAATACATTAAACTATTTTGTAATACTTCAGATAACACATTAAAGTCAGTCTGATCAGTCATTTGGGCGCACTTATCACTAATTAGACTCCGGAATTCAGCTTTCTTATACTTAAATATATCGATATATTTGTTAACTTTTCTAATTTGTTTGTCAGCCACATTTACTTTTATTACAATTGATTCGTGATCACTAATTTTTAGTTCAGGGATTGTATCTGCCCAAATATTTCTCTCAATAGGTGTTATTACAAAATCAACTAAAGATCTTGTCGATTCTAAAATCCTGGTTGGTTTGTTAATTATTTGTTTACAATTGTTTTTTATTAGAATTTCGTTGATAGCCTTTGTATACGTATTATTAGTAGATAGCAAATTAATATTAAAATCTCCAAATACTATTATATTAAGATTTGTGTGCAGAGCCATATCAATCCATTCAGAAAAAAGAGTACAGAATTCGCGTTCAGAGCTACTAGGTGATCTGTAGAACACTGCCACCATTTCTCGAAAGGAATTTGAATAGATTTCAACACACAAACTCCAAATTTTCATCTCAATATCTACTTGATTTATTAATCTATACTGTAATCCTTTTTTGACATATAGAACCACACCACCTGTATGACGACTAGTACTATCACACCGCAACACCGAGTACTCTAATAGACTTATTTCTTCGTCACTTATATTTTCTGTTAAATGGGTTTCACAAAAAGCAAGGATTTCAAAACTGTTGTCCTTCATTAATACTTCAATTTCGTTGAAGTTGTTTGTAAGTCCTTGTACATTAGCACACAGATAAGACAGTTGCTTTGGTTGCTAGTACTGAATCCGTTCTTTCAACACCTTCAATTTACGTAGAAACACAGGACAACATTTATCATTCGCTTCATGGTCACAACTAGCATTCATCCCTAAAGAATCATTCATTCTTACACAATTTGGACACTTAATTTCATGACTGGTACAATCTTTAATAGAATGTTCACCACCACATTTCCTACACGATATTTTATTTTTACAAACACTTGCTTTATGGTTGAAGCCGTTGCATTTATAACATCTTCGCAAATTCAAGTATTCTCTAACTGGACATTTTACCCACCCTACTTTTAAGTACTCTAATTCAATTATTTTTTTAAAACCATTGCTATCAACTTCAAGAATTACATTCAAATTTCTCCATTTTTTATTATTGGTAAACGAGTTCATTAATTTAATATCACAGTTGTTTAATTCAGGATTTTGTTTTTTAATTTTATTCACCACTTCGTTTATAAGTTCATCGTTTTCCAGGTTCATCACACACACTTTTGGTTTAAACATTGTTGGCACTATAACATTATAATCACCCTTTAATTTACTCTCTATTTCACTTTTTAATTTTTCTGATGAATCTTTATCACCACACTTGATGGCAACGCCGCCACTATTTTTGTTCACCACATTATTTACATTTACGCTAGTAGGATCTATGTTTAATTTTATTTGTTTTCTCGTTTCGTTAGACTCTTGTTTCTTTTTGGGATAGACAAGGACAGACGATTCATTTTTCTTCACTACATCCGAATACAGTGTATGATGTTTATTTTTTACCGGATTTTCCGAACCGTTGTTCTTCTTTTTTATTTCTTGTGTTAGTGCACTCAC
This sequence comes from Pocota personata, assembly GCA_963082735.1. Classification (NCBI taxonomy): domain Eukaryota; kingdom Metazoa; phylum Arthropoda; class Insecta; order Diptera; family Syrphidae; genus Pocota; species Pocota personata. The sequence goes on from OY720431.1 coordinate 77,413,322, forward strand.
AGACTTTGAAATATGATCAACACTTTGTTTTAGTTGCATGTCTCTTTCACTTCCAGTAATATTTTTCGAGATTTGATTTTTGATTTCCGTTATTGTTTCCGTAACACTTTGAACACTCTCTTTAATTTGTTTATTGTCTTTATCACTCAGTTTTAACAGTTCACTCTTAACATTATTTTGAATTTCGGTTATTAAATTCGTATTTTTATTCAAAAGTTCAACCAAAAGTTCGTATTTTGATTGATTAATGTTTCAAATTGTTTTAAGATTTGCTTCGGTAGCACAATACATTCATTGCAATAGTAACCTAGGTTCCGATTCTTCTTTAAAAGTCCGACATCATACTCCGTGATTTGGCCCTCGCAACATTTTCTGTGGAAAATTTTTTTGCAAAATCCACTACATGGTACGAGTTGGCTGTCATCGCGGCTGAAACTTCGGTCGCACTTGCCACAAAAACCATCCATTGGGCTTTTCAGAAAATGGGATTAAAAAACCAACCGGTTTAGTACTGCTGACTTTTGACTTGTTCTAAGCTCCCAAATCAGTAGACATAGGTTGGTATAAAGCCAAGGTAAGTGAATATATAATATAATAATTGCCAGTTCCTGGAGCACACGGCTGGGCGCTGCAATGGGAATGCGAAGTGTGACTCATATAGTCTTCTACCCCATTCGGTCTCTGACTGCATACGCACATGTGCGCCAACTGCTCTCTTCCCCACCCATCGTCCTCCAAAACGTGGCCCGAATCCTCCCAAGCCAACAAAAAATATTTAATTCAAAACACAGAAAAAATGTTGTATGGGTGACGCAAAACGCACTTACAGTCAACTTCACCCACCCCAACCTAACTTGTCCGCAGAATCCTTTGCAGATAAATTCAAACTGAAATTTCATCTAAAAGTTGAAATTCATCCGTCTCGACTCAATATAAGGGACCTAATACCCCTGTTACCCAATCAAACAACACTACACCAGATATGCCCGTCGATCCAAAAAAAAAAACTATACATACTAAAAAAATCCATACATACACACATACTAAAAAAAAAAAAAATGTTCTTAGTCATTGTCAACATGTAACAAAATAATGAAATAAATAAAAAATTAAAGTAAGTTATGTCGAAAGACGTAGTTTTAAGTAGTAGGTTTAGCTTACAGCGCCCGCATAGGGCCAGTAACATAGTTAAGTTAGTTAAGCTAGTTTTAAGCGTTTTTTGTCTAGCAATTAAGTTATAATGAATTGATCAATAAAAATCCACTAAAATGAAAAAAAAAAAAAAAAAATAAATATACCTTCGCAGTAGTGTTGAACTTAGCTTTCGCAATTGATCTACTTTTTTATTTATTTCATACCAAATAAATAGATGATTCTTGACATCAGGATTTGAACCGTGAACCAACAGCGTGACAAGCGATGAAGTTACCACTACACTACGACCACCCTACTTATTTCATATGAAATAAATAAAAAAGTCGATCAATTGCGAAAGCTTATGTCAACTCTACTATGAAAGCATAACACTGGTAGTAGGTTGGTCATATGGCTGAAAATGCAATGATCGTGATGATGGCATCACGAGGACGGAAAAAAAATACTTAAAATGCTCCCCCGTTATCTGGAGTTTGCAGAAACTTAACTTATGGTTTCGAGGTTGTAGTGATGGGAAAAAACGGAGCCTGGTTCGGCTAGGGTGAACTAAAGTGCATTCGAAACATGACTCGTATTGCGGGTAAAATGTTGAAGGGGAGGAATGCAACGATAAAATAGGAAAAGACACGAGACATTTCTACCATGTTAAAGTGGATGTATGGAGTTGACAATGTCTCTATCACTTATAAGTTTTAACGCGCGATTCTGTACCGTGTCTAGAATGTACAGAACGGTCTTGGGTGCCACCAGACCCGACGTAGGCTTTATATTCCAGCTTTATAAATTAAGGCCCCAGATCAGACAGGGTGAAATAATTCTTGCACTTCCTAGGATCAGACGGGGTAAAATAATTTTTGCACCTCTTAAGGAATCCTACACATTTTGCTGCATTTTTGAAAATAATATTTGATGTATAAAATTTCACTGAAATTTATCAGAAAGTCCCTGATAACAAAGGTGTCTTGGTTATGGCTATCGGTAGATACTTAATATTTATGTACAAAATCTTAAGAAACAATGTTACAAAATTGCGTATATTTTTAAAACACTATCCAAAATCAATAGGTCATAATTTAGGTGAGCATTTTCCATAGTTCAAATCGGTGCATTTTTGCAGAAGTTATTGTGAAGGAAAAAACATGCCAAATTAAATAAAATTGACTGCATTTGCAAAACCGCTAGTCCGATTGACACCAAAAACAATAGAGCTCAAGTTCTCAATATTTTAATTTTATTTTTTACTGAGGTCATTGTGGTAATTTGTAGTAACTTAGTCCTAATTATTATATATTATAACTGTCTCTTTTTTATGCATTTAGAGTCATGAAACCTCCGGAGTCCACTTGTAAAAAACGAAGAACAAAATTATAATAACGGAATAATTAAAACCGGATGTAGTGATCCAAAAACGGGGAATGCTGTCCGAGAAAACCTAGCAAACAAGAATAATCTTATTGTCATTACCAGCAAACCATAAATATATAAATATGCGGTGCTATAAACATGGTCAGAGAAATCCCACAACAGTCAAAAGATGTCTTTGGGAGGCAAATTTGTTTGGATGTATAAAATAAGAAAAAATCACAAGAATTAAGTCATTGCAGACTAGAAAGGGTTTTTGGGGTTATGAGTCTAAAGGCTGAACTATAATAGTCAGAAGCTAATGTCATAATTCTACGTTTAGTTTCCTTCAGTACTGTCAATTGCTCAAGTAGCCCATAATAGGCGTATGTGTTCGGAAGCAACTGTCAAATCGCTTTGCCTGTCATTTGGGCTGTTGTGTCAAATTTTCGTAAGCGAGCAAAAGTGAACAAAAACTTAACGAATCGAAGCAAAAATCTATTATGGTCACACAATCCTTTGTATTCGCACTGTTTCGGAAGTGGTCGTACGAAACCATTCTTCTATTATAGTTCGGCCTTAAGTTCGATCGGACGAAGAAAAATGTTTTAGTTTGACGTTCCGCTGAACAAGTTGCAGAAAGGACGTTAATAAGCATAGCCTCAGTCACCGGATTTGAACCCCAAATAACTTTTTTTGAATCACTTGGAAATAAAAGTTCGCCAAATGCCTTATTCTTCATCAGTAAACTTTTAGCAGCAACTAAACGACGCTTGGACTAGTATCACAACCGAAGAAATATCTAAATAGATTGAAAGAATGCCCAGACTTTTTAATGTTGTTTCGAAATTAGAGGTAGGGAAGTTAGAGTTTGGGGAATCCCAGATAAATACAGAAAAACCTTTCTCATTCCACTTTATAAAAACAATGCTGATGGGAGATTGTGGAAACTACCGTGCTTTCGAACTTACTTCGCATACACTAAAAATATGAGAGAGAACCAAACAGAAGGTTATCAAAAATAATATCTATTACTAAAAACCAATTTGAGTTTGTTGGTGCAAAATCGGCGGTAAGAAAAATAAAAAGCACTCGATCGTATACCCCGGAGAATTGTATGGCACGCTGCAAAGGTCAAAAACGTGGCAGAAGATGAAGATATGTACACTAACATCACCACCAAATTAAAGAGCCCGTAGGAGTACTGTTTGTCTTTGTAATAACAACGTTAAATTTTTTTTTTCGATTTATAACTACTCGTAGATTATTAGTTTCTGTACTACAGGTTATTAGAACGATATTATTTTCATTGAACCCTAAGCTTATCGAATAAGCCCCGTACAGTTCAGAGCAATCGATGCTCTGGCTTTTTCGGCGAATTTAATTTTAAAAACCATATACTTTTCGGAGTAAACAGTGCTGTAACCTACAGGCATTTCTAATATTGCAGCCTAGCTGGACTCACTGATGCTTTTGAGGTTAACGTAGGTGTACGAGAGAGGATAGAAACGAAAGAGGTCAAAAACTAGTCGATGTTTATCAAGTAAATGATGTAACAGTCATGAATACATAGTTTAAGCAACTCCGAAAAGGCTCTACACATGAACCTCCCTGAGACAACCAAAAGACCTAATAGTCAGGAACCAAATAGGCTATATCATCATATATTAAAATTTTCTAAATATGGTTAAATCAGCGAAAGCCTACTCAGGTGCAGACATAGGGTCAGACCATAACCGCATTATTATGAAAATTAACTTAAAAAAGTCAACAAACAAATCGAGACATGAACAATTTGAACTGAGTCTTCTAGCAAATCGAGAGATGTAAAATCAAATGAAGAGAGAGATAAATGAGAGACTTACACAGATGAGTGCAGATCAAACTGGTGAAGAGCACATTAATCTCAGATGGACGGTGATTAAGGAAGGAAGCAAGAAGAAAAAATAAGTCACACGAAACTAAATACAAAGAAATAAACAGGCTGATCAGAAACAAAATAAGAGAGGCCACAAATAGCCACCTACAATAACAGTGTGAGGAATTATTGTAGAAAGACATGAGTAAAACTACGTCAGCTTTAACTTATACAAGAAAGTAAAATAAATCTCTGGCATTGTGAGAAAAAAACATCTCGATGTGTTAAAGAGCAAGGACGGTAAGATTTTATTGAGCACGAAAGACAAACTTGACCGATGGAAAGAATACATCGAAAAGCTTTTTGGGATGAAAAGACCAACTAGTACGAGGGTGGGTCAATAAGTCCCTGAAAATTAACACAAATTGTGTTGTCACCTTAAATTTATTTTTTTTGTCAAGAATCATCTTTCAAAAGAACGCACCCAAATTTTCATACAGATCTGTCAAATAGTTTTGTTGTGGCAGCCATTTTATATAGATGCCTACTAGCATTTTCGTTAAAATGGAAAACAGTGAATTTCGAGTGCTCATTAAACACTATTTTTTGCGAGAAAAAACTATCACGCAAACCAATCTTATTGACCCACCCTTGTACCTCGATACGGCTCCGAAGGACAAGAAATAATGGCCGAAAAAGTCGTAAAAGATCTAACGGAATCGAAAACAAGAAAAGCAGCAGGGCCAGATGGTGTACCGAATGAACCCCAAAGCTAGTAGAAGAGAATGTATCGACTCTAGTAAACCTTTTCAACGCAATCTATAAATATGACAACATTCCCAACGATTGGTTACAAACTGTCTTCGTAACACATTGTAGTGACTACAGGACAATAAGCTTAATGAACCACTTCCTAAAGATCTTCCTTAAAATCATTTACAGAAGAATATATAAGAAACCTGATGAGGATATTGGCCCCTGCAAATTTGGACCGATACGCGCGAAGCGTTGTTCGCACTCAACATGGTAATTCAACTTTTTCGTATGCTTCGTAGATTATGAAAAAGACTTTGACACAGTAGTTCAACAAACAAAATGTTTGAAATTCGTAATAGAAAACGGTATAGGCATGAACGACAGCAGAGTGATCGAAAATATATACTGGGACTAAAAAGCAAAAAATAACAATAGAAAAAGAAGAGCCGGATAAAGTAGATTCGTAGAGGAGTAAGACAAGGATGTCATCCACTTCGATTGCTTACCTTGTCGTGGTGGGGATGCTCAGTAGGATCTAGTGATCCTGGAGGGCGATTGCAGCAGGGTCATCCAAGCCCTCCAGAGGAAGGTCCGAAGCGAAATAGTAATCTAACTGATTCCAGTGGCGGTGTGAGCAAATAGTTAATCGTACCCAAGGATGCAAGGCTGAGGGTAAAATCCGTCGCTAACGAGCTCCTTCAGGTGCCCTGGCAAGGACCTGTCGTAAGTTGCCTTATCGTAGCAGAACCGGCTATGTTGCGATGGACATTTCCCATACCGGCTTACTCGTGGGAACGTGTACAATAAATCCAAAACTAATATAAAAAGTAAAAATTATGAGACCGGTTCTGCTTTAAAACTGGACGGTAGCACGGTGATCAAGCTGTTTACCGGTAATACCAATACCAATACTAAAAGTAGCATTCAAAATGAGACCGGTCCTCCTTTAAAACCGGACTGTAGCACGGCGATTAAGCTGTTTACCGGTAAAACTCCAAAAGCATTGGACAGCAAAAGGATTGTGGATTCACATGGTACTTCTGCTTCCAAAAGCCGCACGGAGCCTAGCAAGGGTGAAAACCCTAGTCGATTGGGCCAAAAGGATCGTCAGTATTCAATCTGAAAAGACCAACAGAGACTTCTCGTCTAAAGGACAGAGGTCGTTGGAAGAATCCTGGTCGGATTCAAAGAGACCTAAGGTGCACAACACCAACACCTCCTCCAACGTCACATCAATTTCATTTTCATTTATTTATTTATTTAGCAGTATTTCGCTATTAATATCAATAATTTATAAAGCATATTATACATACTTCATCCTTACATAACTAACAATATTTTGCTTAAATCTAATTAAATTATTCTCTACTTTGAGTTCACTAGGTAGTTCATTAAATAGTTTAAATCCATTATAAACTAACATATTCTGAGCTGTTCGAGTTCTTAGAAGTGGAAGACGTAAATCCATTTGGCAACAAACCATTTTTCATCTTAAATACAAACACTAAGGCATTCATAACTGTTCTTTGATTGATACTCAACCATTTTAAAACATCAAGCATTACTGTTTTAGGTGTTCTCATAGCTTTATTTTGTAACTTTTGCAATCTGTCCACCATGCCGATATTTCCTAAATATAAGATCGTTGAACAGTACTCAAAGTGAGGCTTTATAATAGTATTATATACATTAATTGCACACAGCAGACATTCTTCTTCTAATCCTTGAAAAAAAAAAAACTTTTTTACTAATTTTTTTTGAAATATACTCAAAATGGGCTTTGAAATCTAACTTGTTGTCGATTACAATTCCTAGGTATCTAATTTCATTTACGATTTCTATTATTTCATTATTAATTAGAATACTTCTATCATATTCTCCGTTAATAATCATGCCCTTTGTTTTACTTATGTTTAAACTTAATTTATTCATCGTAAACCACTTACCCAGTTCATTTAAATCCAAATTTAACTTATCTATACATTCATTTACATTTCTACCCGAAACATATATTAGACCATCATCAGCAAATAATTTGAATGATGCATGTTTAACAATTTTCGGCATATCAGTAGCATATATTATAAACAATAATGCTCCTAAAACTGAGCCTTGAGGAACGCCTAGCTTTACATTTATCATATTAGACACGTTTTCTCCAACTTTTGTCCTCTGTCTAGGCGCTCGCAAATAAGACTCAAACCACATCAGCTCTTTGCCTTTTACTCCATATTTCTCCAGTTTTGCTAGCAGGATCCTTCTGTCGATTGTTTCGAAAGCCCTTCTAAGATCAATAAAGACAGCAACAATTTACCTTCTTTGATGCACATCAGTCTTCCAATCTGCAATAACTAAGTGTTTTCCTCTGAAGCCTGATTGGCAGTCAGCAAAAAGATTGTAGTCTTCCATATAGTTCCGCAGCATATTTTCTACAGTTTTTTCCAATATCTTGGCCTCATTGGGAAGCATATTAACTGGTCTAAAATCCTCAGGTTTTGTGGAGTTTTTGACCTTCTCTATCGGAACTACTACCGATAACTTCCAGCAGTCTGGGAAAATGCCCTCATTCAGCGATTAATTCATGATTTTACACAACATTGTGCCAGTAGTGCCAAACGAGTCACTGATCATATTAATACTTAACAACTTTGTGTCTGTTTTATTTTTCATATTTCTTAAGATCGTTTTTAGTTCATTTATTTGTATACTGCCGAAACTAAGGGTACTGTTCACTTCTTCAATAATGCTCAAATATGGTACATCGGGGATTTCTCTATTTAACTTGTTTATACTTTCAACGAAAAACACATTGAATTGATTTGCCAATAGTTCACCATCTCTTATTAACACATTATTAAAAACAACACCCTTTATTGTATTTTCTCTTTCCTTTAGAACGAGAAATTTTATCATTCTCCACATTGACTTCTGGTTACTCGCACCTTGAATTTTTCGAGAAACATAGTTGCTTTTTGCCTTATCAATCGCGGATTTAAACGTGTTACGCACAGTTTTGTAATTGTTCCAGTCATTTACTGAGTTAGACCACACCGCTAAATTGTAACTAATTATTTTCTTCTCTCTCAATTCTCTCAGTTCACTACTATACCATTCATTTACGCCACCTTCAACAACATATTTAACACACTTCATGGAGTCAATTGCTTTTACCATATTCGAGGTGAAAAGATATGCCATAGAACTGACATCAGTGCATTCATTATTTAAAGATCCGACGTAGATAATTACAAAATTTATTCTTATTATATTTTACGACTTGTATTTGTCTCTTAACACGCCCTCCTCCCAACTGTCGTGACGGCGGTTGGCATCAAGGCCATGTCAAGCTGATCGCTTGTGCTGACAAGAGATCCTGTGATCTCTATAAGCTAGCGATTAGCAAACTAGGGGAGCTTTGGCCTGGTGCTAAGCTTGAGGTTGTAGCTAGGGAGGATATCCCATGCAGACCAAGAACTCACACCTAGATCCCAGTCGAACCCTCTAACACGGGGGATATTATCCGGATCCTCCAAATCAGCAACCCGTCTACTGGAAAGTCGCCAAGCTGGAGGAGCAGAGAGGCCTTTACAGATGCGCGCTTATTGTGATCAATAAGGTATCTCTTGCTTTTGGCGAAGACTGAAGGTGTGATTAGCTATGGGTTCGACGCCATTACCCTGAAAATTTACAAAAAGGACGAGGTGGATGTTGAGAAACAATCCTCAAGAGCTTGATTGTATGGTTAAGGACCTTACCTTGGCCCTCAATAAAAAGTTGTCTTCCTCTTGTCCTTTAGTTAGGGTTAGGGGCAAGAAAAAACCACACTGGTGGATCTCTGATCTAGGACCACTCAGAAATACTCGCAGAAAACTTTTCAACAAAGGCAAAAGCACAAGAGATGCATCTAACTGAGACTCGTACAAAGAATCCCTAAAAACATATAAAAAAAAAAAAAAAAAAAAAAAAAACTGAGGAAAGCCAAACGTAATTCTTGGAGACTCTTTTGTGGTAAAATAGAAGAATCTTCTGAGGCGTCTAGGCTGGGTGTTGGAAAACTTCTAGTGTAGATACGTTAAATTTACTTATTGATACACACTTCCCAAGTAATTCCCTAACTGCCAACAATATTGACTCCATCAAGTCAAATACTCAAAAAACCAACCTCTCAAGTCTGATTACGCAGGACAAACTCCTTTGGGCGCTACATAATTCCAAACCATACAAATCCGCTAGACCAGACGGCATAACACCTGCTGAACTACAAATGTCAACTGACATTATCCTGCCAGTTCTAAAAAATATTTTTCAGAGCTGTCTGAATCTGGTCCATATTCCGAATATATGGAGAGAAGTAGAATAATGAGAGCAAGTCAATGTCATATGCATCTCGAGTAAAGCAAACGGTGGCAGCAAGTGCACCGGTAATTCTTAAGCCTAAAGAGAAACAAGAAAGTGAAAAGACAGAGAATGAAGTGAAAGAGAAAATTAACCCGTCGGCATTAAATGTAAGAGTGAGTGGTTTAACCAAAAGGCATAATGGTGCAGTCGCTATTCGATGTGAAAGTAGTGAGGCTAGATCAATTCTGGCAAATGATATCAAAGAGAAATTGAGTGGAAAATACGACAGTCAATTACCAACAATGCGTAAGCCAACAGTTCTCATAACAGGGTTGAGTGAAAATCTAGAGGGTGACCAAATAGTTCAAGCGATAAAAAATCAAAACAATGTCGAGTCGGAGGATATTAATTGTATAAAAGTGTATAAGTCCTTCAAGAATCCGCGGGTGTTTAATGCAATTATTGAAACAGATAGTAAAGGCTTTAAAGATATAATGAAAGAAAGGAAAATAAATATTGTATAGGATAAATGTGCGGTGTATGAAAGTTTAAAGGTCTTGAGATGCTACAAATGTTGGGGTTTTAATCACACATCTACTCACTGCAAACATGAAAGTCAAATATGTGCTAAATGTGGTGAATCTGGGCACTCGTACAGAGATTGCCCAGATAATTTCTTCAAGTGTATTAATTGTGTAAATTCAAAGGCAAAGTTAAAATTAGAAGACATCTCGGTCGACCACGATTGTAGAGACAATTGCTGTCGTACCCTTCAAAGGAAATTAAAAATTGAAGCGGAAAAAATTGAATATTAGCAATTAAAACCTTTTTTAAAGAGTTTATACTTAAACATTGGCGGAATGTGTGCGAAAAAGATTTCAACTAACTGTCAGTAAAAATGATGATGATATCATAGGGATGGAATTTCTTGGAATTATCAATAATTCCCTTCCTTTTGGAACTTTTCCTGAATGCTGGAAGGAATCGACTGTGGTGCCGATAGAGAAGGTAAGGCATACGGAAAATCCGGGTGAATTCCGTCCGGTTAATATGCTAATGACGGAGGGTAAAATTCTGGAAAAGGTGGTCCATAAACAGTTGATAAGATACATGGAGAAAAACAACTTACTGTCAGAATACCAGTCGGGGTTTAGGCAACAACACAGTTGCGAATCGCTGCTCAATCTTGTAGTTACCCAATGGAAAGCGGAGATGAACGAAGGGAAAAAAATAGTAGCTGTTTTTCTGGACCTGCAGAGGGCGTTCGAGACGATAGATAGAGGAATTCTGATAAAAAAAACTATTGAAATACGGAGTAAAATGTGTGGAGCTGGAGTGGTTTAGAAGTTATCTTGCGAACAGATCACAGCGAACGAAAGTCGCTGAGTATACATCAAGCCTTTTGCCAGTTGAGTTGGGGGTACCGCAAGGAGCAGTTCTTGGAACTTTGCTGTTCGTGATTTATATAAACGATATGGAGAAGGTGCTGCAGCATTCAAAAATTTGCCAGTTTGCAGACGACACTTTATTGTTCGTAGCGGGGCCTTTATTGTTCGCTGCCAAAGATTCGGGCACGCCGCGTCGAACTGCGAAATGCAGCCTCGATGTGTTAAGTGTGGAAAGAACTACAAAGCAGAGGAATGCACTCTGGGTAAGGATGGAGTGGCAGATAAGAGCCAGCTCTCGTTTGCTTTATGCAGGAACTCGGGACACACCGCAAACTATCGGGGTTGTCCTAAGTTCCAGTACATTAAGAAAGTAAATCTAGTTCGCAGGAGAAGGTCGTAGTGAAACGTCCACCTGCTCCAATTCAAACACAATCCGTGACTCCCCAAGTGACCTACGCCCAAATGGCGGCAAGTCGGGGAAACGCGGAACAGAAAAGACCGAAGGTTGCTTCTCAGGTCCCAGCGCCTAGAGCACCGGAGGCTCAAACTGTCTTGCTGGCCATCTTGCTCTCTATTCAAGGGCAGATGGAGCAGCTTCAACGTCAGGTACGGGAGCAGGCGAAGCGGGTGAACCAGATCTACGCACTTCTGCCGGGCTTAACGCACCTTCAGTCGTAATGGGTACGAACATGGAGGAGCAATCCTTGAAGATCCTTGCAGTAAATGTGAATTCACTGATTAGGACCGAGCGAAGAGCCGTATTGTTTAAGTTGCTTGAAGACCAAACCACTGATGTGCTTATGGTTAGCAAAACAAAGCTATCCCAGAAGCACAAATTGGGGCACAATAAATACAATATTGTCAGAAGAGACCGACCCAACTCCACACATGGAGAAGGTGTTGCGATCTTCATACGCAAACAACTGCAATTTAATGTTATGTACAGCGGTGAAGTGCGAAGGTTCCAGGAGCTGGAAGCGTGTATCGTGTGCATCCCTCTCCGTAGTGGAAAGAGGATGTACTTGGTCACACTCTATGCACCTGAAGCTACTCAATCTACTTTATTTATTTCAGAGCTCGAGACACTTTTTCGATGCCTAAGGCCAAACATAGAGATTGGGGAGATAACACACCTAATCCTAGAAGGAACCTACTACTCAATTGGTTGGGTCGGCACAGTGTTGAGTATAAATTCGATTTGAAAGCTACAGATAGTCCGTCGTTTCCTAGAAGCTGCTCCTATCTGGATCTTATGCCGTTCAACGTACGGTTACAACTGACCAACATGGACCGACAAACTATAAACTGTCTGCACACATTTGTGTATGACAGTGACCATTGGGGACTCAGTGCCGTAATGACGATTCCCAACGAAACTGCGGAGTTGGAGGAGTTTGTCCAAACGTACTCCTACAATTATAGTAGGGCGCATTGCACTCGCTTCTCAAGAACTTTGACAAGAGCACTCTCCTCGAATTCGCTCTACCCACCGTCCAATAGGAATCTGTCAAACGAGGAGATTGACTGGTACCTAAAACAAATCGACGAGACAATTAAACGAACTATGGACAATACGATACCTCGGTATTAACATACTGACAACGCAGACATATTCCGCAATGCAACAATTGACGCACTACACCAACACAAAAGTAAACTGCTGTCGAGACTAAAAACCTTGTACAGACAGTTTACTGACAGACAAAACTCGGAGGTTAGGACGCTGAAGTCGTTGATTAAAAACCTCCAAAAATGAATTAGAGAAAATTACAGACTTTCTGTAAATTTGCATTGGAACAACAAAATTCGGGCTGTAAAATCCAACAACCCGAGTATGTTCCCGCAAATAAATAAAATATTTCGGAGGAATAATCAAAACGACCTTCCGTGTCTTAAGATCCCCCGAACGACGAACAATGGACGAATACTTTTTTTTTTTTTTTATAATTTGCACGTGTTAAAGGGGATATTAATACCCTTATTCTAATTATAACAGCAGGTATAGATCCAGATAACGCAGTAGAGGATGACAACTTCTTTGTGATTGAAGATCCGCAGGAGAAGGTAGAGGCTATAGGAGCGACTTTCCAGGAAGTGTACAAGGTGAATGATACCATTTGCCCGAACCACGACCTGGAAAATCGCGTCCTTGTGCACAACTTCTATCTTCGAAATGATATAGAGCACTGGCGATCCGAGAACATATGTTTTACCGAGTTCAATGACGATAACATGGCAAACAATGTCATCGCCGATGAAAGGGTACATCCCCCGTATATATCGAAGGTTTAGCTCCAAGCGATCTTCGACTCATTAAGGAGAAAGAAATCTGCAGGAATAGACGGAGTGTCGAACATTGTGCTTCGACATCTCCCTCTAGAAGCGGTGGACATTTACAAAACTCTGTTTAACAATGCGCTGAATAATGCACATTATCCAGCGCATTGGAAAACAGCAGTGATACAACCCATCCCCAAAAGGGGTAAGGACACCTCCAATCCGGCAAATCTCCGGTCGATAAGTCTCCTTCCGAACATCAGCAAGGTATTCGAGAAAGTGATCAATAGGGCCCTGCTTAAGTGGACTGAGAACAGTAATTTAATTCCGGATAACCAATTCGGTTTTAAGGCGGGGCATGATACAATACATGCCGCGTCTAAACTGGTATCGGATATCCAATGGAACAAAAGCAAGAAACAGTGCACGGGTGCCTGCCTGATTGACTTAGAGAAGGCCTTCGACACCGTATGGTTAGAGGGACTCTTCTACAAGCTAAGCAGGCTGGGCATAAGCAAACCACTGCTGTACATACTTCATAACATGCTCACCAGTAGACAGTTCACTGTCAAAAATGGCAAGGTGACTTCTGCTGGAACATTTCTAATTAAAAACGGTCTGCAACAAGGTGCGGTTAATTCACCGATCCTTTTCAACATTTACACGAGCGATCTCATAGTATCACTTCACCATGCCATAGCGTACGCAGACGACTTGATCGCGTACAGATCAGGACCAAAAATCGAGGTCATTGCAATTCTCTTGCAACGTGACTTCGACAAGATTCAGCGATATTGCGATGACTGGAAGTTGAAGATAAACTTCCAGAAATCGGAAACCATTCTTTTTAGGACGCCGTTGTCTGGGCCTCTAGGGATACCAGAAAGAATTGGCGAAAGTTCTCAATCGTGGGACCGTACGGACAGGCACTTGCGAGTCGAAGTGTAGTCAGATACCTGGGACTCTGGTTAGACCAATACGTATATTTTAACAAACATATAGATGCTGCTCTGGCCAGAGCCAAAGGTGCTTTTGCCCTTACAAAGAGACTTTTTTTATAGCAAGCAACTCGATGCAAGGGTAAAGGTAATCTGCTACATGGCCCTCATTAGGCCCATGCTCGTATATGGATGCCCCGTGTGGTTCAACGTGGGAGCCAGCTTGTTGGAAAAGATTCGGGTGTTTGAGAGGGCTTGCCTTCATTTGTACAGAACACCAGAGTCCCAGTACATAAAATTCTATCCCAACGAGGTCCTATACAACAGGGCTAACCTAATAAGAGTGGATAATTTCGTTATCAAGCTGATTCGAAGGCACATTGCAAGAGCAATGAGCTCGACGAACAACCTGATCTCCGGGGTTTATTACCCCAATTACGAGTATCACGAGAGAGTGCGCCTTAACGGCTTTGTTCCCCCAGAGGCGTTCCTCTATTTTGATAAGAAGGGTCTGATCCAGGACAGATTGGCGATGCCGCTAATCTTCCACGTTGCTCGGACAGCTGTGAATAGGCGACTCAACTACGACAGAGACGTTGCACATGGCAGTGTGGAACGTCTCCGGTTTAGTAGGGCGGTATCGGGTCGCATTATTTATGCCGTACAACGTCAGTACGGTCATTTCTGGTGGCTAGCCGAAAGAGAGGAAACTGCTTCGTCGTTTCCCCCTAGGCAGCCGGTTTGAGATTTAAGTTGGCTGTTCTTGCCCATGGCCGACTTACATAGTTTTAGGTTTAGGTATTTTATATATAGTGTATAGGTAGAAATAAAAAAAAATATAAAAAAAAAAAATAAAAAATTAGATTTCATCACAGCACTTCGACAGAAAAAAAAAAAAAAAAAAAAAAAAAAAAAAAAAAAGTACGTATATAATTACGTAAGGTAGAGTAAGATAGAGTAAGGTAAAATAAGATAGATTAAGATTTATTTTAAGGTAGTTTATAAGTTTATATATAAGAATACAAAAAAAAAATAATGTTCATTCACTAAGTTTTTTTATCAAATTTTCTTAGTTACAATTAAAATTATAAAATTATATGAATAAAATAAATAGAAAATGCTCAAGTACGTTACGTCGAAAGACATAGTTTTAAGTATTAGGTTTAGCTTAGAGCGCCATAGGGCCAGTAAGTTATAATAAGAATAGTTAAGTTAGTTAAGCTAGTTTTAAGCGTTTTTTGTCTAGCATGTAAGTTATAATGAATTAATTAATAAAAAAATGCATTAAAAAAAAAAAAAAAAAAGCGGGGCCTTCAGCAGACGAGTGCATCGATAAATTGAACGTCGACTTAGTGAATATGGAAAAGTACCTCAAAATGAACAGGCTAAAAATTAATGCATATAAGACTAAATCTATAATAATTAATGGAGTTTCAAATAAAGATATTGTTGTTAATGGTGAACTTATTGAAAAAGTGAATGAAATTAAGTATTTAGGAGTAATCATTGATCAACAATTAAAATTTTATGTGCATATAAACTATATTTGCAATAAAATAGCAAAGAAAATTGTTTTTTTTTTAGCAGAATTAGAGGTAAATTATCGATGAATAGTGCTATAAAAATATTTAATGTGATGATAAAAGCCTCATTTCGAATATTGTTCAACAATTTTGTTCCTGGGCCCGACTCAGATGAAGGATAGAATGCAGATTTTGCAAAATAGAGGTATGAGGTGTATTCTAAGGTGCAATCGATTCACATCAATTAGATTCATGCTTGATGCCTTAAACTGGCTTAATGTAAACCAGAAAACATTATTGAATGTGATAGTATTTGTATTTAAAATGAAATATAATCTTTTACCTAGTTATTTGTTTGATCAATTAGTATATGTGGCCGATGAGCAACCGTATTATTTAAGAAATAGGAACAATTTCAGAGTCCCGTATATTTTACTGTACAAAGGGTTAGACCTTTTTAATACACTGCCAAATGAACTAAAAAATGAACAAAACTTTAATGTATTTAGGAGAATGTTAATTCCTTATATTCAACAAAACTACAATTAACACGACAAGTAATAATAGTTATAATAATATATGTAATAAATTTGTTAAGAAATAGCGAAATGCTAAATAAAGAATCAAATCAAAAAAAGAAGTCGATGTGGTATTCAAACCCAAAGCTGGTAAATATTCACACGCCAGTCCAAAAGACCTCAAACCTATTCCTTCTAAAAACACTAGAACGACTGATTGATATCCACTTACGTTACAGTATTGACACACAACTACTGTCCACGGCTCAACATGCATACTGTAAGGCAAATCAGTAGAATCAGCATTGCATACGTTAGTCGATAAGATCGAATACTCCATAAGGAGTACCCCATGGTAGCTTTTCTAGACAAAAAACCGAACTAGACCTCTTTTCAAGGAAATATAAAATCCCACCTATTGACCCTCCATCCCTTAATGGAACAAGCTTAACTTTCTCCAACGAAGCAAAATATCTGGGTCTTATTTTGTATAGGAAACTAGCTGGAAAGATTTAGGAAAGTCACTGTCGCACTCTTCTCTTGCAAAAAAGCCATTGGGTGCAAATGGGGCACTTTATGTACGGGGTAGTTGTCTGGTGGATTGCCTTGGATAAGGCGATAAACCAGAAGTTATCAAGCAAAGTTCAACGTTCAGCTTGTCTGTGCATTAGCGGAGCACTGCGGACGACACCTTCCGCAGCTATGGACATTCCTTTTCATTTAACACCCCTTGACATTTATGGCAGGCAAATGGCCACTAACTCATCTATTCGCCTTAAAGCCACTTCACAGTGGTCCAAGAAAGTATATGGCCACGCCTCCATCTTAAACATATTTAATATCTTACCTGAAGACATTGACTACACCATACCCAAGTTAAATTTTGACAAAAACTTCCAAATTACCATTCCTCCCAAACCATTGTAGCGTGTTCCAGGCGGAGATAATGGCAATAAGGGAAGTCTTGTCTTGGCTAAAAAAAATCGTGATATCGTCCATTGATATCCGCATCTTTTCAGACAGCCAAGCCGCAATCAAATCCTTGGAATCATCCTCAATAAATTACTTAACAGCTCTAGACTGCCGATCGTCTCTTATAGAGATGGCGAAGCAGTTTAATATTCACCTAATGTGGGTGCTGGGGCATAAATTCCAGAGAATTGTAAGGCTGACGACTTGCCAGACATGGAACAACAATACCCATCCTTCCAGGTAAAAGTTTACTGGGTATGCCTATCGCTACATGCAAACTTAAATTAAAGCTGGATGCTATCGTAAAGACAAAGTCTAGGTGGACAAGGGGTACAACTTGTCTAGCGACAAAACAGATTTGGCCTATGCTGGATCGAAAACGCTCTAGGAATTTGATTTCTCTAAATAGAAAGCATATTAGCGATGTAGGTGCCATAACTGGACACTGTCTAATAGGCAAGCATGCAAGAAGGCTTGGCTTCTTTGCACCTGCCCAGCTCTCTCCCAAAGAAGGAAACTCCACTTAGGAGCCTTCTGTTGATCTGAATAATATTGACGTTAGGGACCTTCTACGCTTCATCAGAAGCTCCAAATGGTTCAACGAGTAGGCTAGAGCCTGCGTCTCAAGCTCATGTGGTATCACAATGGACCTATTATTGGTCTAAGTGTGTTGGCTTCTTTTTTTTTTTGCTGACAGCCAGTTCAACCTAACCTAACCCGCTTTGACATCTCCGAGATGGTTGGATTTAAGTATGAGTAGATATAAGTATTCATGTAAAAGATAATCATTTTTTTAGATGACTATTAAAGGCCGCGTTCTTAGCGTACACTTTTCGCTAGCCATCTAGCAGCGAAATAATGGTACGACCATTTGGCCTTACAACAGCTGATACCTAGAATCGCTAGATTTACTAGAGATGGGTAACTATCAGTAGTCATCATTTTCAATAATTTCACCTTTTAATAAAATCTAGTTAAACTAACAAAGACTGCCTAAGGCCGTGTAAAATTTTAAGTAGGCACTAAAATGTGAGTCAAGATGTAGTAGGTTACATCTTCTCAACTCAAAAATGTCAAATGCTCCAATTTTGATTCATTCCAACTTATCTTGCAATTCATTTGCGCTGAAATCGTTTTCGTTAATGTGTAAAAACAATTAAAATTAAAAACGAGCGAAATAATGATGTTTTAGCTAACTTAACTAATACCGTAATGGACAAATAAAAGTTACCACCATACTATTTCACAAAAAACTAGTTGCAGCTCTGATTTGTCTTCAAAGTGAACTACGTTTTGTATTTTTTTTTTCTATGGAAAATTGTATAACGGTTAAATACCTTTATTTTTTTTACATTTTGATTGTCTCTTGTATGATTTGAAGCTCAGTTTCGTTTCTGCTTCAGAGTACTAGTTAAAATGGGTAAACAGCTTACCAGTGAGTTAAAAACGGTTGTAAAGTTTTTAAATAAAGAAGGTTTGTCAGCAAGGGCTATTGGTACAAACAAAAAAAAAAAAAATTGGATGCAGCCACGTGACAATAACAAAATTATTAAAAAAAATTAAGGTGTTTGGTAGCACAAAACTAGTATCGGTAAATTAAACAAGAAAACAACCTGACCAAATTTTATAAAAGAATATTATGTGGGAATCGAAAAAAGACAGCAAAGCAAGTAAATTTACAGTTTTTCGAAGAAACATCTAAAAAAATTAGTAACAGAACGGTCAGCAGAAGTCTAAATTCGTTCGGATTGTTAACCAGAAAACCAAGAAAAAAAAACAATCTTTGACTCTAAAAAATGAGAGCTGCAAGAGCTCATCAGAATTGGACTGAGAATGATTGGAATGCTGTAATCTTTACCGATGAAACCAAATGCAACCTCAATTCATCAGATGGTATACAATACATCCGACGGAGAACCGGAGATTTAAACAAGGAGTGTGTTTTAACCAAAAACAATTTCCCCGTTAGTTTTATGTTATGGGGCTGCATTTCATTTGTTGGTCAAGGAGAATTAGTGTTTTGCACTGGTTCAATGAACGGAGACAGCTACATTGAGATCATAAGGGACCTTTTGGTGCCTTCAATAGAAACCCTGTTTCCGGTTATTATTGACCCCATCTTTCAGGATATGACTCTGTTCCATGTCATAGGGCGAAAAAAGTAAGTTGTATTATTTCATGTCTCTTGAATCTTACAAACAAAATGGTACGATTTAAGCCATAATCCTGTGTTTGCTGGATTGGCCTGGCAACAGCCCCGATTTAAATCCTATTGAGAATTGTTGGGCTCTTTTAAGGGCCAAAATAGCAGCGAGAAATCCAAATGGCAAAGAAGAATTTAGAACAGCAATTCAGGAAGCTTGGGAAAATGACGTCAAAATAGAATACTACCAAAAAATAATAACTTCAATGCCTCGCATAGTTCAAGCCGTTATCAAGGCCCGCGGTGGTCACACAAAATACTAATCTCATCTATTATATTCCAATTAAACTCTGCTAATGAAATGAAATATAAAATATATAGCTATATATGCAATATAATTTAATACTTATTATTTTTGTTTTATGTTTGTGGCAATAAGTTAAAGTAGCTTATGTCTAATTTTGTGATTTTTCAGTAGAGGCTAAAGAAGTTTTAAAATTTTTTTTAAAGGAAAGTACTGAAGCTATGTCCATAAAAATGGAAATTAGAAAATTGTAGTCTCAGATTATTTGCTTACAATTACTGAAAATATTTACTGACAATTCGAATCCAGTTTCAGCGAAGTTTGATTAAAATTCTGATGTGATAACTTTTATTTGTCCACTACGGTATTTTGATTAAAATACAGTCAAACAAAATTAACTACTTTTGCAGTCAATTAGAGGTCTCCCTACGAATCAGCGACGAATAAATAGTTAGTGTCTATAATAATTTGCGTGTACAATGTCATTCGACTTTAGTTACCAAAAATTCAGAACATCTATCTATTTTAATTAATTTATTTTTAGAGTGATTCAATCGATAACGCTTTAGAACCACCGATTTCTGATTTTTCATTCTATCGAAGACAATGGAATGCTAAAGAGCAGTCTAAAATAGGAATTTAATCAAATTCTATTGATCTGTAATGAAAAATCTTTATTAGTAGAATAATACTAGAAGTTTTAATCGAGAATCAGATAGTTTCGAGTATTTACTGCGTGTATTTATAATTATCGATAGTAAACAATTTTTTTTTTTAATGCCGATTGTTTTCGATTTTTATTCGAAGACTCCATCGCGGATGAATTATTTTGACAGATGACGTTTTTCTCTATCCAGCGAACAATTTCTTCGCTATATTGTCACACATTTTCCCGCTAGCGCCAGTAACGGAAAGTTTGAACGGGTGGATTATCCTGGCACGTTTTGCTAGATCCTAGCAGTGCTGAGAACGCGTCGAAACACAAGAACCATTTTGACTTTTTGCACTAACTTTTTAAAAAAATTGAGGAAATTTAGATGCGAATTAAACAGCACTTGTTTAGCGCTAAAAACAAAACTATGAAAATCTCTTCAATTCATACACCGGACGGCCGTCCGCCAGCAGGTGCTCAGGACTAATAGAAAATATATTAAAGAATATATTATAGAAGACATTTCGCATTATGTGCCCTTGTTTGCCGAATGACTTCTGTAATAGATTGTAAATTTATTTTACAGTTCAAAGCAGTTTAGCTCCACGATTCTTTAATTTTGTTGATTCCGTTCGATGTTGAGAAGAGCCCCGCTTTATTAGTTTTGAAATGAGCACATAAAACGTACTGAAAAAGTTAACATACTTGTCTGGAAGCTAATCTGCACTTACTCGTACCTTACTTTATAAGCCTCTTTATAAATTAAAAAAAATAAATATCCCCATAAATTCGTCAAGTATTTCAATGCTGTTAGTATACATATGTATGTAGATCAAAAACACGAATTTAACGATTTTTCAATTCAGTGACATTGATACCACTTCTCCCAACTATGAGCAGTCATAGAAACATCCAAGTCACCATAGAAATTAATGAGGTAACGTTTTTCTGGAATTCTCCAGAATAAGTTGAACAATAATGTACTCAAGCAATAAAAGCCGGCAAGAATAACTCAATGCCACCCCGTTGCCCACCGAGGAAAATAAAATAAACCAAACCCGTGGAAACACCGTACAAACAAAAAAAAAAAGGAAACAAAATCCAGCGCAACAAACATGACAACGACGAAATCGAAACATCTAGAAACTTCTTTTCCTCGAAATCACACTGGGAGGAGAGAGTGAGAAAACTCTTCTCACTCAACATATGTTTACCCCACGATAAGAGCAGAACAGAAAATCAATGAGCACCTGCACCTGAAATCAAGTTAGGAAAATTCTAAAATTCTCATCAAATCTCAAAAAAAAAAAAAAAAAAAACGCCCACTACCAAAAGTGTCAAGCGTGTTCAGGACTATATGTAATATCAGTCCCTCGATGTCTAATCATAATTTTGATCTACATAATACCACTAGTGACTAACGACATTTTCTAGCCTATCTATTAACAACTGCCATTTTTAGGTTAAGTACGAAAAAAAAGCATTCAATTCTCCTTGTCTGATTGAACGAACACATCTTACGGTTGCAATATAAATTCATGTGCACAAGCAGCAAAAGGGCATCATTATCCCCCCATGTGGAGGTTATGAAACTACGATAAGCTGCACAAAGCATTGGCTACCATATACATACAACACGAGGTTGTATCCAACTTCTGATAGATGAAATTAATAATTAGATATTTATTGATACTTACGGCGTTCCCCGTAGACTGTAGTCATTGGCCAAAGTTTCTATTCCCCCAGCTTTCGCAGCCGCAACATAACACGACTCATTGCCAAAATCGATTCCAATCACAGACATTTTATTTGACAAATTGTTTTACACTTTTCGGTACTTTTTTTTTCTCTACTTTCAAGTGAAAACTTTTCCGCTGTTGGTGTCTGATCGGTCTAAAAAAAAAAAAAAAAAAAGAAAAAAAAAAATTTGTTAGAGAAAATCGCACTTTTCACAGTACCTCCCCGCACAACTGAAACGGAAAGCGGAAAAATCTTTACGCATATATTCCCCTCAATTAAATATTTCACGGCAAACGTCGTTACAATAAATTAATGGAAGTTCTACACGGTTCCAAATTAGGGGGAGGCGGTGAAAAATATATGAAATGATTAATCGTTTCGTTTCAATTGTACGAGTTCTTGGTTTTTTCCGGTCGAATAAAACTATTTTTTAATACGCGAAACAAATAGCAAACCTTTATTTGCTTGTTTTACTATTAATGCAAAGGTTTTATAATTTACCTAATAGTACAAACAAAAAATGATATTCCCTTGAACACGATAAAATATGTTTCCTTGAGCGCGTTTCAATTTCAACTGAACGAAGGAGGTGACAAAATTTTCGCAAAATTGCTCTGCACATTAGAGTGGGACGGGGACAACATCACCAGCAAATTTTTCTAGAACTGTAGATGGAGCTGTTGCCTGTAGGGAGACTCAAATATTTAACGAACGTTATTATTGCGACGAGGCTTCCACTTTACTAAAATAAATATCAATTTTACTACTTTTGACAACTTATTGCTTGATCCATACGTGTATACATTGGACCTGTGTACGAATACATGAAAATTTTTACATCCTATAAGTTTTACCTCCTGTAAGTAGTCTCTCAATTGAAAAACTTTCATTTGTTAAAAAAAATCATCAAATGCAAGTCGGGCTTCACGCGGTTAGTGATCCATACCGGTATTTTAATTACATTACTCTAGATGGCGCTACAGTCCGGGGTGGACCTGGGAGTCAACCAACAAGCGTCTCCAGCCACATCGATCTTGTGCTAGCCGCCTCCAGTATTGCACACGAGGTGATTGAGATCCCTTTGCTGTCTATTGCGACATCCTGTCCAAGTCGCCGACGTTAACTGTTTTGTACTCGATAACCGCTACACCCATTTTCACCGCTTTTGTTTCAATACTCCCAAAAGGGTGGCCGTGGTGTAGTGGTAACATCATCACTTGTCACGCTGTTGATTCAAGGTTCGAATCCTGATGTCAAGAATCATCTATCTATTTCGCATGAAATAAATAAAAAAGTCGATCACTTGCGAAGGCTAAGTCAACTCTACTGTGAAGGCATAACACTGGCAGTAGGGTGGTCATATGGCAAAAATGCAACTTGATCGTGATGATGACATCAGGAGGACGGAAAAAAAATACTGTGAATCATAAGCAACGACAATAATAGCGAAAACAAACAAAATACTCCCCAGTTATCTGGACAGCCACCCTTGGAGTTTACAGAAACTTAAT